>CM024575.1:51086323-52328729 GCA_014182395.1 Eucalyptus sp. ANBG9806169 | reverse complement strand
CCGTCTTCCCTTCACGGCGATTTTTCGATATCGGATCGAACGGGACTGATTTTTCTTCCTCTTTACGGCATCGTTGTCTAATCTCGTGGCCAACAAGGTACGCCGAATCCGTGGTGTGCTTTACGATCGGTGATACGTGTTTAATTCCCGGGCTCATCTTCCGCATTTGATTTAGGGGTTCTTTGATGCCGAATCCGTTTTGGGGATCCGGCGATCCCAACATTGGTATCGAGCCATCGGTTCACGTTTTTCCCGATCCGTTTGATGTTTATGATTGTTTTTCGCAAAAGCATTTCGGCCGTACGGATCGGGCGACAAATCCCGACACCCGAGCATGTTCGCCCATTTTTCCAATTTTTCGTAAGTCGAAATCAAAATCTGATGGCATAGGGAGGAAGGCGACGTCGAGACGAGTTCGGCGACATGTCGCACGCCGCCGGGGGACGCCGCACGCGCCCACACGCGCGCCGTGGCCACCAGCGTGGGCGCGACGCGCCCTGTGACGTGGCTGGTTCGTCAGGGCCACAGGCGGGCACACGCTGTCGGCGACGAATCGGCGCATGCGTGCCGTCGGCCGCGAACCGCACGCGCCGGTCCACGGACCGACACGTGCCGATCGCCGCATGACGTCACCTAACGGTCGGTAACCGCCGGTGACATCATCGCGACGCAGACCGACGTCGGTTGGCCGGGCGGTCACCGGCCGGTGACTCGACCGGCAACCCGACTCCGACCCGACCCGCGGAGGCTGGCACGCGCGCGACACGTGCCGGGCCGACGTCGGGGCCGTGATCGTCGGCCCACGCACGCGCGCAAGACGTGGCGGATGACGTCTCCGCGTGGCGTCATCCCACGCACGCGCGCGCACGTGCGGTCGGCCGGTCCGATCGGTCCGACCCGGCGCCACCGGTCCGACGTCCGACGACGTTGACCGTTGACCGTTGACTCCATTGACTCCGTTGACCGACGACCGTTGACCATTGACCCAAAAAAAAAAAAAAAAAGAATTTGTTTCTTTTCAATTATGTCGATGTTGATTATATGTAATCCATTTTTTGTTCTGCATTTGTTGCAGGAACAATGCCTCCTCGTAGCCGCGCATCTGTGCGCACAATGTCGATGAACAAAAGGAAAGGCTTACAAGGTTGATAGCCGCTTTGAATGGTTATCGATGGGAGAGTGACGACATAATTGATTATGTCATAGAGGTCAACAACAAAATTCAGGAAGTCATTTGGAACGGTTGTCCTATGCCAGATATTCATATGATGCGATTCTTTATGAACACTCTTCCACTAGAATGGCAAGGAGTGTTGAATCGCCTACGGGAGGTCAAAGGATTTACTAGCTATAAGGAGCTAGTAATGGCATTCTTAGATGAATATCATCGGGTAGGAGCCACAAAGACTAGCGACCTAAGGAATGACTTCGATTGGGCCAGGGGCGAATGTGCGTAGGGAGAAATCCTAAGGGATATCCGTCTGTTTTTCCGTGGCTGTCAAGAATGCCTGAGAATTTTACAGAGAAAAAGAAAAAGAAATTGGACCATGTAGCAGCTTTCCCTATTAGTTGTATGATGCCTTGTTTTTAAATGTTATGGCTGTTTTTTTTATTTAGTGTTCTTTGTGAACATCTTATGTAATGTTAACTACATGATTGTTGTTGATATAGCAACCTATACGTTAGCAATTTTGTGTGAAAGCATTATTATTATATTGTATGTTAATTATCTCGTTGCTTTTCGTGATTGCTTGTTGCTGTGGGTAGTTAGTCAAAAGGGTAGTAATAGAAGTTTTTGTAGCTTCATAGAATTGATTTTGCATATGACAATCATATTAATGATAGTTTTAAGTTAGGATTTTTGGAGGATGATTGGAAACATAGTGACCTTTTGATTCTGAAACCTTACTTAAAATTATTAATTAATATGATGGGTTTGTGCAAAATAGATGCATAAGTGATAGGCATTAATAACTCGTGCATGTATGTCTCGATGTGTTCGGATCAATGGCTTCACAAAAAGAGCATAGTTGTCGAACCGAGCAAAGGTGAAAAGCTCAAAGGTGACAACTATAAAATTTGGCAAATGAAAATTCAATGTGTGCTGGAAAAGCAAAAGCACTAAAAGCTCTTGACCATGTTTTGGAAGATCTAGAGGATGCCGTGCGCCACCTTGAGCTAGCCGATCATTGCCTCAAGGCATTAGAGCAGGAACAGATATTTTTGTGTTGCTTTAAGCTCAGAAGGGGCTTTATGCTCTAAGCGCAAGCGCATTGATTCGTTCAATATGTGGAAATGCAAGGGATCAAGTCCTCCTTGCAAGAAACCAAGAATTAACCAACAAAAGAGAGGAAAACGTCCTCATGTGAAGAATATCTCAAGGGTGAAATGTTACAACTGTGACTAGAAGGGTCACTATGCCCGCGATTGTCGCGAGCCAAAGAAGGAGCAACAGACCATGTAGCGAAGGATAGAGAATCCTTCGTGGAATTCCGACGAGTACCAACTGGAACTAAGTGGATCTATGTGGGAAACAACTCCAGAGCTGAAGTGAAAGGAATTGGCACATGCCAACTGAATATGCGTGGTGGACGCACTTTGTTCCTTCATAATGTGTTGTATGCTCCGGAGATTCGTCGGAATTTAGTGTCTGTTTTAGTGTTGGTTAAATTAGGTTTTAATGTGAGCTTCCATAATAGAGGTGTAGATTTGTATTTGGATACAAACTACTATGGTTATGGTTATTTTCCTGGATGGTTTCATTGTATTAGATATTGATTATGTTAATACAAATGTTTGTTATTCCATTCCCACGCTCCTAATACATATGATAATGATGTGAATGTATGGCATGCTAGACTTGGTCACATTGGCCAACAAAGATGAATAGACTAGCCAAAGAGGGCTTGTTGGGCAATATTGAAAAGTCGATTTGCCCATCCGTAGTTATTGCCTAGAAGGGAAAACGACAAGGAAACCATTTGGAAAAGGTAAAAGAGTTGAATTTCCTCTGCATTTAATCCATTATGATGTATGTGGTCCAATGAATGTGAGAGGAAGGCATGGAGCTGTTTATTTAATCACTTTTATAGATGATTATACTCGATTCGGATATGTCTATTTGATTTCTCACAAATCTGAAGCAATAAGTTGTTTCAAAAGGTTTATGAACCTGGTAGAGAATCAATTAGACAAGAAAATAAAAGCATTGAGATCCGATCGAGGTCGAGAATATTTGTCTGATGAGTTCAGAAAATTATGTGATGAAAAAGGAATAGAAAGACAGTTATCTATTCCATATACTCCTCAACAAAATGGTGTTGCGGAGAGAAGAAACAGAACCATACTGGAAATGGTTAGGTCCATGATGGCGCATGCTAACTTACCTATCACCTTTTGGAAGGATGCGTTGTTAACTGCTGCCTATATACTTAACCGTGTGCCTTCCAAATCAGTTACTTCCACTCCATATGAGTTATGGACAGGTAGAAAACCGGACTTAAGTTTTCTTAAGCCATGGGGTTGTGCTGCCTATACGTATGAGTCCTCTCACAAGTTTGGGAAATTGGGTCCCAGAGGAAAGAAGAGTATTTTCATAAGATACTGAACACTCAAAATGGTATGTGTTCATAGGTGAGCAGGAAAGTGGGAGTATAACTGAATTTGAATCACGGGATGTCACATTCTTAGAGGATGAATTTCCTAAGAAGGGCGAAATAGGGGAAGACAACACCCTATTTGAAACCTTGGATCAAGATAATGATCTTAGTGGAGTTCGTCCAAGTGAGAGTAATATGAGAAGTGATGAATTGAATTCAACTCATTCTCAATTGCAACCACATGATGAGACGACATCATCATTATCTAATCCCAAAGGGGAGCATAATGGGGAATGATGTGCAAAGTGTACAAATTCCCATACGGCGAACAAGTCGCCAAAGTATTCCCCGTCGACGTTTTGACATTGAAGGGGAAACTTTTATGATTGCTCCACAAGATGAGGATGAGCCTAGAAATATTAATGAGGCTCTGAATTGCCATAGTAAGGAAAAATGGATTCATGCAATGGAAGAGGAAATGGAGTCAATAAAATCAAACCAAGTCTGGGAACTGGTTGATCTTGCAAAAGGACGCAGAGCTATTGGGAACAAGTGGGTTCTCAAAATAAAGCGAAATGCTGATGGCTCGATAGAAAGGCATAAGGCTCGCCTTGTGGCGAAGGGGTATAATCAATAGGAAGGAATTGATTATGAATATACGTTTTCTTCTGTAGTGAGACTTACCTCGATTCGCATTATTCTGGCAATAGTATCTAGTATGAATCTTGAGTTACATCAGATGAATGTAAAGACTGCTTTCCTCAATGGAGAATTAGAGGAAGAAATATACATGGAACAACCTACTAGTTTCATAGTGAAAGGCCAAAAAGAAACGGTATGTCGACTTTTGAGATCGATATTCGGCCTTAAGCAGTCATCGAGACAATGGTATATACGTTTTCATAATGCCATAATGGCATATGATTTTACAATGATTGATGAGGATCATTGTGTATATATCAAAAGATCCAAGGATCAATTTGTGATCATATCATTATATGTTGATGATATACTGATTGTCGGAAGCAATATGGAGTTTGTTCATACTTGTCAAGAGTTGGTTGTCTTCCAACTTTGAGATGAAGGATATGGGTGAGGCTGCATACATTCTTGGAATTAAGATTTCAAGAGATCATTCGAAGAGATCGTTGTCTCTTTCGCAAGAAACATATATAAATAAAGTTCTTGAACGATTTCGTATGCAAGATTGTAAACCCATAGACACTCCTATTGCGAAAGGTGAATGATTGAGCCATAGATCGTGTCCGAGACTCCACAAGAAAAGGAACAAATGAAACATGTTCCTTATACTAGTGCAGTTGGGAGCTTGATGTACGCTATGATGTGTACAAGACCCGACATATGTTTTACAGTTGGAATGGTGAGTAGATACCAATCCAATCCAGGTCCAAAGACATTGGAAAGCCGTTAAGAGAATACCGATGTATCTAAAGGGAACCGCTGATTATACGATGAGTTATTAAAGAAAGGATCCGCGACTCACAAAGCTATTCTGAAACCGATTAGGAGGAGGTGCGACAAAAGGAGATCTACCTCTAGGTTTCTTTTCTTATTGAATAATGGCACCATATGTTGGAGCAATAAGAAACAAACGTGTATAGCTTTGTCCACGATGGAAGCTGAGTTCGTGGCATTATCAGCAGTAATATAAGAATGAGTTTGGCTTAAGAGATTTTTTGGATCACTTAGGTGTTATTGAGAAAGCTGCAAATCAATTATTAGTTAATTGTGATAGTCATACACTAAAGATCCAAAATATCATGGCAAGACCAAACATATAGATACCAAGTATAACTTTGTCAAAGATATGGTTGCACGAAAGGATGTGAACTTTTAGTACATATCTACGCATAGAATGGTAGCAGATCCTATGACAAAGCCAATACCTAGAGATGTGTTTTGTGGTCATGTAAAATCTTTAGGATTGCGTAGAGTCTGATGTACTGAATTGTAATTTCCCTGAGTTGTTCACATGTGTGAACTAGTGTTGTTTTTTTATTAATGCCTATGAGTCTTTGTTTGATCTTTATGCATCTTAATGCTTAGTGCATTATATTATGTTGAGAAAGTATGTCGGACAGATAAGAGATTAGCCCACTCACACGGGTAATCGCCTCTATTTACTATGTGATAGATAGAGATGAGACTGTTTTTTTTTTTAAGCTTATTATCTAGGTGATAATCGAGAGCTCAAGCTTAAAATAAATATGTCACCTTAACAGAGTGTTAAGATGAGGACGTAGTACTTACGATGTCCGAAAGTAAAATAACCCACACATTTTACTTTATCCGTCTAAGATGCCGATGTGAGTTCCGATGAATTTTGTGAATGAGTAAATACGTGAACTCAAGTTAGACATTGGGTATGTCTGAACTATCATCTGTACGGTATTGATTGTGTAGACATACACTCCATGGGAAATGAGTTAATACCGTAATACGTATTTCATACTACGTATGCATGAGACGACCTATAAGAGTGGCAAAAGTTTGATCTCAACTTTTATGACGTGTGAGACTCTCGAGGAATTGAGTTCCTCAATTTTAGTGCCCTCATGACTCTTACTTATTCTCAAGATTTCTATTTAGTGTTTGCTATCTTAGAATGTTGCCAATGGTCATGAGTTGATTCGATCTAATGGGACATTTCTAGAAAAGCAAGTTGAACTGAAATTGAAAGTTTGAAGGAAAGAGGAAGATCGGATTTGTAGAATCACATTGTGGTTTTGTATTCACAGGTCGACCAATTATGACTGTCTTTGGGATAATCATAATTGTGATATTATTGTTTAAATGAGATTAAAAGAGATATAAATGTGATCGATCGATCTAGGGTACTGCATACTAAATTTACTCGGAATGTGACGCCCATTAGAGCTGTTATATATTCCTAACAGATGTATAGCAACGAGCTCTCAAAGTATGCTGGTCGCACGGATTATTCACCGGTATGAATGTTGAAAGAGGAAAAGAGGGATTTTCAGTTGATGGGCCTAAGTTGGGCCTATCCGCCCATGTTGGTTTTGACCCACCATGTGCTAGTGGGAGATGATGGATTTAATTATATGGGCCTAAGTTGGCCCGGCCACGATGGGCCTAAAGGCTCGGCCCACGGGAATTAGGCCCGTGGAAAAAGGAACATATAAAAGGGATGAGAGAGAGGGAGATGACACCTCTTGACATTTTTGAATGTACGTTCTCCATCTCTTCAGAATTCTCTCTCCAAGAAAACTCAAGAAGCGACTCCGTCTTCCCTTCACGGCGATTTTTCGATATCGGATCGAACGGGACTGATTTCTCTTCCTCTTTACGGCATCGTTGTCTAATCTCAGGCCAACAAGGTACGCTCGAATCCGTGGTGTGCTTTACGATCGGTGATACGTGTTTAATTCCCGGCTCATCTTCCGCATTTGATTTAGGGGTTCGGTTTCAGTACCGAATCCGTTTTTGGGGATCCGCGATCCCAACATTAATTATACATTATTACTTCAGAATAAACACCAAAATACAATACACTTGGAAAGGGTTCGGTATCACCTAGCTCTACTACCATACTCCCTGCTCTCAAAAGCTTGTATGTACAACACTGAACTAATATCTAAGAATCGATAACCTCACTCATCGATGGCTCATCTACAACATAATTAGGAGTACCATCGAAGCCCCTAAGTGGTCCAAGCAGATCACCATCGAAGCTCGCGTACTAGGCTACATACCGGTGGGGAACCTACTCGCCGAGTCCTACGCCGATCCATACCATAGCAATATACTTAATATACATTAAAACTAAATCAGGCAAACACCACATCTTCATACACGTAATCAACATGCATCAGGACTCCAAGTAGTGGTGGCGGCGGAAGGGGCCATTCTACATATCTGAAAAATTATGAAATGAGCCGAGCAGATGAAATCTCTAAATTTAAAATAAGAGTTAAACTTCGCACTCGCCTTGGCATAAACAACAACAAACATTCAAAGTAATACAATAAATGCCCGAGCACACACCTTACCTTCTTTGCAAGTGTCACACGAATGCATAATATTATCTACCAGTGCACATGAATGTCATATAATTTCATGATGCATCAATCATTTGGGGCCTTATCAACTATATATATATATATATATATATATATATATATATATATATGTTCATAAAAATGTATTATCTTCTTCACTTCTTATCCTGAACCCTCCCAAGGCATCCTAAATACACACGGGGCAACGTCGCCATCATCATGTGGACGACGGAACACTTTCTTTTTATTATTCCAAGTTATCATGGAGCATTAATGCACATGAACATATTCAACCTCAGCATTTTATGCACTATATCATTTCACTTAACCATTACCAAATTACAAACACCATCATTTATGCATGCATTGTTTACACAGATAATAAGAAGCTATTTACCTCAAATGTAACAAATATGCTTTTACTAAATAATGATGCTTAACAAACACTTGAAAGACTAATGATTCCAAAGAATAAAAAACATGTGAAATTTTTTTAAAAGAAATTCAGTAACTCTCAGATTCGATAACTTTATGCTGAACCAAAATTATCCTCTGAAGTCAACAACCTTACCCTTTCACATACTTTTCACCAAAATACCACTAATCATCATGGAATTCACTCATACTTCTTAACAAAATAATTAGATTCATCAATACACAACTCGACATGTCTTTATCAGAATTCACAAATTATGAACTCAACATGCCATTATTACTCTCATATGACCTTAAAACTCACTCAAAGTTAACACTCATCAAACAACAAAGTCAAGAGTACTCATTAGAACAACCTAACTTAGTTCCTAGAGTTTCATTTACCTCAAAAAACTTGCACAACGGACCAATGCTTTAACTTTCTTTGATGAAAATGAACAAAATAGAGAATTCATAATTCTAATTTAAAAAAAAATGACAAAACACATGCCATGACCAAAATTTATTCTCACATGACCTTAAAACTCACTCAAAGTTAACACTCATCAAACAACCAAGTCAAGAGTACCTGTTAGAACAACCTGACTAGTTCCTAGAGTTTCACTTATCTCAAATAACTTGCATAATAGACCAAAGTTTTAACTTCCTTTAATGAAAAATGAACAAAATAGAGAATCAATAAATCTAATTTCAAAACCGACAAAATTCATGTCTGGAATTAATTGGAAATTTAATGGTTACCTCGTTCAAACATGAGAAATTAAGACCGAGACTTTAATGATGCGAGTATGGGGCCAACGCCTTTACTTGGGGTATTGAAGACAGATGAATAAAAAAGGAAAGTGTGTAATTAGAAGCAAGAAGGGAATGTTCTCTCTTTTGAATTTTGAAGACTTACCCTTCAGTAGGGTAAATATTTACAAGTGAATTGATGGAGTTGCTTAATTAACCATTGGTAAAATCATGAGGTCTATGGGTAGAGAGGTTGTTGTTCCAATTAAATGGGTTCATGCGGCCCTTATGTAATAGGGTGCAAATGGTCCAATGAGAAGGTTTTATGTTGCCTAAGGTGAATAGCTAGGAGTATGTGGCTAAATATAGTTAGCCACAAGAGGAGATAATTTGGAAATGTCTCCTCTCCATTAGCCAAGTAAGTGCATGAGTCACCCATTTTATCTATGAACTAAAGTTGCATTTGATGACGTATGATATGACATAAAGCATGACTCAAAGCTTGACTAAGCTTAATGCCTAATTTAGAGCATTAATACAATTTTGGTACATTAAGAAATAAACATATCGATCAAGGGAATTCAAAGGCTAATTTTCCATAATAAATTATTTAACAAAATATTAAGTGAATCAATATGTAAACGAGGAAAAACTGGTGTTCACTTTAAACATTGGCAATACAAAAGAGATTTTAAATCCACTAAAACGTTTAGCGAAAATTACCGAATGAAATGGAAGTGCTTAACTCGATAAAACTCTAACTCATCCTTCAAATGATACATAAACTCAGTAAATTTTCTAATATATCGTTTGTTCAATTAAAATTCCTACACATAACATTAATCGTATCCGACTTCTTTTATATTAATCAATGTAGGAAATTTTCCAGATGTCACAAGATGAATGCAACTACTGACAAAATCTGTGAATAAGTTTTGCAAACCATTAGTTTTTTTTTTAAGCAAGTAGATGGTATCCATGCCAATTTTTGTGTGGCTCAAGTGATCCACCTCTTCGAATAATCTTAAGAGCGCACTCTTTCATTTTAGTTCCGTGATTTGGAATCTTATTTTTAAAGTGCTCCGAATAAGTTTTGAATACAGAATCATAAGAAGAGGAGCAAACTCTTTTGCCATTTAGCCAATACCTTGTTGGTATAGGAAGTACATATCCTGGGGTAAATTTTTTGATGCTCAGTTTTGTTGGGGCTCGAGAAATTTGCTCCCATTGACATCTTCTTTTATTCCAATTCCTCCCAAACTAATTGTTTTGATTTTCTACCTGCTTTCTCCCCCCTATTCCTATTCTTCACGGCTTTGCAAGGTTGCCAAGTAAAAGTGTAAATTTATTATGTTAAATGCATTTAAATCATAAGCATAAGCCTGTGGATTTCATCTATCGTGACCCTATTTTATGGATGATGCGGCAAGAATAGTCAATGACACTAGAGGCTTGCCCCTGGTCTCATGCCCAATTCCCGCAACCTCTCTACATAATGTGTTGTGTTGTATTGAAATGAAGTAGCAATAAAAGAAAATAATATTTGGACTTAACCACTTCACCATAAGGAAGGTCACAAGTATATAGGATTTATTATTCTCATATTTTTCTCGATAAAGATGATGTAGCGAGCATAATTTCACCAATCAAGATTGAAGGAGAAAGTCCAAAGTTAACATGACTCTTATTCAATTAGCCATAAGTAAGATGAATTCCGAAGTCAACGTCAAATCTCGCCTCAATTTGCAATTTAAGGATTCTTTTTTTACCTTTTTCTTTTTTTTAAATTTCACAACTCTTGCATTTAGAATTTTGTGAATACTTGAAACCTTTCTAACTATACAAGTATTGACATAGAGATTCATATATAATTTTATAGCGCTCCAATGTCTTACCAAGTTTTTGACCAAAAAGAAAATGTTTTACAAGGTCAGTTTGGAATGCCGCCAAATCAATGCTAGTTTAGCCGAATCAACATTCCTGCCTTTTGAGCCAAGTCATGTATCATCACCATCTAAAAAAATCACCATCAAATCTTTCTAGGTATTTAGAATGCATTTACTTCATGAAAATATCACCTTCCATTTTCTTGAAAATATGATCGATGAGTGAAAGATATGAGTTTTCAACAGGAATCAAAATTACAAAAACATGTTTGGTGTAGTTTTCTAAAAGCAATCTTTGCACAGAACAAAGTAAATTTTTGTTGTTGTCAGTTCTAAGGTTCAAATTTTCAAATATGGCAACCAAATTTTCTACCAAAGAAATTTGAAAATGAAAACAAGAAATTAAAATTTTATATTTATATTTTACGCGAAAGCTTTCTCTTTAAAATAAATTCTGTCTTGAATCAAATTGAAGTTCCTTACTTTTGCCTTTGAACTACACAAAAGTGAGGTGCCCGTTTTGCCAATAGCTTTATTCGACTAAAGGTTAGCAAATGAACTTGCCTCAGTAGCTTTGTCGACACCTTATTTTTGTCAAATGAAGAACAGAGAAGGGACGCTCGGCCGAGAAACGGAAAGGAGAGAAAAGATGCGAGAGATAGAGAGAGGAAGAGGGAGATTATCTCGTTTTCGAGCGAGAGATTTCTCGAAAAGATCATCGCCGGAGCTCATTGTCGAGCCTTGGAGTTCCGATTGAAGCTTGATTCACGAGCCGTTTCGAACGGTTCTGGAGTCAGAAGTTGCGTAGGAATTGTGTTTCATCTACTGCGAAGGAGTGCACCGAGCCTAAGCTCCTCTTCCGTCGCCGATCGCTTTTTTCCGTTTGTTCGCCAGGTGAGCTCCTTCAGATGCTCCGTACGTGCCCTGTTTCAGTCGAGAACGGGACATTATCGAATGATGAGTTGGCGAGAAAATGTTGATCGGATTCGGTTTTATTTGCTGTAGAACAATATGATTTATGCGCCTGTACATCATGTTTTGATCAAAAGGCGTATCGGAGTCGAATCGGAAGCTCGTTTACTGAATCGCATGCTAACTGTTCGATAAAATTCCTAAATGAAGAACCGAAATTGCTTTTATGGAAATCGATAATTAGAGCCTCGCTTATGCTTGATTTGTTCTTATAATTGTCGAATCGTCACTGAATCGTTGTTTTTCATGTGATTTGTGGCATATTATTCACTGTCCGAGTTGGCCATGTGTGCGCCTCCCCTTCACTGGAAAGCTTTTCATCGCCGGTGAGGCTGCTCCAGCTAGTCTGTTTCATGTGCATTTGAGTGTTCTCTAGCCTAGAATTGATAAGAGCTTTAGGACGTGCAATTTCGCAGCTTGAGGATTCTTCGTTGGAGGAGGTCCGATGACATAAAAACTGCCGGGCAGCTAACGGCTGGCGGTGGTTTAGCGTCCGTCACATTAGGTCATCTCGACGGCGGCCCTAGCGCCGGCAAGAGCTCATCTGAATATTGGTGCTGGTTCTTTTGAAGAGAAGGTGAAGAAGAAGACCAAAAATAGAAAACAGAAAAAAATTTGAGAATTAAAAATCAATCAAAAGAAAAGTAATAAATTTTTTTGGATATAATATGAATTAGTTCGGATCCGGTTAGTCGGATTGGGTCACATGGTTGGGTTGAATCGAAGGCGGGTTGAAGGTTTGTAGGCCGATTTCAATAAAATTGAACTGGGCCTTAAGCCAGCCTAGTTTCGAACCTAACCTGGACCATTAGGGTCTGAGTCAGCGAGTGAGGCCGGTTTCCTTCCCTCAGTCCGAAGCCCATTTCCTGAAAAGAAAATGAAAAATTGGAAAAACGTGGGGGGAAAATCATCTTAATTGATTCCAGTCAACTTTTAGTGGCTTGAATTAGCCTTAGAATTTTCTTTTCAAATAGACTTCTCTTAGTCTTGAAAAAACTTGAAAACCCCTAAAAAATTTTGAAACCCAATTGAATAAGCTTTTAGAATTTTACAATGGGGATTTGTTTTATTTTGTTTTCTCTTTAGAGACGATGCTAGGACGCTGCTTGTACATTTCAATTTGATTATACTTGATTGCGCAATCTCTATACATTGGTTGTTATTTTCCTTTTATCATGGTTAGGATTTCAATAAAAACATCGCATGAATGCTTAGTGGAGTAGTCTTAAAATTGATGATAAGATTTTATGAAAAGCACTTTAGTTGACGATATAAATAACTTTAGGTATAAAGGGCACTATTTGTATAGCTAGTGTGATCAAGTGCCTAATCCTAGATCTCTGGTTATGTAGAAATTTAGATGACACTTCTACTTTTCAATTGGTTTCTAGCCAATCTTAATTGGTTAATGACGACTCCTTATATAAAATTTTGATAGGGTTAATCGAACTTAAAATGAAAGAATCTAACATCACGCGAGGTATGAACTTGAGAGAGTCTGCGCTCTTGATTGATAAACCTTTTCTTGCATAGCTGAAAAGATAATGTTTTCGAGTCGTCTTTTTAATGAACCACTAGGATTCTTTTCAGCAAATACCTCTAAATCTATTTCGAAGGGCGGTCCCTCGAGCATAGGTCGTGACTAGCTTTCTCCAGCTCGAGAAGAGAAGCAACTTAACTTGGTGTAGACTCCAATTTGATCGTGGTGTTGAAATGAACTCTTTGGTAAGAAATAGGGACAAGTCACTAAAGTAATGGTTAAATCTCTAGGATTGAACCTAATGATCTATGGCCCTAGAGCCTGACCTTGCTTGGCCATTGGTACGGGTCTAGTCTATATTACCATAAATAAAGATTTTTACACTCGACTAATCCAACTACCATAAAGTGAGGAGAAAAAGATAGGCTTGCTAGCTGGTTTTTGAGATTTTTTTTTTTTTTTTACATTTAACAAATTTGACTTTTACTGCTTTTTTTTATTATTATTGAGTAGATGATAACTTGTGAATTGTGATGGAATAAGGTTCGGTTAAACAATTTACCAGAGACAAAAAAAATAACAAAAGTACAAAGTATGTCCTCACGCTAAGTGCATCGATGGCATGATTCAGACATGAAATTAGAATATCGATGTTGCTAAGTTTTTCTCTGACGCGAGTTCCAGACCGAAGGTCCTGCAAATCGGGTCATGTAGGGTACGTTTGGTTTAGCTTTACAAATGAATTTTGGATGTAATGCAAATGTTGAAACTCAAAGCTATTTGGAGAAATGCAAATTGTGTTTGATTAAAACCTCTTTATAAATAGACTTTGAGTTGAATGTATATTTGGCAAAAAAAAAACTTTTACAATGGCTTTAGGTATATTATATATAGAAAAATGAACCAAATCCTTCGCTGGCCACAAACGAACCAGATTTGGCGCTAGTGGCCGTTAGTTGAGTCGAGTGACCTCTAGCAAGGGTAGTGCAACCCGGCCGAAAGCCGCGGGAGGTTGCACGACCTCGGGCGACCCTTGTCGCGTGACTTAGGTGATGATCACCTGGGTCTCATGGCCTCAGCGGCCCTCGTTTGGGTCTCGCAAGGGTCTTGCAACGACAACTTTGACCAAAGCGACCGCCGCCCCTCACCTTCACGCGTCACTCGAGGTCATGCAACCTCCAGCGGCCCTCGGCTGGGTTGTGTGACCCTCAACGAAGGTCCCCGATCTCGGGTGACCTCAACCGATGGCCGCCAATGCCACATCTAGCTCGCCGAAGGCCATCACCTTTCACCGGACCAGCGAAGGTTGTCTCCTATTCTAACAAAATAAAATAAAATAAAATAATCGGGGATAAAATCGAAAATTTAATAAATTGGTAAGGATGGTTTTGAGAGAAAAAAATTAGTTTTAGCATTTGGCCATGTTGAAAGCCCAATACTAGTCCCTACTAGCATTGGGCTTTCGGTTTTCCAAGGCCAGATTTGACTAAAAGCTCATTTAAAATGGTTGCCAGCATTTTCCCAAGGGGCTTTGGGGGCAAAAAGCTCTTTGGGAATGTTGAACCAAACACACCAGTAATCAATTTGACGTCAAGGTCCACGATCTACTTGGCTGAGTGCCAATCGTACAAAACACGGACACGGAAGTTCCAGGGGAAAATTGTCCAAAAATCATAAACCAATTGCACTTTTGCTAATTCAGTCATGAACCTTTTAATTTTACTAATTCAGTTCTATACATTTTCAAATTTTACCAATTGAGTTAATCCGACTAATTTTGGCCGAAAAATGCCAATGTAGACTTTGTGGTGCCACAAAGGACCGCAGCACATGGACAATTTTACATAATATTTTAATATTTTTGAATTATTATTTTTCTGATTTTTTCTTTTCCTTTTAGCTTTTTTTCTTTTCTTTTGCTGGTGGCCGGCCACCTTGAGGCTCGGTCAAGCGAGGGTGACCCCTAAGAGGGCAACCCTTGCCCAAGCGTGGCTCGGCGAGGGTCGGCCTCGCCTAGGCCAAGGTGGCTTCATCAAGCGTCGGCCATGTGACAACGACACTAGGGATCATATCATTGCCCTAGCTTGGGCGAGGGCCGGCCTTGCCGAGATTTGGCAAAGGAGCCCTCGTTGGGTTTCCCCCCCGGCCCTAGCCTAGGCAAGTGTCAGCATCACCCAACCCGGATCCGGCGGGGCCGACCCTCACCTAGGCTAGGGCAGCCTCGCCTAGCGTTGACATCACCCGAATGATGCCAAGCGAGGCCGCCTTAGCCTTGGTGAGGTCGACCCTCGCGGGCGGCCCTCAATCGGCTAGGCCACGTCTCTAGTGGGCAAGGCCAACCAATTGGCCACAGGCAAAAGAAAATAAAAAAGCCAAAAAGAAAAGAAAAGAAAAGGAAAAAAATCAGAAATTAAATAAAAATTCAAAAAATATCGAAATATTATTAAAAATTATCTACATTAGTGCCGTTGGTCTTACGTGACACCGTTGGCGTTCGCGTTAGTATTTTCCGACTAAAATTGGCTAGATAGACTCAATTGGTAAGAAATGAAAAGGTTTAAGATTGATTGACAAATATGTTTATGACTTTTTGGATAATTTTTTTGAAGTTCCAGGGTGGTGCTTTTGAAACCTTCTTACGCTAAGGTCAATGACGAAAGAAAAAGGTTGGAAGTTGACGAAATACACAATCTTTAGTTTATGACTGCATTCGCCTTATAAGAATGAAACAACGTTGTCTTTTTGGCTGAAGATGTAGTTTCTTCCCAATGATTTTCGAGGAGAATTACCCAAAAAGTCCTAAACCTATTACAATTGTGTCAATTCAGTTATAAATATTTTCTTTTGACCAATTTAGTCTTAAACCTTTTTATAATTGTGCCAATTTAGTCCATCCGGCCAAACTTGGCCGGCCGGCTCTTACATGGACACCGACGGGGACAGCCGGCCGGCGAGGCAATTTTTTCATATTTGTTTTTTCGATTTTTTAATACTTTAATATTTTAATTTTCTTTTTTTCACCTTCTTCTTCCCCGGGCAGCGAGGGCCTCGCTTGTTAGCCTCGCCGGCCACCGGTGAGCCGATCTCGGGGTTGGATTTCGTGTTTGAATTGTGAAGAGAAGGATCCATCAACGGCGGCAAGCCGGAGCTCATTTCGTTCTCAAGAGACCCTGCCATCATGAGGCTTGAGATGTGGTTTTCTTCCCACCGGAGCTCTTCCGGAAGACCACCGAATGACCCACTCATTCTGCAATGCAGAGAACAGAAATACCACTCCTTCTCCCCCATTGTGGCCTTCCCTATGCTCAAACGAAAGCAATCACGCATGTTAATCTAATTACAGAACGAATCGGAGGCGAACAGAGATGGGCGAAATGGGTTGATTTCGTGATTGCTTACAAGGCAGTTCCTGTGGCTGGGATTTGTTCAAATCCACTTCTCCGATGGCTTTGGTGGAGAAGCCAGTGTCCACCACCTTCTGTGTGCGAGTGCGGGGACGACGGTGACGGCGACAACAACGACGGGGATGTCGGGTTTCTCTGGCGCTGAAGCAACGCCCCCACCTCGCTCTCCCCGCCGCCGTCCGGCCACCGCCGCCGCAGCCACGGCGCCCTCTTCACATCTCCGCAGCCGCTCCGCCACCTCCTCCTCCTCCTCCTCATCCTCTCCCTCCCCGCCTCCACCGCAGCCCTTGGCAACGGCAGCCTCGCCCGGCCTTGGCGAGGGTCGAGCTCGGCCGGATCCGGCAAGGCCTAGCCCTCGCGGGCCCTTGCCTTTGGCCGGTTGGCGGCGAAGGAAGAAGAAAGTTAAAAAAAAAGGAAAAGAAAAAAGAATTAAAAATTCGAAAAAATATTTAAAAATATTAAAAAATTGCATCGTCGGCCGGCCAATTTTGGCCGGATGGACTGAATTGACACAATTATAAAAGGTTTAGAACTAAATTGGCAAAAAAAAAAAAAAAAGGTTTAGGACTGAATTGGCACAATTGCAATAGGTTTAGGACTTTTTTTGGTAATTCTCCCGATTTTCGAGTAACTTTTAATCTGTGAGATGATAATGAGCCGTTGTGTCTAATGTCCGAGGCATAGGAGAAAATTCTTCTAAACAAGGATGGATTAGGAGTTTTTATTAATGGTGACAAAGTTAACATTCATGCAGTGTAAATCTACTCAATTTTATTATGAGAATTTAGCACTTTGCGTAGTCTATGATGATTGCGTAGTCCTTGATTCATGGCCCTGTGACCGAGTTGATGACTAGTTGAGCACTTCTAAAGTATTTGTAACAGGATGACACTATTTCCACCCTCTATATGACTAAATCCACTTTCTCTAACCAATCAATTGCAATTTAAAATGGTGGCTTTTTCTACTTCTATGTAGAATTTAGTTGTCATAATTAAGAATTTCACATTTTTTGTTTTTTTGTTTTAAGTTAATTGTTGGCACTATGTTTTGCACTTTAATATTGGATTTTACTTCCCTAAAATATTCGTTTTGGCAAAAGGAAAAATTTTCAAGAAACCTAATTCTCTTCTACGTTGTCCAACAAATTTATGAATCAACTGTCAAGTATAGTGTAGAAAAATTTTAACATAGATTTTTTTTTACATGATCACTTGTTTATAACTTTACACTTGTGTTGTGCATATCACCATCAAACATTTTCTTATCAATTGTCAAATATTCGGACCATAGGATGAAACAAAAAAAAAAAAAAAAAAAGACTATCTTTAGAGATTTACCAAAATAAAATCAGCATTACATTCTACAATGTGAAACTTTTAAAAGGTAAAATTTCATTATATCAATTGCATAAAATAAGATTTTTTTTTTTTTAATTTTCATTTTGGATTGACAAAAATTAATATCATCAATGAAGTGCATCGACAAAATATCAAGATTCCTCATTATAGATAACTATTTTATATCAATGTTTTTAGTGTATTCCTAAATATTCCTATAACTTCTTTACATTCTTGGTGTAAAGACATCTCACCAATAGTAGAGAAAAAAAGACAATTTTTTTTTTTGGTGAAAGCAAATTATTTAATGTAGTAAATTAAGAAACTTGATACATATTTTTTTGGAACTTTTTTTGACAAAACTTATTTATATGGAAGTAAAATCTAAATATAAAAAAGGAAACGTAGTGCCTTTAATATTAGTGGGATGCCTACAATAAACAATATAAAACATGTGAAGTGTTTAATTATGACAATCAGATCTCAAATATAAATAGAACTAAATAAATAAAAAGAAGATGGGGTCACCACTTTAAATTGCAATTAAACGATTGAGGGCAATTTAGTTTTTTTTTTTTTTAAATAAAAATGGAGTTGACTTAGTAGGGCGGAAATTAGGAGTGATCCGGTCCAGGGTGGGTAGGGTCTAGACTTAGATCCCGTACTCCGACCACGTTATAACCAATTCCCTTTTTTGGACCATGTACATGACCATGTTATAACCTTCCTCTTTTTGGACATTGTACCCGACCCTATTTGTATTGGACCTTGTACCCAACTCACATTGTTTTTTCGGTTCGGTTCTAGGGTCAACCCCGTTTCTATTGGAACCTGTTTTTGCAATCTCCCGATATCCTATACGACTTCGAATTTTATATTAATACGTGAGAAAATAACATAATCCTCTTAGTTTCAATTGTAATAAATAAATATATGAACTTTTTGACTAAACGAAAAATTAAGGATCCACAGGGCTAATTATAATAAATAAAATCATAAGGTAAAGAATTAGCAACAAACATGGGTATAATATTAATCTTCTTCCCACAACTACTATATGAAGCTACTCATTTATACAAGCATAAATCCTCCTACAAAAGAGAAATCAGGCGAGCCAATCCATGTGGTACACAAGAATTTGGTGGCGATGAACACCTTTCGTCCGTTGGACGGTGCGAGAGGGAGCCAATGAGGGAGGGAAACAAGTGAGGAAGAGGAACGACGAAGGAGGAGTGCCGTGTGTGTTTGAGAGAGCCAAGAGGGAAAATGCCGTGTGATTGCAAGAGTAAGAATAGAAATAAGGGGAAAAAAATAGGGTTTTGGACCTATATTTACAGTTCCAAAACCGGTCTAGGAACCGGTTCCTGGGTGGGTAATCAATCGAATCTGATTTCCGGACCGGTTTAAACCGGTTCCAAATTTTGAGAACCAGTTCCGAATTTTGAGAATCGGTTCCCGGACCGGTTTCAACGGGAACCGGTTCCCGACTTTGTTTTCCAGTGGGCCGATCTAGTTCCCGGGTATACCCGGTCCGGTTGCACACCCCTAACGGAAATAGCACCCCCTCTTGGAAAAGAGAAGTTAATGCTTCAAATATATTGCTAGGAAAATAATATTAAGTTTTCGTTTATTTCGCGAAAAGTAAATAATTTATAATGCATTTTTCTAAAAAATGATTGTTTCTATCGCTTAAAAAAATGAAAAAATAAAAAATGTTTTCATCATCTATAAAATGATAATGTTTTTTAAAATACGATTGAATTATTTATTTTTTATGAAATAAATGAAGTGCAAGAGGCGAAACATATTTTCGAAAGGACCGCATTTGAAAAGGACCGCATTTCCGACCAAAAAAAGGAAAAAGAAAAGGACCGCATTGACTTTGTCTTTCGAGAAAAAATCAATCATCTTCGTAACCGTTGCATGTTTGTCCTGCAGTTGGAGGGGAAGGAACATAACATGCACGTGCTCGCTCCGTCGCTATTTAACCAGTACGAGCCCTTTCATTGCTACATCAATCCTACTCGATTCTAAGAAATGGTGAATCACGCTGTTCATTCTTTTGGTTCCAACACACGCTGCCCACGAAAACAATTTTTCTCTCTGTTTCTTTTATTTTTTATTTTTTTGGTTTTACATGAAAATCCGAGAGTCCAAAACGTTGCAAGTCATTGAAAACGAAAGATGGAAACCGCACCAGCTTTTGCACGAGAACCCCACCAAAATAAAATTCTTTGTTAATTTTAAAAATATTAAATAAAAACCTGAAATACCTTTATTTTTTCAAATAAAGGTTTGAAATAGATATTATTTTAAATTATGGCTCAAATTGTTATTATTTTCTTAAATAAGGATTTAAAGTGGATATTATTTCAAATAAAGGCCAAGTGTCATCATTTTCCTAAATAAGGGTTTGAACTTAATCTTGTTTTAAATAAGAGTATGAAGTCACTGTTCTATGAAGGGCAATTTCGTCTTTTAATTTTTCAATGTTTTTTTTTCTTTTTTTTTCCATAAAAAAAAAAAAAACTGAATAAAAAAACCAAAACTTAAAAAAGAAAACACACATGGATGGGAGGGCTCTCTCGCTTGTGGTTGCCGCCTCATCACCGGTGGGGTGGTCAATGCCTAGGCGAGGGTTGTCGTCCTCTCCCGTCTTTGGTGAGGGTCACCAGCAACCTCGCCGGCTATTGTTGCCACCCCATCAATGATGGGCCCAATTGCCTGTATGTTTACTCTTTTGACAAAAAAAAATGTTTATCTTGTTTATTTTTATTTTTAACCTAATTTAATTAAAATGTAAATTAAAAATGTGTTTAGATGAAAATACTTTTGATCGGATGGAATATTATGCTAGCCGACAAGCCATAGAGAGTAAGCTCTTATTTGAAATTGCTATAACTATTTCAGGCCCTTATATGAGAAAATGAGAGCACTTTAGGCTTTAATTTGAAACATGTTTCACTTCAAGCCCTTATTTAAGAAAACAATGGCACTTTAGGCCCATATTTGGAATTTTCCCTAATTTTAAGGGAGGTACTTGTATATTTCGTGGGAATGAACTAATTTTAAGGAGGCCAATGATCCGTTTATTTGAAGAAAAACTATTTTTGGTATCATTTCACCATAATTACTTTCACAATGAAATATCTTTCTCCTATTAAAAGGGACAATGGTTCTACACCAGCTCCGGAGAGAAGATATCTTATGCAATGAGGAATCTAGCGCCTTTAAATAACACTATACAATTTTTGACCAAGTTAGAATTTAATCGATGATAAAGTCCAAAAGTTACAAGATCAATCTCAAACTATGTTGGAATTTAATCGATGGCACAAGTTAATGATGGTAAGATACGACATCGAAATTTAGTCAACAATGAGGTATTAGGATAAAGAAACACGCCATAATCTAATCAACAATGGGAATCTGAAAGTTATGACTAAGAAATTAAAGTGCAGTATAGGAAAAATAAGATAAAAGGATAATATTTTGATTGATTTGTCTAGGGCTTTCTAGCTGGATAATTGGTGGTATTTATAATGAAAATGTAATAACCACTCAGCAATTGCATCTTCTCCAGTAATCGCCACCGACTCTGCCCATGCTCTTTTATTCTCATAGACCCATTCCGCCCATGCTTTACATAATCGTCTTCATCGTGTTTTGAGAATTGTGCAATTATTGGTGACTATTCCATGATTAGGCCTCTGAACAGCAACTATTGTTTTCCACAACGTCTTCGATGCTAACCTTCTTGGCTCTTTTAGTAATATTTAAAACTTCATTAATGAGAAGTTCTTGTCAGTGTTCATACAAGCGGCTACCAATCGTGCGTCATCGTATTTTAACAACTGGATACGTGGCATTTGTTTATTTTATTGTCAACCATCATGCGTTTTCTTCTATGTCCATTGATGGTCATATAATATATATATACACACACGATACAATATCTAATTCGAAAACAACTCATGACAGGAGGTCCAAGATATGCAAAATGGATAAGATCTATGGCAACGAGAAATAAAACCTCTTTGATAAACATATGATCCAAAATATGAAAATTAGAAGGTCTCATAAAACTAATTTCTACAATATCTATTTTGAAAAGAACTCGTGACTTTCGTTAAGTTTAATGTTAAGGTTTTAGATCCCATTTGACTCCGCCGTGAATTGTGCACGCTTTGCATCACTTAATCATCACCACGTGTCATGTGCTTCATTTAAACTCTGTCCATTTGGAAACTCGAGATCAATGACCACACCGGACATTCCGTGGATGGGCTGTGCGGGTCATTTGCATTGTCATGCCTAATCGATGAGCTTATGAGGCATTCTATCAATTGAGTCTTATGAGTTAACTTCATGTTAGGATGTAAGTGTGAGTGAGTTGTGTTAAATAATTCTTATATTAGAAAATTAGTGTGGTGTAAAATGGTTAATATATCTCTTAGTTGGTTCATAATTTATTAACTCAAGTTTAATTAGATATATTGACGGACTCGAACTTGAGCTCTCTCTTGGTTATCTCATTTGGTGCAGGTATTGGGCTTCTATTACGCGCTCTCGATAAATAGTATCAAAGCGGATGATAGATTAATGGGCCTCCAATCTAATCAAGATGAGATATCTTGATGTAAAAGTATACTTGGATTAAGAGGAAGTAGACCTAAAAACACTAAGTTCCCATATGCATGATGAGGAGATTGTTAGGAAGCATGTGTGAGTGAGTTGTGTTAAAATCTCACATCAGAGAATTGATGTAGTATGGAGTTGTTAATATATTCAAGTTGACACAAATTTTTGAGTGAAGATAGATCTAATTAGATGTGTTTTTTTTAATTGACGGGTTTAGATTTAAGCTCTTTTTGGAGATATCCCAGATGAAAGTATTGATTTTTTATCGCATGCTTCCAACAATTTGGCCATTAAATTCGTTACTATGGTCCATGTATTAACGTTAACAATACAGTTGGACAGTGAGTGTCCTAATTATTGATGGGATGAGATGAAGGTAGGGATCTTTCATTGCGGGAATCCAATTTGGCCGATGGTCTAACTATAAATGTTAACAATTCAGTTGGACAGCTGGTGTCATAATTATTGATGGGATGCCTAACTTACTGCTGGGGAAGAAACGAGAGGCAAAGGATGAAAAGAATTTGTGATTTTTCTTTTCTTTTCTTTTTTGAAGGGAGAGGAGGATGGAGACTCGTGCGGGGTGATTCCAATTTTAGGAAGTGACAAGCACCAGGCGGTGGGTAGGGTGGGGGAGAAAGCAAAGAGGATGAAATAAATGGGCGGGCCCATTTAGCCCCAGCTAAAAAAATACCGAATGCTAACTAAATTTATTAATGAATAGGTAAGGCTAAAAAATAAATAAATAGGTGGGTTAAAATATATTTTGACTTTAATCTCTTATTAGTCATTTGTTTCATCGATAACTTTTGTTAAAGTCAGAAAATGTCTTTCCAATTTTTTCATGAATAAATTTATTAATGTTATTAGTGTAGATTTATTATAGGCTTATTTATTTATGAATTTGAATAGTATATATAAAAATATTCATTTAATATATAACGTGTCCCAATGTGTCGAAATTCTCTTTTTTTGAGAAATAACGTGTCGACGTGTCGTGTCGTGTCGCGTATTGCATGCCCATGTCGATGTTAATTAGCCCACGGTACACGAAAAAAACGTTCCGTCTTTATTATATAAAATGAGCTGATTTCATTGATTAACTTTCCATCCAAAATTTTTGTCCTTCCCATTTTCCTTACTTTTTAAAAATAAGCATAAATTCCATGTTCAGTTAACTAGGTCCACCGTGAGTCGGGTTATTCAGCTATTTCAATCATTCTATTCTTAGAAAAAATTCTGATATTAAGACTTTTAGGATACTTACATTAATTAAAAGTATATGATGATTTTATTAATTGAGGATGAAAATAATCTCACCTTACGAGGTAAAATTAAATATGTCAATGTCTTTCTTATGGGAGAATAACCCTTTAGCGCAATCCAAGCTCAAATTATGTTAGAATGATTTTTTGACAATAAAAATGAAAGTTAAGAAAAAATTGGTGAAGAGAATGATTTCCCCATGTTGTTTATAAAGTATGGATCAAATGGCTGCAAATACAAATATTATGGATATCTATATTACATATATCGTCATTGTAAAAGTACATTTTTTTTTTTTTGCCTATATGATCTCGGGATGGAAATACAAATCTATTTACCGTATAAAGTTACACGTTAAAAATTGATTGTTTTGATTACTTAAAATCTACTTGTGTCAAGAAAATTTCATACTACCATTGTACAAGATAAAAGCCCATTGAAATAGGATTTATATTATGTACACTGTCGATGTAATAGTCTTTTTTAATACAAGCAATGTCAGAATGGAAACACAAACCTGTTTATGGAATAAATATACATGCTAAATATAAAAATCACATTATTTGTCATTCTATAAAACCCGCTTATGTACAGTAAGAAATTTTTACACCGCCGGCACACTGAACAAAAATATATGGAAATATGTTTTTTGCAAAAAGGGAATGGTGGAAGAAAAGAAAAAATAAATAGGAATTTTCATAAAATTTGGAAATGCGGACGTCATTCGGGAAAAGAGAAGGGTAGATCGTCTTTACAGCTGTAACTTTTGGTCCATCCCCAGATCGATTATAAAAAGAGAAGACCCATGGGAGCAGAAAATAACTTCGACTTTAACCCCTTAAAATTACTTCTCCGCTTTAGAGTTTTTCCTGCTCGCCGCACGGCAAGGAAACCTTCATGGATATCCAAGACAGTTCGATTCCGAAACCATCGCCAGGTATGTTCTGTTCTTTCCTTTCTTTGTTCTGATTTCAAAGGTGATGGAAAAATTGGAGAAGTGTCGCTTTTTGGGGTTAATAATTTGGGCCGAACCCCTGAGGGTGTGTTTGATTTGAGAAAATTTTTTCAATTTGCTGTCTTTCTTTCCACAAGTTTTCAATGAAAATACGTTTGGTAGAAATTTGGTTGTCGTGTTTTTGACATCTGAACTTTAAAACTCAGAATGACCAAAATTGACATTATTTTTACGAGATTTGCTTTAAACAACTACATCAAACATGTCTCTATATCTTTCATTCCTGTCGAAAGCTCTTACTTTTCACCCTCCAAACATCTTTTCAAGAAAATGGAAGTTGAAATAAGAAGCGATTGTCACTAAAACATTTTTGTAAATCGTATGTACACTAAATATCTTGGTGGATTTTGTTTATAGAAAAATGGTGTAATAATACATGAGCCGACTCAAGAGGCAAAAATGTTGATTCAACTAAGCTGGAACTCATACAATTATAGTTGTGCTCTTAACCTGAGTCTAGGGTACCTAAAATCATGCGATGGAGTCAAGTACATATCCTAAAAAGACATTGCTTAGAATTTTCTAGTGTGACCAACGGAAAACGAGTCCTAAATAATTTGGAAAGTCCAACTAAATCATCGGAAAAAATTTTCTTTTTTGAAAAAGAGATTACATCCAAATTATTGGGGGATGCAAAATTCTTTGTCCCGGTAATTTTAACGAAGTAATTTAAATTGTCACCATAGAACGGTATGAGGACTGGACTTATAACCAAAGTATAGGGGCTAAAAGTGAGATTTCCCAACCTACTGAGACCGAAGCGTACAAAATGTAATTAATTTTTCTAAAGTTATTTATGTAAATTTCTCTTTTGGTAACACAGAGGTTCACATAGACTTGAGTTCAGAGGACATGACAACTGATCAATCTTGCCAAGACAGTTGCAAAACAACTAGAGGTTTGTCACTTTGAACTTTTAATTTTTGTTTTTCATAAAACTTGATTTTCAAGCATCTTAACTTTTTCAATCCCAAATACTTCTAGTCTCAGAGCATACATATGCTGACATATAAATTGAAATATAACCTTTTTACAATTTTTAAAATTTGGATAATATCTTGAATTATAATTCAGAAAGCCCAATTTTTTTTTTACTTCTGAAAAGTAAAAGAATGTGCTCATAATTTACTTAATAATATCATGGATAAGATAACTTGCAATGAGACAAAAACTTACAAAATCGCATTGTCCACTATATGAAAGCTAGAACGTCCCTCCCACTAATTGATGATACAATTTCTATGTCGAAAAGAAAGTCGTGATCTTTGTTAAGTATAACGTTAATTTTTTTTGTTTAAAAGTTTACTAAGTTCAATGAAAAAAAATTCATGCAATGATTGAGCTAGTATGCATGATATAAAGCATATGAAGTGGAATTAAATTTTCTAAGGTTGATTATATTCGTTTCTCTTTATGGTAACAAAGAAGTTCAAGTAGAAGAGAGCTCATAAGGCATGGCGACTGATAGAGCTTCTCAAGATGGCTGCAAAACAACCAGAATTTATCACTTTGAACTTTTAATTTTCATTTTTCATAAATCATGTGTTTCATGGATTTTGACTTTTGTTAGTATAAGTCACTTTGAATTTCATCAATATATGGAACCTAGAAGGTCCCACAAAACTAATTCCTAATATGATACCTATCTGAAAAAAAAAAAAAAAAAAAAAAAAGAAGAGAGAACTCACGATCTAAGTTTAACGTTGTTTTTTTTGTTTTTTTTGTTTTTGCTTAAAATTTTACCATCTAAGTTTCATGCAAACAATTCCATGTGATGAACGAGCCTGATACCAATAATGTATACATGATCTAAAGCATATAGAGTAAAATTAATTAGGTTATTTATATTCATTGAATTTTGGTAACAAAGAGTTTCACGAAAAAGGGACTACAGAAGGTATGGCAACTTATAAAGCTTCCCAAGTTGGTCGCAAAAAACCTAGAGGTTTGTCTCTTTTTGAGCTTTTAATTTTAGTTTTTCATAAACCTTTTGTTTAATGCATTTTGACTTTTGTTAGTCCAAATCACTTTGAATTTCACAGCATACAAATGCTAACATATCAACTTAGAGATAATCTTTTCATTTTTTAAAAAAATTTGAACAATATCTATAATTGAGAAACCCCCAAAAAAAGAAATACTCTTTTACTTCCAAAGAGTAAGAAAACGCGCTTACAATGTATGAATGATATCGTGATTAGATCAATGGCAACTACGAATTAAAACTCAGTAAAAACGAATTGTTTGATGTATGAAACTTAGAAGGTCTCACCAAACTAATTCATGATTCAATACATATTTATAAAAACTCATGATCTCTGTTAATTTTCTTGTTTAGAAATTTACCATATAAGTTTTGTGCAGAAAATTCCACTGTAATGAATGAGCCTGATACCAGTCATCTATGCAAGATCTAAAGCATACAAAGTGTGATTAAATTTTCCAAGTTTAACTGTATTCATTTTCAAACACAGCAGTTAAAACTTTTACCAAACGTACTTTTATTGACAAATTTAGAAATGAAAATATTGGAAAATTTCCATTATATATTTGATGAAAACTTTCGGGTGCCGCTATTTCCATACCTTATCCGACTAAATGCACCCCATTTTCTTTAAAAAGACAAAGTCGCCCTTAATTATTCAATTGCAATTTTAAGTGGTAGCCCTCAATTTATTTACTTTTCTTCTTTTGTGAACTTTTCTATTTCTGTGTAGGATCTAGTTGCCATAACTAAGAACATCACATGTTTCGTTTTTCTTTATTGTGGATATCCCTTATATATTAAATGCATTATGTTTTCTCTTTATTTTTAGATTTTACTTCCTTAGAAATTAATTTTGTCAAAAAGAGAAATTTCAAGAAACCTAGTTATTTTCTACATTAAGCAAATTTATGGAATTGAAGTTTCTTACTTGTGCTTTTGGGCTCGACAAAGTTGAGGTGCTTGTTTTTGCGAATGGCGTTATTCGGCTAAAGCCTTGCAAATTAACTTGCCTAAATAGCTTGCCTAAGCCGAGAAAGAAATGGCTTAATTTGGTAAAGACTCCATTGGTGTCAAGAGACTAGAATGAACTTTATCCTAAGAAAGAGAACAAAGTCACCTTAATGAACCTTGATCATTGGGAAATGAACCTAATGATTTGAGCCTGCTTGCCAACTTGTATAGGTCTTGTTTATATTCCTAGTGATAATCATTTTCACCCAAGTAATCCAACCACTATAACGTAAAAACAAAATAAAAATAAGTTATGCTTTACTTGCATACCTTTACATTAGGCAAGGTACTTCTATAAAAAGAAGGAATGAACTCCGCTTAGGGGGACCAAAATTCTTTGATAATTGGATATCTTACCCATTTTCACATCCTCCATTATTTTGTTGTTGAAAGACTGCAACGAGGAGAGCAACCCGATGGCGCCGCAACCAAGTGAAATGCAAGGATGATTCGAATCCTGCTGAACCACCGCCAGGTACATATTTATGTTCCAACCCATAAAAATTTATGGTGTAAGCGATGTGGTCTTATAATTTCTTCGTTTCCTTTATCTAGTTTGGCGGCATATGTAATTGGAACTAAATACAGGGACCAAAGATAAATAAATTTCCAACAATGAAGTAAAAATGCAAAAGCAATGCGTGGCCATCAAATACAGTTGATTGATTCAAGAAACCAGTAAGCAAAAGCAAAACGTATTACTCAAAGTCAAATATCCTAAATTTGGTATGACTTGGCTGCACAAGTTCCCTCCTAGTTTTGGATGATGGTGCGACTGCTTTTTGTCAATCCTAGTTTCGTCACTCATAAGAACTCAATGACCAGTTCATTAAAATTAACTACCAGAAAACTTCCTCTTATCGGAAAGTTTTGTCCGAGCAATCACCTTGCGAGGACTAATTATTTTCCATTTCTACTTGAAATGCAAATCGGATTGGCAATTGGTTTCCAACAAAGCAATTTCGTCAAGAGCGTACGGCAAAACAAACGGGTTTTGAATATTTAATTACTTATCATTAATAGACTACATCACTCATCCTAAAAAGACATGATTCTCGAGCTAATCAATTCACTATAGTCATCTCCAGAAAGGAAATCATGTTGTTGTTCTAAGCCAAAAATAACTCTTCAATAAAAATGGTTGTCACTATTATGAGTGATGAAACTTTTGATACTTCTAATGTCCTTATACCTATTTTTGGACTAGACAAAGTGAGATGCCCGTTTTTGCCGATAGATTTATTCAGCTAAAAGCTTGCAAATTAACTTGCCCGAATAACTTTCCCGAGCTCGAGAAAGAAGTTGCTTAATTTGGAAAAGACTCCTTTGGTCTCAAGGAATAGAATGAACTGTATCATAAAAAAGAGAGACAGAGTTACCTTCAAGTAATAGTTCGATCACTAGGTATTGAACCTAATTATGTGTGGCCCTAGAGCCTGAGCTTACTTGCCAACTTGTAAAGGTCTAGTCTTTATTTCTAGTGATAATCTTTTTTACATTCAAACAAAAAAAAAAAATCATTTTTACACTCAATTAATCCAACAGCTTTGATAAAAAAAAAAAAAAGAAAAGTATTCCACTCGCTATAAAGTGAATAAAGAATTATATGCTTTACTTGCTCTAGGTGTAGGTTTATATTAGGGGAGGTACTTGTATAAAAGGAAGGAATGAACTCGGCCTAGGAAGGCTAAAACTCTTTGATAATTGAATATCTTACCCATTTTTGGGTCCTCCGTTTACTTTGTTGTTGAAAGATTGCAATGAGGAGAGAAACCCAATGGCGCCGAAAGAAAGTGAAACACAAGGAAATTCGGATCTTGCAGAACCACCACCAGGTACAGACATGTTCATGTCCCAACCCAGAAAAATTTATGGTATGAGCGATGTGGTCTTATAATTTCTTTGTTTCCTTTATCTAGTTTGGCGGCATATTCAATTGGAACTAATTACAGAGGCCGAAAATTTTAATTCCACGAACTAAAAATGCAAAAGCAATGTGTGGCCACGAAATACTGCTAGTTGATTCATTTTCTCGAGCCCATGGCATGACTATTCGTTTCAAGCAAACAGTAAATACGCAAAATGTCCCCATTTAAAAATTCTAGATTCTAGGGTGACTATTCAGCTTTTTCGCCCCGCTAAATTGAAGGAACGTATAAGTTTCAGAAAGACGATTTGCGTCAACTCTGGTTTTCTTCCTTCTATTATCCAAGATGTTTGTGTGGAGGTGGACTCCAACAAAGAAACCAATCCTTCATAAACACAAAATTCTCTTGATGAAGCAGTGCAGGGTACGCCGTTGCCAAGGGAGCCATTCCTTTCTCTGTTGATTAAATAGGATTTATCTAAGTCGTTCATAATAAGTTGATACATGTTGAACAAGTCTCACTCTGCCAAAGTCAATAAATCAATGAATCGCGGCACTCCAATAAACAAATTTTCACTGATATGACACTTGAGTGATGGAAAAAAAAGGTTATGACGCTCATATAAATTTTTTTAACACTTGTCGTATTCTTATCCTCTCCTGTTGTTATTAAAGACATTCTCTTAAATGTAAATTCAGAAGGCATGGCAACTGACAAAGCTTTCCAAGGCAGTCGCAAACCAACTAAAGTTGTTTTGCTTTGAACTTCTAATTCTCATTTTTCATTAATGTTGTGTTGGAGAATGCATTTTGGTTTATTTTACTCCGAAACTTTTTAAATTTTACAGCATACAAATGCTGACATATGAATTCAAATTTAATCTTCTCATAATTTTTAAAATTTGAATAATATCTTGAATTAATACAAAAAAATCCAAAAAAAAAAAAAAAAATTACCTCGAAAGAGTAAAAGATCGAGCTCATTAGTTATTAATGATATAGCGGATACGATCAATGGCAATGAAAATAAGAACTCACTAAAAACACATTGTCCAAGATATGACAGTTTGAAGGTCCCAGAAAACTAATTGATGAAATAATACTAATCTCGAAAAAAAAAAAAAAAAAACTCAGGACCTTCCTTCAGTTTAACGTGTAATTTTTCTTGTTTAAAAGTTCGCTATCTAAGTTTAATACAGAAAATTTCATGCAATGAATGAGCTTGATCAGTCTGGAATAGATGATCTATAGTATACAAGGTGTAATTAATTATTTTTTTAAAGGTTATTTGTGTTCATTTCTCTTTTTGGTTACAAAGAGATTCACCTAGACTGGAGTTCAAAAGACACAGTGACTGATAAAGCATCCCAAGAGGGTTACAAAACACCTAGGGGTTTGTCACTTTGAACCTTTAATTTTTCCATTTTCATAAATATTGTGTTTCTTGGATTTTGACTTTGTGTAATACAAAACATTTTAAACTTCACGGGGTCCAAATGCTGACATAAAAATTCAAATATAATATTTTCATAGTTTTTAAAATCATAAGAATATCTTGAATTGTAATTGACAAAGCCCAACCAAAAAAAAAAAAACTTTGACTTCCAAACAGTAAAGAAAGACACTCACAGGAACAGCAATGTTGAGTAAAGGACTGCCCCTTGTTTTGCATCATCGTAAAAGCAGGAAGTTTTAAAGACTGAGGACTTTTAATGTGCAATATTTGCAGTCGAGCCGACACCGGTGGTTGATGAAAATTATCGACAATTGTTTGAAGCCACATTAAAAGGTGATTGGAAAGCGATAGAGAGAATCCTCAATGAACATCCCGAAGCAGTGATGGCCAGTCTTATGACCATAGAAGATCGTGACTTTACTGTGCTCAATATTGCGGCTGTGACTGGACAAGATGAATTGGTGGAGAAACTGCTAAAGCGCATCCCTCGGGAACTTAAAGCTCGCGGCTTAGATCAAGCCTTCTGCGTTGCCGCCCAGAAAGGAAGAATAAGGAGGGCAAAGGAATCAATAGAACAACTTGAAAAAGTCCGTGGTGAATCTACGGTACACGATGCCCTGTTGTCTGCTACGACAAGTATTCCTAAGCAAAAGGAGGTTATCTGGTACCTGGCCAAGCGCATAACATACCCCCCATGTAATGATATCATGATGAACCTTATTAAGGCCGGCCATTTGGGTAGGATTTCACACTCACTTTTCTTATCTCAATTAATTCACTGTTCACTTTAATTTACTTTTTTTTGTTCGTGTCCCAAAAGACATACTCTTGTATTTAGCTCACCAATACCGTGACTTAGCGACGTCGGTTGATACCAAGAACAATGGCCTGTTGGAAGTCTTTGTGCATGTGAAGTCCTACTACCGTAGTGGAGCTAAACTCAATTTTGGGAAAATGTATTTACCAATGTAGGTACTTCTTGCGCTTCTTTTGCTTTTGTTAGATTTGTACAATTCAAACAACTCTATCCACACAAGGTTCACTCTATCTGTTCCCTTTTTAGGTGTCCCTTGCTTGGTTGATACATCATTTGACAACACCAAAGACATGAAGATGGCTCGAGGTATCTCTGTTAAATCTGATTGATGGATGGACTAACATGACAAAAAGCATATCATTCATAGATCTTCTTCACAAAAAAAAAGTTAGGGATAGGGTATACAATTAATATCTAAACCATGATGTGTGGTACAATTTAATATCTAATTTAACATTTATAAAGTTAGTTTGAGTTACTTAGTCAAGTCAAATTGTCAAGTAGAATTATCTAGAATAGTAGATTTGGATCTCAGATTATTGAGGTTGATTGATCCAATTTGTTTTTCTCACATATTCGAGCATTAATAAATTTAATTACATGCGCTGATATGTATCTTTTTGTTCATCATCAATTTATAATTTGCTAACATGAATTTTCTTTCCTCTTAATGGTGGTGACACCAGCGACTCACCGGTTCAAGACATTACTCTGGAATGTTGCCACAAAACCAGGTACACTAACTGCCATGGTATCTTTAGACAAAAAACATGCCATGGTATCTATAGAAAAAGGAACTTATTTCATCCATGGGTAGAGATATCTATCTTAAATTGTAAATTGATATTATTGACATATCCCGTTGAGATCATAGTTATCAATATGAATCGGCTCTTGATTTGTATACTACGATATGATTAGATTCCATTCAATTCAAAGTCTAATTGACATGTATGCCATCAAGAGAATATGTAAAACTAATTAGTTTGAAAACATATCTATTGATCTGTCGTTGAATCTACCCATTTTTCAAAACTCTTTTTTTTCCTCATGATATTTTGTATGTTCATCAATGGATCCATCTGTTCTCTGATACATGCATTTTGATTTTCAAACCATATGGAGTTTGCTTCCTCGATTAATATCTTGAATTCATCATTCTCTTCTCAACTACTATATACGTAAGAACACGGCACAAATGTGAAAGCCTCCATATCCTTTGATTCTTTATTGCTGGTAAAATTGCTTATCTGATGTTTGTGCAGCACCTTTTATCAAAAGGATTGGAGAATTGAAAGTAAGCCACGAATGCTTGCTTGAGTTAGCAAAACTAACTTTAAACGAGAGGAAGGCTCGTATGAAAGCACCTGAAATACTCAAATTGACTTCGACCATTGTCCTTGACGCTGCATCTAGCGGAATCTCTGAAATAGTCAAGTTATGTCTTGAGCATTCTCCGGAGTTGATGTGGAATAAACAATTCACAAAAGAACTGATGAAAGAAATTGTGAAGGGAAGGCATGTTGAGTTATTTAGACTAATGAATGGATACAACACAATCCCAAATTTGAGGTACGATATTCAGAGGAACTGCGACCTGATGGCGGCAGTAGTAGAATGGTCCCCAGGATACGTACCAGCAGATGTTTCTGGAGCAGCTTTTCTTATGCAAAGGGAACTTCAATGGTTTGAGGTTGGTTCACCATATTTGCTTGCCACTCTTTAATTTACTTACAATCACATTGATAGGTGTCCTTTATTTTCTGAAGGTGCTGGAAGATAAGAGTCCTCCTTTGATAAAAAGTCTAAAATTTGAGGTCAGTTCACCTTATTTGTTTTGCTACCCTTTTCGCTCTTTAATTTACATTTGCGTTGATCGATGAAGGTAAAAGAAGATAAGAGCAGTCCTTCTAAAAGTCTGGAATTGAAAGAAACAAAAGAAAGGAGCGGGAAGACATACTGGGGAGTTTTTGTAGAACAGCGAAAGATTTGGTCAAAGAGGCGGGGCAATGGATGAAGGATACGTCATCATCTTGTAGTGTCGTATCAACCCTCATCTTTACAATGAGCTTTTGCTGCGGCTTTTGCAGTACACCAGGAAGCAACGATAGCAATACGAGTATCCTGGTCTTTCTAAAAAGGGGCTCATTCTTGGTATTTACCGTTGCAAACGCTTTATCTCTCTTCTCCTCTGTCACCGCCACCTCAATGTTCTTGGCTATCCTAACCTCACGCTATGCCGCAGAAGATTTTCTTCATTCACTACCGAGAAAATGATATTGGGCCTCACTTTTCTCTTCCTCTCTTTGGTCTTTATACTAGTGGCTTTTGGCTATGCTCTTGCGATTGTCCTAAGCGAACGATGGAAGTGGATTTACATCCCCATTACTTTGTTGGTGGTCCACCCTGTCATATTGTCTGCAATACCACAGCTTCCCTTGTATGTTGAAATGGTTGAATCCACCTATTGGCCTCGCCTCTTCCGTCCTGTGAAGATTTGGAAATGACTTGTGCTATCACTATTGAACAAGGACATATGGTGATGCGATCTTTGTTCGCACTTGTTAATCATGATGTTTACTCATGTTTTAAGACTATTGAGGTACGGCATTAGCCATACTTATACCAAAGTTTAATCTATATTGTCAAGTGCACACCTTAACTCTATGGATCAATTGGTATTTTCCCCCAAGTATACATTAATTCATTGCTAATTGTTGTATCAACGTGAACCCAATTCTTCAAAGAATTGGCAAGATGGCCATCAACAGTAATAGGGTTCATCCATTCAAATAAAGCAATGATCCACACAAATTCTCTATACTACACAAGATAGCCACCCAACTAATGGCCCAACACAAGGAACTTCATATGCAGCAACACCAAGCAAAGAACTATTTCAGTTCAATGGAAGCACAAACTTTGATATCATTCTTCACCCACAGCCCACCCTTGCACCTCATCCTCTCATCCAACTCTATGGCTTTGACCTCCGCCATCTTTGCCGCATTGCCATCGATTACTCCTGCACTTTCATGATCCTCATGCTCCGCTTCTTCTCCAACGCATCATCCCTTCCTAACTGCTCCCCCGGCAACTGCGCACGGTGCACGTCAGCACCAACACCAATTCCATGAAAAACAGTCATCAACATCCCGCACTGCAGCCTCACCAGGACTTTTAGCCTCTTTCAGGTCTTTCTGCGATCACAGCAGCGGAGAGGTTGACGTTTCTTTGGTGAATAGTGCCAGGGGCGCGTGCACACTGGCGTGACGGTAAATGCCGGGAGGATCGAGGTACCTGAATGAAACAGACATGCGGAGACTTTTCAATATTGTGACAAGATGACCAAGTTAGATGTCTCAGGGCAAACGATTTAGAATCTCCAAGGTCACGTCTCAACGGCCAAACATTAAAAAATAATAAATTGCCTATAAGGCAAACAGATACTTCTGCACGTCTCTTGAGACCATAAGTCAAGTGAAAGTTAGCAAGAACAGAGTTTGTTTTAGATTCACCTTGTGACTTTAAGATTGAAGTTCCAGAGAATAGCATACAGAATCTTCCTAGGAAACCTCATAATTAGTGATCTTATGCTGCTTTAAACCAGCATTTACAACCGACACATTTAGAATTAATTAAAGAATACGAGATCAGAAATCAAAGAAACTATTTCAACAAGAGAGGAGTTTCCTAACCCGAAGGTTCCCATAGAGACGCGCCTGTTTTTCTTATGCATATTGATGCGAGCCAAACCGAAATCTGACACTTTGGGCGTAAAATCATGTTCCAATAACGTGTTGCTGGCCTTGAAGTCCCCATGCATCACACAGGTGCTCGAGTCCCCATGCAAATAGGCTAAACCACGAACAGCACGACGTGCTACCTTCATCCTAACGCCCCATTCTGGTCGGGCAGCTTCCTTGCCAACTCCTGAAAGCATGGGAAAATGGACATTGGCTTTACACCTCGTGAGAAGAATGAAGAGCGAGACAAAAGTATGTTAACCCTAGAGAAGTTGCGTATTCATCTACACTCACCATGCAAATCAGATTCCACAAAGCCATTCGGAAAAAATTTTGCAAATAAAGCAGCGGACACGTTCCTCTGGACATATACCGATCAGCTTGACAAGATTCCTGCGATGGCATATCGACTTCAGCTAAAAATTCCCGGCCGCCCTGTCAATCCTAATTCTTCATAACTTTCACAGCTACTTTGGTCCCATCTTCAAGAAAGCCAACATGTACACGCCCAAACCCACCTTCGCCGAGTATTCTCAATTCGTGGAAAAGATCGGTAGCTCTTTCTGGCCAAAAAATAAAAAATAAAAAAAATTCTGATACTAAAGTCTGGGACATCTACTAGGACTCAATTTTTTGATGAAGGCACGAAATTGAAAAACCGGGTCTGTGTTTCAGTACCCAAATCCAATCAGCAACTGAGCATGAAACGACAGCAACAAAGGCAGATAGGACAATGCTAGATTAATAGCAGCCACACCACCGCTTAGCCTATGTGATTATGCTGCAAGATAATTTGACACAACCCATTTGATTCTGAATTTGGCAATCACGTTTAATGGGGTCGATTTGGGTACCAACTGAAATTTGTACTTCTTTTGAGGGAAAAAAAGTTGGGGTAGAATCGAAAGCCAAACTAAAGTTGATGCATTTTTATGAGACAAAAGTAAATATGGGGCAGAATTGAGACTCGAGCAATGTTTGTGCATTTTATGAGACAATTTGTAAAAAAATTTATCTTCATTTATATAAGTAGCAGATTACTCGTCTACTTGAAGGTGAATTATATAATTTGGCCCAAATTTAAAAAAAAAGAAGAAGAGGGTTGTATCTAAAAGGAGATTAATCTAGCGTCTTAGCTCATTAGGTTGGGCTATATGGTCCGTGGCATCAAAGGAAAGAAGGTTGTTTACATCATTTTTATATTATGACGTCAATATGTAAAGTGATGATGTGGTGGTGATGAGGAGAGACGCTCACGTGCTCACCATATCAGTGCAAGCTTCAATTGATCATGCATATTAAACTGGATGGTTGCAAATCAATCCGCTAATTTAAAGGAGTCTCGGAAATTGGCATTACACGGTGAAATTCACATAAAAAATCTCTCTGCACATACCGAAAATTTTGGTTTGGAAAAAATTGCTTTGTCCACTTAAACTATTAGGAACACATAGTAGAAACCTCATACATTCACTTGAAAGATTGCCAAGAGAGACCTAAATAACTCAAAAGTTTAAGCTTATGAATTATAAGCCAACTAATATAACTCTTATTAAGGAGGGCACACCTATCTGGAAACTGGGCTGGTCACCATATTTCTTCCTTGAGATACTCACCAAACATTAGAATAGGTTGGAGGTCCACTAGCAAAAGTCTGATACCTCATCTGGGGAGATTGCCAAGAAAAAGTTCAAGTACGAACCTGTCAACATCCCACATTCACTTAAAAGTCTAAGTGAATTAGTTATAAGTCAACTGAAATATATTAACTACCATACAACATACCAATTATTTAATGTATGACTTTTCTAACACAACTCACATGTGTATTTTAACACAAACTATGGTCAAAAGAAGATAAGATGATTAAAATAGTTGATTTCAATGGGTGGAAATATATTGTGATCCAAGAGCATTCCAAAATGTCTTCGTGACTCTTTCAGGTGATATTGTAGATTATGGGATTCTTTTCATGTAACGTGGGAAAGAAAAATCCTCTTTCTTTTGAAAAATGCTAGATATCTAAATTTTATTTGTTTATTAACTAGTAAAATTGACAATATCATATTGGATTTCGAAATAAATAATCCCTTTGAATATCTGGCTCCATTTGCTTGGAGATCATGTGATGTTAAATAATATAGCAAAATAGTTCGTGGACAAGCTTATATTAAACATAAACTATAGCTAGAGTTGTGTTGTTCATTCTCTCTTTGCCAGGACTTTCACGTGCTCTTTGTTTTTAATTTGACATCTTGAAATCACTCTAATAGATTTAATTAATCCCAGTTCACAAAAAAAAAAAAAAAAAAAAAAACAAAACAAAACAAAAAAACAAAAAGACAAAAAACAAAAAACAAAAGGAAGAAGGAAATCTAGTGTGGTTGTGCATATAATTTTATGTCCAATTGAGTCATGTACAATGATACATGGTTTGCTGGTGTTACAGCACATGCCAAAAACAAGTCTGACTTTATACATAAAAATCAAAATCACTTTCGTTATATAACAGTTTGAATTTTTAGAACACTCCATAGTAGTCCCACTGAATTTTTTTGACATTAGAACAGGTCCTGACCATCATCACGAATCCCTAAGGTCGACCAGCGCTGGCCTTCTTTGTGCTTAGTGCACGCGTTCACCTGAGAAATTTCCTGGTACGACATGGGCAGAAACACAAAAGAGAGAGTCGCAATGCATTTTTTCTTCATATAACTTTAAAATTAGATCGAGTGCATTACGGATCCGTAGCTGAACTTCAAATCACAGGCCGATATCCCAGCCCATTTCGATGACCTCGACCATTCTATTATAAGTAGAGCCCACCCTGGGGAAAAATTCAAGCTATTACCTAATCTTTGATAGCTCCACGCTCACGAGAAAAAGTAGAACTTTGCTTGTCCTTGGTGCTTTGACAAAAAATGAGCAATTTCATTATTGACTCTACTGGATCCAATGGAGATTGCTCTTTAAGTCCTCCAAAACCCAACCCAAATCGCATCTTTCATCAAAAGTTGTAACACTTAATTGGTCCTCATATAAATGTTAACTTTTACATGATTGATAGCATGACTTTGACATGATTGATAGCTATTGCTAGCAACCAAATAAGATCAAATTTGGCCGATATGAAATTGAACAGATCAATTAACAACATATATATATGATATCTATCCTTTGAATTAAGTTAGTACGGATGTTTTTTTTTTCTTTTCTAGGCAACATGATTCATGTTCCAAAATGAATAATATTTAAGTAAATAAAACAGCTAGTGATAAACTCAAGACATGACAAAAAGAAAAAAAAAACTTAGTAATTTAACCGATGAATTTCGTCCGTGTAATCTACACGATAACAAATATTCAAGGAAAATGTAATTCAGTTTGATAAGTATTAGGGTCATTTTCAAATGAATGACTATTCTAGATTGCTCTCTGGTATTCCTTTCCTTCAACCCTTCTTTTTCCAATTCCAGTTCATCCTTCTTTGCCATATCAAGTGATTAAATCTATGGACACTTCTCCAAATACTCAAGGATCAAACTCTTGAGGATTCATTTGAACTATTTAGGAGCTAACTTATTTTGTGTCGGAGGTACGACGCTTTTAGAACGGTGTGTCGTCTCTCAGGAGACAATAGAAGCCCCCCTTACATTCTAAATTAGTTTTGAGGCATCAATATAATTATACTTTCATCATCCAATAGAGAAGGCCATTCGCATCACAATTTTATCTTCTCTATCTTAACCTACGATCATGTCAATCCCTCTCCCAGTGAACCTCTCCATTCATGTTTATACCAACGAATCACATTGTTTCTTTATGTGCTGCAGCTCTCTCTGTGAATACACCGGGTTTCACCTTTTGCTCCCTGAAACAACAGTTCGTTGACTATGCATTTTGAAAGAAGATAGACATCGGTGCTTAATTATAAAAATAATTGGTGGCAATAAATTAAATTATAAAAATGATGTTGAAGATTTAGACAATCTGAAAAATATGCATGACGATGGATGGTATGAAAGGACAAAGACCCCGAGGGAAAGCAACCGGAGGAGAATTTGACCGTTCCCGCCGAGGAAGGATCAAGACCGTTGAATGCGTTGACCGGAAACGCAAACGATTTTTTAATGCCCCATAAAGAGCTAGTGGCTCTTGTGCCCTCTAGGCCATCGTCAGAAGAATATAAAACAAGGGTCTCCCAAGTTGGAGTGAACCCGTCACGTGGCTCTTTTCCTTTAATTCATTGTGGACACGAAAATGTGAAATGAAAGTTCGAAAGCGCAAGATTTGAGCTGATGATTAATGGGCAGGGCGGGAAGATCCATGTTCAAGCCCCACAATGATTAGAAAAAAATTACGTTTCTATATGAAAATGATTAGGATTTAGTGGGCCGGGTTCAAGAAGGGAATTGCTTCTCTAGGCTTGCCCATTTTGCTCTTGGTAAAAGTTTTACAAAAATTACTAAACTTATTGTATTATCGATTTAGTCATAAACCTTTTGATTATGTCAATTTAGTCCTAAAATTTTTGACCTACTACCAATTTTGTCCTTCTGGTTAATTTTAACCAGATTTGCTGACGTGGAGATCGGTTAACTTACATAGTATGGCTATCACTAACATGAATAATTTTCAATAACCTAGTAATATATATATTTTTTTAATTATTTGTTTGTTTTTTTCTTTTCTTATTCCTTTTGCCAATGACCAGTCACAAGCAATGGCGGGGTGAGTTGACCTTGCCTGGCGAGGATTGTTATCTTCCACCAAAGGAGAGACTTGGCCGAGGTGAGCCACAATGAGGGCTCCCCTTGCCAAATTCGGTAAGGTCAGACCTCGCCTAGGCTAGGACAACCTTGCTAGATTGGGCAAGGTCAGCCCTTGCCCGGGTCAGGGTAGTCTCGCCGGCTCCCCTTGCCAAATATGTTGAGGTTGGCCCTCGCCTAGGTTAGGCCAACCTCATAGGGTGTCAATTAGGTGAAGGTAATGCTTAGTAAGGCCACCTTGGCCCAAGCGAGGACTGACCTCGCCAAATTTGGCAAGGGGAGCCCTAGATAGGCCTTGCCCGATCTTGCCTTACCTTTGGCAAGCGATGGCAACCCTCACCTAGGTCATGTCGGCCCACTTGGTGATGGCTGATGGCCAATGGCTGGCAAAAGAAAGAAGAAATGAAAAAAAAATTATTAAAAATTGTCTATGACAATATCAGCCGTGTCATGTAAGCTGGCCAGCGTTCACATCAACAATGATAATATATATATATATATATGAAAATGATTTGGCTTGAGCAAGCCAGGCTCAAGAAGGAAATCACTTCTTTAGGCTTGCCCATTTCACCAAATATGGCGAGGCTAGCCCTCACCTAGGCAAAGGTAATGCTTGACATGGTTGCCCTAGCCTAGGCGAGTGCTCCCCTTGCCCGATTAGGTGAGGCCAGCCCTCGCCCAAGCCAGGTGACCTTGTCGGGTCTCGTATGAGTGAAGGCAACACTCGACAAGGCCACCCTCACTTAGGTGAGGACTGGCCTCACCCGATGTGGGGAGGGGAGCCCTTGCCAAGCGAGGCCAGCTCGCCGGCAGTTGGCAAAAGAAAGAAGAAAGCAAAAACCAGTAAGAATTAAAATATTTTAAAAAATTGTCTACGTCAGTAATTTCTAATCAAAATTAGTCGAAATGATTAAATTAACACTATATCAAAAGTTTTATGATTAAATTGACATAAATATAATAGATTTATGATTTTTTTGACATATTTTCCTTTCGTCCTTTGGAACGACCAAGACGCAGTGTGGCCCGTTGGACCACTTGCCCAATAACCGAGCGTAGGCACAAACACGATATGAGGGAACTGATGAGCCGATCCTCGAAACATGTCAACTAAGGGACATGAAGGCGAATTGTGAATGCAAAAATACGACGGGCTCTAACGATCCACGCCAGTCTCTCTCGTTCCCCGAAAGCAGGGTTCGACTAACCCCCTTAGACATGCGATCCCGTCCTCAGGCTACGCTCTCCAGACCTGGCCCTCTCCTCTCTCTCCCTCTTCGTCGATCGTCCACACCAAGATTTCCACGAGCACGTGTGGACACAACAGAAACGACGTGGTGCGTGGCGCTCTCCCTCCCTCCCTCCCTCCCTCCCTCCCTTCCTCCCTCCCTCTCTCTCTCTCTCTCTCTCTCTCTCTCTCTCTCTCTCTCTCTCTCTCTCTCTCTCGTGTGTCCGATCTTTCTAGGAATCGGGCTTGAACAGGCGTTGTTTCGAGAGGGGGGCCTAGACAAAGTGAGTATGGGATTTGCCCTGTTCGGATGGCAATACGAGTCATAAGATCTTGGCCTCGAGCGGGCGCTTCGAGCTTGAAATGGTCTTGTCCCGTCCCCTATTTTTGGGGATTTTCCCTAGCGGGGTCGCCTGCGGTCAGAACCCATTACAAGGGGAACTAGAAAGGAAGGATGGAACGCGCTCTTCAGAGCTTCAGTTCGCTGACCCCATTAATGACCATTCATTTTGAGGAAGTCGACATCTCTAAGCATTCCATTGCGTGGTGCCACATTTTGTGTAGGAATTGCGAGAGAATAAGCTCGGGTGCGACATTGTAGGCCCTGGTTGCACATCTTTCTTTCCTTGTTTGAAACGGCCCAAGAGACAACAAACTAGAAAATTAAGGGGTAGTAATAGACGAGATGAATGTGTATCCCTAAGGTTGTCGCACATCTTTTCTTTTTTTGGTTGAACCTTTGGGATCGAGTTAAGATGCAATAATTCATCATGTATCCCTAAGGTTGTCGTCTGTTGGCCTTCCTTGATCGGACATGGGCACAACAACATAAGAGAGACTCGCGATACCATACTCCTCATATAACTTAAACTTGATCAAGTTTTCTAGGAAGTACATTGCAATTCATAACTGCATTTCAAATCACGGGCCAGATGGTTTGCTCTCTCCACAAAATCTATCTGATTTGTCCCAGCCCAAGAAAGAAGTTGGAATTAAGCTGAAAGGCCCATCTCACTAACCTGGACCAGTCTATGATAAGTTGGTTTTTTTTTTTTTTTTTTTTTTTAATTTTTTATTTTGTGGTGGTCGGAACCAGTCTATAATAAGTTGATCCGACCATGGGCTTATAATAATTGGGAAACTCAAGCTATTATTTAATCTTGATAGCCCCACTCATTCGAGAAAAGCAGAACTTCGTCCGTGTGCAGGGGCTTTAGACTAAACCTATCCATTGACCATGAAAATCATGCCTATGAACACAAGCTCGATGCAATGGAGTTTGATCTTGGAGTCTATCGAGCCCAACCTCAATCACATCTTTCATCACAAGTTGAAAGACGATGATGGTCACCATATAAACATACATTTAAACATAATTGATAATTCTCACTAAGTACCCAAAAAGACCAACATCTCGATTTATTTGATTTGTACATGGAGTTGAACAAATCGTTTAACAACATGTATTTTATGTCTCATCATTCGTAATAAAATAAGTGTAGATCTCTCTCTCTGTTTTTTTTTTTTTTTGGCACAACACGATTTATGTTCAAAAGCGAAGTATGTCTAAGTGAATTGAGCAATCGATAATAAACTCAAGACATGACAAAGAAAAAAACAACTTTAGCAATTAAATTGATGAATTAATTCCTGTAATTCCATAGGGATAATTACCATAAAAATGCTAAATCTTTCAATTTAGCCTATTTAGTTATAAACTATTTGACGATTTGCTAATATAGTCTTTCGGCCTATTTTAGTTGGAAATTGCAGACATGAACGTTAGCCATTCTATGTTGCATGATATATGCTGATGTAGACAATTTGTACAATTTTTAATTTTTTTTATGAATCTTATATTATTTTTCCCATGGTTGGAAAAAAAAAAAAAAAGAACGGAAAAATAGTAACGATAAAAAATTATGAAAGAATTGCAAAAGTTATCCACGCACCAACTATGCCACATAAGAACCGACCAAAAAAAAAAAAAAAAACTATGCCACATAAGATGGTTGACATCCACATTAGTGTTTTCTGGCCAAAATTGATCGCATAGAATATATTGGTAAATTGTCAAAATTTTTAGGGCAAAATTAGTCAAATTAAAAGGTTTGAAACTGAATTGGTCACCGTACAATAGGTTTAGAACTTTTTAGTAATTTTTCTTAATTCTGCGGGGTTACATTTATTCTAACAAAATGTGCTTCAATTCCGAATAGTACTCCTTTTCTTCAACCCCCCATTTGGAATCCAGTTCCTCCTCCTTTTCCTTTTCTTGTATGGGGTGATAAGAACTTACGAATCCCCAAGGATTGAATTCTTAGAGGCCGAAACCGTTAGAATCTTAAGAAAACATGATATTAATACTTATATATTGGAGTCAAGTAGAGTTCGAATTTTTCGACTTTCTATTCAAATTGAACTCAATCATGATATCATCCTTATCAAATTTGAGTCGTGTTTCGAGTACTGAGTATGTTTGTCAAGTCAATCTCAAGCTTTATATCATATCGGCTACGACTTAATTCATCCTCTTGTAGCCCTTGTCTATTTAAACAAATTGTGAAGTTGCGATCGAGGATTTTTCAAAGTATATGTCTCTTTAAATTTATCTTGTTATTTAGGCATTGTTTATTTTGTGGAAAATGAATGATTTGAAAAACATTGTACTGAAAATAATCACTTATATCACTTGAAATAATTAGTCAATAAAAAATATTTTCATTATTAACAACAATTTATGTTTAAACAATTTCGTAAATAATGAAATTATTTTTCGTTCATTCATTTTTTTAAGACGATGCGAGTGACCAATTTCATTTTAAATCATTCATTTTTTGTGAAACAAATCCACCTTCCAAATTTTCTCTCTTTTTTTGCTGCATATTTTTTATGCTTGGTATTAAATGAATAATCAAATTAGCTATGTTTGGGTTTGCCCCTCCCCACCTAGGACTCACATGTACATATTTTGTCATATCTTTTAGATTTATGTGGCACATGATTGATGCCACTCCAAAGAATTTATCTTGGAAATATATTTGTTGGAGTATATCTTCTTATCTAAAAATTTGGGAAAAATAATGATATAATTGTTAGAACTTTTGTACGGTGTTTGCTTCAATGTTATAACTTTTTTTTTTTCAATCACTTGAATGCCTTGACTTCTAAAAAATATTCACTTGGAGTGCCATAACATTTTAAGAAAATGTGAAAATCTTACATAGCATGAAAGCTTTTTCTTTAGAAAGACTTTTTCTTGAATTGAATGGAAGTTCTTTGCATGTGTTTTTGGGCCAAAAAAAATGAGGTGCCCCTTTTTATTGATAGTTTTATTAGGTTAAAGGCTTGCGAATTAACTTGCCTTAATAGGCTTTCCTAGGCACGAGAAAGAAGTTCTTAACTTGGTAAAGACTCCATTGATGTCTAAAATTGGAAATTGAAAGTTTTCCATCTTACATCTACATTTTGCATAAAAGATTTTTCTTTAGAGAGATTCTACTTTGAATCGAATTGAAGTTCTTGATTATGATTTTAGGCCAAACAAAAGTGAGGTGCTTGTTTTTGGCGATAGCTTTATTATACTATAATCTTGCAAATTAATTTGCCTGAAAAGCTTTCCTGAGTGCGAGAAAGAAGAGGCTTAACATGGTAAAGACTCCATTGGTGTCTAAAATTGAAAGTTGGAAAATGTTCCATTTTACATTATACTTTGCGTGAAAACTTTTTCTTTAGAAAGATTATGCCTTGAATTGAATGGAAGCTTCTTGCTTGTGTTTCCGAGCAGAAAAGTGAGGCATCCATTTTTGCCAATAGCTTTATTTAGATAAAGACTTGCAAATTAGAGTAGCTTTCTTTAGCCAAAGAAAAACGGGCTTTACTTGGTATAGACTCAATTGTTGTCTAAAACTAGAAATTAAAAATTTTCCATTTTACATCTACATTTTGTATACTTCTTTAGAAAGATTTTGCCTAGAATCGAATGGAAGTTACTTGCATGTGTTTTTGGGCTAGACAAAAGTGAGGTACCCATTTTTGTTGATAGCTTTATTTGGCTAAAGGGATACCGGAAAATGATTCTTTTCTTATGCAAAAGGAACTTCAATGGCTTGAGGTTGGTTCACCATATTTGCTTGCTACTCTTTAATTTACTTACATTCACATTAATAGACGTCCTCTCATTTCTGTAGGTACTTGAAGATAGGTGCTCTCCTTTAATTAAATGTCTGAAATTTAAGGTTGGTTCACCTTTATTTGTTTTGCCACTCTTTTGTGCTCTTTAATTTTCTTTTGTGTTGATAGATGATGGCGAAGAAAGATAAGAGCGGCCCTTCTTCCAAATGTCTAAAATGGGCACTAAAAAAAGAAAGGAGAGGGAAAACATATTGGGAAGTTTTTGTAGAACTACACAAAGATTTGTTTAAAGAGGCAAGAAAATTGAGGAATGATACATCAACATTTTGTAGCGTTGTAGCAACACTCATCGCTACAATAGTTTTTGCTACCGCTTTTACAGTACCTGGAGGCAACAACGGTACAGGGATCCCAATCTTTCTGAGGAAGGGTTCATTCATGTTATTCGCGGTTGCGACCGCTTTAGCTCTCTTCTCCTCTGTCACTGCCACCTTGATGTTCTTGGCTATCGTAACTTCACACTATACAGCAAAAGACTACCTCCAATCCCTACCTAAAAAAATGATGTTAGGCCTCACGTTTCTCTTTCTCTCTTTGGCCTTTATGCTTGTGGCTTTTGGCTTTGCTCTTACAATTGTCCTAAGCAAATGATGGAATTGAATTTACATTCCCATTACTTTGTTGGCTACCATCCATGTCATATTGTTCGTAATCCTACAGCTTCCCTTGTATGTTGAAATGGTTGAATCCACCTATTAACCTCGCCTCTATCATCTTGTGAAGATTTGGAAATGATTTGTGCTATTATTATTAAACAAGGACATTAGTGACGTGATATTTGTTTGCACTTGTTTTTGTGTGTGAAATGTGAATATCATAGTGTTTACTCATGTTTTGAGATTGTTGTGGTATGAAATTAGCTACACTTATGTGAAAGCTTAATGTATGCAGTCAAGTGCACACCTTACCTCTGTGAGTTATTTTATTTGGTATTTTCCCCCAAACAATATGCAATTACTTCATTGCTCCCTGTTGAATTAACTATTAAGGAAAACCCAATTCTTCAAAGAATTGGCGACATCGCCATCAGTCCATTCATTCAAATAAAGCAATGATCCACAAAAATTCTTTAACTACTTAAGATGGCCACCCAAGTAGTAGCCCATCAACCCACAAAAAGAAAAAAATAGTGGCCCAACACATTAAGGGCGCGGATGATAAAATTTCTACTTCTCTATTTCTCTATTTCTCTATTATCCGAATAGGTTTGAAACATAAATCCGTTTGGTAACGCAATTTGATTTTTCTATTTCGAATGGATTTCTATTCCGAAATAGATTTGAAGAAGAAATCGAAGCTAAAATTTTTAACTTCTCAATTTCTGAAATAGAAATTGAGAAATCAATTTCTGGTTAGAAATCAATTTCTTTCCAGAAATTTTGTTATGCGCACCCTAAAATTCTCATGTAGCAATCCAACCAACCTCTAGAATCACCTACTGCCCACACCGGCATCTCATTCTCTCATCCAACATTTTGGCTTTGACCTTCGCCATCGTAGTAGCGTTGGCCATCGATTCCTCTTGCACATTCATGATCCTCATGCCTTGCTTCTTACCCACCGCATCACCCCTTCCTAATTGCTCACCCAGCAACCATGCGCGGCATTTGTCAGCACCAACACCACCAACTACATAAAAAACATAGCCATCAAAATCCCATACTCCAGCCTCGCTTGGACTTTAGCCCCTTTCGGGTCTCTCTGTGATCGCAGCAACAAAAGGCTTGACATTGCTTTTAGTGAATAACACCAGGACACCGACCACCTGCCCAGACAGTAAAGTGAGGAGGGTCAATGTACCTGGATACAATCAACATGTGGAGATGTTACGGCCAAACATCAAAAAACAAATTGCCTATGACCTAACGGATACTTCCGCATGTGCCTCTCAAGACTATAACTCCAGTAAAAGTATGCAACGGCAAAGTTTGTTTCGAATTAACCTTGTGATGCTAAGATTGAGGTTTCGGGAATAGGATACCCATTCTATTTAAGCAACCTCAAAATTTGCTAATCTTATGCTGCTTTAGACAAACATTTAGGACTGACACATTTAGAATTAATCAAAGGATACGAGATAGGAAACCAAAGGAACCATTTGAACAAGAGAGGAGTTCTCTGACTCGAAGGTTCCCACAACACATTTACAAATACGTCTATTTTCCTCGTCCATAATGGTGCGAGTCAAACCAGAATTCGACACTTTGGGCATAAAATCACAATCCAATAATATGTTGCTGGCCTTGAAGTCTCTGTGATAACATGATGGGCTTGAGTCCTGAAGCAAATAAGCTAAACCATGAATAGCACTAATTTAGGGCTAGCTTCCTTAGGATTATTACCAAAAAAATCATAAACATATTACATTTATATCAATTCAATCATAAACTTTTTAATTATATTAAATTAATCTTAAAAACTTTAACGTTTTGCCGGTTGAGCCTATTCGATCAATTTTGATCGGAAATCACCGATATGGACGTCGGTTGTCCCATGTGGTATGGTCTCATGGCCCTCGCCGAATGGCCGATGCTTAGTACATAGTTGTTGCGACCTACCTTTTTCGTCCCGGAGGGGAAATGACGTAGGTTTAGAGATATTGCTTAAAAGACGGGCCCACTACTTTCGTTTAGGTACAGGCTCTCCCAAGTCCATACTTTGCGCACAACATTAGGGTATTCAATTTTAGTTGTAGATGATACCATGAGGATTTTCAAATGAGAAGTCACCATTGGCCTATTGGAATAAGTTAGAAACCAAGTGAGACATTGGAGTATACCTTACTTCCTATGCAACTAAAGAATCTAAGGTTAGTATCTTGATTATACTAATTAATCAACTAGTGCTACTTCGGTATCTAATCTTATTTAATTAAAGAAAATTTTTGTCATGCATTTGAGATTAATTTTAAGCTCATCCACTAACATATGAAATGATTATGCGGGTGCACAATTATTAAAATGACAATTAGCAACAATTTCTAACTAGTTTAAGGGGAAAAAACAATCAACATATTGAAAGTGCAATCAAAGGCATTTGTCTTAAAAAAAAAAAAAACATTCAAACCTTATTGTAAAGCTCGAGGTTTGTTCAATTTTAAGCATAATTTTTATCCAAGATTTTCCCACACTTTTAGGAGAAAACTATCCAAAATCTATTTTTTAACCCTTTTCGAGGAATTTTAATTTTTTTGATTTTTTTTTTTTGAATTTTAGGGATTTTCCAATTTATCTAAAATTTTAAAATTTTAAATATATTTTTAAATATTTTTTATAATTTTTAAATTTTATGATTTCTTTTTCTAATGTTTTTCATGAATTTTAAAACTATTAAAAGGGAGAAAGAAATTCGGGCCAGGTGACCAGGCCCGACTAAGCTAACCCGGATCCTATCAGTCTGGGTCGGGTCTAAATCTGGACCAGCCTTAGAGCCCATTCCGTATTAACCAAGTCAGCCCATAAAACTCTTAGCCCACTCGGAGCCTCCAGCCCATTTCTATTTTCTATTCTCGCCCCAGCCATCTCCGGCCCACAAAAATATCAGCCCACTTTGACACCAAAATCTTCCAGTGCTATTATAACTGGAGCTGAGCCCAAACTCAACAAGCTAATTTTGAGCCCACTCCACCAGAGCCCAAACACGTTCTAGCCCAAACCTAATTAATCAATTAAACCCATGCTAATTCACTCCTCCCCATTTTGTCATTTCCCTTCTTTTTACTACCTATTTCTATTTCTTTTTCTTTCACCCCCACCGATTGGCTTTCCATTTCATTCATGTTACATAAACCTGAAGCACCTAAGAACTAACCGGGAAAGTAGACAAACTTCAATGAACAATAACTTGCAGACATCATACTGAAAACGCCACATACGGATGGGACAATAAAGATATATAGGGCGCAATACGAACTTCACTGAGGATCCACACCAAACCATTTTTTTTATTTTTTTGGCTGGAATACCATCACCGATTGACTCCGGGAATGTAAGACGTAGGACAAAGAGAATGGCAAAGATGCAAAGAAAAGAAAGACTCGACCATGAAAAGGACGTTAAAGAAAACAACTAAGGTGGCTTACTCCCGACCAATGTGCTTCCAGGTTAGACAAAAAAAAAGGGCTAACTCGCACCAGGCTCTTATAGGCATTTCGTCGAACGGGTCATGTGGCGTGGATTAGGGAGAAGATGTTGACCATTTCATAATGGGACTCGCACCCACATTCGAAGGACATCATCACTAGACGACCGAAAATGAACACATCGGCCTACACCAAGCACAGCACGCCTATGGACTACATCAAAGAAGAATCGAGAAGCAGGGCAAGACAGCAAAAGGTTCACGGAACGGGCGTACAGTTGCGAGGGAGCCTACAGTTTCAGCAAAACATGGCTTTCAAGGACATCAGAGAAACATTTCATCGAACATTTGAGGCGCACTGGCTAAAAGGGGAAAAACCGACCAGCTCGCACTAAGGCTCGTGACAACCACCATACAAAACACAGGTACGAGACACAAAGACGACGTGGGTTAGAGGTCGCATGAGCCGGAAGGCCGCGAGCTCCAGCCCGGCACGCCCAAAAACAGGGCAAACGCAAGGCCGGGGCTTACCGGAGCTTCAGGCGCAGGAGAGGAGGCACCGCGGCGGGTCGTCGGCCGCGATTCTGGCGTGGCTGCCGGCGGTCTCTCCCTCCAGCTCCTTTCCCTTGCTCGAACTCTCACTCACGATACACATTCTCTCTCGAGCTCTCTCTTTCACTGGTTTTTCGCCAGAAAAGACGCCTCCCAGAATCGAGCCAACAATCCTTTCTTTCGACACCTCCCTATCTCGAGCTCCTTCTGGGATTTTGCTCTCTGAACCGAGGCCTCGCTCTCGGTCTCTCCTCTGTTTTTCAGCCGAAAGACCCCCCTCTTCAGCTCTCTCTCTCTCTCTCTGCTTTATCCCTCTCTGTCTTCTCTGCCTCGTCCAGCGACGCCAGCTGTCCCAACCGATTGTCCTGGCCGAGTGTCGCGCGCGACGTTCTCCTCGGCCCATCCTTCCTCTCGTACGCCGTCCTCGTGTCCGTGCTTCTTTGTCGCCAAGCTCTCGTCCAAAACGAGGGAGAAGAGAGGAGAGAGAAGGAGAAGAAGAGAAGGGGGCCGGGCTGGCAAAAGGGAAAGGTGGGCCGGCCCGTTGGGGGAGAGAGAAGGGAAGAGGGAGAAAATAAATAAATAAAGGGGGAGGGGGCCGGGCAGGCCCAGCCCTAGCCCGGCCCTATTCCGTTTTTCGAATTTTCTTAAAAATATATTTTTATTTTTTTAAAGTTTTGATACTAATTATTCAAATGTTCCTAATATTTTTATGCGGTGCACTTTAATGAAAATTAATTTTTACTTAGGATTATAAATTAATTCTTAGTTTTCAAAGCGATTAAGCTCTAAATAAATAAGCAAAATTTAGGTGTTGACAATAGTTTGTCATATCTTATTGATTTACGTGGACAATGGATACCACTCTAGAGAATTCATCTTGGAAATATATATGCCCAAGAATACCTTATTATTTATAAAATTTATCAAAGAAAGTACACACCCTTTACAAATTGATCGGGATCCGGATCAAGCCAACCAAATTGTGTTTTGGTCATATTTAGGTCGTGTCACGATTCAGGTCAAAGAAAGTACACAACCCTTACAGTTTAATTCAGTTTGGGTGTAATGGAAACTTGACCCCAACCAAATTGTTGACGACCAATTCTTTAAAATACTTATTAGAGAGTTTGTCCAACTGAATTTGCAATTGATTGTCCTACAAAGTAATTTCATCAAGAGCAAAGGGAAAAACAAATGGGTTCCGAATAGTTAATTACTCATCATTGAGAGACTACATAAGACTCATCCTTCTAAGATATGATCCTCAAATTGGTCAATTCACCGTAGTCATCTCCAAACAAGAAAGCATGTTATGAAGAAAAAATAACATATCAATAGAAATGGCGTCACTATTATGACGAAGTGCAAAGATAATATTGTAGAAGAAAAATTCACTAACAAACACATTGTCCAAGTTACATGCATGGTGGAATGTTCTTTCCACAAGTGCAAGAAAAAAATAATATGAGTGTGAAAAATTCCAACCGTTAAGTCCATCCAATGAAGTTTAATCGATATACTTTATTTAAAGATAAAACCATGTAATGCATCAGCATGATAAAAGGTAAAAATGTTATAGAGTTGTATCTTGTATCAATTATAATGTATAAATTAATTGTATCAACTGATGAAATTGATTTGTTTAATTTATTTTTTTCTGTTTATGTATAGTTTTGTTTAAATTACTACGTGTGATTGTGAAGTTACATAAAATTTCATATAAACTTAATTTATGAATGATAACGCAAATAAGATCAATGGCTATGAGAAACAATAACTCACTAAAAAACACATTTTTTAAGATATGAAAGTTAGAAGGTCCATAAAAACTAATTCATGATACAATATTTATCTAAAAAAGAACTCATAATTCTTGTTATGTTTAAAGTTAAAATTTTTTTGGTATTATCAGACCTTGGTCGATGGATCCTCTCGTGCTTTGAGTCAGTTGATCATCGCCATGTATCATGTATTTTAGTTAGACACCGCCCATTGAAAACTCAAGATCAATGGCCTCATTTGACGTTCTGTTAATGGGCCTCCTGGGTCAATTGCGTTGTCATGACCTATTGAAGAGCTTGCAATTGCATCTTATGGGTTAAGTGTGTGTGTGTATATATATATATTTTTTAATTTTGGTTTTGGTAATCAAATTAACAATTCAATTGGACGTGAATTTCTATGAACTAAAAGTTATGCCATATTTTTGTCTTTTACTTTGAGACACCAAGCGTCATAATCCATGATGGGACGTCACCTTACCTTTTGTTGAGCACGTGAAATGACGTCATACAGACTTCTGAGAAGAGGCGAGGACGTAACACATCATTCTTGACTTTAATGACATCTTTAAGTCACCCGGCGTCGGGCCAAAAAAGTGTCGTGCATAAGAAGTCGTTGTTGGACACGTGCACAATTAGAGAAGAACCCTAGATAATTTCATTCATACATGCACGTTTTCAGATATGAAAAAGGTTTCAGTTTTACATGTCTTATTTTAGGCCCTAAAAAGTCCCAATTTTAGATCGAATCTCAATTTTGTCACAATTTCTTTTTATCTAAAAAATTAATCAATTTTCACTATAAGCCCAAATTTACCCACGCATTGGAAGATGTGCATTTATAAAAAATATCTACATTCATATGGAATAACGATAGCTTCCTATGGTGATAATTTTGAAAAACTCAATGATAATTTTACAAAGAGGGTTAACCGAGATAGATTCAGGACTAAAGTGAAAATTAGTGATTTATTTTTAAACAAAAAGTTTGAGTTATATTATAATTATACCTAAAGTTGAGGGTTTTTTTTAGGGAATTGGGCTAAAACGATGTACGCCAAACTGAGACCTTTTCTCATAGAAGGGAAAGGATGCTTTAAGCTATAAACTAAATTTTCAATACATATCCAGCTTAAGAGTTGACAAAACAAAAAATCTTCTTAATAAGATGCTAATGCCACACACAAACACACGCATATTCTCAAATTTGAATGGATCTCATTCACATAAACTACGAGCCACCTAACCCATTTTTGAACTCATATTTGATGAGATGATTTATTACATGTATTAGTTATATTCAATAAATAGGTTTTTTTTTTTGGTCAGTCCTACTCTATTCCTATTCTACACTCACTCTCAGACTTTTGTCCTGCCTCTTGTAGGGCGTGGGAGTCGAAACCCACTCTTGAAACTTACGCGTCCCCACCCCATCCCCCCTAAGAAGGTGGAGATTTGAACTCCTCACCTCCCCCTTCCATGTTGGAAGGGTGGCCACTGGGGCGAATCCCAGTGGTTCAATAAATAGGTTACAAATATGTTTAGAATGGTAAAGTCCAAAATAATATGAATGTTAGATGGTTTTACAACTTATTTAAATCCAACAATCTTTTATGACTGTCTCTCGCCCTCACTCACACTGCGCTCTCATCTTAGTTTATCTATGAGTTTTCCTAGATTGGTTAAATAGAAAAAAAATTTAGTAATGAATTAGGTTGGGTATGGTCAGTAAATTTGTAGTGCATAGAAATGGGTTAGTTTAGGTTGAATCATTTTCGACCCGATCCAACCCATTCACTTAACAGGTTTAACTACAAAACACCCTAGACATTAAAGGAAAAAGGACTACCTTGTCCTAATTAGGTGGACAAAAAGGAAAATTGATATAAATGGTCTCTGAATTTTAGCGAAATATGCAATGTGCTCAATGAACTTTTAATTTGTTCAATATAATCCCTTAACTTTAGTCCACTATTTAATGTGGTTCATGAACTTTTAATTTGTTCAATTGTAGTTTTTGGAATTTCGATACTTATTCAATATAGTCCATATTGCACTAAAGTTAGGGGATTATATTAAAAAAATTAAAAATTCATGAATTATATTATACATTAGACAAAATTTTAGAGATTAATTATGTCATTATCCCGACTAGGAATGATTGGACTCTCTCCCTCCCTCACATTGAAAATCACCCTTGGAGTTCGTGAAAATTACTAGGGTGCCCTCGTGAGCGAGTCAAAAGTTTTCGGTCATTCTCCTATACCTTCACTTCCATGCAGATACCTTCTCTCTTATCTCTACCCATCAATTCACTTATCTTAGCAAGTGTCGCAATCCATGTCAGGACACGCCCAACTTCCCTCTCTTGATGATGTAAGCAATGACGTCATACAAATGTCGCATCCCTGACTTCAATGACATCTTTAAGTCGGCCCGCGTTGGGCCAAAAGGGCTGTGCACAGATGTCATGTTTAGTTGCAGAAGGATCCTCAATAATTTCATATGTAATTGCAAATTTTCAAACTTGCCCGGGTCCAATCCTGCGGTACATGGAAAAAACATTCCGTCTTTTTTTTTTTTTTTTTTTATAAATATTAAATAATTTCATTGATTAACTTTCCATCCAAAATTTTTGTCCTCCCCATTTTCCTTACTTTTTAAAAATAAGCATAAATTCCATATTTAGTAAACTAGGTCCAATGTGAGTAGGGCTATTTAGCCATTCCAATTATTCTATTCTTAGAAAAAATAATGGTATTAAGATTTTGAGAATACTTAATTAACCCATTTTTGAACTCATATTTGATGAGATGATTTATTACATGTATTAGTTATATTCAGTATATAGGTTACAAATAGGTTTAGAATGGTAAAGTCCAAAATAATATGAATGTTAGATGGTTTTACAACTTATTTAAATCCAACAATCTTTTATGACTGTCTCTCGCCCTCACTTACAGTTAGGGGTGTGCATGGTCCGAGCGGGCGGTTCCCGACCTAGAACCGAGAACCGCCCGCTAAGGACCGGTTCCGAAAAATTGGAACCGGGATCCACCCGTTTGTTGCATGGATCCACCCGGGAACCGGACCGCCGGTCCGGTCCGGTTCCCGGGTGGATCCATGAAACCGATCTTGACGCGAAACAATGTTGGTTTTCAACATAGAACGGTCGGGTTTATGAGTTGGGAAGGAGGGGAGGAGGTCTATGGTCGGGTTTTCAACATAGAACGGTTGCGAAACAATTTTCCGTGGCTGTGGCGGGTGGCGGCCGACGCGGGGGGCGAATAGCAGCGGCGGAGGAGCAACGGCGGCGGCGTCAACGCTCGAGGAGGAATCGAAATGGCGATAGGATTAGGAGGAACCGAGGAAGAGACAAAGAGAGAGAGAACCGAAGACGAAGGGAGTGAGGAGATGAGATCTAATCTAGGGTTTCTTTTAGTAATTTTTTTAATATTAAAAAGGTTCCGGTCCGGTCCGGGTGGGCGGATCCGCCCATGGAACCGGGAACCGGACCGGTACCCACCGGTTCCGAAAAATTGGAACCGGGAACCGGACCGGTTCCCTCAAGAACCGCCGGTTCCGGGCGGTTCCGGTCCGGTTCCGGGCGGTCCGGGCGGTTACCGGGTATTTTGCACACCCCTACTTACAGTGCGCTCTCATCTTAGTTTATCTATGAGTTTTCCTAGATTGGGTTAAATAGAAAAATATTTTAGTAATGAATCAGGGGTTGGGTATGCTTAATAAATTTGTAGTGCATAGAAATGGGTTAGTTTAGGTTGAATCATTTTCGACCCGATCCAACCCATTCATTTAACGAGTTTAACTACAAAACACCCTAGACATTAAAGGAAAAAGGACTACCTTGTCCTAATTAGGTGGACAAAAAGGAAAATTGATATAAATGGTCTCTGAATTTTAGCGAAATATGCAATGTGCTCAATGAACTTTTAATTTGTTCAATATAATCCCTTAACTTTAGTCCACTATTTAATGTGGTTCATGAACTTTTAATTTGTTCAATTGTAGTTTTTGGACTTTCGATACTTATTCAATATAGTCCATATTGCACTAAAGTTAAGGGATTATATTAAAAAAATTAAAAATTAATGAATTATATTATACATTAGACAAAATTTTAGAGATTAATTTTGTCATTATCCCGACTAGGAATGATTGGACTCTCTCCCTCCCTCACATTGAAAATCACCCTTGGAGTTCGTGAAAATTACTAGGGTGCCCTCGTGAGCGAGTCAAAAGTTTTCGGTCATTCTCCTATACCTTCACTTCCATGCAGATACCTTCTCTCTTATCTCTATCCATCAATTCACTTATCTTAGCAAGTGTCGCAATCCATGTCGGGACACGCCCAACTTCCCTCTCTTGATGATGTAAGCAATGACGTCATACAAATGTCGCATCCTTGACTTCAATGACATCTTTAAGTCGGCCCGCGTTGGGCCAAAAGGGCTTTACACAGATGTCATGTTTAGTTGCAGAAGGATCCTCAATAATTTCATATGTAATTGCAAATTTTCAAACTTGCCTGGGTCCAATCCTGCGGTACATGGAAAAAACATTCCATCTTTTTTTTTTTTTTTATAAATATTAAATAATTTCATTGATTAACTTTCCATCCAAAATTTTTGTCCTCCCCATTTTCCTTACTTTTTAAAAATAAGCATAAATTCCATATTTAGTAAACTAGGTCCAATGTGAGTAGGGCTATTTAGCCATTCCAATTATTCTATTCTTAGAAAAATTGTGGTATTAAGATTTTGAGAATACTTAATTAACCCATTTTTGAACTCATATTTGATGAGATGATTTATTACATGTATTAGTTATATTCAGTATATAGGTTACAAATAGGTTTAGAATGGTAAAGTCCAAAATAATATGAATGTTAGATGGTTTTACAACTTATTTAAATCCAACAATCTTTTATGACTATCTCTCGCCCTTGTTGACGCCTTAATTTTATTTAGGTTTGATTAATTAATCAAGTTTTCGAATAATAAATAAATAAACAACAAAAACACAAAGCAAAACAAAAGCAAAAAGAAAAGAGCAACCCTTTCCCCCCCTTCGCATGGGCCCTTACGGCCCATTTTCCTCTGCTTCCCAGCCTAGCCCGCTTCGATCATCTCCTTCCTCCGTCCGCCTCTGCAGCACACGCGCGAGAGCGCGTCGCCGGATGGACGATGGACGGCGACGCACGACATCGAGGGCGGTTGGCGTCGACACGGCACGCGACCGGAGGAGGAGCAAAGGGCGAGATGGGACGGCGGTCTAACCGGCGGGTCGACCCTCGGCGGCGCCGCCCCCTCGCCTATAAATAGAGGGGGCCACCGTCGGCGAAAGAGGGAGGGGGGAAGCAGAGAAAGGGCTGCAAATCCTCGGGCCGCCTACTGAGAGACTTCAGAAGGGGCGGGCTGAGGACGAGCAAGCCAGATCTGCGAGCGGCTGAGGCTGGAGGAGAGGGAGAGGTTCTGCCGGAGAGACACACGGAGAGAGAGAGAAGCTGGAGGAGGTCTGCGTGGGAACCACCGCCGTCGCCGCCCTCGTCGTGCCGTCGCCGGAGTAACGGGAGGTCGTCGTTGTCATCGCCGTCGCCCCTTTCCTCTCCATAGCCCACCATCGTTGCCGTCGCCGTCGCCGCCGCACCTCGGTCCTCTCCTTCCTCGGCTGCTGGATTCGCAAACCCTAGGGTTTGCGATTTTCCTGTCACAAATCGGATCCGGGTCGGGAATCGGGTAGGGATTCCGCAATTCCGGGGCGGCGGAGGTCGGGTCGCGATTTGGAGCCGGGTCGGGTAGGGTTTCGCCGAGGGGAGCGGGTCGTCGGGTCGAGGAGCGGGTCGGGCGGATGACCCGGTTCCTCTAGGGTTTCGCCGGTTCCTCCAAAACGGTGCCGTTTCGTAAAGCAAAAAAAAAAAGAAAGAAAAAGTCAAAAAAATCTGCGATCGGCTTTTATTTTATTTTTAAATAATAAATAAATAATTTATTTTCCAAAAAAATCAAAATCAAAATATATATGTTTTATTTTCGAAAAAAATTTAAAAAAAATGTTTTAATTAAAAAAAAATAGAAACAGAAAAATATATATAAAATATTTTATTTTCCAAAAAATCCAGAAAAATCAAAAATACTTTATTTTCCAAAAAATATTAAAAAAATATATTTTATTTTCAAAAAAAAAATAAAAATATCAAAAATATCAAAAATATTTCATATTTTCCAAAAATACCAAAAATCCAAAAAAATCCCTTTTATGTCCAAAAAATTGGAAAAAGGTCCAAAAATGTCTTTTTCCAAATAATGCATGGAAAATCCCTAAAACATCCAAAAAAGCTTCAGGGTTTAAACAAGGTTAGGTACCGAAAGGGCATTAGTGATTAACTAGTGTAATCAAGTCCCCGATCCTAATTTCTCTGGTTGTGCGGAGCGAATATTTCTCTCAATATTTCGCATGGGTTTCTAATCAACCCACCCCAAATTGATTAGTGGCGACTCCGTTTTAAAAATTAACTTACAGGTTAAAAACTTTGACCATTAAAGTCGTGAATTGGTGGACTTGGGAGAGTCCGGGCTTAATTAATCCAGTAGAGCCATTAGCCTCCGCTAGGCGCCCGCCCGATTGGGCGCCGGAAAAAAAAAAGAGGTCGCGACAGCTTGGCGACTCCACTGGGGATTTTGAGGACTTAGGCCTTTTTGCCTTGTTTAAATTCTTTCTTGACTTAGGTTTTTTTTTTTTTTTTTTTTTTTTTTTTTTTATGCGGAGTCAATAGCTTAGAAAATTATTTTAACTTTGCTTAAAATAGATTGTCTTGTGATTATGAATTGTGGTGCATGCTTTCTTGTTTCAGCACCACACATGGCACACACAACCCGGCCGCATTGGACTGGGGCCGCCATAAGACATTTAGGATGGTGTCAAGAAAGATACGACCTTGAACGCGAGACCGCGATGTAGAGGTTGCCTTTCTTTTCCCCGAATTTCTCTAGCCGAGGTTAGGAGGGTATGCTGCTAAACGCGAGACTGCGATGGGCGGATACCCTTTTAATTTCAACAAGCCTTCTCAGTTAGAAATCGAGCCACACATCTCATGTGCATGTCTTTGTGCTTGCCATTTTCTTTAAAAGCAAAGTAATTTATTTTCTTTTACTTAGTCTTTTTATTGGCTCATGGCATAGGGTCAGGTCATGTAACTCCATTTCTCATATGTGATGGGAAGAGTCGATATCCAGTTCATTCCGGCTCCCAAGAAAGAGCTCCTCGGATGGTGGAATCGCTTAGATCGGCTCGGCCGGGGAGTATGTCAAATCAATCATCGGTCATCTCATTCCGTTGCTCCAAATCAATATCCACTCCGGAGTCATGCAAGCACTACCACATTTCTGGTGCCCTGAAGCATCCACCTTCATGTTCGGCAAATTTGAACTGACTCCGACGTTGGAGGAATACAGTCTCGCCATAGGAATGCCCCTGGAGAAGGAGCTCGCCAAGCCACCGATCCGCATTGACCCCGTGGTTAGTTTATCACTGTTTTTAAAAAAATCATTCGGTAAAAGAAATAGTTAAAGCCAACAACAATGCATTTCCGCTATCATCTTTAACTGAATGTTTTGAAAAACAATCAATGAACCAAAAAGCAAGATCTTCCTCTTAGCGTTCTTTGGATTTATTATCTTCCCCTATAGGAAGAATGCCATAAATCCTTTAATGGCGGGGGTGATAAGTCAAGTCGCTTTTGGAGCAGGATATGTGAACATGGTTTTAGCTGAAACATTTTTATCCTTTAATCGTTTTAAGGAAAACAAAAGAAAAAAATCATGAGGGCCGCCCGGAAATTTTACAAATGTGGTTCTTTTCTCATATCAAAGGATTTGGGCACCTCATGCAAATATTCGAAATCAACAAATTCAAGCATCCACTTCAAAATTTCAAAGCTTGGAAAAATACTCTCCCGAGGAATATTCTCGATGGATTGATTTATTAAAAAACCCTGTCCCCGAGACATTCCTATGGCGAGTTAAATGGTTCATTACGGGAGAGGCACGTTTTGCGCTTGATTATTACGACCCCATCCCACTTGGGCCTCTCCGGAGCTACCTCATATTATCCACATAGGGTGGCTCGTCGCACGGGGTCCTCCAGAAATCCCGCCGCCACTCAAGCCGGGATTGTTCCGAATCCTTTTCACCCACACCGTTATAACTACTCGGAAGAGATCCATATAATCCAGGATGCATGGAGTAGATGTCACACAGAAAAGATCGTCGTACCTAGAAGACTGAAGGGGCAAGAAAAAGCTCATCACGCATCCACGTTCTACATCCTCAACCACATAATTCCCAAAGAATTGCAACCAGTAATCCCCGATGTAGCTGATAAACTTACTCTCCGAAGACGAATTGAATCACTTGAAAGAAGTTTGAAGACAAGCATGAAACACATATCAAAGCCAGCACGAAAGAGCAAGCGGATTCACAAGACTGGAGCTTCCCATCACATATGAAATTTGGTAGTTCGGTTTTTTGATGTGAATATGTCTAAATGTGAATAGTTAGGGTCGTTCTATCTTTTATGCCTTGTTTAAAAGAGCCCTTTCGGCATTGTATAATAAATAAAAATGACTCGATCCTCGCCATGGGCCAATGCTCCATTTGTTTCCCTCACTTATGTTCTTTCCATTTTGCGCAAACACGAGGTAATTACGACGTAATCTGCGTTCAAAAGCTAGAATGGCTGAAGAAAAAACGTACTAAGCCGTGTCGAGATCATGGAAAGTGAAATGAAGCGGGTTTTCAATGTGCTCCAGCAACTCTCAAAACAGATAGATTCCATTCGGGGCAACCGGCTCCCCCCCTGCCTCAATCGAATCTTGTTGCCACAATCATCCATTCGAGGTGATCAAGGAAGAGAAACCGACGATAACATGCCTGAATTGGAGGATGATCCGCACCAAACCGTGATTGAGAAAGCTAAGTCAGGCGGCTTGTCTAAAATCGAGCATGACAAACGCCTCGAAAAGCTTGAGGAAAGACGAAGCAATTGCAAGGCCTCCGGATCCTACTTTGACGGATCTCTCCATTTACTCCAAAGTCAAAATGCCGGGAAAATTCAAAATACCCGAGTTTGAAAAGTACGATGGCACGACTTGCCCGAGAGCTCATTTGCAAATGTACTTGGTTCGAATGACCCAATACGTTAATAATGCGCCATTGATGATTCAGATTGTTCCGAGTCAAGTCTAATAGGCCCCGCCCGAGATGGTATATCACGAAAAATATAAACCTCCTCGAAGCATGGAGTGAAGTAAGTGAGGCATTTCTCAAGCAGTACAAGTTTATAATGGACATTACCCCTTCTCGTGAGGATCTAGAGCGCACGGAAAAGAAAAAGCATGAATCTTTCAAGGAATATGCCATTAGATGGAGGAATTTGGCTGCCCGGATCAGTCCCCGAACCAACGATTTCGAACTAAGAAAAATGTTCATCAAAACCCTCCCTATGAATACCGCAATCGAATGGTAACTACGATCGCTGAATCATTCAATCAACTCATCCCAGTAGGAGAACAAATTGAGATAGGGTTAAGGGATGGCTGGTTCATTGAGCCTGCACCCATCGGCAGAAGACTCAACGTGAAAAAGACAAAGAACCCCGGTTGATGTTAATGCAACCTACACTACAAACACCGAGTCACCTCCCGACCGTTCGGACAAACACAGGACAACGACAGACCGCCAATCGTCAACCTCCTCAACGCTACAACAATAGGAGACAGTTCACTCCGCTTCCCGGATCTCCATCACAAGTTCTTGCAATCCTCCGAAACAAGAACCTCCTCTCAACCGAGCCAAAGCGACCCAATGCTGAAAGCTTCTCCAGCTATGACCCGTCCAAAAAATGTGATTATCACATGGGAGAAATAGGCCACTCAACTGACGAATGTTTCACTCTTAAGCATCGGATCCAGAACTTGCTGGATACAAAGGCATTCTCGTTCCAAACTTCAAAACCAAATGTCCAAAGCAATTCGCTCCCTGATCACGCCAGCCAGGTAAACGCAATATTCAGTTCAGAGGCCGGTCAAATCGGAAATGCCAAAGTACCTACTGTTGACATCTATCGAGGGCTGATAGAAGCTGGGTATTATTCAAGCAATGTGATACCACCCCTTGCAATAATGGAGGAAAGGGTATTAAGAATGATAGAGGCCTAAATAGTCGTATACGCCCGGCCACGCCGTATAGTTTCTACCATATCACAAGTCCTCATCAACTCGGGAGGAAGAATTTGCCGCGCTAAATACGGAAAAGGAGAAGAAGGATTCCACCTCACCCGAGAGCGTCTTTGAGAGGAATGAAGCTATTGTTCAAGCATCGGCGGCGAGCAGAAACAGCTATAATCATCGAGATTCCCCAACCTTACAAACACGAATACAACAATGCGGTACCATGGTCATATGACCTTGAGGTTGGTTTAGTCACAAGATCAGGCGAACCTATGCACAAGCAAACACTCGATCTGCTAAGCCCGTCACTGACGAAGAAGCCAAGGAGTTTTTGGCCGTAGTTAAGGCCAGTGAATATAATGTGGTGGAACAGTTACGAAAATCACCAGCACAAATCTCTTTGCTGGAATTGCTTCAAACATCTGTCAAGCACCAGAAATCCCTCATGAAAGTACTAAGTGAGGTACATGTCCACTGAAACAATTGAGCATGACAAACTCGAGGAATTTGTCGGTACTATCCTTTTAAAAGATCAAATGGCATTCTCTGATGAAGAAATTCCTGAAGAGGGTAGAGGACACACCAAGGGCCTCTACATATCAGTCAAGTGCAGCGCATCTCACGTCGCTCGAGTGTTGATTGACAATGGATCTGCTCTTAACATATGTCCACTAGCGACACTCTGTCGCCTTAAGATAGAGAGATCATGGATCCAGGTACCCAAGACTTCCGTTCGAGCATTCGATGGAACGAAGAAGGAAACAGTGGGAGAAATTGAGCTTGACGTTCAAATAGGCCCGACTATATTCAAAATTTTGTTCCAGGTGATGGACATCCCCACTGCATTCAATTTCCTCTTAGGACGCCCATGGATCCACATCGCAGGAGCAATGCCGTCAAGCCTCCACCAAAGTGTGAAGTTTGTGGTTGGAGGAAAACGATCACGATCCGAGGAGAAGAGGATCACCGCATCTACCACGAGACGGCCATCCCTTATGTTGAACCTAGTGAGAAAAGCGAAGCCGGCTATCAATCGTTCGAGCTCGTGTCGCTATACACGAAACTCGAGGGACTTTGCCCCTCATCCCCGAGGTATCAAGTGCTGCAATCATGGTAGGAAAAATCATGGTTGGACATGGTTTCATTCCGGGACAAGGGCTTGGTAGGAGAGGCCGGGGCATCCGTCGGCCTATTAAAACCCCGAGGAGACCCTATACTATCGGTTTAGGATTTTCTCCGGATAGAAAAGCAAAGAAAAAAGTCGACCTTGTATATCCCGTCTCGGGAAACTTTCCCGTGGCCTAGCCGAGGATGATGCTTGAGGAAGAAGAAGTGAATACTTCAAAGTGGTTCAACTCTGGAAGCGCGAAATTGCCCATAATCTAGGAGAGCACAGTTAAGCCCGTACTTACAAAAGAAGAAGGACCAGATGGCGTGACCACCATGTTTGGAGACCTTTTCATAGGTGCCATTGATGAGGAACAATTAGAAGAAACAGGTGATAACTTTTCGTTTACCCGGCTTCAACGTCAAGTTGATGAGCTACACGAGACGGTACACCACTTGACAGAAAGTTTCGCCCAAATTGCCCGTACATTCCTCTCTCGTCACAATGAAGAGTTGGTAGCCGAAGTAAATGAAAAGGACCTTATTAACACAAGCTGGCAAGGGACTCGGCTACCCCAGTCCTCAAGAAGCACGCGGCCGTATTCGCCTCTTCCTAAATCGATGGCCATTATTTTTCCCATTCTCCTGGAGCAAGAGGTGATCACCAGGGAATTGAGTCGTCCTACCCCTGAGTACTTCCTTGGTTATGATCCGTCCAAGCAATGTGATTATCATTCGGGGAATTAGGACACTCGCTAGATGACTGCACCATCTGAGAGACAAGGTTCGGGATCTTTTGGATGCTGGGGTATTTACGTTTCGCTCCCCATGGCTGTGTTTTGGCGAAGATCGCCTCCTCGTAGTACCCAACACCCGTGTCATGTTCCCTGAGCATGTTAAGAAAGCACGTAGAAGAGAGGTGATCATGGACACTTTGGGCCAACCAAGTGGTAAATTTGACTACTATGTCAATTATACAATCCCCCAAAGTTTCTATGATCATCATCACCACATCGTCCCTGATGGGTGGGAAGGCATGGATGATTTGAAGTCCGCAAAGCCGCGAGCACAGGGAGACGAAACCGGCGATTGGTATGAAGACTTCTTCGTGGGCGCTATCAATGAAGGACCGTCAGGGGAAATGGGTGCAGACCCGCTCGAGTAGAATCCTTTTATTTTCCTCTGCATACTCCCCTACGCGGGAGCCCGTACATATCTTTTTAAAGTTTGGCTTGTTTTGTTTTCAACTTCAGTTCCATCTAGGGAACCTTTTTTTGAAACCACTCTGTAAATCCATCTACTAATAAATAAAGTTGAAAACCTTTTGAAGGTATGAGGGGATACACCAAACCGGCCCGTTGATGATAGCTAGCCGCAAAATGAAAGAAGAAATCTGAGGCCCGGGTTTCCTCATGCTTCCTCATCTTAAAAGACAACTCATCCCCATTTTCAAAAGAAAGAAGCATACATCTTTGTTAAACTTATTTGTCCCCTTAACTGTCTATTTTATGATACGGGAATAATCTAGCGGTAGGCAAGGGTATGGGAACGGTCCAAACCAACACCATAAGTAACCATTCGATAACTCGGATGAAGATTTTGATGATTCCGACGAAGTTCAACGGAATTGGGAGCGACATGAAGAAGCCGGGCCCCCTACTACGAAGACACCGTCGTTGTCAATTTAGGCGGCACGGGAGATCGAGGAGATAAAGATTGGCGCGAACCTTCCTAAAGAAGAAGCTGCAAGCTTAATCACCCTCCTAAAGAGATATCAAGATGTATTCGCATGGTCATATGCCGATATGCCGAGGCCTCGATCCAATGATTGTGGAACATAGCTTGCCAACTAACCCGATGTAGCCCCCAAGAAGCGCGGCTAAGGAGAACTAAACCGAGTTATCAAAAAAGATTGAAGAAGAAGTGATGAAGCTCCTGGAAGTAGGTTTCCTCGAAGTCTCGCAATACCCTAGTTGGGTAGTGAACATTGTACTAGTAAAGAAGAAAGACAGTCGAATCCGAGTTTGTGTTGACTACCGCGATTTGAACAAAGCAAGCCCAAAAGATGATTTCCCGTTACCTCATATAGACGTTCTTGTGGATAGTACAGCTGGATTTAAGCTTTTCTCTTTCATGGATGGATTCTCAGGATACAACCAAATAAAGATGAAGGAAGAAGACAAGGAAAAAACGGCATTCATTACTCCATGGGGGACTTTTCATTATAAGGTTATGCCTTTCGGCCTGAAAAATCTTTGGAGCAACTTACCAACGTGCCATGGTCACCCTTTTCCATGACATGATGCACAAAAAGAAATTGAAGTATATGTCGACGACATGATTGCCAAAACCAAACATGGAGAGACCATGTGAAAACCCTAGAGAAATTATTCAACCGACTCCGCTAGTTCAAGCTGCGCTTGAACCCGGCAAAATGTGTGTTCGAGGCAACTTCGGTAAATTACTTGGATTCATTGTGAGCTGTGAAGGGATAGAAGTAGATCCATCGAAAACCAAGGCAATATTTGAGATGTCTCATCCCTCGACTGTAAAGGAAGTCCGAAGCCTCTTGGGAAGATTAAATTATATTGCGCGGTTCATTTCCCAACTTTCTAAAACTGCTGAAACCCTTCTTTAAACTACTTAAGAAGGATGCACAAATTAAATGGGATGGTGATTGCCAACGGCATTCGAAAATCTAAAGCGTGCACTGATGAAGCCCCGATTCGGTACCTCCGGTCCCGGGCACCCTTTGATCCTCTACCTTACCATCAACGGTGAATCCTTAGGTGCGATGCTTGCACAAGAAGGACCTCGGGATGGGAAGGAGCGAGCCATCTACTATTTAAGTAAAAAGTTCACCACGTCGAACAAAACTACTCCAAATCGAAAAACATGCGCTGCATTAGTATGGGTGTTGCACGAGACTCCGGCAATATACCTTGCACTACCAAACGTTCCTCGTGGCGAGAGTGACCCGATCAAGTATTTGCTCGGTCGCTCGGCCTTGGTAGGAAAATTGGCCAAATGGCAAATCTGATCTCGGAATTCGACATCCAAATTATGTCGCGAAAATCAGTTAAAGGTCGAGTGATTGCGGATATGTTAGCGAGATGGCCCTAAGGAGGTACACGAGGATAATACACCGGGCGACCGGATTTCAACAATGGAAGAAGACGCATGGACCATGTTTTTCGACGGAGCCGTAAATTTGTCGGGTTACGCATCAGGGCGATTTTGATATCCCCTAATGGGCAACATTATCCACTGTGGCTGCTAAATTGATTTTTCCATGTACCAACAATATAGCCGAATATGAAGCATGCATCCTCGGCTTACAAGCGGCTATTGAAATGGAAGTGACAAAACTAAAAGTATTCGGTGACTCCGCCTTAATCATCCTCCAAACGTGGGTGAATGGAAGACGAGAGATACCAAACTTGTGCCTTATCACAACTACTTGGAAAAATTGGTGGGAGAATTTCAAGACATCTCGTTTGAATACCTTCCTAGAATTCATAATCAGTTCACTGATGCACTAGCAACGTTGTCATCTATGTTACAAGTAACGAAAGGGTTAGAAGTAGAACCTTTGAAGATCGAAGTTCTGACAAGACAGGCCCAATGCATGGCAATAACCGAAGAACCCGACGGAAAACCCTAGTATTACGATATCATGAAATACGTCCGAAGCGGGAATTCCACTGAAGAAAGCACTCACTCGATCGAAAATACCTAATGAAAATGGCCTCAAGGTTCTTCGTCGGCGGTGAAAATCTGTACAAAAGATCATATGATTCGGTCCTACTAAGGTGTGTTGATGCAAGCTGAAGCCACACGGATAATGCAGGAAATACATGAGGGAGTATGTGGCCCTCACATGAATGGACGCATGTTGGCCAAGAAAATAATGAGATTAGGTTATTATTGGCTCCCTTTGGAAGGCGATTGCGCACAACATGTGCGAAGCTGTCATCGTTGCCAGATTCACGGGAACAAGACAAATGTCCCTCCAACTGAACTACATCAATTATCTGAACCGTGGCCATTTTCAATGTGGGGCATTGATGTAATTGGCCCAATCAATCCGAAGGCATCAAATGGGCATTGATTTATTTTAGTTGCAATTGATTACTTCTCAAAATGGATCGAGGCCACATCCTATGCAAGCGTAACTGCGCGGAACGTTATGAAGTTCATCAGATGTGACATAATCGCCCGATATGGCGTACCAGAAGCTATCATCACCGACAATGGGTCAAACCTGAACAACAAGTTGATTGATCAATTATTCTCGAGTTCAAAATCCAACATCCGAACTCGTCCCCTTATCGTCCACAAATGAATGGAGCCGTGGAAGCCCCCAACAAGAACATCAAGAGAATCCTAGCCAAGACAGCTGAAAACTATCGCAACGGCATGAAAGGTTACCTTTCGCACTAACAGCATATCGAACTTCGATTCGAACTTCCACCGGGCAACCCCTTTTTCCCGGTTTATGGCATGGAAGCGGTTTTGCCCATAGAAGTAGAAATCCCATCCCTACAAATTTTATCCCGGTAGGGTTGTCGAGGAAGAGTGGACACAACAAAGGCTTGAGCAACTGAATATGATCGATGAAAAACGACTAAAAGCCCTCTGTCATGGTCGGTGTTATCAACAGAAGGTAGCCCGATCGTTCAATCAGAAAGTGCTACCTAGGAACTTCGAGGTAAATGAACTAGTCTTGAGGAAGACACTGCCGATCTTCCCGGAGCGCGGTGGCAAGTTTGCCCCAAATTACAAGGGTCCTTATGTGATAAAGAAGATACTCCCCGGAGGAGCCTTGATCCCGATCGAAATGGATGGGCGGGAATTCTCCAAACCGGTTAATTCCGATCTGTAAAAAAGTACTACCCTTGAAAGATGTTCATTGCACGGCATTGCCAAGCATTTCTCTATCAAAATGAAATTGCCTCTGCGCCTTTTGTGAGTGATGTATTTGCACCATCATAAAAATGTGTTTGGTAGATTCAGCAAAGAGGAATGAATGGTAATCACTAGCATTTAAGAGAGTGTTGAGAATCAGGCAGCAAACTTGATGGGATAATCGATACTACCCAAGCAAGCGCATAGGAGTGATCTACATCAGATTCACCTAACTTGGTGTAAAAGACGTGTCGTTCAGGAACCAGTCCAGTTAAATAAAAGAAGCCATCTATCCCAGACGATAACCTTGGAACTGGGAAACCTCACTTCTTGTCCCTGACGCATGTTCTCTCGGGAAATAATTAACAAAAGCTAGATGTTTTGATTGTCCATCTCGAGATTCCATAGAAGCTTGAAATACATGACTTTATCCACATGCTTTGCTATAATCGACAACCAGCAATCGGGCATACGTAGCCACAAATAAAAAAATGCCAATCAAAAGAAGCATGGAACTGTAAAGAGACCGTCATCAACGTTCAAAAATTCTTGGAGGCCAGCACATACAAATTATGGGGAAAAACTAATTTGGTATCATTCCCCAGCGCTCGCTCTCTGAACTCGTTTTCTTTGCCATATTGACAGGAGGCGTTGGGATTCCAGAACCAAGCTTAATGGTTAAATAGTGGCAAATCCAGTGATCCAGATCAATTTACATAACCCGAGACAAGAGCAGAGATGCCCGTTCAGCGTCCCAACCCTTAGCTGATCATTCGTGTATTATCTCTCTGTGAAGACAATCCGTCGGCACCCCTTTGTGAATAACTCTTTTGATATTCAAAATTCAGCACATTTGTAAATACAATTCCACCAAGTAAACACCCCTAAAATTGTCAATAGGGTTTCTTAAGTAAAAATCACTCATTTGTTTTGAGAGTACAAACTCTCTCATACTTAAAAATGCTGCATGCTTTCTCCAAATGGATTTTTGCATGATGATTTTGTCTGTCTAAATCACTGATTCCATTGTGAATTATTAGAATAGACAACTAAGTGAAGAATACAAGATTAATTGAGCATGCTGAATGAGGCACGTCAGAATGATGATAGGCAAGCCATATCCTACACACAATCCCCCATCTACACACTTGTAAGATAAGCGCAGAAAATTCCATGACTTCAGGGTAAAGAGTTCTCTCGCGAATGGTACGATAACCAAAATAGTGAGAGGCATTTCATTGCTCACCCCCTATTGAGCCCCATACATTGGTGAAGCTTCTCTCATCAAGAATCACCCAACATTGGAGCATGTCAAAGACAAGGCAAATCCGCATCACAAGGTGAGAAGAGGGATATAAATTCTCTTGCTTGCACTTGCATCAATCTTCGAGTGTCTTTATTGCATATGAACACTCGCGTTAATTTAAGTGCCTTAGAATGACAAAGGGCAATTCACTTCCTATGCATTTGTATACATTGTACAACCCAAGTGAGTCTGTAATTTTACCCTCACATTGAGATAAAGCAGAAGTTATTGCCATAGCCTAGAGTGTTGGCTGAAGATGAAGACTCAAAGTCTAAATAATGGTGCTTCGATTGAACTCGCCTAGATAAGTTCCTCAAGCAACAAAAATGAAAAAGCAGGGGCATAAAAAAAGCGGTGTACCGGTAAAAGCAAGGTCAATGCCCATAAATGAGGAACTGGAATAAAAGCGGGGGCATAAAAAAGCGGTGTGCAAAAAAGCAAGGCCAATGCCCCCAGTCAAAAAATGCAGCCAAGAAAAAGTTGTGGTTGTAAAATCTCCATTTGATAATAAGAAGAAAGACTAGTGACGAATGCTAAGACAGTCACCAACTCTCACCCTTCTACATGTGAGTCGAGTCTACGTTATATTCCCATTGTAAAAAGTCTCTTCGGACTAGGGGCACTTCAATTAACGTAAGATTTCATATGTGCATAAATATCGCTCGAAGAAGTACGAGCAAGATTACTCTATCTCTTTTCGCAAGGTTCCTGACTTGTAAATTCGGAGATGATCGTACAACATTTTCGTCCATCGGCTTCAACCTTGATGGTCCCTTTTGATGAACTGCCGACCAAGTCTTCATCACAATTTCAAAAAGACCTCTCACATTGGTAAAGTCGTACCACTTGCGAGATTACTCGGACCCCGCCGACATGATGACAAAGTGATAAGTGTGATCCTTATAAATCCCGCATCAATGGTCGGGATAAAACACAGCATTTCCATGAGAGCGAGTGAAAAGTCCTTTCGGGGCCGAAAGTCCCTCATCCGGCATGCTCAAGATATCTACATTCTAAATGAGGGTTGTCTTTCAAAATCTTCCCCGAAAGTGGAATTCGGATGATACAAAACGATGAAATTGTCGTGCATAAATCACATTTTGAATTATGAATTTACAGCATATACAATCATCGTGTACATGTCTGCATATTGTGTAAGTAGCGAACATACTCTCGGTGATTCGTGATATTGTCGGTAAACATATCCCTATCCCCATTTGTCTTAAAGTACCTACCACTTTGTCCTAGTACTCTCTTCTTGTCACTCGACTGTTCGAGTCATCTCCCCTCGAATTTGGGTGCTTGCGGTCCGAGTATCCCCTTGTCTTTAAGTACCTGCCATTTGCCTGGTACTCCCTCTTATCGACACTCGACCTGTTCGAGTTGTCCCCAGAATATTGATATTTGCAACTGTCCGTTATCCCCGTTTTTGAGTTCCCGCCTTTACTCGGGTACTCCTTCTGTTGACACTTGACCTGTTCGAGTTGTCCTTAAAGTTTGGATGCTTGTGACTGTTCAAGTATCCTCTTGTTTTTTAGTACCGATCATCGTTCGGATACTCCTTTTCCGTGACACTCGACTTGTCCAAGTTGTCCTCAAAATTGTATCTTTGAATACTAGCAGCTACTCAAGTATTCCACCACATTATGCGCCCGCAATCACCCGTATGCTTTCTTACACTCGGACCGGTTGAGTGGTCCCCGATCATATCATTAAATGTTTGTGTTCATCCAAATATTCCTCTACTTTGTACACCTGTGTGCCTGCCGCCATCTAGGTAAGCATTGTGTTACATTCAAATTCCCAATTTCCAGAAGGTGAGAGACCTTCACGAATATCCAAGGTACGTCCTCGATATTCCCCATACCAGAAGGTGAGAGACCTTCACGAATATCCCAGTACGTCCTCGATATTCCCTAATTGCCGGGAGGTGGGAGACCTTCACGAATATGTGAGGTACGTCCTTGATATTCCCAATTTCCAGAAGGAAAGAGACCTTCACGAATGTGCGAGGTACGTCCTCAATATTCCCATTACCGAAGGTGAGAGACCTTCACGAATATCTCAGTGCGTCCTCGATATTCTCAATTGCCAGGAGGTGGGAGACCTTCACGAATATGCAAGGTACGTCCTTGACATTCCCAATTTCCGAAGGTATGAGACCTTCGCAAATATGCAAGGCACGTCCTCGATATTCCCCAATTATCAATAGGTGAGAGACCTCCGCGAATATGCGAGACCCATCCTCGATATTCCATTTGTCGGTATTTTTAGAAATTCGTACTTGTGATCATCCGAGTACCTCTTCAACGCCCGCGAACGTTCGTGGCATCCTTCAAAGTCCGTACTTGTTAACATCCAAGTACTCTTTTGACACTTGCAATCAATTAGGTATTTTCCAGCATCTAGTATTTGTGATCATACGGTACCCCTTCGATATCTCGCAAACATTCAGGTATCCTCCAAGAGTTTGTACTTATGATCATCAAAGTACCCCTTCAATGCCTGCAAAGGCCCAAATATCCTCCAGGTTTGTACTTGTGAATATCCAAGTACTCTTTCAATGCCTGTGAATGTCCGGGTATCTTCACCAAACCGATGCCCCGAAAGATCGGTGCATCCCCGAGAAAGGTCGGGTTCCAATTGGTGTCTTTGACGAAGATCAGGCACCTCACAAATCGATGCCCTGAGAAAGATCGGTGCATCCCCCGAGAAAGGTCGGGTTCCAACTGGTGTCTTTGATGAAGATCAGGCACCTCACAAATCGATGCACCGAGAAAGATCGGTGCATCCCCGAGAAAGGTCGGGTTCCAACGGTGTCTTTGACGAAGATCGGGCACCTCACAAATCGATGCCCCGAGAAAGATCGGTGCATCCCCCGAGAAAGGTCGGGTTCCAACCGGTGTCTTTGACGAAGATCGGGCACCTCACAAACCGATGCCCGAGAAAGATCGGTGCATCCCCGAGAAAGGTCGGGTTCCTACCGGTGTCTTTGACAAAGATCGACACCCCAACAAATATGATGCCCTGAGAAAGGTCGGCGCATGCCCCGAGAAAGGTCGGGTTCCTACCGGTGTCTTTGACAAAGATCAGACACCCCAACAAATATGATGCCCTAAGAAAGGTCGGCGCATGTCCCGAGAAAGGTCGGGTACCAACTGGCGTCTTCGACAGAGGTCAGACATCCCCACAAGATCGATGCCCTGAGAAAGGTCGACGCATCTCCCGAAAGGTCGGGTACCAACGGTGTCCTCGATACAAATCGGGCACCCACAAATGAGATGCCCCGAGAAAGGTCGGTGCATCTCCCGTCAAGGCGACCAAGAAAGGCGACCGAAGAATGGTTCGAGTCTTGGAGAAGCAATTTCTCGTCACGGCGACCGAAGAACGATTCGGGTCCGAGACGAACCACTAATTGCTCTAACAGCGACCGAAGAATGGTTCGGGCCCGGAAGAGCAATTTCCCATCAAGGCGACCGAAGAAAGGTTCGAGTCCTAGACAAATCATTGATTGTTTCAACAAAGCGACCGAAGAATGGTTCGAGTCCTGGAGAAACAATTTATCGTCACAGCAACCGAAGAAAGGTTCGATGTCCAAGACAAACTACTGATTGTTTTAAACAGGCGACCGAAGAATGGTTCGAGCCCTGGAAAAGCAACCTCCTCATATCACCAGGTAAGATGACTCCTCGATACTTGCCAAACTCGGGGTTCACACCCTATCTCACTCACTTCCGGTAAGTAACTACAGGTATCTTCTTAGCTGTCTTAGTATATGTAATGTTATATTGCTCTTTTTGCATAGGTAAAATTTAGGCATCGGTTTGTCTTTGAATGCAACCTCTGCGAGCTCACCTTCAAAGAGGGGCAGCTGTTGACGCCTTAATTTTATTTAGGTTTGATTAATTAATCAAGTTTTCGAATAATAAATAAATAAACAACAAAAACACAAAGCAAAACAAAAGCAAAAAGAAAAGAGCAACCTTTCCCCCTTCGCATGGGCCCTTACGGCCCATTCTCCTCTCGCCTCCCAGCCCAGCCCGCTTCGATCATCTCCTTCCTCCGTCTCGCCTCGCAGCACACGCGCAGAGCACGTCGCCGGATGGACGATGGACGGCGACGCACGACATCGAGAGGGGCGGTTGGCGTCGACGGACGCGACGGAGGAGGAGCGAGAGGGCGGATGGGACGGCGGTCTAACCGGCGGGTCGACCCTCGCCGACCGGCCGCCCCCCTCGCCTATAAATGAGGGGGCCACCGTCGACGAAAGAGGGAGGGGGAAGGAGAAAGGGCTGCAAATCCTCGGGCCGCCCTGCGAGAGACTTCGAAGGGGCGGGGCCGAGGACGAGCAAGCCGGATCTGCGGCGGGCGAGGCCGGAGGAGAGGGAGAGGTTCCGCGGAGAGACACACGGAGAGAGAGAGAGAAGCTGGAGGAGGTCTGCGTGGGAACCACCGCCGTCGCCGCCCTCGTCGTGCCGTCGCCAGGTAACGGGAGGTCGCCGTTGTCATCGCCGTCGCCCCTTTCCTCTGTGTAGCCCAGCCATCGTTGCCGTCGCCGTCGCCGTCGCCGCACACCTCGGTCCTCTCCTTCCTCGGCGCCGCGGATTCGCAAACCCTAGGGTTTGCGATTTTCCGGTCACAATCGGATCCGGGTCGGGAATCGGGTAGGGATTCCGCGATTCCGGGGCGGCGGAGGTCGGGTCGCGATTTGGAGCCGGGTCGGGTAGGGTTTCGCCGAGGGGAGCGGGTCGTCGGGTCGGGGAGATGGGTCGGGCGGATGACCCGGTTCCTCTAGGGTTTCGCCGGTTCCTCCAAAACGGCGCCGTTTCGTAAAGCAAAAAAAAAGAAAGAAAAAGTCAAAAAAATCTGCGATCGGCTTTTATTTTATTTTTAAATAATAAATAAATAATTTATTTTCCAAAAAAATCAAAATCAAAATATATATGTTTTATTTTCGAAAAAAAATTAAAAAAATGTTTTAATAATAAAAAAAGCAGAAACAGAAAAATATATATAAAATATTTTATTTTCCAAAAAATCCAGAAAAATCAAAAATACTTTATTTTCCAAAAATATTTTAAAAAATATTTTATTTACAAAAAAAAATAAAAAAAAAAATAAAATATCAAAAATATCAAAATATTTCATATTTTCCAAAAAATACCAAAAAAAAAAATCCCTTTTATGTACAAAAAAATTGGAAAAATGTCCAAAAATGTCTTTTTCCAAATAATGCATGGAAAATCCCTAAAACATCCAAAAAAAAAAAAACCTCGGGGTTTAAACAAGGTTAGGTACCGAAAGAGCATTAGTGATTAACTAGTGTAATCAAGTCCCCGATCCTAATTTCTCTGGTTGCGCAGGACCGAATATTTCTCCCAATATTTCGCATGGGTTTCTAATCAACCCACCCCAAATTGATTAGTGGCGACTCCGTTTTAAAAATTAACTTACAGGTTAAAAACTTCGACCATTAAAGTCGTGAATTGGTGGACTTGGGAGAGTCCGGGCTTAATTAATCCAGCCGAGCCATTAGCCTCCGCTAGGCGCCCGCCCCGATCGGGCGCCGGAAAAAAAGAGGTCGCGACAGCCCTCACTTACACTGCGCTCTCATCTTAGTTTATCTATGACTTTTCCTAGATTGGGTTAAATAGAAAAATATTTTAGTAATGAATCACGATTTGGGTATACTTAATAAATTTGTAGTGCATAGAAATGGGTTAGTTTAGGTTGAATCATTTTCGACCCGATCCAATCCATTCACTTAACCGGTTTAACTACAAAACACCCTAGATATTAAAGGAAAAAGGACTAGCTTGTCCTAATTAGGTGGACAAAAAGGAAAATTGATATAAATGGTCTCTGAATTTTAGCAAAATATGCAATGTGCTCAATGAACTTTTAATTTGTTCAATATAATCCCTTAACTTTAGTCCACTATTTAATGTGGTTCATGAACTTTTAATTTGTTCAATTGTAGTTTTTTGACTTTCGATACTTATTCAATATAGTCCATATTGCACTAAAGTTAAGGGATTATATTAAAAAAATTAAAAATTCATGAATTATATTATACATTAGACAAAATTTTAGAGATTAATTATGTCATTATCCCGACTAGGAATGATTGGACTCTCTCCCTCCCTCACATTGAAAATCACCCTTGGAGTTCGTGAAAATTACTAGGGTGCCCTCGTGAGCGAGTCAAAAGTTTTCGGTCATTCTCCTATACCTTCACTTCCATGCAGATACCTTCTCTCTTATCTCTATCCATCAATTCACTTATCTTAGCAGGTGTCGCAATCCATGTCAGGACACGCCCAACTTCTCTCTCTTGATGATGTAAGCAATGACGTCATACAAATGTCGCATCCTTGACTTCAACTACGTCTTTAAGTCGTCCCGCTGGGCCAAAAAGGGCTGTGCACAGATGTCATGTTTAGTTGCGAAGGATCCTCAATAATTTCATATGTAATTGCAAATTTTCAAACTTGCCCGGGTCCAATCCCGCGCTACATGGAAAAAACATTCTGGCTTTTTTTTTTTTTAAAAATATTTAACAGTTTCATTGATTAACTTTCCATCCAAAATTTTTGTCCTCCCCATTTTCCTTACTTTTTAAAAATAAGCATAAACTCCATATTTAGTAAACTAGGTCCAATGTGAGTAGGGCTATTTAGCCATTGCAATTATTCTATTCTTAGAAAAAATTGTGGTATTAAGATTTTGAGAATACTTAATTAACCCATTTTTGAACTCATATTTGATGAGATGATTTATTACATGTATTAGTTATATTCAGCATACAGGTTACAAATAGGTTTAGAATGGTAAAGTCCAAAATAATATGAATGTTAGATGGTTTTACAACTTATTTAAATCCAACAATCTTTTATGACTATCTCTCGCCCTCACTCACATTGCGCTCTCATCTTAGTTTATCTATCAGTTTTCCTAGATTGGGTTAAATAGAAAAATATTTTAGTAATGAATCAGGGGTTGGGTATGGTTAGTAAATTTGTAGTGCATAGAAATGGGTTAGTTTAGGTTGAATCATTTTCGACCCGATCCAACCCATTCACTTAACAGGTTTAACTACAAAACACCCTAGACATTAAAGGAAAAAGGACTAGCTAGTCCTAATTAGGTGGACAAAAAGGAAAATTGATATAAATGGTCTCTGAATTTTAGCGAAATATGCAATGTGCTCAATGAAATTTTAATTTGCTCAATATAATCCCTTAATTTTAGTCCACTATTTAATGTGGTTCATGAACTTTTAATTTGTTCAATTGTAGTTTTTTGACTTTCGATACTTATTCAATATAGTCCATATTGCAATAAAGTTAGGGGATTATATTAAAAAAATTAAAAATTCATGAATTATATTATACATTAGACAAAATTTTAGAGATTAATTATGTCATTATCCCGACTAGGAATGATTGGACTCTCTCCCTCCCTCACATTGAAAATCACCCTTGGAGTTCGTGAAAATTACTAGGGTGCCCTCGTGAGCGAGTCAAAAGTTTTCGGTCATTCTCCTATACCTTCACTTCCATGCAGATACCTTCTCTCTTATCTCTACCCATCAATTCACTTATCTTAGCAAGTGTCGCAATCCATGTGAAGACACGCCCAACTTCCCTCTCTTGATGATGTAAGCAATGACGTCATACAAATGTAGCATCCTGGACGTCAACTACATCTTTAAGTCGTCTCGCGTTGGGCCAAAAAGGGCTGTGCACAGATGTCATGTTTAGTTGCGAAGGATCCTCAATAATTTCATATGTAATTGCAAATTTTCAAACTTGCCCGGGTCCAATCACGCGCTACATGGAAAAAACATTCTGGCATTTTTTTAAAAATATTTAACAATTTCATTGATTAACTTTCCATCCAAAATTTTTGTCCTCCCCATTTTCCTTACTTTTTAAAAATAATAATAAATTCCATATTTAGTAAACTAGGTCCAATGTGAGTAGGGCTATTTAGCCATTGCAATTATTCTATTCTTAGAAAAAATTGTGGTATTAAGATTTTGAGAAAACTTAATTAACCCATTTTTGAACTCATATTTGATGAGATGATTTATTACATGTATTAGTTATATTCAGTATATAGGTTACAAATAGGTTTAGAATGGTAAAGTCCAAAATAATATGAATGTTAGATGGTTTTACAACTTATTTAAATCCAACAATCTTTTATGACTGTCTCTCGCCCTCACTCACATTGCGCTCTCATCTTAGTTTATCTATCGGTTTTCCTAGATTGGGTTAAATAGAAAAATATTTTAGTAATGAATCGGGGTTGGGTATGGTTAGTAAATTTGTAGTGCATAGAAATGGGTTAGTTTAGGTTGAATGATTTTCGACCCGATCCAACCCATTCACTTAACAAGTTTAACTACAAAACACCCTAGGCATTAAAGGAAAAAGGACTACCTTGTCCTAATTAGGTGGACAAAAAGGAAAATTGATATAAATGGTCTCTGAATTTTAGCAAAATATGCAATGTGCTCAATGAACTTTTAATTTGTTCAATATAATCCCTTAACTTTAGTCCACTATTTAATGTTGTTCATGAACTTTTAATTTGTTCAATTGTAGTTGTTGGACTTTCGATACTTATTCAATATATAGTGGATTATATTAAAAAAATTAAAAATTCATGAATTACATTATACATTAGACAAAATTTTAGAGATTAATTATGTCATTATCCCGACTAGGAATGATTGGACTCTCTCCCTCCCTCACATTGAAAATCACCCTTGGAGTTCGTGAAAATTACTAGGGTGCCCTCGTGAGCGAGTCAAAAGTTTTCGCTCATTCTCCTATACCTTCACTTCCATGCAGATACCTTCTCTCTTATCTCTACCCATCAATTCACTTATCTTAGCAAGTGTCGCAATCCATGTGAAGACACGCCCAACTTCCCTCTCTTGATGATGTAAGCAATGACGTCATACAAATGTAGCATCCTGGACGTCAACTACATCTTTAAGTCGTCTCGCTGGGCCAAAAGGGCTGTGCACAGATGTCATGTTTAGTTGCGAGAAGGATCCTCAATAATTTCATATGTAATTGCAAATTTTCAAACTTGCCCGGGTCCAATCCGCTACATGGAAAAAACATTCTGGCATTTTTTTAAAAATATTTAACAATTTCATTGATTAACTTTCCATCCAAAATTTTTGTCCTCCCCGTTTTCCTTACTTTTTAAAAATAATCATAAATTCCATATTTAGTAAACTAGGTCCAATGTGAGTAGGGCTATTTAGCCATTGCAATTATTCTATTCTTAGAAAAAATTGTGGTATTAAGATTTTTAGAATACTTAATTAACTCATTTTTGAACTCATATTTGATGAGATGATTTATTACATGTATTAGTTATATTCACTATATAGGTTACAAATAGGTTTAGAATGGTAAAGTCCAAAATAATATGAATGTTAGATGGTTTTACAACTTATTTAAATCCAACAATCTTTTATGACTCGTCTCTCGCCCTCACTCACATTGCGCTCTCATCTTAGTTTATCTATCGTTTTCCTAGATTGGGTTAAATAGAAAAATATTTTAGTAATGAATCAGGGTTGGGTATCGTTAGTAAATTTGTAGTGCATAGAAATGGGTTAGTTTAGGTTGAATCATTTTCGACTCGATCCAACCCATTAACTTAACAGGTTTAACTACAAAACACCCTAGACATTAAAGGAAAAAGGACTACCTTGTCCTAATTAGGTGGACAAAAAGGAAAATTGATATAAATGGTCTCTAAATTTTAGCGAAATATGCAATGTGCTCAATGAAATTTTAATTTGCTCAATATAATCCCTTAACTTTAGTCCACTATTTAATGTGGTTCATGAACTTTTAATTTGTTCAATTGTAGTTTTTGGACTTTCGATACTTATTCAATATAGTCCATATTGCACTAAAGTTAGGGGATTATATTAAAAAATTAAAAATTCATGAATTATATTATACATTAGACAAAATTTTAGAGATTAATTATGTCATTATCCCGACTAGGAATGATTGGACTCTCTCCCTCCCTCACATTGAAAATCACCCTTGGAGTTCGTGAAAATTAGTAGGGTGCCCTCGTGAGCGAGTCAAAAGTTTTCGGTCATTCTCCTATACCTTCACTTCCATGCAGATACCTTCTCTCTTATCTCTACCCATCAATTCACTTATCTTAGCAAGTGTCGCAATCCATGTCACGACACGCCCAACTTCCCTCTCTTGATGATGTAAGCAATGACGTCATACAAATGTCGCATCCTTGACTTCAACTACGTCTTTAAGTCGTCCCGCGCTGGGCCAAAAAGGGCTGTGCACAGATGTCATGTTTAGTTGCAGAAGGATCCTCAATAATTTCATATGTAATTGCAAATTTTCAAACTTGCCCGGGTCCAATCCGCGCTACATGGAAAAAACATTCTGGCATTTTTTTTTTTTAAATATTTAACAATTTCATTGATTAACTTTCCATCCAAAATTTTTGTCCTCCCCATTTTCCTTACTTTTTAAAAATAATCATAAATTCCATATTTAGTAAACTAGGTCCAATGTGAGTAGGGCTATTTAGCCATTGCAATTATTCTATTCTTAGAAAAATTGTGGTATTAAGATTTTGAGAATACTTAATTAACCCATTTTTGAACTCATATTTGATGAGATGATTTATTACATGTATTAGTTATATTCACTATATAGGTTACAAATAGGTTTAGAATGGTAAAGTCCAAAATAATATGAATGTTAGATGGTTTTACAACTTATTTAAATCCAACAATCTTTTATGACTGTCTCTCGCCCTCACTCACATTGCGCTCTCATCTTAGTTTATCTATCGGTTTTCCTAGATTGGGTTAAATAGAAAAATATTTTAGTAATGAATCGGGGTTGGGTATGGTTAGTAAATTTTTAGTGCATAGAAATGGGTTAGTTTAGGTTGAATGATTTTCGACCCGATCCAACCCATTCACTTAACAGGTTTAACTACAAAACACCCTAGGCATTAAAGGAAAAAGGACTACCTTGTCCTAATTAGGTGGACAAAAGGAAAATTGATATAAATGGTCTCTGAATTTTAGCAAAATATGCAATGTGCTCAATGAACTTTTAATTTGTTCAATATAATCCCTTAACTTTAGTCCACTATTTAATGTTGTTCATGAACTTTTAATTTGTTCAATTGTAGTTGTTGGACTTTCGATACTTATTCAATATAGTCCATATTGCACTAAAGTTAGTGTATTATATTTAAAAAATTAAAAATTCATGAATTATATTACACATTAGACAAAATTTTAGAGATAAATTATGTCATTATCCCGACTAGGAATGATTGGATTCTCTCCCTCCCTCACATTGAAAATCACCCTTGGAGTTCGTGAAAATTACTAGGGTGCCCTCGTGAGCGAGTCAAAAGTTTTCGGTCATTCTCCTATACCTTCACTTCCATGCAGATACCTTCTCTCTTATCTCTACCCATCAATTCACTTATCTTAGCAAGTGTCGCAATCCATGTGAAGACACGCCCAACTTCCCTCTCTTGATGATGTAAGCAATGACGTCATACAAATGTAGCATCCTGGACGTCAACTACATCTTTAAGTCGTCTCGCGCTGGGCCAAAAAGGGCTGTTCACAGATGTCATGTTTAGTTGCAGAAGGATCCTCAATAATTTCATATGTAATTGCAAATTTTCAAACTTGCCCGGGTCCAATCCCGCGCTACATGGAAAAAACATTCTGGCTTTTTTTTTTTTTTTAAATATTTAACAGTTTCATTGATTAACTTTCCATCCAAAATTTTAGTCCTCCCCATTTTCCTTACTTTTAAAAAATAAGCATAAATTCCATATTTAGTAAACTAGGTCCAATGTGAGTAGGGCTATTTTGCCATTCCAATTATTCTATTGTTAGAAAAAATTCTGATATTAGGATTTTGAGAATACTTATTTAACCCATTTTTGAACGCATATTTGATGAGATGATTTATTACATGTATTAGTTATATTCAGTTTATAGGTTACAAATAGGTTTAGAATGGTAAAGTCCAAAATAATATGAATGTTAGATGGTTTTACAACTTATTTAAATGCAACAATCTTTTATGACTGTCACTCGCCCTCACTCACACTGCGCTCTCATCTTAGTTTATCTATGAGTTTTCCTAGATTGGGTTAAATAGAAAAATATTTTAGTAATGAATCGGGGTTGGGTATGGTTAGTAAATTTGTAGTGCATAGAAATGGGTTAGTTTAGGTTGAGTCATTTTCGACTCGATCCAACCCATTCACTTAAAAGGTTTAACTACAAAACACCCTAGACATTAAAGGAAAAGGACTACCTTGTCCTAATTAGGTGGACAAAAAGGAAAATTGATATAAATGGTCTCCGAATTTTAGCGAAATATGCAATGTGCTCAATGAACTTTTAATTTGTTCAATATAATCCCTTAACTTTAGTCCACTATTTAATGTGGTTCATGAACTTTTAATTTGTTCAATTGTAGTTTTTGGACTTTCGATACTTATTCAATATAGTCCATATTGCAGTAAAGTTAGGGGATTATATTAAAAATATTAAAAATTCATGAATTATATTATACATTAGACAAAATTTTAGAGATTAATTATGTCATTATCCCGACAACGAATGATTGGACTCTCTCCCTCCCTCACATTGAAAATCACCCTTGGAGTTCGTGAAAATTACTAGGGTGCCCTCGTGAGCGAGTCAAAAGTTTTCGGTCATTCTCCTATACCTTCACTTCCATGCAGATACCTTCTCCCTTATCTCTACCCATCAATTCACTTATCTTAGCAAGTGTCGCAATCCATGTCAGGACACGCCCAACTTCCCTCTCTTGATGATGTAAGCAATGACGTCATACAAATGTCGCATCCTTGACTTCAACTACGTCTTTAAGTCGTCCCGCGCTGGGCCAAAAAGGGCTGTGCACAGATGTCATGTTTAGTTGCAGAAGGATCCTCAATAATTTCATATGTAATTGCAAATTTTCAAACTTGCCCGGGTCCAATCCCGCGCTACATGGAAAAAAAAAAACATTCTGGCTTTTTTTTTTTTAAAAATATTTAACAATTTCCTTGATTAACTTTTCATCCAAAATTTTTGTCCTCCCCATTTTCCTTACTTTTTAAAAATAAGCATAAATTCCATATTTAGTAAACTAGGTCCAATGTGAGTAGGGCTATTTAGCCATTCCAATTATTCTATTCTTAGAAAAAATTGTGGTATTAAGATTTTTAGAATACTTAATTAACCCATTTTTGAACTCATATTTGATGAGATGATTTATTACATGTATTAGTTATATTCACTATATAGGTTACAAATAGGTTTAGAATGGTAAAGTCCAAAATAATATGACTGTTAGATGGTTTTACAACTTATTTAAATCCAACAATCTTTTATGACTGTCTCTCGCCCTCACTCACATTGCGCTCTCATCTTAGTTTATGTATCAGTTTTCCTAGATTGGGTTAAATAGAAAAATATTTTAGTAATGAATCAGGGGTTGGGTATGGTTAGTAAATTTTTAGTGCATAGAAATGGGTTAGTTTAGGTTGAATGATTTTCGACCCGATCCAACCCATTCACTTAACAGGTTTAACTACAAAACACCCTAGGCATTAAAGGAAAAAGGACTACCTTGTCCTAATTAGGTGGACAAAAAGGAAAATTGATATAAATGGTCTCTGAATTTTAGCAAAATATGCAATGTGCTCAATGAACTTTTAATTTGTTCAATATAATCCCTTAACTTTAGTCCACTATTTAATGTTGTTCATGAACTTTTAATTTGTTCAATTGTAGTTGTTGGACTTTCGATACTTATTCAATATAGTCCATATTGCACTAAAGTTAGTGTATTATATTTAAAAATTAAAAATTCATGAATTATATTATACATTAGACAAAATTTTAGAGATTAATTATGTCATTATCCCGACAAGGAATGATTGGACTCTCTCCCTCCCTCACATTGAAAATCACCCTTGGAGTTCGTGAAAATTACTAGGGTGCCCTCGTGAGCGAGTCAAAAGTTTTCGGTCATTCTCCTATACCTTCACTTCCATGCAGATACCTTCTCCCTTATCTCTACCCATCAATTCACTTATCTTAGCAAGTGTCGCAATCCATGTCACGACACGCCCAACTTCCCTCTCTTGATGATGTAAGCAATGACGTCATACAAATGTCGCATCCTTGACTTCAACTACGTCTTTAAGTCGTCCCGCGCTGGGCCAAAAAGGGCTGTGCACACATGTCATGTTTAGTTGCAGAAGGATCCTCAATAATTTCATATGTAATTGCAAATTTTCAAACTTGCCCGGGTCCAATCCCGCGCTACATGGAAAAAACATTCTGGCTTTTTTTTTAAAAAAATATTTAACAATTTCCTTGATTAACTTTCCATCCAAAATTTTTGTCCTCCCCATTTTCCTTACTTTTTAAAAATAAGCATAAATTCCATATTTAGTAAACTAGGTCCAATGTGAGTAGGGCTATTTAGCCATTCAAATTATTCTATTCTTAGAAAAAATTGTGGTATTAAGATTTTTAGAATACTTAATTAACCCATTTTTGAACTCATATTTGATGAGATGATTTATTACATGTATTAGTTATATTCACTATATAGGTTACAAATAGGTTTAGAATGGTAAAGTCCAAAATAATATGACTGTTAGATGGTTTTACAACTTATTTAAATCCAACAATCTTTTATGACTGTCTCTCGCGCTCACTCACATTGCGCTCTCATCTTAGTTTATCTATCGCTTTTCCTAAATTGGGTTAAATAGAAAATATTTTAGTAATGAATCAGGGGTTGGGTATGGTTAGTAAATTTGTAGTGCATAGAAATGGGTTAGTTTAGGTTGAATCATTTTCGACTCGATCCAACCCATTAACTTAACAGGTTTAACTACAAAACACCCTAGACATTAAAGGAAAAAGGACTACCTTGTCCTAATTAGGTGGACAAAAAGGAAAATTGATATAAATGGTCTCTGAATTTTAGCGAAATATGCAATGTGCTCAATGAAATTTTAATTTGCTCAATATAATCCCTTAACTTTAGTCCACTATTTAATGTGGTTCATGAACTTTTAATTTGTTCAATTGTAGTTTTTGGACTTTCGATACTTATTCAATATAGTCCATATTGCACTAAAGTTAGTGTATTATATTTAAAAAATTAAAAATTCATGAATTATATTATACATTAGACAAAATTTTAGAGATTAATTATGTCATTATCCCGACAAGGAATGATTGGACTCTCTCCCTCCCTCACATTGAAAATCACCCTTGGAGTTCGTGAAAATTACTAGGGTGCCCTCGTGAGCGAGTCAAAAGTTTTCGGTCATTCTCCTATACCTTCACTTCCATGCAGATACCTTCTCCCTTATCTCTACCCATCAATTCACTTATCTTAGCAAGTGTCGCAATCCATGTCGGGACACGCCCAACTTCCCTCTCTTGATGATGTAAGCAATGACGTCATACAAATGTCGCATCCTTGACTTCAACTACGTCTTTAAGTCGTCCCGCGCTGGGCCAAAAGGGCTGTGCACACATGTCATGTTTAGTTGCGAAGGATCCTCAATAATTTCATATGTAATTGCAAATTTTCAAACTTGCCCGGTCCAATCCCGCTACATGGAAAAAACATTCTGGCTTTTTTTTTTTTTAAATATTAAATAATTTCATTTATTAACTTTCCATCCAAAATTTTTGTCCTCCCCATTTTCCTTACTTTTTAAAAATAAGCATAAATTCCATATTTACCAAACTAGGTCCAATGTGAGTAGGGCTATTTAGCCATTCAAATTGTTCTATTCTTAGAAAAAATTGTGGTATTAAGATTTTTAGAATACTTAATTAACCCATTTTTGAACTCATATTTGATGAGATGATTTATTACATGTATTAGTTATATTCACTATATAGGTTACAAATAGGTTTAGAATGGTAAAGTCCAAAATAATATGAATGTTAGATGGTTTTACAACTTATTTAAATCCAACAATCTTTTATGACTGTCTCTCGCCCTCACTCACATTGCGCTCTCATCTTAGTTTATCTATCGCTTTTCTGGATTGGGTTAAATAGAAAAATATTTTAGTAATGAATCAGGGGTTGGGTATGGTTAGTAAATTTGTAGTGCATAGAAATGGGTTAGTTTAGGTTGAATGATTTTCGACCCGATCCAACCCATTCACTTAACAGGTTTAACTACAAAACACCCTAGACATTAAAGGAAAAAGGACTACCTTGTCCTAATTAGGTGGACAAAAAGGAAAATTGATATAAATGGTCTCTGAATTTTAGCGAAATATGCAATGTGCTCAATGAACTTTTAATTTGTTCAATATAATCCCTTAACTTTAGTCCACTATTTAATGTTGTTCATGAACTTTTAATTTGTTCAATTGTAGTTTTGGACTTTCGATACTTATTCAATATAGTCCATATTGCACTAAAGTTAGGGATTATATTAAAAAATTAAAAATTCATGAATTATATTATACATTAGACAAAATTTTAGAGATTAATTATGTCATTATCCCGACTAGGAATGATTGGACTCTCTCCCTCCCTCACATTGAAAATCACCCTTGGAGTTCGTGAAAATTACTAGGGTGCCCTCGTGAGTGAGTCAAAAGTTTTCGGTCATTCTCCTATACCTTCACTTCCATGGAGATACCTTCTCTCTTATCTCTACCCATCAATTCACTTATCTTAGCAAGTGTCGCAATTCGTGTCAGGACACGCCCAACTTCCCTCTCTTGATGATGTAAGCAATGACGTCATACAAATGTCGCATCCTTGACTTCAATGACATCTTTAAGTCATCCCGCGTTGGGCAAAAAAGGGCTGTCCACAGATTTGATGTTTAGTTGCAAAAGGATCCTTAATAATTTCATATGTAATTGCAAATTTTCAAACTTGCCCAGGTCCAATGCCACGGTACATGGAAAAAACATTCCGACATTTTTTTTAATAAATATTAAATAATTTCATTGATTAACTTTCCATCCAAAATTTTTGTCCTCCCCGTTTTCCTTACTTTTTAAAAATAAGCATAAATTCCATATTTAGTAAACTAGGTCCAATGTGAGTAGGGCTATTTTGCCATTCCAATTATTCTATTCTTAGAAAAATTCTGATATTAAGATTTTGAGAATACTTAATTAACCCATTTTTGAACTCATATTTGATGAGATGATTTATTACATGTATTAGTTATATTCAGTTTATAGGTTACAAATAGGTTTAGAATGGTAAAGTCCAAAATAATATGAATGTTAGATGGTTTTACAACTTATTTAAATGCAACAATCTTTTATGACTGTCACTCGCCCTCACTCACACTGCTCTCATCTTAGTTTATCTATGAGTTTTCCTAGATTGGGTTAAATAGAAAAATATTTTAGTAATGAATCGGGGTTGGGTATGGTTAGTAAATTTGTAGTTCATAGAAATGGGTTAGTTTAGGTTGAGTCATTTTCGACTCGATCCAACCCATTCACTTAAAAGGTTTAACTACAAAACACCCTAGACATTAAAGGAAAAAGGACTACCTTGTCCTAATTAGGTGGACAAAAAGGAAAATTGATATAAATGGTCTCTGAATTTTAGCGAAATATGCAATGTGCTCAATGAACTTTTAATTTGTTCAATATAATCCCTTAACTTTAGTCCACTATTTAATGTGGTTCATGAACTTTTAATTTGTTCAATTGTAGTTTTTTGACTTTCGATACTTATTCAATATAGTCCATATTGCACTAAAGTTAAGGGATTATATTAAAAAAATTAAAAATTCATGAATTATATTATACATTAGGCAAAATTTTAGAGATTAATTATGTCATTATCCCGACTAGGAATGATTGGACTCTCTCCCTCCCTCACATTGAAAATCACCCTTGGAGTTCGTGAAAATTACTAGGGTGCCCTCGTGAGCGAGTCAAAAGTTTTCGGTCATTCTCCAATACCTTCACTTCCATGCAGATACCTTCTCTCTTATCTCTACCCATCAATTCACTTATCTTAGCAAGTGTCGCAATCCATGTCAGGACACGCCCAACTTCCCTCTCTTGATGATGTAAGAAATGACGTCATACAAATGTCGCATCCTTGACTTCAATGACATCTTTAAGTCGTCCCGCGTTGGGCCAAAAAGGGCTGTCCACAGATGTCATGTTTAGTTGCAGAAGGATCCTCAATAATTTCATATGTAATTGCAAATTTTCAAACTTGCCCGGGTCCAATCCGGCGCTACATGGAAAAAACATTCCGGCTTTTTTTTTTTATAAATATTAAATAATTTCATTGATTAACTTTCCATCCAAAATTTTTGTCCTCCCCATTTTTCTTACGTTTTAAAAATAAGCATAAATTCCATATTTAGTAAACTAGGTCCAATGTGAGTAGGGCTATTTAGCCATTCCAATTATTCTATTCTTAGAAAAAATTCTGATATTAAGATTTTGAGAATACTTAATTAACCCATTTTTGAACTCATATTTGATGAGATGATTTATTACATGTATTAGTTATATTCAGTATATAGGTTACAAATAGGTTTAGAATGGTAAAGTCCAAAATAATATGAATGTTAGATGGTTTTACAACTTATTTAGATCCAACAATCTTTTATGACTGTCTCGTCGCCCTCACTCACATTGCGCTCTCATCTTAGTTTATCTATCAGTTTTCCTAGATTGGGTTAAATAGAAAAATATTTTAGTAATGAATCAGGGGTTGGGTATGGTTAGTAAATTAAAAGTGCATAGAAATGGGTTAGTTTAGGTTGAATCATTTTCGACCCGATCCAACCCATTAATTTAACAGGTTTAACTACAAAACACCCTAGACATTAAAGGAAAAAGGACTACCTTGTCCTAATTAGGTGGACAAAAAGGAAAATTGATAGAAATGGTCTCTGAATTTTAGCGAAATATGCAATGTGCTCAATGAACTTTTAATTTGTTCAATATAATCCCTTAACTTTAGTCCACTATTTAATGTGGTTCATGAACTTTTAATTTGTTCAATTGTAGTTTTTGGACTTTCGATACTTATTCAATATAGTCCATATTGCACTAAAGTTAAGGGATTATATTAAAAAATTAAAAATTCATGAATTATATTATACATTAGACAAAATTTTAGAGATTAATTATGTCATTATCCCGACTAGGAATGATTGGACTCTCTCCCTCCCTCACATTGAAAGTCACCCTTGGAGTTCGTGAAAATTACTAGGGTGCCCTCTTGAGCGAGTCAAAAGTTTTCGGTCATTCTTCTATACCTTCACTTCCATGCAGATACCTTCTCTCTTATCTCTACCCATCAATTCACTTATCTTAGCAAGTGTCGCAATCCATGTCAGGACACGCCCAACTTCCCTCTCTTGATGATGTAAGCAATGACGTCATACAAATGTCGCATCCTTGACTTCAATGACATCTTTAAGTCATCCCGCGTTGGGCCAAAAAGGGCTGTGCATAGATGTCATGTTTAGTTGCAGAAGGATCCTCAATAATTTCATATGTAAATGCAAATTTTCAAACTTGCCCGGGTCCAATCCTGCGGTACATGGAAAAAACATTCCGTCTTTTTTTTTTTATATAAATATCAAATAATTTCATTGAGTAACTTTCCATCCAAAATTTTTGTCGTCGCCATTTTCCTTACTTTTTAAAAATATGCATAAATTCCATATTCAGTTAACTAGGTCTAATGTGAATAGAGTTATTTAGCCATTCCAATTATTCTATTCTTAGAAAAAAATTATGAAATTAAGATTTTGAGAATACTTACATTAAATAAAAGTATATGATGATTTTATTAATTGAGGATGAAAATATTCTCACCTTATGAGGTAAAATTAAAGATGTCAGTGTAATTCTTTTGTGAGAATAACACATTAGCGCATTTCAGGCTCAAATTATGTTAAACTAATTTTTTGAGTTGGCAATAAAAATAAAAGTTAAGAAAAAAAGTAGTGAAGAGAATGATTTTCGTCATGTTGTTCATATGGATAACGACTACGAATACAAAAATTATGGATATCTATATCACATATATCGTCATTGTAAAAGTATATATATGATTGTTTTGATTATGGAAAATCCATTTGTGTCAAGAAAATTTCACATTGCTATTGTATAGGATAAAAGTCCATTGAAATATGATTTATATTATTTACACTGTTGATGTAAAAGTCTTTTTATACAAGCAGTCTCAGAATAGGAACACAAACCTTAAATCTACATGCTAAACATAAAAATCGTAATATTCGTCATTATTTTTGCACCGCCGGCACACTGGAAAAAAATGGAAATATGTTTTTTGCAAAGAAGGGAATGGTGGAAGAAAAGAAAAATAAATAGGAATTTCCATAAAATTTCTGATGTCATAAAATTTAGAAATGTGGACGTCATTCGGGAAAAGAGAAGGGTACGTCGTCTTTATAGCTGGAACTTTGGCTCCATCCCCAGGTCGATTATAAAAAGAGAAGACCCATGGGAGCAGAAAAGAACTTCGACCTCAACCCCTTGAAATTACTTCTTCGCTTTAGAGTTTTACCTGCTCGTGGCACGGCTTGGAAACCTCCATGGATATCCAAGAACCATCACCAGGTATGTTTTGTTCTTTCCTTTCTTTGTTCTGATTTCATCCCAAATGGTGATGGAAAAATTGGAAAAGTGTCGCTTTTTGGGGGTTAATTTCTAAGTAATATAAAATGTCAACATTTTTATTTATTTATTACTTAACAAGTATCCCGACGCTTTATAAAGAAAACCGTCGTAAAAAAGGAAAGAGTGTGAGAGGAGAATAATTTGTGCCGAACTTGAGGGCGTCTTTTTGCCGGAGAAAATTTTCCAATTTCCTGTTTTCCTTTCCACAAGTTTTCAATGAAAATACGTTTGGTAGAAATTTTGGTTGTTGTGTTTACAACATCTGAACTTTAAAACTCAAAACGACCAAAATTGACAGTATTTTTACGAGGTTTGCTTTAAACAACTACACCCAACATGCTTCTATAACTTTCATTCCTGTTGAAAGCTCTTACTTTTCACCCTTCAAACATCTTTTCAAGAAAATGGAAGTTGAAATAAGGAGCAACTTTCACTAAAACATTTCCGTAAACCGAATGTACCTTAAATACATGAGCCGACTCAAGAGGCAAAAATGTCGATTCGACCAAGTTGGAACTCATACAGTTAAAGTTGTGCTCTTAACCCGAGTCTAGGGTACTTAAAATCATGCATTGGGCTCATGTATGTATCCTAAAAAGACATTTCTTTGAATTTTCTGGTGCGACCAACGGAAAATTACTCCTAAATAATTTGGAAAGTCCAACTAAATCATCGGAAAAATTTTTCTTTTTGAAAAAGAGCTTACATCCAAATTATTGGGGGATGCAAAATTCTTTGTCCCGGTAATTTTAACGAAGTGATTTAAATTGTCACCATAAAACAGTATGAGGATTGGACTTATAACCAAAGTATAGGGGCTAAAAGTGAGATTTCCCAACCTACTCAGACCAAACAAATATAATTCCTCTAGATCAAAAATGCAAAAGTTAACATAGCTCATCGAGGAAAAGTGTTAGAAAAGTTCTAAACTTGTTGTATTTGTGCCAATTTAGTCTTAAACTTTTTATTAATGTAAATTTAATTCTAAACATTTTGATATAATGTCAATTTAGTCATTCTTACTAATTTTGACCGAATATTATTAATGTGGATATCGATCAACTAATAAGGCATGGCCGGTGCTAACGTGTGATAATTTTTAATAATATTTTATATGTTTTTTAAAATTTTATTTATTTATTTTATTTATTTTCCCTTCTTCTCCTCCTCCTTCCTCTAGTCGATTGCTAGACTACCGTGATCAGCCAGAGGTGAGTGCTAGCGAAGTTGATCTTCTCGGCCTTTGGTAAGCCTTGTTGAGCATGGGGGAGGCTCGACCTTACTAGATCCAGTGAGGCTCGAGCCCCTACTAGAGGTGGTGAAGGTCGTGCCTATGAGGGATGGAGCCCTCGCTAGTGGCTAGGCAAGGCTTGATCTTGCTGCATTGGCAAGGTCGGAGGTTGCCCTCATGGCCTTTGACAAGGGCTTGAGCCTCAAGAGTGGCTAGTAAGGTTGACCTCGACCTCGTTGGTCATCGCCTTTGGTCAATCGTCGAGGTCTGGAGATTAGTTGTAGGAAGGAGGAGGAAAAGAAAAAGAAAAGAAAAGAAAAAATATTAAAATATTAAAATATTATTAAAAGTTGTCCACGCTCGGTGCCGGCAATGCCACGTTAACCGATCGGTGTTCACACCAGCAATATTCGGCCAAAATACCATAGGGATTGAATTGGCAATAAGTTGGAAGGCTTAAGACTAAATTGACACCAACGCAATAGATTTAGGACTTTTTTCATATTTTTCCTGCTAATTGATTCATATTTCTTGACCCCTGGTGTGATTATTCCTTTCAAGTGACCTGTAAGCACACACACAATGTCGTACAAAGCAATTTCATCAGGGTAAAACAAACGGATTCTACGTAGTTTACTTATTTTTAAGAGACTACATGAGACTAATCCCTTTAAAACATGATTCCCGAACCAGTCAATTCACTACGGTCATCTCCCAAAAAGAAATATGTAACGTCGTTTTGAGTGAAAAATAACTTGTCAATAAAAGTGGTTGTCACTATCATGACGAAGTTTAAGATAATATTAGAAAAGAAAATTCACTAACAAACGCATGGTGAAAGATACATGCATGGCCGAACGTTCTTGCCACAAAAGCAACAAAAATAACATGGGTTTTCTAAGAAAAATTAGATCAATTCTTTTTCCCAACCATTATGTCTATCCAATAAAGTTAAACAATATACTCATTTAAGAAAAAAATCCATGCAATGCATTTGTATGAATGTTGTAAACTTGTATCTTGTATAGATGGTGACTTATCTATTAATTTTATTAATCTATAAAATTGATATGATTAAGTTAATTCATAATTTTTTATTTATGTATAGTTCTGTTATAGTTATCATGTGGAATTATGAAGATACATAAATTTTGTGTAAAATTAATTTATGAACGATATAGCATATAAGATTAATGGCACCGAGATCTTGAAAATAAGTCATCATCTCTATTAATTTCAACACATTAATTTTTTTAAAAAAAAGTTTACCATCTAAGTTTAATATATAAAATTCCAGGCTCTCGGTGTAGGGGCTTACCTTTACACTAGGAAATGTATTTCTATAAAAAGGAGGAATGAATTCCGCTTAAGGAAACTAAAACTCTTTCATAATTGGATATCTTACCCTTGTTTGCATCCTCCATTTACTTTGTTGTTGAAAGGCTGCAACAAGGAGAGCATCCCAATGGTGCTGCAGCCAAGTGAAATACAAGGAAATTCGAATCCTGCAGAACTACCATCAGGTACATATTCATGTTCCAACCCAGAAAAATTTATGATATAAACGATGTGGTGTTATAATTTCTTTGTTTCCTTTATCTAGTTTGGCAGCATATGTAATTGGAACTAAATTTAATTTCCAACAACGAACTAAAAATACAAAAGCAATGTGTGGCCATCAAATACAGTTGATTGATTCAAGAAAACAGTAAGCAAAAGCAAAACGTATTCCTCAAATATCCTAAGTTTGGTATGACTTGGCTGCACCAGTTCCCTCGTAGTTATGGATGATGATGCGACTGCTTTTTGTCAATCCTAGTTTCGTCACTAACAAGAACTCAATGACCAATTCATTAAAATTAACTACCAGAAAATTTCCTCTTATCGGAAAGTTTTTTCCAAACAATCACATTGCGAGGACTAATTATTTTCTATGTCTGCTTAAAATGTAAATCAGATTTGCAGTTGGTTGTCCAACAAAGCAATTTCGTCAAGAGTGGATAGCCAAATAAACGGGTTTTGAATATTTAATTACTTATCATTAAGAGACTACATAAGACTCGTTCTTTATAGACATGACTCGAGGTAATCAATTCACTATAGTCATCTCCAAAAAGGAAATCGTGTTGTTGTCTAAGCCAAAAATAACTTGTCAATAAAAATGGTTGTTACTATTATGAGTGATGAAACTTTTAACACTTACTAGTGTCCTTATACCTATTTTTGGACTAGAAAAAGTGAGATGCTTATTTTTGTCGATGGCTTTGTTCAGCTAAAAGCTTGCAAAATAACTTGCTTGAATAACTTTCCCAAGCTCAAGAAAGAAGTAACTTAACTTGGTAAAGACTCCTTTGGTGTCAAGGAATATAATGAATTGTATCATAAGAAAGAGAGACAGAGTCACCTTCAAGTAATAGTTCGATCACTAGGTACTGAACCTAATTATGTGTGGCCCCAGAGCCTCAGCCTACCTGCCAACTTGTAAAGGTCTAGTCTTTATTTCAAGTGATAATCCTTTTTACATATAAGTAATTCAACCACTTCAAATGAGGCTGATACATGATCCAAAGCGTACAAAATGTAATTAATTTTTCTAAAGTTATTTATGTAAATTTCTCTTTTGGTAACACAGAGGTTCACATAAACATGAGTTTCGAGGACATGGCAACTGATCAAGCTTGCCAAGACGGTTGCAAAACAACCAGAGGTTTGTCACTTTGAACTTTTAATTTTTGTTTTTCATAAATCTTGATTTTCAAGCATCTTAACTTTTTCAATCCCAAATACTTCAACTCTCAGAGCATACATATGTTGACATATAAATTGAAATATAACCTTTTTATAATTTTTAAAATCTGGATAATATCTTGAATTATAATTGAGAAAGCCCAATTTTTTATTTTTATTTTACTTCCGAAAAGTAAAAGAATGTGCTCATAATTTACTTAACAATCTCATGAATAAGATCAATCGCAATGAGACAAAAACTTACAAAATCGTATTGTCCACTATATGAAAGCTAGAACGTCCCTCCCACTAATTGATGATACAATTTCTATCTCGAAAAGAAAGTCGTGATCTTTGTTAAGTTTAACATTAATTTTTTTTTTGTTTAAAATTTTACCATCTACGTTCAATGAAAAACAAAAAAATTCATGCAATGATTGAGCTAGTATGCATGGTAACAAAGAAGTTCACGTAAAAGAGAGCTCACAAGGCATGGCGACTGATAAAGCTTCTCAAGATGGCTGCAAAACAACCAGAGATTTGTCACTTTGAACTTTTAATTTTCATTTTTCATAAATCTTGTGTTTCATGGATTTTGACTTTTGTTAGTCTAAGTCACTTTGAATTTCATCCAATATATGGAACCTAGAAGGTCCCACAAAACTAATTCCTAATTTGATACCTATCTGAAAAAAAAAATAAAAAATAAAAAAATAAAAGAAGAAGAAGAAGAAGAAGAAGAGAAAACTCACGATCTAAGTTTAACGTTGATTTTTTTTTTTGCTTAAAATTTTACCATCTAAGTTTCATGCAAACAATTCCATGTGATGAATGAGCCTGATACCAATAATGTATACATGATCTAAAGAATATAGAGTAAAATTAATTAGGTTATTTATATTCATTGAATTTTGGTAACAAAGAGTTTCACGAAAAAGGTGGCAACTTGTAAAGCTTCCCAAGTTGGTCGCAAAAACCTAGAGGTTTGTCTCTTTTTGAGCTTTTAATTTTATTTTTTCATAAACCTTTTGTTTAATGCATTTTGACTTTTGTTAGTCCAAATCACTTTGAATTTCACAACATACAAATGCTAACATAAAAACTTACAGATAATCTTTTCATTTTTTTTTTTTGAAAATATCTATAATTGAGAAACCCCGAAGGAATTCGAGTCGGCGGAAGACGACTTACCCGATTCCAATGCGCAAACAGCAAATAGCCCCAGATCAAACGTTGAATTGAGAATCAATCACGAACAATACTGCCTCACGTTGGTCTGGATGCAATCACAAGGAAAACACCTGATTTCCACGGCGTAAATGCAAACCGTTCTTGCAAATTGATGATGGAATCCTTTCTTTCTTTAAGATGGAATTTTGAGAGAGAATTTGGTGCGAATGAATTGACAACACTTCCAACGGTTGTGTTCGGGAGATTTTATACATCTCCCTTCGTACCCCTCCATTGGTGACCTTCCATCGTAACGCATCAAGATGAACCAGTGCGTTCCATTCGCACCCCATCATGGACGTACCAGCTGAAAGAACTACATCTCCCACTCGGACATGATGGGCCTGATAGCGCTCTATCAAGAATATAAGGCAAGGCATTCAACCATTCATCAACTTTACAGAACAATTCATACTGGCAAATAAGCCGTGAAACCAGTGAGTACACCTGCACTTGGGAGCTCAAATTATGCACCTGTTAGGGATGACATAATGGCTACAACCTGAAAAGAAAACTAAACAATCGATGTCTCACAAAGTGCCCCCGAGACATATCTTGTTACATCAATTCAAGTATACCTATCCCTTAAAGGTTATACTTGATTATCCTCTAAAACACCATGTATTTACAATTATATCCGCAACCACATAAGGCGATATAATTGGTCGACCAAAATACATGTGACAGATGTAAAACAACAATAGTCTTCCTTCGCACTCATGTCTCTCTCAATTTTAGAACCACCGCTTTCCTAGACACGTCCCATAGGCCATATCTATTCATGACCGCCCGTAACATGCTAAAGTAGCAACATTGATCTTTCATTTCGAGAACATAGTCGAAGTAACATAGGGCACGAATTCAGGTAAATTATAAATTACCTCAAGGGCTCACACAATGAGTAAATAGGGATAATTTTACTCACCTTCCCTTGTCGGTCGAACAATGCACATGTAGTATGAATTACATGCTATAGTGGCTTTCTCTTTCTATAAGAGCGTATGTCATTTCTTAAATATATCCACTATACGGATCTTAGCCTAAACATAGTCACGTGCTTCTCACGTACTCATGTTTAACTCGAGTGATATATTAGCTCGCTTTCTATAGCGCCCAATTAAGTACTCGCATCCGGCATTTTACAGGCATACATGATTGTGGGACTATCATGTTCGGTCTTAAACAAATCACAGACCTCATCTTGACTCCAATCAAGGCGACATATTTTATGTACCAGACTTGCTCTTTAGCATTTATTTGTACATAACGTCTCATCTCAACGTGCTAACTATAGTACTTGAGGCGATTGCTCGTGTGAGTAAGCCAATCATTATCTGCTGACATACTTTCCAATAATATATGTGTGCTTATGCTAGTCTCATAATGGATTTGTACTTTTTGATAAAACATCAAGTCATTAATAAACAAACAAGTACAATACATATGTCCATAAATACATAAAACAATGATCCTCTAAAATAACACATATCACATCCTACGCAAACCTAGTGACATCCTGTGGGTCAAAAATATGTCTCTATGAATAGCCTTCGTAAATGGATCGGCAACCATTCTATTGGTTGAAATGTATTGTAGAATCACTTCTTTCTGCGCTATAATATCTCTCGATGAAGTTATTCTTTATGTCAATGTGCTTCGTCCTTCCATGATACTTGGGATCTTTCACATAGGCAATGGCTGCTTGACTATCGCAATAAACTGTCACCGGTCTTGGAATCTCGGTGACGGTGGCTAAATTTTCAAAGAAACGTTTTAGCCATACTTCTTCTTGCACTGCGGCAGAACACGCAATAAATTTAGCCTCCATAGTAGACAAGGCTGTGCATGTTTGTTTCTTGCTATTCCAAGAAATTGCACCTCCATTGAGCAAGAACGCATATCCAGTCGATTTACGCTCATCCAGGTCTCCACCCCAATCAGCATCTGAATAACCTAATAGGCGTAAATCATTCCCTTGGTAACAAAGTCGATAGTCCATAGTGCCCTTCAAGTATCTCAGGATCCTCTTCACTGCTTTCTAGTGTGCTTGACCGGGACTTGATTGAAATCGGCTCACCAATCCCACGGCATAACATATGTCGGGTCGAGTACACATCATAGCATACATCAAACTTCCGATCACACTAGCGTAAGGAACAATTTCTCCATTATTTTAATTTCTTCCGGAGTCTTAGGACACATCTCGGTACTTAGGCCTTCACCTTGCATGACAGGGGTATCAATGGGATTACAATGCTGCATATTGAAACGCTCAAGAATCTTCATAATATAAGATTCTTGTGATAAAGTAAGGAGTTTCCTTGATCGATCTCTTTCGATCTTAACTCCTAATATATAAGCAGCTTCTCCCATGTCCTTCATTTCAAAATTGGAGGACAACCATTATTTTATGGTGATTACCATAACCTTGTCATTTCCAGCCAACAGAATATCGTCCACATAAAGTGATAAAATCACAAATTTATCTTCAGACCGCTTGACATATACACAGTGATCCTCTTCGATCATCGTAAAACCATAAGTTGTTATGGCTCGATGAAAACGAAGATACCAGTGTCTAGATGATTGCTTAAGGACATATATTGAGCGATGAAGTTTGCAAACTTTATGCTCTTGACCTTTAGCTATGAAACCTAATGGTTGTTTCATATAAATTTCCTCATCTACTTCTCCATTGAGAAATGCCGTCTTTACATCCATTTGATATAATTCAAGGTCCAAATATGCAACGATGGCTAGAATAAGGCGTATTGAGGCAAACCTTACAACTGGTGAAAAAGTTTCCTCGTAGTCTATACCCTCTTGTTGAGTATAACCTTTCGCCACAAGACGAGCCTTATACTTTTCAATGGATCCATCCGCCCTTTGCTTAATTTTAAAGACCCATTTGTTTCCAATGGCCTTACGATTTGGTGGTAGATCAACCAAGTCCCAGACATGATTTGTCCTCATTGACTCCATCTCGTCTTCCAAAGCTTTTCTCCATTCTTCCTTATCAGATGATGAGAGAGCCTCTTGAACAGTCTTAGGCTCGGTATCATCTTTATGAGCAATCATAAATGCTTCCCCTTCAATCTCAAAATGACGACGAGGAATACTTTTACGATTACTTTTACGCAACTGAATTTCTCTTGAATTCAATTCGCCAGACGATGCTACACTCCCACTAGGTCTTTCATGTTGAGGTAAATCTTCATTCCCCTCCATAACATTAGTGGGTGTATTATTAGGATCTTCCATCTCATATAATTGGAAATCCTTATCAATCTCACCTCTACTAGGAAAATCGTTCTCCAAGAATGTGACATCTCGTGACTCCTTTTCGGTCACACTTCCATCAGCTTGTTCACCTATGAACACATACCCTTTGGAGTGTTCAGAATATCTTATAAAGATACATTTCTTCCCTTTAGGGCCTAATTTGCCATATTTATGGGAAGATTCATAAACATAAGCTGCACATTCCCATGGACGTAGACTACTTAAGTCTGATTTTCTTCCAGTCCATAATTCATAAGGGGTGGAAGTGACCGATTTTGAGGGCACTCGGTTAAGTACATAGACAGCAGTCAATAATGCATCTCCCCAAAAGGAGATAGGTAAATTTGCTTGCGCCATCATAGACCTAACCATTTCCAATAGGGTTCTATTCCTTCTCTCAGCTACCCCATTTTGTTGTGGAGTATTAGGAATAGTCAATTGTCTTACAATTCCCTTTTCATCACAAAGAGCCTTGAATTGCTCCGATAGATACTCACGTCTGCGATCGGTTCTCAATGCCTTTATTGTTTTGTTCAACTGATTCTCTACCATCGTTATATATCGTCTAAAGCATTCTAATGCTTCGGACTTATGGGAGATTAGAAAGACATAACCGAAACGCGTGAAGTCATCTATGAAAGTAATGAAATATGAGGCTCCATGCCTCGCCCTCACATTCAAAGGACCACAAATGTCGAATGTATGAGTTGCAATGGAAATTCAGCTCTAGTCCCTTTACCGAATGGTTTTCTAGTTGCTTTTCCCGCTAGACAATGTTCACATACGGGTAGATCAACATTAGTGAGTGACCCTAAAAGGCCTTCTCTAGCTAATCTTTGCATTCTTTGCAACCCAATGTGACCTAATCTAGCATGCCAAGTATTTGCATCAATCCCAACGTTATTAGAAGATGCAATTAAAGAAAAACAACCATCAACATTAACATTGTACTGATCATAGTCAATGTCTAACACCATAAAACCATTCAATACATGACCCGAACCATAATAAACTGTTCCATACAAAATATCAACACAATCACCATGGAAATTCAATACATAACCTAAGCTAAGAAGAACAACTACGAGAGACCAAGTTTCGTCGAATATCCGGAGCATAAAGGACATCATGCGGGAATAGGTTTCGACCACCACGCAAGATTAATTTACATGTGCCGATACCCTTCACTTCAACTCTTGAGTTATTCCCAACATATATCCATCTTCTTCCGGGCGGTATCCGACGATACTCCACAAATGCTTCTTGGTCTCTAGCTACATGGTCCGTTGCTCCCGAGTCTACAGTCCACATTGGATGAGATTCAACAAGCATTACAAAGACTAGAAACAAAAGCATTACTCAAAGTAATGGAGTAATAGGGTACCTTTTTCGGCTCAGTGCATTCACGAGCAAAATGACCTGACTTGCCACAATTGTGGCACTCCCTCTTGGCATTGTCCTTCTTCCCACCACGCTTCTTGCGTCGGAAGGTCTTAGCCCTCTTGGGTCCCTGATCAGTCATCTTCCCTTTGTTCTTGAACTGAAGGTTCCTCTTGCGCTTGAAGCCCGAAGCTTTGCGCGAACTCGTTTCAGCAACATAAGCATGGGTAGAGGATCTTGCAGCCTCTAGGCACTCATCCTCTAATTCCAAATGACGCGCAATATCATCAAAAGTGACGATGTTCTCACTATGCGTCATATTGATCTTCATATGTTCCCAATTATTAGGAAGAGACCTAATAACAGCCTGAACTTGCTGTTCATCAGTAAGGGAGTGACCTGCCGACTTCAGCTCACGGATCATGTTTGACATCTCCCGAAGATGTTGCCTCATTGTTACATTTAGGCGCTTTCGGAATGTGTCAAACTTGATGGTGAGTCTCCTCAGCTTAGTGGCAGATGTACCCCCAAACTTATCCTTCAAGACAACCCACATAGCTTGAGCTTTATCATAACTTTCAAACCCACACATGAGATCATCTTGCATACAGCTCAGCAACGTGATGCGAGCAATGCTATTCTTCTTTTTCCAAGCTTGATAAGCTTCTAGATCTCTCCCGTGTTGAGCTGAAGTTCCATGCTCGGGTTCATCCATGGTGTGGTTGAGGGTTTCCAAAACCTCTTGCTCCTCAAGGATGTACTTGAACCTTTCGGTGCCAAATATCATAATTGTCACCGTTCAGCTTCTCACCCTTACGAGGTCAGCCACAATGGTCTTGGATGCCGATGCCATAATCAATTTCTATAACACATTAACATAATAGACGCAGATTCAATACTAGCACATTTTTTTTTTTTTTTAGAGTAACACACATATTTAATTTGCAGCAAAAACAAACTAAAATAATAATAATTCAACAAAAGACACAGAAACAAAAGTTCACTATGTGCCCAATCAATTTCTATGTACGATTGTTCAATTATCATTAATTATTTTAATTTGCACAAATTTTGAGTTCTAGGTGAGGATTCCTTCGAATTCTACCAACCTACGAACTCCCACTAGGAAAAATAATTACATGACCTCATGTAATTTCTACATCTTTCCTTAACACAAAACCATAGCATGATAATAACCAACGTATAAACAACAATCATGCTACAACAATAATTAAAATTGCAATTCAACATGTAATGGATTTCCTACCATTATTCTAATTTTCTAGCAACTAGAAAATTGCAAGTATATTAAAACTATATACATGGCATTATCAAACCAAGTTCTACACAGCATATATGACATCATTTGCACACAAGCTAGCTACTTGTATTTCTTAAACCATAAGGAAATACAAGCTACAAATGAATAAACTATGCATTAAACCCCAAAAAATACGTGTACATAGGGTTCCCTACACATTTTCATACATTTATAAAATTCAAAAATGAAAAATAAATATTCCACAGTGTAGAGGACATCCATACGAACCCAACGCCACTGACCACGCTCCAATCGAAGCCTGCACGCGCCGCCTGAGTGCGCGGCGCGTGTGGCGCACGCGCCAGCGAGCCAAAAGGCTCTTGGCCGGTCCAACCGGTCACCGGTTCGACCGTTGACCGGTCAACGGGTCGGGTCAATGGGTCGGGTCGGTGGATGGGTCGGGTCAACGGGTCGGGTCGGGTCGGGTTGGGTCGCCGGCGGTGACGTCATCGATGACGTCATCCCGATGGTTAATGACCGTTGGATGACGTCATCCGTGACGTCGCACGCGTCGGTTCGCCGACGCGCGCGTGACGTCACACGCCCGTTCGGCCAAGCGCGCGTGACGTCACGCACCGGTTCGCCCACCAGCGCGTGACGTCACGCGCCGGTTCGCCGGTGTGCCCGGCACGTGCAGCGCGTGGCGCCCACGCGCCGCGGCTTCGGCCACGCGTGTGGGCGCGTCCGGCGTCGTCTGTCGGCGTTCGACCCACCGTTAGACTCTTCTCGACGAGTACTTTAACCCTGTATATTCAAAAATTAATTTTGGCCCAAAAATTATATCGAAAAATGGCCAAAACCGTACGGGTGTACATGACGCCGAGTCCATTCTTCACTCCGGTTGAAATTTCGAGTTTTTCAGATGGTAATTCCGACCATTAGACATCCAAACAGTGTAGAATTGATACTCTTGATCTCAATATCAAAAGGTAAACGAGAAAATTCAATGAAAAACAAGGCGGAAATCACGATCGGGCTCTGATACCAATGAAGGAATTCTAGTCGGCGGAAGACGACTTACCTGATTCCAATGCGCAAACAACAAATAGCCCTGGATCAAACGTTGAATTGAGAATCAATCACGAACAATACTGCCTCACGTTGGTCTGGATGCAATCACAAGGAAAACACCCGATTTCCACGGCGTAAATGCAAACCGTTCTTGCAAATTGATGATGGAATCCTTTCTTTCTTTAAGATGGAATTTTGAGAGAGAATCTGGTGCGAATGAATTGACAACACTTCCAACGGTTGTGTTCGGGAGATTTTATACGTCTCCCTCCGTACCCCTCCATTGGTGACCTTCCATCGTAACGCATCAAGATGAACCGGTGCGTTCCGTTCGCACCCCATCATGGACGTACCAGCTGAAAGAACTACACCCCCAAAAGAAATACTCTTTTACTTCCAAAGAGTAACAAAACGCTCTTACAATGTATGAATGATATCGGGGATTGGATCAATGGCAACTACGAATTAAAACTCAGTAAAAACGCATTGTCTGATGTATGAAACTTAGAAGGTCTCACAAAACTAATTCATGATTCAATAGCTATTTATAAAAACTCACGATCTCTGTTAATTTTTCTTGTTTACAAATTTACCATACAATTTTTGTGCAGAAAATTCCACTGCAATGAATGAGCCTGATACCAGTCATCTATGCAAGATCTAAAGCATACAAAGTGTGATTAAATTTTCCAAGTTTAAATGTATTCATTTTCAAACACAGCAATCAAAACTTTTACCAAACGTACTTTTATTGACAAATTTGGAAATGAAAATATTGGAAAATTTTCATTATATATTAGATGAAAACTTTTGGGTGGCGCTATTTCCATACCTTATTCGACTAAATGCACCCCAATTTCTTTAAAAAGACAAAATTGCCCTTAATTATTCAACTGCAATTTGAAGTGGTAGCCCTCAATTTATCTACTTTCCTTCTTTTGTTAGCTTTTCTATTTCTGTGTAAGATCTAGTTGCCATAACTAAGAACATCACATGTTTTGTTTTTCTTTATTGTGGATATCCCTTATATATTAAATGCATTATTTTTTCTCTTTATTTTTAGATTTTACTTCCATAAAAATTAATTTTGTTGAAAAGAAAAATTTCGAAGAAACTTAGTTATTTTCTACATTAAGCAAATTTATGGAATTGAAGTTTCTTACTTGTGCTTTTGGGCTTGACAAAATTGAGGCGCTCATTTTTGCGAATGGCGTTATTCGGCTAAAGCCTTGCAAATTAACTTGCCTAAATAGCTTGCCTAAGTAGCAAGCTCAGATCATTAGGTTCATTTCCCAGTGATAATCATTTTCTCTCAAGTAATCCAACCACTATAACGTAAAAACAAAATAAAAACAAGATAAAAACAAGTTATGCTTTATTTGCATACCTTTACATTAGGCGAGGTACTTCTATAAAAAGAAGGAATGAACTCTGCTTAGGGGGACCAAAATTCTTTGATAATTGGATATCTTACCCATTTTCGCATCCTCCATTTACTTTGTTGTTGAAAGACTACAACGAGGAGAGCAACCCAATGGCGCCGCAACCAAGTGAAATACAAGGAGATTCGAATCCTACTGAACCACCACCGGGTACATATCTATGTTCCAACCCAGAAAAATAAATGAACCTAATGATCTGTGGCCCTTAGAGTCTGAGCCTGCTTGCCAACTTGTATAGGTCTTGTTTATATTCCCAATGATAATCATTTTCTCTCAAGTAATCCAACCACTATAACGTAAAAACAAAATAAAAACAAGTTATGCTTTACTTGCATACCTTTACATTAGGCAAGATACTTCTATAAAAAGAAGGAATGAACTCCGCTTAGGGGGACCAAATTTTTTTGATAATTGGATATCTTACCCATTTTCGCATCCTCCATTTACTTTGTTGTTGAAAGACTGCAATGAGGAGAGCAACCTAATGGCGCCGCAACCAAGTGAAATACAAGGAGATTCGAATCCTGTTGAACCACCACTAGGTACATATTTATGTTCTAACCCAGAAAAATAAATGAACCTAATGATCTGTGGGCCCAGAGTCTAAGCCTGCTTGCCAACTTGTATAGGTCTTGTTTATATTCCCAGTGATAATCATTTTCACTCAAGTAATCCAACCACTATAATGTAAAAACAAAATAAAAACAAGTTATGCTTTACTTGCATACCTTTACATTAGGCGAGGTACTTCTATAAAAGGAAGTAATGAACTCCGTTTAGGGGGACCAAAATTCTTTGATAATTGGATATCTTACCCATTTTCGCATCCTCCATTTACTTTGTTGTTGAAAGACTGTAACGAGGAGCGCAACCCAATGGCACCGCAACCAAGTGAAATACAAGGAGATTCGAATCCTACTGAATCACCACCAGGTACATATATATGTTCCAACCCAGAAAAATTTATGGTATAAGCGATGTGGTCTTATAATTTCTTCGTTTCCTTTGTCTAGTTTGGTGGCATATGTAATTGGAACTAAATACAGCGACCAAAAATAAATAAATTTCCAACAACGAACTAAAAATGCAAAAGCAATGTGTGGCCATCAAATACAGTTGATTGATTCAAGAAACCAGTAAGCAAAAGCAAAACGTATTACTCAAAAGTCAAATATCCTAAATTTGGTATGACTTGGCTGCACAAGTTCCCTCGTAGTTTTGGATGATGGTGCGACTACTTTTTGTCAATCCTAGTTTCGTCACTCATAAGAACTCAATGACCAGTTCGTTAAAATTAACTACCATAAAATTTCCTCTTATCGGAAAGTTTTGTCCGAGCAATCACCTTGGGAGGACTAATTATTTTCTATGTCTACTTAAAGTGCAAATCCAATTGGCAGCTGGTTGTACAACAAAGCAATTTCGTCAAGAGCGGACGGCAAAACAAACGGGTTTAGAATATTTAATTACTTTTCATTAAGAGACTACATAAGACTCATCCTTTAAAGACATAATTCTCAAGCTCATCAATTCACTATAGTCATCTCCAAAAAGGAAATTATGTTGTTGTTCCAAGTCAAAAATAACTTGTCAATAAAAATAATTGTCACTAATATGAGTGACAAAACTTTTGACACTTCTAATATCATTATACTTGTTTTAGACCAGACAAAGTGAGATGCCCATTTTTGCCGATAGCTTTATTCGGCTAGAAGCTTGCAAAGTAACTTGCTTGAATAAGAGCTCGAAAGAAGTAGCTTAACTTGGTCAAGACTCCTTTGGTGTCAAGGAATAGAATGAACGTAAGAAAGAGAGACAGAGTCACCTTCAAGTGATAGTTAGATCACTAGGTACTCAACCTAATTATGTGTGGTCCCAAAACCTAAGCCAACTTGCCAACTTGTAAAGGTCTAGTCTTTATTTCCAGTGATAATTCCTTTTACACTCAAGTAATTCAACCGCTTCGACCGAAAAAAAAAAAAGTAATCCACTCGCTATAAAGTGAATAAAAAGTTATATGCTTTACTTGCTTTAGGTGTAGGTTTACATTAGGGGAGGCACTTGTATAAAAGGAAGGAATGAACTCGGCCTAGGAAGGCTAAAACTCTTTAATATTTGAATATCTTACCCATCTTTGCATCCTCCATTTACTTTGTTGTTGAAAGATTGCACTGGGGAGAGCATCCCAATGACGCCGCATCCAAGTGAAATACAAGAAAATTCGAATCCTGCAGAATCACCACCAGGTACATGTTCATGTTCAAAACCAGAAAAAATTATGTTATAAGCGATGGGGTCTTATAATTTCTTTGTTTCCTTTATCTAGTTTGGCGGCATATTTAATCGGAACTAATTACAGAGGCCAAAAATATTTAATTTCAACGAACCAAAAATGCAAAAGCAATGTGTGGCCACCAAATACTGCTAATTGATTCATTTTCTCGGGTCCATGGCATGACTATCCCTTCCAAGTGAACAGTGAGCCACAAAACGTATCACTCAAAGTCAATCTCCTAATTCGGTTTGACTTGGCTCCACAAGTTCCCTTATAGTTGTTGATGATGATACCACTGCCTTCTGTCATCCTAGTTTCGTTACTTACAAGCCCTCAATGACCAGTTCATTAAGGTTAATTACCAGAAAATTTCCTATTATCAAGAGAGTTTTGTCCAAACAATTACCTCATAAAGACTAATCATTTTCTATGTCTACTTAATGTACAAATTGAATTTGCCGCTGATTGTACTACAAAGCAATTTCATCAAGAGCAAAGGGCAAAACAAATGGGTTCTAAATAGTTAATTACCTATCATTAGGAGACTACATGAAACTAAGCCTTTGAAAACATGATCCTCGAACAAGTCTATTTGGTGGAGTCATCTCCAAAAAAGAAATATGTAGTGTTGTTTTGAGCCAAAAATAACTCAACTAAGTGTAAATTTAACACTAAAGAAGAAAATTCACTATCAAGCACCATACATGGAATGCTGGAGCGTTCTTGCCACACATACTATGGCTTTTGTAGGAAAAATTAGATCAATTTTTTTACTAACTGTTATGTATTTCCAGTCAAGTTTAATCTATATAATTTATTTTAAAAAATATGCATTCAATGCATCGGTGTCATAAGAGTAATCATGTTACGAACTTGTATCACGTATCAATGTAAATTAATTGTATTAGTTGATGAAATCAACATGATTAAGTTAATTCATTTATTTTTATTCATTTGTAGTTCTAACAGAATTGTTATATCAAATTGCGAAGATACATAATTATTTGTATAAACTTAATTTATGAAGGATAACGCATAAAAGATCAATGGCAACAAAAAATAAACACACTGTCCAATTTAAGAAAGTTAGAAGGTCCCACAAAATTAATTCATGGTATAATATCTATCCTAAAAAATATGATCTCTATTAAGTTTAACGTTAATTTTTTTTTTTTGTTTAAAATTCTACCATTTAAGTTTAATACAGAAAATTTCATGGGCTAAAGGACATTATACCTGCCAAAAGTTTCATATTAAGTTCATTTTAGTGCCAAAAGTTTTCACTAGCTCACTTAAATGCCAAATTAAAGAAAAATGATCATTTAGGGCGCAAATGATATCCATTTTATTTTCGGTCAAAACTATTTTCGGAGGAAGCTAGGTTAGCCGAAAGATGGTTATCGGTTCAAGGACGCAAGGTGCCCTGCTTTTTCAGGGTAAGAAGCGGTAGAGAAAAATGTCAATACAAGCGGGGCAAGAAAGTCACAATCATACCCGATATTCAGAGCGCCGGAGCTAGAAAGCGGCAGCCATAAAGTGGAGAATTTCCATCCATTTGCTGTCTCGTTCATCTTGTTCTTTCTTCAACAATTTCTGATCTCTAGTGGACCTCTCAAGTAGGATTCGAACCCAGATGAAGTTCTGACCATCTGTCAAAGAAACATATAATAACGGATTCGAAATTGTACCGTTTTGAGAATAAGTTTGGAACAAAAACCCGTTTGGTAATACAATTTCATTTTTTTATTTATAGAATAAATTTTTGGTCCAAAAATAAGTTTGGAACATAAATGAGAAGTAATTTTTTTCTATTTCCGGAATTAAAATGAGAAATAAAAAATCTTCTCATCACTCTCCCACGTAACTAATTGCCCACCCGCCCACCGATGGCCAACGGTCGCCGATCACAAGTCGCCAATCGCTGGTTGCCATTCGCCATTGCATCTTAGAAGGATAAATTTTGTGTCATTATCAAAGGAATTTCTATTTTTGAAATAAAAATTTTGTATTGTTATCAAATGCGTATTTTTATTCAAAAACTTGTCCGGGAAATAGAAATAAAAATATATATTTCTAGAACAAAAGCTGAATTCTAGAACATAATGACTATTATTCACGCCCTTAAGTGTCTAGCGAGAATTTCGGACTAAAAGTATCATGTGGCACTTATAATTAAAATATTAAAATGAGTTGGCATTTTTTTAAAGAAATCTAGTCCACGTGGACGTGAAAAATGACGTGACTTAATCCGACATGGCCGGGTAGGGCATAAATGACTTCACTCAATCCAACCAATCAAAAACAACATCACACCCTGGGAAGGTTTTGGGGCTTGATCATCTTCGATATTGGGTTACCGTCACGTCTCTCCTTGTCACCATCGCTCACAGTCTCCGTCGCTCACATGCACGGCCACCATCGATCACTGTGCCGCCTCAGCCATTTTCCCAAAGGCATCATCAAACTAAGCATGAGCTTGCTCACATGCACGGCCACCATCACTGCGCCGCCTCAGCCATTCTTCCAAAGGCATCATCAAACCGAGCATGAGCAGAGACATGGGCAGCCCCTATTAATCCACACTAGTTAGGGGTGAGCATGGTTTCACGATAGAACCTACAATCGGAGAATCGAATTGGTGAGAATCGGTCCAGTTCTAAGTTTTAAAGTATGCAAGGTAGGTTTAAGATTTCAATAGATGAGAAACATATTTTGACGTTTCAGGAGGAACCTGAAACTGCTCACCCCTATTTACAAGTACCCTTTTGCTACTTTAATTTGAATTGATTTGTTGAAGCCAAAGCAAAGCTATGGACTATCAATGACTGGATGTAGCCACCGAGTCCTTGTTTGGTTGTAGCACACTTAATGAGTCTAGAAAACTAGGTAACTTTTGTCCTCTTTTCATGTTAAAATCAGCAAAACAAAAATGACAAATTAGGCTTAACTGAAAATAAAACAAAAAATAAATAAAAAAAGGAAATTGGTCGGTTCCCTAGTAGGCCCTGTAACTTAGGATAGGGTAGGTTCCAGGTTACCAAAAATTAGGAACCTATTTTGATGGGTAGACTAAAATTCTTTGAATTGAATACCTTACCCATTTTTGCATCCTACACCATTTACCTTGTCGTTGAAAGATTGCAACAAGGAGAGCAGCCTAATGGCGACGCAGCCAAGTGAAAAACAAGAATGGACAAATTCCTTTTCTTTTCTTAGGAACACACATAATATACGTCACTACAAAAAGGATAATGGTAACCCCATAAGGTATATGTTCCAACACAGAAAAATTCATGGTATGAGCAATCTTGTCTTATAATTTCTTTGTTTCATTTATTTAATTTGGCGGAATATTTAATTGGAACTAATTACAGAGGCTGAAAATTTAATTTCCACGAACTAAAAATGCAAAAGCAATGTGTGCCCACCAACTACAGCTAATTGATTCATTTTCTCGGGCCCATGGCACGACTATTCCTTTCAAGTAAATAATAAGCACACAAAATGTATTCCACAAAGTCAAATCTCCTAATTGGGTATGACTTGGCTCCACAAGTTCCCTTATAGTTGTTGATAATGATAAAACCGCTTTTTATGGATCTAACTTTTATTACTTACAGGCATTCAATGACCATTTCATTAAAATTAATTACCAGAGAATTTCCTCTTATCAAAGAGTTTTGTCCAACAAAGCAATTTCGTCAACAGCAAACGGCAAAACAAATTTGTTTCGAATAGTTAATCACTTATCATTAAGAGACTACATAAGACTCTTCCTTTGAAGACCTGACCCTCAAACTAATCAATTCACTATAGTCATCTTCAAAAAGGAAATCATGTAGTAGTGTCTTTCTAAATTAAAAATAACTTGTCAATAGAAATAGTAGTCACTATTATGACAAAGTGTAAAGATAACATTGTAGATGAAAATTCACAAACAAACACGTTGTCCAAAATACATGCTTGGTAGAATGTTCTTGATACAGTTAATTAAGTTAATGGTGTCAAGGGATTGAATGAACTCTATGGTAAGAAAGAGAGAGAGAGCCACCTTAAAGTAATGGCCCGATCACTAGGGCCTGAACCTAATGATATGTGGCCTAAAGCCAGTCCTTGCTAGCCAACTTATACAGGTCTAGTTTATATTCCCAATGATAAACAATCACCTAGCCAAGACTCATGATCAACACATTAAAATTTAGTTCAACACATTAAAATTTAGTTACCTGAAAATTTCCTCTTCTTAGAGAGTTTTGTATAAACAATCACCTAGCGAGGACTAATTATTTTTTATGTTTAGGTAATAAGCAAATCAAATTTGCAGTTAGTTGTCCAACAAAGCGATTTCGTGAAGAGTAGAGTGCAAAACAAATGGGTTCCGAATAATTAATTACTAATAATCAAGAGACTACGTGAGATCAATCCTTTAAAGATATGATCCCCAAACCAGTCAATTCACGATAGTCATCTCCAAAAAAGAAATATGTAATGTCATTTTGAGCGAAAAATAACTTGTCAATAAAAATGGTTGTCAATCAATTTTGTTTTTATCCAAAAAAATATTGTGACAAATATTAAGATAACATTAAAAAAGGAAAATTCACTAGCAAACATGTTGTGCAAGATACACGCACGGATGAACGTTCTTGCCACAAAAAAAAAATAATAATATGGGTTTTGTAAGAAAAAATAGATATATTTTTTCCCAACTTTTATTTCTATCCATTAAAGTTAACGATGAACTTAGTTAAGAAAAAATTGCATGCAATGCTTCGGCATGATAGAAGTAATACTGTTGAAAACTTATAACTTGTACAGATGGTAACTTATAAATTAATTTCATTGATTGATGAAATCAATATGATTAAGTTAATCATTTATTTTTAATGATGTATAATTATGTTATAATTATCACGTGGCCATAAAATTTTGTATACACTTAGTTTATGAACGACATTGCGGATAAGATCAATGGCAACAAGAAATATAAACTCACTAGATACACTTTGTTCAATACATCAAAATTAGAAGAACCATGAAATTAATTCATGATAATATATCTATTTCGAAAAGAACTCGTCATCTCTACTAAGTTAAACATTGATTTTTTATTTTATTTTTTTGCATTACAAATTTGCATCTAAGTTTAGCACAAAAAATTCCATACACTGAATGAGGCTGATACGAGTCATGTATACATGATCTAAAGCATGTAAAGTGTACTTAATTTTTCTTAAGTTATTTATGTCCATTTCAGTTTTCGGTAGCGAAGAGGTTCTCATAGACTTGAGTTCAATAGACATGGCAACTAACCAAGCTTGCCAAGACAGTCGCAAAATCAAAGTTTGTCACTTTAAACTTTTAATTTTTGTTTTTCATAATTCTCGTGTTTTATGCATTTTAACTTTTTTAATCCCAAACATTTCAAGTTTTAGCATGTTGACATATACATTGAAATATTCATAATTTTTTAAAATCTGAATAATATCTTGAGTTTTTCTAAACTGTACAAACTGTAACTAATTTTTCCAAGGTTATTTCTCTTTTTGGTAATAAAGAGGTGCACGGAGAAGGAAGTTCAGAAGGCCTGTCAACTCTTATAAAAGACTGTGAGATGTGGTTGAAGAAAAGGTCCAGCAAGTTTAAATCCAAAGGTTTGTCACTTTAAACTTTTAATTTTCATTTTTCATATATATTATGTCTTACGCATTGAAAGTATTTAGTTGAAAATATTTTGAATTTCTTGGCATACGATCATTAAAAAATTGAAATTTCACAAACAAGATGGATGCATGCATGAAATAAACTAGTGTAGATCCTGTCCAACCGCAAAACTTAAATTGATAAGTGGAGAGAAACTACACATGTATAAACAGCATATAAATCTCATAATTAAGTGCCATGGGATATTTCAACATGCTGATATACTAATTCAATATAACCTCCACACCATTTTTAAAATCAAAATAATATCTTGAATGATAATTAAGATAGCTCAAGTGAAAATATTTTTTCACTTACAAAGAGTAAAGGAAGGTGAAAAAGGTTCGTTGAGAAAACCACCGCCTCTTCGCTTGCATCTGCATTTTATTGGAACTTTGAGGAAGCACAATGGTTACACTTGACCTAAAAAGCCTTAATTTGCAATTTTTGCAGTCACGCCGCAAGCGGTGGTCAATAAAGACTATCGATTATGGTTTCAAGCCGCAGTGAAAGGTGATTGGAAAGAAATCGAGATGATCCTCAATAAAAACCGCAAAGCAATGACAACCAGCGTTATGAAAATAGAAAGTGATGACTTAACTATGCTCGATGTTGCGATTATGGCCGAACAGGATCAGTTGGTTGAGAAGTTGGTCAAGCACTTCCCTCCAAAATGTGAAGATCTCGATCCTAATAGAGTCATCTTCTATGCTGCTCGGAGAGGAAGAGTAAGGATGATAAAGGCATTAGTAGACAAAATTGATCCTGAACCTACAATTATTCACGATGCCCTAAATTTTGCTGTTGATGATGCTCCTAACGATAAGGAGGTTATCTGGTACCTGGCCAGGAGGCTAAAATGTACCCCAGAGGACGATGTCATGTGGAACATTATGCTTTCCGGCCATATGGGTACGATTTTACACTTGCTTGTCTTATCTCATTTCGTCTTATCTCATTTCCTTTGTTGTTTACTTGAATTAACTTTTTTGTTCTTGTGTCCCAAAAGACATATGCCTATATTTAGCTCGCAAATACCCCGAATCATTGAAATTCGAATACACCAAAGGCATGATGTTTTTGCAATTCTTGGCATTAATGAGTGGTTACTTCCGTAGTGGAGCTGGACTCAATTTTTGGGAAAAGTTTATTTACAAATGTAGGTACTGGTTGCGCTCCTTTAGTTAGATATGTACAATTCGAGTAACTCTATTCACATGGTATTCACTCTATCTATTCCCATATTCAGTTATCCCTCTATACTTGGTCGACACATCATTTGACGACTCCAAGAACACGAAGATAGCTCAAGGTACTTCTATTGATATGCTTAATGGATGAAATAACCCAAAAAAAAAAAAAAAATTTAGCATATCATTTAGGGATCTCATTGACAAAAAAAGTTAGAAGACGTGGACTACATCTATATATTCAAATTGATATTATAATCATGAAAGCCATTATTTTCTCTCAACTCCCCTATATGTACTTAAGAACATAGCACAAATGTGAAAGCTTCTACAACATTTTAATTCTTCATCCTTGGGAAAATTGTTTATCTGATGTTACGTGCAGCACCTTTCATCAAAAGGATTGGAGAATTGAAGTTTAAGCACAGTTGCTGGCTTCAATTGGCAGAACTATTTCTTACCGTGATGAAGAAAAATTTTGATGCTAATGAAATAGTCGGGATTCTAATAACTTCAGGTGTTGTCCTTGACGCTGCATCTCGTGGAGTCTTTGAAATTGTGGATTTATGTCTCAAATATTTTCCGGAGTTGTTGTGGAATAACGATTTTGTAGGAGAACTAAAGAAAGAAATTTTGGAGGGACGGCACGTTGAGTTGTTTAGACTACTGAAAAGATGCAACCCCGTTCGATGTTTCGCTAACGACAATACTTCGAAGTACATCGCCCAAGTGGACGCTCTGATCAAATGGTCACCAAGATGTGTATCCCCAGATGTTTCTGGAGCAGCTTTTCTTCTGCAGAGGGAACTTCAGTGGTTTCAAGTCAGTTCTCCTTATTTGTTTGCCTCCTTTTTGTGTTCTTCAATCGACATTTACATTGATAGGCGTCCTTTATCTTTCTGAAGGTAACGGTTGCTGACGCCACTATTTGTAAAAGGCTGAAACTTCAAGTGCATGGAAAAACATTACGGGAACCTTTTGAAGAACAACGGAAGGAGTTGTTGAAGGAGGCAGGGCAATGGATGAAGGATACATCGTCATCTTGTAGTCTCGTGGCGACTCTCATCGTTACGGTAGCTTTTGCTGCTGCTTTTACGGTACCTGGAGGCAACAACGGCAGTACAGGGATCCCAATATTTCTTAACAAGGGCTCATTTATGGTATTTGTGGTTGCAGACAGTTTTGCTCTCTTGTCCTCTATCACCGCCACCTTGATGTTCTTGACTATCCTAACTTCACGCTATACAATCGAAGATTTCCTCCACTCACTACCGAGAAAAATGGTAAGGGGCATCGCTTTTCTCATCCTCTCTTTGGGCTTTATGCTGGTGGCGTTCAGCTCTGCTCTCATTATCATCTTGAGTGAAAGATTCAATTGGATTAATATCCCAATTACTTTGTTGGCTGCCTTCCTTTTTGTATTGTTTGCAATCCTACTGCTTCCCTTGTATATTGAAATGGCTGAATCCACTTATTGGCCTCGTCTCTACCGTCCCTGAAGGTTTGGAAGTGATCTCTACTATTATTGGACAAGGACATGTGATGTAATCTTTATTTGTACTTGTTACTGTGCGTGAAGTGTGAATATCATGGACTGTACTCATGTTTAAAGACACTGGAAGCGTGACATTAGCCAAAGTATAATATATGCTGCCAAGTGTAAACATTGTCTCAATGTTTTATTTGTGTACTTTATTGCTCACTTTCGTAGTAAGGTGAACCCAATTTTCAAAAAAATTGGCAACATGATCATCAAATATTTCAATGAGGTTCATCCATTCGAATAAGGCAATGATCCACACATATTCTCTACAATACACAAGATGGCCACCCAAGTAGTGCCCCAATACAAGAAATTTTTTATGTAGCAAACCGAGCAAACAACTATTTCAGTTCAATGGAAGCTCAGACTTTGAAATCGGTCGTCATCCACTGTCCACACCTGCACCTCATCCTCTCATCCAACTCTTTGGTTTGACCTCCGCCATCTTAATGTGCAATTTTTGCAGTCATATCAAAAGCGGTGGTTGATGACAAATATAGACAATTTTTCAAAGCCGTGTTGAAAGGTGACTGGAAAACTACTGAGGAAAAGCTCAATAGAGACCACGCAGCAATGACGGCCAAAATTATGACCATAGAAAGCAATCACTTTACTATGCTCGATATTGCGATTATGGCTGCACAAGATCCATTGGTCGAGAACCTGGTCTAGCACTTCCCTCCAAAATATAGAAATCTTAATCCCAACAGGGCCTTCTGCTATGCTGCCCGAGGAGGAAGAATAAGGATGGTAAAGGCATTAATAGACAAAATTGACACTAAACCTTGAATTATAGGCAATGCATTAGAGTTTGGTACTCTATTTGCTCCTTCCCATCTTACGATACTTTGTTCAGCATTACTCTGGCTGGCCATTTGGGTAGGATTTCACACTCACTGATCTCATTCCTTCACTATTTACTTGAATTAACATTTTTGTTCTTGTGTCCGAAAAGACTTATGCTTGTATTTAGCTCACAAATTCTTTGGTCAATGACATCCGAAGGTGGCTACTACAAAGTCTTTATAATCTTAACATTGATACTTCGTTTTTTGGGAAAAATATATTTAAAATGTAAGTAGTTCTTGCACTTCTATTGTTAGAAAAGGTGTTGTGCGACAGTGGATTTGGAAACACCTTGTGCATCTAATAATGGAGGAAAAAAAAAATATCCGGAACCTGCAGATCTATCTTCAGTAGAATAGTTGGGAGAATCCCACAGTTGCAGCACTTTTGTTCTAATGAGCAAAAGGGAAAAAGGTTTCTTGGAATGTAATATCCTGGCTTGGCAGAAAAAATTCTCCTGTATTTGGATCAAAAAATCCGATATCCCTTTTGTAAGGTAGAATACCCCATAAAGATACAGTGACGAGCATGTGGACTCATCTTATCTTTGGGCCCGACAATTGCAGCATAGCACGGACAGCCAAAAACTCTCAAGTGGCTCAAATCAGGCTTCTTTCAAAAGTATATGGAATGGAGATTGTCCATCGAAACCTTGGTTGGCATTCGATTTATTAAATAGCGGCCGATCAATATGCAGTCCCCCAAAAATTGTAGGAATAGAAGCTTGAAATTTTAAAGCTCGGCAACCTCAAGAGATGACGATGTTTCCTTTCCACCACTCCATTTTGTTGTGGTGTATAAATACGGGAACTCTCATGTAAAATCCCTAGTGATGAAAGGAGATCCGCACATTCATGATTAAAGAATTCATTCCCATTGTTTGTCCTTATTTTTTTGCAGGGTTTCCCCCAAGCGGGTTTTGGATAAGGAAAGAAAGGTTTTTAAATTGGACACAACTTGGCTTTTAGGCTGCATGAGAAAGATCCATGTAGCTGGAGTGATCATCCACAATGGTAAGGAAAAATCGCGATCCATCATGATTTACTGTATGGTAAGGTCCCCCAGGACATCAATATGAAGTAAGGAAAGAATATTTCTCAAGCGACTTTGACTTAAAGGGAATGGATTACGCGATTGCTTTGCAAGTGGGCAAATTTGACATTGAGGATAAGAAAAAAAGAGCTATGACCCAATTTGGAGTGCAAAAGGAAATTTCTATCATTGGAAGTCGAATTACACAATGATTTCTTATTACAAAGAAAATTGAAAATTTGCGAGGCAAGCTTTTCCGGAAAAACAATCCTTGGAGAGACTACCTTAGCCCATCGGTGTCCTAGTCGAAAGGGCCTGAAACAAGCGAGGTATCAATGTTGAAAAGAACTTCGACAAGAGTTTTCCTTACGAGCTCTAGACACCTTTGAAATGAGATTAAATTGGAAGTCCGAATATAAAGGACATTGGTAAGGATAATATGGGAATTGAGTTCATTTCTGTTGTAGTGACATAGGTAGCATTTCCATTTGGTAATTGCACGGTGACGAGCTCTTCTAATTCATCATTAATAGCAGAAAATAATCTTCTATCACATGCTATATGATTGCGGCTCCGAGTCTATAATCCGGTATTTCTAGAAATATTACTGGCCGGCAATAAGAAATACACAGCAAAAGCTGCTACCCTTTTAGGACATCCAATTTTGCGAGCACATAGTTCTTTGATATTCCCCATGTGTAATAGGCTGGTTTGCGGGAATTCATCGATCCGGAAATTTGATAAAAAAGCTGCTGAGATATTTCTTTTCCCTTTTTTTTTTTTTTTTTCTCCGGAGCTGCCATGTAATTTCCGAAGGTGTCGATTGTGTGGTGGGGCCGCTTGCAAAAATCACAAAATACTTTGCCTTTATTTTTAAAATTCGGCCCATATCCTTTCGTTTTGAGGACCATTGGATCCTCTTAAAGCGGACGCATCTCCACCGTCCAGATCAAGTGAGCCTCGCGCGCCCCTGGAGCCGTCGGATCACGACATCCGATCTGAGCCGTCCATGCTGCCCCATTTATAGGGCTTTGGATCCGCCGCGAACCCTAAATCCCTTCGATTCTCACGCGAACCCTAGCGATTCTTGCCCTTTTCGATCTAGGGTTTCTCCTTCTCCACCCTTGCCACCCGTGCTTCAGGGTTTCGGATTTCTTGCTGTCCGAAGCGAAGCAAGACGCTGATTTTCCTCTTGCACAAAAGGCTGGAAGATGCGGCCGAGGGTTGGTGATGGCTCCATCGCCGGGATCCGTGATCGGAAGGTGATATATGAATCGTTCAAAATGAGTAAGAACCGAGTCGCTTTCTCCCTCTCTTTTATAGCCTTATCTTTTGTTGGAGGGTGATTCGGCCCCTTCCCGATTTTTCTTCGGCGCTTTCCAACTCGTTCCGGAGAGGGCGAGAGCCTATTGAAGCACGTCGTTATCGATGTGTTTCCCTTGCTTGATTATTCGGATTGGTGGAGTGAAAAATTTTGGCCCGATCTAATTTGCCATACATTTCTCGGATGCTTTCCCAAATTAGTTTTGAGTCTTACGTGGTGGTAACCCGGCCGCGATTTCAGGTTGATGTAATTCTTGATCCATGTTCGACCAATCAAGTTGCATTTTCTCCATTGTTTTCCCAATTTTTTCGTCGGTCGGGATCGGAACGGTCCGTCGATGCAACCCCTTTTGTCTTTTGTGATTAGGGCTCGCCGAAATTCCCACGCCCGGGTTGAATAATTCTCGGACCCGTGAGAGGCAACTCCGGTCCGAAGAGAAAGATAGATTAAGAGAAAGAAGTGAAGGGATTTCTGTGTATTTCTCTATGTGTTTCATTCAATTCCATTTACATTGTGTTCACTCTATCTTGATATCTTCTGTTCCAATCTTTAGGTATTCCTCTTTATGCTTGGTCGATCCATCAGTTGACTACTCCAAGGACACGAAGATGGCTCGACGTATTTTTATTGATTTGTTTAATGGATGGACTTAGAAGAAAAAAAAAAAAAATGCATATCAATCAGGGATCTTATTGACAAAATTGTTATAGGACAAGGACAACATCTATGTCTACAGATTAATATCTTAATCATGATGTATGTCACAAATTAATATCTAATATAACATTTTGAAAGTACGAGGAGAAGTCTTACTCTATGTCAAATTGCCAAGTAAAATTAGTGATAATTTTGGATTTCAGGTAACCGAGGTTGATTGATTGAAGTTGTTTTCAAATGAATTCAAGCGTTATAAAACATTAGTAATTTTCATGTCATGAGTGTCATATTTATGTTTTTATTTGTCTTTGTTGACATGATTCTTGTCTCCTTTTTATAATGATAGCACTACTAGCACTTAACCGGTTCAAGATATCACTTTAGAATCTTGCCACAATAGCAGGTACACGAAAGTGCCATTTATTTATATACAAAGAGAACCTCATTTCATCCATGATTAGAAATCTCTAAATTTCAAGTGCGTGCACATACTTTCAATATATCCCTTTGAAATCATAGTTAATAATATGGACCAACTCTTGATAGTATACTACCATACAATTTGATTCTAATCAATTTAATTCAAATTTATACTATATGTATGCATCGGGTGAATATGTAAAAATATTCAATCAAAAACATATCAATTGATCCACTGCTGAGTCTATCCATTTCTCAAAAAAGAAAAAAAAAAGAACTCTGTTTTTCTTTATCACATTGTGTGTTTTCATCGATAGATACATCTGTACTCTGATGCATGCATTTTGATTTTCAAGCCATATCAAGTTTGTTTTCTTGATTAATAACTTAATCCATTATTTTGTCTCAACTACTATATAAACATAAGAACACGGCACAAATGTGAAAGCCTCTTTAACCTTTTGATTCTTTCTCGTTGGGAAAATTGTTTATCTGATATTACATGAAGCAACTTTCATTAGAAGGAGTGGGGAATTGAAGTTAAGGCACAATTGCTCGTTTGACTTTGTAAAACTAGGTCTTATGTAGATAAGGCTTGCAATCAAACTGCCGAAATACTCGAGCCTCTGTTGGCATCAGGCATTGTCCTTGACATCAGGCATCGTGTCCTTCACTCTGCAACTCGCGGAATCACTGAAATTGTGGATTTTTGTCTTCAACATTTTCTGGAGTTGATGTGGGATAACAATTTCGCAAAAAAAAAAAAAAAAAAAACTGATAAAAGAATTTGTGAAGGGATGGCATGTTGAGTTGTTTAGACTAGTGAATGCACGAACCACATTGGACATTCGCCGATAATATCGCGACCGACATAGACGTAATGGAGGCTGTGACCAAATTGTAATCAACATGTGTATCCTCTAATGTTTCTGGAGCAGCTTTTCTTAGGCAGAGGGAACTTGAGTGGTTTCAAATTAGTTCTCTTCATATGTTTGCCTCCCTTTTGTGCTTTTTAATTGACATTTACATTGATAGGCATCCTTTATGTTTCTGAAGGTAGTGGAAGCTGGCGGCTTTCCTTCTTTTAAATTTTCTAGATAACAAAATAACATACTGGGAAGTTATTGTAAAACAACGCAAAGAGTTGCCGGATGAGGCAAGGCAATGGTTGAAGGATACATCATCATCTTGTAGCCTCGTTGCAACTCTCTTCATTATGGTAGCTTTCGCTATGGCTTTTGTGGTTGCAGACGCTCTCACTCTCTTCTCCTTTGTCAACTTGGCTATCCTAACTTCAAGCTACGCAATTGAAGATTTCCTTCTCTCAATACCGAGACAAATGACAATGGGCCTCACTTTTCTCTTCCTCTCTTTTGCCTTTATGCGGATGGCGTTCAGATCTACTCTTATGATCTCTTGAGTGAACAAGAAGTGGATTCATATGCCAATTACTTTGTTGGCTATCTTCCTTTTTTTTTTTTTTTTTTTTTTTAGATGACCAACTATACAAAAGCGATCACGGCACCAATTGAAGTGGATTCATTTTGAATGGAAGGATGCCAATTACTTTGTTGGCTATCTTAACACAAAATACTCTTGTATTGTTCAAATAAAACAATCCTTTAACTTCCCTTGTCTATTAAATGGTCGAATCCACCTATTTGCCTTGTCTCTACTGTCCCCTGAAGCTTTGGAAGCGATCTTTATTATTATGAGACAAGGATATCTGTGGTGTGATCTTTGTTGTACTTGTTACTGTGTGTGAAATGTTTTAAAACACTGGAAGTGTGACATTACCCATACTCAAAAGTATAAGTTATGCTGCCAAGTGCACTCCTTGTCTCAATGTTTTATTTGTACACTTCATTGCTCATTGTTGTATTAAGGTGAACCCAATTTTTCCAATAATTGGCAACAGAACCATTGATATTTCAATGGGGTTCATCCATTCAAATAAGGCAATCATCCACACAAATTCTCCATACTGCACAAGATTTGTCATGCTAGAAAGTCTTGCCAGGATTTCCTTCACATGTAGAGGAAAAGCTTACGTCATTGCCATCAGTTCTCCGTCTTTTTGTTTGAGATTTTGCAGGAGATAGAATATACTCCTCTATGGTAGCTTCATCTTTGTATCTCACATCAGGGAATAAGCGTCTGTCCCTGGCAGCAGATGATTCAATGGCCACCATCACAGCATGTCGCAACAGGTGCCAAAATGAAGAGCTCCTGCCAGTCTGTTCATCTACCCACCGTCATGGATGTAGACAAGAAATGGATGTCTCAACTTGCTCTGCCCCACCTGAGGAACAGCGTTGAAGACATGATTCATGTTTTATCCATCCAGTCATTTCAGCACAAGATTTGGTGGAACTACTACATTCAGCACCAACTTCTGTTTTTGGAGTTTGCCAAGAGCAGACTTCATCACATGCCCTTGCAATCACTTGATTAGATAGAGGATCTACAATTGCTGCAGCATTGACCACCTGTAGACGAGAGAAGGGTGTAACAAAAGCAAAATTTGTGCAATTTCCACAACATAAGAGGTTCCCACACCAGCATAAAACAAAATTGGACGCACAATTAGGGAGCAAGATGAAGCACTACATTTCCTTCCTGAAACCTCTATTTTACTACATCTATGCATGAACATTTCAAGGGATAAATGTCTAAAGGACCCAGCCTTCAAAATGATCGGATTGTTCTCCACTATTATAAAACAGTTTTCTTCTCATTTTTTGGTTCCAAAGTCAATAAATGCGACACATAAAAACTTCACATTCCTGTCAAGTTAATTGCAACAAGAAAATCTCACTTCTTGTTACCAAACCCAAAAGATTCTTGAAAGCTAATGCGAGCTAAGGTGAGTCCTCTATGGCTTGACGGGAAAATTGTTGAAAGTGCAAACACTGGAACAGTTAGAAATGATACTCGTCGAACATGTACATGCATGTGCTTTACTTCACATAATACTGATTCAAAGGAAAATGAAAAGTAGCACCAAAGGAAGGCCTTAGAGCATGCCAAATTGTCTCACAAAATGTCAAAGCTGTATAACGCTCAGAAAGAAATGATTGCCATGTATAAGAGAATTTCTTTTCTTTTTTTATTTGGCAAGATGGGGAGGCCAGGTTAGTACTCATATTCAAGAACTCTGAGATCTTGACAAGTCAGAGATATAATTAGCTGCGAACTTGATGAAATCACTCAAAGTTACATTCATTAATGGCAAATCAAGGGCATACCCCAACACTTACCATATTACCATGAGATTTCGCCAATTCCAGAGCATACATCATAAAACTTACAACTGATTGTGAGTCTTCATCACTAAACCCAGTTATGCCACTGATATTGCTGCTCTGTGGAATATCAGAAGTTGAGAGAACAAATCAGTAATGACATAGGGTATGTATAAATGCACATTATACACATGCATATAGAGTAACAGATAATTCCTTGTGATCATTGACAAGAAGTAAAATTAGGAAATGCTAAAATAAAGGCCAAAGATTTGCACAAACTCCATTGAATTTAGTCATGCAAAGAGGTGGAGCTTACATTTGATTGCAAAAGGTGGGAGAGGAGAATGATAAGACTTAAACCCAGCCTAGTGACTTAGAAAGAGTGTTTTCCAATTAACTAGGCAACCCTTGGTCTCTATAGCCAAGATTCATTAGCAGCCATTATGCATAATGGAGATGGCTTGATTAGTTATTCCTTGAAAATAACTTCTCTGGTTTATATATAACCCCAAACTCCTCTCAGTCCAGATGCAATCAAAACTAACATAACTCAGCAGAACAAAGTAAAATCAATCACATCCTAAATTTCTAAAAACAAAGCTTATCAAATTTGAGATGGCCACTCAAACTGCAACTCTTTGTAAGTCTTTGGTTTTTAGACTCCAACTTCCAAGTTATCTGCTTGGAAATAAATTCTGAAGGAGGAAAAAGTATAAAATGAACACCCAATGCTGCCCAAGAGAATATCAAAATCCATAAGAAAGTTATCCTGGAAAAACCACCTTAACCTGCTCCTTTAATTGAGACAACATTAGAATCAGAGACATCTGCACAGCCGATGCAAATACCCTAAACCAGCAAAATGTCCTAAAACATGATGGCAATATGTTGATCTTAAGACATGAACATGCATTACCATTACTGATGAGAATATTTAAAAGAGACGTACTAGGTTTGCTGGATGGTATGAGGTGGGCCATAGCTTGCACTGTTCTACCCACTCTTCCTTTGACAATGCAGCATATTTGCAGACCTTTGCAAATTAGCACGAATAAGCACAAAGAACAAAATCCCACTTTGCCATCACATGATGAAGTGAAACAACGCCATTTTCAGGTTACATGTTACAGAGAGTTCTTATGTAGCATATCTTCTTATGCTTATATTTGAATTACAAATATACACTGATTAAGATAAGCATGATATAAAGAAAATAAAGCTTTAGAATTTTATTAACAACTAATAGACTTTCCTAATATCAAATCATCTGTGCACTTTGAAAGATTTGAGAAGGATACACACTTCCACCTAACATTAGATAGGATATGGCTTCTTTTAATGCCATAATGAACTTAAAAAGACAAGTTACATGATGAAAAAGAAAAATGATAAAAAATTCAAGAGATGGAAACTTTGTTCAAATTCAGGGTTTGAAAGTCAAATTGATCTATATATACAGTGACATCCTATCCAGCTCTAAAGTGCTATGTTACAGAACCTAATGACATTGACAATACAGATGTTTGCTGTTGCTTCATTATTATCGACCAGTAAAGATGTTCCAACTACTTATTCACTTGAAAGTGCAGTTCACTGGATGCACGGACATAATAGAGCAAACAATATTAGTGTACAACAACCAATACCAAGAAGCCCTCTTTGGCATAAATAGCCTATGAAGCACTGAAAAAAAAAAATACAAAGACCAAAAGAGATTCCCAAGCGAAGCCCATAGTGGTCCACTTAGGTCATAAACACAACTTTACCTCCTAAAGCAGCAGAAAGGAGATCATCGCAAAAGAACTCCTTTCAGCTAGGCAAAAAAAAAAAAAAAAGGAGGGAGAATTTGTGAAATAAAATTTTCTAGAACTTGGAAAAATGGAGAAGAGAAAAGGCATCAACAGCTATCAAATATACTAGTGGTTCATTGTCAAATATGCTAGTGACCCATGATAGGGTAAGATGCTCCGTGAGTAAACATCATTACTCACAGATACCATAACTTGTCAAAACTGTATATGGTTCTCTCTACAAGTTATTGAAGATAATGTAAAACATGGGAAAATCAACATGAAATGCTGACAAGAAAACAACCCACTTTTGCCACAAAAGGACTCAACTAATAAGTATTAGTTACATCCTTCATGTCACATGGAATTCCATCAAAATCACCATTTTTGGGAGCCAGACTTAAGATCACTGATAGCCGAATTTTTCCTGTCAAAACCATTACAACAACCAGACAGTGCAAGAAATACATAAAAAATGAGTTAAAGAAGTGCTGAAAAGCTGGGTAGGTTAAAGATGATTTGTTGATGAAAAAAATACAAACACCTATCCCGGGTTTCCATCAAATCGACCTTGCATAGGAAATAATTAGAAGATTCTTTGAGAAAATTACCAGTTCATCCTCAAATGCAAATTATCGTACATTGAGTGGGCCACTGTTTTCATTTGCTTTCTTGTTTTCTCAATTTTCTGTTCTTTCAATCCTATTTACTTCCTGCTAATGTTCCGTTTCTGCACATGATGTGCACATAAGAGGTATCGTAATCCTATTCAATCAATTTTCATGATTGATGAGGGAAAAACAACAAACTGAGCACTTAAACGAGCAATACAGGTTGTTTTTATAATTGTTCATCAGGTTTTTCAATGCCTTGCATAGCTAATACATACTATAAAAAAAGCTAAAGACCAGAAACCAATGGTAGCATTTGAATTTCATCAGATAACATTCTTCCTGAATCAGGCATTTTGTATTCATAATAGTCCCTCAAAAGAATTTCCAGCAGTAGAAGAAGAAAATTCAGGATATGCATGCAGAATGGAGGAGGCAAGAAGCACCTCTTGTTCACCCCACAACGTAAGCAAACTGTGGCTTAGGACTAAGTGTCTTGCTGAGCAATTACACCGATGATGTGAATATGACTTTAAATATCTAATGCTGATTGATTTGTTATACTCAAGTTAATGACTTATGGTGCTTCCAATGCAGACAAAGCTTTCTCATAACTTTGGGGCTTAAAAATTCAGATATAATTTCTTCGATCCGATGACAATTGCCATGCATGAGGTCAGAGGATTCTATTCCCTCTTTTCTGTTACTTAAAGAGCAGTAAATACACAGGACTGATGTCTAATCAAGAACTACACACGTGAGGATAAACAACAGACATTTAATTCTTTGCATGAAATTGTTCCCGTTGAATGACCCTCGCATGATGACAACAACATTGCAATGGTTTTTTTAATACTTTTAAAGGGTAACCCATAAACAAAAGGCGATAGAAAGACCTAGTTAAGCAACTACTCTTATGTTCACTTAATGAGTAAAGCTTCACCTTATGATTTCACAAATCTTTGAATTCCATAACCGACATGCGCAGCAAAAATTGTTCCTCAATTTCGAAGATGCAAGAAACAATGATGTTCACATATCAACATCATTAAGTGACCAATCACACCAGTGACAACCATAACACCGATATGATTATGAACAAAGAATGTACCTCCTTCGAGACACTTCTTCTTCACCCGCTTCACGTGGTGGAGGTCCTCCAATGGCGCAATTTGACTCAAACGCCTAACCAACAACCAAACAATGGATTCCCAAAAAAGTTGAGCGGAAAATCAAACCATATACGAACAGCAATTTCTGAGAAGCGCAGAACGAGCTTTAATACATAAATCCAAAGTAAGACACTGAGACTGACCTCATGATAGTGTTCGTGAGCTTCGGCTGCTCAATCTGAGCTGCGACCACGTTCACTACTTGCAGGAAAAAAGGAGGAGAGAAAAAAAAAAAACGCAACGAAATGCCAATTCCGAAGCGCAAAACACATCAGCAACACGTCAAGTTCGGATCTGTCACTCAGGATTCGGTCGGTCGTCCATGAAGAATATACCTGTGAGTTGCTGATCAGGCGGAATCGGCGGCCTGCCGGGGACGTGGACGATTCGCCACGCATCGTCGTCCTCGCTGCTCATCGCTCTTCGCAGATATCTCCGGTCGCCGGGAGCACGAAAAGCGGCGGGAAACCGCGACGCCGTCGGCGGTAGCGAAGCTCGCCGGCGGCTGAAAGTGGAAGAAGCGGCGACATTCTCAACAGAGAGAGAAAGAGAGAACTCGTGCTGATTGTGGGCCTGAACCGGCCCATTCACTTTCAAGCCCGCCCATTCGCTGTTACAGTGGCTCTTTTTTTTTTTTTCCTTTCTTAATTGATTTTCTTTGAAAGATATTTCTTATAATTTTCTTTTATAGTTATTAATAGTACAGCATTTATCATATTCTTGACATTCGCCATCAGGGGTTAATCACATGCTGAAAAGATAAAAGACCCTGGAAAAGGTAAATAAACTAATCAAAATATCAAAAACCTCGAATGCATGAGCAAGCAGAGGCGAATCCCTATTTATCGTCCGATGAAACGGCGGTCCTGCAAATTTGTCTCTTGGATATGACTTCTCAAACAAATCTGATTGTGTAGCGACAATGAATTGCTACGATGCAGATCTAATATGCGTGACGAGTTGATATTTTTGTTTCTTTTCTTTCTATACTTCATGATGATGATGACGACGGTGATAAATTATGAATTTATATGAACACGATCAATGTATGATTTAAACTATAACAGATAACTTAGATTGATGCATAAAATGCAACACTAATTAACTTTTTTGGTTTTCTTGTTTACAAAATAAACTCAACTTAGATATAGCTTAATTACATGTTGCATTTATATGTATCCTAATATAATGCGAACCAACATTAAGTCCTAAATATTGTGTATACATTGCTATAATAGATTGAATGCAATTCTTGTGCAATGTTATAATTCTAAAACAAATGACATGATATGAACATTATGACCTGAGGTAGAATTAAACACGGACTAACCCTATGATGCAAACTATATGAAATGCTATTTCTTATTTATGAAAGCAAACCAGTGAATTCTAAGACCATAAGTATGCTATAATTAGTCTTCCCATTAAATTATTTATATGAATAATAATATAATGATGTGACACTAACCCTTTCTTTTGTAATCATGAAATATATGAAGATGAATAGTGCATGGGACGTGATTATTGATTAATGCTATCTATATTGAATAGGGGCAATTGGTATCCGATCTAATCCAATTCCATCCAAAAATCGAGAACCAGACCTATAGGACCGGTTTCCATTTTTTGGGATCATAGATTGGATTGATTGGTCTTGAAACCAAAAACTGAGACCGGACCCGACCGTGGTTCGGTCCAGTCTAGTGGTAGGCGACACCATGATAGGGAAAGTCGTCGACGTCAAGGGAGGCGTGAGGTGAGGCTATGAGAGGGCGCCAAGCGAGGCGGAAGGCAAGGCTGCGAGAGGGAAAGGAGGCCTAAGGCAAGGTCGCGAGAGGACGTCGAGCGAGGCGGGAGGCAAGGCCACGAGAATCAAGCAATTAGCTCAAATCAACATGTGAGGTGAGGCTGCGCCTACGAGAGGAAAATTGGGAAAGGGTTGATTTTGCACGGTTATGGTTAGCGAAAGAGAAATGGAAGGGAAAGAAATGGGGAAAGTAATGGCACGATGGGAAAGAGATGGGAGATTAATTGGCCTAATGGTAAAATGGTTGTCCAAAAACTTAAAAAAATGGAAAAACATACATGAATGATCAATCCGGTCCTATCCGTCTAGTCAATCCAATTCTTACCTTGGATTTGGGAACCGAATCAACTAGTGACTGGTTCCAAAAATAAAAACTGAGGACTGAATTGGCACCCCCTAGAATTGCCTAGAACTAACTGGTCCTGTCTGGTCAAATCTGGTCCCAATTCGGGCGGTTCCCGTTGTAAGCCCCTAATATTAAATGCATATTGAAAAGTAGTCCTAAAATATGTGACCTCTAGATGACGGGTAATATGCGACCTGAACAATACAGGACTAAGTGCAATCTATATCATACACTAAGGGAAAATTCCAAATAAGGACCCGAAGTTAACCAATTTTCTCAAATAAGGACTCGAAATGAACTTAGTGACAAATAAAGACCTAAAGTGGACCCATTGTCCCAAATAAGGACCCGAAGTTGACCATTTTCTCAAATAAGGACCCAAAATAAACTGTGTCAGATTAAAACCTAAAGTGGACCCATTGTCTCAAATAAGGACCTCAATTCCAAATAAGAACCCAAGCGTATTGGTTAGCCAAATATTTGCCAGCTATCAAGCATGTGACATTTATGACAACTAAAGTTTGGGTAATTTTGTCCAAAAAAAAATATAGGGAAAATTAACAACTCCTAAAACAAAAAAAAAAAAAAAAAACCCTAGGTTTTCTACGGTCTCCCCGTTCCTTGTACCCCCTCCGCAAAGTCGAGACTCAAATTCTCCGCCAATTGAGGCACGAATTCCAAAACAAGAAGAAAACCGGACGCTTGCTTCTTGTTTTTTTTTTTTTTTTTTTTTTTTTTTTTTTTTTTTTTTTTTTTTTTATGCGGAGACCCAAATTCTATGTCGGTCGAGCAAGGTGAGGAGCAGCGAGTGAGAAGAAAGAAGAAAACAAAAACATCTAAATAGATGACCTAAACTTAATTAATATAGAATTTTCCCTTTTTTTTTCCAATCACAAATTTCTAACAAAATTGCCCCTATTTTAATTGTCAGAAAATGTTTACCAGCGAGCTAAGGTCCTTAATAGAGATTAACTTGATCACTTCGGGTCCTTATTTGACTTAAAATTCACTTTGGGTTCTTATTTGAAACAATAGGTCCACTTCGGGTCCTTATATGACACAAAGTTCACTTTAGGTCCTTATTTGAGAAAATAGATTCACTTCGGGTCCTTATTTGGAAATGTCCCCATACACTAATGACATCTTTGTTTTTGTTTTGATTTTATTTTATCGACAAAAAATCAAAATATCCTAAGTATGCACGATACTAAATAGAAATAATCTCTTTCTATAATTTCACGAATCACCTTTCCTAAAAGATCAGGAATTCCAAAGAGATAAAAACATGAGAGATATATGTCTTTTCAATCCACTCGTGGGGAGGGATTAGATTAAAATTAGGTTGGACTCTTGATCTTGGTACGAGATAATGATCAAGACAGAAACAATCCTAACATAACTAGATCTCCTTATCTTGACCGAATTTTTGAATCAATCTCGAACTCTAATTAGTTTGAACCAATTCAATTTAACTCACCATAATCTAATCAATCTTTAATTGATCTTGGAATGTCCAATCCGCCGTCTTGAAGTTCCAAGAAAGTTTAGAAACTTGACTGATTTTAAGCTCATTACACGTGTTGGTCATGTACACCTCCAATCCTTTGTAACATGCTTCATCCTAAAATGCATTGAAATATATCTTAAATACAATGCAAATACAAATCATGCGAAAGATAATTTTGTTGAAGAGTTGGAATCGATCCTCAATTTTCTTATGTGATAGATGACTAAGTGAAATAGCCAAAATTTAAGCGTCCACGCAAATCTTTTCGGTCCCTTTTCTTTTTTGATGATAAGGTTTGCATGCTATCTTTATCAATTTTATTACTTCAACTATTATCATGTGAAACTGATCATGCACAATGCACAAACAATAAAGATAAATGTCTAATAATTAATAAATAAATACAAGAGTCAACTCGATTTGAGAAAAGATAAAAATGGGAGCTCTAAACCTCATTGGGTCAAGTATTTCAAATAATCTAATTGATATTAATTTTGAAATGTGATTTTTACATATTTTTATGAAATTTGGCCAAACTTTAATTGGCATATTTTTTCGTTTGACATCCCATTGACTCTAAATGATTAGAAACCTCTAAATGTCATTAAGCATTTCAAATCATCTAATTGGGAAAAATTTTGAAAAGTGGTACTAATGTATTTTTTTTAAGGAACTTGGCCAAATTAGATGCTTTGGAACAAGTACACCATTGCCTCAACCTTCGCCACCTCTTTAACCTCCACGTCACTAGCTTGTAGTTTCTCTCTCTCTCTCACCTTAGTGACCGTCCAAGAAGTTTGGACCTACTAAGTCTACATTTGGTTGAGTTTGAGCTTTGGGGAAATGACTCTTTGGCTCGAGGTGTATTGGCTTAAAGCAAATACCGTTAGTTGAGTGATGTTGGTGATGTTGGTATAGTTATTTGAAAAATAGCTTTGAAGTTAGGGGGAAAAAAAGTAAAGACAAAGGAACTTCATGGATGTCATTGATTTTTCATCAAAAAGGAATTTCATGAAGTACATGGACGTCCTCTATTTTCATACAGTGAATCAATCTCTTGTAACTTAATTATATTGTAAAGAAAAAGTAATAAGGAACTTCATGGATGTCATTTGATTTTTCATCAAAAAGGAATTTCATGAAGTACGTGGACCTCCTCTAATTTTCATACAATGAATCAATCTCTTGTAACTTAGTTATATTGTAAAGAAAAATAATAATTATAATTAGGTTAGATTTTAGTAATTGCACTCTTTTTGTCTAACTTTATTATTGATAAAAATAATAGATCTATCACCATAGGTCATTCTTTGATGCCTTAAATGAAAAAAAAAAAAAAAAAAAAAAGGAAAGAAAAGAAAAGCAATTGCACATGTATTGCCCGTGTATAGCATGTCTATTGCTTGTGTACTACATACATTTTGCAATCAAACTTAAGCTCTACCTCTTTGCATCACGCAATTCAATGGAGTTTGTGCAAATCTTTGTCTTTTATTTTTGCATTTCCTAAGTTTACTTCTTGTCAATGATCGTAAGGAACTATCTTTTCCTCTATTTTTATATATATTATGTGCAGTTATCCATACCCTATATCAATACTGATTTGTTCTCTTTACTTTTGATTTTCCACATAGTAGCTGTGATAGGCTCCAAGCAACTTTTGTTGTCATGTGAAGAGCCATTTGGCGAAGACAAGAGTTATTGGGCATTCTTGTTGCTGATGTTTGATGTAGGAGAAGAAGGAGAGAATGAGGAAGACGGGCTGGGAGCAGTCAACGAAGTTATGAAGTAGAGGACGAGGAAGATGGGTTGAAAGTGGAGGAAGAAGAGGCTAAAGAAGATATGTTGGGAATAGTCGAGCATATAAAGTGTTGACACCTAAATTTTTGTATTAAAAAATGGGTTAATTTGTACCCCAAAAAATAAAAATCGCATGACACATAGTTTAGAAATATTTATGTTATTTTGTTGGACCGCCGGTAAGGACAAGATTTTTCACATATTCCGATGGGATTTTCACATATTCGGGTAATATACATTGGGAGGATGTATTTTGAGCAAAAGAAAATTTTTCAGATGAAATATTCTGAAAATACAAAAGAGAATATCGCGCGAGGTGCAATGATATATTCAGTGATATTTTGCACGAGCAAAATTGGAAATAAAATATGTGACGAAGGTCTAAATTTTTCCCGTATAAAAGGTGTTATTCGTGTACGGACACAGGGATGATTTTCGAAATTTTAGAGAGCAAAAAATACATGTGGAAGCTTTGGGGCATTTCTTAGGGTTTTCTCAAAATTGGGGAAGGGGAAAAGGTCACATCGGGTGGCAGAGAGTGAGGTAAGAGAGAGAGTCGAGCGAAAGGCGAAAAAAATAATAATAATTAGTTACTGTTCATCTTCCCCGAAGAGCTGCCGGCGCCGTTGCTGCCCACCGCCGCCGGCCTCCGTCCGCGAGCGCCTGCGCCAGTCCCGCCGTCGTCGCTCGCCCTCCACAGCCCCGACGTTCCGCCGCCGTCACTCGCCCTCTACAGCCCCGACGCCCGAAGCTCGCGCCGCTCGACGCCGCCTCTGGGGTCGCCGATTTGCAGCGCCCCATCTCCCCGATCTGCTGCGCCGGGACGCCGATCTCGCCCTCGATCCGCCTGCAACTCGTGACCCAGCGGATCCCGAGCCGGCTCGCCGCCCCTGCTTCCTCGCTCGCTGCTCGCGGCCCCCGACGGCAGCCGGCCCAGATCCGTCGTGCCAGAACGCGACGAAGCCCCTGCTTCGCCCCTGCCGTCGCCGACCACAGCAACCCTAGCTGCTCCGCCCGCGACGCCGACCGAGATCTGCTCGTACCTAGCCCTGTCGCCGAAGCTCGCTGACGCCCGAGCGCCCCGTCGCCGCCTCCGCCATCGGACTGCCAACCTACGACGACCCCCTTCGCCGGTGCCCTGCCCCGCCGGAGCCCTCCTCGCCGGCGACCCCCACCGGACCGGCCAGCTGCTTTGCTTTTTTTTTTTTTTAAAAAAAAAAAAAGAAGAAAAATTTAGGTAGTTTTTCTTTTATTTATTTGCCTTGTTTTATATTTTATTTCACTTTATTCGTTCTTTTTTAGTATAACTATTCCTTGATGTAATGATAAGATATTTGACATGAAATAGCCTTCGGAAATTTGTGATTGTTAGTTTGATTTTCGCACGTCCGAAATCCAACTCGCAATCACTGAAAAAAATCACTAATTTGATCTTCACATCCGAGATTCGATTTGCGATTTATTTAAAATCGGCCAACCCGATCTATGCAAAATATGATCATTAATTTAAATATCAATCTTGCTTTGATTTGATGTCATGCCATTTAAGTTAATTTTGTTTTTGTAAAAAAAAAAAAAAAAAATTTGGGTTGGATTAAGTTTATTTCCGATTTAGGGTTTGCATATTTAGAATAAGAATTTTATTTCGAATTTAAAAAAAAAAATCAAATCAATCAATTTAGGTTGCTAGATTTTTAACTTAGATTGCATGTTTAGTTATTAATTTCGAAATTTTAAAAAAAAAAAAAAAAAAACAACAAAAATTATCATGCATATGTCATATACAATTAGGACATCTTTTGTATGTCATTGCATATTAGGGTAAAAATTGCACTAAGTTTAATGTTTTTGCAGGCAGCTTAAATTGCATATTAGGACTTGGTTACACTAGATTTACAAGTCCCTGTACCTAGAGTCCGGTTCGTATGAGTAAAGTAAAACTCTCATTACTTTACTTAGGTTTCTAATCGACCAACCATAAAATAGATTAGTGAATTCCTAGATAAAATCTATTTGCATGTTAAGAATTTGAATATAAGTAGCGAATTGGTATGGGCTTGAGAGAGCCCGAGTTAAATCTAGGCTTAACAATCCATTAGCCAAATTTTAGGAGGTTCATCCCGAAAAATTAGGTCACGACATAGAGTAAGAAGATGACGTGGAGGCTGGGGAAGTTGTGTTGGGAGCAAATAATATAGAGCAATCTGACACGGGGAGATGTGTTGGCTTCTACTCCAGTTGACGAAATTGAAGGAGTATGAAATGAAGATTCTTCAAGCACATTTGAGGCTAGTGGTAGCAAAATCAATAAAATCAATAATGATCATCCTGATACATCCGTTTTGATGTCTTGCTCTTTATTTTTTTATAAGACAAGTATCAATTAAGTATCGGTATAGCAGACATTTAGTACTAGTGCAGTGGACAATGAAATGAGCAAGAGCTATTTTCAGCCAAATAGGAAGCCCTAAGTGGTATAAAAATATTCAAAGAGAATGAACAAATTAATTGTACAAGCAACAACGAATTATAAGGAGGCTATTGACGGCTATTATCTCTTAATTGTCCAATGTGACTTTTAGTGATTGAATATTATAACTTATGAAATTTCTTATAATATTCTATTATAAGGTCCTTCTTTTGAAGCTTGTGTGTTGTGAATTTTCTTGCCATCCTAGAACTTCTATTTTCTACTTCACCTACTATGGACACTTATAAGAAACATGTGCTCTAAGAGATAACTTCTAATTTCTCAAAGAATTTTCAATTTGAAATCACTTGGTTTATTCAAGTGCACAACTATTTTACTAAAGTTATAAGAAGAAGAAGAATAAGCAATCGTAAAGGAACTTCATGGATGTCCTTTGATTTTTCATCAAAAAGGAATTTTCTGAACTACATAGACTTACTCTGATTTTCATATAGCGAATTTGATAGATCTATCATCTTAGGTCATTTTTTATGCATTAAATGAAAATAAAAAGAAGAAGAAGAGGAGAAAAGTAATTGCATGTGTATTTCAAATAAAAATAAATACCTAATAATCAATAATAAATATGAGAGTCCACTCGGTTTGAGACAAGAGAGAAAGTGGAGCTCTAAACCTTATTAGGTCAGGTATCTCAAATAATCTAATTGAGACTAATTTTGAAAAGTGATTTTTTCGCATTTTTTTTTTATGAAATTTGGCCTAACTTTAATCGGCATATTTTTCCGATTGACATCCCGCTCTAGATGATTAGAAACCTCTAAATGTCATCAAGCATTTCAAATAATCTAATTGGGATAAATTTTGAAAAGTGTTATTTATGTACTTTTTTTTTAGGGAATTTGGCCACACTTTGATCAATATAATTTATGTTAGTCGTTTCAATTTTCACAAAAAGCGTCAAGATCGCAAATTTTAAAAAAATCAGATGAAACATACCTACAATACATGTCCAATATACATGCAATTTTGAGATACACGGATAATCGACACAAATACCCGCCTCCCAACACCTCTTCCTCGTCCTCTTATTCCTCTATTTCGTTGACAGCACCTAACACATCTTCCCGTCATCTTATTCAAGGAATTATATCGCACATATATTGCACGTGTGTCGCACATACATTGCACATATATTCGATCTGATTTTTAAAACTTTGCTATCCCAACACTATTTTCGAAAATCGAAACCACAAATGTGTAAAAGTGATCATGCATGTGCATGGTGCTCAAGCAATAAGGATAAATACCTAATAATTAAAGCAATAAATAAAAAAAGAGGGAAAATTGAAGAAACTGAGATGCATTGACCAAACTTAAACAAGGCATCATGTGGGTGGCGATCATGTGCTTCATCTCGAGGATTTGCTAGGTGATCTTCTTTTTCACCAAGCTAGGATCGATCATAGTAGTGCACTGCTTGGAGAGCTTCTCAACAAGGTTGCGTCTGCAGGGCTGCCGCAATTAGCACTGGCGTGAAGCAGACGATGAGTATAGGACAATCGCCAACATGCATATTGTTGTCTAGGCCGATCACCCTCGATGGGCAAGCCTTGATGTTTGCAGGGATCGTGTTCATTAGGTGGCTAGTACTTTATTGCTTGATGCCTGAGATTAATGGGCAGACGTGGGAAGAGATCGAACAATTGCTCATTCACCGCAGCGAGAGAGTTGGAACTACAAACAACCGACACAGTCATGGCGAGCGAACAGTGAGGCACACATTTGGGGCTAGTGGCAGCAACCCTTCTCAGTCGTGACGGTGGAATCCAGACGAGATCGATAATGATCATCACAGGTTTGTTTCGACATCCTCCGTCTTTATTTCTTGTGAACCAAGTAGCATTGAGTATGGTACAATGGAAATATCATTGAGTTTTATAATAGTGACGGTGGAAAGGGCAAGGGATTATTTTCTCTTAAGATTGCACATATATTGCACATGTTCAGTCTGATTTTATAAATTCATGATTCCAATGCCTTTAAAAAAAAAAAATCGAACCATATTTTTAAACAATTAGGTCATATGTTTACCATGGACATTAAATGAAAAAGTTATACCGTGTGGCCAAATTCCATACAAAAAATAATACCACTTTTCAAAATTAATCACAATTAGAGGATTTGAAATGCTTGACCTTGTGGGATTTAGAGCTTTCCAATCACCTAGACTCAATGGGACATTAAATGGAAAAATATGCCAAGTTTGGTAAAAATGACGTAAAAATCACTTTTAAAAATTTAATTAAATTAGATTATTTGAAATTATTGGCCTGATGAGATTTAGAGCTCCCATGTAGAGGCTATAGATCCCCCGAACTCCATTCTCAAATATGGTTTTTGTGTGGAAAGAGCGAGGGCTATTTTCAGCCAAATAGCCCGTATGGTTATCAACCCAGAATATTATCGGATGTCTTTGGACAAACTGATTATTCAAGTCTCCCGTTAAGCATCCCAGAGTATTTTTCTTTTCTTTTCTTTTGTCAGCACATGCCCACGAAATCAATCTCGTTTGGGGTTACATGAATTATAAAATTACGGGGTCTTGAGGCCTTGAATATAAGGTTATTCGGTAGGTAGATAGATGTATAGGATTTTGGTCCAACTCATGACCTAAAACTGAGTTGTTTATCGGAGTCAACCTCAAACGTAAAATGGAGTAATGATAACCAGGAGGGGAAATTTCACCAAATATGATTAATTCCCCCCGCTTGATCCTCGCAATGCCTTCCCAAGGTAACCAATCCTGGGAAGGCATTGCGATAATCAGGCGGGGGAATTAACCATATTTGGTGAAATTTTCCCTGGTTATCAATACCCCATTTTATATTTGGGGTTGATTCCGATAAACGACTCAGTTTTAGGTCATGAGTTGGACCAAAGGAAGCATGTGTGGTTGAGACACTTTCGTCACCATTAGGCAAATAACGGTGCCGTTAGCTCATCTTCATCCATATAAATTTCTTTCATGCATATCCATGCATAATAGATTAGGTTTATGAAATAAACTTGCAATATACATGCAAAACACGTGCAAAAGTGTTGATTATTCATATATCTCAAGATTGCTCGTGTGTTTGGTCCGATTTTTAAAAATTTGTGATCCCAATGCTTTTTTTTTTTTTTTAAATCAAAGCGCACTTTGAAACACTTAGGTTATATATTTACCATAGTTAAAAAATCGAGTCAATGAGATGTCAAATAATAATTAACAACATATGGCCAAATTCCGTAAAAAAAAATACATAAATACTACTTTTCAAAATTTATCCCAATTAGATGATTTGAAATGCTTGACTTTGTGAGATTTGGAACTTTCTAATCATCTAGTGGACATGGGCGCTACGGAGGAGGAGATGTACACCAGGCATAATAGCAAGTAGCAAAGAAAAATCAAAGAGTTTTTCCCCTTCAGCGCAACCAGCTGGGTCAATCAACGAGTGAGGGAATTGCCAGATGGGAGCGAATTGCCTTTAGCTAAGCGAAAATGTACTGAATAGAGGGGACACGAATGGTTGTCGGGAAGAGTAGGGCAGTGGCGAGGGTGGAAACTAGAGAGAGAGAAAGGGATGTATGGAGACAGTTGAGCGAGAGAGAATAGAGTTTCCTTATTGGTATAAAAAAATTACTCTGATTACAACCGTTGATTTCTTTGTGATCTAACGGTAGAGGATGTCGATTCTCGTCTAATCGATTCAATGTTAGAGATCTACTTGATCCAATGGTGATAGATATCGACCCTCATTACTTGAATTAATGGAGGAGGTCTATCCAACGGTTGAGGTCATTAATCCCCGTCAAACAAATTCGATGCTACAGATGGAATCACTTTGTTGATGTAACCATCCTAAAGGACTCCTAGCTGAAATTCAAATCACAGGCCCAAAGATCACCCCAGCCCATTTCGATGACCTCGCCCATTCTAGTACAAGTTGAGCCCACCAAGGGGAAAAATTCAAGCTGTTACCTAATCTTTGGTAGCCCCACCCTCACGAGAAAAAGTGGAACTTTGTCTGTCTTAAGGCTTTGACAAAACCCATTCATTGACCATTAAAGTCATCACTTACGAGCACGAGCTGGGAAAAAAATGAGCAATGGCATTATTAACTCTACTAGATCCAATGGAGATTGCTCTTCGAGTCTACCAAAACCCAACCCCAATCACATCTTTCGTCACGAGTCGTAGCACATTGATAGATTCCCATATAAACGTTAACTTAGACATAATTGATAGCCATCACTAGCGACCAAATAAGATCAAATTTGGCCAATACATATATGAAATCAAACGGATCGATTAACAACATAAATATGATATCTCATCCTTTGTCTTTAGTACGGATGTTTTTTCTTTTCCAAGCAACATGATTTATGTTCCAAAAAGAATTATAGCTAAGTGAATTGAACAACTAGTGATAAACTCAAGACATGACAATAAATGAAAAAATAAATAAATAACTTTAGTAGCTTAACTAATGAGTTTCGTCCGTGTAATCCACACGATTACAAATATTCAAGCAAGATGTACTTCGGTTTTGATAAATATTAGGGTCATTTTCAATTGAAAAACTATTCTGATTGCTCTCTGGTACTCCTTTTCTTCAACCATTCTTTTTCGAATCCAATCCATCCTTCTTTGCCATATCAGACGATTAAATCTCAGTACACTTCTCCAAATCCTCAAGGATCAAACTCTCAAGGGTCAGTAGAACAAATCTTGATCGTTCATTGGAAACATTTGAACTATTTATGAGCTACTTTATTTTGTGTTGGAGGTACGACGATTTTAGAACGGTGGATCGTCTCTCAAGAGACGATAGAAGCCCCCCTTACATCCTAATTTAGTTTTGAGGCATCAGTATAAATCAACGTCCATTATCCAATCAGAGAAAGACCATTAACATCTCAATTTTATATTGTCTATCTTAACCTACGATTATGTCAATCCCTCTCAGTTCATGTTTATAAAAACAAATCACATTGTTTCTCAATGTATTCCAGCCCTCTCTGTAAATACACCAGATTTCACCTTTTGTTATCTGAAACGACAGCTCGTTGACTTTGCATTTTGAAATAAGATAGACGTCAGAGCTTAAATATAATACAAGGCAGCAATAAATTAAATTAGAAAAATGATGTTGAAGATTCAGCCAATCAGACAAATATGCATGACGATGGATGGTATGAAAGGACGAAGACCCCGAGGGAAAGCAACCGGAGGACAATTTGACCGTTCCCGACGACGAAAAATCAAGACCGTTGAATGTGTTGACCGGAAACGCAAACGATTTTTCAATGCCCCCATGAAGAGCAAGTGGTCCTTGTTCCCTCTAGGCCAACGTCAGAAGATTCTAAATCAAGGGTCTCCCAAGTTGGAGCCAACCCATCATCACGTGGCTCTTCTCGTTTACTTCATTGTGTACACGAAAATATGAAATGAAAGTTCGAATGCACGAGATTTGAGCTGATGATTAATGGGTAGGGCGGGATGTTCAAGCACCACGATGATTAAAGAAAATTATGTTTCTAGATGAAGATGCTTAGGCTTGAGCGGACCGGACTCAAGAAAGGAATTGCTTCTCTGGCCTTACCCATTTCGCCCTTAGGTAAAAATTTTATTAGAATTTCTAAACATATTGCATTGATGTCAATTTAGTCATAAACATTTAATTGTGTCAATTTAGTCTTAAACTTTTTGACCTAATGCTAGTTTTTTCCTTTCGATTAATTTTATCTAGATTTGCTAATGTGGACACCATTTGACTTACATGGTATGGTCGGCATTAACATTGATAATTTTTAATAACATTTTAATATTTTTTTTCAATTTTTCATTATTTTCTTTTCTAAATCTTTTCTTTTCTTCTTCCTTTTATTGGTAACTCCAGTCACAAGCAATGGTCAACCATCAGCCATGGTCGGGTGAGCTGGCCTCGCCTAGGCGAGGATCGTCGTCACCCACCAAAGGAGTGGCTTGACCTAGGCGAGCCCCGTGAGGTCTCCCCTCACCAAGATCGGGTGAGGCTAGCCTTGCCCAGGCCAGGGTAGCCTCACCAAGCAACCCTCACCAATCTGCTGAGGCCGGCCCTTGCCCAAGTCGAGCAGCCTCATCGAGCGTCACATAGGTGAAGGTGATGCCCGGCAAGGCCACCGTGGCCTAGGTGAGGGCCAACCTAGCTAGATTTGGCAAGGGGATCCCTCAATAGGGCTTGCCTGACCTTTAGCGAGCAATGGCAACCCTCACCTAGGCCATGCCAGCCTATCCAGTGATTGCCAATGGCCAGTGGCTGGCAAAAGAAAAAAGAAAGGGAAAAAAATTGAATAAATATTAAAATATTATTCATAACGATGTCAATCATGCCACATAAACCGAAGCGATGTTTATATAAATAATATCCAACCAAAATTAGCCAAAATGATTGAATTATCATTAGATCGAAAAATTTATGATTAAATTGATATCAATATAATAGATTTAAGACTTTTTTATATTTTTCTTTTGCCTTTGGAAACGACCAAGACAAAGTTTAACCCATTGGACCACTTGCCCGATAATGGAGAGTAGGCACAAACATGATATGAGGGAACTAATGAGATCCTTAAAACTTGTCGATCAAGGGCACGAACCCGAATTGTGGATACGAAAATATGAAGGGCTCGCACGATGCACGCCAGTCTCTCGTTCCTTGAAAGTAGGGTTCGACCAATTCCCGTGAACATGGGATCCCGTCCACACGCTACACTATCCAGGCCTAGCCCTCTCCTCTCTCTCCCTCTTCGTCCATCGTTCACACCAAGATTTCCGCGAGCACGTGTGGACACGACAGAAACGAAGTGGTGCGTGGCTCTCTCTCTCTCTCTCTCTCTCTCTCTCTCTCTACGTGTGGACACGACAGAAACGAAGTGGTCTCTCTCTCTCTCGCGTGTCCAATCTTTCTAGGAATCGGGCTTGAACGGGCGTCGTCTAGAGTGGGGCCCTAGACAAAGGGGGTGTGGGATTTTCCCTGTTGGGATGGCAATGCGAGTCATAAGATCTTGGCCTCGAGCGGGAGCTTCGAGCTTGGAATGATCATGTCTCGTCCACCACTGTTGGCCATTTTCCCTTGCGGGGTCACCCGCGGTCGGAACCCATTAATGAGGGGAAATAGAAAGCGCTCTTTAGAGCTTCGGTTCGCCGACCCCATTAATGACCATTCATCGACGAAGTCAACATCTGTAAGTATTCCGTCGCGAGGTGCCGCATTGTTACGGGAATTGCGAGAGAATAAGCTTGGGTGTGACTTGGTAGGCCCCGTTCGTACGTCTTTCTTTCCTTGTCCGAAATGGCCCGAGAGACGACGAACAAGAAAATTAAGGGGGTAGTAATAGATGAGATTAATGTGAAGATAGATTATTCGCAGCCTCTCATGAGTTAAGCATAGGCGATGGGGGAAAATGAATTTGTTTGTCATTAGTTGATTTGGAGTTGGTCCATTCCTCAGCTCCAGTACAATTGAAGAGAAAAATGGCGTAGGAAGAATTTGCAAATTGCCGGTATTTAGCTGTTTAAATGACGTATATGTCGTGGTGCACGTAGTGCCAAATCAAAGTAGCGATCCGAGTGGTTCTGAATAGCTACAGAGCTTCGAACGCTCTTTCTGAGTCATACGAATGCAACAAAGTTTGCAGCTGTTAAGGTGGAAGATCCAGAAGTTCTCTGCTTCCTTGCTCTTACCTCTTGCAAGTTGTCGACAATATTACTACTTTTCTAGCGTTGGTGAAAAGGGTAGGTTACGTAAATTGGATGAGTCGTGATTAAGATAGATATCTTGTCGTACCTAGAGAAGGAGGAGGAGGAGAAGAAAATGAGAGGTTTGATGAATACACATATCCATGATAGCGCAAGTTCTTGATCATTGGATAGAAATCATATCGCGAATCAAGTCAATTTCTTTCAAGCCTCACGAGCTTGATAGTTGAGCGTGTTTACTTTATATCACACAAGTTGAATGGAAATAAGATTACCTAGACAAAGCTCTAGATCCATTTTTTGTTGCGTGAAAATCTAAGAAACTCGAGGTCAGTTGTGGAAGACTTTTAAAAATAGAGAGGACAACCAAAAAAGAAATGGGCTTATTTCAGTATACTTTCAGAGTTTCAATTTTTATTCGTTATAGAAGTCATATGGTATTTTGAACCAAATTTCATAAATCAGATTAAGGGCCCGTTTGGTTCAGCTTTTGGGGAATGCATTTGCAAAAATGCAAATACCTTCAGGTGAAGGGGGTTTTCCGAAATGCAAATATCGTTTGATAAAATTTGCATTGAAAAACAACTTTGGCCAAAATACCGTTTGGTAAAATTTGCATTTGTAATTGACTTTTATTAAATTAAAAAAGCAAAAATATATTTGTATTTTTTTTTTTTTTTTTTTGAAGTTTGGCCACCGGACCGCCGGATCTAGCGGTCGGATGATCAAATCTCGCCTCCGGACGGTCGCTTGGGTCGCGCGACCTGGGCGGCCGCCGGGTTCGCACAACCCTAGGCGGTCGGTTGCCCAACCTCGACGACCGTCGCCCGAGGTCCGGCGATGGTCGCCGAGGTCGGGCGACCCTCGGGCGGCGATCACGGCGCGCGCGACCCCTTGGCCAGCGATCGTCGGCCTCCGGTCAGCTTCTCCATGCGGTGGTGTGCGGTGGTTTTGGAGAAGATGAACAGTACCGAGGATTTGCATTCCAAAGATGCAACTTCTCAAAGTAACTCCAGAGCTGCATTGGGTTAAAGGCCCTTAGAGCCACTTGGAGATACAATTGCATCTCGCCAAAGTTGCCCAAAAAAACGAACCAAACGCATTTGCATTTGGCCAAGGAACTTTAGAGTCCAAAAGTCCCTTCTAAATGCCGAACCAAATAGGGCCTAAGTCCATCACTTAAGTATATCCAAAGGTAGCTCATCCATGTCAAGATTAGAGTACTCACAAGAAGTTACCTTTTTTAGGCTAGCCTTTTAAGTAATTTTGTCGAATAGAAGTCAGATTAAAGACCTCACGCTTCTTGAGTAAACCACTTGCCAGCTTGTGCTCTGGACATTACTTTCAACCTCATGTGAATAAATTTTTTAACTTCTGATATGTGGTGTTGAGCTAATACAAGTGAGTCAAGTAACTATGACTCAAGCTGAGCATTTAATGATTGGTGTAGGACCTTAAAATAAAGCTGAAAGAGGATACTTGGGCTGGTCGTCCCTCCTCACACTTTTATTGATATAGTGAAAAGTTCAGAGGGAGTGAGGAGGCGACCAATGTTGATGACCTTCTAGACATCACCGTAAAAGTAATGCTGCTATAAAAATGTTGGATTTAGCTTACAATTACTCATTATCATCCAAGACATAAAAGTTCAAAATTTGCGAGTCCCTTATTATAGCTCCACTAACATGTTTTTTTTTCTTTTTTTTTGGTGAAAGGTAATCATATTAAGCTGAAACCAATAATTACATCAAAAACGGCACCAAAACATACACTCATAATGAACAGAGGCATAATGAGTGGAAGGGTGCCGAGAGAAAAAAGAAGGGAAGCCAACAAGGCACAAAATGCGGTTAAGCCACACAACTACAGCCACAACCAAAAGGGCAAAAACAAAAGAAGGCGACCAGCCAGCCAAATAATGGCAACCCAAGCCAAAACCAAACAAAACATCATCGCCCGAACAGAAAGGACAAGACAACTGACAGGAATCAAGGCCAGCTCTGCTAACATGTTCATACTATGTAACTATATATACAAGGTAAAATCACCAAATCTCAAGTTAGCCAGAGGTTCGTTCATACAGCTAGTGAAAAACTTCATGAAAGATAGGCGAGCATGAGATCAAAGAGCTTACCAAATTTTGGGTGGTTATCCATCTACTGACTTTTTCTTCGGTGGGCAAAAGCTCTAAAATGCTATTATATGGTTTTTACATTCATTATGGATGTTTAGTATGAGCCACAACTACTCCATTCAATTTGGAGCATGAAGGTCCAAGATTGATGAGGTCGTTACTGTCCTTCTATCGTGCCAAAAATTGAAAAATCTCTTCATATGAGGTATCAAATATTCAAGGCACTTGTTAGCCAAAAGCTCACTCTTGGAATAATCTAAATTTGTGTATCTCAAAAAAGATAATGTGACAATATTGCCCCTGGACCATCCCATATATAATTCATCTTCTACTAGTGGAAAGTCCTCTTGGGTATTGCTCGTGAGAAGTAGGGACAAAGATTCGGGGGGGTCCTCGCCGCCAACTGTGCCAGCTGACAAACGCCCTGGACACAACTTGAAAGCCCGTTGACTTTGAATTTGTGATGGCACCACATACTACAAACCATACAATATCGATTGATTGTCAATAATACCACAAAATAAATATCATGTTTCTATTTCTCCTTAATAACGTGATCGTTCGATCATCGCCGGCTATCCTACGTGATATACAACCATGTTAGCGACTTTCGATAAAAATGGACTAGAAGGATTACATTGAATTTCGTCATGCAATAGATTTAGGATTAATCGGATAATTTTGCCAAAAGAATTGGTTATTATCATTGATTACTTTGCACGGGCTGCTTTGTTTCTTCGTTTGACTAATTTGAATAGGCACTTGTATTAGGGAGGTCCTCAAGAATGACTAATCTCCCTAATTGACCAACGCCTAATCAAAGCAGTCGTCATTATAAGCTACCACTCTTATCTATATCAGAAATATATGAATTGCATGTTTTTCCTCTTGTCCAAGGTCCAAGCTGGACACAGATCGGAGAGAAGGAGAGGATAATATTCTCAACAACTCAGAGAAAAGTCAAAGACTAGAGAAAATAATTTATAAACCGTTGTGTGTTCACATTGCATTGTGACCTAATTACATGGTAAACTCAAACCCGATGACCCGTTGAGGCTTTCTAGAAACAAACTTATTCAAGCGACACTTCCAAAAGTGGTTCAACATCTAATTAAATTTGGTGATGGGGCCACAAATTAATGTTCAAATTTTATGTCAAAACGTACTAGATTAAGGTTTCGAGACATGCCTGTTTACGGTTAATTGAATCTATGTGATGGGTTGGCATTGATATTGTATTATATAGTGTTTGTATATGGTTTTTCTTACCATGACTAGATCGTATGACCAGTCCCCGAATTGCACGTGTGGAAAGAAAAGGATTATCTATTGATTTCTTGTAAGACCGGTGTGAACGTGAAATACCTTTCTGAGTATTTTTCTTTTAATTACAGTAGAAAAATAATATAGTTGGTGTTAAATTCGGGTGTGAGGAGTGGGGACAAATGGTAATTTTAAAAATATAAAGGGACAGGAATAACTTAAGGGAGAGAGGAAAAGGACCCGCTGCCTTCCTCCCTTGACCCTCTTCCAAAATCCTCACCACCGTGGACTTTGACCACTACTTTTCTCTCTGGTTTGGTGGCTTCTCCTCTTTTTCCCATGGATCTTTCTTTCGTTTTGTGGGGGCAGTCTCCAGCTAAAGGAGCATGTCAACAATATTGGGAGGCAAAATATAAATGAATAAAAGAATTTTCAGACCCAAATTCATCTAAATTGATACGTGTGATAGCATCGGTTCAGTGCATCAGAAGAGATTTTGTTGATAAGGCAGCGAGTGTGACATTTACAAGTAATGTCGTGATTCAAACATGGTAATAACATATCTTGACCAAATTTTCAATCGTTTTTGGCAACTTACAAGGGTTAAGAGGAAACATTGTGCGAGGTGCTTGACTTATAGGAGTCATTTTTTCAGATAATACATTTAATGGGTCTAATATTAAATAAAAATGAGAAGTACAAGAAAATCAAAGATGGAAGAATGAGAAATAAAAATGAGCAAGAGTTCATTCCGCCAATGAAGTATTAAGAGGAGCATGAATACACAAACGTTTTGCTTTGATGTGTTAATTGGATGTAGTCCAATTTAAATTTGACAATATCAACTATCATGACCAAATAAAAGTTTGATTAATTCCACTCGTATATTTACAACACGATCGACTTTTTCCTCATACAGATTTTTAGGAATAGTTCCCACTTAGTATGTCGATCTTTTTCAACTTTCGATTTAACTTGATTCAATAGAATCGGTATTTATCATAAGCTCCCCTCCCTCTCGCATATTCACAACAGGATCGACTTTGTCCTCGTACAGATTTTTAGGATTTGTTCCCACTGGGTATGTCAATCGTTTTCAACTTTGGATTAACTTGATTCAATAGGATCAGTATTTGTCATAAGCTCCCCCTCCCTCTGGCATATTTACAACAGGATCGACTTTTTCCTCGTACAGATTTTTAGGATTCGTTCCCACTGGGTATGTCAATCGTTTTCAACTTTTGATTAACTTAGATTCAATGGAATCGGTCTTTAATATAAGCTCTCCCTGTATCTAAATTTTTATTTTATTTTTTTCTTTTTGGGTTCTGTAAGACCCTCTCTCCCCCACAAAGCCTCGTGTACTTTTCAACGGCCCTCCCCCTCTCAAAGACTTCCTCTTCTCCTTGTTCCAGAATGGACCCTGTCATCCCTCCTCAGCACCTAACCCTTGGAAGCGAACTACTGACATAACCTTAATTAAATTTGGCTGCTTAGACTCTCTCTCTCTCTGCTTAGACTTTCTCTCTCTCTCTCCCTTTATATATACCTGAGAATACTTTTCCGAAGCTGGACAGGGGTAGGGACGCCCACCATCAAGATGGCCTGAAAGCGAGAAGAAAGCAGAGAGGAGGAGAGAGACGATCTGAAGCGTATAAAAGGGATCTCTACATGCATGCAACATCAGTCCACCCTCTCCCTCTCTCTCCATCCCTCCACTTCATCGCCATCGGCTCCGCCTTCTCGTCTCATGGACTCGGCGTTCCTCCTTGACGGCGATGCCCGCTCCAACGTCCTCCACCTCATCGCGCAGTCGTTCGGTTGCAGATACATCTGTCTCTGGTCTTACTTGACTCCCACCAGGTCCCTCTCTCGCTGCTGATGTTTGATTAGTGCTTTTTCTCGGTGTTCGTGGTGGCTGATGATGGTCTTGTCCTTTTTCTGCAGCTGTTTGTGCTACTTGGATGGTCTCTTCCAGGAAGCTGCCGCCGCGAGTGGGGGTAACGATGACAACGTTCAACCCAGGCGACTTTTTGATGAATATAGGCAGTCCTTGTTCATCCTTCATCCGAACAGGTACTGCACGATCTAAAATATACAGATTACAGTTTAGGAGTTGACCCAATTTAAGAATTTGTTTGTTTTTCGTGCTCTTCCGCTCCGTAATTCGCAGCAGCCACACCCAAGTTCCGGGATTGGCCTTCAGGAATAGCAACCCCTACATTGAATTGAGAGAGGAAGACCTTTCGAGATTGGCCTCCAACTCCTGTCAAAGAGAGTTCTATCAAGTAATGCCTCGCACGCCCATCACATAATTCTCGTTCTTGATGCTGAATCTGATGATTTTGCATCATCTTATTGACTCAGAGATGCTAATTTTCTGTCTGTCTGTCTGTCTGTCTCTCTTATCTTGGCTGTAGGAAGCATCCATCAAGGTAGGTATATGCAAAAAAAGAATGTGCTTTTTTATGAGCATTTATGTAGTTTTTTTCCCGAAAACATCCTGCAGATCCTAATGATGCTTAAATCTTTCTCAAGATTGCAGTATTCATGGGATGCAGTAGCGGAGAGATTGAGCTAGGCTTCTCCAACATACCTCAGGTACATGAATTCGGGACAATGTTTTATGTAGATGAATCAAAATGAAGAAATCAGTATGATTAATCTCAGAACTGATTACTTTTGCAGGTTGACATACAAACGCAGATGATGAACTTGTTCCCAGAGGATTTCTCAAGACAAATGGCGATGCGCGAATTGGCCCGAGCCACTGAACCAAACACTACCGCTATGACAAATCCTCCTTCGTCTTCCTCGTCCTCTCTAAGATCGCTTTCCATGGACAGCCCCGAATACTCGTCTCTTCTCTTCAGCATACCCACCACCACCAGTTCCTTCATTAACCCAGAATTAGCCCTCAGAGACCCTTCAATTGCAGAGACTATTACCACACAGTCGATGCCAATTATGACTACCACGGATACTCCTGGTACTAGTACAACTGGTGCTAGTTCTCACCCGTTACAAGCGATGCACGAATATGCGAGATCGCTCGGGAACATTCAGTTCCCGATTGTCCCTGAGAGCGAACACGCTGCTATGACGAGAGCCTTCCTCGCAGTTCTATCATCGCCTTCTTCATCTTCTTCCTCGTCTCACCTACAGCAACAGCAGACAAATGTCGAAAACCCAAGACCAACCGCGTTCAGGAGGTATTCACCAGGGCTTCCAAGACCGCAGATCAAGCACGGCCCTCAGAAGCACAGCATGCTCAAGCGGTCAATCGCATACTGCCGGAGCATGAACTTGATGCGGATCCGCGAGCGATTGCAAGTTGGGAGCCGACAGCCGTCGACCACTCAGCTCCACCACATGATGTCGGAGAGGAAGCGGCGTGAGAAGCTCAACGAGAGCTTCCTCGCATTGAGATCACTTCTTCCTCCTGGAACCAAGGTACGTAAGCTATCTTGAGACTGTCATTTCACAGAAAAGAAGAAAACCAGTCTTGCTACTTTTGGCATCTATTTAAGAGGTTGTGACTTGAAGAAGTAATTTAGGTTTTTTTCTGGGTCACATCGGATTTGATATTTCATGTGACCTTGTAAATCTTGAACTGATTATAAGGGACGCATTATAGGTTGCGAACATTTGCAATTTCAAAGGCGAAAAGCAAAACCTTATGTAGCTCATCATGTCGAGTGACAGTTTGTTCAATGATCAGCTTATAATGTTATATACCAATTCAAGATGCATTCACATTGTGTAGAAAGACAAAGCATCCTTGCTCGCGACCACGAGGGAGCACCTCGGCTCGTTGAAGGAACAAGTCGAGGATCTCCGGCGAAAGAACACGGTCCTCCAAGCCCAACTCTTGCCACCGAAGGAACCCACGAGCGGCGGCTCGCCGGGCGACGGCTCCAGGGTCGAGGTCCAGACGAGAACCGTCTCGGAGTCCACGTCGCAGGACCGGACCGTGGATCTGCAAGTGACCGTGCGGGGAGACTGTCCGGCGATGAGCTTGGTGATTCGAATCCTCGAGTTCTTGAGGCAATTGAGGAACGTGAGCTTGATGTCCATGGATGCCGACACCCAAGTGCACGAATCGACCATCGTCAATCGGGTCAACCTAAGACTAAACGTCGAGGTATGCGCGATAAACAATGATGCGAAGCTTGTCATATATTGGACCGATTATAATTTTAAATTCAAGATAGTAATTCTTTATTAGCGGTAATATCTTATGGACGTTTTCGTAATTATGAGACGTTTTTTAATAGTTTACACATCAAAGAACAACGTAATCAATTTTTTCTCATTATAAATTTAGAGTTAGCCATCACCCTTAAACATATCATTCACCTCCAAAATAGGTCTACATATGATATATTTATATGCAAATTACAATTGTATGCATCTTTTAAGGATGCAATTTTATGAGTCTAATCGGTATGTTGGTTTGTAATGCAATGATGTGCATTTGGGTGCACGTGATGTTACCTACGATTCACATCGATGAATAATATCACTCAATATCCCAAAAAAATTACTCGAAATTGGTGATTTTTTATGAACCGTACGTGTCCCAAAAAAGGAAATGAATTAAATGAACTGTTTTATTCCCTTTCCTTGTCTTGCATGAGAAAGAGAGGGGGAGATTAATTATAATTTAGATTATTATGAATTATCTTAATTAGGTCAATCTCTAGATTAATTATTTATTTTAATGGCAAGTTAAACAAAAATCTGGTCCATACATTATTGTAGGGAAGCGAATGGGACGAGCCGGGCTTCCAGGAAGCAGTGAGGAGGGTGGTTGCTGACCTGGCACAATGACATTTTCTTCCCCGCCTTTTGAACCAGTTTCAAGTTTTCCAAGGAGTAGGTAGTAGTTACACCGTGCGGCGGCACACCCCGGTATTTGACACGGCCAGCCCATCTCCACCGCTCATCAACCGGCCGTCACCTAATCTCGGCCGTCCATTTTTGCTCACACGAAGTAATCATACATGATTTCATGATTCTCTTCTCCTTCTTTGTCAAACGTTCTGGTGCTTACTAGTGGAGTGCCGCCCTTCTGATTTTGTAGCCATAACATAGCTTTTTCTTCTTGGGGATAATATAGCCAATACATAATTAATTTTAAGTATTTTTTTCCCTACGGGAAATATCTGGATCGACCAAGTACAGTATCCATTCCATCTGATTTCGTGAGGTTCTTACCTGTTCCATCTGCGATTCCGTGACGACCGATACCTAATTTTGCATATTGAATAGACTGAATCAATATTTCCGATTCCACCACACAAAAGTGATTGGTATTCACTTAGATATTTTGTCTCGTTACGACAGCGTAAAATTAGGGTCAAAGTAGAATCGAGCAACAAAAAAAAAAAAAAAAAATTCGAGCCGTTACAAAGATGCTAGATGCAGTCTCAAGTCATAGACAATGAAATGTCATCGTTTCTGTTGGGAACGAGAGGCGCCTGATTTAGCCGTCGGGGAAAAAATGAAAAAGGGAAAAAAGGAAAAAAAAAAAAAAAAAAGGAAAAAAAGGGAACTTTTCAAAATCCCATCATGTGTCGCCCAAATTGACTGCAACTCGTAGGAGAGGAGACCATTATATGTGACAGAACCGCACACGTGGACAAAGCCATGGATGGAACTGAAGATGTTGTCGTTGTTCAAAGCCGGTCAAAAGGTCAAAGGATTGGAAAAAAATTAACAATCGGGACACTTCTTCCTCGAGTGGGGCCCACCCTCCAGCCACGGGGAAAAAAGTTTTATCGAATAATGACGTCATCTCTCACGGTTTCTTTGTCGAGGAATAATATTCCATGGGTTGGACCCGTGATGTGGCACCTCGAAACGCTTGGCTGTGCTCCCATCTGGGGAATTCAAAATTTTTTTTTTAGGGTCACTTTCCTCGTTTTCCACATAAAAATCAAAAGGACTTTCAGACGGCGCTATTGACCAAACCTCCAAAAAAAGAAAAGCTGACGTCGTCCGTTGTCGCTTGTGTCCGAGCAAAAAATTTAGGGTTTTTGTCATCCATTGCCGACATTTAGACCAAAATACGAAAAGGGCCGATGGAGAGACAACATGTGTACAAAAAGTATATGACAAATTCGATTAGGGAAGTTCATACAAAAGGGAAATAAACCGGAGCGGAACCCGACTCTGATACCATATTGGTTTAGGTCATTAGGTAGAGAGAGATGCACGTATAGTAAATCCTATGAACGAGCGTCGGCGTCCGATTCTTCCAAACTATAATAAATAGGCACGGCTTTTGGTTATAATATGTGAGGGTGCGTGAAGGTCTACATCAGCCTAGGAAAACTCCGTCGACGTTAGAAGAAGGGAAACGCTTATGCAGGAAGAGAACAAATGGAGAGAGTTCATTGAATGAAAAGAATAAATAAACAAATAAAGCCCTCTGTGATGATCCACAAAGTGCCATCATTCTTTTTTGTGGAATAATAAGATAATTTAAAGTGACATGTTAAATTACAATATCGTGTACCAAATTAGATCCTTGTTTTCTTGGAGGTAGGCTGGAATTAGTCATTCACGGCTGCCTCGAAGAAGATTATTGGAGAATGACATCCTCATGACCCCATTCGGAAAAGTAATCTCATTCAGAATTGCATTTCATCTATCAATTCTACTACTTTCCACGAGAATTCTGATTTATTGGCAAAAAGGCGGGGAAGAAATTGATTTCTTATTCCACTACAATTGATTCAAGAACGAAATAAAGAACTAATGCCCTGTTAGGATTGGAAATCCTGTATTTTACGAGTCCTTGGGTTTCCGAAATAGTGTAAAAACAAAGAAGTGCTTCAATCATTGCTATTTGACTCCGACGGCATCTAGGGTTCCTCGAACAATGTGATATCTCACACCGGGTAAATTCTTAACCCTTCCCCCACTTACTAAGACTACAAAAATGACTCTATGAAATTACGTCGATACTTTCTAAGAGACATTTCTATTTTTCCCCGGGGAATCTTTCGAATTACCATCGCTTAGCTTTCAATTTGCCTCTGACCAAATTGTCCTATTGTCGTCCATCCTACATATCGCATTTCGCTATATACTATAGTTAGGTTTGTATTTTTACCCAATATGGAGAGCCATAAAATAGTTATATCCTATCATAGCAACAAAAATTTGTGCAGAACATTGGTATACAAGTAAAAAGTCCAAAAAAGTGTCCCAAGACATTGCACTTGCAAGGAATTTGCATGACAAATCAAAGAGGACAACAGTCAAATCACCTCAACTTATTGTACAAACGTCGATTCAGTCCATAATATTTCAATTTTATCAATTTATTCATAAACATTTATGTAAAATTTCAATATAATCATTCAGATCAATTTTCATGGCGATATATCACATCGGATTAGATGGTCAGCAATGTTCCGTGCTTATAAATGCATACATGCATAATATATTAAAAATTTATATTTTTCCTTGTTTGAAGGCATCCTATAAAAAAAGGTGGTGGATCCCGCTTCTAGAAATTCAATTGCGACACCTTCTTTTGTTTTTGTTTTTAAGCCCTCTCGTCTTTTCTACTTTTCTTCTGTCTAGAGTCCACATGTCCCCATCATGAATTGACAAAGCGAACAAGAAATATGATTATGGAAGAAAATTAGGAGCAGCTCCAAAGATGAGGTTTCCAAGAAGCTGGCTCCTCTTGGCAAAATTGCAAGCTTTGCGCGGTTTCGAGGAAGCATGCAACATCAATTTTCTATGGAGAACCCCAGTTTTTATTGACCCTCGTGCTTCAACAGTTCACAAATAGAAAATAAGAGCATTTGAGACAAAATAATCAAAAAGCGGCAAAGCTTACTAGGATAGTGTAAACCTAGGGTTGAGTTTGACCATGTGACTCTCAGTCAAACTCGAATCACTCCTAAATTTTCGTAATTATAAATTTGGACGTGCCTATTGTATAATTATTTAGGGGATGAGGCGAAGTCCAAAATTGATTGCATATGCTATGTTAAAGCAAGTGAAGGAGGTTCATGTTGCACGATTTTTTTGGATCTTGTGCTCAATTTAATAGATAAAAGTATATTTTCTATCTTACTTAGTTTTGAAGTTTTCAGTTCTAGCTCAAATTAACAAATCTTCTATCAAATGGATTTCAATCATTGGCATGGCATGAAAATCGGACAAATTACCCAATCAGTCTTTAACCATTTGTATATATGTCGATTCAGTCCTAAACTTTTTAATTTTGCCGATTCAGTTCTGAACCTCTTGTGAAATTTCAATGCAATCCCCCTAGTCAGTTCTGATCGGGTCATTAGAATTTCGCGCAAAGGTTCGAGGTTCAATTTATAAAATCGAAAAATTTATGACTTAATTGGTATTCGTGCAATAAGTTTAGTCCTGATTAGACAATCCCACCCATAAAAATCAAGCATAAGTTTGGATGTTTTTAGAGCATGGTTGAACTATTTTTTGAGTTGAGGAGTATAGCATGGATAATATTTTCCGCCCAAAAGTTGGGCGTAAACACTAAATATGAAAAAGATGTATTCATCATTTGGGAATTCCTATAGTCCCTCGAGAAACTAAATCTCAAGGATTGATATCAATAGACTTTTGGGTCGGTGTGTTTCCTAGAAAATGAATAAAAAAGAAGAAGAAGAAGCTAAATCCTTTGATTCGCGAAATGTCTCTTCCGCTCACCAACGTTAATCACTCCGCCAAAATCACTAGCATTGACTGCTCATGTGCATGAATGTTTGACCGGAAAAAGGGGTTACGTTCAACGAGGTTGACCGTCGCCAATTGAAAGTACTGATGTATGCTGGCTTTAGAGCTCATTTACGTAATTGACTGTGCACTTGGTTTGGTGACCAGTTTGGAGTGTTGAAAGATAGATAGATGTACACGGGTACATCGCACTGAAAAGAGAGATGCTGTCTGATCATGAAATTGACCAGTTCTGTTGAATTCAAACAAGGGATTCTCGGGGAAAATACGTCGAAGTCCCAGAAGTCAATTGATGCTGCCGGCCTCACCCTGAGAGTACTAGGGAGAGCGATGTTCGAGTCACAAGCCGAACATTAAAGTATCGACGACTGGCCGGGGAGTGTTCTTGGAAAGTTCGACATCGGTTATCCAATGCGATGTAAAATGGTCAGCATATACCTAATTAACTCGTGACTCGGCTACTCATCCTTCGAAGTATATTGAATCCGACTCGACTCTTTGAAATCTTTCCCATGATGGGAGCATTTGTGTTGTGTTGCGACCGGAAATGCAGTTACATGAAGCAGGGAAAAAGCTCATCAGATCATTCAGATCACGAGTCTTGCAGCGATTCCCGAACCTGTAAGCTCTAGCAATACATTGGATGCAGAATCTAGGAGTTCTTGGAATATTAATATCTCCCCAAACATTTGAAACATTCACATCCTCACTAGAAGGAAAAGAGGGAAGGGGAAAACAACAGTGACAGCTTGGGAAACCTCGTAAGGACCTCCGTCCCTTGCACTATGTTCCTACCAAAAACGACCTTACCAGCTTGGTTACATGTACTATATTAGGTGGAATTGCTATTCTGTCTATGTATGACTTGAGCTATTGACAGTCAAGTTGCAGAATATCTACAGTAAGATACAGAATAGGAAAGAAACCGTTATGTTTCCATGTTATCGCATGCATAATTAGGCTTGAACTGCAGAAGCCAAGTCCTCATCCGTGGAAACTATTTCCTCCGGCTTTTGGCCTTCATCTTCTGCATCTTTAACCATCGTCTCAGCCGCGAGCTTTTCCCTGAGTTTAGTTGTGAGTTCTTCTCGGATGCTCTCATTGCTGTCCAAAAACTGTTTCAAAGTTTCTTTGTTGCGGAAAGTCAGCTCATTTAGTCCATATGTTGCCCCAGATTTAGTGATGAATTTGTGCTTCAAAGCGAGATCAATGATCTCTGAATTCCGAGATATCCCCTTGCCAAATTCCAGTTCAAGTTGTACCGTTCTAAATGGAGGGGCAAGCTTGTTCTTCAAAATTTTGACCTGGACTTGTGTGCCTGTAGTCTACATAATAAAACTGGAATAAGCAAATATGATCCGAACCCCAATGAAGAATAATATTAGAATGCACTGCCCGGAAGACAATATACTGAAATGCTCCTGAATTGACTATGAATATGAGCAATGACAAAATTGATCACACAATTAAAAGAATACTCAGAGAATCCAAACTTGAAGTACAGGAGAATCGAAGTAGAATGATATATTTCAGCCAACCTCATATCCAAATAAAGAGAGGCGAAAATGTATTTATAGATCAAATACCTCTTCACCCCTTTTGATAAACCCTGTTCTTTTAATGTTTAGGCGCACAGAAGCATAAAACTTCAAGGCATTTCCACCACAAGTAACTTCAGTGGGTCCACCAAAGCCTCCAAAGGTCGAAAGCTTGGATCTCACCTGAAAGAAAATGAAACTCAGTTAGCTAGATAATTGAAAACTTCACTCCATCAATTGCACCGCAAGCACACAGGAAAATCTAAAAAGAAGACAAGAAAAGAAAAGGAAGCATGGCAGGAGAATTCATGGTGGAAAAGAAAAGAAAAGGAAGTGTGAAGGTAAAATTCATGGTGGTTGTCGCAATTTCCTGTGCGATGATGTGCCTCTATTTTTGTCAGCATACATCTGCCATGAAGCTAGGGATTCTTAAACCCTTAAAGGCAGCAACAGGGAACCAACCAGATGGAATACTCAAGCATAGATCCAGTTATACTTCTGATCAACCGAAAAGCAAGCTTGAACTATTCATTCTAGCTGGACCGATCATATCTCACGCACAAGCATAGACAAAAATATAGTTTGTGCTCTCGCTAGGGGTGTATAAAACGGACTGCCCGACCCGGTAACCACCTGAACCAGAGCAGACCAGCCGGTTTGATCCGGTTCCCAGGAGTGTCGGTCCGGTTCTTAATTCCCAAAAGTGGAACCAGTGTCTGAGAGGTTCGGTTCCCGGTTCACCCTTCCAATTCCTGGCTCCAATGGGGAACGGGACTGGACCGATTAACTATACTTTTTTATTTTATTAGTTCTTAAAAAAAAAAGTGAACTAAACACTATTTCGGTCTAGTTTCAAGTAGTGGGAAAAAAAGTAATGGAAAAAAATAAGTGATTGGTTCTATTGGACCAAACCAGACTGGTCCCTGGTTCCGATTTTTGGGAACTAGACCAGACCGGGAATGAAAACATTTAAACAGCTTGGAATGCCCTTAAGGAAAACTCTCATCCATGAAGGTAGTTGAATATGACAGATTAGCTTTTAACATTAGGAATTTATAACCATGATTACAATTGTCCAATCTACAGAAGGTATACCTGATTTACAAAGATTAATATAGCTTGTGACTGTGATAAGGAGTGACTCAGTTTCCGAAGTGCCTGGCTCATCAGCCTAGCTTGCATTGCCATGTGAGCATCCCCCATTTCACCATCGAGTTCTCCTTTTGGTACAAGTGCAGCTACCTACAAATAAAGTTAATTTAATACTCATATACCTCAGCTTGAATTTTAGTTGCATGATAAAAAGAAGATTCTAACAGTTAAAATGGTAGAATAACCTAGTTATTCAAACCTACACCAACATTGGCGCTGCTTCTGTCATCCAAGTATTGACCTTCTGCAAACAGAATTTCCATATACTATTGATGTAATGGATCTGGCAGTGTTGACTACATACACATCCAGTAAAGAGGCCTTACACTGTCCACAACAACAACATCTACAGAACCACTCCTTATTAAAGTGTCCACAAGACTCAAAGCTTGCTCGCCACAATCTGGTTGGGACAGAAGCAAATTCTCTGTGTTCACTCCAATAGCCTCAGCAAGTGCAGGGTCAAGAGCATGCTCCGCATCAACAAAAACACAGTAACCTACAGATAATGATTTGCTCACATAAGGCAAAGTTTCAACATGTTGAGAGTTGGCCAATAAGCCTCACTCCTGACTCAACCACTACAAATAAAGTCAAATGATGATTATCCTTAAGCACAGTGCACCATGAGATACTAGTTATTATGATATGCTCCAGTTCAGCACTAAAATAAGGGATTCCAAGAACTATAAATGTGCAAGTCCTCAGATTTCCTGAGTTACATGTACCAACAAATACATTGCGTACTCATTAAAAATGCAATTGACACTTTCCTATGCATTCAGACAAGTTTTATCGATAGCAACAGCATATCAATCTGTGCTAGTTGTAATTACTTCAAAGAAAGTATAAGCATTTCATGGTAACAAGCATGGATAAACTGAAGAGTACAAGACTACTGAATGCATTAAGTGTAAAGCTGAATGAGCTGTCCATTGAACACATATACACACTGGATAATCATGTTCTTTTTCTTTAATAGCCAGCATAATCAAGAGAGAGACTGTAGGAGTTTAGAGAGTCACCTCCTTGCTTCTGTGCTTCAGCAATCACATGTAATGCCAGTGTTGTCTTTCCTGAAGCCTCAGGACCATATATCTCTACAACACGCCCCTATGGAATTCAAGAAGCATCAATCACGGAACTATTAATATATCAGACATGAGAATTACATATCCAATTTATACTTTCTGTAAGAAATACATATAATTGAAGAGCCACCTGCATCAAATGAACCAGAAACTTTATTGCGTTAAAAGTGTCCAAGTACCTTTGGAAGTCCACCAATTCCAAGAGCCATATCCAAAGCAAACGAGCCCGTGGAAATGACCGGAACTTGCCTATGAGAGACACATCGACCAAGCCACATGATTGACCCCTTTCCAAAGGAGGAGGTAATCTGATCCAGAGCTTGTTGCAAGGCCAAATCTTTCTTAGACATGTTCTCCTCATTAGACTCCCTCCCATCAGAGGTGGATCTCGTCCTACCTTCATGCAGGCAGAAATTGACCGTTCAGATGGAAAGTACAGCTTTTATGTGTAAACTCAAAGGCAGAAATCGAGTTGCTGTGACAAACTTTAGTAGATCATTTGCCCTTCAAGAAAAAAAGAAACTTTTTTTCTGAGAGTGCCCTCCAACTAAAGATAATTGGGGACGCTATATGGTCTAGGGTGACTTACGTCTATGAAGAACATATGCATTGTTGATTAATGCAAGTTAGGTGGCACTGCTTATATTTGCCAGTTAGGAGCACTACCTCTAAAGGTCACAGCCACAACCATTCAAATTAAGCAATTTGTCATATAACCATGAAAACTCTGTGAGCAATGGACACAAATGGAGACTCCAGCGGTGCAGCCCAAAGGCTTGTCCTCATCACACAACATAAACAAATGCAAAATCTTATAAGGTTCATCTGAAAAAAAAGAACACCTCCGGAAGAGAAGTCGCGAAAATGGGAAGTTGTTCTCAAAAGCCCACCCCAACGGCCCTGCAGTCCAAGAAAAAGTAGAATGACTAACCCCAAAAGAACAAGACCACCAATGCAAGAGTGAAGCGAACCCACGACACAGCAATTCCCTCTCCCAGAAAGTAGCAGGAGCAGGGACAACCTGTGACTTCAGAACAGTGCAAAGGGCATCAACAACAAAGCATCTCCAAACTCGGTACACTACAAATCCCCACTCTTTCCAGTCACCCAAGACCCACCATTACAACCACACGCACGAGCAGTCCAAACACAACTTCACCCTTTTCCCCCTTCTCACAAGCGAGCAACTTCAGCAAGCACAACCAAAAGAGAGGAAAATTCGAACAAAGAAAAAAGGGTCAAAAGAACCCAATCCCACGGACGCAAACAGAGCAAGACCACGGACGCGGACCACGGACGCGACCAAATTCAACAGTCAACTGCGGAACGATCACACAGCAAGCTCGAGAATTGTCCAAGTACACGAACAGGGGACAAGAGAAAGATGGGACCTCCGGCTCCAGCAAGAAGCGTCCGAGCGAACAAGCGCCCCGCAGAGGCCTCGCCATCAAGCGATCGCACGCAGCCCCACCATGGAATATCAAGAAGTGGGTTCCTCGAGCTGGCGTCGAAGCCTCGAATTGCCGCCAAAAGGAGGACGACGATGCGGCGATTCGAATTCTACTGTAGGGACGAAGCGGCGAGCCTTTTCGATCCCGTCGATGTTTTCTCCGTGCGGCAAGCGAAGCCGAGAAGGTGAGACTCTGCTGTTTTTCCGTGCGACGAGCCGCAGGATGAACATTCGGACTGGATCCGAATTACAAAGATGGCTTTTGCAAGTACTAAAATGCATTCACAGTATTTGGATATAAGTCGAATCTATAGGTTCATCAAATAATTGCTCATGTCGTGACGATCAATGTGCCTTGTCGCCATTCCGAAATTGAAGATGCCATAGGAGCCTCGCAGACGAGACGTGAGTATGAAATGGTCATAGAATTGATAATTTATCGGGTAATTTAGAGATCATATATTTTGAGATTACCTGAACCGTTAGATTCGATGAGCCTCACCTAAAAATTGATGCGAACCTTCTAATTTATAGCTTCGGATAGTCGGATGTAGATGCTCGGACTAATATGCATGTTGAGTTCGCTCCTTAAGTAGTCGGCCTAGTAGTCAAATCCCAAGGGCGAGGATAAAGGGACAAGTCAATGGAAGATGAGCGTTTCGGTCCCAACGGAAAGGGGAGAAAAACATAGTAAAGATCATGTTTTGATTTCTATTCACTTATTCGGCTCGCATAAAATCTCGTATCAATGCTCTAAAACCTCTTCCTTGGAAGCAGTGATTATCGAGTCTCGAGCTGGATCGCGACATAATACAAGTTCGTCCGGTGCGCAGCTCCGGCACCGGTGGAGCTACAGTCAGGGCCAAAGCCAAGTTATAAGGCGTCGGCATGTATATGGAAAGTGTCGAAGTGATGAATTATCAATGCATCCGGGATGGCATTGACATTTCCATGGCCGTCCTCTTTTTCTCTCTCTTTTGATAGTTTTCGTGTTAAACCTTTTGGCTGGAGCGACCCCATCCGTGAACTAAGCGCCAACTCATGTGCAATTATTGCTTCCAAAAATAATGTGCGATCATTGCTCCATATCTACTTTTATTTAGATATATTTTAAATTTTCTACATTGTTTTACTTTATTCAGATCCTATGAAGGGCATACTTTTTTTTTTTAACCCATCATCACGTCCGAAAACTTTCGCGATATCCGCTTCACGTCTGATTTTTTTGATTTCCAAATTTTCATTATGGCAAGAAGATGATTTTGTCATTTGCGCTTTTGACAAAATGTAAACTAATGCGCTGAAATGTTCATAATGTCGCTCGATTCCATCCCGTTAGACCAATATCGATTGTTATTACAGTTCCAAATTTTTAATAAAAAAGAATAATTTAAAAATTATTTTCTTAAAAATAATTGTTCAAATCACTTAGACTAATTATTCTATTGACAATCGGCTTACTGATATACTTGTTAATATTGACATAGTGAAGCTTTTAGATACTATGTTCTACTTGCAATCTCCTAGAGAATTAGATCATGTCTTGTTTAGTGATGAAGTTGGAAAGGTAGATTTTAGATGTTAATTTTTCTTAATTTTGCACCATATATTTGCCAAAAAAATAACTTCCGCGACCATACAATGAAAGCATTCTTCTTTCATTCCTTTTTCTTAAGTCACACAAGCGATCATTTTCACACAAATACTTTCGAAATCATTCATTTTGTATCGAAATCATTCATTTTCAACAAAGTAAGTGCCCCTAGAGTTAAGGAGATAATCCATTGCGCCCCCATTTCACTCATATCGACATCTCCAACCCAGAGGGAGAATCAACTTTTGGGTCATCATTTTTCACCCTCCGAACAGACAGGGCAGCCAAGACATAAAGGCTTCGACGTGTCCATAATGTCATCACATTGAATAAATCATGTTCTTGCCCATAATGCCATCATGTTGAATGTATCATGTTCTTGCCCACCTTGGCAACAGCATGATTTGAATTTTCAGCACTCCATATCCTTACAGTTAAGAGAACATAATCAGAGGGCAAGCAAAGATGGGAGTCATGATTTGCTCAAATCCAACAGCAGAGGTGGAGTCCAGAGGAGAGATTCAGAAAGAAATACTATGAATCGACTTTTTAATACCAAATAATCGGCAGTCCGACGATCACAAAAACAATAGCACTAAGGAGACATTTCGTTGGAACAAAATTGAAGATACGGAGATCCTAAAAGCAGACGACTTTAAACACATGATATGCTATCATTTTCAAGTTCCCTAGACATGCTCTGAGCTTTTCCCTGCGCAGTGACACATAATCCACACCTCCCCAATCAAACGAACGACTATACCACAATAGAAATTTCCCCTCAATCAATCACCCCACATACCCCAGAAGAGAAACAAACTAGACCGACCAAAACTGCAAACACTTCAACCCCATACTCCCTCAATGATGATGAGCCGCTTCAGACTCTTGTGATTTCGATCAAGCAAAGCATCACTGTTGCTTGCACTCTGGAGGCCTCTCTCCCTGTTGGCCATCCCCAGCCACTGCTCTGGCAGCTTTCTGTAAATTACCAAACACCAGTATTTAGGATATCAAAGACAAAATCCAGTTGGTATGAAAAGTGAACCAAGTAAAAGTATATGTATAAAGGGAATCAGCATACCTTCTGTCCGGATGTCTGCAGTGAATTCCCAAAGTTCATGAAATATGAATAGAAATTAGTTCAGCTCTAATCAGAACTATCAAGCTGTGAGATACCAAGCAGATAGAAATACCCAATATCAAATAGAATCTCACCTTCTTTTTACTCTTGCTTGTGTCTTCCTCTTCATCCTCGTCTTCCTCTTCTTCATCCTCATCCTCATCTTCATCCTCATCCTCATCCTCGTCGATATCTTCACCGTCCTCTTCTTCTTCTAGATCTTCGAACTCTTCTCCTTGAATAGCCTCCCCTGTAAACCATGAGACTGCATGCGGAATGATCTTGTCCCTGATGGTTGACCTGCAAGATGCACACAAGTCAGAAACATAAGTGTGAAGCAACCACAGGAAGCAATCAAACTGTCAAAGCAAGCATAAATCAATGAATACCACATTTCATTCACTGCCATTAACATAGGCTGGCTACCACCAAAGAAAGCTAAAATGACATGCAAGCATCTTGGATTAGGACAAGTCATGAGGTACCTACCCAATATCATAATCTTGTTCCATCAGATTTTGAAGTTCCTCAGCCTGAAAAAGAAATAGCACAGATCAAAACCTAATGAAAATGAAGAATAAAGCAAATATTTCTTAATCAATTCTGCTGCCATACAGTCTCTTCATCAATGTCTTCATCTTCTTCAGGGACTTGAGGTGGATTGAAGAAATTAAAGAAACTTTCACAATTTTCTGTTTTAGTGATAGGCTTCGCATTCTTTGACCCTTTCTTTGGCTTTTTCTTGAGGAGCTTCTGTGTCAAGCATTTTCCTGGATACCATTCGATCTCCGTCCTATAAGAACCGAATAGTTTCCGTACAGATTAGAATATCAAACTGAAGACAAACGATAAAAAGAGTTCTTCCCAGAAGCAAAAGGAAAACCACACTTCCACTACGCATAAAGGAAAGCCACTTACCCTATTGCTTTCTCCAGTATAGGTTCGTCTTCATCTATCATGTGATAGATCTTCGTCAAGAGAGAGTTCTTGAAGAAGGGGTTTGTATCGAAGAAGAACTCAAGTTTAAACCCTTTGGGGTCATCTATTCTACACCACTTAATATCTTTGAGATATTTGAGAGCGCCTTCATCTCGGTCAGAGATCTGATCAACAAAAGTTAAATGATAAATCTAGTTAGATAAGTAGTCAATATTTGGCATCAGTGCTTCAAAGAAGCATTTGCAACCTACACACACCTCCTCAGCTAAGACTTCATTGTTTTTCATAGCAGAGAGCCAGAAACTAGGGACTCCTTTCTCTGCAAAGAGAAAAATGCGGGCATGTCATATAACTTGCACCAAGTGAAAAATAATGGCGTAGGAGGGTCATCAACTAGATACCTTCATCGGCTTTGTCCTCCTCTTGCTCCTTTGCTGCCTCATTAGTAACTCCTTCAACTTCCACAACACCATTCACAATATCATATCTCTGCATTTCAGCATCCCCAACCCCAAACACATAGGAAAAAGGAGTATGAGAGATAATAATTATAAATATGTAAAAAGCTGAGAGAGGATATCTCCTCTTCACTCTACAGAATCAATAAGTAGAAAACGAAAACAATACCTTTGTGTACATAGGTTGATAAAGCTTTTGATATTTCGCTTCCAGTGCAGCTCTCTCCTCAAAGAATTTTGCCTCCAGTTCGTCATGCTGGCTCTGTTCATTTCAAATGCTCAGGTTCAGTAAAACCCACTTCGGCCAATTCACATCTCCTCACAACATGAATGCTTGCAAATAGAAAAATCAACAGACAAGTAACCTGGTAGAGTTCTTAGAACGAAATCATCTTATTTAAACCAACTAATCATTCACGATAAAAGAATGTTTTAAATTATACAACTTCTAAAAGCCATTACCTCCACCAAAGAACAATTATGTTAATTAGAGACAACAAACATTACGCATGTGTCCCCACATTTCTGTTCTTATCTCAGGATGAAGTGATCTAAGAACTCGAAAGTACTTCGCAGGGCTTAAACAATATGAAAATACTAATTCACAAAGTAGAACAACCAGTAAAAGACGTAAACTCAAGAAGAAGCGAATCTCAGCAGCAGATAACAAGACTCAGGACAGCAAGTTTTCTTTTTTTTTTTCCCAATCGACAAGAGGAACGTGCCTGGATCTCCCTCAGGACCTCCACGCGCTTCCGGACATTGGGCGCGAGGCTCTCGAGCACATCCGAGTGCTGCCCGGCCAACGTCTGCAGCTTATCCTGCAAAAACACCCCCCAGAAGAAAAGTCAGCACCCGTGCCGAAACCCGAAAACACAAGCCGCCACGAGTTCAAGCCCGAGGCACGAATCGCCACGATCCGACGAGTCACAAACCAAGCAAACAAAAGGGAACCCAAAAAAGGCAACTTTTCCCACAGCTCGGACGACCGTCCCGGAGAAGCTCCGCAGCGGACAAGACTAAAGTCCCCGCCTTTCGCCTAACTAAAGTAAACCCACGAAAGAAAAAAGGGAGCGGAATTCCACTTCACTTCAAAACTGACCTTGAGAGCATTCACGAGGCCCGCTCGATCCTCGTCGTTGAGAGCTGCAGGCACAGAACAAGTGGGGGGAAACCAATCATCACCACATCACGAGCTCGACACAAACAAAGGGCGGAGATCGTTCCGGCGAGCCTTACCGGCGGTGAGATCGGCGACGTTGAAGTTGTCCTTCGCGTTGCTCATGGCGGCGCGGCGCGGCTTGGCTTGAATTGGGGAGGAGCGAGGCGGCCGCCGGCGGAGGAGGAGGAGCTTAAACCCTAGGATTTGGGAATTGGGCTAGAGAGAGAGAGAGGGGGCGGTGGAGAGAGAGAGAGAAGGGGATTTGGGCGAAGAGGAGAGGCGAGCGTGGCCTGCTTTTAAATCGATATCTCCTCCCCCTCTTCCTTCTTCTTCTTCTTCTTCTCCTCTCTCTCTCTCTCTCTAGAAACCCTAATTACAACCTGGTCTATTTATTGATCGGAGAAGCGGATTCGTTTCTAATTACGTTCCGATTTAAATTTTCTTTTTGGTATATTTGTTAATTCTCGGGTCGAATTCCGGATTTTTATTTCCACTGATGGGTTTCTTTTATTTTGTCAGTATTTTTATTTCTTTTTGGAGGGGATTGGGCTTGAAGACCGCTTGGGGAATTTCATTAATTTTAGAAAACCCATAATGGGGGAAGAGGGATTTTTTTCCTTCATTTATTCACAATTCGGTAATAGATTTTCCATTCTCGATATTCCCATTCTAGTCCATAAGTAGATTTTTATTTCCATTAAAGCGTCTCTAAATAAATGAGAAATCAATTCACAAGATTTGTTCAGGGTTACCGAATGAAGAAGGCTCGGATAGGTAAACCAAATCTAGAATAATTAATTGAAGGAATCAGGTGATTTTTGTAAATTTTGAAAGATTTTGCCAACGTTCATTTCTTAATTTTGCTTTGTTGAACTTGATCGCTCAAAAATCGGTTGAAAATACTAGAAAAGAAAATAGGAGGAGAAAAAGGGTTTACTCTGTTTTACTTGTATATGACGAAAATCTATGCTGGCATTTGTATTGCTAGAAAAAATAAATAAATCTAAAAAAAAAATTAATGAGAGATTGCAAAAAGTTCTCTGTGCAATGACATATGTATTCCCATGTTGTGAATCCAAAGTCTCACATCTTCTCAACCTAAGTCGAGTAAGTATAGATCGTTGCCCGGTAAGTGTAAATTGAAGGGTCATTGATTAGGGTTCTTACCTGGATCAACACCTTGAGGATGGATGTTCGAACAAAACTTAGGTCAAAATCCAAGTGTTCACAAGGGTCTTGGTTGTCCAACGGGTCCCTGGGGCCACTATCATAGTCGTCCCGATCGCAGTCGTCCCGAGCCCACTCGCCCGTTGTGGTTCATGATTTGCTTTGAGATGGTTGTCGCAAAGTTCTCCAATTTCCACGATCTAAAACAAACGAAAGATCATATGTTTTATATGAATAAGAATTGGCAGAACAAAAGTTCGAGAAGAATTTCCTAGCTGGCCATAGCTTGGGACACTATATATATGTCGAGAGCAATTATCGTGTTTTGTGAAAGAATAATTTCTCGTATGGCCGTATGCCTGTACGCTATATATACACGAAGAGCGACGACCCTATTTCACAAGTTCACTATTTAAAATGAATCAAATCAATGTATTCTCGGCATTTTTTCATATTATCAGTAAGTAGTCCTCCCAAAAATTCCCTTTCCATTACTAGGCCGATATTCACATTTACAATAAACTAACATGAATGTTAAACGTAAGCAGTGACGAATATTATTATGACTAATTGGGTAAATGATACATATAGTCCAAGAGCTAGATTAAGTAAGTATCAAAAGTTTATGGACCATATTGAATAGATTAAAAGTTTATGAATAACATTGTCTATTAGGATAAAATTCAAGAATCACATTGAACAACTTTAAAATTCAAGGACCACATAGCATATCAAACCAAAGATGAGGGGTCATTTGTGTAATTATATCCATCCAATTTCATCTTCATGAGTACTCAAAAGACTGCAACCAAGTTAAAACAAAAATGACCAGTGCCATCGGCGTTCATACAAGTACTGAAAAGATCAATTCTCTTCAGCGTTCTCAGTCAATTTAATCGCACAACCGACACCCATTAAAACTCTCGAGTTTAGCAACGGCCAATCATCTCAGCATCATTTGCATTACAGAGCTACAGGAACACGCCCCTAATTCTTTAGAACTTATCTACGGATGAATCGTCGTTGTCGCTTTGCGGCGTAGATCGCATAAGATCCGGGGTAAATAGGAAGCGACAGAAGACTGAACCCCGACGACACCAACGCAGGACCTACTGTCATTTGCACCGACAAGAGAAGTAAGCGGGGTAAGGACAGGGACTCGTGCAAGAATGGAGGACAAGCAGTTCACCTCACAAAAGCAAAGCGATGGTTTCAGGATCATGAACATTCGCTGGACCAATCAACCCCTTAAAAGACATGCGGTTGTATAGCATTCACCAAACAAGTTTTTATTTCCCGCACGCAGTCGTGCCTAGCATTCTGGAGCAGGTAGCAGTCAATTTGTACAGAAAACTATCCTTAAATTAGAAAACAAGCTCTCACAGACCCTGACTGAAATGATATGCAAAATTTTTTTAAGGAAACTCTAGAATAGTGAAAGTAATTGAGACTGCCGCGACCGAGTTTAAATGGGTAGTCTTGCTGCCTCAAGCATTTGCATCTTCGGGGGTGGATTCATCTGCTTTGCTGGGAACAGCTTGTTTCTCAGGACTTATGACACGTCCAGTAAGTGGATCAACAGGACGCATGTCCCGCGGCCCACCCTTGCGTCCCATTGCCACCATGGGTGGAGGAGGCAGGAGACCAGCTCTGAAAAGAATGCGTTGGACGGGGTCCGAAGGTTGAGCGCCAACCGAAAGCCAATACCTAGATGAATCAGAGATATTATAATCAAGCATGATTGGACAAGTACATCGGCATGAAATTAAGGAAACTTACAGAGAGAGAAGACAATCAAAATAAAACCAAAGAAAACGCAAGCATATGTGCACGTATATACAGAGAATCGTGGAACAGGAGAACTATTAAGAGAGCTTTCGCCCTTTCTAGCCCCACACACCCAGAAAATTATTTAAGTCAGATAATGGAGGATATTTATGACACGCAGGCATAGACCTCACTAGCAATCAACAGAATATCTATTTGCCATCCATGCCTACTAATAACCAAGTTCCCAACATAAAACCTCAAAGATGCAAAATGAAGGGAAAGCTTAGATTTGACCAAAAAGAGTTTCTTATGGCCCTTAGCCTTAAAGCAGCCTCAGAGTAAATAATCCAGGCAACACATCAAAATCTCAAGGCTGAGCAAGGCATTTTTAGATATGAATTCCTATTCTTGCACAAAACTATCAGAAACAAGACAGAGAGAGGGGATCTCAGTTAGATGCATGTCATGGTTGGGTAAGAATCGCCCAATCTAAGTATACACGGAAGGAAGCACCTACAGGTGCATCCTATTTGTCAAGAAGAGAAGCTGCATTCGTCAGCTCAAAACATCTGAAGAGGCAAAAAGCCATTCGGCACTTGTAGGGGACATAAATGAACGAACCTGTTACCTAAATAGTAAAGGATATTATTGCTATGCAAGAACTCTTGAAAGAATCAACCAGATTAAGGGTCACACTGCTACTCAATGCTAGAGAACTAGATGACTGCACTGAATAAAGAGGAAAAAAGGCAGAAGACTAATGAGGCCTATTGGGCATCACCAGGAATTCCAACAACATTACTGCCTCAAATGCAAACCACTCCAGCAAGGTAGAGATTGCGATCAAACCAACTACTTCAAACATACAGATATCAATTGACAAAGCAAAAATGAACGGAAAGAGGGGACTTACTTCACCCTGTCAAATTTGAGACCCATCCGCTTTCCACCATCTTGACCTGCTCATACCCAAGAAATTCCAGAGCAATTAGCAAATGGTCATCATCCCCATCATCGTCAAGTCTAAAATCAAACATGGATTGACAAGCAGTCATAAGATACCAATCTTCATATGTCGGTCCTCATTCTCTAATTTTTATTTGCTTCTCGGGCAACGTCTTCCACTCATAAAAAACATAGTGATCGGATACAAACAACCGAAAGATAACAAAATGACATAATTTTTCCATGCATTGGACCCCACCAGGACTTGTAATAGGGGAGAAGGGGATGGCGAGTCGAGTTCGAGAAGTTCCACCAGAACACGGTGAAAGTTGGAAGTCAAATTTCTTTGAGGAATTTCATCGAACACTTGCCCTATGCCCACACAATATGATGAACATAACTAAGAACCTCAACCACAAGCGAATCGAAACAAAGGGGAAAAAAAGACTAATCTAGCAATGAAAAGATTCGCAGCTCTTTTTTTTTCTCTCTTCTTCCAGATTCATGCAGTTTCGACACCCAATCAATGAGGTCCGACCTTCGCTATCCAAACCAATCGCACGCAGCTCGCTCGTACCTCCTAACCCAGATACTCAACACTTCCCTCATTTCCCACCCAACGAAACCCGACAGAACCCACCTGAGAATATCGCCACGGGCACTCTTTCTCACCGACCCAATCAAATTCAATCAACCGTTCGACGAACGAACCCGCAGGCCACGAACTCCAAGCACTACCCACGAACCCACCATCGCTTCACCGTCACCCAGACACGAAAAGAAGAGAAAAGAGACAGAGAGGAGTATACCGGGCAAGGGGTTGTAGTAACCCAGTACTTCGAGATGCTTGCCGTCGCGGGGAGATCTGCTGTCGGCGGCCATGACCCGGTAGAAGGGCCGGTTCTTGCACCCGAACCTCGCCAACCGGATCCGAACCACCATCGTCTTTCCTTCTTCTTCTCCTCCTCCTCCTCCTCCTCCTCCCTTGCTTCGCTTCGCTAGCAAGGCGAACTGAGCTGCAGTCGCGGTCGCGCTGTCGGGGTCGAAGTCGAGGCGCGACTGATGAGGGTTCTGGGGTTTACGGAGTGGTTCCGCTTCCATTCGCCATTTCTCCCCCTTTCTCTTTTTGTGTTTTACAATTTCCACCCCTGCGATTTTATTAGAGTTGTTGTTACTGAATTTTAAAGAATTTTTACTGATCAACGGGGTGCGCGGGGTAAAATTTCTTGGTTGGGGATGGATTTTTTTCGTAAATAGTTCTTTTCTATTTTTATTCCTAAAACAGTTTCGAACTAAAAACTCGTTTGATAACTACGCACAAAATTTCTACTTGGAATAAAATAAAAATAGAAATGCGTTTGTAACGCAACGATTCTTTTTGTATTTATTTGTTCTTTTTATTTTTTTATTCTTTTTTGTTTTTATTTGTTTTTTTATTTTCTTGCGTTTTTTATTCTTTTTTTTTTTTTTGTATTTTGTATTTTCTTGCTTTTATTTTTTATTTGTATTTATTTGTATTTATTTGTATTTATTTGTTTTTTATTTGTTTTTCTATTTATTTGTTTTTTTATTCTTACTCACGGTCGACGATGGCGGGCGGCGGTCGGCGACCGGCGGCGGCAAAGGGCGGGTGGCGGTCGGCGGCGGTGGCTTCGGACGATTGGAGGTGGTCACGGCAAGAGAGAAATAAAATAAAAATAGAAAAGAAAATTTGTTTATTTCTAAAATTGTTCTTACAGGACAAGAATTTTTTTTTTTTTTCTCGTTTCTATTCTCGGCTAACTTTTCTATTCCAGGAATAGAAATCAATTTGGCGTTACTAAACGGGTTTTATTCTTTTGTTCCGAAAACAAAAGAACAGAAATTCTTTGGAATAGAAATGTTCTCATGCAAACTTAATGGACCGATATATTTGCATGATTAATATGTGAAAAAAATCATAACACCCTCCCTTTTCGGTGTCGATTTTTCATTAAATTATGACGAAATTAAGTTTCTAGAAAGGAGCAACAAAATGAAATGGAAACAACAAATTTTGATGGCGATCTGGGTATAAGTTATTAATTGTTATCCTTTAAATTTATGAAATTACAAGTTCATTGGTCATAACTCGAGATAATTTACTATGAGAAAGGAAAAACGGCTATACAAAAAATAAGAGCATCTCACTCTTCTTGAATTTTAAAGAGTTTTATTAAAATTAGATGGCAATTAAATTTTGCTTCTTTTTACTTACACGATATTTTCTGACAAACACGTCATTTTTTTTTTTTTTTTTTGATGAGTAATTGACATTTCGAGAGGAAAACTAAAATATCAGAACTTCTGTTTTCTTTTAGAAGAACGATATAGATGGTGATTGATGGATTTTGTTACACTTTAATATTTTGCATTTTATGAGTATAGATAACTAGTCCTTTTTAAACTATCGCCTATATTCGATACATATATCAGAAATTAAGTCTGTATCATCCAGATAAGTATTTCATAGATAATTTGAAATTATCAACTATCAAAAAGTTGAAAATCAGTAAGTATAAGGAACTAGGTTTAAAGGAAACTAATTAGAAATATACAGAAGCAACTTAGTTTAAAGTTGAAGACGGCCTAGCGCGGCCAATACAACATAGTGGGGGCTTTGAAAAAACTTTCGAAATCTTACCAAATTACAGCCTGTTAAAATCGGAATTCTGAGTAAAGTTTGTAAATTTGTAAGTGCTATTTTTATTTGATACGACTTAATCTTCTTGTAATATATAATATGTCAAACAGGTTTTTCTAAAAAAAAAATATATTTATTTTTGGAAAGTTCGGACTAAGTCATACCCCAACGTAATTGGACCATATCAGTTCAATTCAGGCGGGGCTCTTGGTGTTGGATCGAGCCTAGCTTGTTAGATCAAAACCAACGAATTTTTTTTTTTTTTTTTATCATATGCTTAGCAGATTTTATGAGTAAGATTCTTAAAAAATTGTTCATATTGCATTCAAAATTAGTAGAAACTAGTTTCATGAAAATTACTTCTAGAGTTAAAATATTACTTCACATAAAGAAACTTTATTGCCTATATAAGTTTCTTCTAATTATATAGTTTATTGACTACTTGTCAAACTTATGGACAAGTAAAAGAAGATATTCGGGACACGTTTGGTAACGATTCTTTCCTGGAACGGATTTTGATTAGAAATGATTTTTTTTTATTCTCGTTCTCGAGAACAATTTACGAGCAAAAGAACGCGTTTGGTAATTGTAAAAATTTTAATTCTAGAATAGAAAAAGAACATAAATGCGTTTGGTAACTACATAAAATTTCTATTCCAATTCTAAAATTTTATCAAATTATAGAAATTCTATTGATTAATTATATTTATACTAAGTAATAAACATATTAACTAATCAATTTTTTTTTATTAAATAGTAAATAATAAACTATAGTATAAACTATAAACATAAATACTAAATAATAAATTAAAATACAAAATTAAATACATATTCTATAAATAGCAAAATTTCAATTCATACTTCAAATCATTTCTTTATTTTTTAAATAATTTTATTCATTTTTCATCCTTTTCTTTTTCTCCTTTATTCCTCCCCTTCTTCTTCTTCTTCAAGGTGGCCGGTCGCCGGCCTTGGGATGACCGGCGATCGGCCGGACGAGGGCCGACGACCTCACCGGAGGGTCGTCGGTCCTCGTCGGCCGAGCCGAGCCTTGCCGATGGCTAGGCGGCCTCGCCGGGGCTAGGTGAGGCCCGCTTGGCCCGGCGAGGCTTGGCCTCGCTAGATCGGGAGGCGCACCCGGCCTGCGAGGCTTGGCCTCGCTAGATCTCGGCGAGGCTTGTCTCCGCAAGCTCGCCGGACCGATTGCCGCCGGTGGTGGACGGTAATCGTGGCGGTGGCGGTAGATGAAGAAGAAAAAAAAAAGGGGAGAAGAAGAAGAGAAAAGAGAAGAAGAAGAAGAAAATGGCTTGATTCTTGTTTGATTCTTAGATTTGTTCCTGGAACAATAATCAAAATTTTTTTTTTTTTATTCTTGATTCCATTCCAAATCTACTTCGAGAACAAAAATAAAAATTTGTTCTCCCTGGAACAAAATTTTACAATTTTGTTCCAAAACTATTCCCAAAAACAAAAAATCAAAATCAAGGCATGTTTGGATGGTTACCAAACAGGCCCTTATATTCCTAATAAATTACAAACCAATGTGAACAAGTTATTTGACGTTATATTTTTCAATTTACCCAATATGTTCGTAGGTAGTAAGTAATTTTGGATAGATATAAATTATTCTTAAGTTAAGAAATTAGCAATAAGTTTGGGAATTAAAAATTACTTAAAGGAGCAAACTTATTTTTCATATTGTGAATATAATTTTAATTACACATCGAAGTAACTTTCAAAATAATAGTTTTCCAAAGGATCTTTTAACGTTGTTGTGGCACTCATTCAAAAATTAGATGTTATCAAATAATTAAACCATATGATTGAAATTCACTTTCACAAAGGAAATTAAATTCGTTTTAGAAAAAGATGAACAATTATTAACGATAAAACTAGAGATGAACTTCCAACTTAATTATATCCAAGAAAAATAATGATTCTAAATTTAAAAGTTCATGATGACACAAATGTTTATAAATTTACTCACATTAAAAACCGCACATTCTTAAAAACATATCTATGATGTTTTAACATCAAAGGGTCGTTATAATTAATTTTGAAAATTAAATTATCTAAATTTAAAAAATTTTCATTTATTAACCACATATTCAATTTCACCATAAATGTAAAATTTCTTTGGCGTTAGCCCCATATTAACCACGTATGGAGCATAGTCAAGTTTGAAACTTGGCATCCGAGAATTAGAGTCATCTCTCTACGTTTATTGACGAAGCAGTTGGTGTGTTTGAATCTTCCCCACAACAAATAGAATTAAAATAAAGCAATATACAAAGTTGAATTCTATAAGGATATCGTGCATAGTCCATTTAAATGACTCAATTTACTACATGTGATGTCTCTATTGGTGTAAGTGCCGTTACCTTAATACATTTTTTTAACTTCATGCTATTTCCACTTAATCCATTATTATTGTAATAGCTCTGAATTTCGGGTTAATACAATGAAAAACCGTAAACTAATACACTCGTAACATAATTACCCTCTATTAGCTTCCATCAAATTTTACCATGAAATTGCCAAGTTGAATAACATATGACAATAACTCAATTGACATAGTAAGTCCTCATGGAAATCTTTATCAGTTTGGGGCAAATTTTTTAGTGATCTACCAATTTGGGATTTTTGGTAACCAAAAATTAGTTAGGAATAAATTTGAAACATGTGCATCATTTGAAGTTTTTGGTGACTCAAAAATTATTTTGAGTTAACTTTATCATAAATATACCAGTTTGAATTTTTTTTTTTTTAATATTAACTCTAACTTTTTATATGATGAGATACATTCTTTGAAACCCACCTAAGAATGCGGTTGCAATCAATTTCTTGTTGGGCACATAAAGAAAATCCTTAGTCATTGCCACATTGGCACGTATCCTACCACAGCCGCTCGCGAGTGTGGAGATATTCCTAGAAACCCATTTTGCTTTGGGAAAAAAAAAAATCTAAATATCGTATTCATTCATAAGGAAAGCAGAAATTACATAAACAAAAAAATAAATTAACTTCATAGATTTTTTTGAATTGCTCAAAAAATAATGGCAGCATTATTTAGCAACTATATATAATGGAGGCATTTGATCGATACAAGATGATGCCCTCATAGTATTTTTTTTAATTGATATAAAAGATGATGGTAATTGGATCATTTGCCATTCTAAATCGGACAAAATCGATAGTGCCTGTTTTGATCAAATTCGGGGATTCGAGAATATTTTAAAATGTTTCAAGTGACTTGATAAGATTCAATTGTTGGAAATTAATCCAGATAAAACACACTATTTGTTGTAATAAGAACATCAATGTAAAGAAGATGATAACAACTTTATAATATCATTCATTTTACAAATCTCGGAGCAAAAGAAAATAAGATATCACTGAAAAATAACATAAAATAGGAGGTGAGGTACGGATAACTGAATCTCCTTAAGACGATTAGTTCCTCGCCAAAGGTGCTCTGCAGATTCACGAACTATGCCTCTCAAAATACAACACCTCGAACTTATTTGGATTAGCACTATACAAACAGGACTCAATTGAACCGTTCAATTGAACCAAAGACACTCGAAAAAAAAGAAGAGTACGAAAGTATATCAAAGCCTTTTGGAATCGAGTTGGAAAAACCAAAACCAAAACCAAAACCTCTAATGAAGCTCTATTCTCATATCTATTTATAGAGCTTTTGGTTTATGTACTAAAGAGATACATGAATTAAATAGACGCGTGTATCCATGAAGTTCATGAATAAAGAGATACATGAAACCAAGAGATTCATAAATCCAGACATACATGAATTCAAGAAATTCATGAACTCAATAAATACATGAACTAAAAGATACATGAATCTAGGAAATTCATGAAATCAATAGATACATGAACATAAAAGTTGAGGAAATACATGAATCCAAAAGAGATACGTGAATAGAAATGACGTATCATAATTATTGGCTTTCGTTGATCCATTAACCATAATTACAACAATACCTAGAGCTAACATCATATGACCCTTTTTTTTTTTGGTCACACATATAACCTAGTTGGAATAGAGTAAGAGCTAAAGAAGCTCCTAGTAATATTGTTATTATACAGATTGAAGATACGACATTCGATACGTAAGGAATGATGGCCAATGACGAAAGCATTCCATTGGGTTGACATATGAAAAACTGGGTAATGAATTCGGATATTCCTCGAGCCCTTAGAAACTCTAGATCCATTTTCCAAACCTACTTTCATTTTGAATCAAGAGATGGGATTCAATCAATGAAAATTTAATCATATCTTTCGCCTTTATCCTATTCTATATTCCGAATATCTAATCTTACGAATTAACCGAATCAATCAACCTGCAGTTAGATTAATCGGAATCAAATCATACCTCCTAGTCTCATCTAATCTTCTGATGATAGAACCAAATTATATCTTTTACTATAATCTAATATTCGGATGGTTCACCAATAATATCATCAAGCTTATCAGTATTTAACTATGCGTAGGGCTGGCCGGCCTTGAGTCAATCCCATTTCCGTCCAACAGGCGAGGGGCGATTCCCAATCAGGTTGCTGTTTGGAGACGGCAAGAGGTCGCTCCTTCCCTCCCTCAGGGTCCTGTCTGGAATCAATTGCTCGGATACATTGGGACTTCGGCGATCCAAATAGATACAAAATGTTACTGGCGTTCATGAAAAAGGGAATCCTCCAGAAGGGCAAGAAGTTGAGGCAGGGTTCTGGGGGAGCCATAACTCCCGAGATAAATTTACCACGAGAAAGGAAAAACAGCTACACGAAAAATAAGAGCATCGCGCTCTTCTTGAATTTCTAACAGTTTTATTAAAATTAATGGCAATTAAATTTTGCATTTTTTTGCTCAAGCAATATTTTCTGGTAGACACGTCATTTTTTTTTTTTTTTTTTTTTTCAGTGGGATGAGTAATAGACAATTCGAAAGGAGAGAGAAAATATGATGCAAAACAGAGTTCGTAGGGAGGAGAGGGAGACTTGGGGTGCGTTTGGTAATATTTTTGTTTAAAAATTGTTAGAACATAAATAAAAAAATTGTTTCTGTTCCGGGAATAATTTTTGAACAAAAAAAAATGCGTTGGTAAACTTGTTCGGGAATAAAAAATGAATGTAAACACGTTTGGTAAATTTGTATTCTTTTTTGTTTCTTTTAATTTTTTAATTTTTTAATATTTTTATTTTTATTTTCTTTCTTTTTTTTTTTTTTCTTTTTTTTTGGTAGGTCGCCATGAACAAAAAAATAGATTTGGAACAAAAACGCAAACAAACGCGTTTATGTTTTTTTTTTTTTTTTCTCTGAAAAAAAAAAAGAAATTTTGTTTATAAATAGAAATGAGAAACATTAACAAACAAGCCTTTGTTCACAGAGCGGGCCCCACGGTGCCACTTGTCCTCCATCGAATGGACTAATGTATTTATCACGTGGCTACTACTTAGTGTATCCAATATTTTCTCGGATTGGGGAGAAAATATTGGGTGGTCTGGAAAATTTTGTCATTTTTGGCCTTTCTATGACGTGTTCTATTTAACTAGAGCCGGCCGACCTTGAGAGCCGACCCCTTTTCCGTCCAACAGGCGAAGGCAAATCCCAGTCGGGTTGCTGTATGGAGAAGGAAGGAGGTCCCTCCTCCCCTGCCTCATGGTGCAATCTGTCTTGTTGGAGATTACTCATTAACCTGATACCTCGGAACATCAGCGATGCAGATAGAAACAAAGAGTTACTGGCGTTGGGGAAAGAACGAATGCTCCGGGAGGGCAAAAAGACGAGGCAGGGTTTTCGGGGAGCCATCGGGGAGTCCAGCCGTCCATGCAGATGCGACGTGTTCCTGAGCTTCCGCGGCGAGGACACACGCAATGGCTTCACCGGCCACCTCCATGCAGCGCTGGACCAGCGAGGGATCGCCGTGTTCATGGACGAGGAGGAACTCCGGAAGGGCGAGGAGATCGCGCCGGCGCTCCTCGCAGCCATCGGGGATTCGAGGATCTCGATCGTGGTGTTCTCGGAGAACTACGCGTCCTCTAGCTGGTGCTTGGACGAGCTGGTGAGAATCGTGGAGTGCAGGGATACGATGGGGCAGATCGTGCGGCCGGTGTTCTACAAGGTGGATCCGTCGGATGTGAGGAACCAGCGGGGGAGGTACGGACAAGCCCTAATTGAACACGAGGAGAGGTTGAAGTCGAACGGCGGCGATTTGGAGAAGGTGAAGAGGTGGAGAGAAGCACTGACTAAAGCTGCTAACATCTCTGGCTGGCACTTGGTTGACGAGTAAGGCTCTCATTTACTCCTTTCTGAGTATGCTTACTGTTTGTTCTGTGGCAAAAGAAAAAAAACGAAAAAAGAAACTGTTGATTACAGAATTACACTAGTTTCCATGACAATAGTTTCATGGCAATGCTTTTGCATAAAATGGGAAAAATATCAATTCACGGTCATTGAAGCGGGAAAGCTTCTTTATTAGTTTTCTTGACAAGCAAGTCATGCGTCAAGTGTATAAATATGCAGGTCGACCACGTCCCTCTACAAGCCCGTTACTGTTTTAGATGTCAATTGCTTGAAACTGAATTTAATCTGGTCTATAGTGCTTGAGATAGTAACCGTGGTTTGATCTTATTGGAGATCAGCTTAGTACTTTTTGTATCAAATATCTTTGAATCTACCAGGCGTGAGTCTAATGTCATTCGGAGCATTGCCAAGGGAGTATGGAATCAGCTCAATCGCAAGCAGGTACACATTCCCGAAAACGTGGTTGCCATGGACTCGCATGTGGACCACATGCGTACTTTGCTAGACATGGAATCAAATAAGGTTCACATGGTCGGAATTTGCGGATTTGGAGGAATAGGGAAGACGACTATCGCCAAAGCTACTTACAATGCTTTTGCGCATAAATTTGACTATTGCAGCTTTCTTTCCAATGTCAGAGAAACTTGTGAGAAATTCACAGACCATGACCTACTTCGGCTTCAAGAGGCACTTATTTCCTAGGTAATGTTGGATGATGATCTGAAGCTTGGCAATGTCCACAGAGGCATGACCATGATAAAGAGTAGACTTTGCAAAAAAAAGGTCCTCATTGTCATTGACGATGTGAACCAATTGATCCAATTGGAAACACTAGCTGGAGGACCTGATTGGTTTGGTTGTGGAAGTAGAATCGTCATAACGACTCGAGATGATCATTTACTGGTTGCCCATCGCGTAAAAAGTATATACAAAGTTGAACCGTTAGCTTACTCTATGGCGCATATGCTCTTGAGTTCGATTGTTTTCAAGGATTTTTCTCCTCCTTCAGATTATGAAGCGCTTTTATATAATGTATTGGCTTACACCAAAGGACTTCCATTAGCTATTAAAGTTTTCGGTTCTTTTCTTCGAGGTAGAAGCTTACTTGAATGGAAGAGCACATTGGATAAATTGAAGAGAGTTTTCAATGGAGAAATCTTCAGTGTGCTGAGAATAAGCTTTGATGGCCTAGATGATTATGAGAAGGATATTTTTCTTGATATTGCATGCTTCTTCAATGGAGAGAGTAAAGGTTATGTGAGAGATATTTTGGAGAGCTGTGATCTCTACCCAGATGTTGGAATTGATGTTCTTATAGATAAGTCACTCATCACTATTGAGCATGGCAATCTAGAGATGCATGATATGATTCAAGAAATGGGAAGAGAAATTGTTCGGAGGGAATCTCCCAAAGAGTTAGGGGAGCGCAGTAGATTGTGGTCCTATGAGGATGTGCTTCATATGCTAACAGAAGGCACGGTAATAAACTAAGTCATGATCTTTTGTTTTTGGCAATATATATGCTTGTTTGGTAGGGTTAAAGCCTCAGAAGAAGTTTTTTTGTCCTTCTGCGAAAATAGAAGTGTATGAATATACACACACATATATTTATGTCTTTTTTTTTTTTTTTTTCAATTTTTGTTTTTTGGCTAAGTAAGAGAATGACGTAATCATCCCAAAAGAATCACTTTTTGCACATTTCCATCCTGAGATCTGAGGTTTGTACTATTGACCTCTTCCAGAAAGGAAATTAGAAAAACATCTCTAGGACAAATGCCATCCTGAGATCTGAGGTTTTTTTTTTTAATTTTTTTTATATGATCTGTAGTGTTTATAATACTCACGTATCAAAGCAAATTCTGAAAGCTAAGAACAAATGGCACCCAAAGCACACTAAATCTTATTTATTACTAGTTAAGCCTGTGCACATACACCTTTGCAGTTAAATTGTCTACTCATATATGTGCTGTCAGGGAACTAATAAAGTAGAAGCAATGATGCTCAAGTTGGCTGCTCCTGAAGAAGTATGCTTTAGTGCTCAAGCCTTCACAAACATGAAAAGGCTCAGACTTTTTTTAGCTCGCAATGTATACATTCAGGTGATCCTGTATACTTTCCCACTGAATTAAGATGGCTGGAATGGCCCAACTACTCTCTACCGTCCATGCCATTCAATATTGGCCACAAGAAACTTGTACATCTAGACATGAGTAAAAGCAACATCAGAGAATTGGGGAAGGGATTTATGGTACGTACTTGCAATATTCTATTCTGTCAAGATAAAAGATGAAAATGTGAAGATCTTAAAAAAAAACTACTTATATGTGCCATCATTTACTATGCAGTCTTATAGAAGTTTGAAGTCGATTAATTTCAGCCACTGTACATTGCTGAGTGAAATTCCCGATGTATCGTCATTGCCAAATCTTGAGAGTTTGGATCTCCAAGAGTGCACTAATCTTGTTGAGGTTCATCAGTCTCTCGGATGTCTTGAGAAGGTCATACATTTAAATTTTTTTAACTGTTGCAATCTTAGTCGTTTCCCAAGTAGTTTGAATTCAAGATCTCTTGAAAATCTGATTCTTAGAGGTTGCTCAAAGCTTTCAAGGTTTCCAGATATTCTTGTACAAGCGAAATGTCTCAAAGAACTTGTGCTTTATGAGACTGCCATCGAAGAGCTACCCTCCTCTATCGCTAATCTCATCGAACTGAAAGAGTTGTGTCTAACGGGTTGCACAAACCTAAAAAGCCTTCCTTGTAGCATCTATACATTGCATCATCTTGAGCGTATTTTCATTGATGGTTGCTTGCAACTTAGCAAGTTCCTGAAATGTTTATGTGAATCAAGTGATTGCATCGATTTCTCTCTCCCGTCAGCCCTTCCGAGCATTATTTACTTGAATGTGCAAAGATGCAGCTTATCAGAGCTTAGTTTCTTGAAAAATCTTCATTGCATGTCCTCATTGACAATTTTAAATCTGTCGGAGAACAAGTTTGTTAGCCTTCCTACCTGCATTAGTCAATTTACTAAGTTGCAGTAGCTTGATTTGACGCATTGCAAGCAACTTCGAGAGATTCTAGCTCTCCCACCAAACATAACATATTTACTTGCGAAAGGCTGTGAATTGCTAGAAACATGTGTGGACTTATCACACATGTTACGATATAATCCAGATGAATCACCTTGGCTCAGACGAATTGACTTCTTTGGCTGTCATAAGTTGATCCAGGATCAATGCTCCAGCAATTGTAATATGCTATCAATTGAGGTTTGTCTCTCTGTCTCTATCTCTTTCTGCCTCTGTCTCTCTCTCTCTCTCCACATGTTTCTGTTGTAAGTGTGAATATTCTACAATGGCAGGGATTAATTGGAGAGACTCGGGTTGACATTTTTCATCCAGGAAGCAAGATCCCAAAGTGGTTTGTCCATCAAAGCATGACAGGATTCATAAGGTTCCTTGTATCTTCAGAATTATACTGTGACGTAGCTGGCTTGGCCTTTTGTGCGATTGTTGGTTCAACTAATCGGAAGGAAACCAATATTTCACGCGAGATCCAGTTGTTTGTCAACAATCAATCAACTTATGGTTGTGTAGATTGTTTTTCCTCGTTGGAGTCTGACCACATCTGGATTTTATACATTCCACGGCGAATGATGTGGGGATTGGACACAAAATTGCTAAATCACCACAGTCAATTTACAGTACTATTTCAAGCAATGGACGGGACTCTAAGAAGCTGCGGGGTGCATTTGGTGTACAAACAAGTTAAGCAATCCAATGACCCAAAGATGGACGAAAACATCGATCCTTTGAATTCGAACACAAACCTTACAATTCCCGAATTTGGAGCCGCAAAAGGAAGGAAAGATTTTTAGACTCCCAACATGGTTACTATGAGTCGAAATTAGCTTGTAATTTATTGTAGGGGGTCATATTAATGCCCTTTCGAGCATCTTTGATTGTGTGTTTCCTCATAGCGGAAGTAAGCTTGCTGTTGTGTTTTTCTTTACCCTCAAGATTATGTAATCATCTTCCATCGTTTCTCCACTAAGAAAGTGCAAGGATGTTCCTATCTAGTCAATATTCCTAAATTTACTTGTCGACTCACATCATGTCACGACCAATCTTAAGAAAGAGAACCCAAAGAACAAAGAAGGGCTTCAAACAGAGAACTAGAATTTACAAATTGGCCCAATCTATCTGCAAGACATTGCACGATTTTGGTTCTACAGGGTTATGGTGTACTTGGTCATAAAAACATTTTAGTTGCTCTTTCTATATTTTCGCCCAGCTCTAATCTCGGTCTAAGGATAGATCCGCGATTACTATTGAACAATTATTAGAATGAAGGATGGGCCGTGCAGTTCGCTCAGCTACATGGTAGTGTCTGCTTTGGCCTTGTCTCCGATTCACCTCAAGCATGATTGCTCATGTGCCTCAAGAAAGCATGACCATATATAAGTAATCATAGTACCCCATCGATTGTCATGTCCACTGCTACCGCCTCCTTTGCAGTGGCTTAAGTAAAAGGAGTTTTTGCAAGAATCGCAGCATGTTTGGTTTGTCTGATCGTCTGCATAATGCTTGCAAGGCGCCCATCATCCCCAAAGAGCAGTGACAACAAACATATCTTGTCGTGTGAACACAATTGAGCTGGACTTGGAGGACTGAAAAGCAAGAATCAGATTATCGTCACATTCTCAACATGAACTGACTCTGGATGACCCATGCCCACATATTCCACCAAGTCAAAAGGTCTGTTTTCCCTTGAGAAAAGCATCGTCTGACACTTTATTCTCTCTCTCTCTCTCTCTCTCTTTTTGTCATGGTCCGGTACCTTTATTCTATCGTACGAAAACCAAAAAAGGGGAAAAGGAAGTGGCTTTAGTAAGAGTGAGAAGGCATTGTTACGAGCCCTCAGGTGTGGTCGTTCTTCTGCTTTTTATTTCAGGTCAAGTTTCCTCCATTTGCTTGCCAATAATGAATTCATTTCCGTATGCTCATAACATTTACCCAACTTAATGAACTCACATATCAATGTCATGTTTCATTGATCAATCTCATGAAGTTAGACGTCGATGGACCATTGACCAATCTAATAATTAATATCTAGCTATGGTCTCGCTTCATGCCAATGACAAATATTACAAATGTTTACCCCTTGGCTATGTCTCCACCTATATTAATGGGAGGTTCGACCAAGAGGACGTCTTGATAATGATATGCGTACTTACCCCCTCGAAGGATTCTAATCATAGCGATATGAGCATAATCCATTAATATCATTTTCCAATAACCCACAAAACAAACCCATAACTCATCTCATAAATCAGTTTCACAAATTGAATATTTGTCAAGTAGAATGCATTTCATAAAGTATTTAATAAATCAATACATATAACATTTTTGCAATCCCTTTCAAAACTTAATTTATCCCATAGAATATATTTCATAAGACATTTTTTTAAACCATTTTGGAATTCATTTCAAAACACATTCACAAATTAAGATATTAAGATATATATATAACCTTTCAAAATGACTTTCATAAAATGTTCCTCAAACCATTCACAAATAACTGAAAAGTAGTAAATATCAAATTTAAATTTTTATGCAACGAACATGCTTTTTCATAACTTATAAAATATATCAAATATCTATCGTTTTCAAGACATGAATTTAAAAATTTATAGAAGAGATAGCACTAGTCACTTGGGCGTACCAAAAACCAAATAATGAAGGCCGTTCGAACCTTGAACTAGCAATGCTATCAAATAAGCTAAAAAATGTCAAAATCGAGTAAAGCACTACATCAACTACGAATCGATTAAATCAAGTCTACTTGCTAACAAAACGATTCCTACGTTTTAATAAAACTCTCGTCCAAAGCGGATATGTGAAGCTATCCGCAATGCGGAGCCTAAGTGCCAAATTTTGGAATTTCATTTTGACTATGTCGCGACCTATCCCTCGGGGGAGGGAATATGTTTAGGGATATTGCCTAAAGACGAGCTTACAGCCCATGAATAAGTACGGGCTCTCCCAAGTTCATACATCGCGCGACATTAGAGTGTTCCTAAGAATTTTATAATAAGGAGTTGCTACTAGTTCATTGGAGTCGGCTAGAAAACAAGTGAGGTACAAGAGTACACCTCACTTCCTACGCAATCAAAGAATCTAGGATCGGGGACTTGATTATACTAATTAACCAATTAGTGCCATTTCAGTGTCTAATATTGTTCATTTTTTTTTAAAAATGATTTTTGTCAAGCAATTTGGATTAATTTTAGACATATCCATCAACGTGCAAAGTGACAATGTGAGTGCACAATCAGTAATATAAAAATTGGCGACCAAAGTCACACCAAATAAATTGCATCGGGAGAGTAAGAATCTAGCATTATCAAATGCCATAGCTAATTGAGTCAAATGGAAATTATCAACATGTAGAAAGTGCGCAATTAGAGACAATCATCTCTAAGGACAATTAAAACCCTAAGATAAAGCTATAAGGGCTTGGTCAGCCTTGAGCATAATTATGAATTGATAGGCTTCTTCTTTTAGGAGAAAATAACCCACAAAATTAATTTTTAATCTTTTGAGGAATTTAAATTTTTAGATTATTTTTTCGGATTTTTAGATTTTTTATGAAAAAAATAGAGTTTTCGAATTGTCCCAAAAAAAATCTAGATTTTATAATTTTTTTTTGAATTTTTTGAAAATTTTCGAATTTTTTAATATTTTCTGAATTTTTGAATTTTCGGAAAGTTTTTTGAATTTTTAATTTATCTTTCGAAATTTTTTAATTTTTTAAAAATTTTGAATTTTTGAAATTTTTTAATATATTTTTAATATTTAATATTATTATATTCGAAAAAAAGGGTTCGATTCGGTCTATATAGCATTGACACGAACACGCAACACGCCGACACGTTATTTCTAAAAAAAAAGAGAATTTCGACACGTTCCGACACGTTATATATTAAATATATATTTTTATATATAAATGCAAAAATAAATAATAAAAAGAGCATAGAATTAATTTATACTAAAAATATTAATTCAATATTTGTTAATATCATTCATTGTTTTAATTTGACAGAGATTGAATAAGAAATTAAAAAATTGCAAACACAAAATAGTAAATTTAAAGGAACATGTCATGTTTTCTTACACTTATTGGAAATTAGTGAGATTTCTTATAGTCTCAAACAAAGTTCGAATTCATGATATAGACTGCTTGGAGCTCTTTCTGCAAAACAAGGTTTGAGAAAAATGAAAATCTAGGACAAGAACCAAAAGAAAAGGAAATAACAAAACTCGCCATGGAAAATGTAAGAGATAACTCACAAGCTAACGACATAGACCAAAAGAAATAACTCATAGGCGACGCTTGCGAGAGGTGGAAAGAAGCAAAAAAAAATAAAATAAAAATCACAACTTTAAGTCCGCAAGGGTGGCCGAGCGACGCCGACGAGAAGAGGAGCGTTCCATCGTCACTCATGGAAATGTCAAAATTTATAAGTGAGAAACTTGAGAGTGAGAATTTTCTTCTTTCCCCTTTATTTTTGTTTTTTTTCATATATTTATATTTTAACCCCTCAAATATTGAAAATTTTTAAAATTGACCTTATGTGTGTCGGAATTCCCGTGTTGGAATTTCGGACTTGTGTGTCGAAACGTGTCGAGAAGGGTTGACCACGTGGCGGATTTCCCGACACTCGTTAATCGCGTGTTGGAACGTATCGGAGTGTGTTGGATATGTGTTGGAGTGTTGGATACGACACAAAACTTCCGGAGAGTGTCGCATGCTTAGGGTCGGGTAAACCCGATTCGGCCCATTGACCCGATCCGACCCCGGATTAAAACTAAAATAGACAAAACTTATTTCTTAAATTTTTTTTTTGTTTTTATATTAATGTTAATATTTTAATCAATTTTTTTTTTTGTATTTTCCCTATTTTGTCTTTTTTGCTGCACTCCTCTGCGACTCCTCCTACCTAAGGCCAACTTTTATTTTCCTTTTAACTATTTTTCACTTTTTTTTTTTTTTTAATTATTCTTCCCCCTCTTTGGTCTTCTTCTCCCTCGTGCATCCCCTCTGCACGCCGGAAGCCTCTTCTTCCCAAAACATGGCCTCATTGAAACTCAGCCAAACAATGACGTGGCCTGGAACAACCGACGACCCTTCCACCGCCGAACCACCGCCGAACACTAGTTGGCCGAAGATCATCACCGTTGCCAGAATGTTTCCGGCCAAATATTAGATTTTTGAGCCCTAGAATTTCGTATGACCAAAACTCCAACGATTCGAGTACTAACACCGGCATGGGCAAACAACGCGACGGAAGGGACTCCTACTCGAACAGAGACAACACCACAGAAACGAACATCGCAGAAACCATTTCCAAATCTCATTTTGACATTTTATCAAACACATTGAATGCACCGGCTATAGGGAGGACCTAGGCTCGTTCGGGGCTATTGTTCAGACTAAGCAATGATCATTGACACACAAACAACATTCCGAACCAACTCAGAGAGAGATCACATCAAATTTAACATAGGTATGATCTCACTTTTTGTGTGTTTACAATTTTCCCCTTGCGATTTTATTAGAGTTGTTGTTAATGAATTTTAAAGAATTTACTGAGCAATTAAAATAGAACGATATATTTACAATTTCTAATTTATAATCTTTTTTTCTTTTTGTGCCTAATTAATATGCGAAAATCACAACACCCTCCTTTTTCGGTGTCGATTTTTTAATTAATTTATCGCGAAATCAAGTTTCGAAAGGGAAGGAGAAACAAAATAAAATAGAAACAACAAATTTGGATGGCGATATGAGTATAAGTTATTTATTGTTATTCTTTAAATTTATGAAATTACAAGTTTATCAGTCATAACTTGAGATAATTTACTATGAGAAAGGAAAATCAGCTATACACAAAATAAGAGCATCGCGCTCTTCTTGAATTTTAAAGAGTTTTATTAAAACTAGGTGGCAATTTAAATTTTACATTTTGTTTTCCTTGTGTGATATTTTCTGATGGACACATCTTTATTTTCGGGTGAGTAATAGATAGTTCAAAAGAAAAAAACCAGATGTCAAAACTTTTTTTTTCTTTTTCTTTTTTTTTCCAGAATAACGACACAGATGGAGATTTATGGATTTCGATACACTTTAATCTTTTGCATTTTATGAGTATAGGTAACTAGTCCATTCCAAACTCTCGTCTATATTCGATACATATATCGAAAATTAAGTCTATATCATCTAGGTAAGTATTTCATAGATAATTTGAAATTTTCAACTATCGAAAATTTAAAAATCAGTAAGTATAAGAAACTAAGTTTAAAGGAAACTGACTAGAAATATGCAGAAGTAACTGAGTTTAAAGCTGAAGACGGCCTAGCGCGGCCAATACAACATAGTGGGGGCTTTGAAATAACTTTTCAAATCGTACCAAATTATAGCCTATTAAAATCGGAATTCTGAGTGAAGTTTGTAAATTTGTAAGTGCTATTTTTATTTGATACGACTTAATCTTCTTGTAAAGTTTAGTATGTCAAAAAGGATTTTTCTAAAAAAATATATTTATTTTTTGGAAAGTTCGGACTAGGCCATACCCCAACCTAATTGGACCATATCAATTAAGTCGGGGTTGGGCTCTTGGTGTTGGATCAAGCCTAGTTTGTTAGCTCAAAACCAACGAAAAAATTATTTGTCATATGCTATTTTATGAGTAAGATTCTTAAAAAATTGTTAATTTTGCATTCAAAATTAGTACAAACTAATTTCATGAAAATTACTTCTAGAGTTGAAATATGACTTTGCATTTAGAAACTTTATTGCCTACTTTAAGTTTCTTCTAATTATATAGTTTATTGACTACTTGTCAAATTTACTGACGACTAAAAAGAGATATTTATATTCCTAATAAATTACAAACCAATGCGAAAAATTTATTTGACGTTATATTTTGTAATTTACTCGAGATGTTTGTGGGTAGTAAGCAATTTCGGATAGCTATAAATTATTTTTAAGTTAAGAAATTAGCAATAAGTTTAGGAATTAAAAATTACTTTAAGGAGCAAACTTGCTTTTTCATAATTGTGAATATGATTTTTATTACTCATCAAAGTAACCTTCAAAATAATAGTTTTCCAAAGAATCGTTTAATGTTGTTGTGGCACTCATTCAAAAATTAAATGTTATTAAATAATTCAACCATGTAATTGAAATTCACTTTCACAGAGGAAATAAAATTCGTTTTAGAAAAGATGAACAAATATCAATGGTAAAACTAGAGATGAACTTCCAACTTAATTATATCCTAGAACAATGATGATTCTAAATTTAAAAGTTCATGATAACACAAATGTTTATAAATTTACTCACATTAAAAAACCACACATTCTTAAAAACATATCTATGATGTCTTCACATCAAAGCGTCTTTATAATTAATTTTGAAAACTAAATTATCTAAATTTAAAAAGTCACATTCATTAACCACATATTCAACTTCACCGTAAATATAAAATTTCTTTGGCGTTAACCCCATATGAACCACATATGGAGCATAGTCAAGTTTGAAACTTGGCATCCAAGTTAGATTGAATTAGAGTCATCTCTCCACGTTTATTGACAAAGCAGTTGGTATGTTTGAATCTTCCCCACAACAAATAGGTTTCAAATAATGCAATATGCAAAGTCGAATTCTATAAGGATATCGTGCATAACCCATTAAAATGACTAAATTTACTATATATGATGTCTCTACCGGTGTAAGTGCCGTTACCTTAATACATTTATTTAACATCATGCTATTTCCACTTAATCCAATACCATTGCAATAGCTCTGAATTTCGGATTAATACTTGAAAAAACATAAACTAATACACTTGTAATATAATTACCTCCTGTTAGCTTTCGTCACATTTTACCATAAAATTGTCAAGTTGGATAATATATGACAATAACTCAATTGACATAATAGGTTCACATGAAAATCTTTATCAGTTTGGGGCAAATTTGTTATTGATATATCAATTTGGGGTTTTCGATAAACAAAAATTAGTTTGGAATAAATTTATTACATATGCATCTGTTTGAAGTTTTGATAACTCAAAAATTAATTTGAGTTAAATTTATCATAAATATATCGGTTTGAAATTTTTGCTAGTATTAACTCTAACTTTTTATATGATGACATGAATTCTTTGAAACCCACCTAAGAATGCGGTTGCAATCAATTTCTTGCTGGGCATATAAAGAAATTCCTTAGTCATGGGCACACATCCTACCGCAACCGTTCGCGAGTGTGGGGATGTTCTTAGAAACCCATTTCGCTTTGGAGGAAAAAAAATGTAAATGTCGTATTCATTTAGAAGGAAAGCAAAAATTACATAAATTAAAAAAATAAATTAACTTCATAGATTTTTTTGAATTTTTCAAAAAATAATGGCGGCATTATCTAGCAACTACATATAATGGAGGCAGTTGATCGATACAAGATGATGCCCTCATAGTAATTTTTTTAATTGCCGAAAAAGATGATAGTAATTATATCATTTGCCATTCTAAATCGGACGAAATTGATATTTTGGCCAAATTTTGGGATTCCAGAGTCTTTTAACATGTTTCAAAATGTTCTCAAGTGACTTGATAAGATCCCATATCTAGAGTTAGCATCATATAACCCAGTTTTTTTTTTTTGGCCAAACATATAACCCCGATTGAATACACCTCTTCGAGCAAAAGCTGAAGAACTCCTAGTAGTATTGTTATTATACTTGACATTCAATACTTAAGGAATGAAGGCCAATGACGAAAGCATTCCGTTGGGCTGACATATGACGAATTGGGTAGTGATCTCGGATATCCCATCTCCTTTCGAATAAAGAGATGTGATTCGATCGGTGAATATTTTATCATCTTTGGCCTTTTAATGACTTGTTGTATTTAACTATATGTAGAGCTGGCCGACCTTGAGTCAACCGCATTTCGGTCCAACAGGGGAGGGGCAATTCCCAGTCAGGTTGCTGTTCGGAGATGGAAGGTGGTCGCTCCTTCCCTCCCTCGGGGTTCTGTCTGGAATCAATTGCCCGGAAGGGCAATTATATTTTGCATATAGAAACAAAGTGTTGCCGGCGTTCATGGAAAAGGGAATCCTCCGGAAGGGCAAGACGATGAGGCAGGGTTTTGGGGGAGCCATAGCTCGAGATAATTTACCACGAGAAAGGAAAAACAGCTACACAAAACATAGGAGCATCGCGCTCTTCTTGAATTTCTAAGAGTTTTACTAAAATTAGATATGGCAATTAAATTTCGCATTTTTTTGCTCACGCGATATTTTCTGGTAGACATGTATATATATATATTTTGGGATGAGTAATAGACAGTTCGAAAGGAGAGAGAAGATACAATGCAGAACAGAGTTCCGGGGATGCATAAAATGGGAGAAAAACCAATTCACGCTAATTGAAGCAGGAAAGCTTATATATCTTGACAAGCGACTTAGCAAATCGTGAGTCGAGTATATAAACATGCAGGTAGACCACGTCCCACTACTAGCCCATTCCTGTTTTAGATGTCAATTGCTTGAAACTGAGTTTAATCTGGTCTATAGTGCTTGGGATATTGACCGCGGTTTGATTTTATTTGAGATCAGCTAAGTACTTTTTGTATCCAATGTCTTTGAATCTACCAGGCGCGAGTCTAATGTCATTAAGAGCATTGTCAACGGAGTATGGGCTCAACTGGATTGCAAGCAGTTACATGTTCCCGAAAACGTGGTTGCCATGGACTCACATGTGGACCGCATGCATACTTTGCTAGACATGGAATCGAATGAGGTTCGCATGGTCGGAATTTGCGGATTTGGAGGAATAGGGAAGACGACTATTGCCAAAGCTACTTACAATGCTTTTGCTCACAAATTTGAGTGTTGCTGCTTTCTTTCCAATGTTAGAGAGACTTGCGAGAAATTTGCAGAAGGTGGCCTCCTTCAGCTTCAAGAGGAACTTATTTCCGAGGTAATGTGGGATGATGGTCTGAAGCTTGGCAATGTCCACAGAGGTACGAGCATGATAAAGAATAGACTTTCCAAAAAAAAAGGTCCTCATTGTCATTGACGATGTGAACCAGTGGATCCAATTGGAAACACTAGTTGGGGGATGTTATTGGTTTGGTTGTGGAAGTAGAATCATCATAACAACTAGAGATGAACATTTACTGGCTGCCCATAACATACAAAGTGTGTACAGGGTTCAACCATTAGATCGTTTAGCGGCTTGAAAGCTCTTCAGTTCGATTGTTTTCCAGAATTCTCCTCCTCCGGATTATGAAGAGGTTTCGTATGAGGTAGTGGATTACACCAAAGGACTTCCATTGGCCGTTAAAATTTTGGGTTCTTTCCTTCGAGGTAGAAGCTTACTTGAATGGAAAAGCACATTAGATAAATTGGAGAAAGTTTTCAATGGAGAAATCTTCAGTGTGTTGAGAATAAGCTTTGATGGTCTAGATGATCGTGAGAAGGATATTTTTCTTGACATTGCATGTTTCTTCAAGGGAGAGAGTAGAAGTAAGGTGACAGAGATTTTGGAGTGCTGTGATCTCTACCCAAACATTGGAATTGCTGTTCTTATAGATAAGTCGCTCATCACTATTGATTATGGCAAGCTGGAGATGCATGACATGATACAAGAAATGGGAAGAGAAATTGTTCGGAGGGAATCTCCCAAAGTGCCAGGGAAGCGCAGCAGATTGTGGTTCTATAAGGATGTGCTTCATGTCCTAACGAAGGCAAGGTAATAAACTGAATCATGATCTTCTGTTTTTGACAATATGTATGCCTGTTTGGTAGGGTTAAATCTGCTTAAGAAGTACTTTTGGCCTTCTACTAAAAAGGGGTGCGAATATTTTTCTGCTAAGTAATATAATGGCTGATGGTCCCATAAGAATCACCTTTTCCACATCCCACCCTGAAATGTAAGGTTTGTACCATTGACCTCTCCCCAGAAAGTATATTATGAAAAAAATCTGTGGGAGGTTAATTACTGTGCTTTTTAATGATTTGAGGTGTTAATAGAACCCAAGAGTCAAATGCTAAAGTAAAAGTAAATTCTGCAAGCTAAGAACAAAAGGCGCTCGAAGCACACCAAATCTTTTTTTATTACTAGTTAGGTCCTTGCATAACCTAGATAAATTTGTACTTAAATTGTCTATTCATGTGTGTGCCGCCAGGGAACTAATAAAGTAGAAGCAATAATGCTCAAGTTGCCCACTCCTGATACAAGTGCACTTTAGTGCTCAAGCCTTCACAAACATGAAAAGGCTCAGAATTTTCTTAGCTTGCAATGTAAAACATTCAAGTGATCCCATATACTTTCCCGCTGAATTAAGATGGCTGGAATGGCCCCAATGCTCTCAACCATCAGTGTTGTTCAATACAGGCGACAGGATACTTGTAGGCCTAGACTTGAGTAAAAGCAGCATCCGCATATTAGGGAAGGAATTCAAGGTACGTACTTGCAATATTCTCTTTTGTGAAGATAAAACTGTGAAGATCTTGAAAAGACTACTTATATATCTCATTGTTTATTGTGCAGCTTTTTAGAAATTTAAGGTTTGTTAATTTTAGCTATTGTGTATTACTGAGGAAAATTCCTGACGTATCGTCACTACCAAATCTTGAGAGTTTGGATCTCCAAGAGTGCACCAAACTTGTTGAGGTTCATCAGTCTCTTGGGTGTCTCGCCAAGCTTGTATATTTGAACTTTTTGAACTGCTACAATCTTAGCCGTTTCCCCAGTAGTCTGAAGGCAAGATCTCTTGAAAATCTGATTCTTAGAGGTTGCTCAAAGCTTTCAAAGTTTCCAGATATTCTTGTACAAGTGAAACGTCTGAAAACACTCGCGCTTCATGAGACTGCCATTGAAGAACTACCCTCTTCTGTTGCAAATCTTGTCGAACTGAAAGAGTTGTGTTTAAGCGACTGTGCGGACCTTAAAAACCTTCCCTGTAGCATCTATACACTACAGCATCTTGAGCGTATTTTTGTTGATGGATGCTCACAACTCACTAAGTTCCTGGAATGTGTATGTGGATCAAGTGATTGTACCAATGTCTCTCTCCCGTTAGCCCTCCCAAGCGTTATCAACTTGAATGTGCAGAGATGCTGTTTACCAAAGCTTAGTTTCTTGAAAAATCTTCATTGCATGTCCTCGTTGACAATTTTAGATCTATCGGAGAACAAGTTTGTCAGCCTTCCTACATGCATAAGTCAATTTACTAAGTTGCAGCAGCTTTGTTTGATGCACTGCAAGCAGCTTCAAGAGATTCTAGCTCTCCCACCAAACATAACATCCTTACATGCAAAAGGTTGTGAATCTCTGGAAACATGTGCAGACTTGTTAGACATGTTACGATATAATCTAGATTAATCACCTTGGCTCGAGGAATTGACTTCTCTGGCTGTCGAAGCTAATTCAAGATCGATGCTCCAGTGATTGCACTATGCTGTCAATTGAGGTCTCTCTCTCTCTCGATCTCTCGACACGCACGCACATGTTTCTGTCTCAAGTGTAAATATTCCGTGTGGCAGGGATTGCTTGGAGAGACTCGAATTGACATTTTTCATCCAGGAAACAAAATCCCAAGGTGGTTTAAACATCAAAGCACGACAAGACTCATAAGGTTTCCTGTACTTTCAGAATCATACCGAGACATAGCGGGTTTGGCCTTTTGTGCTATTGTCAGTTCACCTAATCGGAAGGAAGTTGATATTTTGTGTGAGATCCAGTTGTTTGTCAACAATCAAGAAACTTATGGTGGTGTAGATTGTTTTTCCTCATTAGAGTCTGATCATGTATGGCTCTTATACGTTCCACGGCGAATGATGTGGGGATTGGATGCGAAATTGCTGAATCTCTATAGTCAATTTACAATAGTGTTCCAAGCATCGGAGGGGACTCTAAGAAGCTGTGGGGCACATTTGGTGTACAAACAAGGTAAGCAACCAAATGACGCAAACATTAATCCTCTGAATGGGAACAAGAACCCTACAAGTTCTCGTGGTCGAAGACGCAAAAGGAATAAATTGTTTTGAGACTCCTGATACCGTTACTATGACTCGCAATTAGCTTGTAATTTATTGTGGGGGGTTATATTAATGCCCTTACGAGAGGCTTTGATTGTGTATTTCCTCATAGTGAGAGTAAACTTGCTGCTGTGTTATTCGTTACCCTCAAGATTATGTGATCACCTTCCATCCATCTTTTCCTCACCAAGAAAGTGCAAGGATGTTCCTGTCTAGTCAATATTCCTTAATTTACTTGTCGACCAGTATCCTGTCACGACCAAGCTTAAGAAAGAGAACCCAAAGAACAAAGAAGGGCTTTAAACAGAGAACTAGAATTTATAAATTGACCCAATCTTTCTTCAAGAAATCACACGATTTTGGTTCTATAAAGTTATGACGTACTTAGTCGTAAAAACGATTTAGTCGCTCTTTCTATTTTTTTGCGCTGCTCTAATCTCGGCCTAGAGGTAGATCAGGAACTACTACTGAACAGTCATGAGAACAAAGGATGGGCCGTGGAGTCCGCTCAGCTACATGGTAGTGTCTGCTTTGGCCTCGTCTCCAATTCACCTCAAGCACGATTCCTCATGTCCTTCAAGAAAGCATGACCATATATCAGTTATCATAGTACTCCATCGGTTGTCACGTCCGCTATTACCACCTCTTTTGCTGCGGCTTAACTAAAAGGAGATTTTTCGATGATCGCAGTAGGTTTGGTTTGTTTGATTGTCTGCATAATGCTTGCAAGCCGCCGGTCATCCACAGAGACCAGCGACAACAAACATATCTTGTCGTGTGACCTCAGTTTTACTAGACTGGGTGGAATATGAAAAGCAACAATTAGATCATCATCACATTCTCAAACATTAACTGACTTTAGATGATCTATGCTCTCATACTCCACCAAGTCAGGTCTTTTTTCCTCTGAGAAAAGTATTGTCTGACACATTTTATTCCTTTTTTTTTTTGTCATAGCCCGACACATTTTATTCCTTCGTACAAAAACCAAATAAGGGGAAAATGAAGTGGCTTTAGTAAAAGTGAGAGGGCATTGTTTTTTTTTTTTTTGAGCAAGAAAGTGAGAGGGCATTGTTATAGGCCCTCAGGTGTGGTATTTTGAGTTGAGTCTCCTTTGCTTTCCAATAATAAATTGCTTTTCGTATGCTCATAACATTTACTCAACTTAATTAACTCATATATCAATTGCTCATAATTAGGCTTAACATCTGTGATAAGTGCAACAAATGTTTGCCCTTTGGTTATGTCTTCACCTATATTAGTAGGAGGTTCAAAAAGAAAAGACGTCTTGACTTACCCTTCGATGGATTATGATCACAGCAAAATGTGCATAATCCACTAATATCATTCTCCAATAACCCACAAAACAAATCCATAACTAATCTCATAAACCTATTTAGAATGCATTTCATGAAGCATTTAACAAATCAATACATATAACTTTTTTATAATCAGTTTCGCAACTTAATTTATCAAATAAAATATATTTCACAAGGCTTTCTTCAAACTAGTTAGGAATTCATTTGATAAATCAGATCCACAAATAAATTTATCGAAAATTTCAAAATGACTTTTATAAAACGTTCCTCAAACTTTTATGTAACAGATATGCTTTTTCATAACTTATAATATATCGAATTTCTGTCATGTTCATGACATGAATTTAAAAATTTATAGAAGAGGTAGCACAACTTATCTGGAATTACCAAAAACCAAATAATGAAGGCTACTCTAACCATCGAACTCTCCATGCTATCAAATATACTATCTCCACTATGAAGGGGCTAAACCAAGTTTACTTGCTAACAAATGACTCCTACATTCTAACAAAACTCTCTATCCACAATGCGAAATTTAAGTGCCAAATTTCGGAATTTCGCTTCGACTAAACTTTTAATCCAAATTGACTATCATCAAATTCCGCATCTCCATAATGCTCTCATCTATCAATTTCAGGAACTCCCTCAACTTAACACCTCAAAAATCGAGTCTTCAAAGTTCATATGACTTCTAAATTGTGCCATAATTTCGAAAACTATTTTGATTATACAAACAAAGGTCTTGAATCCGGACATTGTAATACCTAATTGATTCGACTTGACGAAACCTCCGTGGCAGACACGATCCGTTCTTTTCTTTCTGTTTTTCCATCCTTTCCTTCATTCCCCATTTTCTCCTCTTTTTCCTTCTTCGTCCCGTGGGCTGTTCTCGGCCACATAAGCGTCCACTTTTCCCTCAAATATCTCTTCTTTTTCTGGGGCCCACTTTGACCTAGTCAAAATAAGGAATGCTGTTTTTTTTTTTTTTTTTGGTCAGTCCTACTCTATTCCTATTCTACACTCACTCTCGGACTTGTGCCCCCGCCTCTTGCGGGCGTAGGAGTCGAAACCCACTCTTGAAACTTACGCGTCCCACCCCATCCCCCCGAGAAGGTGGGGATTTGAACCCAAATAAGGAATGCTGTTCACGATCAATTTCTTGCTGTGCAAATAAAGATATCCTCAGTCCAGGGCGCGTCTCCCACACTGACACATTCCATTTAGAGGTGGCCGGCCGTGAATCAACCAGTTTCAGTCCGACAGGCGAGGCCATTCCTGGTCAGGTCGCTGGTCCGATGGAAGGAGATGGCCTCTCGGATCCGGAATCGTTCGCCCAAACTCTCCACACGAGTGCCTTGTCGCGACCAATTTTTCGGGTGTGAACCACCTAGGGTTTGGCTAATGGATTGTTAAGCCTAAACTTAACTCGGGCTCTCCCAAGTCCATACCAATTCGCGACTTAGGTTTGAGTTCTTAACGTGCAATTGATTTTTAACTAGGAGTCGCCACTAATTAATTTTTGGTGGGTCGATTAGAAACCCAAGTAAAGCAACGGGAGGTTTACTTTACTCCTACGAACCAGAGACTATGGGTACGGGGACTTGGTCACACTAGATTTCTCTAATGCCCTTTCGGTACCACTCTTAAAAAATGTTTGGCAAGCAGTTTGAATTGATTTTAAATCTATTTCCCTAACATGTGAAGTGATCATGCGGGTGCGCAATCCACCAATTTAACACCCAGATAAATAATAAATAAATTACAAACTTACCTCAGAGCAACGAAAGCATCTGCGTTGTTAGATCAAAATTCACATCATCAACCCTAGATATGATTTCTAATTAACACGCAATTTTTTTTTTTTCACTTTATTTAATGGGAACTTAATCTATATGCAATGCATGCTAGTAATCTAATTATGACATGGCAACATGACCTAAATTACATGACATGGCAAATTGATCTAAATTATATGACATGAATAGAGTAAATCATAAAGAGATGCAATAATTAAATGCAATCTAAATGACCTAATTCTATTGATAGGCAATTTCTAATTAAATGGGCCTAAAAAGGAACTAAATGACGTGCATTTCAATTAATCTAATCCTAAATGACATGTTCATGACATTTTTTTCTTTCCTAAAGAAGAATGCAACCTATCCTAAAGAAAAAATAATTTAGCCTAAGGTATTTTTGTATTTTCTTTTTTTTTGAAATTCGGAATTAAAACAAAATGTGAAAATTATCTAGTTAGATTAAAATCCTATTCAATTTATATTAGGAATTAGGTTAAACTAAATCCTAATTTAAACTAAAATATTATCTTAACCCAAATAATCCTAGAATGCAATCTAACTAAAAAACCTATCTACACTTAAAATTAACTAGGAAATAAAATTTAACATGCAATCTTACCCTAATATGCAATGACGTACAAAATATGCCTCCCGATTCTACATGACATATGCATGATGATTTTTTTATTAACTTCAAAATTAAAATTTAACGTGCAAATTAAATAATAAAAAGACTAACATTCTAAATGAAAATGTTTTAACATGCAAAATAAGAAAAAGCAAACCTAACCCTAATTTTCTTTTTCTTTTTTAATTTTCGAAATTAACAATTGCCTAATAATTAAACGTACAATAAAAAACTAACAACCTAAGTCAATTGATTTTGTTTTTTACATTTAAAAAAAAAAAATGGAATTTCTATCATGAGCATGCAAACCCTAAAACTACATTTTTTTTTTATTTTTTATTTTTAAAAAGAAAATTAATTCATATAACACCACAGCAAATCAAGCAAAATTGATACCCAAATTGATGAACTATATCTCACGCATGAGATCGGGTTGGCCAATTTTTCACATAAATCACGAATCGGGTCTCGGGCGGGAGATCGGATTGGCAATTTTTGCAAGAGATTGCGAGTCGGATTTCGGGCGCGAAAATCGAACTGACAATCCCTAATTTGAGGGGCACTTTCATGTCGGAATTTCAATCATACATCAAAGAACAACTCTACTAAAAAAACAAAGTGAATAAATGAAAGTATCATAAAAAAAAAGTAACAAAAAAGTAAAACTAGCTAATTGATTTTCTTTTCCAAGCCTTGTGCTCGGTCACCAAGGACAGAGGGTCGCCGGAGGTAGGAGTCGTCGGAGCTCGGGCGAGGGCCAAAAGCGAGCCGTTGGAATCATCTAAAAATCTTTATTAATATCTTCAAGAAAATTTGGATACGTGAGAATCCCAAGGGAGAATGAATTCATGAAAGTCCATGAACGGTCCTTCGAACCGGGAGCTTGCCGATGTTACGGGTGTAGCGACTGTTGTAGCGAATAGCAACCGGGCAGGAGGAACAACAATGAATGGGAGCTCAAGTCTGGAATCAGTAGAGGACAGCTGTAGCGGTGAAGGGTCTCCGATGTGGGGATGTTACAAAGGTCACTGGAAATCCTCTGGGCGGCTGCTGGCTCAACAAAAGATAGTGATGGTGCTGGGATGACCGACGAGGCTGCTTTGTTGATGGTCAATCACGGAGAGGACTGAGAATTCTCGATAGGCGGTGGGTGTGCATGCGTGGCTCCCTTCTGCAGACGTGTGGATGTGTTCTCTTCTTTTGATCAGCACACATCTTTGTAATTTTTAATGTACCCACTGCCACGTATTGCTTGGATGAGCGTCAAGGCGGAGCAAATCACGTCGAGGCTTCACGACTCGGCATGGCAGGGCAACAAAACAATTGATGAACTTTCACCAATGAAAATCGGAGTCGATTGGTCACCGCCAGGACTGCAGGAACGTCGGGAGCAGCGTTAATTCGTGAGCGGCAAGCAGATCACATTAGCACCGCCCAAAAAAGAAGAGATCTTTGAAGAGTGAGGTGTCCATAATAGAGTGGAGAGAACAATGAAACCATGAAACATAATCCAAAAAGAAAAGGTCAAAGAAGAACATCCCCTATGCGACCAAAGTAGAATTTTTTATTGGCCCTTCTCTCCTTTCTTCACGAGCGTAGCTGTGCTCTCTGATCAACGATTCTTTGATCACCACACTAGGTGAATTTCATTGATTTCACGTTGAGGGACTTCCATGCGACCGACAAATCAATAACTTTCGTCGTTGTCGTGGCTTGCGCTCAAGGATGAAAACTCGTGAAAACTCGCAACTCGCTCGCTCTCTCTTTGGCTAAATATTTCCTTCAATGTGGCCGTTTGTATCGATTGTGTGGCCTCCCCCCGAAAAGAATGTTTCGTATGTCTGCGAAAGGTCCCTTTTATAGGGAGATGGTCCGAACTCATCATGGAAAGAAAGCATGTTTCGTTTCCTTCTGTGCATGCTTTGAAATATATTCTATTTCCTTTTCTTTTCCTCATTGGCCGAATGCCTTCTCTGCAGGGATATATCTTTTTTGCAAATCCGTGTGCCCGCAGTGCAGATCGTGCCCAACATTCCCTTCATGTTGATTTTTCGAATTTCCTTTGTGCATATGCTCGTATCTTTCACATAGGGCCATGCAATACGGATATTCTCCACCGATTTTATTTCTTTAACCCAAATACCGGCCCAAAAATTGAAGATTATAATAAAATTTTCCTAGATTCCGAACCTTGCAAAGATGAGCTCGTAATATCTCTTTTCTATGTTTGTCCTCATTGAATGTACGAAAGATTCACCGAGTATAAATCTTATCCAAAATATATCGAATTGCCAACTTGTAAAATTGAAGCTCATCATCCGCCGATCAAATGCAAAGTGATAAACAAATAGATAAATGCAACTAAAATTATATGCTATGCGATTTTAATTCTATTTTTTTTTCAGAGATAAAATTAACCCCTAATTTTTTAATGCAATAAATGACTAAAAGGATCGCCAAAATTTAGGTGTCAACATGCCTCTATTCACCGGGTGCCCGAGGACTTCGGCGACCCTGACGAAGAAGAAGTGTCACTGAGCTCCTTCGACGAGGGCACTTTCGTTTCATTGCAGAGCGCAACGACCCCGATGCCTTGGGACGATCTAGACATAAACAAAGCGTTACTGAGCTTCTTTGACCATGGCCATGCACGGATAGCCGCCTTCATGGACGACAAGGAGCTCAGGAAGGCCGAGGAGATGATCATGCCGGCGAATTTCGGAGCCGTCGTCGGGGAGTCCGGCCGTCCGTACAGATACGACGTGTTCCTGAGCTTCCGTGGCGTGGACACGCGCAACGGCTTCACCAGCCACCTCCACGCGGCGCTGGACCAGAGAGGGATCGCCGCGTTCATGGACGAGGAGGAGATCTGGAAGGGCGAGGAGATCGCGCCGGCGATCCTCCGAGCCATCGAGGAGTCGAGAATCTCGATCGTCGTGTTCTCGAAGAACTACGCGTCCTCAAGCTGGTGCTTGGACGAGCTGGTGAGAATCGTGGAGTGCAGGGATAAGATGGGGCAGATCGTGTGGCCGGTGTTCTACAAGGTGGATCCCTCGGATGTGAGGAAGCAGAGGCGGAGGTACGGACAAGCGCTAACCGATCACGAGGAGAGGTTGAAGTCGAAAGGCGGTGACTCGGAGAAGGTGAAGAGGTGGAGAAAAGCATTGACCACAGCAGCTAACGTCTCCGGCTGGCATCTGGTTAAGCAGTAAGCCGACCATTTAATCCTTTCTGAGCATGCCTACTGTTTGTTCTGTGGGAAAAAAAAAGAAAAACTGTTGATTACGGAATTTCGCTAATTTCCATGGCAAAAGATTCATGGCAATGCTTATGCATAAAATGGGTGAAAAACCAATTCACGCTAATTGAAGCAGGAAAACTTATGTATCTTGACAAGCGACCAAGCAAATCGTGAGTTGAGTATATAAACATGCAGGTGGACCACGTCCCTCTACTAGCCCATTCCTGCTTTAGATGTCAATTGCTTGAAACTGAGTTTAATCTGGTCTATAGTGCTTGGGATATTGACCGCGGTTTGATTTTGTTTGAGATCAGCTAAGTACTTTATGTATCCAATGTCTTTGAATCTACCAGGCGCGAGTCTAATGTCATTAAGAGCATTGTCAACGGAGTATGGGCTCAGCTGGATTGCAAGCAGTTAGATGTTCCCGAAAACGTGGTTGCCATGGACTCGCATGTGGACCGCATGCATACTTTGCTAGACATGGAATCGAATGAGTTCGCATGGTCGGAATTTGCGGATTTGGAGGAATAGGGAAGACGACTATTGCCAAAGCTACTTACAATGCTTTTGCTCACAAATTTGAGTGTTGCTGCTTTCTTTCCAATGTTAGAGAGACTTGCGAGAAATTTGCAGAAGGTGGCCTCCTTCAGCTTCAAGAGGAACTTATTTCCGAGGTAATGTGGGATGATGGTCTGAAGCTTGGCAATGTCCACAGAGGTACGAGCATGATAAAGAATAGACTTTCCAAAAAAAAAAGGTCCTCATTGTCATTGACGATGTGAACCAGTGGATCCAATTGGAAACACTAGTTGGGGGATGTGATTGGTTTGGTTGTGGAAGTAGAATCATCATAACAACTAGAGATGAACATTTACTGGCTGCCCATAACATACAAAGTGTGTACAGGGTTCAACCATTAGATCGTTTAGCGGCTTGTAAGCTCTTCAGTTCGATTGTTTTCTAGAATTCTCCTCCTCCGGATTATGAAGAGGTTTCGTATGAGGTAGTGGATTACACCAAAGGACTTCCATTGGCCGTTAAAATTTTGGGTTCTTTCCTTCGAGGTAGAAGCTTACTTGAATGGAAAAGCACATTAGATAAATTGGAGAAAGTTTTCAATGGAGAAATCTTCAGTGTGTTGAGAATAAGCTTTGATGGTCTAGATGATCGTGAGAAGGATATTTTTCTTGACATTGCATGTTTCTTCAAGGGAGAGAGTAGAAGTAAGGTGACAGAGATTTTGGAGTGCTGTGATCTCTACCCAAACATTGGAATTGCTGTTCTTATAGATAAGTCGCTCATCACTATTGATTATGGCAAGCTGGAGATGCATGACATGATACAAGAAATGGGAAGAGAAATTGTTCGGAGGGAATCTCCCAAAGTGCCAGGGAAGCGCAGCAGATTGTGGTTCTATAAGGATGTGCTTCATGTCCTAACAGAAGGCAAGGTAATAAACTGAATCATGATCTTCTGTTTTTGACAATATGTATGCCTGTTTGGTAGGGTTAAATCTGCTTAAGAAGTACTTTTGGCCTTCTACTAAAAAGGGGTGCGAATATTTTTCTGCTAAGTAATATAATGGCTGATGGTCCCATAAGAATCACCTTTTCCACATCCCACCCTGAAATGTAAGGTTTGTACCATTGACCTCTCCCCAGAAAGTATATTATGAAAAAAATCTGTGGGAGGTTAATTACTGTGCTTTTTAATGATTTGAGGTGTTAATAGAACCCAAGAGTCAAATGCTAAAGTAAAAGTAAATTCTGCAAGCTAAGAACAAAAGGCGCTCAAAGCACACCAAATCTTTTTTTTATTACTAGTTAGGTCCTTGCATAACCTAGATAAATTTGTACTTAAATTGTCTATTCATGTGTGTGCCGCCAGGGAACTAATAAAGTAGAAGCAATAATGCTCAAGTTGCCCACTCCTGATACAGTGCACTTTAGTGCTCAAGCCTTCACAAACATGAAAAGGCTCAGAATTTTCTTAGCTTGCAATGTAAAACATTCAAGTGATCCCATATACTTTCCCGCTGAATTAAGATGGCTGGAATGGCCCCAATGCTCTCAACCATCGGTGCTGTTCAATACAAAGACAGGATACTTGTAGGCCTAGACTTGAGTAAAAGCAGCATCCGCATATTAGGGAAGGAATTCAAGGTACGTACTTGCAATATTCTCTTTTGTGAAGATAAAACTGTGAAGATCTTGAAAAGACTACTTATATATCTCATTGTTTATTGTGCAGCTTTTTAGAAATTTAAGGTTTGTTAATTTTAGCTATTGTGTATTACGAGGAAAATTCTGACGTATCGTCACTACCAAATCTTGAGAGTTTGGATCTCCAAGAGTGCACCAAACTTGTTGAGGTTCATCAGTCTCTTGGGTGTCTCGCCAAGCTCGTATATTTGAACTTTTTGAACTGCTACAATCTTAGCCGTTTCTCCAGTAGTCTGAAGGCAAGATCTCTTGAAAATCTGATTCTTAGAGGTTGCTCAAAGCTTTCAAAGTTTCCAGATATTCTTGTACGAGTGAAACGTCTGAAAACACTCGCGCTTCATGAGACTGCCATTGAAGAACTACCCTCTTCTGTTGCAAATCGTGTCGAACTGAAAGAGTTGTGTTTAAGCGATTGTGCGGACCTTAAAAACCTTCCCTGTAGCATCTATACACTACAACATCTTGAGCTTATTTTTGTTGATAGATGCTCACAACTCACCAAGTTCCTGGAATGTGTATGTGGATCAAGTGATTGTACCAATGTCTCTCTCCCGTTAGCCCTCCCAAGCGTTATCAACTTGAATGTGCAAAGATGCTGTTTACCAAAGCTTAGTTTCTTAAAAAATCTTCATTGCATGTCCTCGTTGACAATTTTAGATCTATCGGAGAACAAGTTTGTCAGCCTTCCTACATGCATCAGTCAATTTACTAAGTTGCAGCAGCTTTGTTTGATGCACGCAAGCAGCTTCAAGAGATTCTAGCTCTCCCACCAAACATAACATCCTTACATGCAAAAGGTTGTGAATCTCTGGAAACATGTGCAGACTTGTTAGACATGTTACGATATAATCTAGATGAATCACCTTGGCTCAGACGAATTGACTTCTCTGGCTGTCAGAAGCTAATTCAAGATCGATGCTCCAGCGATTGCACTATGCTGTCAATTGAGGTCTCTCTCTCGACATGCACGCACATGTTTTTGTCTCAAGTGTAAATATTCTGCGTGGCAGGGATTGCTTGGAGAGACTCAAATTGACATTTTTCATCCAGGAAACAAAATCCCAAGGTGGTTTAAACATCAAAGCACGACAAGACTCATAAGGTTTCCTGTACTTTCAATCATACCGAGACATAGCGGGCTTGGCCTTTTGTGCTATTGTCGGTTCACCTAATCGGAAGGAAGTTGATATTTTGTGTGAGATCCAGTTGTTTGTCAACAATCAAGAAACTTATGGTGGTGTAGATTGTTTTTCCTCATTAGAGTCTGATCATGTATGGCTCTTATACGTTCCACGGCGAATGATGTGGGGATTGGATGCGAAATTGCTAAATCTCCGCAGTCAATTTACAATACTATTCCAAGCATCGGAGGGGACTCTAAGAAGCTGTGGGGCACATTTGGTGTACAAACAAGGTAAGCAACCAAATGACGCAAACATTGGTCCTCTGAATGCGAACAAGAACCCTACAAGTTCTCGTGGTCGAAGACGCAAAAGGAGTAAATCGTTTTGAGACTCCTGATACCGTTACGATGACTCGAAATTAGCTTGTAATTTATTGTAGGGGGTTATATTAATGCCCTTACGAGAGGTTTTGATTGTGTATTTCCTCATAGTGAGAGTAAACTTGCTGCTGTGTCATTCTTTACCCTCAAGATTATGTGATCACCTTCCATCCATCTTTTCCTCACCAAGAAAGTGCAAGGATGTTCCTGTCTAGTCAATATTCCTAAATTTACTTGTCGACCCATATCCCGTCACGACCAAGCTTAAGAAAGAGAACCCAAAGAACAAAGAAGGGCTTTAAACAGAGAACTAGAATTTATAAATTGACCCAATCTTTCTTCAAGAAATCACACGATTTTGATTCTATAAAGTTATGACGTACTTAGTCGTAAAAACAATTTAGTCGCTCTTTCTATATTTTTTTCCCAGCTCTAATCTCGGCCTAAAGGTAGATCAGGAACTACTACTGAGCAGTCATGAGAACGAAGGATGGGCCGTGGAGTCCGCTCAGCTACATGGTAGTGTCTGCTTTGGCCTCGTCTCCAATTCACCTCAAGCACGATTCCTCATGTCCTTCAAGAGAGCATGACGATAAATAAGTTATCATAGTACTCCATCGGTTGTCACGTCCGCTATTACCACCTTCTTTGCTGCGGCTTAACTAAAAGGAGATTTTTCGATGGTCGCAGTAGGTTTGGTTTGTTTGATTGTCTGCATAATGCTTGCAAGCCGCCGGTCATCCACAGAGACCAGCGGCAACAAACATATCTTGTCGTGTGACCTCAGTTTTACTAAGACTGGATGGAATATGAAAAGCAACAATCAGATCAACATCACATTCTCAAACATGAACTGACTTTGGATGATCCATGCTCTCATACTCCATCAAGTCAGGAGGTATTTTTTCCCCTGAGAAAAGTATTGTCTGACACATTTTATTCCTTTTTTTTTTTTTGTCATAGTCCGACACATTTTATTCCATCGTACAAAAACCAAATAAGGGGAAAATGCAGTGGCTTTAGTAAAAGTGAGAGGGCATTGTTATAGGCCCTCAGGTGTGGTATTTTGAGTCGAGTCTCCTTTGCTTTCCAATAATAAATTGCTTTTCGTATACTCATAACATTTACTCAACTTAATTAACTCATATATCAATTGCTCATAAGTGCAACAAAGTTTGCCCTTTGGTTATGTCTCCACCTATATTAGTAGGAGGTTCAAAAAGAAAAGACGTCTTGACTTACCCTTCGATGGATTATGATCACAGCAAAATGTGCATAATCCACTAATATCATTCTCCAATAACCCACAAAACAAATCCATAACTAATCTCATAAACCTATTTAGAATGCATTTCATGAAGCATTTAACAAATCAATACATATAACTTTTTTATAATCCCTTTCGCAACTTAATTTATCAAATAAAATATATTTCACAAGGCTTTCTTCAAACTATTTAGGAATTCATTTGATAAACCGGATCCACAAATTTCAAAATGACTTTTATAAAACGTTCCTCAAACTTTTATGTAACGGATATGCTTTTTCATAACTTATAATATATCGAATTTCTGTCATTTTCATGACATGAATTTAAAAATTTATAGAAGAGGTAGCACAACTTATCTGGAATTACCAAAAACCAAATAATGAAGGCTACTCTAACCATCGAACTCTCCATGCTATCAAATATACTATCTCCACTATGAAGGGGCTAAACCAAGTTTACTTGCTAACAAATGACTCCTATGTTCTAACAAAACTCTGTGTCCACAATGCGAAATTTAAGTGCCAAATTTCAGAATTTTGCTTCGACTAAACTTTTAATCCAAATTGACTACCATCAAATTCCGCATCTCCATAATGCTCTCATCTATCACTTTCATGAACTCCCTCAACTTAACACTTCAAAAATCGAGTCTTCAAAGTTCATATGACTTCTAAATTGTGCCATAATTTCGAAAAATATTTTGATTATACAAACAAAGGTCTTGAATCCGGACATTGTAATACGTAATTGATTCGACTTGACGAAACCTCCGTGGCAGACGCGATCCTTTCTCTTCTGTTTTTCCTTCCTTTCCTTCATTCCCCATTTCTCCTCTTTTTCCTTTTTCTCTTTTCCTTCTTCGTCCCGTGGGCTGTTCTCGGCCACATAAGCGTCCCGTAGGCCCTCACGTGTGGTATTTCGAGTCGAGTCTCCTTTGCTTTCCAATAATAAATTGCTTTTCGTATGCTCATAACATTTACTCAACTTAATTAACTCATATATCAATTGCTCATAATCACGCTTAACACCCATGATAAGTGCAACAAATGTTTGCCCCTTGGTTATGTCTCCACCTATATTAGTAGGAGGTTCAAAACGAAAAGACGTCTTGACTTACCCTTCAATGGATTATGATCACAGCAAAATGTGCATAATCCACTAATATCATTCTCCAATAACCCACAAAACAAATCCATAACTCATCTCATAAACCTATTTCACAAATTGAATTCTTTATCGAATAGAATGCATTTCATGAAGCATTTAACAAATGGGAAAAGTACCAAAACAGTCCTAAACTTTTTATATTTGTACCAATTCAGTTCTAAACTTTTCAATTAGACCAATTTAGTCCTAAACCTTTTCATATTGGTACCAATTCAGTCCAGCCGGCTAATTTAAGCCGGAAATTGCTGATGTGGCCGCCGACGGTCTTATGTGGCGCCACGTAGACAAATTTTATAATTTTTTTTTATGTTTTTTTTTTTTTTTCAGATTTTTAAATTATTTATTTTTCTTTTCTCCTTAGCCCTTGGCCGGTGAGGTCGCCGGCCACAGGCTGATTGGGGTGAGGGGCCCCACGCCCTCGCCGGCCATTGGTGAGGGTTGCCCGCCCTCGCTGGCCACAAGTGAGGGCGTCAGCCCCCTCCTAGATCCGGGCGAGGGCCGAAACCCTCGCCCGGCCCTCGCTTGGATCAGGGAGGGGGCCGACGCCCTCGCTTGTGGCTGGCGAGGGCGCGGCGGCCCTCGCCAATGGCTGACGAGGGCGCGGGGCCCGCGCCCGACCAGCCTATGGTCAATGACCTTGCCGGCCAAGGGCTAAGGAGAAAAGAAAAAAAAAAAAAAAAAAAAAGTAATTTAAAAAATCTGAAATAAATATAAAAAATTATAAAATTTGTTCACGTGGCGCCACATAAGATTGCCGGCGGCCAAATTAGCAATTTCCGGCTTAAATTAGCCGGATGGGCTAAATTGGTATCAATATGAAAGGTTAGGACTAAATTAGTCCAATTGAAAAGTTTAGGACTGAATTGGTACCGATACAAAAGTTTAGGACTGTTTTGATGCTTTTCCCTTTAACAAATCAATACATATAACTTTTTTATAATCCCTTTCACAACTTAATTTATCAAATAAAATATATTTCACAAGGTTTTTTTTCAAACTATTTAGGAATTCATTTGATAAACCAGATCCACACATAATATATTGAAAATTTCAAAATGACTTTTATAAAACATTCCTCAAACTTTTATGTAACAAATATGCTTTTTCATAACTTATAATATATCAAATTTCTGTCATTTTCATGACATGAATTTAAAAATTTATAGAAGAGGTAGCACAACTTATCTAGCATTATCAAAAACCAAATAATGAAGGCTACTCTAACTATCGAACTCTCCATGCTATCAAATATACTATCTCCACTACGATGGTGCTAAACCAAGTTTACTTGCTAACAAATGACTCCTACGTTCTAACAAAACTCTCTGTTCACAATGCGGAACTTAAGTGCCAAATTTCGGAATTTCGCTTCGACTAAATCTTTATTCCAAATTGACTAACGTCAAATTCCACGGCTCCATAATGCTCTCATCTATCATTTTCTGAACTCCCTCAACTTAACACTTCAAAATCGAGTCTTCAAAGTTCATATGACTTCTAAATTGTGCCATAATTTCGAAAACTATTGTATAAACAAAGGTCTTGAATCTGGACATTGTAATACCTAATTGATTCGACTTGACGAAACCTCCGTGGCGTACGTGATCCATTCTCTTCTTTCTTTTTTTCCTTCCTTTCCTTCATTTCCCTTTACTCCTCTTTTTCCTTTTTCTCTTTTCCTTCTTCGTCCCGTGGGCTGTTCTCGGCCACGCGTTTGTTTGTGTTTCTGTTCTTTTTGTGTTAGGGGAACGAAATAGAAAAACTATTTCTGTTCCGGGAAACAATTTTTGACTAAAAAACACGTTTGGTAAACTTGTCCCGGGAATAAAAAAAATAGAAATACGTTTGGTAAATTTGTGTTCTTTTAATTTTTTAATATTTTTATTTTATTTTTCCTTTTTTTCTTTCTTTTTTTCTTCTTTTGGCCGGTTGCCGGCCTCGGCCATGGCCGGCGACTGGCCGACGAGGGCCGGTTGCCTCGCCGAATCTGGGCTAGCTTGAGGCTCGCCGAGCCTCGCCCCCGCACCTCGAGGCCGGGCGAGCTCGGGCTCGCCAGATCCGGCGGGGGCCGAGCTCGCCCGGCCAAGGCGAGGCCGAGCCTCGCCGGGGGGCCGGTGACGCTCGGCCTCGCCGGGGCCGGTGATGCTTCGGCGAGGTCGTCGACCCTCGATGACCGGTCACCGACCATGGCCGAGGCCGGTGACCAGCCAAAGAAAAGAGTGGAGAGAGAAAATTTGTTCTTAAAAGTTGTTCTAGAAACAAGAAACAACTTTTTTTTTTTGTTTTTGTTTCTGTTCTTTTTTGTCAAAAATAGATTTGGAACAAAAACGCAAACAAACACGTTTTTATTCTATTTTTTTGTTCCCGGGAACAAAAAAAATAAAATTTTTGTTCAAAAACAGAAATAAAACAAACCCAGCCATAAGCGTCCACTTTTCCCTCAAATATCTTTTCTTTTTTTCTTTTTCTTTCTCTGGGGCCCACTTTGACCTAGTCAAAATATAATGCTTCGAAGACCCGCCTAAGAATGCTGTTCACGATCAATTTCTTGTTGCGCAAATAAAGAGATCCTCATTCCAGGGCACGTCTCCCACACTGACACATTCCATTTGGAGATGGCCGGCCGTGAATCAACCAGTTTCAGTCCAACAGGCGAGGCCATTCCCGGTCAGACTGCTGGTCCGATGGAAGGAGATGGCCTCTCGGATCCCGAACCACCCGCCCAAACTCTCCACAGTGGGGCCTCCATTCACATAGTACTCCCTTCACTGGGTGCCCGGGGACTCCGGCGATCCTGACGAAGAAGAAGTGTCACTGACCTCCTTTGACGAGGACGACTCCACTGTTTTAACCGAGGGTGCTACCGCTAGTACCCGGATGCCTTGGGATGATCTAGACGTAAACAAAGTGTTACTGAGCTCCTCTTACGAGGACCGTGCATGGATTGCCGCGTTCATGGAGGATGAGGAGCTCAGGAAGGCGGTGGAGATGATCATGCCGGCGAATTTCGGAGCCGCCATCGAGGAGTCCGGCCGTCTGTACAGATACGACGTGTTCCTGAGCTTCCGTGGTGTGGACACGCACAACGGCTTTGCCGGCCACCTCCATGCAGCGCTGGACCAGCGAGGGATTGCCACGTTCATGGATGACGAGGAGCTCCAGAAGGGCAAGGAGATCGTGCCGGCGATCCTCGGAGCCATCGGGGAATAGAGGATCTTGATCGTCGTGTTCTCGGAGAGCTACGCGTCCTCTGGCTGGTGCTTGGACGAGCTTGTGAGAATCATCGAGTGCAAGGATACGATGAGGCAGATCGTGTGGTCGGTGTCCTTCAAGGTGGATCCTCGGAGGTGGGGAGGCAGAGCGGGAAGTATGAACAAGCCCTAATCAATCACGAGGAGAGGTTGAAGTCGAACGGCAGCGATTTGGAGAAAGATGAAGAGATGGAGAGAAGCACTGACTACAGCAGCTATCATCTCCGGCTGGAATTTGGTTGACGAGTAAGGCTATCGTTTAGTCCTTTCTATTGCTTCCTGACAAGAAAGTCATGCATTGAGATGCAAGTGGACCATGTCCCTCCACAAGCCCATAGAAAGGAGGAAAAGGAAAAATTATGGAATTTTTTTCGTTGTCTTAGGAGTGATCTGTATGGGATTGGACTTAAGGCTGACTGAATTTTTATCTGATTAATTAGGTATCCAGAATGTTGATTCCTATACCTTCTTTTTTGGGCATCTGATTAATTGCTAGAAACTGAATTTAATCTGGTCCTTAGTATTTGAGATATTGACTGCTGCTCGATCTTATTGGAGATCAACTTAGTACTCATTGTATCAAATATCTTTGAATCTCATAAACTCAATTGGCTATATGCTTTGAATCTACCAGGCGGGAGTCTAATGTCATTCACAGCATTGTCAAGAGTATATGGGCTGAGCTGAATCGCGATCAATTACCTGTCCCTGAAAACGGGGTTGCCATGGATTCACATGTGTCCCATGTGCATACTTTGCTAGACGTGGAATCAAACGAGGTTCACAAGGTTGGAATTTGTGGATTTGGAGGAATTGGGAAGACTACTATCGCCAAAGCTACTTATAATGCTTTTTCGCTCAAATTTGAGTATTGTAGCTTTCTTTTCAATGTTAGAGAAACCTGCGAGAAATCTGCAGATGGCCTACTTCAGCTTCAAGAGACACTTATTTCTCAGGTAATGTGGGATGATGCTCTGAAACTTGGCAATGTCCACAGAGGTACAAGCATGCTGAAGAGTAGACTTCCCACAAAAAGGTCCTCATTGTCATTGACGACTCATTGTCATTGACGATTTGAACCAGTTGATCCAATTGGAAACCCTAGTTGGAGGACATGATTGGTTTGGTCGCGGAAGAAGAATCATCATAACGACTAGAGATGAACATTTACTGGTTGCTCATGGCGTACAGGATATACAAGCTTCAACCATTAGATTTTTCAATGGCTTCTATGCTCTTCAATTCAACTGCTTTCGAGGATATTTCTCCTCCTTCTGATTATGAAGAGTTTTCCTATAGCGTAGTGCTTTACACCAAGGGACTTCCATTAGCTATTAAAGTTTTGGGTTATTTTCTTCAAGGTAGAAGCTCTTTCCAATGGAAAAACGCATTAGATAAATTGAAGAGAGTTCTCAATGGAGAAATCTTCAATGTGCTGAGAATGAGCTTCGATGGTTTAGATGATTATGAGAAGGATATTTTTCTTGACATAGCATGTTTCTTCAAGGGAGAGAGTATAAGTTATGCAAGAAAAATTTTGGAGAGCTATGATCTCCACTTGGATGGTGGAATTGATGTTCTCATCACTATTGAGCATGGCAAGCTGGAGATGTATGATATGATTCAAGAAATGGGAAGGGAAATTGTTTGAAGGGAATCTCCCAAAGAGCCAAGGGAGCGCAGCAGATTGTGGTTCTATAATGATGTGCTTCATGTTCTAACAGATGGCATGGTAATACATGAATCATGATCTTTTGTTTTTGACAATATGTATGCCTGTTTGGTAGGGTTAGGGCCTCTTACAAAGTACTTTTGGCCTTCTGCTAGAAAAGAGTGAATATTTTTCTGCTGAGTAAAAGATAATGGCCCGCTGGTCCCATAAGATTCACTTTTTCCATATCCCAACCTGAGATGTAAAGTAAATTATGGAAAAATCTGCAGAACTTAAATACTGTGGTTTTTTAAGATTTGAGGTGTTTATAAAAATCATGTGTCAAATGCTAAAGTAAAAGCAAATTCTGAAAGCTAAGAACAAAAAGCACCCGAAGCACGAGCACACCAAATCTATTTATTACTAGTAATCCTTGCATACGTAAACACCTTTGCACTTAAATCCTCTACTTATGTATCTGCTGCTAGGGAACTAATAAAGTGGAAGCAATAATGCTCAAATTGGCCCCTCCTGAAGAAGTACATTTTAGTGCTCATGCCTTCACAGACATGAAAAGGCTCCGAATTTTCTTTGCTCGCAATGTTTTCCATTCAGGTGATCCCAGATACTTTTCCGCTGAATTAAGATGGCTCAAATGGCCCAATTATTCTCCACCATCGGTGCCATTCAATACAAACCACGGGAAACTTGTAGGTCTAGACCTGAGTAAAAGCAGCATCTGCATATTGGGGAAGAAATTCAAGGTACATGCTTGCTATATTCTCTTCTGTCAATCTTAGAGTTATAACTGTGAAGATCTATAAATATCATTATTTACTGTGCAGCTTTTTAGAAATTTGAGGTCTGTTAATTTCGGTCACTGTAAATTGGAAAGTGAAATTCTTGATGTATCGTCCCTACCAAATCTTGAGAGTTTGGATCTCCAAGAGTGCACGAATCTTGCTAAGGTTCATCAGTCTCTTAGGTGTCTTGACAAGCTCATATATTTGAACTTTCTGAACTGCTCCAATCTTAGCAGTTTCCCTAGTAGTCTGAAGTCAAGATCTCTTGAAAGTCCCTTTCTTAGAGGTTGCTCAAAGCTTTCAAGGTTTCCAGATATTCTTGTACCAGTGAAACGTCTAAGAACACTTGCACTTCATGAGATAGCCATTGAAGAACTACCCTCTTCCGTCAGGAATCTCGTCGAACTGCAAGAGTTGTATATGGGACTGTGCGGACCTTAAAAACCTTCCTTGTAGCATCTATACACTGTAGCATCTTGTGCATATTTTTATTGATGGATGCTCACAACTTAGCAAGTTCCTGGAACCTGTGTGGAGATCAAGTGATTATACCAATCTTTCTCTCCCATTAGCCCTTCGGAGCGTAATTTACTTGAATATGCAAAGATGCTGCTTATTAGAGCTTAGCTTTTTGCAAAAACTTCATTGCATGTCCTCGTTGACAATTTTATATCTATCGAAGAACATATGTTTAGCCTTTCCACATGCATCAGTCAATTTACTAAGTTGCAACGGCTTCCCTTGGCAAGTTGCATGCAACTTTGAGAGATTCTATCTCTCCCACCGAACATAACATCTTTACTTGCAAAAGATCGTGAATCACTGGAAACATGAACATGTATGGACTTATCACACATGTTACGATATAATCTAGATGAATCACCTTGGTTCAGATGAATTGACTTCTTTGGATGTCATAAGTTGATTCAGAATCAATGCTCTAACAATTGCAATATGCTGTCAATTGAGGTTTCTCCCTCTCCCTCTCCCTCTCCCCCCCCCCCCTCCTCTCTCTCGCTTTGTGGCGCCCCCCGACGGCCCCCGATCCGTTAGGGTCGCCACACTTCTTTCTCATCTTGGATGTCCTTCTTTTTTATCAATGGACTTCAGAGAAGTCATGTGGGGGTTCTATCATATACATGGTTGGTCCCTGCGCAATGTATATGGCGGAAGCGTATCCAACAATTCCACTTTCCCTACACATAGAAATGATGCACATACTAAACTCATTTACAGATAATAGCCGGACACTTTTATTTACACATATCTATTAGATGGACATTGTTTGTTGATACATCCAAAAGGCCGTATTTTCCTATACTCCGCAATACTTCAAAAGTTATCCGACGTCTTCAGCAGCTATTTACCTAGAGTCCATCCTTCAGTGCCGGCATCCAAAAATTCTCACTCTGCTGTCCTCACCCTCACAGTCACTCCCAGCCACTTGACCCCCCGTTGTCGTCTTTTGGTGGCGGTGGCAGCAGCCTTAGAGTTTGCCCATTTCGACAGGCGAATAAGACGACATACTACTAGAGTACAGGACCGGAGGGAAGACCAGTGTCGAACGTCATGATTACTCCCACCGGTATGAACGTCAGTCCTTGCACGTCAGGGTCCTGAATTTTGACTGCTCCCACTACAAGTCGGTCGGGATCCCATTGAATGTACCGGGAGGTGCGGGCACCAGAGACATAGTTCTTAATCTGAAATATGTTAGTTCCACAAGGGCTGAGTACAACCACCTAGCAGCAAAAAATCTACTAAACTATATTACGCAAGACCATCACCATCTAATTTCATGCAAGATAGACAAAACATATAACCAAAGAAGTGGGTATGCATCAAATCAATAGAACTTTTCAAAGTAATAACAAGCGCAATTTCAAAACCAAAACACATCATTTTTATCACACAGATCTCGATTATAAGACCATATTGTTATGACACATCCCATACCGTGCTACACAATTTTGTCTCATAATTAGACGCAATTCAGCAACACAATCAGTTTTAAAACTCAAAAGATTTTTCTCCCGGAGGACCAGTGTTTGCGTCCCTCCAGGCATTCGCACCCAACCTGGCGTCGCGAAAGCCTCCGATTCCATATTTCAGTCATCGGACATCCAGAGCGTGTTACGTCACACCTCTTAGGCATCTCGCACCTCACCTAGCATCACGAGGAATCTCCGGGGCTCGCCACGACAATGGTTGCCCCTACCCTCCGGAACATGTATCGTCATACATCTGCGCATCCCAACACTCCCGGGGAACCTCTGGGGCTCACCGGTCCCCAGGCATCCAAAGGCATCGGCACCATGATCCTATGGGCAACTCGACTCCCGGGGCATCATCAACCCAAGGGTCTGACGGCAGCAATAACATCTCAGCCATGGTATAACAACCAAATCATTTCAATGCCGAAATATTTTCAAAACAACAACATCAGAAATTCTTTGGATTCCTTTTGAAATTCCATGTTCACAACTCATCCTTCAGCATTTTCAAAATCTATCAAAAGTAATCCGAGAGTGGTATCCACACTCTTGGCTTGCGACAAATCATTTATCAAAACAATAAGTAAGTTAAAAACTCGTATAGTAAGTCCGAAATTCAACCCGATTTTCAATGGTTTAGAACAATTGATATAGAATTCGAAATTTGAAAGCACCGCACATTTTCTTAAAATATTTGAGGTCGATGCCACGGTAAATAGAATTTCTCGTACAAATCAGGAGGTTTTTCCAAATCAATTTATGGCCAAATCTTTCAAGGTTTCGTAGTCACAAAAATCTGTTTTCGATGGAAGTTCAAAGAAATCGAAGATGCACATAGAAAATCCGAGCATTTCCTCAATCCCCTATTCCCCATCTACTTCAATCATTCTAAAATTCAGCAACCAACATCCAAATCTCAAATCTTTCCAATCTAACTGCACTACATTAGACAACAACAGCATTGCATTACATAGGTTAGTAGACTTTCACTTGCCTTAAATCCGACGGTGCCGACGGTGAGAAATCGAGAAGCTCGTGGTCACGGACACGGCTCGGCAACAGCAAGTGCGAGCGGCGTCAGTGTCGGCAGTGCGCGTGCACGGGTGAAGGGGACGGTCTCCTTCCTTCCCTCTCACTCTCGTTCACTGCTCTCTTTCTCACTCGCTCTCTCTCTGCCTAGTTTCACACGATCATTCTCTCTCTTGCTCTCGTTTCCGTGCCCTTTTGTTCCTTCACTTAATTGACTAACTCAGTCAATGCATGCAGATTTCGGTGGCATCAAAAACCGAAGACAGCTGGGTGGGACGCGTCTTCTTCATGCACGATCGGGCTTCAGCGGCATCCGTGTGGGTGGGCGATGTGGCTGCGGTTGGGCGTCCCTTGGTCAACAAATCTCCTCCTTCGGTTGACCATCCCAACACGTGTGCATGGCCGAGGAAGCGAGTCTTCGAGCAGCATAGGCTGCATGGGTCAATTTCCTATTTGTTTGTTGACCCGCACAATGGAGAGACGTGCATGGGAGAGGGGTGGTGTGAATGCATGGCCGTGCATGGTTGTGTAGGGTCATCGAAATAAATGTGCACGGGAGTTTTGGTTAGTAGGGTATACAAGCGGGTGGAAGAGGGTTTCGATCATGGCGTTACATAAGGGTAATTTCAATGATCGGACCATTTCTAAACGTAACGTTTCGGTCCAACAATGATGTCGAAACGGTGTCCATAAATGGTACCAATGACGTAGTCCGACGATACTTCCGTCAAACTGTCACGGAACGTCACATATTCGAGGTCCGGCAAAAGTCCGGAGGCCACACGCTCTCTCTCGCACATGTTTGTGTCTCAAGTGTAAAAGGCTCCGAGTGGTAGGGATTGCTTGGAGAGGCTCGGGCAAACATTTTTCATCCTAGAAGCAAGATCCCAAAATGGTTTGTCCATCAAAGCATGAGAGGACTTTTAAGGTTTCCTATATCTTCAAAATCATATTGTGATATAGTCGGCTTGGCCTTTTATTCTATTGCCGATTCCGCTAATCTGAAGGAAGCTAGTATTTCATGCGAGATCCAGTTGTTTGTCGACAATCAAGAAACTTATGGTTGTGTAGATTGTTTTTTCTCATTGGAGTCTGACCACATATGGCTTTTATACGTTCCACAACGAATGATGTGGGGATTGGATGCCAAATTATTGAATCACTGTAGTCAGTTTACAATACTGTTTCAAGCATCAAAGGGGACTTTGAGAAGATGTGGGGTGCATCTGTTGTATAAACAAGGTAAGCAACCAAATGAAAAAGATTTACAAAAGTGTCGATCCTCTTAATTCGAATATGAACCTTGCAAGTTTCCATGTCCGAAGCTGCAAAATGAGGAAAGATTTTCAGACTCCTAATACAATACACTATGATTCGAAATTCGTTTTCTTGTAGTTTAGTGTAGTGGTTACGGTTAATACCTTTTCGAGTGGCTCTTATTATAAAATTGCTGTAGGGTTTTACTTGACATTTGATGGTTTTTATAGTAGATGGGCTTAAGGCCCGTCCCATGATGGGCCTAAAGGCCCGGCCCACGGGAATTAGGCCCGTGAAAAGGGGAACCTATAAAAGGGATGAGAAAGAGAATGAACGTACCTTTTCGCATTTAGTACGTTCTCATTTCTCTCCCAAAAAGCTCTCTCTCTCTCCAAGACGAAGAAGCGACTCCGTCTTCCCTTAAACGGCGAATTTTCGACTTCGGATCAAACGAGACTGAAATCTCTTCCTTAATACAGCATCGGTGTCTAATCTGTGGCCAACAAGGTACGCTCGAATTCGTGGTGTGCTTTACGATCGGTGATACGTGTTTAATTCCCGGGCTCATCTTCCACATATGATTAGGGGTTCGGTTTTAGTGCCGAATCCGGTTTTTGGGGATCCATGACTCCTAACATTGGTATCAGAGCATCGGTTCACGTTTTTCCCGATCTGTTTGTTGTTTATGATTGATTTTTTCGCAAATGCTTTTCGGCCGTGCGGATCGTGGCCATGAATCCCGACACCCGAGCATGTTCGCCCATTCTTCCAATTTTTCGTAAGTCGAAATAAAAATATGAAGGCATAGGGAGGAAGGCGACGTCAAGACGAGTCCGGCGACACGTCGAACGCCGCTGGACGACGCCGCACGCGCGCCCCACGCCCGGAAGGCTGCGCGCGTGGGCGCGATGCGCCCCGGGTTCATCCAGGCGCGTGCGGCGCTGGCCGTGACGAACTGGCGCATGCGCGCCGCCGGCGGCGGCGAATCGGCACGCGCCGGTCCACGGACCGATGCGTGGTGACGTCGGCATGACGTCACCCAACGGCCGGCCAACCGCCGGGGTGACGTCATCGCCGACGTCGGTTGGCCGGACGGTCACCGGCCGACGACCCGACCGGCGACCCGACCCCGACCCGCCTGGCACGTGCACGGCACGTGCGGGCTGACGTCTGCGTGACGTCAGCCCACGCACGCGCACCACACGTGCGGTCGGTCCGTCCGACCCGGGTTGACCACCGTTGACCGTTGACCGACGACCGTTGACCGTTGACCGTTGACCAAAAAAAAAAAAGGGATTTGTTTCTTTTTGAATTATGTCTATGTGGATTATATGTAATCCATCTTTTGTTCTGCATTTGTTGCAGGAACAATGCCTCCCCGTAAGCCGCGCGCATCTGTGCGCACGATGTCAGATGAACAAAAGGAAAGGCTTACAAGGTTGATAACCGATTTGAATGGTTATCGATGGGAGAGTGACGACATAATTGATCATGTCATAGAGGTCAACAACAAAATTCAGGAAGTCATTTGGAACGGTTGTCCCATGCCAGATATTCAGATGATGCGATTCTTTATGAACACTCTTCCACTAGAATGGCAAGGAGTATTGAATCGCCTACGGGAGGTCAAAGGATTTACTAGCTATAAGGAGCTAGTAATGGCATTTGTAGATGAATATCATCGGGTAGGAGCCACAAAGACTGCGACCCAAGGAATGACTTAGATTGGGTCAGGGACTGAATGTGCGTAGGAGAAATCCTAAGGGATATCCGTCTGTTTTTCCGTGGTTGTCAAGAATGCCAGAAAATTTTACAGAGAAAAAGAAAAAGAAATTGGACAATGTAGCTGCTTTCCCTATTAGTTGTATAATGCCTCGTTTATAGATGTTATGACTTGTATTTATTTAATGTTCTTGGTGGACATCTTATGTAAAGTTAACTACCTGATTGTTGTTGTTGTAGCAACCTATATGTTAGCCATATTATGTGAAAGCATTTTTTCTTATATTGTATGTCAATTATCTGTTACTTTCGTGATTGCTTTGGTTCTTTGTGGGTAGTTAGTTGTGGGTAGTAATAGAAGTTTTTGTAGCTTCATAGAATTGATTTTGCATAAGACAATCATATTAATGATAGTTTTTAAGTTAGGATTTTTGGAGGATGATTGGAAACATAGTGACATTTTGATTCTGAAACCTTACTTAAAATTATTAATTAATATGATGGGTTTGTGCAAAATAGATGCATAAGTGATAGGCATTAATAACTCGTGCATGTATGTCGATGTGTTCGAGATCAATGGCTTCACCACAAAAGAGCATAGTTGTCGAGCTGAACAAAGGTGAAAAGCTCAAATGTGACAATTATGAAATTTGGCAAATGAAAATTCAATATGTGCTGGAAAAGCAAAAAGCACTAAAAGCTCTTGACCATGTTATGGAAGATCTAGAGGATGCTGTGCGCCACCTTGAGCTAGCTAATCATCGCCTCAAGGCATTATAGCAAGAAACAGATATTTTACGTGTTGCTTGTTAGCTCGAAGGGGCTTCATGCTCTAAGCGCAAGCGCATTGATTCGTTCAATATGTGGAAATGCAAGGGATCATGTCCTTCTTGCAAGAAACCAAGAATTAACCAACAAAAGAGAGGAAAACGTCCTCATGTGAAGAATATCTCAAGGGTGAAATGTTACAACGTGACCGGAAGGGGTCACTATGCCCGCAATTGTCGCGAGCCAAAGAAGGTACACACCCTTGGTACAATTGGGAACTTTGCATATGTGTCAAGTTCTGTATTCTTGACTGAATCTAATCCTCTCGTGGACTGTGGATTCGGGAGCGACAGACCATGTAGCGAAGGATAGAGGATCCTTCGTGGAATTCCGACAGTACCTCTGGAACTAAGTGGATCTATGTGGGAAACAACTCCAGAGCTGAAGTGAAAGGAATTGGCACATGCCAACTGAATATGCGTGATGGACGCACTTTGTTCCTTCATGATGTGTTGTATGCTCCGGAGATTCGTCGGAATTTAGTGTTGTTTTAGTGTTGGTTAAATTAGGTTTTAATATGAACTTCCATAATAAAGGTGTAGATTTGTATTTGGATACAAACTACTATGGTCATGGTTATTTTCTGGATGGTTTCATTGTATTGGATATTGATTATGTTAATGCAAATGTTTGTTATTCCCTTCTCACGTCTCACAATACATATGATAATGATGTGAATGTATGGCATGCTAGACTTGGTCATATTGGCCAATATCGTATGAATAGACTAGCCAAAGAGGGCTTGTTGGGCAATATTGAAAAAGTCGATTTGCCCATCTGTAAGCATTGCCTAGAAGGGAAAACGACAAGGAAACCATTTGGAAAAAGGTAAAAGAGCTGAATTTTCTCTGCATTTAATCCATTCTGATGTCTGTGGTCCAATGAATGTGAGAGGAAGGCATGGGGCTATTTATTTCATCACTTTTAAAGATGATTATACTCGATTCGGATATGTCTATTTGATTTCTCACAAATCTGAAGCAATAAGTTGTTTCAAAAGGTTTATGAACCTGGTAGAGAATCAATTAGACAAGAAAATAAAAGCATTGAGATCCGATCGAGGTCGAGAATATTTATCTGATGAGTTCAGAAAATTAAGTGATGAAAAAGGAATAGAAAGACAATTGTCTATTCCAAATACTCCTCAACAAAATGGTGTTGCGGAGAGAAGAAACAGAACCCTACTAGAAATGGTTAGGTCCATGATGGCGCATGCTAACTTGCCTATCACCTTTTGGAGTGATGCGTTGTTGTCTGCTGCCTATATACTTAATCGTGTGCCTTCCAAATCAGTTGCTTCCACTCCATATGAGTTATGGACATGTAGAAAACCAGACTTAAGTTTTCTTAAGCCATGGGGTTGTGCTGCCTATACACTTGAATCCTCTCACAAGTTTGGGAAATTGGGTCCCAGAGGAAAGAAGAGTATTTTCATAAGATACTCGAGAACACTCAAAAGGGTATGTGTTCATAGGTGAGCAGGAAAGTGGGAGCATAACTGAATTTGAATCACGGGATGTCACATTCTTAGAGGAAGAATTTCCTAAGAAGGGCGAAATAGGGGAAGACAACACCCTATTTGAAACCTCGGATCAAGATAATGATCTTAGTGGAGTTCGTCCAAGTGGGAGTAATATGAGAAGTGATGAATTGAATTCAACTCATTCTCAATTGCAACCACATGATGAGACGACATCATTATCTAATCCCAGTGGGAGCATAATGGGGAATGATGTGCAAAGAACACAAACTCCTATACGGCGAACAAGTCGCCAAAGTATTCCCCGTCGACGTTTTGACATTGAAGGGGAAACTTTTATGGTTGCTCCACAAGATAAGGATGAGCCTAGAAATATTAATGAGGCTCTGAATTGCCTTAGTAAGGAAAAATGGATTCATGCAATGGAAGAGGAAATTGAGTCAATGAAATCAAACCAAGTCCGGGAACTGGTTGATCTTCCAAAAGGACGCAGCTATTGGGAACAAATGGGTTCTCAAAGTAAAGCGAAAGGCTGATGGCTCGATAGAAAGGCATAAGGCTCGCCTTGTAGCGAAGGGGTATAATCAACGAGGAATGAATTGATTATGAAGATACGTTTTCTTACGTAGTGAGATTTACCTCGATTCGCATTATTCGGCAATAGTATCTAGTATGGATCTTGAGTTACATCGGATGGATGTAAAGACTGCTTTCCTCAATGGAGAATTAGAGGAAGAAATATACATGGAACAACCAACTGGTTTCATGGTAAAAGGCCAAGAAGAAAAGGTGTGTCGACTTTTGAGGTCGATATACGACCTTAAGCAGTCATCGAGACAATGGTATATACGTTTTCATAATGCCATAATGGCATATGATTTTACAATGATTGATGAGGATCATTGTGTATATATCAAAAGATCCAAGGATCAATTTGTGATCATATCATTATATGTTGATGATATACGATTGCTTTGGAAGCAATATGGAGTTTGTTCATACTTGTCAAGAGTTGGCTGTCTTCCAACTTTGAGATGAAGGATATGGGTGAGGCTGCATACATTCTTGGAGTTAAGATTTCAAGAGATCGTTTGAAGAGATCGTTGTCTCTTTCGCAAGAAACATATATAAATAAAGTTCTTGAACGATTTCGTATGCAAGATTGTAAACCCATAGACACTCCTATTGCGAAAGGTGAAGGATTGAGCCATAGATCGTGTCCGAAGACTCCACAAGAAAAAGAACAAATGAAACATGTTCCTTATGCTAGTGCGGTTGGGAGCTTGATGTACGCTATGATGTGTACAAGACCCGACATATGTTTTGCAGTTGGAATGGTGAGTAGATACCAATCCAATCCAGGTCCAGCACATTGGAAAGCCGTTAAGAGAATACTGAGGTATCTAAAGGGAACTGTTGATTATACGATGAGTTATTAAGGAAAGGATCTGCGACTCAAAGGCTATCCTGAAACTGTTTAGGGAGGAGGTTTAGACGAAAGGAAATCTACCTCTAGGTTTGTTTCCTTATTGAATAATGGCACCATATGTTGGAGCAAAGTAAGAAACAAACGTGTATAGCCTTGTCCACGATGGAAGATGAGTTTGTGGCATTATCAGCAGTAATATAAGAATGAGTTTGGCTTAAGAGATTTTTTGGATCACTTAGGTGTTATTGAGAAAGCTGCAAATCAATTATTAATTAATTGTGATAGCCAAGCAGCTATAGCGTACACTAAAGATCCAAAATATCATGGCAAGACCAAACATATAGATACCAAGTATAAATTTGTCAAAGATAATGTTGCACGAAAGGATGTGAACTTGCAGTACATATCTACGCATAGAATGGTAACAGATCCTATGACAAAGCCAATACCTAGAGATGTGGTTTGTGGTCATGTAATATCTCTAGGATTGCGTAGAGTCTGATGTACTGGATTGTAATTTCCCTGAGTTGTTCACATGTATGAACTAGTGTTGTTTCATTATTAATGCCTATGAGTCTTTATTTGATCTTTATGCATCTTAATGCTTAGTGCATTATATTATGTTGAGACAGTATGTCGGACAGATAAGAGATTAGCCCACTCACACGAGTAATCGCCTCTATTTACTATGTGATAGATAGAGATGAGACTGTTTTTAAGCTTATTATCTAGGTGATAATCGAGAGCTCAAGCTTAAAATAAATATGTCGCCTTAACTGAGTGTTAAGATGAGGACATAATGCTTACGATGTCCAAAAGTAAAATAACCACACATTTTACTTTATCTCGTCTAAGATGCCGGATGTGAGTTCGATGAATTTTGTGAATGAGTAAATACGTGAACTCAAGTTAGACATTGGGTATGTCTGAACTATCATCTGTACGGTATTGATTGTGTAGACATACGCTCCATGGGAAATGAGTTAATACCGTAATACGTATTTCATACTACGTATGCATGAGACGACCTATAAGAGTGACAGAAGTTTGATCTCAACTTTTATGACGTGTGAGACTCTTGAGGAATAGAGTTCCTCAATTTTTTGTGCCCTCATGACTCTTACTTATTCTCAAGATTTCTATTTAGTGTTTGCTATCTTAGAATGTTGCCAATGGTCATGAGATGATTCGATCTAATGGGACATTTCTAGAAAAGCAAGTTGAACTGAAATTGAGAGTTTGAAGGAAAGAGGAAGATCGGATTTGTAGAATCACATTGTGGTTTTGTATTCACGAGTCGACCAATTATGACTATCTTTGGGATAATCATAATTGTGAATACAATAAATATATCATTGTTCAAATGAGATTAAAGAAAGATATAAATGTGATCGATCGATCTAGGGTACTGCATACTATTTTTCTCAGAAAATGATGCCCATTATGAGCTGCTATATATTCCTAACAGATGTATAGCAACGAGCTCTCAAAGTATGCTGGTCGCACGGATTATTCACCGGTATGAATGTTGAAAGAGGAAAAGAGGATTTTCAATTGATGGGCCTAAGTTGGGCCTATCCGCCCATGTTGGTTTTGGTCCACCATGTGCGAGTGGGAGATGATGGTTTTTATAGTAGATGGGCTTAAGGCCCGTCCCATGATGGGCCTAAAGGCCCGGCCCACGGGAATTAGGCCCGTGAAAAGGGGAACCTATAAAAGGGATGAGAAAGAGAATGAACGTACCTTTTCGCATTTAGTACGTTCTCATTTCTCTCCCAAAAGCTCTCTCTCTCTCAAGACGAAGAAGCGACTCCGTCTTCCCTTAAACGGCGAATTTTCGACTTCGGATCGAACGGGACTGAAATCTCTTCCTCAATACGGCATCGGTGTCTAATCTGTGGCCAACAAGGTACGCTCGAATCCGTGGTGTGCTTTACGATCGGTGATACGTGTTTAATTCCCGGGCTCATCTTCCGCATATGATTAGGGGTTCGGTTTTAGTGCCGAATCCGGTTTTTGGGGATCCATGACTCCTAACAACCTTCAAATTATGCAACGAGCTTCGATCTAAGACGATCTTTGATCTTTCCCTCAATAAGAAAGTGCGGGGATGTTCTCGTTTGGTCATTATTCCTAAATATTACTATCGACTCATGTCAAAGATCAGGCCTAAGAGAAACCCAAAGAAAGGAGAAGTGCTTTCGTCAAAGAATCAGGTTTCCACATAGGGCAATCTTGTTGGCAACCTCTTTTGGAAAAGAAAGGATTTTCCGTTGTCCCTTTCCCATCATCTTCGTTGAGAAAATATTATGTGGTTTGTAACTTGCACGTCACCGGCTCATCTAAAGCGCAGGAGCTTAGTCAACACTATTTAAAGGGTGACATGTGTCCTCTGACATGCACATGAACGAAAAATAAAAAATTAAATTACGAAACTTTATTTTCTATGGCAAGCAGGCAGATTGGTGAGGTGAAAGAGGACAATACAATAGATGCTAACATTTAGGGTGCGTTTGTTTGTGTTTCGATCTTTTTTGTTCCAAGGAACAGAAATAGAAAAAACTATTTCTGTTCCGGGGAACAGTTTTGAACAAAAGCGCGTTTGGTAAACTTATTCCTGAAATAAAAAAAAAAAGAACGGAAACATGTTTGGTAAATTTATGTTTTTTTTTTTTTTCTTTTAATTTTTAATGTTTTTTTTTTTTTAATTTTTTCTTTCTTTTTCTTTTTTTCTTGCTTTGGCCGGCGGCCTCGCCCAGCCACGGCGAGGCTCGTCGGGCCGGGCCGGGCGAGGCCGCCGGCCCCGGCGAGGCCGAGCTCGCCCAACCACCGGCAAGGCTCGGCCTCGCCGGGCCACCGCTAGGCGACGCCGACTGGGCGGTGGCCCGGCGAGGCCGAGCCTCGCCGGATCCGGGTGAGCCCGAGCTTGCGAGCCTCGTGGCCGGCCGGGCGAGCTCGGGCTCGCCCGGATCCGCGAGGCTCGGCCTCGCCGGGCCACCGCCAAGTGACGCCGACTGCGGTGGCCCGGTGAGGCCGAGCCTTGCCGGTGGCTGGGCGAGCTCGGCCTCGCCGGATCTGTGCGAGCCCGAGCTCGCCCAGCCAAGGCGAGGCCGAGCCTCGCCCAACCACGGCAAGGCTCGGCCTCGCCGAGGGCCGCCGAGCCTCGCCGTGGCTGGGCGAGGCCGTCCCCCTCGTCGGCCGGTCGCCGGCCATGGCCGAGGCCGGCGACCGGCCAAAGCAAGAAGAAGAAGAAAAAGAAGAAGAAGAAGAAGAAAAGAAAAAGAAGAAGAAGAAAAGAAAAAAAAAAAAAGAAAAGAAAAGAAAAGAGAAGAGAGAGAAAAATTGTTCTTTGTTTTTGTTCCGAAACAAGAAACAACTTTTTTTTTTCTTGTTCTGTTCTTTTTTTGTTCCTAGGAACAAAAAAACAGATTTGGAACAAAAACGCAAACAAACGCGTTTCTGTTCTTTTTTGTTTTTGAGAACAAAAAAAACAGAAAAACTATTTATGAACAGAAAAAAAGAAACATAAACAAACACAGCCTTAAACTCCCGCTTAGAACTCTCACTCTTCTTTTCAATTTCCAAGGGCTTCTACCTTTTATTCCCCCCCCGCCGCCGCTCTCTCTCCTCTCTTACGTTTCTAAAACTCTCTCTCCTCTTTTCTTTCCAACTTCCAAGGGCTTCTTCACTTGCTCTCTCTCCCCTTTTGCGTTTCTATTTTACCTTTAAATGTTAGCATTTATAGTTGTGTCCTTATTCATCTCACCAGTTTATCTGTTGGTGTTGACAATATAAAAGAAAGTTTCGGATTTTAATTTTTTATTTTCCATCCCTGTCCTTACCCATGTTAGGACATATGTCACCTTTTTAATGGAGCAGACTAAGCTCACTCACATTACATAGGCTAGTGACGTAGAACCACTGAATATTTTTTCCTTTGTAATGAATTCTTACATTTTTTTTTTTTTTAAAAGGGGAAGAAAGGTCAATCCACTGCACTGATCTATGCTTCATGATCAACTTAGGACATGTATATCACAATAACCAAGCTCAAATTGACCATCTCAAAATTGAAACTTGATTTGGGCATTTCGTCGAACAGTTGGTGCATATTAAACTACCTCAAATAGCTTCCTCGAGCAATATTCATGGCCTTCAATCTTGACCCATGTGTAGTCTTAAGTGGAACTAAAGTGTTGACATTATACTAATACATTCAAAGAACAATATTAGATAGAATTTAGAGCCTAAACCACAAAATAACACAATTATAATTAGCCTCAAATGTGTGGATCTAACCTATTTTTGCAAAGCTGGGTCTAACCTATTCAAGCCTTGACACTCGTCACATGCGCGACTTATGGGAAAATACACTCGATTTGAATGAAATTTGGTAACATGAAATTTCAAATGTGATTAATACTTCAAAGAATGATCAACTATGCACATCAAACCAACCTTTCAAAGTAACCTTCCACATTGGCCAGCCATGAACCCGTGTATATCAGCTAAGCTTTTAATTCAAATTCTAAACATGCGAAGACTTAAAGACCAAACTAGCTGATCAAGCATTATTTGCACTTACTTATAACATTCATCAAGCTCACGAAGATAGATAATGCATGCAAATGGGGATGGCAAGTCAAACGTATAGGGCTTTTGGAAGAGGCTTCGACATTCAGAAAAATTCCAGCCTTAGAAATTAGTTTTCTTGCCTGGCTTTCCTCTCGATTTTCCATAGTCAAACCATGGTCGACATTGAACAAAAACTCATCTAGGGTCCTTACCTTGCTTCCTCATTTCTGTGTGAAGTATCTCTTGTTCAAGGAAGCCAAGAAATTGTCCTCTAAAGGCGCTTGGAAGTTGGCCCCTTCAAACTAGAAAATGAGACCTACAAACACGAAAACCAACAACGAAGGCTTTTGTTAGCCACCATGACCAGCTTTGAAGACCTGTTTTGTCAACTCCTTTGGCATTTACTCCAACTATATGTATTGGAGTTTACTTTAAAATTAACTTTTTGCCTCATATGTCCCTTATTTTCCTTAAAAACATTTGTTTTCCCTCACTAGTGACCACCTAGAAAATTTCTGGGTTTCCACTCCTCCCAAAGAGTAACACGATTTTCGAGGGACTTTTGAGTGCCTTCTTGACCTCCATTTTTGATGCATAACATATGGTTGGAAAGATATTTGAGTATAATTTCACTCTCTAATTGAGAGTTTTGGCTAATTTTGATTGGAACTTTATGAAAATTTCATTTTTTATTCGAGGGTCCCTCTAAAATTTCTAGGTTAAGGTCCTTTTTAAGTTGCTTGGGGGTGCCTTTGGGGCATCATTGTGAGCTCTCTATTATCTCCAACCTTTTATGCCTCCAAATAGCTTGTTTTAGAGAGATTATTTATTGAATTAAGCCCATTTTTCTGGCCTTGCCCACATGACAAGCTTACTAAGCCCCGATAGTCAAATCTTCAAACTTCTGCAGCTGTTGAGTGAACAACTTTGGCTACGATTTTCGCATGCCTTCAGCAGCTTATCCCTAGCCAAATTTTGTCCATTTGCACTCCCGATGAGAGCATTCCACCTCAACTAGATATTAGGCTGATTGGATAACTGAGTGGGAAATGGTGGGGCCACAAATTTGCTTTCTTAATCGCTTTGAATTGTGGCCAAATTATGGACTGGATTTTGGTAGCTATTTTAAGCATTTAATCCATCAATTTGGCTAATTTTTTGACCAGTTGGCACATTCATGTATATTAATTTAAGTCTCTTACCATACTTTGCAAAATTTTTTTATCCAATTTTGTAAGAAAGTCCCTCAAAATTGGCCATTTTGTTGCTTGAGAATGACAAACTTGATTCAATTTGGTCCGTTTGGCTTGATTAGATTAATTCAAGCTGGCCTAGGTTCAATTTCAAGCTTAAGTAGGGGTCAGAATGATAAAGATGATGATTTAAAGGCTTGGGCAAAATTTAAAATTTTGCGAATTGGTCCCCCAACTTTTGAAAATTACATAACTAACTTGCTGGTTCAATTGCAATCTAACCCTCAATTCTTGGCTAATCACATGGGATCCTTGGCCCCAATTTTTTTTTACATGTTTAACCAAAAAGTCAAATTGAAAATCAAATTTTGACTTTTCAGCAAAACGACATCTATGGACTCCTGTGACTCTTTTCGGCCAAGAAAGGGGCTTTGTTGTGATTAAAATTCCCAAAGTCTTGGCTTTTAAAAAAAAAAAAAATACTTAGGACTCGTCAGTCAAAATTCGGGTATCAACACCGGCGGGCATCTAAGATGCCGAAGAGGGTGGAATTGAACCGGATTGTGCACCGAACAAGTGGGAAGCATCTAGGAGACTCATTTTGATGTAACTGAAAGCTTAGCTTCGGTACTTCAAAGTTAAGCGTGCTCAAGTGGGAGCCCTCATAAGATGGCAATGACTCTCGCCGTATGAAAGCAATACTCTAACCGTTGAGTCAAGTAGGTCAAGCTGAGTCAAGTAGGCTCTCAGATTTTTTATGTGAAATTGTTGACATGTTGACCCACCCCCACTCCTTCATATGTTTATTTTGGTCTGTGATGTTTCTACTTAAATTTTTGTTTTCGTTCACACATCTTGTGCTTTTTCAAGGTGTCGTTTTGCATAAATTCAAGAGGCCTCTTTTTTCAATTTCTTGTATCGTCTGGATACGTGCTGTTCCGGTTATTTGACATGGGGACTTATAGTGTAGTCCCGCCACTATTGTGTAAATGGACGGGAACCTCATTTTTATCAAAGATGTCTTGATTCGCAGTAAGAAGGCGCTCGCCTCCGCCTTCAAAACCCCATCGGCGGCTTTTCCTCCAGGAGCCCCGCCGTTGTGACCTTCGCACTCGCGAAGGCCGAGCAAGAAGGTTAGTTGCGAGCACGAAGGTTGGTCCTTGATTGGGCCATGCCCTAAACCGCCGGTGCTGCATTGCTCCGTCCCGTGGATTCTCTCCCTGATTTGCCTGCAAAAACTCCCGCTAACAAGGGTTCGCTAGCAACCAGTCAATTAATTCGCACATGTAAAATTATTCGATGGTTGAATAAGAGGTAATCTTGAACTCATACTATTTTATATTTGCTTTCTCAAGAAATTGATGAGATGTTATTTTTCTTGTAAAATCACTACATTAAATACTTTTTGTTCTTCACTTACAGCATGAAACTGCAAATCTACCACTTGTAACTAATGATTTGAAAAAAAGATTCTGAATTTATGGAAACGAATGGTTTTTGCAGGTGAACTTGAAGCTTATCATAAATATGTGGCGTACGAAATAGGCGAAAAATTTGGAGGGAGGAAGGCTAAGCATAGAATAAATAAATAAATAATGAGAAATAACTCGATGAACTTTTGTGTGTAATTGTGAGGGGTATACAGTCAACTTATTTGATCAAGAAAGAACATATGAAAGACTTAAAGTTAGATGTGATTGTTTAGCTTTTATCAGATTTAAGATTGAGAATAGCGTTGTCACAGAATATGTTCCTGAACATAATCATGAATTTATAAAAGAACATCAAAGCACTTAGGTAGAATTCTTTTGTCTTCTATGCTATTTGGAAGCTTGATTGTGGAATGGTAATGATAAAGGTCGATTTTTGGAGCTTCGTTCGGAACTTAATTCGTCGCTTTTTATGCTTGTTACGGCTTTCTTTTTCCCCTTATGCACATTAACGTGTCACCTTCATAATGCAAACGACTTCATCGTTTTGCTGAGCAGTTGCAGCTACTCCTTATGCTTTGAAGGCGTGGGAGTTACCGAAGGGAAGACCTACAACATAGATCTCATGTTGACTGAAGAGGATTTGCCGTCAATATCTTGATATGCTCTTCTTAGTCTAATTATGGAGCATAACGTATGCAAAATATTCCAGTCATAACTACGTCTTACCTATCTACGCATGGCAGATTCACATTCTTTACTGGTGTCATGGTCCAACAATGACTTATTTATCATCCATGGGATTTTGCAGTGATGTCTACAAAGGATGCACGGTGCACAAGTGCATGTTGGGAGGTGCTGCTGTCTATCTTGTTAAGCCTGTTAGGAGAAACGAATTGAAGAACTTGTGGTAACATGTGTGGAGAAGACACCCCATTATTAATCACTTTTTGTGCTTGTTTGTATAAGTTTATCACTACAACTAGAAGGAAAATTCATATTCCTTCATTAAGGCTTTAGACTTGGTGAACTTGAAATAGGCGATAAGTTTTTTGTCCAATTAATTGTAGTATATAATTCACTGTTAGTGTCCGAATCTGCTTTTGTTGAACAGGTGTACTCTATTTTTACGTTAACACAAAATAGGTTGTCTGGGATGTTTGCTCACAAGTTTGGTAGTTGAAATGACAATTGATAAATAAGTTACTGATTGGGTGTTAATTTTTTATCCCTAGTAGTTTGGCACCTACGTTGTAAATGCCTTATCATGTGTTCAACTAGTCCCACTTTTGAGTTTGTAAAATCAGTCCTAACACCCATAGCAAGTAACCGAAATCATCTTAGATTACAATTGTTTCGCAGAAAACTAAATGATATAATAAAATGCTTTCCTTATAAAATATTTTCCAGGAATACCGTTAATTTTCTTTTGTTTTGTGATGTATGATTGAAAATATTTTATGTAGTTTGGATATTATTGGAAAATGATTTCAATTTCATAACTTTATTTTATGCAAAAAAAAAAAAAATGAATTCTTTAAATTTAAAAAAATTCAAAATTTTGATTATTCTATTTCTCTCTTTTCTACTTTTATTTTCTTTTTTTTTTTAATTATATTTAATTTCCCCCCCCTTTTTTTTTTTTTTTCTTTCCTTTTCTTTTTCTCCCTTCCTCTCGTGACTATCGATTGACGAAGACCATAGCTTTGCCTCGTTGGGACCGAGTGAGCCGCTAGCTCACAAATGTCGGTGAAGCCCGAGCTTGCCGAGATCGGGCAAGCCACAAGCTCGCCGACCTCAACGAATCTTGGGGTGGTGAGCTCGGGTCGCTTGGATCGACCGAGCTATGAGCTTGCCGACCTTGGTTGAGCTTGAGCTCGCCCGGATCTCGGCGAGACGAGCTTGCTAGCCAACATCTTGGCTCGTTGCTGGTGGAGGAAGAAGGGGAAGAAGGAGGAAGGAAAAAGAAATAAAGAAAAAAAAAGTAAGAAAAAGAAAAGAAAGAAATAATGAAAAATCAAAATTTATAAAAATAATTAAAAATTCAATTTTCTAAAAAATTATTTTACAGGAATAAAATTTTGATTAACCAAGGATCTTAAGACTAAGGAAGCATTTTGGAAAAGAAAATTCCGGTTTTTACTAAAGGGAAATTCGTTTTCCTAAATTAAGAAAATATTTCCCATTGACTCATTTTCTTAAACAAACTAAACGTTGAAAAATGAGGAAAAATTTTTCCTGTAAAATGTTTTCCACAAAATAAATGTACCCTTTGATTGGATTTAATGAAGTCATCCAAATACGTAATGATCACATAAAAAATATCCAAGGACGCTATTGCAACTGACTCAATTTGTAGACTTTCTTGCGTGTGACGAAGAGAACAATTTACTACCACTCCAAATTGCAAAAGGACAAAAACAAGACCCAATAGATATGTACTTAGCTAGAAGCGCTATTCAACATTTAACTTGGTTGTGTACATAGTGCCAATTCTATTCAAAATTTTATTTGTGATGCCAAAAACTTTAAATTTATACTCGGGTGACACATGTGCATTTTGTTAAAGTTCTATTAAAATCATTATTAAAAATTTAACATGAATTTGACGTGACATTAATAATTTCTTTTCAAGAAAGTGGCACTATTGTAGCATCGTCAGAAAAAGATTAACAAAAAGTAAATTCGCAGTTAATGTTCATCGTGAAGTTAATGTTCATTGTCTTTGAAGTTACTATTCATCGTCTTCAAGCTCACGATTCCTTGGCCAAAATTCCTTCGGCGCTCGTTCGTCAATGCCCACTGTCGCCCAAACCTTTGGTGGCTTTCGTCAACCCTCGTTTGACCACCTGTGAGATGATCATCGCTTGCTCTCAAATCTCAAATTTCATATCTACGCAAGTGTATTCGGAGGGGTGAGATCGAGAGGAGGAGTGATTGTCCTTTATGATGATCTAGCCACGGCAAGCTTCGAAGCTAGATCCGACCATAGCAATAGCTTCAGCCTAAGAGTCTACAATCTAATGGAGGCTTGAGAGTTGAGAGTCTTGAGGGATTAGAGGTAAATGGCATGAAAATATGGGTGTCGAAGAAAGTCACTGGGCTTAGCCCATGCTTGGATCATTGCTCGAGCTGATAACGAATCGGTGTTGCCGATGTTATTATTTGAGATTTTCCTTTTCTTTTCAATTTTTCACGTGATGCTCTTGTGGCACCACATCAGCTCTAAAAAAAAAAGTGTAACTACGAGTACAAATTAGGTTTCGTGATGGCTGCCAAATGCATAAAACAAAAATAAAGAAGAAAAGGAAACACGCTTTCATTGTCATGTCACACGAAAGCAAGATGTTGAGATGGCAACTAAAGTAAATGATGATTGGCTCACATGTCGATAACAAAAATCCAATCATGACTAAGTAATAAGGCCTGTATCGTTGCCCAGTCCGTGCCTCCCCAGATGTGGGGAAAAAGAACAGATTCTCGACTGGTCCTTTCCCCATGTCTCTTGTTTTATACTCTCAGTTTTTCCGGAGGATGTTTTTGTCTTTCTATCTTTCGTGCGAATGCCTTAAAGGGATGATTAGTTCCCGATCGATCCAATTTCCACTTAAGAATTGGACCAATGGGATCGGTTCTCAATTCTCTTCAATTGAGAATAAGATCATTTGATTTTGAAATTAAATTGATTGGTCCAATTTCTAAGTGATCCAATAAATTGGTTGCCTATCTTTTTTTCTCTTTTTGATTCATCATGCATGATATCTTTGATAGATGCCTCATCCACAAGGCTAAGACTCCCACTATTAAGTGGGTCAAAGAACGGTACTCTCTCTCTCTCTCTCACCCTCTCCATATTAGGCCTTTTTTTTTTTTTTTTTAATATAGATTTTAAGAAAGCAAAAAGATTTGACTTGGTCACTTATTCTAATTTTATGGAATCGGTTCAGTATCAAGGGAACCGCCTAGAACCGGCCAGTTCGGTTCCATCCGAGCGGTTCTCAATCTGGATGGTTCCTTTTGCTCGCTCCTATTTGCCATTGGGAGAGCTCTTCACTCATTTAGTGGCTATTCCCTCATTATTTTCTTTTAGAATTTTATTAGCATAATAGTCTTTAAATTATTCGTTATAAGTCACAAATTATTGTAGGAGTGGACCCCATAATAATTTATAATAATTTATTATTTGATTTTTTGTGACCAAAAATATGTTAGATTAAAAAATGTCACTCAATCATTTCTCTTTCTTTTATTAGTGAGGAAGACACTTCCAAAAATAAAAATTAAAAACCAAAAAAATTACTTCTGAAAAAAAGAATTTAAATCGATAGGTAGCACAAGACTATATATATGATGTTAATTAAAATTGATGGATTAGCGATGAGGATTACTTGCACAAACGAAATATATCGAGAAGAAACTTGAATCCGATACTATATTAGAAAATCCAATCTAAAAATTTAAAGTTATGTATGATTAGAGACTAGATGAATGTAAATAGCCTCATTATAATCCAAGAAAAGGATTTATTAGGAACAAGATATGCTATATCTTATGATGACACGATTGTCATGTGATTTTTTGTATTCGCTTATACAAGTCAACCTGTTCGTTGAAAAAAAGGGCTTTGGTTATCTTTTTCATCCAAACGATGTTAGACAGCAATTCACGTTATCAACAATCTTATCATGACTCTTTTAATATTAAGAAACTTGAAAAAATAGAATTAATAATCATCAAACCACTGAATCTTTTAATATTAAAAAACGTAAAGATGGAATTAATAAATCTTAAAATATCTGCCGCTAAAATGGGGACAGAAAAGACGCAAAAGACAGAAAACGTGGTGGCTCTCGGCTCGCAGGAGCACATACAATAAATCTGTTGGAGGGGCCCACATCCTTTGGAAAAATACGTGGCAGTGACTGCACCACCGTCACTCTTCCGGGGTAACGGTGCAGTCAGCTTATCAATTTCCTCTTCTCACGAGTATATAAGTCCACATGCCATCGCCCTTGCCCGTCGCCCGCTCCACTTTTCAAGTCGAGCTCTCTCTTACTGTCTCTCGAAACTCTACCATGTATGTTCATTCGCTTGAAATTTGCTCATGTTATCTCCACCTTCTGAACCTGAACTTGCGCTCCTGAAACCACCCCCCCCAAAAAAAAGGGAAAAAAAACCATGAACTCGAGCTCAAATTGATGACGGCGTTTCACGGCGGCGCTTTTTATTCCCCCGGCCGTGCCGATGGATCTTTCCCGCGGTTTTCCGAAACCATCTTTCGAGATTCAAGTCTTGAGCTAGAAAAGGCAAAACCTTTCGCAAGGTCACGGGAAGAAATCGCGTCCTTCGCTGTTCTTGATAGTGGCGACCATGGCGAGATAGGGTCCCGGTCGCCCTTGTACTCGGACCTAACCCGAACCGATTCTTTTCGGTCACAATCAAAGGCCCGTGCAGGCGAGCTAGGATGCTGTGGGTCGCTTTCCCATTCGGGTCCATTGCCACAAGTAGCCATTGGCGATGGCAAAATTGAAGCTGGATCGCGCTTGCATTCATGCCTGACCCGGCCCGAACTCTGTTCGGCTCTGGCCGTGCAGGCGGTGAAGATCAAGGAGGAATTGGAAGAGGAGGAGGTGGCGACCACTGCTGATCCCAGGGATGCGGCCGTTTTATCGCCGTCATGCTCATGGCAGGCAGCAGCATACGATGTGGCAAAGCCGATGGAGGATCTGGGGGAGGTGGGGCCAACGCCGTTCCTGAGGAAGACTTACGAGATGGTGTCGGACGTGGGTACAGATTCGGTGGTGTCGTGGGGCTTGAGCCAGGATAGCTTCGTGGTGTGGGATCAGCAGGAGTTCTCGAAGCAGGTCCTGCCTCGATACTTCAAGCACTCCAACTTCTCCAGCTTCATCAGACAGCTCAACACTTATGTGGGTACTTCTTTATGTTTTGATATGAGCAAACCTATGTTATTTGTTGAGGTCGTTATCTTTTGTATGGATCTGTATAAAGTATGTCTGTGTATGAGCGTTTTGGTTTAACTCTTCGGTTCTTTTTTGAGGTCGTCGAGAGCGTGGTCCTCTTAAAACGTTTGCTCAGGCGTCGAGACTTAATTTAACCCACTTTAAATTTGTCCGTTACTATATGTGCTGTACCCTAGTTTAGGGGACGAGGAACCAAGAAACCTGAAATGGTGGGTGAGATACACAGATTCTCTAAGAAATTTCGTGAATCATGTGGCACATGTTCACAAAAATATGCATCGAGTGGCCAGTGGACAATGGCCCCTATTAGGCCCTTAGTAGTCATCATATTCAAGTGATGATGCTTTAGACGGTAGTTTGCAGAAACTACCATGTCAACCATGACATCAGATCACCCATTAGAGATTATTTTTGTACTGGATTTAGAAATGCACTACAGCAATTCCCTTATAGCGGTTAGTATTTTGCATTTTACGGCTTTAATTCTTCTCTTCTTTTTGGGCAAGACCAGAAGCATAATTCTGCACTGTTGTATTCATATTATATCTAGTAGTAGCTGGATTGATTTTGAGTTGTTTGCCTTTACTCTTAAAATTTTCCACACTCTTTGTACTGGTATTTGGATATTTGTAAGCGATCTCTCCTTGACGTGCATTATAATCCGTGTACTTTCTATATAGGCCTAGTAATACCCCTTGTGCACATCTTCCACTGAAACTTTCTTGGCCTTCATTCTGCTTATTTTCTACTCTTTAGCCTTTGGTTCACTATGAACTCCTAGACATAGCTTCTTCCTATCTTCTATTCTTCATGCATCATAATAAAAAATGTGTCTCAGGGTTTTAGGAAGATCGATCCAGATCGATGGGAGTTTGCAAACCAAGGTTTTCAGAAAGGGAAGAAGCATTTGCTGAAGAACATAAAGAGGAGACGCAACTTAAACAAGCATAAAAAGAAATCGAGTAGTACTGTCACCTCTGATTACCAGAAAGCTGAAAAGGAAGCGGAACTCAAAATGCTTAAGAAGGACCAGGAAGCGTTGAAGACCAAGATCCTTAAGCTAAGAGAAGAGCGGGACAACTTGCAGCATGAGATCGAGCAGGTCGCTGAGCGGGTTCGCCATGCCGACTGCAGGAACCAGCACTTATTCCTCTTCCTCACAAAAGCAGCCAAAAGCCCCAACTTTATGCTGCATTTAACCCCGAAGAAGAGGCAGAAGAGAGATTTAGAGACCTGTGAATCGAGCAAGAAGAGAGAATTGCTTGGTCCCGATGCCGAAGCCACCAAATGCTTGCCAGAAGCAATGGATCACATGATTCAAAGCCCAAAAGTTGATTGCCTGAAAATCAGTGAAGATTTGGCACAGATGGAGCGTCGGCCAAGTAGTGTTGTGCCGGAGCATTTTGGCACCTTTCAGATGCACAATCCGTGGCCTTCGATGGATGGTGAAGATGATAGGGTTGCGCAGGGCCAGACGCCCATTCAGATGACCGGAGCCAGCTCATCTGATTTGTCTTCGGTATTCCATGGGATTTCCGAGAAACTCCTCAAGGAAGACGTGGTTATTGGCGCCGATGCGGACAACATAGAAGTAGAAGACCCCGTGACGTTGAATGACATGGCAATCTATCTTGAACTGGAGAGTCTGATTGATGGAATGGGTACACAAGTGAACTGATGGAGCAAGCAGGAGGACTGATGCCCTAAATTTTCATGGACTCCCGCGCTGCCCTTTCTGTTACTTTCTTGTCCTTTTGGGTTCCGTTTTGTTATTAAGCTGGACATTAGAGTCATTGTTGCTGCTGTTTTTTTGTGACCCAGATCACATAATACAGCTCTTGCATAATTGGAGAGAGATACTGAAGTGAAGCGACTTTTTGCTTGACGGCATGAAGGTACATGCTGGAAACAGGAAGGAAGAGAGAATCCAACTCATAAACTAGGTTTTGGTGGGTCAATGGAATATGCTTGTACATATGTTGTAGTTTCTATCTTTTTCACCATTGTATCGAAGTCCTTTCAGTGTTCTTTTCTCAAGTTAGAACAAACTCTGTGTGTGTGGTCACAGTTATGTATAAGTAGAAGCGTTAATTGTGCGAAAGTTCATTTTCAGTTTTAATGAGAAGAACTTTCCGAAATGCTTTACATTACCAAATTTTTAACCAGAACTTACAAGATATGTTCCATGTTTCTTTTCTTTTCTTTTTGTTTAAATCACAGGCGCTTCTTGTGAATCTAATATGTGTTCTTATTGCAAGCTTCAATACGCCAAGAAGGGAGAGGTTGATTGATGCCGCAATTGGTCCTTTTTCCATGAGAACACTGCCTGGTCACATGGGTAATCATTCAAACTACTCGAAATTAAAGGAGATCAAATGAAAGGCTTTTTTTATAGAGCATTGGAGTTTTAATTCCCCAAAAGAGTTGGCAAACTGTTCGAGAAATTTTCAAACAGCCCTTGTGAAGGGAGGTCGTTCTTTTTAAAAAGTTTTCAAAGTGAATCTTGTCCCAAATTAGTCTTTAAAATGAGCGACTAAGTTTCAAATCACTCCTAGCTTACAAACCAACTATCATCGCTCATTAAGCATGTGCACCTCATGTGGCACTTTCTATGGAGGCTCATGATACAACCAAAGGGGGTGAATAAGTTGATTTTCAAAACTTTTTTTTTTTTTTTTTTTTTTTCGCGGAATTACTTAAACTAGATTTGATAGATGCAAAAACAATGGATAATATAAGATGCAAGATATCTCTATAAGATAAATGGTGAAATAAGTAAAGACATAAAATACAATGCTCGCAGATTTTATGGTGGTTTGATTTATAACAAGTTTGCGTCTTTATTCACCACAAATACATTGGAATCTATTAATATTCCAGTTAGTAGTTACACCAAAGCATGTGCTGCTTCTATCCAAAATTGATAGATCCCACTATCAATAGACAAGCACTACCTATATTTGTACACTCCTCAAATTACAAATTACACTGAATAATGACAACTCTCAAAGTAGTAGATATATATTTTTTTTTGGTCGAAACAAAGGAGTAGATCACAAGCGAATAAAATCACGCTTGCAACATAAAAAGAATGTGACCACATCGATATTTACAACTTTCTTAGTTTTACATAATTTCTTCAGCGTGTATCAATCTTCTTATATAGTCTTCAGCCTCCAAATTAACCATTAAAGAATCCTTAAGAGGATCAATTAGCCATTGAAAATTACGAACGCAATTACTATGAGATCTGGTCACCCATATGATCAAATCTTTTAGGTAATGATGAGGTTTCCCTAAATAGAGTAAGCTATGTGCCTCAATAATCTATTCTTCTAATTGATTGAGTAACATAGGTAACAATCAAATTGATTTTTCTCCATATCTTCACTTCGAGATTCCAAGCCTTGAAAGCTAGCTATTTATAACTTCTAACTTGCAAATTAAGTGAAAGGAATATTGGTCTTCTTATCCAGATTGCTTGAACTAGTGCAAAAATATTTTTCTCCATAGCTGATATAATAAGTTGTTTCTATCAGCAATTGACTTGCATATTGCTATCCATGGGTACACTAATGTTCAAGACTTCACTCACTAGTCATCTTATCACGATACTTCTAAGTTCTCGTGAACTTCACATTCTTCTAAACCTGTTCACACTCTATCGTGATCCATCTGGCTTCCAGTAATCTTCATGCTTCAAATTCCATCAATTGTGATAGAGAGTCCCTTATATCAACATTACTTGAAATAAGACAACATTTACATCTATAAAATTATAATTAGAAATAGAATATTTTGTCAGTTTCAAAATATTATAGGGACATTTTCGTACAAGGCATTGTTTTTGTTTTGTTTCGTTTTTCTTTCCTCTTTTCTCTCTATTCTTTCTTACTTCCGCAACGTCACACCAAGACCTCCCTCTTTGCCTTCAACGACCTCTTTCGCGCCTTTTCTCGCCTCAATCGCGGCATCTCCAGTAAGATTGCCTTCAATGTGCTCATTGCCCGCTTTTTACAGTCTTAGTTGCCGTGATGAAGCCCCGCGCATGATCAAGACAATGGTGCGTAGTGGCTTTGGCCTCAACTTCGAAATCCTATCAGCATGGGCAGCCACTTCCAAGCCTCAGTTGACAGGGTCTACCTCGATAGGCAGCCAAGCAGGAGCTCCAAAGAGGAAAGCTAGTGTCCACAATGCCTTGAGTTCTTCGTCGACACCGTCAAAGCGAGTCACTTGCAAGAACTCCATTTCCCTACCTCTAGATCTGTCAGCAGAAATATGATTAGGAAGAAGAGTGGAGTCAGATTTTAAAGCGTGATAACACTCTCTTTAAAACATTATTTATCCCCAACATTGCTAATAGTTATTGAACAAAATCGATACAACAAAATTTCAATGAGAATACCGGATAGCAATTCCCGTGTTTCTCCAAGAACTCTTAAAAGGAAACAATTAAAATAAATTGTTGTAATTTTTTGAAAGAAAATTGGGAAGACTAAAGAAAATATGAGACAAAAAATGATGAATAGTCTTTTAGAATTATTGTGAACAGATGCTTTCTCCAAAGACATTTTTGGAATTCCTATTACATAATAATAATAATAATAATAATAATAATAATAATAATAATAATAATAATAATAATAATAATAATAATAATATTTTTTAATTATGGATTTAAAACTTCTGAAAAGACACGACTTCTTAAAAATTTTAAGACGCTAAATAACCTTTAGGAATAAAATTCAAAATTAATTAATAAAAAACAACGTAACCCAATTGCGAAGTACATCTAATTATTGCGGACCGGCATGTGCATATTGTAAGGTCCAACCCACTAATGTCCACAATGCCTTGAGTTCTTCGTCCACACCGTCAAAGCGAGTCACTTGCAAGAACTCCATTTCCCTACCTCTAGATCTGTCAGTAGAAATATGATTGGGAAGAAGATTGGAGTCAGATTTTGAAGCGTGATAACACTCTCTTTAAAACATTATTTACCCCCAATATTGCTAATAGTTATTGAACAAAATCGATACAGCAAAATCTCAATGAGAATACCGGATAGCAATTCTCGTGTTTTTCCAAGAACTCTTAAAAGGAAACAATTAAAATAAATTGTTGTAATTTTTTGAAAGAAAATTGAGAAGACTAAAGAAAATATGAGACAAAAACTGATGAATAGTCTTTTAGAATTATTGTGAACAGATGCTTTCTCCAAAGAAATTTTTGGAATTCCTATTAAATAATAATAATAATAATAATAATAATAATAATAATAATAATTTTTTTTAATTATGAATTTTAAAAATTCTGAAAAGACACGACTTCTTAAAAATTTTAAGATGCTAAATAACCTTTAGGAATAAAATTCAAAATTAATTAATAAAAACAATTGTAACCCAATTGCAAAGTACATCTAATTAAATTATTGCAGACTGGCATGTGCGTATTGTAGGGTACAACCCACTAAACACATCATTTCCATTTGAAAGAGTGGAAGGCTTTCACACTTACATATTGACACACGCACTTCTAATTATTCTATGTGGGAGGAGGAACTTTCAAGTTTGTTTTACAAATAAACTACCAACAAAATCCACAATGGACCGCCAACAAGAAGTCGCCAGGACACCAAATTCTTGCAACTGCACGCAGCCATCACCGTGATAGCATTGCCTCATCTTATGTTGCCTCGTCTGATGTTGTCGCCCTTCCCCTTTTCTGTGTGCCGTCATCACCCTCGTCTCCCTCTGTGAGCGTTCTCTCCACCATCTCTTCTGCGCGCATCTCTCTCCTTGCCCATCAGCCATCGTCATATCAAGAACTAAAGAATGGCGACCACAAGCGTCAAATGTTGACATGCTTGTGCTTGATTTGAGCCTTAGATCTCGCCTCTAGGGCACGGATCAACCTCCATCCTAAATGAAAATGTCTTTAGTCATGGTTTGGTTACTGTCACATGAGATTCACGTGCCTGTCCGTTGGCAAAGAATTGATTAGCGGGTGAGTTGTGGGTGATTGAAGACTAAGTCGCTTACTTATGGACTTTATTTGAAATGAAGTTCATTTTAAAGAACCTTATGAGAAAATGTTCCATTTCAAGGGCTATTTGAATAAAATTTAGAGTCTTTGGAGAATCTTTTACAAAGTAGATCAATTACACGGTTTCCATCTCATCATTGATATAATTCGCATATTCAAAGTTAATGCGGTCCAATCCTCACCCAAATAAAAATTTTGACCACGAAAATTAGGTCAGGTGTCGTTGTAAAGTCTGCCTCAAGAGATTTTATCTATATATGATGAATCTTTTAGTACATCACAGATGTGACTCTTACCAAATTCGGATTAGGAAGTGACTAAATAAAGTGGACAAACACAAATGATGGACCAGGACAATGAAAGAAGCGACCCTCGAATGCTCCCAAAAGGTGATCCTAACGTCTGTCTGAAGTCTTCCTGAGTGAACATCAGACATTTCCAGCTACTTCCTCAGCGTCTCTTTTCGTTCTCAATAGAGCTTTTTCTTATGGACTCCATATGCATCGGATAATATTTCTGAGTTTCGAGAGAACGAGAGTACGTATGATGTATCTAGCTGGATTTATACGTACTCTGTACTTCTGCATATTGAACTGCATGCTTTTTCTGTGCATCCTAACCAAATTTGGGTGTGAGATAGTCTCCTGTGAATTGTGATATTCCATGTCGAAAGTAGTTGGGCCACAATTCTTCGACCCCATATGCACTTAATCATTTAGGGCGCGCATGATAAAATTTATACTTCTTTATTTCTCTATTTCTCTGTTTCTCTGTTCTTCGGAACAGGTTTGGAACAGAAATCCGTTTGGTAACGCAATTTAATTTTTCTATTTCTGGAACATATTTCTATTCCAGAAATAGATTTGAATAAGAAATGAGAAGTTAAATTTTTAACTTCTCAGTTTCTGAAATAGAAATTGCCATCAATTTGAAAGGAGAAAAAAAGAAATAATAAAGAAATTAATATAAAAAGAGGAAAAATAAAATAAGGAATAGTGTTACGAGAGATTTTCACTATCCCCGTTTATGAATTTAGGTTCATTTATAATGATATGCCGTTAATATAAAAAAAAAAAAACATGATATGATGTGAACATATTCGACTTTAATATTGCGATTCACAAAACAATGGATAGGATATAAAAAAATCCAAAGATTTCATATCCTATCCTATCTAGTCTTATCCCGATTAGAAATCCGAACGACCAAACAATACTGTAGAGTTCTGGAAGGCATCAACAACTTCAAAGCTATGGGTCCATATGGATATAACAATTTATTCTACAAAAAAGCCTGGTCCATCATAGGATGACATAGTGGATGCTATAATGGACTTCTCCTCCTCAAGGAGGATGTTGAAAACTATAAATTCTACTATGATATCTCTTGTGTTGAAGGTCCTGAATCCATCTCGCATGGAACATTTTAGACTCTATCTCATGCTGCAACATTTTATATAAGATCATATTGAAGCTACTTACAGAAAGAATAAACTATATCATTCTTTTGGTTGTTGGCCTCAACCAAACTGCTTTCATCTCGAGTCAACAAATTTTGAAGCATATTCTACTTTGCCAGCAGCTCCTTCATAGCTACCATAAGGGCAACAAAGGTAAACGTGTGGCAATAATTGACCTCATGAAAGCTTTTAACATGGTAAAATGGGTGGCAGTACTCGGGGTTCTAAGAGCTATCAATTCACCATAGCACTTGATTGATTTGATAGCTCAATACATAACTACACCGAGGTTTTCAATAAGCCTCAACGGCGAACAAGTTGGCTACTTTGCTAATACCAATGGACTATGGCAAGGTGACCGTCTCTCCTTATCTGTTTGTCTTAATTATGGAGATTCTTAACAAAATAGAAAGTGGTCATATTTTCTTTCAAGTATCATTGGCGCTGCAAAACAAGAAAAATTACACTTTTGCTTTGCCAATGATTTATTTCATCTTGCTCATGGAGATGCCGATTATGTTATTTGCCTTGTCAAAACACTTGATGAATTTGCAGGTCTCACAAGACTACATTTTTACCTAAATAAATGTCAAATCTTTTTCTCTAGTCTGGCCGAGGTAAAATAGGGTATTATATTGGATCACACACCTTTCCTCACAGGTATCCTTTCCATTAGAAACCTTGGTGTTCCTCTTGTCACAAGACAATTGAAGCACACAAATTGCAAGAGTATGACTGATAAAATTTTCAAAAGAATAGAAGGCTGGGGCATGCAACATATAAGCTATCCTAGTCATCTGCAGTTGGCCATCAATACTTATTTTCATCTGTACTTATTTGATGCAAATGTTTTTAATTCCAAAGCAAACTATATACAAAGTGAATATGAAGATTAGGCAATTCTTATGGGTTGGACATACGGAAGGCCACGGATTGCATAAAGTTGCTTGGAAAATTTTTTGCTTGCCAAAAAGGGAGGGAGGAATAGGGTTGCTCAATATAAATTTATGGAACAAAGTTTTACTAAGCTGAGTGCGCTAGAACCTTATAAATTTTCCATCCTCTTCCTTATGGAGTAAGCTAGTTCACAGTACCAAATGTAGAGGCATTTCGATCATGCAACTCTCAAGGGTAGTATGGTGTGGAGTTGGTGTGGCATTGGCGTGGCATTCTTAAATTGAGACCGACTTTAGCGTAAGCTATGTCTAGGCAAAGATATTGTTACAAAGAGTTATACAATGAACTTAAGAGTGTGGGATCGATAGCGGGATGGTATCAACTGATATAGATAGGCGGGGTCAACAAATGCAATTTTATTGGGTGGCTAGTTTGTGGAGATAGATTACCAACAATTGACATCGTATCACCTTAGAATCCATTGTAATTTATGTTTGGCTAGTCTAGAAAATCGAGAACATCTATTATTTCAGTGAAGATGAACTGAAAGCATATGGCGTGTTATCCTCACACAATACGGAATCTATCATTCTTTAGGATGATGGAATGATTAACTCCAATTAATAATCAGGGCTATCAAAGGCAAGGACTTCGCGGTGAAGCTTCTCAAGGTAATTTTAGTAACCATTTATTACATTTGGATAGAATATAACTGTAAGTGTTTCCAAAACAAGTCAAATAATGTCTTTATCATCGTGGCTAAAGTCCGTAAACTTGCCAAAGGGCAAGCTTCATATTACAAAAATTTAGATCTTCCAAAACAAATGAAATATTGGCTCATGTCCTTAGTTATATTTGTAATGTTGGGGAATGCCCCTAAGCTCCCGTACATCATCTTATAAATGATACTGACATTTCAAACAAAAAAAAATTATCAAATTATTACAAAATTAAGATTGTAAAAGGGAAGGAACAACAAAATGAAATGGAAACGATAAAATTGGATGGCAATATAGATATAAACTATTAACTATTATCCTTTAAATTGTCTTAATCACATGTTTATTAGTGCAAGCAATTTTGCAAGATGGATATTAAATGATAACTCGTTATAGTTTACAATGAAAAAGGAAGAACTGCTTGATGAAAATAATAGCCAATCGCCCTTTTTGAATTTTCAAGAGTTTTCTTAAAATTATATGGCCATTAGTTTGTGATTTTACATTTGTTTGCTCATGTGCTATTTTCTTATAAACAACTTGAGGAAAAATATAATAGCAGAAACTTCTGTTTTTAATATAATAATATAGATGGAGAATATATTTCATTACACTTTAATATTTTGCAGGGTATAGGTAACTGGTCCATTCGAATATATCGTCCATATATTTATAACATTGTTCAACGTATTTCAAAAAATTAGCCTATATTTTCTCACTTAGAGGAGCAAACTTACTTTCGTAATTGTGAAAATGTTTTTGATCACACATCGAAGCAACTTTTAATATGTTTAGCAACTTTTAATACAGGAAATAATTAATTATATGTGATTAGTAGCTTTTTGTTTACTATAACATCCACACGTGACAAATAATTTCATTTTCAAATTGAAGTAATTTAAATAATACGAAGTGAAGCTAAGCTTAGAAAGGTAAAAAAAATATGAAATGAGGTTAGTAATTTTTTAACCACTCGAAATATTCAAACTTGTTTGGTAATTTCCCTATTGTTGAAATGACTTTTGATGTTTCTTGGTAACTTTTATAAGAAATCATAAATTTTATGTGCTTAGTAATTTTTATTAGGGCAAAAGCCACAAAAACCCAAAATTATGTCCATTATGACATATTTATTCTGAATATCTGTTCCGTGGCACTAAAAATTCAAAATTTATATCTATATGACATATTTACTTTCAATTAAAGTTATGTTGATGAGAAGCGTTAGTAATCCTCTTACATAAACCATTAAAAAAATTTACTGACCAAAAAAAAAAAACCATTAAAAATTTTGCCTACGTGGAAATAAAAAAAAAAGAGTAAATATTATTGATATGGTGCGCATGTGACTTAAGTGGAATAAAAAATTCCGTTACTTTAGCCATCTAACGGACGTTGGAGGATAAATGTTTAATATAGATATAAATTTTGGATTTTTTGCATCACAAGAAAAAAATTAGGGTAATTGTAATGAGCATAATTTGAAACTTTTTGTGATTTTTTTTTTTTAATTATGCTTAATGCACGTAAAAGGATTCCTCATTCATGGGCACGTCTCTCACCACAAGCTGTTCACTGGCGCAACCATGGCCGGCCCTGTATCAACCAATTTCAGTCCAAAAGGCGATGCATTTCACACGGTCAGACTGCTGTTTGAGAAGGAGGTCGCTCTCCTTCCGTCTCTCATCGCTCATGTCGAGCTCGAGCCCGGAGGCCTCCGGCGACGCTCCGCCCTTGTCCTTCTGGCCGTCCGTGCGGGTAAGACGTGTTCCTAAGCTTCCATGGAGACATAGGGGAGTCGAGGATCTCGGTCGTCGTGTTCTCGGAGAACTACGGATCCTCTGGCTGGTGCTTGGACGAGCTGGTGAGAATCGTCGAGTGTAGGGATACGATGGGGCAGATCTCGTGGCCGCTGTTCGACAAGGTGGATCCGTCGGAGGTGAGGAACCAGAGGGGGAGGTATGGACAAGCCCTAATCGGTCACGACGAGAGGTTGAAGTCGAAGGGCGATTCGGAGAAGGTGAAGAGGTGGAGAGAAGCACTGACTAAAGCAGCAAACATCTCTGGCTGGCATTTGGTTGACGAGTAAGGCTCTCATTTAATCCTTTCCAACTGTTGATTAAGGAATTTCACTTACTTCCTTGGAAATAAATCCAGGGTAAGCTTTATGCATAAAAGGGGAAAAAATCAATTCACTCTAATTGGGGCAGGAAAGCTTATGTATCCTTTCTTCACTCTAAAAGGGGAATTTCAAAAGTCGTGCATTGAGTAAATAAACATGCAGCTGGACCATGTCCCTGTACAAGCCCCTTGAGGTTTGCAGGTTTATCAAAAAGGAAGGTAATGATCTATTTATTGATTAAACTTAAGGCTGACTGAGTATTTATCTGTTTAATTAGGTATCCAGAAAGTTGATTTCCATATCTTCTCTTTTAGGTGCCGATTGCTAGGAACTGAATCTGGTCTATAGTGCATGAGATATTGACTGCGAGTTGATCTCATTGGAGATCAACTTAGTATTCCTTGTATCAATTGTATTTGAATCTCCTCGGGTATTCTTCATTGGTTTTATGCATGGAATCTACCAGGCGTGAGTCTTATGTCATTCAGAGCATTGTCAAGAGAGCAAGGCCTGAGCTGTTCAATGAGCAGTTACATGTTCCCAAAAACGTGGTTGACATGAATTTGCATGGGTCTGATTTGTATACTTCGCTAGACATGGAATCAAATGAGGTTTGCATGGTCAGGATTTGCAGATTTGGAGAAATAGGGAAGATGACGATTGCCAAAGCTACTTACAATGCTTTTGCTCGCAAATTTTACTGCTGCAGCTTTCTTTCCAATGTTAGAGAAACTTGCTAGAAATCCACAGAAGGTGGCCAACTTCAGCTTCAAGAGACACTTTTTTCTCAGGTAAAATGAGATGACACTCTCAAGCTTGGCAATGTCCCCTGAGTTATGAACATGATAAAGAGTAGACTTTGCAAAAAAAAGGTCCTCATCGTCATTGACAATGTGAACCAGTTGATCCAATTCGAAACACTAGTTGGAGGACGTGATTGGTTTGGTTGTGGAAGCTAAAATCTCATAATGACTCGAGATGAACATTTACTGGCCATCACATAGAAAGTATATACTGTTGGAGGTTATGGGTTTGAGAGAGAAGAAGCGGTTGCTTGAAGTATTACACCAAGAGACGTCAAGTTTGGAACGCTCAACAGTGTTACCTCCAGCGTAGGGAAACCCTAGAGTTTATATATGTAAGCTATTGGGCTCCGGCCCATATGAACCCAAATAACCGTGCTTTTACCTATTGGGCTTGTATGTGAACATATTATTTTTAGATTATATTAACAATATATCCAACAATCTCCTCCTATGTTCACCATACTACACAATCCAATAAGGTAGTCAGTGTAATGTTCAAACAAACATGAATCATCCACATTCAGTCCAAGACAATTAACTCGGATCTGTCAAAGAGTTTTCAGTAGTAAAGTATTAAACTCAATCATCATTTGCAATCTAAATAAATGAATCATTATTAGCATGAATATGTTCTGAGAGCAACAAATCAAAAACAAGTATTATTAGTTTTAGATTCAATCTAAACTCATTCAAATCCCCAAAATAAATCTTAGACTCAGTTCATAACCAATATATGCATAATAATGTTCACAAAATAGAAATAGCAAAATGCAAGTAAACTGTCAAGTCCCCACATGCTTAAAATGATATATATTCATTCATCAAGTAGGTCATCTTAGTAAGGATCTCACTCATTAAGCTCTCCTCCATCTCTACCATCCCTTGTAGAATGTCAAATATGAATTTCATATTATCATGAATTCAATCATTTGAATAAAACTTAGCAACATTCCATCAGGCAGATAATAACATATATTGATGTCATAAAGCATCATAATATCATGTCATAAGCATCAATTCAGTTTCATATATTATGAACAAGACTTAAACAATGTGATTTACAAAGAGCCATCAACTTAAGTTTATTTGTAGGAGAATAACTATTGTCTAGTTTCAAAGAACAAGACCAATAGTTAAGTCACCTACAATAACCTAGTCATGTAATATCAAGTTTCAATTAAGAACAAGAACTGCAGGCTTCTTAAGTAAACAATTGTTTCTATGTTTCAATTTGGAATGTTACGATTCGATTCCTTAAAGTCAAATAATCTAGCATCAAGTTTGGAATGAGATCATTTAACCAAAAGGATAGTCCAACTTAGTTGAATTGTATCATCAAGTTTGGAATGACACAATTTTCCCCGATAGAACATTTGAATTAGGTTAAAGTTATCTTCATCAAGTTTGGAATGAGACAACTAACCCTTTTCAAATTAGTCAAAGAATCGTGAACATCGATGAAACATATATACTTGTGCTTATCATTGTAGCAAATAAAGGAATATTCGATAATTCAAAACACACACTTAGAAGGTAAGTAAATGGTAGTTAAGACTTGCCTATATAGTCTTTATCCCAAATTCCCCCACTGTTTTGAATAATCGATTTTTAGGCATACCTTTGGTGAGAATATCGGCTATGTTATCCTTCGATCTCACATCGATCAAAGTGATAACCCCTTGTTCTCTCAGATAATTCAACAACGCATGTCTCAGTCTCACATGTCTTCTCTTTGAATTAAAGAGAGTATTATTGACGACTTGGACAGCTGCTTGATTATCACAGAATAGGCTTAAAGAATTAATCTTTAGTCGAGTCAAAGGAATATCCATAATCAGATTCTTTATCCACTCTGCCTCTTCACCGGCTGAGGCTAAAGCAAAAAGTTCTGATTCCATAGACGACAATGCAATACAAGTCTGTCGTTTGGATTTCCATGTAATAGCAGCTCCACCCAAAGTGAATACATATCCACTAGTGGACTTACTACTTCCAATATCTGAACACTATGAGGCATCAGAATATCCATCCACAGTTAGAGGATAACCAGAATAATATAGAGCATAATCTTTAGTACGTTTAAGGTATCTCATCAGCCTATCAAGGGCATCCCAATGCTCTTTACTAGGATTACTAGTAAAACGACTCAACATACCAACTGTAAAGGCTATGTCAAGTCTAGTGCAACTCATAGCATACATGAGACTACCAAGCAGTTTCGAGTATTTTAACTGATCAACGCTGGTCCCTTCATTAGGACTCGGTCTGTTATTATAATCACATGGTGTCTCACTCGGTTTACACTTATCGTATCCCCAAGTAGAAAGTAGCTGCTCAATATAATGAGTCTGGCTAAGGGAGATAACTTACCGTTTAAAACTTACTTTCATACCAAGAATGGTATTAGCAATACCAAGATCTTTCATGTCAAATTCTTTACCTAAAGTAGCTTTCACGTCACTCACTACAGAATGATCGGAACCAAGAATTAACATGTCATCAACATACAAGCAAATGATGACTATTTTATTTGACATAGAACGATGGTAAATGCATTTATCTGAATAACTAGACTGAAAAACATAACTCTTTACCACTTTGTCAAATTTAAGATGCCACATCTTAGGTGCTTGTTTAAGACCATACAATGATTTATTCAATTTACAAACTTTGTCCTCAAGACCTTTCATAACATATCCTTCCGGTTGTTCCATGTAAATTTCCTCATTTAACTCCCCATTTAATAAAGCTGTTTTTACATCCATTTGATGCACTACAAAGTGTTCAATAGATGCTAAGGCAAGAAGAATTCTTTTAGTTGATAGATGACACACAGGTGAATAAACATCAAAATAGTCTATTCCACTCTGTTGTTTATAGCCTTTAGCTACTAAACGTGCTTTGTATCTGGCTATTGATCTATCACTATTCAGTTTCTTCTTCAACACCCATTTACAGCCTATAACTTTAGCCTCTTTTGGCAAGTTTACTAGCTGCCAAATGTGGTTCTGCAGCAGAGAGCTCATTTCATCATCTATGGCTTCTACCCACAGTAGAGATTCCCTAGATCTCATTGCTTCCTAATAGGAGAATGGATTATCCTCAAGATGGTAAGCAACAAAATCCTCACCAAAACTTTTGGGAATTCTCTCTGCTTCAGATTCTACAGGAGATTCTGAAATCATATCTGTAGATCCAGAAACATTCAAGCCTTGATCTTTGAGAAACTTATTTTCGAAGAACACTGCATCTCTAGATTCTATCACTATGTTAGTAGATAGATCTAAAAACCTATTTGCAGCACTATCTTCTGCACTACCTAGATATACACAAAATAGAAATAACAAGTTAATCCTAATATCATTTTTCAACTTGTTCCTCATGTTCTCAAATTCAACTAATTGAGAGGTGATGCTTGAATTCATAGTGAATTTAAAATCAAAGAATTTCTCCGCTAAGAGAGTTTTAGATAGCCCCTCTTGTTTTTGGAATTGAGCGTTCAAGTGATCCCATATCTCTTTCGCCGTCTTATACTCACTATAAGTCATAGACAGATTAGGATTTTTAGAGAGTTCAACAAATAATCTCTACAAAAATCATCATCTTTGTTCCATCGATATTCATCAACATCTTCAATGGTAGATGCAAAATCGCTCAATACAGTATAGAATATGCCACGTTCTTTCATGCCAAATTGAACATGTAATTTCCAGCCATGAAATTCAGTAACATCAAACAATTGAAGTTCATAATATCATAGGAACTACGCTTTGTCATTTTAATCAGAGCAAAGTATTAGAAAGAGTTCACCTTGGAGTCCTCGGAGCCACAAAGTCGAATAACTCCCCTAACCTTGATCAAACTGCTCTGTAAAGATGGAATTTGCCAAAACAAACCCTAAAAACAGATATGGAGCGCCCAAAAACCTTAGGATGGACTGCCCTTGTCACTGAAACTCGCTGGAAATTTCCGCCCCCGAAATTTGCTAAAAATCCCGAAATTCGCTAGAAATTCAGATGGAAACTTCAGGTTGCCGTAACTTCTCCGTCCGACCTCCGATCGACGCGAGTGACCACTCAAAATGTTCGTATCAACGAGTAGAACAAAGCCCAAGTGGTTTCACCCTCTAAAATTGGCTATAATTTTTGGGTTTTTGAATCAAAGATTTCGGTCACCCGAATCTTTAAACTCAAATCTCGGCCAATACCACCATCGAAATCGAAAGTAAAATACACCCGTGAGTTCGTCTTGACGAAAGCTTCAAGAAGACACCTTTCTCACTCAAATCTAACACACGATAATAATACTTCAAGATTGTTGGAGGTTATGGGTTTGAGAGAGAAGAAGCGGTTGCTTGAAGTATTACACCAAGAGACGTCAAGTTTGGAACGCTTGTCGCGACCAATTTTTCGGGTGTGAACCACCTAGGGTTTGGCTAATGGATTGTTAAGCCTAAACTTAACTCGGGCTCTCCCAAGCCTATACCAATTTGCGACTTAGGTTTAAGTTCTTAACATGCAAATGATTTTCAATTATGAGTCGCCACTAATCTATTTTTGGTGGATCGATTAGAAACCCAAGTAAAGTAACGGGAGGTTTACTTTACTCATACGAACCAGAGACTATGGGTACGGAGACTTGGTTACACTAGATTTCTCTAATGCCCTTTCGGTACCATTCTTTATTTAAAAAATGTTTGGCAAGCAGCTTGGATTGATTTTAAATCTATTTCCCTAACATGTGAGGCGATCATGCGGGTGCACAATCCACCAATTTAACACCCAGATAAATAATGAATAAATTGCAAAACTTACCTCAAAGCAACGAAAGCATCTGCAATGTTAAATTAAAATCCACATCAACAACCCTAGATATGGTTTCTAATTAACACGCACTTTTTATTTTGTTTTCACTTTATTTAATGGGAACTTAATCTATATGCAATGCATGCTAGTAATCTAATATGACATGGCAACATGACCTAAATTACATGACATGGCAATATGATCTAAATTATATGACATGAATAGAGTAAATCTTAAAGAAATGCAATAATTAAATGCAATCTAGATGACCTAATTCTATTGACAGACAATTTCTAATTAAATGGGCCTAAAAAAAACTAAATGACGTGCATTTCAATGAATCTAATCCTAAATGACATGTTCATGAAATTTTTTCTTTTTTCTTTTTCCTAAAAAAATGCAATTTATCCTAAAAAATGGAAGTAATTTATCCTAAGACATTTTTGGATTTTTTATGAAATTCGAAATTAGGTAAATGTGAAAGTTACTTAGCTAGATTAAGAAACTAAATCCTAATTTAAACTAAAATATTGTCTTAACCAAAATAATCCTAAAGTGCAATATATTTAAGAAAATACCTAAACACGTAATAAATTAAGAAAAATATTATCTAAAATTAAACTAAGTGCAATTTTACCCTAATATGCAATGACGTGCAAAATATGCCCTAACTCTACATGATATATGCATGATGATTTTTTGTGTTTTTGTTTTATTAATTTCTAAATTAAAATTGACAAATAATTAAACATGCAACCTAAGTTAAAAAAACTAGCAACTTAAATTGATTGATTTGATTTTTTGATTTTTTGATTTTTTTTCGAAATAAAATTCCTATTCTAAATATGGAAACCCTAAAATAGGAAATAAACCTAATTCTAACCTACATTTTTTTTTATTTGATTTTTTTTACAAAAACAAAATTAACTTAAACGGCACGATATCATATCCAAATTGACGAACCATATCTCGCGCGTGAGATCGGGTTGGCCAATTTTAAACAAAATCGCGAATCGAATCTTGGGCGTGAGATCGGATTGGCGATTTTTCCGTGCGATTGCGAGTCGGATTTCGGGCGCGAAAATCGGACTGTCAATCGTATGCACATTGTGAAATTAAGGATTAATCCCCGAATTCATTAGAATTCAAAATATTTTTGGATATGGCAATAACGAACAAATATTCAAAATAAATCGCGATCCCATGGATCTAGCAATAAAATATGAAAAACTTGAATCAATCAAGAATCTTACCTAGTTCTTGATATCGCGCAGATAACTTTTCCAAATTGGGACCAAGTGCAATCGGCCCGGGATCGCGATCGGTTTCTCGACGGCGAATGGCAACAAGCGTTATGTGCACGGCGATGATACAGGTTGACACGAAGCACGGCTCCACGGTGCTTGGGTCGCTCAGAAACCTGCATAAAATAAGTTCTAATTTCGCAAATAATATTGCCAAATTTGAATCGAATGGAATCTGCTCAACGGAGGCTTCAACGGTGATGATTCACGGACGACTGGCGAGATCACGCAGGGACTCGTGGCTTGGGACAGTAGTTGATTGCTTGTAGACGAGGCAAAACAAGTAGTATCTTTGGGCAGTCAAAGTAAACGAATTTTCTTTGTGCAATAAGTGGAATCGTCTTTCTTTGACTGATGAAATTCAGCGTGGGTGCTCTCGATAAGAGAACCTGCAAAATTGAAGGAAGACATTTCGGATTGGTGCCGGCTCAACTGACCATTAGGTGGCCCAACGGCTAAGCCCCGTGGATTTGGATGAAACTCGCCACGAAGTCTTGGTCTCGTCAAGAGTAATTGGACTTTGCTTAGGATTATTCGCTGGACCGAGACCGCGCTTGAAATTGCTGGGACTTAGAATGTCAGGCTTGTGGCGCGTCTGGACAGGAACTTCGGTGCAGCAACGGGAGGTGGGGATGGAGCAGCTGCGGATGGTCGGACTACTCACGGCGTTGAAGAGCTGAGGTGCGCGGCCGTTGGAGTTGCAGCATTGTCAGGCAGGTTGCGGCGTCGGGAGCGGTGATTGTGAAGGCCGGGCGAGGAAGTCTGTCGACCACACTGGTCGTGGCCGAAAAGGGGACGCTTGAGGAAGAAGACCGAATTTCCTCTCCCCTCCTTCGGGTCTCTTTTTCTTTTGCGTGAAAGAGTCCCCTCTTGACTTTTGTCAAGGTCTCAGAGAAGAGAGAAGGCAAACTCCTCACTTTTCTCTGAACACTCGTTCTCTCTACCCCCACGCTTTCCTCTCTTTTTCGTGAATGAACGGGCACTCTTTCGATCCTCTCTCGTCTAGAATTGTGGCCGTATACCAATATGTGTGGCCCCCCTTTAATTCTATTGCACACGAGTTATTATATAGGTCTAAAAAATATATCTTTGCAGTATATATTTTGTCCTTTTTGTTCGCGCATAATACCCCTAAATATATCATTGAAATATACTCACCTCGCGCAATATTCCCTTTTTTTATTTTTCACATATTCTATCCAAAAATTTCCTGTCTACCCAAGAATATACCCCATTGGTGTATATTACCTGAATATATGAAAAATCCTATCGGAATATGCTCGCTGTCGGTCCAATGCTAAATGCAAAAAATGCAAGTTAAAAATAAACGCGCCTAAATTATATGCTATGCAATTAACTATTTTTTTTTTTTAGGGATAAAATTAACCCCCAATTTTTAATGCAATAAATGACTAAACGAGTCGCCAAAATTTAGGTGTCAACAACGCTCAACAGTGTTACCTCTAGCGTAGGGAAACCCTAGAGTTTATATATGTAAGCTATTGGGCTCCGGCCCATATGAACCCAAATAACCGTGCTTTTACCTATTGGGCTTGTATGTGAACATATTATTTTTAAATTATATTAACAATATATCCAACATATACAAGGTTCAAGTGTTACATCATTCTAGTGCTTGTATGCTTTTGAGTTGGATTGTTTTCATGAATCTTTCTCCTCCTTCAGATTATGAAGAGCTTTCAAATAACGTAGTGGATAACATCAAAGGACTTCCATTAGCTATTAAAGTTTTGGGTACCTTTCTTCGTGGCAGAAGCTACTTGAATGGATGAGTGCATTAGATAATTTGAATAGAGTTTTCAGTGGAGAAATCTTCTGTGTGCTGAGAATGAGCTTTGATGGTCTAGATGATTATGAGAAGGATATATTTCCTGACATAGCATAATTCTTCATGGAAGAGTGTATGAGTTATGTGAGAAAAATTTGGGAGAGCTGTGATCTCTACCCAGATGGTGGAATTGCTATTCTTATAGATAAGTCGCTCATCACTATTAAGTATGGCAAGCTGGAGATGCATGATATGATTCAAGAAATGGGAAGAGAAATTGTTTGGAGGCAATCTCCCAAAGAGCCAGGGGAGTGCGGCATATTGTGGTTCTATGAGGATGTGCTTCATGTGCTAACAGAAGGCATGTTAGTAAACTGAATCATGGTCCTTTGTTCTTGACAAATTATATGCCCGTTTGGTAGGGTGAAACCTTCTTACAAAGAAGTTTTGGCCTTTGTTAAAAATTTGAATATGCACGGAAGCATGATTTGGTATTGATGATAGTTTGTGGTTTGAATGTGTGTTGCATATAATTTGTATACGATGGACAAGGGAAGGGACGAGATAGTTCAAGGGATAAAGGCAAGTTTTTATGGGACCAGAATAGTTTCACTAGTTTATAAAAATAGTTTTACAATAGTTGAAGGAAGTGTTGGCGGAGGAGCTTCATGATATGGAGTTTATTCTCATACTCCTCTCACACATTTACGCGAATGAGCTATGGCCTTTTCATAGGCCTTTCCACTGACTAAGTACAACTGCCTTAGAGGATTCTGGACTTCTCCTGGATGCAGTCCACGTAGGCTTCATCTTGCAGGCACCACCACATCTCTGACTTGTTCAGAGATTGTTTGCTTATTACATGCTGGATATTTTCCAGCCACAATCTTTAACTACCCAAAAACTTCATCTAGGGAATTCTAGATTGTAGTTTAGTAACTCTAGGAAACTCTAGAAAAATGGATCACCATTTCCAACAGCCTTGTACTAAAAAGATATGTGAATATATTCTGCTAAGATAATGGCCTTGGTGGTCCATAATAGTTGCTTTTTCCATATCCAACCCCGAGATGTATGGTTTGTACTATTGACCTCTCTCCAGAAAGTAAATTGTGAAAAATCTGCAGGAATTTAAATAGTGTGGTTTTTTTTTTTTTTTTTTTTTTATGATTGAGGTCGTTTATAAAACTCTTGTTTCAAATGCTAAAGTAAAAGCAGATTCTGAAAGCTAAGAACGAAAGGCACCGAAAGCATGGCAAATCTTATTTACTACTAGCCAAGTCCTTGCATAACCTAGACACCTTTGCACTTAAATCATCTCCTCATATATGTGCTGCCAGGGAACTAATAAAGTGGAAGCAATAATGCTCAAGTTGGCTGCTCCTGAAGAAGTACACTTCAGTGCTCAAGCCTTCACAAACATGAAAAGGCTCAGAATTTTCTATATACCATTCAGGTGATCCCATCTACTTTCCTGTTGAATTAAGATGGCTGGAATGGCCCAGTTACTCTCCACCATGGGTGCCATTCAATGCAGGCCACAGGAAACTTGTAGGTCTAATCCTGAGTAAAAGCAGCATCCGCATACTGGGGAAAGAATTCTAGGTACATGCTCGCAATATGCTCTTCTGTTGCGAATCTAGTCAAACTGAAAGAGTTGTTTTTAAGGGACCGTGCAGACCTTAAAAACCTTCCTTGTAGCATCTATACACCGCAGCATCTTGAGCATATTTTTTCTGATGGATGCTCACAACTTAGTAAGTTCCCGGAATTTGTGTGGGGATCAAGTGATTATATCAATTTCTTTCTCCCATTAGCCCTTCCGAGCGTAATTTACTTGATTATGCAAAGATGCAGCTTATCAGAGCTTAGTTTTTTGAAAAATCTTCATTATTGACACTTTTTTAGATCTGTCGGAAAACAATTCCGTTAGCCTTCCTACATGCATCAGTTTATTTACTAAGTTGCAGCAGCTTTTTTTGACACAGTGCTTGCAGCTTTGAGAGATTCTAGCTCTCCCGCCAAACCTAACATCTTTACTTGCAAAAGGTTGTGAATCGCAGGAAACATGTGCGGATTTATCACACATGTTAGGATATAATCCAGACAAATCACCTTGACTCAAACAAATTGACTTCTCTAGCCATCACAAGATGATCCAAGATCAATGCTCTCTCTCTCCCTCCCCCCGCCCCTCACATTGGGTTGACATTTTTTATCCCAGAAGCAAGATCCCAAAGCAGTTCATCCATCAAAGCATGAGAGGACTAATAAGGTTTCCTGTATCTTCCGAGTTATACTGTGATATAGCCAGCTTGGCCTTTTGTGCCATTATCGGTTCAGCTAATCGAAAGAAAGTCATTATTTCATGCGAGATCCAGTTGTTTGTCAATAATCAAGAAGCTTATGGTGGTGTAGATTGTTTTTGCTCGTTAAAGTTTGACCACATATGATGGGGGGATTGGGCTCTCAATTGCTGAATGATAGCAGTCATTCTACGGTACTGTTTCAAACATAGGAAACTGCAGGGTGCATCTGGCGTACGCACAAGGTAAGCAACTAAATCAAACAAAGATTGACAAAGCGTCGATCCTCTTAATTCGAACACGGACCTCGCAAGTTCCGATGTCTGAAGCTCCGAAACAAAGGTAAGATTTTCAGACAGTACACTAGGATTTGAAATTAGCTTTCTCGCAGTTTCAGTTAGGGGGTTATGTTGAAATCCTTTTGAATAGCTTTGATTGCGCGTCTCCTCACAGCGGAAACAAACCTGCTGATGTGCTTTTCTTTACCCTCAGATTTATGTGGTCTAAGTCAATATTCAGAAATTTTCTTGTCGACACGTATCACGACCAAGCCCAAGAAGAAGGGCTTTAAATAAAGAAATATAATTTCCCAATAGGCACTAATCTATCTTTTGTTAGTCTTCGTCCAATCGCGTCACACGCAGATTTGAAGAAACCAGATACGAAGAAAATGAATTGAGACTGAGAGCAAAGTTAGCAGATTTTAACAAATTCCCCAATTTACAGAATGTAGGTTTGACACTAGCGTACTGATTTATAATTTTTTTATAATGTGAAAATATTTTTGGGATAAATGTGATAGAGGCACCCTAATTTGAGATTTTTTTGTAATACGAAAATTAATTTGGGACAATTGTTGTACCTATTTCGAATTTCCATGACATTTTAATGTATCAATCTATAAATATTTTATGATATTAATCCGTTTCAAATATACATGACCATAGGACATTGTAATGCTTCAAATGTACTTAGGCTTTTTTTTTTTTTTTTTTTTTTTTTTTTTTTTTTTGTAAAATACTTAGGTTCCACTTATTTCGCGAAAAATATTATATTTCTAGAAAATATTCTTTTACACCATTGCTTATTCTTGGGTGCTTGACGACTAGGCATGGGTCCTCAATGATCAGGCTGAGGTCCATTAAGGTCGGACTTGGGCAAGGGTACCGGAGTTTGAGGCTTGACCTTGATAGACCTAGGTCCAAGTGTTGAAGACTCAGGCATAGGCATTGGGGTCCTCGACCCAACCTCGATGGACACAGGCACCAGGGTCTAGGGCCTCGATCTCATTGGACATAGGCTCTGGTGTGGGGGATCTAAGTATGAGCACTAGGGTACTAAGCCACCTTTATGGACTTGCACTCAGCCACCGAGTCCCAAGCCCGACCTCAATGGAGTCAAGCACGAGCACTAGGGACTCGAGCATGGGCACTAGGGCCTTAGGGTTGGCCTTGATGGACTCAAGCATAGGCACTAGGGTCCTGAGCCTCAACCTCGATGGACCTAGCTTCAAGTGCGAAGGATTTGTGCATGGGAACTAGGGACTCGAACTCTACCTTGATGGACCCAAGCCAAGGTGCGAGGGATCCAAGTATAGGTATCAGGGTCCTACCCTTGATCTTTATGGATTCGGCTCTAGTGTTGAGGCAATGAGCATAGCACTAAGGCCTTAGGCCTGAACTCGATGGACCAAAGCACTAGCGCTAGAGACCCAAGCATAGACTCCAGGTTCTCGAGCCTGACCAAGGGCGCAAGTGACCCCTATCTGGACGTCGAGGACCAGGTCCTAGGCGCTTAGACCAGGATCACAAGCCCAAGTCATGAGCCCAAGCGTTGAGTACCTAAGAATGAGTGTTAGGTTTCCTGTATCCAAGCACAAAATTTCTAATTTAAACGCAATAAGTAGTCATATTTTTTATAATGATTTTCGATTTTTTAAAGAAAAATCATTTTCCTAAAATGTGTTTTTTTGGTCATATCATTTTCCTAATTTATGCATAGGTTTTCTGTTAATCAAGAAACTATTTTCGTTGACTCATTTTGCTAAACGATTCAAATGTCGAAAAATGAGAAAAATATTTTTTTCCGGCAAACAGACCATAAATCTAAGTTAATAATAAAAAAGTAAACAAGCTTTGGCTGTCATTCCTGACAAGAATGCAAGCGAAGTCGGATGACTGAGATGGCAACAGAAGAAAATGATATTCTGCGTAGTGTGTACGTGTAGATAACAAGGCAATAAATGATGATTAAGAAATTAAATCCTGGTACAGTTGCGCAGTCCATCATCCTTGTCACAGAAGGTTGGCAACTTCATTAGAAAAAGAAAGATTTTCAATTGTCCATTTCCCAATATCTTTTGCTGTATGTTATCTGAAGCGCATTTTCAGGGAACTCCAGAAAAGTGAAAGTAACTGAGATTGCAGCCACTGAGTTTCACCCTGTAGTCTCGTCGCCTTAAGCATATTTGCATCTTCAGGGGTGGATTCATCTGCTTTGACGGAAGCAGTTTGCTTCTCGGGATCAACAGGAGGGTCCACCCTTGCGTCCCACTGCCACCATGGGTGGAGGAGGCAGCAGACCAGCTCTGAAGAGAATGCGTTGGACGGGATCCTAAGGTTGAGCTCCAACCGAAAGCCAATAACTAAACGGAGCACGGAATATTCTATCAGGCATGGCGGAACATGTACATTAGCATGCAATTAAGGTAACTTGCAGATACAAAAGACAATTAAAATAAAACAAATGAAAATGCAAGCATACGTGTGCACGTATATGCATAACAAAGAATTGCGGAACGGGAGAATTTTGAAGAGAGCTTTTGCCCTCTCTAGCTCCATAAACACTCAGAGTATCTTCTTTCGTAAGCTTACATTGTCATGTAAGTCGATAGAGGAGGATATATACAACACGCCCATGGGGTCGTCACTAGCAATTAACAGTATCTATTAGGCTTCTACACCTCTCTTAAGATTGCAACTAATAAGAAGAAAACAAATGTATCAGTAAAATCTTATGGAGAAGTTGATACTATCAACAGCAAATTCAGAAAATCAATTAATCATCTCTCACTTGTATCCCAAGTTCCCAACATAAAACCTCAAGGATGCACAATGAAAGGAAAGCTTGGATTCGACTAAAAAGAATTTCTTATCGCCCTTAGCCTTAAAGCAGCCTCCTCTCCGACCCCCAAAAAAAGAAAGCAGCTTCCGAGTAAATGACTCAGGGAACATATCATCAAAATCTTGGGCTAAGTGTGGCATTGAAAAAAAATTAATTCCTGGCGATTGAGATTATTGCATTATCATATCAGCAACAAGACAGGAAGACGAGATCTTGGTTAGATGCATTCCGTGGTTGGGTAAGGTAAGAATCGCCCCATCTAAGTATACGCAGAAGTTAGCATCTAGAGAGTCATCCTATTTGTCAAAAGAGAAGCTGCATTTCATCAGCTCAAAACATCTGAAGTGGGATAAAACCATTTAGAGCTTGCACGGGACATAAATGAATTGTTACCTAAATGGTAAAGGAAACTGTTTCTATTCAAGATCTCTTGAGAGAATCAAGCCAGATTACAGGTCACACTGCTACTCATTGCTAGAGAACTGGATGACTGCATCCAATAAAGTAAAATAGAACAGGCAAAAGCAGCATGAGGCCTTTTGGGTGTCACCGAGAATTTCGGTAACATCACTACTTCAAAGTGCATACCACATGCACTAGTCAATTTATTAAGGTGTAGGTCCTCATTGAGAATTTTATCCATTTTTTTGTCAACCATCAAGAAACTTTTGGTTGTGTAGATTGTTTCTCCTCATGGGATTTTGACCACATATGGGTTCTATACATTCCACAGCAAATGTCATGGGGATTGGACTCGAAATTACTAAATTATTATAGTCAATTTATGGCACTGTTTCAGGTATTAGAGGGGACTTTGAGGAGTTGCGGCACTCATTTAGTGTGCAAACAAGTGGATCAACCAAATGACATGGGGATTGATGAAAGCATGGATCCTCTAAATTCAAATACGAAGGTTTCAAGTTCTCATGTTCGAAGCCACAAAAGGAATGAAAGATTTTCAGACTCCAAACACAGTACATTATAATTTGAAATTAGCTTTGTTGTAATTAAGTTCAAGATAGAGAACCAAGAAAGAATAAGGGCTTTAAAAAATATATTAAAATGTCCAAATTGACCTAAAATTGCACGATTTGGTTTCGGGAGGTTATGATGTACCGGTCATAGAAACATTTTAGTCACTCTCTTCTTCTTCTTCTTCTTTTCCCTTTTGCCTTGTTCTAATCTGGGCCTCAAAATGGATGGGCTCTGCAGTCTGTTCACTCAATGATCATATATGAAGTGTGTGTTTGCTTTGGCCTTGTTTCCAATTTACCTTAATTATGGTTGCTCATACGTCATAAACATGCATAAGTAATCACCGTGATCCAAAGATTAAAATTCCAAAAACCTTAATTTATGTAAGCAATGTCTAGAGTGACCCATTTATTAAAAAAAAAGTCTGTCACCAAAAATCATAGTTTTAGTTGAGTGACATATTTATACTTTATTAAAAATTATGTTAAAAATTGTTGTTAAAAATCTAACGTGGCATTATTAATTTTTCTTCAAGACAAGTGGCGCTGATGGGACATCACAAAAAAATTAAGAAAGAAAAAAGATCGAGCTTACTGTTTATCGCGAAGTTACTGTTCATCATCTTCAAAGTTACTGTTCATTGTCTTCAAGCTCGCGATTGCCTGGCCAAAACGCCTGCGTCCCTCGTCCATCAATGCCCAAAGTTGCCTAGACCTCTGAGGACGTTCGGAGCCCTTGCTTAATAACCCGTGATCGCCGGTTGCTCGCAGATCTGAAATTTCATATCTAGGCAAGTATTTTTGGAGGGGTGAGTCCCTTGACGACGATTTAGTCGCGGTGAGCTTCGATGCCAGATCTGGCCATTGTGGTCGCTTGAGCTTGAAGCTTGACCTAAGAGCCTGTAACCTGGAGGGAGGCTTGAGAATTGAGAATCTTGAGCGATTCGAGGTCGTTGGGCTGAAAATATGGGTTTCGAAGACAATCTCTGAGCTCAACCCATGCTTGGATCATTCCTCAAGCAGACAATGAATTGGCGTTGCCAATGCTGTTGCTTAGGCTAGATCTGGGCAAGCTCAGGCCCCGCTCGAGCTCAACGCCTTTTGGGTTGAGCTCTGCTTGCCCGCTGAAGCCGACTGCCCGCGGTGGTCGATGTCCCGGCAAAGTTAGAACGGCGATGGCACGCCGACCATCTGCGATCTCTCTCTTCGTGATGAACAGTAACATTGAATTTCATTTTTCTTTTTAACTTTTTGATATAGCACTCGCATGGCGCCACGTTAATGTAGAAAAAAACTTAGTAAATATTTCATAGCGAGTGTAGATTAAAGTTTGTGACGCATTTTTTTCGGTTCTAAGTGTGTTAGATATAAATTAAAAAAAAAAAAAAAAAGTTGATGAAGAAGAAACACACTTTGGTTGTCATGTCCAGACACGAACGCCAGTGAAGCAAGATGATTGAGGTGGCAACTAAAGTAAATGATGATTGGTCCACGTTTTGATGACACACATTAAGTGATAATTAAGGAATCAAAACCCATACCGTTGACCTGTCCATCTCCCTGTCCATCTCCCTTTCTCCCAAAGCAATGGGAAAAGGAACAGTTGGAACAAATTCTCAACTGTTCGTTTCCCCCACTCCATATCTTTCCTTTTATATTCTCAGTTTTTCTCGAGACCTTCGGTAGCTACTTCCTCACTATTTTCGTTTGCTAGTGGGGAAAAAGACTAACACTTTCAAAAATTAAGAAAAAAACCTTATAAAAAAAGAAAAAAGAATTTGGTCTAATAGGTAGCACGAGACTACATAAACATAATGTTAATTAAAATTTACTGGACTAGTGTGCGAATACTCACATAAATGAAGATGAACCTTGACTATGATGTTGTACTAAAAAATTAAATTCAAAAATTTAAATTTATATGTGAATAGAGACTACACAAATGTAAATAGCCTCATTATAATATAATGAAAGGATATATCGAGAACGAGATATGCATGAGCTCTATGCTATGATGGCATGATTTGTCCAAGTCAACCTAAGCTAACTTGTCCCATTGAATTGAGAAACAAAATATCGAAATTGACATAAAATGTAACGATTTTTAATTGTTAAGCATCAATGATATCACGAAATAATTTAAGACAAATTTTGAATGCTTTTATGCTATCTATGCCATACATCATTTGATTTGATAATAGTAGTTATAATACCAGACGGTTAAAATAAATGGTTAGAATCTCTAAACATAATCACATGCTTTTTTTTAGGAGACATTAATGACCTCAATTTTAAGATACTTAAAAGGAAATCAGTTCTTCTTGTTGGGTGAACAAAAATGGCTGCTATTATCTTCTTTATCCACATAATCTTATGCAGCAACTGGACGTGATTAAATATGCATATTTAAAAAACATAAAAAATAGAACTGATTATTATTAAATGACGCCGACATGAATCTTTTAGTATTAACAAACTAAAAGATAGAATTAACAATATTAAAGTATTTGCGGCTAACATGGGGACAGCAAAACCTTTCTGACACTCAAAAGACAAACGCATGGCAGCTCCTCGACATTTTCCCACGTTTATAAGGCCAACATACCATCGCCCTCGTCACTTGCGCACTCCACTTTTCAATTCAAGCCGTCTCTCTTTCTCTCGAAACCCTACCATGTGTATTCATTCGCTTGAAACTTTCTCATACCATCTCCACCTTTGAACCTGAACTAGAGCTTCTGACAGAAAAGAAGGGAAAAAAACACTTGAACTCGAGCTCAAGCCGAAGACGGCGTCTCACGGCGGCGCCGGCGATCATTCCGCCGGCCGTACCAATGGATCTTGCGCGTCGTTTTCCAAAACCCTCTTCCAAGAATCAAGTCTTGAGCTGGAAAAGGCAAAACCTTTCGCAAAATCACGGGAAGAAATAGCGTCCGTTACCGTTCTTGACGGTGGCGACCATGGCGAGATGGGGTCCCAGTCGCCCTTGTACTTGAACCTAACCCGAATCGGTTCTCCTCGGTCACAATCAAAGCCCCGTGCAGACGAGCTAGGATGCTGTGGGTCGCTTTCCCGTTCGGGTCCCTTGCCAGAAGTAGCCATTGGCGATGGCAAGATTGGAGCTGGGTCGCGCTTGCATTCATGCCTGACCAGGGCCGAACCCTGTTTGGCTCTGGCCGTGAAGGCGGCGAAGGTCGTAGAGGAAGTGGAAGAGGAGGAGGTCGCGACCATTGCTGATCCCAGGGATGGGACCATGTTATTGCCGTCGTGCTCGTGGCAGGCAGCAGCGGACGATGTGGGGAAGCCGATGGAGGGGCTGGGAGAGGCGGGGCCAACGCCGTTCCTGAGGAAGACGTATCAGATGGTGTCGGACCCGGGTACGGACCCGGTGGTGTCGTGGGGTTTGAGGCGGGACAGCTTCGTGGTGTGGGACCAGCGGGAGTTCTCCAAGCAGGTCCTGCCTCGATACTTCAAGCACTCCAACTTTTCCAGCTTCCTCAGGCAGCTCAACACTTACGTGGGTACTTCTTCATGTTTTGATAAAAGCAAACCTATATCATTTGTTGCGGTCGTTATCTATTTTATTGATGTGCATAAAGTATGTGTATGTGTGTTTTGGTTTAACTCTTCGGTTCTTTTTTCGGATGTCGTCAAAAGTGTGGTCCTCTTACAGCATCCAGCGGATAGTCCCCGGGGCAAGGGGCTAGGCTCCAAGGGACTCCACTCAAAACGTTTGCTCAGGTGTTGAGACTTAATTTAACCCATTTTGTCGGTTACTATTTGTGCTTTACCCTAGTATAGGGGACAAGGAACTAGGGCACAAGGAACCAAGAAACCTGAAAAGGTGGGCGAGATACACAGATTCTATGTGAAATTTCATGTATCACGTGGCACATGTTCACAAAAATTTGCATCAAGTGGCTGGTGGACGATGGCCCCTACTAGGCCCTCGGTCCATCATCATATTCAAGTGATTATGCTTTAGACGGTAGTTTGCAGAAAGTACCAGCCATGATATCAGAACACCCGTCTAAGATTATCTTCTTACTGGATTCAGAAATGCACTACAGCAGTTCCTTTATAGTGGTTCGCATTTTGCATTTTACTGCTTCAATTGTCCATTATGCACTTTCTAGCTGAAGATAAGTTTCCTCTGGCCATTGCTTTGTATCTATCCAGTGTTCTGTAAAGCCTTCTAATACCTTTCTTCTTTACGGGCAAGACCAGAAGCATAATTCTGCCTGTTGTGTTCATATTATATGTAGTAGTATCGGGATTGATTTTGAGTTGTTTGCCTTTACTCTTAAAATTTTCCACACTTTGTGCTGGTATTTGGATTATTGTAAAGGATCTCTCCTTGACATGCATTATAAGCCGTGTTCTTTCTAGATTGGCCTAGTAATACCCCTTGTGAACATCTTCCATTGAAATTTTCTGGGCCTTCATTCTGCTTATTTCTACTCCTTAGCCTTTGGTTCAATATGAACTCATAGACGTAGCTTCTTCCTATCTTCTATTCTTTATGCATCATAATTCAAAATATGTCTCAGGGTTTTAGGAAGATCAATCCAGATCGATGGGAGTTTGTGAACCAAGGTTTTCAGAAAGGGAATAAGCACTTGCTGAAGAATATAAAGAGGAGACGCAAATTCAGTGAGCATAGAAAAACATCGAGTAGTACTGTCACCTCTGATTACCAGAAAGCTGAAAATGAAGTGGAAGTCGACACGCTTAAGAAGGGCCAGGAAGTGTTGAAGACCAAGATCCTTAAACTAAGAGAAGAGCGGGAGAACTTTCAGCACGAGATTGAGCAAGTCACAGAGCGGGTTCGCCATGCTGAGTGCAGGAACCAGCAGATATTCCTCTTCCTCACAAAAGCAGCCAAAAGCCCCAACTTTGTCCATCATTTAATCCAGAAGAAGAGGCAGAAGAGAGATTTAGAGACTTGTGAATCGAGCAAGAAGAGCAAATTGCTTGGTTCCGATGCTGAAGCCACCAAATTCTTGAATGAAGCAATGGATCACATGATTAAAAGCCCAAACGTTGATTGCCTGAGAATCAGTGATGATTTGGCACAGACGGAGCATTGGCCAAATAGGGTCGTGCCGGAGGATTTTGACACCATTCAGATGCACAATACATGGCCTTCAATGGATGGTGATGATTTCAGAGTTTCGCTGGGTCAGACGCCCAATCAGATGGCCAGAGCTAGTCCGTCTGATTTGTCTTCGGTATTCCATGGGATGTCCGAGAAACTACTCAGGGAAGACGTGGCTATTGACGACGATGCGAACAACATAGAAGTAGAAGACCACTTGACAGTGAATGACACGGGAATCTATCTTGAACTGGAGGGTCTGATTAATGGATGGGGTACTCAAGTGAACTGATGGAGCAAGCAGTGGGACTGATGCCCTAAATTTCCATGTATACCGGTGCTGCCCTTTATGTTATTTTCTTGCCCTTTTGGGTTCCTTTTTGTTATTTTAAGCTGGACATTAGAATCATTGTTGCTGCTGTTTTTTGTGATCCAGATCACATAATGCGGCTTTTGCATAGTTGGAGAGAGGGTTTCTGAAGTGAAGTGACCCTTCGCTTCACGGCATGAAGGTATATGCTGGAAACAGGAAAGAAGAAGAATCCAACTAATGAACTAGGTTTTGGTGGGTCAATGGAATATGCTTGTGTACATATGCTGTAGTTTCTTACTATTTCACCGCTGTATCAAAGTCCTCCCACTGTTGCTTTCTCAACTTTGCACAATTTCTTTTTTTCTGTGCTTGTGTTGTTGCCAGTTATGCGGAAGTAAAAGCGTTCATAGTGCGAAAAAGTTCATGTTCACTTTTTATGGGAAGAGCTTTCTGAAATGTTTTACATGACCAAATGCTAACCAGAAGTTACAAGATTTGTCTATGTATTCTCTATTGGGGAAACATCTTTTTTTTTTTTTTTTTTTTAAAACTAAATGCGCTTCTTGTGAATCTAATATGTGTGCTTATTGCAAGCTTCAATGTGCCAAGATGGGAGACGCTGATTGATACCGTAATTGGACCTTATTCATGAGGACACTACTTAGTCATGAGGACCTAAATCAAACTGCTTGAAATTAAAGGAGATCAAATGAAAAGTATTGTAAATTACGTATCTTCTAATAGCTTAAGTTTTTAGAATAATTGGTAATGATCTCATAAAATCTCATATAATCTCATATGTTATCAAATTTTGAGATTTTGAATTTAAATCTTTACAAGCCTCACTTGCTTTCCCAATGAAATATATTCACGTTTACTACTATGTAAAAAGACCAATCTAAGCATGAGGGAGGGTGTTAGAATAATTTAAATAATAAATCATACATTCATCTAATAGTAACAATTGATAGTGGTATTGTTGGATAATTTCTCTTAAAGTATTTTGAAGTTGACAAAACATTTTTATCAGTCTAGTCTGAAGACTTACAGACTCTATTGACAAAGTCTGAAGATCAAAGTCTGAAGCTGGCAAGACTCAAGACTTATACTTCAAAGTCTACTCACATGGACAGTTTCCAGAACGACGTTTATTCTGATCTTATATGATCTTTATTTTAACGACTAGTGAATATCTTTCTACTGGATTCAGCACTAAAAGATCTTACTTTCATATTTGAATATGTATAGATTCTCTAAAGATTTCGCAACTTATATTTGGAAGGATCTACTTATGGAAACCGAGATCCTGATTGTATGGGCGAGCAGGATTGATGGGCTATCAACACTTACCTTAAAGAGCTCGAGATCTCTCTAATTGATTCTATCCAACGTGTTGATTGGAAGAACTTCTTTGGAAGGTGCCAACGGTATTGAAGGCATGAAGAAGTATATAAGAGAGATGCTCTAGTTGTTGAAGGGTGCGGATAGAAGAATTTCAAAGTCTGAATCTCCTTTTCTATTTTGCGATATCATTCTTCGAGCATTATATGTAATCAAAAGAGAGATCATATTGTAGTAAGACCTTGAGGAAGTGTAGTAGAGTAATCTACACTGTGGACTCAAGAGTGTGAGACTCCGTAATCACTCTTTTTGATTCTTAGTGAAATCCAACTGGAAGGGCTGTCCGTGCGGGAGAGTGGACGTAGGCTTGGTCTAAGCCGAACCACTATAAATCTGAGTCTTGATTCTCTATCCCTAATCATTTTTATCTTTAACTCGCTTTCATTTGCTGCAATTGTTGGTTTTAAATTATTGATATCTCATTCGGATTAATTTATTAAAATTGCTTTAAACACCTATTCACCCCCCTCTAGGTGCTAATTCTAGTCATAACAATTGGTATCAGAGCTTGTGTACTTGTTTATAAGAAGTGTCTTTACTTCTAAGTAAAAGATCCATGGCTAGTATGTTGCCTACAGGGTTGGTTGAAGGTCAAAGCAATACCAGACCTCCATACTTTGATGGAAAAGATTACATTATTTGGAAAAATAAGATGAAGGCATTCCTAAGATCGAAAGATCCTTTGGAATGGGAAGTGGTTGATAAAGGAATCATTCCTGCTGCTGCATCATAATCGAGAGAGGAAAAGAAACTGCTGTTCCTACTCTTCGACTCAAGAAGAAATCACCAAGAGACGGACTCTTGACACCAAAGCTATTTACTCTTTATACTTTGTGCTTTATCTCCTACTGAGTATAACATAATATCTTCTTGTGATACAGCAAAAGAAGTCTGGGATAGGCTTCACATCACCTATGAAGGAACTGATCGTGTGAAAGAAACGAGGATCAACATTCTTCTGGGACAATATGAAGTCTTTAAGATGAGATCAGGAGAATCAATAACTGACATGTTTAGTCGCTTTACTGAAATTGTGAATGGCCTTGAATATCATGGACATCCAATCTCAGGACATATGAAGGTCAACAAACTCCTTCGAGGACTCTCAAAAGACTGGAATTACATAAAAACCTCAATAAGAGAGACATAGAGGATTGCTCCACTCTTTGTAGACGAACTGGTTGGGACTCTTCAATCCTATGAAGTGGAATGACCAACGAAGAGGAAGACTCAAAAGGTAAGAAATCTATTGCCTTAAAGTCTAATGACTATTATGATGCTACAGACTCTGAAGAAGATCTAGATGATGAAGAACTGTCACTCATGATAAAGAGATTCAGAAAGTTGAACAGAAAAGGAAGGAAATTCAATTGGAAGAAACAAAATTCTCAAAGGTTTCAAAACAGGTCAACAGAGGAAGATGATACTAATAAAGAAGTGACTTGCTTTGAATGCAAGAAAATGGATACATCGAACCCAACCGTCCTCTGTTAAAGAAGAGAAAAGGAAAGACTGAGAAAAACAGGAAGGCACTCAAAGTAGAGACTTGGAGTGATACTGAATGTGAAGAAAGTGACGATGATTATGCCAATATCTGTTTAATGGCAAAATCAGACTCAGACTCGCACCTTGATTCGATTACACGGACTCGAGATAGCGAACTCGAGGTTGGTAACTTGAAAATTCCTGTTAAAGTTTCTAAATATATTGATGAACTTTGTCTTAGTCTCGAAAACCTCTCTTAAGAGGATCTCCGAATTGAAAAGGGAAAATTCTACATTGAAGTAACAGGATAAACTTATGAAAGAAAAGTTTGAAAAGCTAGAAAAAGATTTTGCTATTGTGAAAGAAAACTCGAGACAAGTATTTCAAATGAAAATAATCTTTTGAAAAATGATATCACTAACATATCAAAAAGATTTTCAAATGGTTCTGAAAAGCTGGATAAGATTCTTTCGATACAAAGACCATATTTTGATAAGTTAGGTCTTGGTATGACTTCTGAGACAATTCCACTAATTGATTTTCCGAAGGTAAAAGAAAGAATTAAACAGAAACCAGCTAGAATTGCTTATAAGAATCATTTCTAGAAAGTTTTTGTAAAACCTGTTGGCGAAATGCTTTGAGATGTTCCAAGTGTAAAAGCTTAGAACATTTTGAGAAAGAATGTCCTTTGGTTTGGAGACTGTTAAAAGGAGCCAATTTGGGCTAAGATTGTCTATTGTTCTAACACTTCGGACCCAAGATGGTATGGGTACCAAAAAGAGCTTGAATTCTTGTTAATTGCAGGTTACTATAAAAAGAAGATTAAATGGTATATTGATAGTGGCTGCTCAAGACATATGACAGAGACTCAAGCTGCTTCATAAAACTTATCCGAGATAGACGGAAGAAAAGTTTCCTTTGGTGGTAACAACAAATGAAGGATTACCGGTCGAGGAACAAGAAGATTGAAAGTTTGTCTATCAATAATGTTTCCTTAGTTGAATGATTAAATTACAACCTGCTTAGCATAAGTCGGTTGTGTGATTCTCGTTTCAAGATCAACTTTCGGAAGAAACGTGCTCTGAATCGGTAAAGACTTTACTCAATCTTTTACTCGGTCGAAGACATGGAAATATCTATCTTCCGGATGTGAATCAAGAAAGATCACAAAGTGCTTAATATTAGTACAAGATGAAGCAAATCTATGGCACAAAAAGCTAGGCCATATCAATATGAAGCAAATCAACAAGATCTCTACAAAGAAACTTGTTCGAGGATTGCCTATTTTCAATTATTCAAAGTCTGATCTATGTACACCATGTGTACTGGGTAAACATGTTAGAAACTCTTACAAATCAATAAATAAAGTTTTCACTAATCATGTATTGCAGCTTCGCATATGGATTTGTTTGGACCTACCGAACGAAAAGCATTGGTGGAAAAAGGTTCTGTCGATAATCGTGGATGATTACTCACGATTCACTTGGGTCTACTTTCTTTCAAGTAAGTCGAGACTTTCTCTCTTTTCAAAGTTTGCTAAAAAGTGCAGAATGAGAAAGGTCACACTATCTCAAGCATTCGTACGTACCATGGAGGTGAGTTTGAAAATCAAGACTTTACTAAATTTTGTGATGAATTTGGTTTTCAGCACAAATTATCCTCTCCATATACACCAGAACAAAATGGGGTTGTGGAAAGGAAGAATAGGTCTTTACAAGAAATGGCAAGAATGCTTTTAATTGGAAATCAAATTTCTTCAAGGTTTTGGGCGGAAAATTTTTCAACCGCTTGCTATATTATAAACCGAGTGTTTTTAAGGCCAATTCTTGAGAAAACTCCTTATGAAATTTTTAAAGGAAAGAAACCAATAGTTTCTTATTTTCAAATATTTGGTTGCAAATGTTTTATTCTAAAGAATGCAAATGATCGTATTGGTAAGTTTGAAGAAAAATCGATGAAGGATTCTTTCTTGGTTACTCAACTACAAGCAAAGCTTTTAGAGTATTCAACAAAAAGACTCGACCGTGGAAGAATCAATGAATGTCAAATTTCAAGACTCTCCACAAGTTCAGCAAATTTAGACTGAAGATTCAGAATCCGCTCCGTACACTTGCTAGATCTAACTCCACCGAAGTTACTAATTCGAAATCGCACAACAAGCTACCGATGAAGAATCCACTCAAGAAGAAGATCAACAATCTATCGATCGACCAAGAATCGGAAGCACAAGTCTAGTCATCCCGAAGAACTCATTATTGGGAACATTAATGAGGGAATTCGAACAAGATCCAAAAGGCGAGAAGAGTCTAGTGCTTTTTGCTTTTATTTCTGAAATAGAACCCAAAAATATTGAAGAAGCTTTAGCCGATGAAAGCTGGATTGAAGCAATGCAAGAAGAGCTCGGACAATTCAAGTATTAACGACGTATGGGAATTGACTCCCAAACCAAAAGGTAAATCCGTTATTGGAGCTAAATGGGTTTTCGGGAACAAAGTTGACGAAAAAGGCAAAGTAACGAGAAACAAAGCAAGACTCGTGGCTAAAGGATACACGCAAGAAGAAGTGGTAGACTATGATGAGACTTACGCTCCAAAAGAGTAGCAAGGTTAGAAGCAATCGATTACTACTTGCTTTTGCTTGCTATAAGAATTTCAGGTTATTTCAAATGGATGTCAAAAGCGCATTCCCGAATGGATTTATTCAAGAAGAAGTCTACGTGGAACAACCTCCGGATTTGAAGATTCAAAGAAACCGGACTCGTGTTCGGGGACCGAAGAAAGCTTTATATGGATTGAAACAAGCTCCTCGAGCTTGGTATGAAAGGCTAAGTAATTTCTTAATTCATAATGGCTTTTCTAAAGGAAAGGTAGACACTACTTTGTTCATTAAAAAGGAAGGTAAAAGCTTTCTACTTGTTCAGATTTATGTTGATGACATTATATTCGGATCATCTAATGAGACTTTGTGCAAGAAATTTTCTAAGTCTATGCAGGATGAATTCGAGATGAGCATGATGGGTAAACTATCCTTTTTCCTTGGTCTACAAGTCAAACAACTAAAGGAGGGAATATTCATTCATCAAAAGAAATATGCAAAAGAACTTGTTAAAAAGTTCGGTCTGGAAAATTGCAAAAAGACTAACATACCAATGTCAAGTTCCTTGAAGATAGACAAAGATGAAGCAGGGAAGAAAATCGACCAAAAGTTATACAGAGTATCATTGGTTCACTTCTTTATCTTATTGCATCCAGACGACATATTATTTAGTGTTTGCATATGTGCTAGGTTTCAATCGATCCTAGAGAATCTCACTTAAGTGCCGTTAAACGTATTATTAAATATGTTGCTACTACGCTAAGATCGGTCTTTGGTATCCCAAAGAAGGAGACTTTACACTTCTTGGCTATTCGACGCAGATCTTGCAGTTGTAGAGTTGAAAGAAAAAGCACTTCATGTACTTTTCAATTGCTTGGAAACAAAAAGATATCTTGGTTTTCAAGGAAACAAAGTACCGTGGCTCTTTCAACGGCTGAAGGTAGTAATACGTAGCCCTTGGAAGTTGCTGTTCTCAAATATTGTGGATAAAACAACAACCGCAAGACTTTGGCATTGAAGACTCTTGCACGTAAATAAGATGTGACAACACCAAAGGTGCAATCAATCTTACAAAGAATCCTATCCTACATTTAAGAGCAAAACATATTGAGATTCGACATCACTTCATAAGAGATCATGTTCGTAACAAAGAGGTCTTGATACAATTCATAGACTCAAAGAATCAACTCGGCGTACATCTTCACAAAGCCACTTGAGAAAAGCCTCGTTTGAGTCTATTCGCTCAAGACTCAATATATTATCTCTTGAAGAATGTTGAAGCTCGTACTCAAAAAACTAAAGTCCGACATTATCGACTCAAAGGTTAAAGACGAGAATATGAATCGACACGACCGTAAGTTCATTTACTTAAACTGTCTTATCGATAAGGTAAAATTATCTGTTTATTAAGGCAGTTATTTTTCAAAAGGAAATTTTAAGATTTCCAAAATATACGACGTTTGGATTACCCCCCGTAGCTGTTATCTTTTATACACTTCTTCTCCTTCGTTTTCACTTTACCCAGAAACCCTAGATCAAAAGCTTTTCATTGCTCTGTATTTTTCTCTCCAAAACTTCTTCGTTTCAAAGTTTTCAACTTTCTTGCGACACAAGTGAGAAAGCTTCTCCAAAGAAAGCACAATGTCGTATCAAAGGAAGTCATCCACAATAGCAAACAGGGGACCACAGGGATCTGGTGAGGGGCCTACGCACTTTGATCTCACCGAAGAAAGCGACTTTCCTACGAGCAAACTCCTCAACGATCTCAACAAATGCGGTCTTCCCCAACTAGACCTCAAGGACATCGCCCTCAAGATGCGAAACGGTTTTTGAAGATATTGAACCAAAGAAAAACTCTTAAGCCTCGCCTTTGTTTATAGGCTTTACTCGCATTAAAGGAAGGAGGTTCTGCTATGACCTTCATTGATGAATTCCTAAAAGAGAAGGGTTACAGAAATGAGACTCATTTTCTCACTGTCATGGAAATGTCAAAAATTGTTCCTGAAGGAACGGCTGCAAAAGCCTTTGCTAACTTTCCCAGTGACCCTAGGTTTGGTAGTATGAATCGCCCGAGGGAAAGGATGATGATGAAAAGATGTTCATCCACTTTAAACCATGGATGGGTGTGGCTGCAAACCTTCGAGGGAAGAAGGATGAACTGTTCCGCTCGTACGGACATAGGAAGAAGTATGAAAAGTTGTTTGAGCGTGGGGTGATGAAAACACGGATCGTGGATTTCGATTTTCTGGACTTATTGAGCATAAATCTGCGAGAGAAGTTTGAAAACTTCAACTTTATCAGCCTCAGATCGACCGTGATATGGCACATTCTGAATTAACAGCGTACTTCTACTCCAATCTCAGTTTCATTGATGTAAACAGCTTTTCTTTCAGCGTGAGGGATAAAGAGTATGTTGTTGATAAGGACATTCTGGCTGATGTACTTGGTGTGGAAAAAGGGGCTTTCCAATCAATCAGTGTGTCCGTAAGCCATGCTACTCTTGAACTTGCAAGAGACACTTGCGAAAGGTCGACTCTCCTATTCCAGGATGAATGCAACAAATACTTTGCTGCACAAGATTGTGATCAACCGTGCCGAGACCCAAATCAACATCCAAGACATGTATCCATCTCGAGGCCAAGTTGATGTTTGCAATCAAGACTGGTCTTAACTTCTCTTTGCCGCACACCATCATATTCCACATGTACGGATGCATGGCAAAGGACAAAGGAAAACTTCCTTATGCTTTGCTCTCATTACTCGTCTCTTCGTACATCCGAACATTCAACCTCCTCATATTCTCACCGTGAAGACTATTGATAAAATGGTCATCGGGCTGAGGATGATTACCAAGATGCGTCCGAAAGAGCTTAGCAAGAAGCTGGAGCAATTCAAGGAAAAGACTCCTATCAAGTTCGGACCATACTCATCGGCCAAAAGAAAAGGGAAAGAACCAAAGTGGTTAGTTCTACCAAAAGAGAAGGGCAATCATCTTGGAAGATGAAGATGATGAGGATGCTATACCCATCTTCTTCGCTCTTGTTTCTCAATTTGCTGCATCTGTTCCGAGTTGTTCCGAACATCAATTTGCGAAAAGAGAAAGAGAAAGAGAAAGAGGAAGAGGAAGAAAAAGAGACAGAGAAAGAGGAAGAGAAAGAAGAAGAGAAATAAGAAGAGAAGAAAGAGGAAGAAAGAGAGGAAGAGGAAGAAGGAAAAGCGGAACAAGCGGATGAACCAGAACAAACGGATTCTCCAGCGAAAAGAGGATTTACAACGGCTGTCCGTCACCGAGGAAATTCCTCGAAAGAAGAGTTCTTTTCTCCTCCGGAAGACATGGAAACAGGGGGAGATACGGACGAGAACACACCCCTCTTCTACGACTTTTAGAGAAGAAGATGCACAAACAGGTGTTAGTCGATCACCTCCCGATGCTGAAGATGTTCATGCTGCACGCTTTCTGAAGGAGAGGCATCATCTCCACATACCGAACTTCCCGCCGACATTCATACGGCTTGACTCCACCATCGACCAAGCTGAAACAAGCACTCGGGGGTGACAATTCTCGAGATTTTCAAAGGCTGCTTGAAATCATCTTGGAACTCAAAGGCCAAATTTATGCCATGGGATATGAATTTCAAACCTTGCGAGAATGAAAATCATGCAATGTTCATCACTCGCATGATCGCCTTAAAGATGTTCAGGCGTCGATTCGGGATACCGCAAAGGGCACTACTCTCACCCAAGTACAAGAAGATTTGAGGAAGCTTGAAGACACTGTCAAGTCTATGGAGGACTTTCAACTTGTTCGCATTCCTCGTGCTCCTTGATTTTTTTTTTTGCTGACAAAAAGGGGGAGAAGACTTTGCAGATTTTCGATGATTTTCTGTCCTCAAACCAAATCTTATCTTTTATATTTTTTTGAGTTGTTATTTTGACTTTGACTTGAGTTTTTTTTAACGTGTGCAGTTTTTGAATGTGTGCTCACTATAGCAATACTTTAAGCTTCTTAAATTAGATAAAAATAGTACTGTCTGTTTATGACTAATGAGGTTTCGGTGAATGCAGATATGTGTACAGGGAAAGTCTGTGTACATGATATCTGTGTACAGGATAACTTCTACTATTTTTATTCTAATCTTTTATGATGCTTGCTTAAAAGTTGTATTGCAGGGCGATAATATTCAAATCTGCAGGAAAGTTTTGTCACCATCAAAACGGGGGAGATTGTTGGATAATTTCTCTTAAAGTATTTTGAAGTTGACAAAACATTTTTATCGGTCTAGTCTCGAAGACTTACGACTCTATTGACAAAGTCTGAAGATCAAAGTCCTGGCGGCAAGACTCAAGACTTCAAAGTCTACTCACATGGACAGTTTCCGAACGACGTTTATTCTCGATATTATATGATCTTTATTTTAACGACTAGTGAATATCTTTCTACTGGATTCAGCACTAAAAGATCTTACTTTCATATTTGAATATGTATAGATTCTCTAAAGATTTCGCAACTTATATTTGGAATGATCTACTTATGGAAACCGAGATCCTGATTGTATGGGCGAGCAGGATTGATGGGCTATCAACACTTACCTTAAAGAGCTCGAGATCTCTCTAATTGATTATGTCCAACGGGTTGATTGGAAGGTGCCAACGGTATTGAAGGCATGAAGAAGTATATAAGAGAGATGCTCTAGTTGTTGAAGGGTGCGGATAGAAGAATTCCAAAGTCTGAATCTCCTTTTCTATTTTGCGATATCATTCTTCGAGCATTATATGTATTCAAAAGATAGATCATATTGTAGTAAGACCTTGAGGAAGTGTAGTAGAGTAATCTACACTGTGGACTCAAGAGTGTGAGACTGTAATCACTCTTTTTGATTCTTAGTGAAATCCAGCCAGAAGAGCTGTCCGTGCGGGAGAATGGACGTAGGCTTGGTCTAAGCCGAACCACTATAAATCTGGAGTCTTGATTCTCTATCCCTAATCCTTTTTATCTTTAACTGCTTTCATTTGCTGCAATTGTTGGTTTTAAGTTATTGATATCTCATTCGGATTAATTTATTAAAATTGCTTTAAACACCTATTCACCCCCCTCTAGGTGCTAATTCTAGTCCTAACATGTATCACAAAATCTCACAAGCATATTATTTAGTATTAGAGTTTTAATCCCTCAAAATGGTTGGCAAAGTTTTTCATGAAAATTTCAAATAGCCTTTTAAAAGAGTCCTCAAAGTGAATATTGTCTTTAATTAGTCCCTAAAGTGGGCAACTAAGTATCAAAATTGCTCCTAGCTTACTAGCCGATGAGCATGTGCGTATCATGTGGCACTTTCTGTTGAGGCTAATAATACAACAAGATTGGGTGAATTCAGTTTATTTTCAAAACATGACAATTTTTCATGGAATTACTCAATCTAGGTTGATAGATGCAGGTGTCACGCCCCGAACCTCGAGCACGCGAACATCCCACTCTGGTCGATAGAAATTATGCGACTTCCCAAGACACGTCGCCGACCCATTCATTTTTATTGCACATGCGGAAGCGAAACAAATCCCCTGACAACATTTAACTTGGGATAGAAAAGCAGGCAATCAATTACAACCAAACAAGCTTTCTATAAACACATATGTTTATATACAACACCGGATTGTCTACAAAATAGACAGGCTCAACAACTAGGGAACTGTCCTATGACCAACTTGTCAGACACGTTCGCCGATTCTTCAGCCTCCACCTTCCGAACTCCAGGACTTCCGGTCCTCCACGACGTCATCTAGGAACCTGAAATATTATCCCACAACCGAGATGAGACTACGTCTTAGCGAGTCCTACCCTCTAAAACTCAATTAGGAAGAAAATACGCCTCAGGGCGCTCTAGCCACACAAATAGGATATAGGACTTACCTCGCTTCAGTTCCTTCCTGCACATCAGTTTAATCAATAAATATTGACAACCACATCATCCAAACAATTCAATTACTCGGATCGATTCAGCGATCAATCGACTTAGTCGATTACATGTCATCGAAATCATCACACGATCATTCTGACTATTCATTCTCAACTCTCAATCATGGCCTTACAGGCAAGTCTATATGTAGTGGCATCACGGCCCCACTCGGCAATGTTATATGTAGTGGCATCACGGCCCCACTCGGCAATGTTTTATGTAGTGGCATCACGGCCCCATGTTATATGTAGTGGTATCACGGCCCCACTCGGCATAATTTAAATTTAGTGGCTTTCTAGGTTCAACTCACAACCTCTCACGATCATTTTCCCATAAAAACCAACACTAATCAACTTTGGGATAAATCCCCACATAACCATCCATTCAATCAATCGATACAAACTGGACCTACCAACCAATTACGGTGCCCAAAGCCGACACCGGGTATTTTCAAGTTAAATACCAAAACTTCATCAATATCACTCAATTCCACACTTTTGGAATAATTAACCATAACCATCAATCACTCAATTTCTCAATTTAAGCTTACAATTAACACAAACCGACCGCACCGCCGCGATCGGCCGCGAGAATTCTAACGACCTACCATCCCTAAGAAAATTTTCGAAATTATTAAATAAATAAATTTAATTCCGAAAATTAAATAATTAAATATTATATTATAATAATATAATTTAATAAAATAATACTTATAAATTCGAAATAATTAATTAATTAATTAAAAATAATTAATTAGGGCTTAAACAAGATTACACTAATTTAATCATACAATTAGCCCTAATTAAACACCCATTAAACTAATCATACAACTAATCTAATTTACATTAAAATAAACTAATCTAACCACCTAAACCTAATTAGACTAATCTAAACATCCCTTAAGCATCATTAACTTACTAAGTAGGGATTAGAGGATAAACTCACCGGATTAACGTTCCGGCGAGTCTACGGTGAAGGCGACGCCAAGGCGGGCGATAAACCTCAAGGCGGCGACACCAACCAAGGCCGGGAAGACACCTAAAACGGGCCTCGAAGTCTCCAAAACCTTGCTGGTTGCAGCTTCTGTTCCAAGGACTGAACTAGAGAAGAAGAAGGGCTGAACGGCGAGGAAACGGGCCAATCGGAGCTCCGGTGAGCGGGTGGTTGGCAACCGGTGGCTCCCGGGGGTCTTAGGGATCTTGTGGGTGGATGGAATGGGCAAGGAAATGGTCGGAATGGGGCGAAACAGCAAGAAAACGCGAAACAGGCGGAACCAGGCGAGTCCAGGCGGTCCGGCGGGCCGTTCCTTCGCGCCCAATTTCGGGAGGCTAAAGGGCTCCTTTCTGGGTACCGTCAAGTCCTCCTGAACGGTTTGGATGTGCTCTTCGCGATGGTGGGTGGAGCGTTGGCTGATTCGACTGGGAAGACCACTTTCAACTCATGTTTTCACCGAGGGTCAGCTGGAGCAGAAACTGGAACGCGGAGAAAACAGGGGAGGAAAACGGCCGACGATGGCCTTCCGGGCGTGCGACGATGGAGGGCTGGTGAGCTCAGTTTCCTCTGGTTCTCTTGAGCTTTTCCTCCTTCAACAACAATGGAGAAAGCCTTGGATTAAGGGAGAAGAAGCTGCTGAAGAGTGGGGGGTCTCCTTGGGCTCTCTAGAGCTCAACACTTGCCATCTTCTCATTGGCTTTGCCCCCACCATGACATCACATGACCTCAGCCACTCTCTCTCCTCCAATCTTCCTCCACAAGCTTGGCAATAGGTGCAAAAATGTGGTGTGCCATGGGAGCTACGAATTTTGGACATCCCCCTCTTCAATCCATTCAATTCCATTCAATTCTCAAGCAAACCAATTCAATTGAAGCCCAAATAAATCAGCCATGGTGTCCTTGTCCCTCTTATGATTTTTCCCCGTAATATGATCCAACTTGCATCCCAAAGATGTGATCAAAACCGGCCCTCTGACTTTCCCGAACAAAAACGGCCTTACTTTGCTTTTCTGCCAAAAATCTCGGTCTGTAGAAAAATCTTCTGAGGATGAGTCGACGTTCCTAAAATGATTTGTGACATAACAGAACTTCCAATTTCTATAATCGAGTTCAATTTCTCTATTAATTTCAATCTGGCGCGACTTTAGCGCGTCCTAATCTACCGTGTAGCTTTTAGGAATTTTCAGTGCAATTGACCTGTGGTTGATTATTTTCAAGCCACTAAGTGCATCTTCGACACATTGGCAACTCTCGGTTGTCGTAGAAATCTCAAGGTTTCAAATACGAACACAAAGTACCAAAACAACAGAGAAATCGGTCTAATGCCGATCAACAAGAATTGTGCAATTAAGTGGAATCACCCACATTTAATCACATGGTTCTGTCGAATCGACCTATCTCCGGTCTCTAATCGATCTGTGCCATAGTGACCCTTGCAGATTAGTACGGTCGAGCAGTCGTTTCCTGGTCAAATTCTCAAGTCTATTGCGTTTAGATTCCTTAACGGCTTCATCTGATAGACTAGTTATCTCGTGAGTGGCTAACTCAGAGAAGAGAGCTATAGGCGCGAAGATGAAATGCTCGACTTATTCAATTGAAAACAGAATTGGAAAATCAGGATGTCACAGCAAGAACAATAGATAATATAAGATGCAAGATACTTATATTAGATAAATGATGGAAGTACACCACAGGTGCCAAAATTTGGCACGAATGGACACTTAAAAGCCAAAAGTTCGGAAAGTGACAAAATTTTTAAAAAGTGGGATAGTTATGGCTTGCATGGTAATGTTTCTATTTCTTTTAATTTTTGTTCTTTTGTTTCTCGGAACAAAAAAAAAGCAGAAATCCGTTTGGTAATGCCAACTTATTTTTTGATTCCCCAGAATAGAAAAGTAGCCGATGAATAGATTTGGAATAGAAACAAAAAAAAAAAAAAAAAAAAGTAATTTCTTGTTCTCGGGAATAATTTCTAGAAATAAGTCAATTTTTTCTTTTTTCTTTTCTTTTGTTCTTCTTCCTTGCAGCAACCACCGCCGGCCCCTTACCAACCGCTAGCCACCTCCGGCCGCTTGCGGCCATTGTCGCCCGACCGTCGACCACCGTCGCCTAACCGCAGCAACCGTCGTCGCCGCTGCCCACAACCCACTGCCACCCTTGTCGACCGACGACGGCGCCGTCGCGCCGCCGAACCACCGGTAGCCGACCACCGCCGCCTCGCCGACCGTCGCCACCGATTGCCGCCGCCTCGCCGATCAAGCTCACAGCCGGCCGACGATTGCTGTTGCCATCGCGGACCGCTGGTAGCCTACTGTCGCCACCTCGCCGACCGCTGCCCACAACCTGCCGATCGCCGTTGTCGGCGGCGGCGGTCATGCAGCGACGATCGGCGGTCAAGCGGCGGTCGTGCGCGGCAGTGGGCGGCGGTCGATGGTTCATGAGCAAGAACAAAAAAAAAAATGAATAAATACAAAAATTTATAAATCGTACCAAACGCATTTCTATTCTTTTTCTATTTCAAGAATAGAAATAATGTATCGTTGCCAAATGCGTTATTTTACTTAGAAATTGTTCCCTCAAGTAGAAATAGAAAAGAACTATTTCTGAAAAGAAATTGTTCCCCGGAGTAGAAGCGTTATCATGCATACTCTTAAGTGCCATCTCCGGTAAACCCCCACCGGAAATCTTACGTGGTAATTTTTTATTATTTTTCTCACTTACGTGGCTCGCCGAGAGCTAACTCAGTAAGAAACGCAAAAATGACGTCGTTTTGCGCGAATTTAAATTTTAATATAAAATAATAATAATAATATTAATATTAATTATTATTATTATATTATTATTATTAATTATTATTATTATTATTATTATTATTATTATTATTATTAAATTATTAAATTATTATAAAATAAAAAGGAGGAGGAGGGAGGAAGAAGGTGACTAAGGGTTGAGCCCTCGCCGCCGCCTCCCCGCCGTCGCCGGGAAGGGCTGGTGACCCCGGCCAACGTTGCCCCCACCGTCGCTAACCCTTCTAGGTGACGGGGGAGGCGGCGGCGCAGCGAGGGCTCGACCTCAGCCGCGTGCCTCCTCTCTCCCCCTCCCCGCTTTTTTAAAAAAAAAAATTTGAATGTTTTAAATAAATTTAGTTTTAAATTAAATTTAATTAAATTTTATATTAATTATTTACCACGTTAGAGACAAAGTGACAGCGTGCAAAAAGACGTTTTGCACTTACCTTGCCGGAAAATCGCCACGTCAGCATTTTTGCTGAATTTTCTCCCCGTTAGCACTTAAGTGATTCATTTTTCTCCAATTTTGGTACGTAAGTGTCACTTTCCTAACTTTTGGCACTTAAGTGTCAATTCGTGCCAAGTTTTGGCACTCTAGGTGTCCGGCACTCGATAAATGATAAAATAAGTAAAGAAATTAAACATGATGCACTTAGATTTTTATGGTGGTTCAATTTATGCCAAATCTACGTCCATTCTTACAAATTAATAGCCATCAATAGGCCAGTATCCACTAATAATTTAGTGAGTAGTTAATACGAAACACGTGTTGCTTCTATTCGAAATTGATTGATCCCACTATCGATAAACAATTACTGCCTACAAACTTGTACACTCTTCAAATTACAAATTAAAGTGACTAATAACAACTCGCCAAAGAGTAGATCACTAAGAGCATAGAGAGAATGTGACTATATCAATATCTGTGACTTTCTTAGTTTTATAAATTTTATTCAACGTGTATTAATCTTCTTATATAGTCTTCAATAGGAATGAGCATGATTTCAGGATAGAACTTAGAATCTAAGAACCAAAGGGGTGGGAAGCGGTTCGGTTTTAGGTGCTAAGGTATACAGGGTAGGTTTCGGGTTCTAAAAATTGAGGGACCTATTTTGACAGGTAAGTTCTAGGTTATAGATTAGTGAAACCTGGAACTTGAAACCTATAACCTAGAATCTGAAATAAGTTTTTGTGTTTTTCTTGGTTTATATCTTCACGTGATTCTACAATATTCAATGGCGTTTAATGATGGGGGTATAAATTGGAATCACTAGTATGAGTTTCCATTTTATAACGAAAACTTTTACTTTATTGATATTTCATATTTTTTGTGTGTCTAAATAAAGTTATGATTAGTAAATTGTAGCAGCAAATGGTGGTTATTAAAGGTGATAATTCGTTGTAATAGTTTAATTAATAACACATGTAGAACCTTGATAAAGCCTGAAACCTAGGACAAGATAGGTTCCCGATTCCAAAATATGTATGGTAAGTCCTAGATTAAAAAAATAAGGAATAGGTTTCAAGTTCCAAGTGGAACCTGTACAAAACTTGAAACCGCTCATCTCGAGTCTTTAACCTCCAAATCAATCGTTATAGAATCTTTAAGAGAATCAATTAGCAGTTGGAAATTATGAACACAATTACCGTGAGATCTAGTCATCCATATAATCAAATTTCTAGGTAATGATGAGGTTTCCCTATATAGAGTAAGTTATATGTGTCAATAATGTCTTCTTCTAATTGATCAAGTAACATAGGTAACAATCAAATTGATTTTTATGCATATCTTCAATTTGAGATTCTAGGCCCCGAAATTAGCTATTTATTCCTTTTAACACACAAATTAAATCAAAGGAATCTCTAGGTCTCCTAATCCAAATTGTGTAAACATGTAAAAATCATATTTTTTTTCTCCTCAGTTGATGTAACGAGCTACCTCCATAAGCAATTCTATGAGTCCATCCAAACTTCCTGTTGATAATCAACTTACGTATTGCTGCCCATTTCTTCTTGAGTACACTAGTACTCAAGACTTCACTCAGCATTCACCTTGTCGCGATACTTCCAAGTCCTAACAAACTTCCTGTTCGTCACTAAGCCTGACAAGAGTCTACCCGAGGACATGAAGCTCAAGAGCTCGCTAGTGGGGAGACTAATAAAAGTGTCGAAGTCGACAACGGGAGTGAAACAGAATGAAGAAGATGTAGTGAGGACGATGAAGAAAGAAAAGGAAAGACAATAAAAATAGATAAATAAATAAAAAGCCTCTTGATGAAAATTTCCTCTGATCATGACCTTGGGAAGTGTTACGTCACACGCACATGCTTGCCGGCGTATGCTAAGAGTTATTTATTTATGATAAAGCCTATTTTCAAGACTCTTTTTGAGAATTCGTCCAATTCCAAGGACTATATTTAAAACTTCTACTGAATCTCTGGAGAATCTAAGACGGTAGTTCCTGCCTCATTATTGACAAAAGGAAGATAAATGCGCGCATTCGAACTTTGGCCACCGAGTTGTGAAGCCTGCCCTAATAGATATTATTATCTACATTTGGTGCATCTTTTTAGTACATCACAGATGTGACTCCTACCAAATTCGGACAAAGATGTGATGAGATAGAGCGGATACACACTAATGACGGACCAAGACAAATGAATGCTCCAACCCCATTATGTTCCCAAAAGGTAATCACTCCCTTAACGTCTCTCTTAAGGTCATTTCATGTCCACGCTAACCATTTCCGATTAATTTCTCAACCATCCCTTTCCGTTCTTATTAATTTCTTGAGTAAATGCCACAAAAGATTCCAAGATGATATTACTCTAAATTGATTTTTGAATCATCAAAAATCTTAAATTAATATGCTCGTGACGTATTTACCTTCCATTAGCTTCTGTCAAATTTTAGTATAAAATTACTGAATTAGATGACACATAATAGTAACTCAACTGGCATAGTAAATTTGCGTGGAAATTTATATTAATTTGGAATAAATTTATCACAAATGTATTAGTTTGAATTTTTTGAGACAGTTTGACATTTTTAATAGTACTAACCCCAAATTCTTCCTATGGAGAGAACAAGAGTGCACATGATGCATGTGTATCCCTACACATATTAGGCAAACATAATCCTCAGTTTCATGCATTGAAGAGGCATATTATTTGTGCCCTACGAGAAAGACTCTGCTGATGGTAGTGAACTACATGCAAGTCAGAAGTGTCTTGGTTCCCAAATTCTTTCTATATTTTATGTTATCATGAAGTGACAAACGCTCAAAGTGAAAATTTCTGGAGCTAGTCTCACATTTACCACATAAAAAGATGAAGCAAAAGCTTAAATTAGAGGTTAATCAAAGTAGTCAACATAAACAAAATCCCCTTCCTTTTTGCAAGAAAAGTGTGTTACACCTTGCAACAGACTGCTGTCTGGCTCTAGCCGATGTTTTCAACCGATAATGACTATATGCTCTAAATTCAACATGGGCTCTTACTGCAAGCATCCCCCCTGTCAAGAAGGGAGAAGTTGATTGATGGCACACCGGAATTGGACCTTTTTAGTGAGAACAGTGCTTTAGTCAATGGCAGTAATCATGCAATTGGTCGAAACTACAGGAGATTAGATGAAGGGCATAAGTTCAAACATTGTAGTTCTTATTTTATCAAAACAATGTTAAAACATGACAAAATAAGTTTATACAAAGTTTAACAGTGTTACGATACGATACGGGATGACTTATGTAATGTTTTTTATGTTAATTAAAATTGTGATTTTTAGGAATTTAAGTTGCGAGAGATAAAAGTGGAACTTTTTTTTAATCAATAGGAAGTATATGTTAGACATTATGAAGGATGAGAGAATGACACAGAGCAAACTTAGTAATTTCCCAATAAAGCTCAAAAGTTGAAATTACCAAAGATTTTTCAATGTATGGAGTCAATTTATGAAAACTGAAAGAAGGGCATTTGACATTTAAAATTTCCTATCGGTCGAGAAATTTTTCTATAACCAAATAGTGATTTGAAATCACAGGCATATTACGACAAAAATTGCAGCAAAACCAAGTTTCCAATTGCCATACAAGATACATAGAACTCGATTATCATCCTGTCGGAGATAAGATACAACAACAACCTGTGAAGCCAGGCTACGTGCCTACGAGATTACAGCTAGGCAATGGGAAAGGAGACTTCCGAAGATATTGCAAACAAGCTTGGCATGAAGGAAATCGAGACAACAGCTTGAGGGGAAAATTAATGAAATCCGTTTGGATTGTGGGGTCGTACGAGATCGGACGTTTGGCCATCTAACTTCCTACTTTGAATTGCTGCGCCTTGCAACAGACTGCTGTCCGGCTCTGGCCGATGTTTTTTCGGCCTAGATTCACCCTATACGAAAGAGAAACAGACTACTGTCCGGCTCTATGGGCTCAGGCCGATTCTCCCTCAAAAGAGAGGGGCCTTTGACGACCGAGTTAGGCCAGGTGTCCTCCGAAGAGAGAGCTTATCCACCACATTCATTGCATCTTTGACTAGCATCAATTACTAGAAGATTGGCCCGTACCAATGACCACCGAACTTAGGCCAGGTGTCTTGTTAAAGCCTGCCCCAAGAGACTTTCGTCTCCATTCGGGACACCCTTTGAGCACACGAATCGCTCGCAGATATTGCGGGAGGGGAAAATTCATGAAGTCCATTTGGATTGTGGGGTCGTACGAGATCGGACGTTTGGGATCCTAACTTCCTCCTTTGAATCGTTGCACCTTGCGACAGACTGCTGTCTAGCTCTGGCCGATGTTTTTTCGACCCAGTTCGCTCTACACGCTAGACAAACAGACTACTGTCTGGCTCTATGGGCTCCGGCCGATTCTCCATCACATGAGACAGACCATTGACGACCGAGTTGGGCCAGGTGTCCTCCAAAGAGAGAGCTTATCCACCACATTCACTGCATCTTTGACTAACATCAATTACTAGAAAATGTGGCTCGTACCAATGACCACCGAAGTTAGGCCAGGTGTCCTGTTAAAGCCTGCCTCAAGAGACGTTCGTCTCCATTCGGGACACCCTTTGAGCACACGAATCTCTCGCAGATATTGTGGGTTCGTACTAGATTCAGACAAGATCTCACTAGATAGGGCGGAAAAAGACACGGATAAATGGGCCCGACAAAACGAATGCACCAGCTTCCACGAACCTTCGGAAAAGGTGGGTCACTCCCTAATGTACTGCCTTAGTCTAAGCATGAAGTCCTGAGCCAACATCAGACATTTCCAGCTGATTTATCTGCGTCTCTTTACCCTTACTTGATGGATCCTTCTTACGTAGTCCCCATGCTTTTTAAATTCCTATGGAATCCATTAATAATGCCAGGTTGGATTTTTCATATGACAAAGAAAAGTTTGAGGTAAACCTAATTTAGGATATTTTGTGAATTTTTTTATTGGCTTTGCACCTGTGTAACAGCAAACGCCTCCAAGCAATATCAGTTGCAGGAGGAAAGAGGGGCCATGAACAAAACCGAAACTGTTGCGAAAAGGCGAGCGATCGAATAATAATATAGACAGAAAAAGAAAATAAATTGGACACGGGATTTACGTAGTTCGGTCGTAAAGACCTACGTCCACGGGGAGAGCAGCAACAAATTTCATTATAGATCAAGCAATACAATGAGATTACACATTCGGGTCACTCAAACACTCTTTCGATGTTTCCCAAGCCCTAATTACACCCAATAACGCACGCAGTGTTTAGTTCCGAAATTTCTCAAGAAATAATCTCTCAATCTCACGAAGGAATTACACTCAAATCTTACCACAAGATTTAATTAGCTTAAACACTAAATTTTCTTGGATGTAATTCATGGACAAGAACGACAAAGAAAATACTCGACGATAAGACGGCGCTTCAAGACCAATTCTTCATAATCAACCTCCTACCACCCACGGCCACAAGTATATATATATATAAGTGAGACCCTTATTCTTTTGCCGACTTCTCATAGGATTTTGTTTCCTATCTTAAACGATTTTATTCAAAACATATCTCTGTATGTTTTAAACAAAATCCAAATCCAAGTAAAAGTTTGACTTTCCTATTTTAGTAGCCAAATTCTCCAACATAGATTCGAATTTTGAGAAGTTAATCTTCGGATCTTCTTTACTCAATTTCGAACGTCCGCAACATATCCAATTCGGAATATTCAGAATTTCACATTGGACTCAAACTCAAGATATATTTTAATAGAAACAGGTAAGAGTGTACAAAACAAGAACAATTTTTGTGTAAAGTGTGCCTGAATGTCACAAGTAGTAGTATAAAAATTCTAGGCATCTTGATTGAAAATCACGCAATTTGTGCTTTTCTTTTAAGACAAGAATCAGCTTTCCTCTAGCATCAACATATCAATTGCTTGAGTTGCATCATTTCCTTCGGCAAAGAAGGAAAGTTATTTCCCAAATCCTATTTAACTTGGTTAAATCAGAGATGAGATATGGCTTCTTAGTTTTGAGACTACCAGCCTCACATAGATCGTTCTTCAAATGAGAAATAAACTACCAGTTCATCTGAAAAATTTATTTTGCAAAAGGTGGAGGCACTGACATAAGTAAGCATATGCCTCTGCTGTCGGCGATCCATTTGCGACAAAACTCAGACGATATATAACAAGGAAAATAATGAAGATTAACCTAGGAACCCAACAAAAAAGAATAAGCCGATAACGTTGAACTCAGCAAACACCTAAATAAAATCATAAAAGCGGGGATAACTTGCAAGATCTTCCTTCTTAATATGATCAATGTGATCGTTGTTATGCTAGACACTTAAAATTTTTCATTGAGGAAGTTTCAAGTTGCAGAGGAAGCAATGGAGCCTCAACCAGACTAGTGGTAATATAACAAGGGATTGTTTGAATAAGATATGCTGGCATGCGGACCTCTGGAGTGCTATAACTTGGCAAAAAGGGATACTTAAGTGCCATAACTTACGAAATGTACACTTAAGTGCCAAAATCAGAACAAAATGGATCACTTGAGTGCCAATCCGGCCAAAATCCGGCCAAATTGCACATGTGGCATTTTTCTAGTAAAGCGAGTGCAAAACAACGCCGTTTTGCACGCTAACGTGGCCAAATAATGCAAAAACAACGTTGTTTTGAGCCGACGTGGTAAAAAAATAATATAAGAATTAATTAAAATTAAAATTAGTTAAAATATTAAAAAATAATAAATTTAGTTAAAATATTAAAAATAATAATTTTAAATTTAAATATAGTTAAAACATTAAAAAATAATAATTATAAAATTAAAAAATTAAAAAAAAAAAAATTTAGAAAAAGGGTGGCGCCCTCAGCCACCGCCCCCACTTTTTTTTTTAATTTTTAATTTTTTAAAATTATTATTTTTTAATATTTTAACAATATTTAATTTTAAAATTATTTTTAAAATTTTTTAACTAAATTTAATTTTAAAATTATTATTTTAATTTTTTAACTAAATTTAATTTTAAAATTATTATTTTTTAATATTTTAACTAAATTTAATTTTAAAATTATTATTTTTTAATATTTTAACTAAATTTAATTTTAAAATTATTATTTTTTAATATTTTAACTAAATTTAATTTTAAAATTATTATTTTTTAATATTTTAACTAAATTTAATTTTAAATTAAATTAAATTATTTTTTATATTATTTTTTTACCACATAAGCCTAAAACGACGTCTTTTTGCATTATTTAGCCATATCAGCGTGCAAAACGGCGTCGTTTTGCACTCGCTTCGCCGAAAAAATGCCACGTCAGCGTTTTGGCCAGACTTTGGCCGGAGTGGCACTTAAGTGATCCGTTTTTCTTCGAATGTGGCACTTAAGTGTACATTTCGTAAGTTATGGCACTTAAGTGTCCATTTGTGCCAAGTTATGGCACTTGAAAAGTTCTTTTGCCAAGATATGCTTCGAGAAAGCTCATCTTAGAAGTCACTTTGTCTCTCTCTTGTTCGCACTTGTAAGGTGATGGCCATTGGCAGCATGAAGAAGGTGGCAAATAAGTTCCAAAGCACCACAGCTCTGTCGATATGCACATCTGAGATCAATGCCAATGCACCTTCCACCTATGACTCCATAAGGAACGCTAAGAGCGCTAAACCAATAATATGCTGGAGCTCGCAAAGAGCATTTATGTAAACAAAGAACTTCTTAGGAGATAGCAATCAATCTAAGGAGATTTTTAACTATAAGGGTCTTCATAGGTACATGCAATTTTATTAATAACCGATGGCATTGCCAGGAAAAGAAACTGGGCTTCTCAATCTGCATATTAAAAAGGACCACTGAAGTCGAGGAAGGAAGGAAAAATGAATCCAAGTATTTTACCTTTGTTTTTCAGGATACAACAATCTCATTCGCAGATCATCGCCTGCCATAGCAAGAGAAAATGATGCTTCTCCAAGTAATGGTTCTCTTCGTTCGGCTTGTTCCAGTATCTTGACTATAATTTTTATCTTTTGGAGAGGGCTTTCCTTGCTCGACAGACTCCAAGCAGTCTGCAGCTTTTGTGTACCTCTTACACAGGGGAAGAGCTTTTCTACCATCCTGTTGGGATCGGTTGGATCCCCGATAACCGGATTCGGCACCTAAACCGAACCCCTAATTCATATGCGGAAGATAAGCCCGGGATTGTCACGTATCACCGATCAAAAGCACACCACGGATTCGAGCGTACCTTGTTATCCACAGATTAGACACCGATGCCGTATTGAGGAAGAGATTTCAGTCCCGTTCGATCCGATGTTGAAGATTCGCCGTTCAAGGGAAGACGGAGTCGCTTCTTCGTCTTTGGGAGAGAGAGCTTTTTGGGAGAGAAAGGAAAACGTTCTTGCACAAATGCCAAGAGGTGTCTTCTCATTTTCTCTCATCCCTTTTATAGGTTCCCCTTTCCACGGGCCTAATTCCCGTGGGCCGGACCTTTAGGCCCATCGTGGCCGGGCCAGCTTAGGCCCATGATTAAATCCTTCATCTCCCACTCGCACATGGTGGGTCAAAAAACCAGCATGGGCGGATAGGCCCAACTTAGGCCCATCAACTGAAAATCCTCTTTTCCTCTTTCAACATTCATACCGGTGAATAATCCGTGCGACCAGCATACTTTGAGAGCTCGTTGCTATACATCCGTTAGGAATATATAGCAGCTCATAATGGGCATCATTTTCCGAGTAAAAATAGTATGCAGTACCCTAGATCGATCGATCACATTTATATCTCTCTTAATCTTATTCAAAAAATGATATATATATATATATATATATATGTATTCACAATTATGATTATCCCAAAGATTATCCCAAAGACAGTCATAATTGGTCGACTCGTGAATACAAAACCACAATGTGATCCTACAAAACCGATCTTCCTCTTTCCTTCAGACTCTCAATTTCAGTTCAACTTGCTTTTCTAGAAATGTCCCATTAGATCGAATCAACACATGACCATTGGCAACATTCTAAGATAGCAAACACTAAATAGAAATCTTGAGAATAAGTAAGAGTCATGAGGGCACTAAAAATTGAGGAACTCTTTTCCTCAAGAGTCTCACACGTCATAAAAGTTGAGATCAAACTTTTGTCACTCTTATAGGTCGTCTCATGCATACGTAGTATGAAATACGTATTACGGTATTAACTCCTTTCCCATGGAGCGTATGTCTACACAATTAATACCGTACGAGATGATAGTTCGACATACCCAATGTCTAACTTGAGTTCACGTATTTACTCATTCACAAAATTCATCGAACTCACATCTCGGCATCTTAGACAGATAAAGTAAAATGTGTGGGTTATTTTACTTTCGGACATCGTAAGTATTATGTCCTCATCTTAACACTCGTTAAGGCGACATACGTATTTTAAGCTTGAGCTCTCGATTATCACCTAGATAATAAGCTTAAAAACCGTCTCATCTCTATCTATCACATAGTAAATAGAGGCGATTACCCGTGTGAGTGGGCTAATCTCTTATCTGTCCGACATACTTTCTCAACATAATATAATGCACTAAGCATTAAGATGCATAAAGATCAAACAAAAGACTCATAGGCATTAATAATGAAACAACACTAGTTCATACATGTGAACAACTCAGGAAAATACAATCCAAGACATCGGACTCTACGCAACCCTAGAGATTTTACATGACCACAAACCACATCTCTAGGTATTGGCTTTGTCATAGGATCTGCTACCATTCTATGCGTAGATATGTACCGCAAGTTCACATCCTTTCGTGCAACATTATATTTGACAAATTTATACTTGGTATCTATATGTTTGGTCTTGCCATGATATTTTGGATCTTTAGTGTACGCTATAGCTGCTTGGCTATCACAATTAACTAATAATTGATTTGCAGCTTTCTCAATAACACCTAAGTGATCCAAAAATCTCTTAAGCCAAACTCATTCTTATATTGCTGCTGATAATGCCACGAACTCATCTTCCATCGTGGACAAGGCTATACACGTTTGTTTCTTATTTGCTCCAACATATGGTGCCATTATTCAATAAGAAACAAACCTAGAGGTAGATTTCCTTTCGTCTAAACCTCCTCCCTAAACAGGTTTCAGGATAGCCTTTGAGTCGCAGATCCTTTCCTTGATAACTCATCGTATAATCAGCGCTCCCTTTAGATACCTCGGTATTCTCTTAACGGCTTTCCAATGTGTTGGACCTGGATTGGATTGGTATCTACTCACCATTCCAACTGCAAAACATATGTCGGGTCTTGTACACATCATAGCGTACATCAAGCTCCCAACTGCACTAGCATAAGGAACATGTTTCATTTGTTCCTTTTCTTGAGGAGTCCTCGGACACAGTCTATGGCTCAATCCTTCACCTTTTGCAATAGGAGTGTCTATGGGTTTACAATCTTGCATACGAAATCGTTCAAGAACTTTATTTATATATGTTTCTTGCGAAAGAGACAACGATCTCTTCGAACGATCTCTTGAAATCTTAACTCCAAGAATGTATGCAGCCTCACCCATATCCATCATCTCAAAGTTGGAAGATAACCAACTCTTGACAAAAGTATGAATAAACTCCATATTGCTTCCGGCAATCGCATATCATCAACATATAATGATATGATCACAAAATGATCCTTGGATCTTTTGATATATACGCAATGATCTTTATCAATCATTGTAAAATCATATGCCATTATGGCATTATGAAAACGTATATACCATTGTCTCGATGACTGTTTAAGGCCGTATATCGATCTCAAAAGTCGACATACTTTTTCTTTTTGGCCTTTCACTATGAAACCAGTAGGTTGTTCCATGTATATTTCTTCCTCTAATTCTCCATTGAGGAAAGCAGTCTTTACATCCATCTGATGTAACTCAAGATCCATACTAGATACTATTGCTAGAATAATGCGAATCGAGGTAAATCTCACTACAGGAGAAAACGTATCTTCATAATCAATTCATTCCTGTTGATTATACCCCTTCGCAACAAGGCGAGCCTTATGCCTTTCTATCGAGCCATCAGCCTTTCGCTTTATTTTGAGAACCCACTTGTTCCCAATAGCTCGCATCCTTTTGGAAGATCAACCAGGTTCCCGACTTGATTCGATTTCATTGACTCAATTTCCTCTTCCATTGCATGAATCCATTTTTCCTTACTAGGGCAATTCGGAGCCTCATTAATATTTCTAGGCTCATCCTCATCTTGTGGAGCAATCATAAAAGTTTCCCCTTCAATGTCAAAACGTCGACGGGAATACTTTGGCGACTTGTTCGCCGTATGGGAGTTTGTACACTCGCACATCATTTCCCATTATGCTCCCACTTGGATTAGATAATGATGATGTCGTCTCATTATGTGCTTGCAATTGAGAATGAGTAGAATTCAATTCATCACTTCTCATATTACTCCCACTTGGGCGAACTCCACTAAGATCATTATCTTGATCCGAGGTTTCAAATAGGGTGTTGTCTTCCCTTATTTCGCCCTTCTTAGGAAATTCATCCTTTAAGAATGTGACATCCCGTGATTCAAATTCAGTTATACTCCCACTTTCCTGCTCACCTATGAACACATACCCTTTTGAGTGTTCTGAGTATCTTATGAAAATACTATTCTTTCCTCTGGGACCCAATTTCCCAAACTTGTGAGAGGATTCAAGTGTATAGGCAGCACAACCCCATGGCTTAAGAAAACTTAAGTCTGGTTTTCTACCTGTCCATAACTCATATGGAGTGGAAGCAACGATTTGGAAGGCACACGGTTAAGTATATAGGCAGCGAGATAACAACGCATCACTCCAAAAGGTGATAGGCAAGTTAGCATGCGCCATCATGGACCTAACCATTTCTAGTAGGGTTCTCGTTTCTTCTCTCTCGCAACACCATTTTGTTGAGGAGTATATGGAATAGATAATTGTCTTTCTATTCCTTTTTCATCACATAATTTTCTGAACTCATCGGATAAATATTCTCGACCTCGATCGGATCTCAATGCTTTTATTTTCTTGTCTAATTGATTCTCTACCAGGTTCATAAACCTTTTGAAACAACTTATTGCTTCAGATTTGTGAGAAATCAAATAGACATATCCGAATCGAGTATAATCATCTATAAAAGTGATGAAATAAACAGCCCCATGCCTTCCTCTCACATTCATTGGACCACGTACATCGAATGGATTAAATGCAGAGGAAATTCAGCTCTTTTACCTTTTCCAAATGGTTTCCTTGTTGTTTTTCCCTTCTAGGCAATGCTTACGATGGACAAATCGACTTTTCAATATTGCCCAACAAGCCCTCTTTGGCTAGTCTATTCATACGCTGTTGGCCAATATGACCAAGTCTAGCATGCCACACATTCACATCATTATCATATGAATTAGGAGATGTGAGAAGGGAATAACAAATATTTGCATTAACATAGTCAATATCTAATACAATGAAACCATCCAGAAAGTAACCATGACCATAGTAGTTTGTATTCAAATACAAATCTACACTTCTATTATGGAAGTTCACATTAAAACCTAATTTAACCAACACTAAAACAGACACTAAATTCCGACGAATCTCCGGAGCATACAATACATTATGAAGGAACAAAGTGCGTCCATCACGCATATTCAGTTGGCTTGTGCCAATTCCTTTCACTTCAGCTCTGGAGTTGTTTCCCACATAGATCCACTTAGTTCCAGTAGGTACTCATCGGAATTCCACGAAGGATCCTCTATCCTTTGCTACATGGTCTGTCGCTCCCGAATCCACAGTCCACGAGGATTAGATTCAGTCAAGAATACAGAACTTGACACATATGCAAAGTTCCCAATTGTACCAAGGGTGTGTACCTTCTTTGGCTCGCGACAATCGCGGGCATAGTGACCCTTCTAGTCACAAATGTTGTAACATTTCACCCTTGAGATATTCTTCACATGAGGACGTTTTCCTCTCTTTTGTTGGTTAATTCTTGGTTTCTTGCAAGAAGGACTTGATCCCTTGCATTTCCACATATTGAACGAATCAATGCGCTTGCGCTTAGAGCATGAAGCCCCTTCGAGCTTAAAGCAACACGAAAATATCTGTTTCCTGCTCTAATGCCTTGAGGCGATGATCGCTAACTCAAGGTGGCGCACAAAGATCCTCTAGATCTTCCATAACATGGTCAAGAGCTTTTAGTGCTTTTTGCTTTTCAAGCACACATTGAATTTTCATTTGCCAAATTTCATAGTTGTCACCTATGAGCTTTTCACCTTTGTTCAGCTCGACAACTATGCTCTTTGTGGCTGAAGCCATTGATCTGAACACATCAGACATACATGCACGAGTTATTAATGCCTATTATTTATGCATCTATTTTGCACAAACCCATCATATTAATTAATAATTTTAAGTAAGGTTTCAGAATCAAAAGGTCACTATGTTTCCAATCATCCTCCAAAAATCCTAACTTAAAACTATCATTAATATGATTGTCATATGCAAAATCAATTCTATGAAGCTACAAAAACTTCTATTACTACCCACACTAACTACCCACAAAGAACCAGAAATCATAGAAAGCAACGTATAATTGACATACAATATAACAATAAGGCTTTCACATAATATGGCTAACATATAGGTTGCTACATCAACAACAATCAGGTAGATAACATTTACATAGGATGTCCACATAGCACACTCAACAAAAAACAGCTAATACATTTTACAAATAACCTTCACACGAACCGGGAAAGATCCTATTTTGGTCAATTTCTTGACCTTTTCCCTTGCAACAATGCAGTAATATTCGTTTACAAATGCATTAATATTCGTTTACAAAATCTATCACAATGTTCTTATATGAAGCAGCACCATTGACATCCCATATGCGATTCAACACATCTTGCCATTCAGGTGGAAGAGTGTTAATGAAAAATCGCACCATCTCTAACTGCGACATGGGATGACCATTCCATATGACCTGTTGAATCTTCCCGTTGACTTCAAGAACATGATCAATTAAGTCACCTTTCTCCCATCGATAATCAGTCAACTCAGCTATCAACTTAGAAAGCTTTGCCTTTTGTTTATCGGTAATCACGCGAATAGGCGTACGTAATCGAAGGGGAGGCATTGTTCCTGCAACAAATGCAGAACAATATTGGATTACATATAATCCACATAGACATAATTGAAAAAAAGAAACAAATTCCTTTTTTTTTTTTTTTTTTTTTTTTTTTTTTTTTTTTTTTGTGGTCAACGGTCAACGGTCAAGTCAACGGTCAACGGTCAACGTCCGGTCAACGGTCAAGTTAACGGTCAACGGTCGGTCAACGGTCAATGGTTGCGGTCAACGGTCCGGCCGGTCAGACGGTCGGGCCGGTCACCCGGCGACCGGGGCGGTCACCGGTCGGGCCGGTCGGGCCGGTCGGACCGGCCGACACGTGCCAGGCGCGTGCCAGGATGACGTCACGATGACGTCATCCGGCACGTGCGTGGCACGCGCCAAGGGCCGAACGACGCGCCGTTTCGCGCGCGCGTGCATCGCACGCGCCTAGTCCGAAACGGCGCGCCGTTTCGGCCGTGCGTCGCACGCGCCGGGTCGAAACGGTGCGCTGTTTCGCGCGCGCGTGTTCGACGCACCGTTTCGCGCTGCGTTGCACGCGCCTTGGCGAAACGGTGCGCGCCGGGTCGGCGCGTGCGTTTCGCGCGGGTCGGCGCGTGCGTTGCACGCGCCGATGACCCCGCGCGTGGCGGCGCGTCCGGGCCTCCGGCGCGCGACACGTCGCCGGACTCGTCTCGACGTCGCCTTCCTCCCTATGCCTTCATATTTTTATTTCGACTTACGAAAAATCGAAAAAAAAGGGCGAACATTCTCGGGTGTCGGGATTCATGGCCCCGATCCGTACGGCCGAAATGCATTTTCGAAAATATCAATCATAAAACATCATACAACATCATAAAACATCATATAAGTTGGGAAAACGCTAACACGGGCTCTGATACCAATGTTGGGATCGGTCGGATTCCCGATAACCGGATTCGGCACCTAAACCGAACCCCTAATTCATATGCGGAAGATAAGCCCGGGATTGTCACGTATCACCGATCAAAAGCACACCACGATTCGAGCGTACCTTGTTATCCACAGATTAGACACCGATGCCGTATTGAGGAAGAGATTTCAGTCCCGTTCGATCCGATGTCGAAGATTCGCCGTTCAAGGGAAGACGGAGTCGCTTCTTCGTCTTTGGGAGAGAGAGCTTTTGGGAGAGAAAGGAAAACGTTCTTGCACAAATGCCAAGTGGTGTCTTCTCATTTTCTCTCATCCCTTTTATAGGTTCCCCTTTCCACGGGCCTAATTCCCGTGGGCCGGACCTTTAGGCCCATCGTGGCCGGGCTAGCTTAGGCCCATGATTAAATCCTTCACATCCAAAGTGAGATGAGAAGGCTGTGCTCCCTTCGTTAGGAGAGCCAATATAATCTTTGGCTCTTTCCTCATCGTAGTGACGTACAAAACCGTGAAGCCTCTTGCATTTTTACGATTCACATCGGCAATTCCGAGATCAAGAAGTTCGGGTCATGGTCTCCGCATCACAGCATGCTCAGGCATGGTGAAGTGCATATGCATCATCGAGAGTGGTATAGCCCTCCTTCGTCAAAGATAGCATGAGGCAAGCCTTTCTCTAGAGTTCCAGTTTCGAGAACAGATCTCACAAAAAATTTCTGTACAATGTGCCAGCAATCTGTAACTTTTATCACCGCACACACGTGCAGCGGATAGCACAAGCAAAATGTCGTCTGGGGCAACCTTGTGAGAATGTCAAGTAGGCGCCTCTGCAAACGAACGAGTTTGATTCGGTTATGCTGCATGTGAACAAAAGAAAAAAAATCCAGCATCTCTGGCCATAATCACCTATGTGGATTTCTTTATCACGAGGTAAGTACACTAAAAGTACCAAAAGTTTATTTGGATCACTTAGGTATTAAAAAATTTTAAAAACGATTATTTCATTGCTAATGCCGATTTGATTATCCAAAAATCCAACATCTCACATTGTGGACAAGCCCAAGCTCTTGTCCTCCTCCTCCTCCTCCTTCTCCTTCCCCCTTCAAAAGGACCCGCCTCAGCCGCTTCCTAAGCAAAGCCCAATCCACCATCTCCATCTACGCGCTCCTTTTCTCCCTCACCCTCCTTGTCTTCACTCTCTCCACCTTTGACCCCCCTTCTTCCTCGTCCTCCTTCGCCCTCGCCTCCTATTCTTCCCACAGCTTCTTGCTTGAGCAACAACCTTAGCCTCTCCTCGCTCACCTAGTTGAGCAACTACGACGGTGGTCGAGCGACAATGGGCAAGTGAGCTATGGTCAGTGTTGGGCGAGAATTGAACAAAGAACCCTAATTTCAGTCCCCATATGAGCTATGTGGCTTTTTTTTTTTTGTAAGGCCGTCCACGTATGACGGCAAAACGACGTCGTTTCTTAAGGATGATGAAAAATGATGTCGTTTAAAAGCCACGTCAACTTTTTTTTTTTTTTAATATAAAAGCCACATGACTAATTTAGTCGTAATCTTTTGCGGGTGGCACCAAAGTGATTGCTTTTTCTCCGAATTGGCACTTAAGTAATCCAACGAAAACTTTTGACACAAAAGTGAGTGCCGTACATACATTTTGGCACTTCTAGTGTACTTTCCTATCTTTATCATTGTCTCATCAGCTAGTTTCTTTTGTTGCTAATGCAGCAAAATTGAGCAGTTTGACAATAGACAAGATCCCCCGTCAAGCAAATCTCATCGTATTGAAGGGGGAGTTAAAAAAAAACATTTCTCCCAAGTAGGACGGGAACTAATCAACCATAAAGTTGACGCAATTGAACCATAGAGTCAATTTATACTGTTGAAGGCTAAAATGAAAGAGATCCAAATTGTGAGGTGCTCTTTATTGAAGTAGGTCGTAGGTCTAGTCAAATTTATCGCACTTACTAGTAGTCCTCAGCATTGGCACACATGATATTATTAATATTTAGTAATTATTTAAATGCAAAAAAGGTAATGAAAAGTTGTAACTTTTATAAAGATAGAATATGAGAAGTTGCAAATTTTATGAAGATAGAATATTTTATGATATGACATCCTGAATTTTCTATGTTCTACAATAATATAGTATGATTTTTGTCACCGCAATTACCTTGAATATGATGCTTTGAGATTAAGTGGATAGATATCATCACTATGTTGGTGAGTAGAATAAAGATAATTAAATTCCAGCCATAGAGTTGTAGAAAATGGCCGTTATATTGTGAGATTCATAGTTTATGAATTGAAATGAGAATTTCCTAATTTTTAATTATTATTTTATTTTTTTTATGATTTTAGTGGATTCAAAATATTTTCAAATTCATCAATGTTCAAAATCAAATGTTCAAAATGAAACTAGATGCACAAATTTTTAGAATAAGATTTTCTAAACAAAAATATTTTCAAATGCATGGATATTCAGAATTGGATGTTCAAAATGACAGTTTCCTAAATTTCTATATCTCTCCATTTGGGACACCACTTCTCTTTTCTTTATCAAAATTTTTAAACCTATGCTTTGGTTTGAGACGCTGAATTGGTAGTTTTGACTTCATGCATGACATCATTAAATTCAACTATTGTTCATTAATGTTTTTGGCGACTCATCCCTATAATTCATCAATGCTTTGAATGATTCATGCCTATAGTTCATCATTGTTTTGGTGATTCATGGATACACTTGGCCAAAGAAGAAGAGCTCATCTTCATTTTCATCAAAATATCCTCTTGTGGGAAAAGTTCATTGGACCATTTGCAACTACCTACTTAAGACCACTTGTAGCATTTCTATTGGAACACATACTACTCTCATATATAATGATTTTAACCCAAATTTATCATTACTTTTAACTTTAGTTGGTTAGATTCATTTCCTTTTCCTTATAAAAATGTATGACAGAAGGACACCTAAAGTGCCAAAACTTAGCACGAAGGGACACTTAAGTGTCAAAAGTTACGAAAGTGACATTTAAGTGCTATTTAAAAGAAAAATAAAAAATGGGACACCTGAGTGCCAAGTCCAGCGAAGGTGACTGGAAATCCTATATGACAATTTTTTAATAATATAACTCGCTTACGTGTGACACGTCGGAAAGTTGAGTTAGTAATGAGTCACCAAAACGACGTCGTTTTGTCTTTTTTTTTGAATTTCAATATAAATATTAATTAGATTAAAATATTTATATTTATATATTTTTCTTAAAAAAAAAAAAAGAGAGGAAGATGGAGGTTGCAAGTGGAGAGGGCTCAACCTACAACCTCCATCTTAAATATTTTAATTTGGTTTTAAATTTTATTTAATTAATATTTATATTAATAATCTATCCACATCGTAGCAAAACGACGTCGTTTTTGTATTTATCTAGTCACGTCAGCATGCAAAATGATGTCATTTTGCACTTGTCTCGTTGGAAAATCGTCACGTTAGCATTTTGGCTGGATGTTCTTGCAGTTGGTACAATTTCCACACTTAAGTGTTACTTTCATAATTTTTGATACTTAAGTATCCCTTTGTGTCAAGTTTTGGCACGTTATGTGTTCTTTTCCCCTTTCTTATGTCTTTAAGCTAGTCAAAAGAGAATTCCAAAGAAAGAAAGAAAGAAAGAAAGAAAGATAGATCTACTATCGCTTTTCTCTTTTATTTTCATATTCCAATCTTTCGTGTGAAAGGAATTCAAAATTCCATTTTTCAAGAGTTTACAAGATGAACTTGTGGGTTATTCTCTTTTATTAAACTAGTTTTTAAAAAAGGTTAAGAGATATTAACCTTATTCTTGATTATATTGTTTTGAAGGTGATTAAAGTTTTGGTTTTTCTCAAGCCTTCTACTTGCAATAAGTGAAAATCCCACGTGTTAAGTTGGGTTGATCCACTTAGTGCTCTTAATTCGGTTGGTTGATATATGTAAACTTAATGTAAGTATGTGAAATAGGGATGTGTATGTGTTGTGATGATTGGATTTATTTTCTAGATTTCGTACATGACTAGAACGTGTTTAATTGTTCTTTTTTAGGTGTTGTGACATATGTGTAAATACGAATATGAATTTGGAAGTGTTATCTTTGCACTTTTAAATTTAACTACCAATGATAATATTCACTTATTAAGTATGATTTGCTTTTTAATCTAATATGCTCTCTAAATATGATTCGCTTTTAAATCTAATATGCTCTTTAAGTCTAATTCATTTTGGTGTCTGATATGCTCTCGGAGTTCGATTTACTCTCTGAGCATGCTCCTCTTTGAGTCTGATTTGCTTTCGAGTTTGTTATTCTCTCTAAGTTTGATTCGCATTTTAAGTATATCCACTTACCGAGTTTGAAAATCATTTCCCTTGATCACCACTATCTCCATATGTTCAGACTTTCCTGATCAGAACCACTTCCTTACACTCTCACTATCCTGATGAGAATCATTTTAGGATATCTCAATCAGAACCATTTCCTTATTATCAGACTTTTCCTATCAGAACCATTTCATAATGTTCAGACTTTCCCATTTAGAATCATTTCATTATGTTTAGATCCATTGTTGAGCATGTTGATAGTTAAGTATTGATTGTGTTTGCATAAGGAGCGGAAAAGAGGTAAGCGTGTGAATACATTTATATAATCACATATTTTTACCTGATAGGAGTTTGACTAATGTATTTTTCATCGACGAATGTGAGAGGAAATAAGAAAGATTGTGTTGATGTGCATGAAAATGGATTATGGTGGTTGTTATGTTATGATGAATTCTTTGTGAACGATACTATGTGATTAAGACCTTTGCCACAACCTATTTGCCTCCAAGCGAATTCCCTTGCATGAGTATGTGGATAAGACTCTGGAGTTAGTTAGATGTTCTATCATATATGACAGTTCTCTACAAAGTTGATATGATATAAAATTCTATTATGACATGACTCTTATAGTCATGGTATGACTTGGCTTGTATAGTTAAGGTATGACATGGCTCCCGTAGTCATTGTAAGACTCAATCATGGGCTTTGGATCTACATGGCCATCGTCAGCTAGAATGATCATGGTATAACGTGGCTCTTGTAGTCATGATATGTTGACCATCATTGTGTGAATGTTCAATGGTGTATTTATTCTCGTTGATGTAAAGGACACCCATAATGAATGGGCTAACAATACCTTGTTAGTAGAGATGTCTCGTGCATCGAGAAGGTCTGGGCCAGTGACATATATGAATTCACTTGTGTGCATGATGGTAAAATGCATGACAAGTATGATTTTACTTGTGTGTATGTGGTGGTGAAATTCATGATAAGTATAAACTTGCCTATGTATATTTTTGTGTATGGTGCTAAACCACAAGGTGATACTATTGCATCATGAAATATTATGTTATATGCTTGCTTATGAGTGGATGAACATGCAATATGGTTAATGGTTTGTTATTGCCATATATTGAACTTGTTTATGCATGTTTATTTTAAACTCATGTTTGACTTGGTGCCAAGTTGAGTATTAAGATGATCTCCTACCTCAGACCTAAGGTTTTAGTTATTGGGCTTCGGCTCACTTCTTATTTTTTAGTGTGTAAGATGGTCCCCTTGGGATATGTCGGTGGAGGAGACGAGGTGATGTCTGAGATCATCAACCCTTAAGTTGGATAGTGGTTTGCTTGTGGAATAGTACGAAGCAGTGATGCTGGTTAACCCGACCCTTTCCTAGGATAATATATTTTGATAATGAGTATTAATGTTTATATAAAGAAGAAGCATATGTATTAAACTCATGGACTTTTTTTGTATGGTATGTTGTGATGTATTCTGTAGTACTTTCGCATGCATAATTACAATTATAAATAAAAATGGAAAGAACACATGCCATGCGTTATTTCCTGAGGCATCACATATGAACTTTGATGGAAGATACTTATTGAAAGTACCTTGATAGCCTATATAGGGAGTCTAGTTGTCTCTTCGCCCACAAAGACGTTAAGAGAAGTGAACTAAGGAAGAGAAATCATATTTCTTTGTTCTTCAATCATTTTCTAAAAGTTATTACTATGGATAAAACTATGTGTGTTTATCCCTCTGTCACGAATAAATCGTGAATATCTAAAATGTTTTGATGTTAAATTTCTACATAATTAAATTACATCATCGCTAATAATTGGTATCAGAACATGAGTCCGGATCTCATGATTTTTTTATTATTAAAAGATATTATGACTTCGTTAATTTTTTCCCATTAATGCTTGTTAAATATATATGCATGGAATTGATTAATACAAGTACTTGCTAAACAAAATCGCACGTAAATTATTATTTGGGTTTAGTGCCCTTAGTGTATATATATTTTCATGTTTCCAACATGTTAATTGTTTTGCTATATGTAATCACATATTTATATATAATTTGACATATATATTTTTAAGGAATCATAATGTATTATTTCATTCTCATACATTTATGATATCTTTATCAAAAAGTGATTAAATTTTATGAAACAATTATTGTGTATAACAATTTAAAAAAAAAAAAAAAATTATGGATGGCTTGTTAGTCACCAAAGTGGCCGAACCTTAAGGTCTCTTGAATTTTTAAAAATTTATAATGTTTTATTCAAGAATTTAAGGATTCACCCACAGGTTAATTAATTTCTTATAATTCATTACATAATAGTTGATAATTAATATGTCTTGTTAGATTTTTTGTATTTCCAAAGATAACAAACAAATTTTAATAGGGTGTATTTATTATTACCAAATAAAAGTTGTTAGCATCATTATGGTTTAATGGATGGTTGTATATCGTAGGATCTCCCAAAGGAGAATTGTGATGTACATATATTGTTTGATTTGAATATGATTATGTGATATTCCTAAAGCATTAACAAATATATATTTTTGTTGCATATTTGCAGTATCTATACATATTTCTCTTCATTTGCATGCTTTGTATGTTCCTTTATTTAATGGAATAAATTTCTTTAATTTGGTGTAAACAAGTATAGTTTCATGCTTTGTATTTTCTTCATTTGCAGCTATTATTGATGAGAGTAGCAATAATGAAAAATCTTTCTATAAAAATTGGGAAAGATTGAACTGATTAAGCTTAATATTTATGTAAATAACGAATGCAAAAAAACTTAAAGACTATGTTTCCCAAAATTGATAATGCTAAGAGGTTTATAAAATTTGCGGAAAAGCATTTTGAAACTGCTGATAAATCACTTGCTCGTACATTGATGAACACTTTGACCAACATAAAATATGATGTTTCACATACCATGCATAAGCATGTGTTGTTTTTTTTTTTTTTTTATGCTTAAAATGGCGAACTTAGCAAACAAAATTAAGGACTTTAGGAATGAACGTGGATGAGTACTTTTTAGTACAGTTTATACTTATTTTCTTATGTTGTGAACATTATGGGTCCTTTTAGATGAATTGTATCACTATAAATGACAAGTAAAATGTAAATAAATTGGCTAGCATGCTAGTTCAAGAGGAAACAAGAATAAAAAATCAAAATACTCATTTTGTTTTTTTTTTTTTATGACCGAGGGACCGCTAGAAATCACCCTTCGGGGATCACACGACCCTCCGGTGCTTGGTAGCACCAGTGGGGCCTCGCCGCAAGCTGCTATTTAGACGCAAACCCTCGAGGGAACTGGCCCAGTAAACCACCCTTGGGACCCCACTTAAGTTGCGAGCATCCGGAGATTTGAATTCGTTCCCTCTACGATGAGGTAGTAAAGCCCAACCATCACGGCTACCTCGTTCCCTCATTTTATTCATCTTTTAAGTTATCAATAAGTTAAAAAGAATTCCAAAAAAATGCGGAAGAGCAAGAATAAAGGATTACACAACCCAAATGACTCTTCTAAGGCTTCTTAAATCTACAAGGAGGAATGCAATCTTATTAAGTGTCACTTTTGTAATAAAATTAGAAAATCTTATTAAGTGTCACTTTTCGCTATGTCGTGGGTGCATTATTTCACTTCTTTTTATTTTGTGCCCATTCTATTTTGGTTTTGATAGCTTATTAAAATATTGATTGGGCTAGTGACCCTCAATATTGTCGCTCCACTGTGAACTGCTATTTCTTTTGGCCAACTCACTTATCTCATGGTCTAGCAAGAAATAGACCATTGTTGGTCACTTTAATGCAAAACAGAACATTGAGCTATTGCTAATACCATATTAGAGTTACTATGGTTGTGTCGGCTACTAAAAGATATTGGAGTGCACCGTAATAGTGGAAAAATCATTCATTACAACAATCGAAGTTCTATTTAAATATCACATAATGACACTTTCCATCAAAGCACCAAACACATTGAAATATATTGTCATAACATAAACAGCTTCGCTTTTGTGCGTTTAGCTAATCCGAAGGAAGCCAATATTTCATACGAAATCCAGTTGTTTGTCAACAATCAATAAACTTACAGCTGTGTAAATTATTTTTCCTACATATGGATATTATACATTTCTCAGCGAATGATGTGGGGATTGGACGCAAAATTGCTAAATCATTGTAGTCAATTTACAATATTGTTTCAAGCATCAAAGGGGAATCGTAGAATCCATAGGGTGCATATGGTGTGCAAACAAGTAAGCAACCAAATGACACCGAATAACAATAGAGTCGATCATCTGAATTTGAGTAGGAACCTCACAAAATCCTACGTTTAAAGCCGCAAAAGGAAGAAAAGATTTCCAGATTCATGATCAATACACTACGATTCGTAATTAGCTTTCTAGTAATTTAGGTTGGCAATTATATTAATACTCTTTCAAGCAACCTTGACTAAGTGTATCCTTATTGCGAAAATGAACTTGCTTCCATCTGTTCCTCGCTAAGAAAGTGCGAGGATGTTCCTATCTAGTCAATATTCCTAAATTTTCTTGCTGATCCGTATCACGTCACGGCCAAACTCAAGAATGAGACCCAAAGAACAAAGGACCGCTTTGAACAGAGAACCGGAATTTCCAAATTGGTCCAATCTTTCTGCTGGAAATTGCGCGATCTGGGTCCTGTGAGGTTATGATCGTTCGTGTATTTTAAGAAAGCGTGACCATATGCAAGTAATCATTGTTTTCCAAAGCCTTGGGCTGTGGGGTCCAAGGAAGAACGCCAGTGAAGTAGAGACAGATGGAGATGGCAACAAGAGTAAATGATGACTGGCCCACGTGTGGATAACGCGCATTAAAGTGATAGTTAACCTATCAAAACGTGTACCAGCAGTCCATCTCCCTTCCCCCAAAACCTAGGCAAACATCGTAGGGAAAAGAAGACAACTTTTCCATCTCCGATGTCTTTTAGTGCTCCTGCGAATGCACCGCCTTTCAGCTCGCTCATTGGGCAGCTCGCAATCCCGTCTCCATGCGTCTCTCCCCTCTCTCGCTCTCTTTCATCGGACCGCATCAACGTTAGCAACCCGGCATTCTTCATTCAACCCAGCCTCGAACTATGCCGTAGACAGTTTTAGAAGTAAAAAAGCCCCACCTGAAAATTTAAACCGATGAAAAGCAGGGCATGGCGGGAATATGGGGTGCATTTAAACTCATCAGACAAGCAATGGAATATTGGTGCAAGTGAAATAAATTGAGACGAAACCTGACCAAAATACTGTACTTGAAGTTCAACTCGAAAACTTCAATCGATATGTGGACAAACACAATAATGAAGTATGAGGTCCATTAAAACTCCATTGACAAGTGATATTAGGAAAGCCAAATTAGGGATCTAAAAATAGATAGTAAATAAAAAAAAATATTTATGTACTTGATGAGAAAGAAATGAGAATGTGTTAGGTAATAATATCTTTCTCGTCAATGACGTCTGACAATAACTGCAAACAAATATTGCAATGGAAAATGAGTTATTCTAAAAAGAAATTCATTATTTTTATAAATATTTTTGCATGCAATCCCAGAATATTGTGTGGTATTATCTTTAGGACACATATGATAACTATTTTGTTTCTCTATTTTTTTTATTTGTCTATTTCTGGGAATAGGTTTAAAATAGAAATCAGAAGTCAAATTTTTTTACTTTTCTATTTCTAGACCAAAAGTGAAAAATAAAAACTCTTCTTATTACTCGTTCTCGACACCGCCCACTTCCCCTCACTAGCCGTTTACCTCCCACCACTGCCCTGCTTGCCGCGAGCCTCTCGTTGCCACTCGGGAGGGAAAATTTTTTGTCGGTGTCAAATGAAATCTATTTTGAGAACACCAAGTTTGTATCATTATCAAACGTCTATTTTGCCTTAAAAATTCGTCCGAGGAATAAATTGAAAAATTAATTTCTTGCCATAAATTGGTTTATGAAATATAATGATTATCATTCGCATCCTTAAATGCCAAGGCTTGTATTTCCTTATTGTTATACTTTTAATAAATTCTCTTTCCCATTTTTTTTTTTTTTGACATGGAATCCATATAATTCAAATTTTAGGTTTTTAAACAACTTTGTCACATTTGGCTTCCTAACATGTTTTTCCTATATTAAACCCTGCCACAAGATATCAAATGTTTTCATCCAAAACTCTTATGGCAAGGATAAAAGAACGTACTTCATGAATGCTTTTAAGCCACTCGTCCTTTTTTTTTTTTTTGGGGGGTGTTGGGTGGGGCTATATAATTTAAGGCTCTAATCACTAGATGAAAAAAGGTTTGAAATTCTTCTACAATTTTGGACCAATGAAGATTATGCAAAGAATCGCTATCCCGGCAGTTCCAATTCGCTGGTCGATGCATTGTATGCCATGTACAATGAAAACGGCGTACAGACAAGCCAAGTGGAATTTGCTGAGATGGACAAGCAGCAAGAGTTTTTACTCGCGCGTAGGACGCATCGACTAGGCGAAAAGGCACCCCCTCCTCATACCAAGGTTCATCCTGAATCAGATCCGAGGGTCCGTAATCGCCGCCGCCCTCTCAATCACGCCGTCCATAACAATGAAGAGCTCAAAACCTTCCGAGGAGCCAAAAGGAGGAGGAAAGTGGCGACTCTTGTGAACTTTTTCCCACGCATATAAAGCGGGACACCGTCCCCTCCCCTGTCAGTCAAACACTCGACAGTCTCGAAGCCTGTCTCCTTCTCTCTCCCTCAATAGATTCGCCACCATCTGTATTCATTCGCTCGAAAATTTCTCATACCATCTCCGCCTTTGACCTCGAACTCGGGGTCAGAATGACGACGGCGCTCCCCGGAGGCGGCTGTACCAATGGACCGTGCGCGTCCTTTTTCGACACCCTCTTTCGAGAGTCGAGTGTTGAGCTAAAAAAGGCTGGACCTTTCGCGAAATCGCAAGAAGAATTCGCGTCCATTGCTGTTCTTGACAGTGGCGACCCCGGCGAGTTAGGGTCGCTTTCCCATTCGGTTCCGTCGCCAAAATTAGCCATCGGCCATGGCGAAATTGATGCCGGGCCGCTTTTGCGTCCGTGCCTGACTCGGCCCGAACCCCATTCAGCTCTGGCCGCACAGTTGGTGAAGATCGAAGAGGGAGAGGAAGATGAGGAGGTGGTCATCATTGCTGATCCCAGGGATGCTGCTGCCGTATCGCCGTCATGCTCGTTGCGGGCAGCGGCAGACGAAGTGGCAAGACCGATGCAGGGGCTGGGGGAGGCAGGGCCGGCGCCGTTCCTGAGGAAGACATACGAGATGGTGTCGGACCCGAGTACGGACCCGGTGCTGTCGTGGAGTACGGACCCGGTGCTGTCGTGGAGTCCGAGCCGGGACAGCTTCGTGGTATGGGACCCGCACGAGTTCTCAAAGCAGGTCCTGCCTCGATACTTCAAGCATTCCAACTTCTCCAGCTTCATCAGGCAGCTCAACACTTACGTGAGTACTTCGTCGAACGGGATCGTGTTTTTTGTCCTTGTTTTTCCTTGAAAATTTCCCCATAGGTAAGAGCAAAGTATTCGTATCAATGTGTATAATGTCTGTGTATGTTTATTTTGGTTTGACTCTGTTTCAGCTCTGTTATTTTGGTTTGACTCTGTTTCAGCTCTGTTATTTTGATTTGGCTCTGTTTTTGCTCTGTTTCTTTTTGTGTCGTCCAGAGTGTGATCCTCTTGGGGCATCCAGCTACTCTTCATTGTCCCAACGGATAGTCCCCGGGGCAAAGAGGCTAGGATCCAAGGGACTCCACTCACGACGTTTTGCTTATGGCACATGTCCACCAGAATTTGCATCCAGCGGTTAGGGGACAATGGCCCATCATCATATTCAAGTGATGATGCTTTTGATGGTAGTTTGCAGAAACTACCACGTCAACCATGACGTTAGAATACCCATTAAAAATTTATCTTTTCACCGGATTTGTCTTTGAGTGCTTTTCTCAAATGGTAAATTTTAATTTGGATTAGAAATGCACTACTGTAGTTCCTTTATTGCTGTTAATATCTTGCCTTTTACCGTTTTGATGCTCAATTTTGCACTTTCTAGCTGAAGATGAGATTCCTTGAGCCATCGCTTTGTTTCTATCCGATGTTTTGGTAAAGCCTTCTGACACTTCTTTTTGGGAAAGATCAAAAGCTTAATTCTGCACTTTTGTCTTCTCATATATGAAGTTCACGGATTGACATTGAGTCATTAAATTGTCCATACCCTCTGTGGGACTTCTGTTTCAATATTAACTCCTCAGCCCAGCTTCCTCCTATTCTTCATGCATAGTGATCCAAGATATGTCACAGGGTTTTAGGAAGATTGATACCAATCGATGGGAGTTTGCGAACCGAGGTTTTCAGGAAGGGAAGAAGCACTTGCTGAAGAACACAAGGAGGAGACGCAAACTCAGCGATCATACGACAACATCGAGTAGTACCGTTGCTTCGGATTACCCGGAGGCTGGAAAGGAAGCTGAACTTGAAATGCTTAGGAAGGACCAGGAAGCGTTGAAGGCCGAGATCCTGAAACTAAGAGAAGAGCAGGAGAACTCGCAGCATGAGATCAACCAGGTCGCCAAGCAGATTCGCTATGCCGAGTGCAGGTGTCGGCGGATGTTCCTCTTCCTCTCCAAAGCAGCCGAAACCCCAAACTTTGTCCAGCATGTAATCCAAGAGAAGAGGCAGAAGAGAGAATTAGAGGCTTGTGAACTGAGCAAGAAGAGCAAATTGCTTGGTCCCAACGACGAAGCCACCAAATGCTTGCTCGACGTAACGGCTCACAAGATTCAAAGCCCGAATGTTGATTGCCTGAGAATCGGTGATGATTCGGCACAGATGGAGTCTTGGCCAAACAATGTTTTACCGGCGGATCTTGAGACCGTTCAGATGCACAACCCGTGGCCTCCTCCGGTGGGTGGTGCGGATTTCAGGGTTATGCAGGGTCAGACACCCGATCAGATGGCCGGACCTAGTCCGTCAGATTTGCCTTCGGTTTTCCATGAGATGTCGGAAAAGCTCCTCGGAGACAACATGGTCGTGGGCGACGATGCGATGGATGACCCAGGAATCTATCTTGAGCTGGAGGGTCTGATTGAGAAGTCCTGTGGTTGGACTGAGTACACAAGTGGGCTGGGAAAGCAAGCAGCAGGACTGACGCCCTAAAATTTCTATGCTGCTCCTGCTCTGTTCTTTCTGTCATGTGCTGCCGCTATCTTTTGTGACCCAGGTCACGGAATGCAGCCTTTGCATAGTCAGAGGGAGTATCTGAAGTGACTGAATCCAACCAATGAACTCATGTGTCAATGGTAAATGCTCGTACTTAGCATATATGTTGTAGTTTCTTCCTTTGTCTCCATCGTAACAAAGCGCTCTCTGGGTTCCTTTCTCTTAGTTTGCACTAAGCTTTTTTTTTTTCCTTTTTCTCCTTTTGTAACCAGTTATATATAAGAGAAGCTGTTTATAGTGCCAAAGTCAATTTCAGTTTAAGGGTTAATATCGCCATGCTGTACATTTTGGCATATTTTTCTCCAATTATTTTTTTTCCCATCTTGAAAAACTTCATATTGGTATACTCATATGGCATGCACTCCAAATTAATTTTCATGTTATAAAAAATCTCAAACAAGTCGAATGATCAGTGTGATGAGTATCTGACGTGGAAATACAACATAAATGAGTCTCGTAAATGACGTTATTTTGATCGGAAAAGGAAAAAAAAAAAAAACGTTGTCATGGGAAAGCCTAGTATGAAGAAAATGAATCGAGATTGCGAAATGATAAAATATGCTAATTTTATTCTCACACAAAAATTAATTTGGGATGAATGTGGCATGAATACATCATAAAAATTAATATGAGATGAATGTGTTACAATTATATCAATTCAAAATGTTAAGAGATATTAACCCTTGATTTAATGAAAGGAATTTTTCGAAATGTTTGATATGACCAAATTCTAACCACAAGTTACAAGTTGTCCATTTATTCTCTACAGAGAAACATCTCTCTCTCTCTCTCTCTCTCTCTCTCTATATATATTAAATGCGTTTTAATTGCAAACTTTTCTTGAGAAAACTAGTTACGGATACTATTCTCAATCAATAAGCTCTTAGTAGATTTTGTTGACAAAACTATTTATAAAATTTCAAGTTTGATAATTGTCTTGAAGTATGTTGATCTAAAAAATCGATCTAGTACAAATTACAAAGTCTACTTCAGACGGAACAAGCTCATACTTAAGTCTAGATCTTTTATTAAAAATAAAGGCTAAGAGAATTACTTTCATTCCCATCTTGACGCAAGTTCAAAACACAGCAAGTTTAGAATGAAGCTAGCCTAGAATATGACAAGTCCAGAACGTGACCAGTCTATGATAAATAATGGCTAATGATGTAGTTTGGATTTCACACCTAAAAAAGATCGTATTGACTCAATCTTATTCAATTAGAAAATCAATCCCGAGACTAGTTTTGTCTAAACGAAGAAGCTCTACTTATGGAAATCATGACTCTGATTGTACGAACGGCTAGAATCAAGTGGGATCAAGCTTCTATCACTCAACGACCATCCAATCTTCTTGATACAGAGTTGTCTCATGGGTACATTTGGAGGACGATCCTCTGGAGACAGTTTAATAGTTAGTTTGGAAGTGGATGAGTATATAAGGTAACCAAGGTGATGCAGATCATGTAAGAGACAAGGCCTAGGATCTAGGATTCCAAAGTCCAAGTGAACTTCGATCACACACTTATCTTTAACGAGCTTCAATTTTGTGATTGTGAGCAATTTTGTGATTGTGAGAGAAATACAAATAGTGACCGAGTGAGATAGTGTAATCTATCACTAAGTGCTTACACTCAAAATTGTAATCTCTTGTTGATTATTCAGTGGAAACCAGCCAGTAAGCTGTCAGCATGGAAAAGTGGACTTAAGCTTGATTTTTACCGAATCATTATAAACCTTATGTGCAATTTCTCTCTTCTCTAAACTCTTGTTTTTTATTTCTATGATCTATTGCACACTCGTTGGGTGCTTCTAAAGTCCGTTCTACTGCATAAAAGATTCTGAATCTTGTTCTAAAATCCAACCTTTGTTCAAACTTTAATCTTGACTCATTTTATTCAGCTTTAAATTGTCAAGATTTCATAGATTCACCTATTCACCCCCGCTAGGTGATACTTGCTAGCTTCATCAACTTCTACATGTCAAAAAGGGAGAAGTTTTTTTTTTTTTTTTTTGTTCAAATGAGAAGTTGATTGATGGTACACCATGATTAAAACTTTTTCATGACAACACTGCTTAGTCAATGTTGGTAATTATTCAATTGGTTGAAGCTAAAGGAATTTATCAAACTAAAGGCATATGCTTTAGCATCAGAGTTTGAATCCTTTAAAACAGTGTTAAAAAACGACACGACATTGGCTTATATAAAGTTGTTTCTATTGATTTACATTATGATCCTTAGGATTCATTTATCTAAAGAAAAATGAATTATTTAAAAGTATTTTTCTAAAAGTGATCATTCGTATTGATTGAAATAATTAGTCAATAAAAATATTTTTATTATTGATTATAATTTATTTTAAAATATTTGTGTGAATAAAGAGAATATTTATCATTCATTCATTTTTTTAAAGCAATAAAAGTGATCATCTTTTAAAAAATATTTTTAAATAAATTATTTCTTGTGAAATAAGTGCATTTTTCAAGAGAACTAATATTTTCCCTAATCTCTAGCGAAGTGGGTAATTCTAAAGTCCCATCATATCAATTGACAAGATGTGTCGTAGATTTGAAGCGAAAAGTCTAGGAAAATACAAATTGCCTACAAGAGAGAGCTTACTTTCATAATTGTGAAAATAAATTTTATTATAATTAGGAGTGTGCAATCGGACCGATTCTACTTGAGAACCAGGCCAAACCGTCCAAAAATTAGGTCCGAGAACTGGAACCCATTGGAACCGGTTCAAGAACAGAATAAGTAAATATTTATCACCAAACTACCTTATTTTGAAATTAGTTTCGAAATCAATTGTATAAGTAAAAAGTTAAAACCTTAATTTCTTCCTCTAAATTTTAACCTCAATGCTCATTTGTCATTTGTCCTTCTTCACAACTCCTTGCCGGTCTTTCCCCTTCCCTAAATTTTTATGGATGAATGGAAAACAAAGTTTCATAATTTATATTTTATGTCACGTGTTTAAACCTTTTATTATTTATAATTGTGAGTGACTATGTGTTCATCTTATCGATTGTTGCTTTTTTGCAGATATGGATTTTTGTTTTTCATCTTTTACTTCGAACCATTTTGTTATTCATAACATCAAATGATTTTGCTATAAAAGATGAACCAAAAAAAGGAACGAAAAAAAAGTTCCCTAGTAGACTATGGAACTGCACTCGAAAAACAAGATAAGTTTCATGTGATGCCTCACAACACATGTCCTTTTTATATTATTGTTTTAATAGCATGCAAAAACTCAATAAAATTTTCTCAACCAAAGTTTCTGCACAAGAAATCGCACGAGTGAATGTATGTATTATTTTTAGTCTATAATTATTAGTAATACAATTTTAACATATCATTCAAGCAAATACAAAATACAAAAATCCTAGGAAAGGGTTCGGCCAGCTAGTGTCTATCATTCCATCCTATTCCATAAATGAGATACCATCCGACTTAGGGATTGATGGTCTTGAGCATTGCCTCATCCCTTCTATCGTCATATTCTAGTGACTATCCTACAAACTAAATAACAAGGGATGAGCCGAAGCCTAATAAATGAAATCTTTAATTTTAAGTTAGAAAAATTCTCTTACCACTTCACCTAGTACAAGCAAAGAGAATGCATAACAATCTTTTTTTTTTTTTTTGGTCAGTGAATGCATAACAATCTAGTAAGCATGATAAAACATGAATAGACTTTACCTCTCCCTTTTTCATTTACCACAATAATAGTCATCCAACAATAATTCCATCCAAGCTCATGTATATGGCATAACAAGTTCCTATGCAAGGTAACAAATTAAACATCATATGATTCTATAGATGCATATGAACATGCAATATATTCATTTAATTTTTCCTCTCGATCTCTCCCAATGCATCTCGACTTGCAAGACATCCCAACCGCTAGGACATCTTAACTTCGAGGCATCCTGCAAACTTCCACCACTGGACATTCCATCATAAGGGCATCTCGACTCCCAAGGCATCTCAAAACACTCCCCAGGGCATTCCGCAAACATGATCTTTCTTACATCAATAATGAAATAAACAACCATTACAACAATCAACATCCAATGCATAACCACATTTCATGTATAACCTTATCTTATCCTTTTTATAATCACATAAGTAAAGGATGAGGATTATAGTCTTACCTCACCTCCTTCCTCATCATACCTTTCAATGTGCACATGATAATAGCATACTTATCCTTTTATTTCGTAAAGACAAGCAAAATACACCTGCATTTCAATACTCATATCCATTTTGTTACTTTATCACATGCTTTTTAAAGAAACGAAATACATTAGTTACCTGGTAATACACATGCATTCCAATAATCAGGTAAGAAGCGACTTATGATCATGCTCAGAGCGTGAATATGGTATTTGGTAATCCATCTTTTTAAAGAAAACCAAACCCAGAAAGCGTGTCAAATTAAGAAAGTAATCATACTTGAACTGAGTAAATACATATTCAGACTTAAAAGGTAAAGATGATTAGACTCAGTAAGAATTTCATCGTACAAATGGACATGTTCAAACTTAGTAAAATCTGATCGTATAATTGAAAAGGTCCAGACTCCATAAAATCTAATTGTATAAATAAACACGTCCGACCCAATCAAATTTGATTATACAAAGAGATGGGTTATACTTCAATAAAATCTATTTATATAAATAAATACATTCAAACCCAATAAAACATGATTGTACAAAGAAATAGGTTTAGACTTTAGTAAAATCTAATTGTATAAATAAATATGTCTAGACCTTATAAAATTTGATTGTACGAAGGGACGTGTTGGAGAAAACTTCCTTATTTGTTTTGAAGTTGACAAAACGTTTCCATCAGTTTAGTCTGAAGACTTGTAGACTCTATTGTCAAAGTCTGAAGACCTCCAGACTCAAGATTTAAAGTCTATCCTCACTGATAGCTTCTAGACCGACGAAGAAAAGATTTATCCGATGAATAAGACTTATCCAGGTGCGAGTATATCTTTAAGGATTTGGTTCGTACGGTTGAAGAAGATCTCACGGCTGGAGATAGCATCTCGTGATCAATTATTCTTATTGAAATCAATTCGGATAATTAGATCTGTTGATTGGCGAAGTATACTTGGAAGGTTTTACTTATGGAAACCTAGATCCTGATTGTAAGGGCAAGCAGGATTGGTGAGCTATCATCACATTCCTTAAATAACTCGAGATCTCCCTAATTGATTCTGTCCAACGGGTAGATTGGAATAACTACTTTGGAAGGTGCCAACGGTTATGAAGGCATGGAGGAGTATATAAGGAAGACGCTCAAGTTATTCAAGTGTGTGCGTGAAAGAAAAATTCCAAAGTCTGAAACTCCTAGTTCTTTGCTATTTCAATCGCTGAGCTTAAATTGTATTCGAAAGAGAGATTAAATACTTGTGAGACCTTGAGGAAGTGTAGTAGAGTTTCTACACTGTGAAATCAAGGACGTGAGACTGTAAAATCTCTTTTAGTTCTTAGTGGAATCCAGCCAGTGGGCTGTCAGTGCGGGAGAGTGGATGTAGGCTTGGTCTAAGCCGAACCATTATAAACCTTGTGTTTCAATTCTCTTTCCCTAAACTCTTTACTTTAATTCGTAGTCTTATATAACTGTTTATAGTCTTTTACATCTTCAATCTATTATTCTCAAAAGACGAATTAAGTTGTTAAGTCTTGCAAAAACTTCTTTAACACCTATTCACCCCCCTCTAGGTGTTCTTACTAGCCTTATCAATTGGTATCAGAGCCTGTGTACTCATTTAATTGAAGTGTTTTTACTTATGAGTTAAAGATCTATGGCTAGTATGTTGGCTCCAGGTTTGGTTGAAAGCCAGAGCAACACCAGACCACCTTACTTCGATGGAAAGGAATACGACATATGGAAAAACAAGATGAAAGCATTTCTAAGATCGAAAGATCCTCTGGAATGGGATGTGGTAGAAAAAGAAATCATTCCTAAAGCTGTATCAGATTCAGAAAGAGGAAAAGAAGTTGCAGATGCTAGCGAGATGACTCAAGAAGAAATAACCAAGAGACAAGCTCTTGATGCTAAAGCAATTTACTCTTTATGTTGTGCATCATCTCTTACTGAGTATAACAGAATATCTTCTTGTGAAACAACCAAAGAAGTCTGGGATAGGCTGCACATTACCTATGAAGGAACCGATCGAGTGAAAGAAACAATGATTAATATTCTACTCGGACAGTATGAAGCCTTCAAGATGAAGCCAAGAGAATCTATTATTGATATGTTTAGTCGCTTTACTAAAATTGTAAATGGTCTAGAGTATCAAGGACAACCAATCTCAGGACCAATGAAGGTCAACAAATTGCTGCGTGGACTCTCCAAAGATTGAAATCACATAAAGACTTCAATAAGGGAAACACAAAGGATCATGCCGCTTTCTGTAGACGAACTGGTTGGCACACTTCATTCCTATGAAGTGGAGCAAATCAACAAGGAGGAAGATCCTAAAGATAAGAAGTCAATTGTTTTAAAGTCTAATAATGATTATGATGTTATAGATTCTGAAGATGATATGGACGATGAAGAGTTAGCTCTTATGATAAAGAGGTTCAGGAAACTGAACAAAAAGGGAAGAAGATTCAATTGGAAGAAACAAAGCACTCAAAAGTTTCAAAACAAATCAACTAAGGATGATGAAGCCAATAAAGATGTGATTTGTTTTGAATGCAAGAAAAAGAGACACATCAGACCTAACTGTCCTCTGTTGAAGAAAAAGAAAGGAAAAGCTGAGAAATACAGGAAGGCTCTCAAAGCAGAGATATGAAGTGATACTGAATGCGAAGAAAGTGATGAAGATTATGCCAACATTTGTCTAATGGCAAAATCATAATCGACTCGAGACTACGAGATAGATACGGACTCGAGACTCGGACAACGAAATCGAGGTCACTATCAAAAAAAATGTTAAATGGTATTTGGATAGTGGTTGTTCAAGACATATGACTAGAGATTCAAGTTGTTTTATAAAACTTGTTCAAAAGAATGGTGGAAAAGTCTCTTTTGGTGGAAATAGCAAAGGAACAATTGTTGGGTGTAGAACTGTAAATATTGGAAGTCTCACAATCAACAATGTCTCCTTGGTGGAAGGACTAAATTACAATCTACTCAGCATTAGCCAACGTAACGATCTTGGATTCAAAATCAATTTCCAAGAAGGAGTATGTTCGGGAACTAGTAAAGATTTTTCTCAATCTTTTACTGGACGAAGACATGGGAACATCTATCTTCTAGATATAAAACCAGAGAAATCTCAATGTCTAATTTCAATTCAAGATGAAGCAAATCTTTGGCATCGAAAGCTTGGCCATATCAACATGAAGCAAATTGCCAAGATCTCTTCCAAGAACCTTGTTCGTGGGCTGCCCAACCTGAAGTTTCAAAAAATCTGACTTATGCACACCATGTGTGTTAGGAAAACAGTTTGTCAAGAAAGTTCAGAATGAGAAAGGATATGCTATTTCAAGCATGCGAACAGACCATTGAGGAACAAGATGGACGAAAATGCAAAAGTGGTCAGGAACAAAGCAAGACTTGTGGCCAAAGGGTATACGCAAGAAAAAGGGATAGACTATGATGAAACCTACGTACCAGTAGCCAGGTTGGAAGCAATTAGATTATTACTTGCTTTTACCCGTTATAAAAATTTCAAGTTTTTCCAAATGGACGTCAACAGTGCATTCCTAAATGGATTTATCCAAAAAGAAATCTACGTGGAACAACCTCTCGGATTTGAAGATCCAAAGAGACCAAACTCAGTATTCATACTGAAAAAGGCTTTATATGAATTAAAGCAAGCACCTCGAGCATGGTATGACAGGTTAAGTAAGTTTCTAATTCAAAATGGTTTTGTCAAATGAAAAGTGGATAATACCTTGTTTATTAAAAGAGAAGGTAAAAACTTTCTACTTGTTCAAATCTATGTTGATGATATTATATTTGGATCACCTAACAAAAACCTATGTAAGAAGTTTTCTAAGTCTATGCAGGATGAATTTGAGATGAGCATGATGGGTGAACTATCTTTCTTTCTCGGATTACAAGTGAAACAATTGAAAGAAGGAATTTTCATTCACTAAGAAAAATATGCAAAAGAACTCGTTAAAAAGTTCGGATTGGAGAATTGCAAAAAGACTGAGATACCGATGTCAAGTTCTTCGAAGCTGGACAAAGATGAAGGAGGAAAGAAAGTTGACCAGAAGCTCTACTGGAGTATTATTGGCTCACTTTTTTATCTTACTGCTTCTAGACTTGATATTTTGTTTAGTGTTTGTATTTGTGCTAGATTTCAATCTGATCCCAAATAATCCCATCTAAGTGCTGCAAAACGCATCATCAAATACGTTGCAACTACCTCAAAGTTAGGTCTGTGGTATCCCAAAGAATGAGACTTTACTCTCCTTAGATATTCAAACGCAGATCTAGTAGGTTGCAGAGTTGATAGAAAGAGTACTTCCGGTACTTGTCAATTACTGGGAAACATGACAGTATCATGGTTCTCAAGGAAGCAAAGTACAATAGCTCTTTCAACAGCAGAAGCAGAGTATATGGCCCTTGGAAGTTGCTGTTCTCAAATCTTATGGATAAAACAACAACTGAGAGACTTTAGAATCGAAGATTCATGCATCGAGATCAAATGTGACAACACCAGCGTAATTAATCTCACAAAGAATCCAATTCTTCATTTCAAAGCAAAGCACATAGAGATTCGACATCACTTTATTAGAGATCATGTTCAGAGTGGAGAAGTTATGATCTAGTTCATTGACTCAAAGAATCAACTAGCGGACATATTTATAAAGCCACTGGATAAAAAGCCTATTTGAGTCTATTCGCACCAGACTGAACATCATATCTTTTATCCATTAAAGTTTGAAGGTGCTCAGACTCAGAGGTAAAGTCTAAAGGTGCTTAGACTCAAAAGACCAAGAGTTACGACTATAAGTTATTTCGGTACTAGTAATTTAAATTTTGGTTAAAGACTTGAAAATGTACAGCTACTTATTAATACCTAATTGATTGAAATTATCTTTCCAAGTTTCTTTTTAAATTTATAGTATTTATTCACCTTCAAAAAGGCAGTATTTCAAAAAGACAGTTATTATTTTTCGAAAAGGCATTTTTAATTTTTTCCTTTGTGACAATTTGTCTACTTTGCTTCACTTGCTTTATATACTGTTGAAATCCGTCTTCTTCGTTTTCACTCTCAAACCCTAAAATACTGAACTCCCACTTGCTCTCACTTTCACTGTTGTTTAATCCAAAAAGTTTTCACCTTTTTCGAGCAAGTCTGTGAATTTCTCCCTCGAAACGACAATGTCTTCAAGAAAGTCTTCGAGAATCACAAGCAGGAGACCACGGCATTTGCCTGAGGGTCCTACCCATTTCGATTTGAAAGAGGAAGAAGATTCTTCTCCACCACAGCAACCAAGTCAGCAACAACCTTCTCAGCAGCGTCAATCTCCTCCATCGACTCAACTAGAAGAAGAAATTTTGGAAGGAGTTGAACCTGTAAGAACACTAACTCCTAAGGTTGCTTTCAAGCTTTATTCTTGTTTGAAAAGAGGAGGAACTGCTATGTCTTTGATCGATGAATTTCTAAGAGAGAGAGGCTACAGAAATGAAACTATGTTCTTGCGCGACATGGAAAAGATGGGTATTGCAGAAAAAAGGATCGGCTGAAAAAGCATTTCTAACTTTCCTAATGACCCGCGTTTTGGTATGTCTAATCAACCCGAAAGACATTACGATGATGAACAAATATTTACACATTTCCAGCTTAGAACATGAGTGGCTGCAAATGTTGTTGGTGATGGATCAAGTCTATTCAGATTAAAGAATCACAAGAGGGTTTATTTGGATCTAATGAAGAAAGGGGTTATGAACCCTAAGAGTGTTGATTTTGATTTTCTTAATTCGGTGAAAGTAAATCTACGAGAGAAGTTTGCTTTTCTGAAATTGGAGTGCTTTTGTTCTAAAGCTACTGTTGCTTATCCAGATTCCACAGCTTACTTTTATTCGAATTTATCATTTTTGGATGCAAACTGTTTCTCTTTCACAGTGAGGGATAAGGAGTTTTTGGTGGATATGGATACTTTGGCTGACATGAATGGAATGGAAAGAGCAAGTTTCCAACCAATCAGTATATCCGTTGCCCACGCTACTCTGTCATTGGTGAAAGACAGGGTTGCTGAAGGCAAGATATCCTACTCTAGGATGAATGCCTTCAACATCTTGCTGCACAAAATCGTGATCAACTGCATCCATCCAAAGTCGACGTCCAAGACTGATGTATCTCGATCTGAAGCAAAATTGATGCATGCCATCAATGTTGGCTACAAATTCTCTCTGCCTCACACCATCATGTTTCATATGTACAGGACAATGGTGAAAGATAAGGGACAACTCCCTTATTCTGCTCTTATTACGCGCCTTTTTAAGCATTTCAACATTCACATTTCTGCACCTCTGTGTTTGACAAGCATTACTTCAATGGTGATTGGATTCAAAATGATCACCAAGATGCGTCTGAAAGAGCTTAATAAGGTGTTAGAGCGCATAAAGGAGAAGTCTCCAATTAAGGCCAAACCGGTCTCTGCAGTGGCCAAAAGGAAAGGCAAGGAGCCCATGGATGCTTCAGTAAAGAAGAAGAGAACTCTCATCTTCTAGGATGAAGAAGATGAAGATGAGATGACTCTTTCAGCCTTAAGGAACTTGAAGAGTTTCGTCAGCTTTCGCGAGACTAGAGAAGAGACTGAGAGAAAAGAGGAAGAAAGAAGAGAAGAAAGAAGAGGAGAAGAAGAGGAGAAGAAGAGGAAGAAAAAGGAGAAGAGGAAGAGGAAGGAAGAATAGAAGGAGATGAAGAAGTGGCTCGAGATGACTCTCTTGAGCCTACATTGGCTGTATCCTTGTCAAGCAACTCTGAAAAGATAAGGAGTGGAACTGTTGGTAAGCAAGTAAAAGAAAAACATCACTCTCTTGCTAAAGCAGAACATGAAGAAGAATCATTTTCTCCTCCTAAAGGAACACATACAGGGGGAGCTGTGGAAAAACGAGGTACTTCTTTGCCTATTTTCACTAGTGATGTTAGTCGATCTGCAACAGATCCAGAGAATGTGTATGCCTCTCACCATCCAGAACCAGAATTTGAGGCATTTACTCCAAGTCACTGTAGACAAACTGCTGAAGATCCATCCACTCTTAAGACTCCAGGAACAGATTCGGATGGACTCAGCGCTGCTCTAACTCATTCAGCGGACTTTTCACGCATAATGGATGCTTTGCTGGATTTAAAGAAGGGTCAGTATGGTTTGGACTATGATATAAAAGATCTCAAAAAGGCTTTCTTGGCTACTTCAGTTTCTTTGCAAGATCAGTTAAACGCCCTGAAGACTCAAGTGCAAGATTATGTGAAGGGTGAAGATTTCCAGCAACTAAAGGAGACCATTGGGAAGCTTGAGAAGATAGTTAATTCCATGGGAGAATTTCAGCTTGTTCGCCTTCCCAAATAGCCTTGACTCTCTATTTTCAAACAACTTTTTATTTGTTCTCCACTTTTTGCTGTTGACAAAAAGGGGGAGAATTTTGATGCAGATTTGACTTTGGTTTGGATTTTTGGACTTATCTTTCTTTTGTTTGGTTGTGGACTGTTTGATCTGATCTTTTGTCTTGCAGTAACTTAGGCCGTGATAATGATTATGGAAAGGATAGTTGTTTTGCAGGACTAACATGTTTTCTGTGATTACAGAATCGTTGCTATCCATATCCTAATCCACTTATCTTTTATGAGATATCTTGTTTTGCTTAAGTGTTGTTTTGCAGGACAAAAATGTTCAAATCTGAATGAAAGTTTTGTTACCATAAAAAATGGGGAGATTGTTGGAAAAAACTTCCTTATTTATTTTGAAGTTGACAAAATGTTTCCATCAGTCTAGTCTGAAGACTTGTAGACTCTATCGTCAAAGTCTGAAGACCTCAAGACTCAAGATTTCCAGACTCGAGATTTAAAGTCTATCCTCACTGATAGCTTCCAGACCGACGAAGAAAAGATTTATCCGATGAATAAGACTTATCCAGATGCGAGTATATTTTTAAGGATTTGGTTCGTACGGTTAAAGAAGATCTCACGGCTGGAGATAGTATCTCGTAATCAATTATTCTTATTGAAATCAATTCGGATAATTAGATCTATTGATTGGCGAAGTATACTTGGAAGGTTCTACTTATGGAAACCTAGATCCTGATTGTATGGGCGAGCAGGATTGGTGGGCTATCATCACATTCCTTAAATAACTCGAGATCTCCCTAATTGATTCTGTCCAACGGGTAGATTGGAAGAACTCATTTGGAAGGTGCCAATGGTTATGAAGGCATGGAGGAGTATATAAGGAAGACGCTCAAATTATTCAAGTGTGTGCGTGAAAGAAAAATTCCGAAGTCTGAAGCTCCTAGTTCTTTGCTATTTCAATCGCTGAGCTTAAATTGTATTCGAAAGAGAGATTAAATACTTGTGAGACTTTGAGGAAGTGTAGTAGAGTTTCTACACTGTGAAATCAAGGATGTGAGACTGTAAAATCTCTTTTGGTTCTTAGTGGAATCTAGCCAGTGGGCTGTCAATGCGGGAGAGTGGACGTAGGCTTGATCTAAGCCAAATCACTATAAACCTTATGTTTCAATTCTCTTTCCCTAAACTCTTTACTTTAATTCGTAGTCTTATATAACTATTTATAGTCTTTTACATCTTCATTCTATTATTCTCAAAAGACGAATTAAGTTGTTAAGTCTTGCAAAAATTTCTTTAACACCTATTCACCCCCCTCTAGGTGGTCTTACTAGCTCTATCAACATGTTCAGACTAAGTAAAATCTAATATATGACTTGGACAAAAATAAAGATTTGATTTTCGTGAGTGATTTGATCCGTGGGAAATACCAAAACTAGCTCCTACTCCCACTCTATCAATTGCAGCGGTTAGGCCTTTTGCTAATGTCCTTTTAAGGCACCAAGAGCGCAATCACTATTCCTTATTGCCGAAAGACAGATATCAGTACTCGTCTTAGTGCTCAAGACCTTTGGTCTCTACCTGGACCCGATGAAAAAAATGAGATCACTTCTTAATCCCATCGATGAATTATAAATCCAATATTACTTCTAAGCAATACCAATCAAACTGGGAGATATGTGATTGGACATTGAACCCATTTCATATGATGGGAGTTGCCGGTGTATTGGGCGCTGCTCTCCTATGCACTATTCATGGTGATACCATAGAAAATACTTTATTTGAAGAAAGGTAGGGATCACCACAACCTGGAGCTGTATAAGGGGGTTCCAGTTGTTTAACGCCCCGTCTAAGGCTCGACCGAGCTGTACAAAACAACGAACGCTATGAATGAATGGAGAAAGGCAAGACTGTAGTCCTCCCGCATCTTGTGGAGGGAGGGCCCTCCAACTCAACTCGTCGCTGTCTCGGTTGTGCTACCGGAGGCTCCGGGGAAGTAAGCCCCACAACCCAAAGCGGCGAAGAACAAATAGAATTTGTTATCCTTAACTCCCCTGCCCTCTTCTCCTTACGTCCCCTCACTCCACTCCATGGAAGAAAATAACCCTTCCAACAGGGAAAATGAATGGGTACATTCAAACTCAGTGAAAATGATTAAATAAAAGAGCAAATTTACAAATGGATGGACTCAGACTTAGTAAATATCCAGTAGAATGAACAAACAGATTTTGACTTGATAAATTCTGGTAAAACGAATAAACATATTTTGATTACTCAAAACGAAATAAAACGAAGCAAAACGAACATGCAAGGGATCATCAAGATAAATATGATAGAACGAACAGATTCTGACTATTCAAAATGAAATAGAACGATGTAGAACGAACATAACTCTGACTAGTTAAGTTCTAGCAAATCAAGCAAAACGAGGAGAAAAAATAGATTCTATCTAGATAAATTCTGACGGAACAAACATGCAAGATACCATCAAGGTTATTCAACAACCACCATAACCACAACATTCATATCAAAATTCCCACATCTAAACCAACCGACCAAGATAAAAGTACTATATAAATTTAAACTAACTTAATACCTAGAAACTTCACTTATCTCCAACAAGCTTGAACAATTAAGGGCCGTGACCACCTCCTCACTCATGGAAACTATAATTCAAAGAAGTATTTGTTTCGAAATGAGCAGAATTGCACAATATTTGTTTCTAAACGGGATATGATTGGATAGGATAGGATAAAAAATCCATGGATTTCTTCATATCCCATCAACTGTTTGGTGAACTACGGATTTAAAGTCGGATATCCTCATATCCTATCCAATCTACTGTTTGGTGAACTACGGATTTAAAGTCGGATATCCTCATATCTTATCTAATCTATCGTTTGGTGAACTACGGATTTAATTTCGGATATTTTAAAAACAATAACATTAGGCAAGTACAAATTTGCAGGTTTAATATTCACAAAATCATCCAAAACAATATATCTTTTTTCAAATTAACATATTCTCATTTAATTTCATGATTACGCATCGTAATAACCTTTTCCGTTCCTTTGAAATAATCTTTTGGATACCCCCTTCAACGTCAAACGTTTTTAGAATAACCTCAATTTCAATATATTCACTTTGAAACATGAATTATTTTTCTCTCTTACAAGTTTTTCATTTGTTTCCATTTTGTTATAGGTCCGATACCAAATCATGGCTAGGTTTTTGCCAAAGAGACAGAGAAACTATTTATGAAAATAAAAGACAGAGGCAAAGAATATTATAGATAATGGTTTTCTTGGCAATGAACATAGAGATAAAGTTTCAAGCCATATCAACCTCTTTTCAAGTCATGGCTACAACCGAAAGGTCCAAAAAGATAACATTAAAGCTTATAGCTAGCCCCAAAAACCCTTTAAAAAAAAACATAAAGAAGAAAAAAAAAAAAAAGTATGGAGATAAAACATATCTCCTACAAACTCATAAACAACTCAATCATCACTCATTCTCTTCTCTCATCTCTTGGAGAAGTAATTCCACAAATGCTTTCCTGTCGTCTCCTTGAAATCCCAAAAATAGATGAATATTCTCAGGATCCTTCACAATTTTTCTACATAATTTTATTCTATCCATAGTACCTAAAGACATTTGAAGAAGCTCCTCATTGATTTTTCGTTTGTCATTATCCAAATCCTTGGCATGTCCGATGCGGCTAGCAATCATCTCCATTCTCTCGTTAGCTTTTTCCAAGAATGAGCCAAAAGTTTCGGCTATCTCAACTAAGCCAGCAGCCCATCTGTCACTTGCTTTAGCCCTTTTTCTTCTTGAAGAATCAGAAACATTTCGTGCCTGAGAAGATGATAGTGGCGGTGAGTTTTGACTTACACCGTTGGTTGCCACATTATCATGATTTTCACCTTCCTCATGATCTACAGCCGCATGAGCTTCGAAGGGTCTTCACCGAGATTTCCCTTGGCACGGTCTTTTCCAAATATGGTTGCTAGTCGATCATATTGAGGGAAGGACTTCCCTCTCAAAGAAGCAGCTCCTAGATAGGTCTACAAAGAAAATTATATTATTTTGTTAAAAATGAAACAATTAATAAAGAAGACAAATGAGAAGAAGTGACACAAACCTTGCAATATTTTTGCCAACTATTCTCAGAATGAATATCGACACAATGCTTTTCATGGTCCCACCCAAAGCCACTTTGATTCCTCAAGTCATATATCTGATTATACAACTTTTCAAGTTTTTCATTTTCGACTCTATGTGAGGATTACCCTTAATGCCAAAACAAGGGAACTTTTCTTCAAACCACTTCTCTAACATAACCATGTAACCACTCTTGAAGCCGTTATTGGCTTTCATTCCTCGCGTAACTAATTCTTCAAGACCATCTAGAAGTGCATTTTCTTCATCTATTGTCCATATATGTCGCTCTCTCTTTGTTCCCCTTCCTTGAGTTTGATTGAAATTGCTACCTTCCATTCCTAAACAGAAAGCTAACTTAGCATATATGTCGATTGAGCCACTCCCAAATTTCTTAAAGTAACAAAAAACAGAGAAACAGAAAACTAATTCAGCATTCAATCAGCCACGATATTCAACCCACACAACAAGATATATCCTTCCCTCGCAGGCGATGCGATATCAATAGTGACTTTGCCTCACATAAGCAAAATGGAAATGGTAGAAACGATATGTCTAGGTAAGTAATCGATTCCTTCTCCCACTAAAGCAAATATCATCGACACTCAACACAGACACTGACAGAACAACAAATGCGCTACAGATTGACCTCAAAACAACATATGCAAATATCATACGATAATATCTTACAATAGGGTTTTACATTTGAGTTATACTTTTACTTTTTGCTAATCGGGCCATGTTAACAACCTAACTCACTGCAATCTATCAATGATCTTGATTAATTCTCCAAAGAGTAGAACAATTTAGCATTGAATGTCATATTTTCAATATCAATGCTAGGTTATATACATATACATTTATATATCTATTCCTAAATAAATTTATAATGGAACTCCAGCACATGCTACATTAAAAGGTCCCGAACAAAAGGAGTGTGCAAAAATTATAACCAAAGAAACTTTCAGATATATGCCAAATTGATTCCTAGTGTAATAAAAAGACCCTAGTGCATTAGAGATCAATCTCATTGAGAATCAATCTTTTAGTGGAGGGCTATAGAAGCAATGTATTGAACTAACTGTGAATAGTAAACCTTCAAGATGGCAATAAATTCTCCTAGTGCAAGGGAATAGAAAGGGATTAATAAGTAGGGCTTTTCCCACATCCATGGCGTGCTTCTCTTTGTCAATCATTTTCGTATTTGCCCTTTTCCTGACTAGATTTCCAATCAGGATTATAACGAATCAACTAAGTAAAATGAGATGCTCCCATCCGCCTATGAAATTGGCTCAGATCCATATATCTCTTTGGTAATAAACAAATAATAATCCTATTGCCTACATACAATATGGTCCCAACGGATCACGACCCATTAAAAATAGGAACTGACTACATATACATAGGTAACAATTTGTGCTGAAAACCAAACTCACACCACACAGCATCAATCAAATTAGCATTGGTCTCCACATCACACAACAGAGGATGCCTAGCCTTAACTTACACTACTTCGACACCAATTTGCCAGGATTAGATCTAATGGACAAAGAGAAGCTGAGAAAAGATTCAGATTGCACTGATTTACACTGATTTAGCACAATCCCGTGACAGCAAAGATGAAGCCTTTCAACCAAAATTGAACCCGTAAACCAAAACCCCAGCCACTCTCCATATCCCTTAAAGAATCACGTTACTTCCATACCAAAAGACTCAATAATTCTACCACTTATTGGGACTCACTTGGGCATGGAGGAAAAACAAGAAACAGAATCACAACTAAAGACAAGTTGAAAAACGATTAGACTTAAGTAACAAAGACAAGTGGAGAAAAGATTTGGATTGCACTGATTTATCACAATCCCCTAACAACAAAGATGAAACCTTTCAACTAAAAATTGGACCCAGAAACCAAACCCCAGCCACTCTCCACATCCTTAAAGAATCATGCTTCTTCCATACCAAATGACTCAATAATTCTTCCACTCGTCGGGACTCGCTTGGACATTCGAAAAGAGCAACGAGAATCACAACAGGTCAAAATCAAGCACCGATATAAGCATAATAACACAAGCACAACTACTTTAGAAATCAACGTTAGAGAGAGAGAGAGAGAGAGAGAGAAGAGAGAGAGAGAGATTTACCTTTGAAAATTCGTCGCTTTCGTAAAATTTTGATGAGAATCGGAGAGCTATTGAGGAGAAGGCTTCAACGTCTATACTTTGGAAACAGAAAGTCGTCTATGGGTGAACAACGGAGAAAGAAAAAAAGCGTAGGGTTTTATGTTTCGGATAAAAGAAATCCTATCCGACCTTATCCCACCCCCCCCCTCGGATTTTTTTATCCGGTCTATATCCCTTCTATATCCGACCTTATCCTATCCTAGACAGCTACCAAACATGGGATAGGATAAAACATATCCTATCCTGGTTTTTATCCGAACGACCAAACGCAGCCTGGTGGCTTTCGTCAGCCCTCGTTTGACCACCTGTGAGATGATCATCGCTTGCTCTCAAATCTCAAATTTCATATCTACGCAAGTGTATTCGGAGGGGTGAGATCGAGAGGAGGAGTGATTGTCCTTTATGATGATCTAGCCACGGCAAGCTTCGAAGCTAGATCGACCATAGCAATAGCTTCAGCCTAAGAGTCTACAATCTAATGGAGGCTTGAGAGTTGAGAGTCTTGAGGGATTAGACGTAAATGGCATGAAAATATGGGTGTCGAAGAAAGTCACTGGGCTTAGCCCATGCTTGGATCATTGCTCAAGCTGATAACGAATCGGTGTTGCTGATGTTATTATTTGAGATTTTCCTTTTCTTTTCAATTTTTCACGTGATGCTAGTGTGGCGCCACAGCAGCTCTAAAAAAAAAAAAAGTGTAACTACGAGTACAAATTAGGTTTCGTGATGGCTTCCAAATGCATAAAACAAAAATAAAGAAGAAAATGAAACACGCTTTGATTGTCATGTCACACGAAAGCAAGATGTTGAGATGGCAACTAAAGTAAATGATGATTGGCCCACGTGTGGATAACAAAAATCCAATCATGACTAAGTAATAAGGGGCCTGTATCGTTGCCTAGTCCGTACCTCCCGGATGTGGGGAAAAAAGCAGATTCTCGACTGGTCCTTTCCCCATGTCTCTTGTTTTATACTCTCAATTTTTCCGGAGACCTTTTGGATGTTTTTGTCTTTCTATTTTTAGTGTGAATGCCTTAAGGGATAATTAGTTCCTGATCGGTCAATTTCCACTTAAGAATCGGACCAATGGGATCAGTTCCCAACTCCCTTCAATTGAGAATCGGATCATTTGGTTTTGAAAATGAATTGATTGGTCCAATTTCTAAGTGATCCAATAAATTGGTTGCCTATCTTTTTTTCTCTTTTTGATTCATCATGCATGATATCTTTGATAGATGCCTCATCCACAAGGCTAAGACTCCCACTGTTAAGCGGGTCAAAGAACGGTACTCTCTCTCTCCCCCCTCTTCATATTAGGCCCTTTTTTTTTAATACAGATTTTAAGAAAGAAAAAAGATTTGACTTGGTCACTTATTCTAATTTTGTGGAATTGGTTCAGTATCAAGGAAACTGCCTAGAACCGGCCAATTCATTCCGTCTGAGCGGTTCTCGATTTTTTTTTGGTCAGATAGCGGTTCTCGATTTGGATGGTTCCTTTTGCTCGCCCCTATTTGCCATTGGGAGAGCTCTTCACTCATTTAGTGGCTATTCCCTCATTATTTTCTTTTAGAATTTTATTAGCATAATAGTCTTTAAATTATTCATTATAAGTGTTAAATATGACTCGAGTTTGAGCGTTTGCTAAAGTGCGAAATTTGGTGGACTCGCGAAGGAATTACAAAAAGAGGAAATAAAATTAAAAGGAGCAAGTTTCCTCATCCAATCCATGCCGAAGGAGTTTGCGCGTGAAGTCTTCTGCTTGTGCAAGAATCCAAAAGTGGTGGTGGGCCCAGGTCAAACTTTGACCTGGGCACACATATATAAATTGATATAATTTCCTTCTCTGAGTTTTGGGCGTGAGCGGCAGAAAGAAAGGGTTTTCTTTTTTTCGGTGGATGGCTGCACGTACACGCAAGAGACGAAGCTGCACGTCCAGCGTTTTGAAGCCACCGAAGGAATAAAAAGCCGCACGTCCGAAGCCGCAAGTCTTCCGCGCGAAGCTTTGAAAAGATACGCGAAGCCGTACGTAGAGCGTATTGTGTTAAGCTTGAACGCGCGGTAACTTTGTGTCTTGAGTTTATACCAAGTGAATTGTTTATTTATAAACACTTTGGGTTTAGGATAAATTGGGGTTTGGGAAACACCGAGAGAGTGTTTGAGTGACTTGAGTGTGTAATCTCCTTGTATCGCTTGGTCTATAGTGAAATTCGCTGCTGCTCTCCCCGTGGACGTAGGTCTTTATGACTGAACCACGTAAATCTGGTGTCCGATTTATTTTTCTTTTTCTGTCTATATTATTGTTCGATCGCTCGCCCTATCGCAACAATTGGTATCAGAGCCAGGCTTGGCTAAGTTGAAGCGAATCGATGGCGACGGAAGAAGTAAAAGTGAGAATCGACAGATTTGATGGGAAGGATTTTAGTTTCGGAAGATGCAGATTGAAGATTATCTTTACCGATGAAATTACACTTGCCCTTATCTGGGGAGAGACCAGAGATGATGAAGCAAGCTGATTGGGATTTGCTAGATAGACGAGCTATGGGTGTTATTCGACTGACGTTGGCTCGTAACGTCGCGTTTAACATCCTGAAGGAGAAGACCACTGCTGATCTGATGCAAGCCCTGTCGGATATGTATGAGAAGCCCTCTGCGATCAACAAGGTCCATTTGATGCGACGTTTGTTTAATTTGAAGATGAGCGAAGGTGCGTCAGTTGCAAATCATATCAATGAATTCAATGTGATTGTTAGTCAATTGAGTTCAGTTGAGATTGATTTTGAAGATGAGGTATGTGCTTTGATTAAGTTATCCTCATTGCCTAATAGTTGGAATACTACCGTTTCTTGCTGTTAGTAATTCCTCTGGGTCAACAAGTTTGACGTTTGATGGGGTTCGAGATTTAATTCTGAGCGAGGACATTTGTAGAAGAGAATCTGGCGAACCTGTATCTACTGCTTTAGTAGGTGAAAATAGAGGAAGATCTATAACACGTGTGGGTAATAGTAGTACTAATATGAACAAACGTAGTCAGTCTAGGACTGCTAATGTTGTCTGTTGGAGCTGTGGCAAGAGGGGGCATCTTAGAAGGGATTGCCTCAAGCTGAAGAATGAAAAGGGTAAGGGAATTATGGTTGATTCTGCAGATAATGTTGCAGCTGTAGCGAGATAATGCCGATTATGTCTTGTCTCCACGATTATTCATCGCTTGATGGATGGATTTTGGATTCTGGTTGTTCTTTTCATGTAACACCAAATAAAAATTGGTTTATCACTTATCAGTGCACGGGTAGTGATAAAGTCCAGTTAGGGAACAACGCTGAGTGCGATGTTGTGGGTGTTGGTGATGTTAAAATCAGAATGCATTATGGTATTGTGAGGACATTGACTGGAGTAAGGCATGTTCCAGAGTTGAAAAAGAACTTAATTTCCTTGGGTGCCCTAGATTCAGCTGGTTGTAGGTATTCTTCAAAAGGTGGAGTTCTGAACGTTGTACGAGGTGCCTTGGTGATAATGAAAGGAATCAAGCATGGAAGCCTGTATAAACTTCAAGGTGAGACAGTGAAAAATTTTGCTGCGAAAACGTCGGATGCATCTGTTCGAGAGTCTTTTGACTGCTCGAGGAAGACCTGGGTGTTTGTGCCAAGGCACAAGTTTAATGCTGGTGTCAAGATCTTGCAGTCAAGAGCTTTGATCGAGATGGAGACTGGTAAGTTGATCAAACATGTGCAAACTGACAATAGCATGGAGTTCTGCTCGGAGCTGGCAAATAAATTCTGCATGAAAGAGAGCATAGTGAAGCACCGCACTAGTGCTAATAAATCACAACAATTTGCAGAATTGACGAGAAGAACATTACTAGAGACGGCCCGTAAAATTATCTCTAGTGCTGGTATTGCTAGGAGAATTCTAGCTGATGTGCTAAGTACGGTAAGCTACCTGGTGAATAGATCCCCATCAACTTTGCTATTGAATGGCGGACTCAAAGAAGTGTGGTCAGGTAATGTTGCTGATTATTCTATTCTTAGAATGTTTGGTTGCCCGTGTTATTTTCAAGTGAGTGATGGTAAGCTTGATTGGAGGGCAAGGTGCATATTCCATGGCTATGCACATGGTGAGTGGGGCAATCAGTTGTGGTGCTCGGATATAAATTCACCTATTGACAGCAGAGAAGTTACCCTTGATGAGTCTCCAGTACTTTTGATTAGGAGTGATTATAGCAGTATTCAAATGGATCTGAACGGTGTTCAGCTTGAGGTGGAATTGCGACCAGAAACTCCTGAGGTAGCGAGTACAAGTACTAGCAAAGTAATTGACACGAGATGGTGCTCATAGCGAGGTGGAGCCTATAGAGCCAATGGTTGCTGTAATCTGCTGATATTGACAAGGTACGTATTCGATCTTCCGATAGATATGGATGCAATAATGGTTTTACTTTATCTCGCGGTTGAGGAGGTTATGTCGAAAATCATTGCGGAGCGATTAAAGGTGCATGTGGAGTTGGTATTCGATGAGGTCCTCGGTTATGGCGAAGTTCAAGCGAGGCTTGGACTTGGATAATATCTCGTGGCGGTTGAGCCCATCGGGGCTATGGGAAAGTAGCAGCGAGTTTGAATTTTTTGCGAAGCGGTGTCACTTGGCTCAAACGTCGAGCCAAGGTGGAGATTGTTAAATATGACTCGAGTTTGAGCGTTTGCTAAAGTGCGAAATTTGGTGGACTCGCGAAGGAATTACAAAAAGAGGAAATAAAATTAAAAGGAGCAAGTTTCCTCATCCAATCCACGCCGAAGGAGTTTGCGCGTGAAGTCTTCTACTTGTGCAAGAATCCAAAAGTGGTGGTGGGCCCAGGTCAAACTTTGACCTGGGCACACATATATAAATTGATATAATTTCCTTCTCTGGGTTTTGAGGCGTGAGCGGCAGAGAAAGAAAGGGTTTTCTTTTTCGGTGGATGGCTGCATGTACATGCCAAGAGACGAAGCTGCACGTCCAGCGTTTTTGAAGCCACTGAAGGAATAAAAAGCCGCACGTCCGAAGCCACAAGTCCTCCGCGCGAAGCTTTGAAGAGATACGCGAAGCCGTACGTAGAGCGTATTGTGTTAAGCTTGAACGCGCGGTAACTTTGTGTCTTGAGTTTATACCAAGTGAATTGTTTATTTATAAACACTTTGGGTTTGGGATAAATTGGGGTTTGGGAAACACCGAGAGAGTGTTTGAGTGACTTGAGTGTGTAATCTCCTTGTATCGCTTGGTCTATAGTGAAATTCGCTGCTTTGCTCTCCCCGTGGACGTAGGTCTTTACGATCGAACCACGTAAATCTGGTGTCCGATTTATTTTTCTTTTTCTGTATATATTATTGTTCGATCGCTCGCCCTATCGCAACAATAAGTCACAAATTATTGTAGGAGTGGACCCCATAACAATTTATAATAATTTATTATTTGATTTTTTGTGACCAAAAACCTGTTAGATTAAAAAATGTCACTCAATCATTTCTCTTTCTTTTATTAGTGAGGAAGACACTTCCAAAAATAAAAATTAAAAACCAAAAAAATTACTTCTGAAAAAAAGAATTTAAATCGATAGGTAGCACAAGACTATATATATGATGTTAATTAAAATTGATGGATTAGCGATGAGGATTACTTGCACAAACGAAATATATCGAGAAGAAACTTAATCTGATACTATATTAGAAAATCCAATCTAAAAATTTAAAGTTATATATGATTAGAGACTAGATAAATGTAAATAGCCTCATTATAATCCAAGAAAAGATTTATTAGGAACAAGATATGCTATATCTTATGATGACACGATTATCACGTGATTTTTTGTCTTCGCTTATATAAGTCAACATGTTCATTGAAAAAAATGGCTTTGGTTATCTTTTTCATCCAAATGATGTTAGACAGCAATTCACGTTATCAATGATCCTATCATGACTCTTTTGATATTAAGAAACTTCAAAAAATAGAATTAATAATCATCAAACCACCTGAATCTTTTAATATTAAAAAACGTAAAGATGGAATTAATAAATCTTAAAATATCTGCCGCTAAAATGGGGACAGAAATGCCTCCCGGAGACGCAAAAGACAAAAACGTGGTAAATCTCGGCTCGCAGGAGCACATACAATAAATATGTTGGGGGGGGGCCCACATCCCTTAGAAAAATACGTGGCAGTGACTGCACCACCGTCACTCTTCCGGGGTAACGGTGCAGTCAGCTTATCAATTTCCTTTTCTCACGAGTAAATAAGTCCACATGCCATCGCCCTTCCCCATCGCCCGCTCCACTTTTCAAGTCGAGCTCTCTCTTACTGTCTCTCGAAAGTCGAAACCCTACCTTGTATGTTCATTCGCTTGAAATTTGCTCATGTTATCTCCACCTTCTGAACCTGAACTTGCGCTCCTGAACCCCCCCAAAAAAGGGAAAAAAACCATGAACTCGAGCTCAAATTGATGACGGCCTTTCACGGCGGCGCCGGCGGTTGTTCCCCCGGCCGTGCCGATGGATCTTGCCCGCGGTTTTCCGAAACCATCTTTCGAGATTCAAGTCTTGAGCTAGAAAAGGCAAAATCTTTCGCAAGGTCACGGGAAGAAATCGCGTCCTTCGCTGTTCTTGATGGTGGTGACCATGGCGAGATAGGGTCCCGGTCGCCCTTGTACTCGGACCTAACCCGAACCGATTCTTCTCGGTCACAATCAAAGGCCCGTGCAGGCGAGCTAGGATGCTGTGGGTCGCTTTCCCATTCGGGTCCATTGCCACAAGTAGCCATTGGCGATGGCAAAATTGAAGCTGGATCGCGCTTGCATTCATGCCTGACCCGGCCCGAACTCTGTTCGGCTCTGGCCGTGCAGGCGGTGAAGATCAAGGAGGAATTGGAAGAGGAGGAGGTGGCGACCACTGCTGATCCCAGGGATGCGGCCGTTTTATCGCCGTCATGCTCATGGCAGGCAGCAGCATACGATGTGGCAAAGCCGATGAAGGATCTGGAGGAGGTGGGGCCAACGCCGTTCCTGAGGAAGACTTACGGGATGGTGTCGGACGTGGGTACAGATTCGGTGGTGTCGTGGGGCTTGAGCCAGGATAGCTTCGTGGTGTGGGATCAGCAGGAGTTCTCGATGCAGGTCCTGCCTCGATACTTCAAGCACTCCAACTTCTCCAGCTTCATCAGGCAGCTCAACACTTATGTGGGTACTTCTTTATGTTTTGATATGAGCAAACCTATGTTATTTGTTGAGGTCGTTATCTTTTGTATGGATCTGTATAAAGTATGTCTGTGTATGAGCGTTTTGGTTTAACTCTTCGGTTCTTTTTTGAGGTCGTCGAGAGCGTGGTCCTCTTAAAACGTTTGCTCAGGCGTCGAGACTTAATTTAACCCACTTTGAATTTGTCCGTTACTATATGTGCTGTACCCTAGTTTAGGGGACGAGGAACCAAGAAACCTGAAATGGTGGGCGAGATACACAGATTCTCTAAGAAATTTCGTGAATCATGTGGCACGTGTTCACAAAAATATGCATCGAATGGCCAGTGGACAATGGCCTCTATTAGGCCCTCAGTAGTCATCATATTCAAGTGATGATGCTTTAGACGGTAGTTTGCAGAAACTACCATGTCAACCATGACATCAGATCCCCATTATAGATTATCTTCATACTGGATTTAGAAATGCACTACAGCAATTCCCTTATAGCGGTTAGTAATTTGCATTTTACGGCTTTAATTCTTCATTATGTACTTTCTAGCTGAAGACAAGTTTCCTTTGGCCATTGCTTTGTCTCTATCCGGTGTTTGGTAGTACCTTTCTTCTTTTTGGGCAAGACCAGAAGCATAATTCTGCACTGTTGTATTCATATTATATCTAGTAGTAGCTGGATTGATTTTGAGTTGTTTGCCTTTACTCTTAAAATTTTCCACACTCTTTGTACTGGTATTTGGATATTTGTAAGCGATCTCTCCTTGACGTGCATTATAATCCGTGTACTTTCTATATAGGCCTAGTAATACCCCTTGTGCACATCTTCCACTGAAACTTTCTTGGCCTTCATTCTGCTTATTTTCTACTCTTTAGCCTTTGGTTCATTATGAACTCCTAGACATAGCTTCTTCCTATCTTCTATTCTTCATGCATCATAATTAAAAATGTGTCTCAGGGTTTTAGGAAGATCAATCCAGATCGATTGGAGTTTGCAAACCGAGGTTTTCAGAAAGGGAAGAAGCATTTGCTGAAGAACATAAAGAGGAGACGCAACTTAAACAAGCATAAAAAGAAATCGAGTAGTACTGTCACCTCTGATTACCAGAAAGCTGAAAAGGAAGCGGAACTCAAAATGCTTAAGAAGGATCAGGAAAAGTTGAAGACCACGATCCTTAAGCTAAGAGAAGAGCAGGACAACTTGCAGCATGAGATCGAGCAGGTCGCTGAGCGGGTTCGCCATGCCGAATGCAGGAACCAGCACTTATTCCTCTTCCTCACAAAAGCAGCCAAAAGCCCCAACTTTATCCTGCATTTAACCCCGAAGACGAGGCAGAAGAGAGATTTAGAGACCTGTGAATCGAGCAAGAAGAGAGAATTTCTGGGTCCCGATGCCGAAGCCACCAAATGCTTGCCAGAAGCAATGGATCACATGATTCAAAGCCCAAAAGTTGATTGCCTGAAAATCAGTGAAGATTTGGCACAGATGGAGCGTCGGCCAAGTAGTGTTGTGCCGAAGCATTTTGGCACCTTTCAGATACACAATCCGTGGCCTTCGATGGATGGTGAAGATGATAGGGTTGCGCAGGGCCAGACGCCCATTCAGATGAGCGGAGCTAGCTCGTCTGATTTGTCTTCGGTATTCCATGGGATTTCCGAGAAACTCCTCAAGGAAGACGTGGTTATTGGCGCCGATGCGGAATACATAGAAGTAGAAGACCACCTGACGTTGAATGACACGGGAATCTATCTTGAACTGAAGAGTCTGATTGATGGAATGGGTACACAAGTGAACTGATGCCCTAAATTTTCATGGACTCCCGCGCTGCCCTTTCTGTTACTTTCTTGTCCTTTTGGGTTCCGTTTTGTTATTAAGCTGGACATTAGAGTCATTGTTGCTGCTGTTTTTGTGACCCAGATCACATAATACAGCTCTTGCATAATTGGAGAGAGATACTGAAGTGAAGCGACTTTTTGCTTGACGGCATGAAGGTACATGCTGGAAACAGGAAGGAAGAGAGAATCCAACTCATAAACTAGGTTTTGGTGGGTCAATGGAATATGCTTGTACATATGTTGTAGTTTCTATCTTTTTCACCATTGTATCGAAGTCCTTTCAGTGTTCTTTTCTCAAGTTAGAACAAACTCTGTGTGTGTGTGTGGTCACAGTTATGTATAAGTAGAATCGTTAATTGTGCGAAAGTTCATTTTCAGTTTTAATGAGAAGAACTTTCCGAAATGCTTTACACTTCCAAATTATAACCAGAACTTACAAGATATGTTCCATATTTCCTTTTTTTTTTTTTTCTTTTTGTTTAAATCGCAGATGCTTCTTGTGAATCTCATGTGTTCTTATTGCAAGCTTCAATACGCCAAGAAGGGAGAGGTTGATTGATGCCGTAATTGGTCCTTTTTTCCATGAGAACACTGCCTGGTCACATGGGTAATCATTCAAACTACTCGAAATTAAAGGAGATCAAATGAAAGGCTTTTTTTTTATAGAGCATTGGAGTTTTAATTCCCCAAAAGAGTTGGCAAACTGTTCGAGAAATTTTCAAACAGCCCTTATGAAGGGAGGTCGTTCTTTTTGAAAAGTTTTCAAAATGAATCTTGTCCCAAATTAGTCTTTAAAATGAGCGACTAAGTTTCAAATCACTCTTAAGCTTACAAACCAACTATCATCGCTCATTAAGCATGTGCACCTCATGTGGCACTTTCTATGGAGGCTGATGATACAACCAAAGGGGGTGAATAAGTTGATTTTCAAAACTTTTTTTTTTTTCCGCGGAATTACTTAAACTAGATTTGATAGATGCAAAAGCAATGGATAATATAAGATGCAAGATATATCTATAAGATAAATGGTGAAATAAGTAAAGACATAAAATACAATGCACGCAGATTTTATGGTGGTTTGATTTATAACAAGTTTGCGTCTTTATTCACCATGAATAGGCTGGAATCTATTAATATTCTAGTTAGTAGTTACACCAAAGCACGTGCTGCTTCTATCCAAAATTGATAGATCCCACTATCAATAGACAAGCACTACCTATATTTGTACACTCCTCAAATTACAAATCACATTGAACAATGACAACTCTCAAAGGAGTAGATCACAAGTGAATAAAATCACGCTTGCAACATAAAAAGAATGTGACCACATCGATATTTACAACTTTCTTAGTTTTACATAATTTCTTCAGCGTGTATCAATCTTCTTATATAGTCTTCAGCCTCCAAATTAACCATTAAAGAATCCTTAAGAGGATCAATTAGCCATTGAAAATTACGAACGCAATTAGTATGAGATCTGGTCACCCATATGATCAAATCTTTTAGGTAATGATGAGGTTATCCTAAATAAAGTAAGCTATGTGCCTCAATAATCTATTCTTCTAATTGATTGAGTAACATAGGTAAAAATCAAATTGATTTCTCTCCATATCTTCACTTCGAGATTCCAAGCCTTGAAAGCTAGCTATTTATAACTTCTAACTCGCAAATTAAGTGAAAGGAATATTGGTCTCCTTATCCAGATTGCTTGAACTAGTGAAAAATACTTTTCTCCATAGCTGATATAATAAGCTGTTTCTATCAGCAATCGACTTGCGTATTGCTATCCATGGGTACACTAATGTTCAACACTTCACTCACTATTCACCTTATCATGATACCTCTAAGTTATTGTGAACTTCCCATTCTTCTAAACATGTTCACACTCTATCATGATCCATCCGGCTTCTAGTAATCTTCATGCTTCAAATTCCATCAATGGTGATAGAGCAACCCTCATATCAACATTACTTGATATAAGACAACATTTACATCTATAAAATTATAATTAGAAATAAAATATTTTGTCAATTTCAAAATATTATAGGGACATTTTCGTACAAGGCATTGTTTTTGTTTTGTTTTGTTTTTCTTTCCTCTTTTCTCTCTTTTTTTTCTTACTTCCGCAACGTCACACCAAGACCCCCCTATTTGCCTTCAACGACCCCTTTCGCGCCTTTTCTCGCCTCAATCGCGGCATCTCCAGTAAGATTGCCTTCGATGTGCTCATTGCCCGCTTTTTACAGTCTTAGCTGCCATGAGGAAGCCCCGCGCGCGATCAAGACAATGGTGCCTAGTGGCTTTGGCCTCAACTTCGGAATCCTATCAGCATGGGCAGCCACTTCCAAGCCTCAGTAGACAGGGTCTACCTCGATAGGCAGCCAAGCGGGAGCTCCAAAGAGGAAAGCTAGTGTCCACAATGCCTCGAGTTCTTCGTCCACACCGTCAAAGCGAGTCACTTGCAAGAACTCCATTTCCCTACCTCTAGATCTGTTAGCAGAAATATGATTGGGAAGAAGAGTAGAGTCAGACTTTAAAGTGAGATAACACTCTCTTTAAGACATTATTTAACCTCAACATTGCTAATAGTTATTGAACAAAATCGATACAACAAAATTTTAATAAGAATACCGGATAGCAATTATGATGTTTTTCCAAGAACTCTTAAAAGGAAACAATTAAAATAAATGGTTGTAATTTTTTGAAAGAAATTGACAAGACTAAAGAATATATGAGACAAAAAACGATGAATAGTCTTTTAGAATTATTGTGAACATATGCTTTCTCCAAAGACATTTTTGGAATTCCTAACCGTAATCCAAATGCGAAGTGCACCTAATTATTGCATACTGGCATGCGCATATTGTAGGGTCCAGCCCACTAAACCCATTGTTTCAAAGAGGGAAGCTAGTGTCCACAATGACTCAAGTTCTTCGTCCACACCGTCAAAGCGAGTCACTTGCAAGAACTCCATTTCCCTACCTCTAGATTTGTCCGTAGAAATATGATTGGGAAGAAGAGTCAATAAGATTTTAAAGCGTGATAACACTCTCTTTAAGACATTATTTACCCCCAACATTGTTAATAGCTATTGAACAAAATCGATACAACAAAATTTCAATAAGAATACCGGATAGCAATTCTGGTGTTTTTCCAAGAACTCTTAAAAGGAAACAATTAAAATAAATGGTTGTAATTTTTTGAAAGCAAATTGACAAGACTAAAGAAAATATGAGACAAAAAACGATGAATAGTCTTCTAGAATTATTGTGAATAGATGCTTTCTCCAAAGACATTTTCGGAATTCCTATTAAATAATAGGAATAAAATTCAAAATTAATTAATAAAAAAACAACCGTAACCCAATTGCGAAGTGCACCTAATTATTGCATAGCGGCATGTGCATATTGTAGGGTCCAACCCACAAAACCCATCATTTCAAAGAGGGAAGCTAGTGTCCACAATGCCTCGACTTCTTCGTCCACACCATCAAAGCGAATCACTTGCAGGAACTCCATTTCCCTACCTCTAGATTTGTTAGTAGAAATATGATTGGGAAGAAGAGTGTAATCAGATTTTAAAGCGTGATAATGCTCTCTTTAAGACATTATTTACCCCCAACATTGCTAATAGTTATTGAACAAAATCGATACAATAAAATTTTAATGAGAATACCATATAACAATTATTGTATTTTTCCAAGAACTCTTAAAAGGAAACAATTAAAATAAATGGTTGTAATTTTTTGAAAGAAAATTGACAAGACTAAAGAAAATGAGACAAAAAATGATGAATAGTCTTTTAGAATTGTTGTGAACAGATGCTTTCTCCAAAGACATTGTCAGAATTCCTATTAAATAATATGAATAAAATTCAAAATTAATTAATAAAAAACAACCGTAACCCAATTGCAAAGTGCACTTAATTATTGCTTATCAGCACGTGCGTATTGTAGGGTCCAACCCACTAAACCCATCATTTCCATTTGTAAGAGTTGAAGGCTTTCACACTTATATATTGACACACGCACTTCTAATTATTCTATGTGGAGGAGGAACTTTCAAGTTTGTTTTACAAATAAACTACCAACAAAATCCACAATGGACCGCCAACAAGAGGTCGCCAGGACACCAAAATCTTGCAACTGCACACAGCCATCACCGTGATAGCATTGCCTCATCTTATGTTGCCTCGTCTGATGTTGTCGCCCTTCCCTTTTCTGTGTGCCGTCATCACCCTCGTCTCCCTCTGGGAGCGTTCTCTCCACCATCTCTTCTGCGCGCATCTCTCTCCTTGCCCATCAGCCATTGTCATATCAAGAACTAAATAGTGGCGACCACAAGCGTCAAAACTTGACATGCTTGTGCTTGATTTGAGCCTTAGATCTCGCATCTAGGGCACGGATCAACCTCCAAGCTAAATGAAAATGTCTTTAGTCATAGTTTGCCTACCGTCACATGAGATTCACGTGCCTGTCCATTGGCAAAGAATTGATTAGTGGGTGAGTTGTGGGTGATTGAAGACTTAGTCGCTTACTTATGGACTTTATTTGAAATGAAATTCATTTTAAAGAACCTTATGAGAAATGTTCTATTTCAAGGGCTATTTGAATAAAATTTACTGAGTCTTTGGAGAATCTTTGACAAAGTAGATCAATTACGCAGTTTCCATCTCATCACTGATATAATTCGCATATTCAAGGTTAATGCGGTCCAATCCTCAACTAAATAAAAATTTTGACCGCGGAAATTAGGCCGGGTGTCGTTATAAAGGTTACCTCAAGAGATTTTATCTATATTCGGTGTGCCTTTTAGTACATCACGGATGTGACTCTACCAAATTCGGATTAGGAAGTGACTAAATAAAGTAGATAAACACAAATGATGGACCAGTTCAATGAAAGCAGCGACCCTGGAATGCTCCCAAAGGGCACACCAAATATATATTTGGTGTGCCTTTTAGTATATTTGGTGTGCCTTTTAGTACATCACGGATGTGACTCTTACCAAATTCCGATTAGGAAGTGACTAAATAAAGTGGACAAACACAAATGATGGACCAGGACAATGAAAGCAGCGACCCTGGAATGCTCCCAAAAGGTGATCACTCCCTGACGTCCGTCTGAGGACTTCCTGAGTGAACATCAGACATTTCCAGCTAATTTCTCAGCGTCTCTCTCGGTTCTCAATAGAGCTTTTTCTTATGGACCCCACATGCACCAGATAATATTTGAGTTTCGAGAGAACGAGCGTACGTATGATGTATCTAAGTGGATCCATACGTACTCTGTACTTCTGCATATTGAACTGCATGCTTTTTCTGTGCATCCTAACCAAATTTGGGTGTGAGATAGTTTTCGTGTGAATTGTGATATTTGTTGCGAAAAGGTGAATGATCAAATAATAATATAGACATAAGAAGAAAATAAATCGGACATCGGATTTACGTGGTTCGATTGTAAAGACCTACGTCCACAGGAATAGTATAAACGAATTTCACTATAGATCAAGCGATATAATGAGATTACACACTCAAGTCATTCAAACACTCTCTCGGTGTTTCCCAAACCCCAATTATACCCAATAATGCACACAGTGTTTAATCTCGAGATTCCTCAAGAAATAATATTTCAATCTCACGAAGGAATTACACGCAAATCTTACCACACGATTTAATTGGCTTGAATACTTAATCTTCTTGGATGTAATTTACAAACAAGAATGACAAAGAAAATCCCTCTCAAGCACTCGATGATAAGGCGATGCTTCAAGACCAATTCACATCCAATCCCCACATCATTCACGAGGCTTGCTTGCCTGGCGCGAGGCCACCCTCGAGGCCTAGGCGGCGAGGCTCGCCCTCTCTGGATCTGGCAATGAGTTGGGGTTCGAGTCAGACTCCGTCAACGGCTCGCTCTTCACCTTCTGCGAGCTCATCACTAGGGAGTCGTTCTTCTCTTCGAAGAAGGCGGGGTACCTCGATGCGAGGTCGGAATTCGCAGCGAAAGCGAAGCTGCCCCCGTCACCGCCGAGGCGGCGCAAGGGCGGCCCCGCGGGGCCACCGAGGACGATGACGCCTGAGGAATTGGGCACCTCCGGCAAGTGGAGGAGCTCGATGGCTCGAGTTGAGGTGAGCCCAAGGAGCGCCATGAAGGAACTGGCGCTCTCCGGGGTGGAGCCATTAGGTGCCGGAGATCCTCAGGGAGCATCGACTCCAGCGCGGCGTCGATGGATTCGGCTAGGGTTAGAGTTGTCAGCTCCATCGGGAATCGGCTTCAGGAGGTGATCGAATTGAGCTAGCCTCCTTGCGCTAAGCTGGTGGGGCTCGCCCTTGCTAGCCATGGGCGAGGCTCGACCCTCGCTAGATCCGGCAAGGGCGAGCCTCGCTGCCCGGGCCTCGAGCGCAACCTCGCGGCGGGCGAGCGAGGCTCACCCTCACCGGATCTGGTGAGGTCGAGCCTCGCCGACCATGGGCGAGCTTGACCCTCGCCGGATCCGGCGAGGGTGGGCCTCGCCACCCGGCGTGAGGCTGCCCTCGCGGCCACCGGCGAGATGGCCGATCGCCGAGGTCCGGCGACCGTTGGAGGAAGAAGAGGAGAAGAAAAAAAAAAAAAATTTAAAATTTAAAATATTATTAAAAGTTGTCCACGTTAGCGCCGATCACGCCACGTCAACCGGCTGGCGTCCAATCAGCAAAATCCGACAAAAATTAGCAGGAAAGGACTGAATTGACACAATGTAAAAAGATTTAGGACTAAATCGCACAAAAACAAAATGTTTATGACTTTTTTGGCACTTTTTCCGTACAAGATCCCCTATCATTTTTCCCTTAAAAAAGGGGATAAACCAGTTCTGTTCAAAACATCACAAGAGCATATATAAGGTTTTGTAGGATTATTGTCCTCAGAAAAGGACTAGCCGCGGCAAGCCTAAAATTCAAGTCCGCTGGCTTAAGATATTCCACCAAGTAGACAAAATTAAATGGAAGAAGACGCAAGGATGAAATTTTTTCTCAGAAACTTCTGGTTATCTTGTCCGTTGCACAAATTTAATAAAAGATGTGGTACTTGTTTATCGGTTTAAGATTTTCTGTGGCACGAAATTAATTTGAGTAAATGCGGCATCCTAATACTTTGAGATGCATGCCGTCGCGAGGAGAATTGCTATCAGCGGCCATGACCCGATAGAAGGCCCATTCTTGCACCCGAATCTCACTTAACAGATCTGAACCACCATTCTTTTTCTCCTCTCTTCGCTTCACTCGAAAAGCAAACCGAATGCAATCACTGTCGCTCTTTTGGGTGAAGTCAAGGCGCAATCAGGGTTATGGGCTTTATGATTCTCGCCATTTTTATTTTTTTTTATAACTTTTTCAACTTGCAATTTTGTTAGAGTTCTTATAATGAATTTAGTTGCTGAGCAACTAAATAAATAGAGCAATATTTCAATTTTCTAACTCATAATTATTTTCATGTTATGCCTAACTAATAAATGCAATTGAAAAAACTCCTCTTTTAGTGTCAAATTAGGTTTTGAGGCTGGAAATGCATCCATAACTATCAAAGCAACAATCTCAGTAGAATATGGATATTGTGGAAACCGTCCATTATTAACTCGACTAGGATGGAAGTTTTCAATCAAGTCATACACTTCCTTGTTGAGAATCCAGGAAATGACTCATTTCTCCTTTCTGCAATTCATCCGATGGACTGTTGGAATAAATGAGCTGGACACTACGCTTGAGGAGTTTACGCTCATCGAGCCTCATTCCACAAGCCCTTTTTTCACATGGTTATATAAAGGTTCAATTATGATCATACAGTGAGCAAGATTGACAGGGTCTTCATTAAATGCAAATTGGCAACACACAGGTACACTCATTGTTTGGTAGAATTTTTGCTACCATGTATTGTTGACACCTAAATTTTGGCGGCCCATTTAATCATTAGGGGTTAATTTTATCTTTGAAAATATTATAATTCAATTGTATAGCATATAATTTTAGGTGCATTTATTTTTAATTTATATGTTTTGCATTTTTATTTTTAGGACCGGTGGTGAATGGCTTCATTAATGGTTTTGAATTTTAAATTAACAGGCTAGACTAAGCCCATAAAACGAGAAAATCTGCCCGAGCCCGTTTCTTTTAAATGACAAACATTATTTAAAGATTTGGTGCAGTATTATGATGAGTTTTTGAAAATTGAAGAAAACCGCATTGCAACCTCAACTTTATCAATAGGCGATAAAATCATTAGAGGATATTCGGGAGGTAAGGAAAATAAAAAATATTTTTTTGTGATCAAGAGGTTATTGGCAATCAAGAGGTTATCGACAATCTTTTCGACGGATGAAATATTGACAAAAAGATCACATTTTGTTTTGCTATAAAAGGTGCCTACGAGTTCACAAAAAGGGGGCTTAGTTCGGTTTTTGAGGGGTTGGTTTTTGGCTTTTGAAGGTTTTTTAGAGAGGTTTTCCTTTGTTGGAAGGAGAAAAACAAAAAAAGTCAAAAGTGAAACAGTGAATAGAAAAGTGAAAAGTGAAAAGTGCAGGGGGAAGTGACGTGAGGGAGCAGCAGGAGAGAGAAAATATATAAAAAAAAAAAAAAAAGGCAGCACTGTTCATTTTCTTCGTTCCCCTCCGCCCCGCGACCGCTCCGCCCCGCAGCCACTCGCACCGTTGCCGCTCGTCCGCGAGCACCGCGCCACCAGCGTCGCTACTAGTTCGCCACTTTGCACCGCCGGTCTCGCCGCTCCACCTCAGCCCTCGCCAACGCCTGTGGCGCTCTCCGACACTCAACAGATCTGCCCCGATCCACCAGAGCTTGCGCTGCCACTCTGCCACCCTGCCGGACGCCGCATCGCCGCTCCGCAGCCACCTGAGATTCCCTCGCCGACGCCCACGAAGCCGCGACGACCCCGACGCCTTCCACCACGAGACCTGCACAGTGTCACCACCGCGTGACGCCCGTGCCACCATCGCCTGAAGCCCGCCTCTTCTGCGCTGCACGTACCACGCCACCACCGCTCGAAGCCCACCGCGCCTGAGCCTCGCACCCGAGTTGCTCCGACGAGCACCGCGCGATGCCCAGCAGATCGCCCTCCGCCGGCGTCCGCCAGCCGCACCAGATCTGAGTGTAGGCCCGACGCCGCGTTGATCTCCCTCGCCGAGCCTCAGCTACCGATTGCCTCTCCATCTCGCCGTGGCCGCTCGCCAGCCCCGCATCCGTCGTTGCCATCGCGCCAAAGCTTTGCCGCCGGCGACCCCCTTGTCGGATCGACGGATTGGCTGCCCCTCTTTAGTTAGTTTATTTTATTTTACTTTACTCTTAGTTAGTTTTATTATTATTGTTCAAGTTTAAATATTGTGAGATAACTTTTAGGTTATAATTCTTATAGGCATTATCCATAGGAATTGTCCCTAAAATTATTGTAATTATTGAATTTGACCCGTAAGACGTAGGGTCATTTTTTTTTTATTATGTTAATTTTTGGGGGTTTGTTTATAGTATATTAATTGTTGAATCAATATATTTATTAATTTGATCCGTAAGATTTCGGATCAGATTTTTAATTATTTTGATTTCTTGTCGTAATGTTCAGGGTTAAAGTAATCGTTAATTTGACCTGTGAGATAACATGTTATTTTTTTTTCGTTTATTTAAATCCTTTATTTGTTGAATATCTTGTTTGTTTAGATTTAAGGATAGTTGATAATGCTTGTTTTAGAAAATCACTAAGAAAAATCAAAAAGATATTTGAATTAGGATTCAATTTGTTTTAGAATATTTCTTGCTATATTGCATATCTAGGATATGGATTTCAGTTCGAAAAATATAAAAAAACAAAAAAAGTGCATTCATTTAGGATTTTAGTTTTTTTTATTTGAATTGCATGTTTAATTACGTGTTAGTTTTAATTTCGATTTTCATAAAGAAAAACACAAAAAAAAATCATTGTGCATATTAGGTTAGAATTGCATGTTTCATTTTTAATTTAGATCATCTTTTTAGATGAATTGCATGTTAGATTAAAATAATGTCTTAGTTTAAATTAGGATTTAATATGACTTAATCCTTAGTTTAAATTAGATAGAATTTTAATCTAGCTAGATCATTTTTACATTCGAATTTCATGAAAGAAAATACAAAATTTGTCTTTGCATAAGTTCATTTCAATTTTTAGGATAGATTGCATTTTCAAAAATAGAAATATCAAATGCACAACATTCTGTTTTTATTAAGTTCATTTAATTAGGACTTTCATGTCATTAGACTAAGTCATTTAATAAATGTCGCGTGACATATAGCTCGCATAATAAATTGCATGTTACATGTCATTTTAATTGAGATAATTTTGTATGTCATCGCATTGCACTGCATGTCATTAGAATTAGGTCATTTAGATTGCATTTAATTATTGCATTTCTTCATGTCATATAATTTAGGTCGTGTTGCCATGTCATATTAGATTATTAGCATGCATTGCTTGACTTTCATTAAATAAAGTGAAAACAAAAAAATTAAAATTGCGTGTTAATTAGAAATCATATTTAGGATTATCTATATAAATTTTGATCTAACAACGCAGATGTTTTCATTGCTTTAAGGTATGTTTTTGCATTATTTAATTGCTTTCTTGAGTGTTAAATTGATGGTTTGTGCACTCGCATGATCGCCTCACACGTTAGGAAAGTGAATTAAAATCAAATCAAGCTGCCTGCAAAACATTTTTTTAAAAATTAAAAAGAAATGGTACCGAAAGGGCACTATGATAGTCTAGTGTAACCAAGTTTCCGTATCCAAAATCTCTGGTTCATAGAAGTAAGATAATCGACCTACCCTAAACCGATCAGTGGCGACTCCTAGATAATAGTCTTTTGCATGTTAAAACCTTAAGTCACGATTTGATATGGGCTTGGGAGAGCCTGAGCTAAGCTTAAAAACTTAGTAGTCCATCAACCTAGTTTTAGGTGGTGAACCCGAAAAATTGAGTCGTGACATGTGTTTCAAATCATTCCCCCTGCTTGATATGTCTCAACACTGCTCTGGGAGAAGGAAGCCACCTTTTAGATTCTTCAATTTTTGGACCGAAAGCCACGATTTTCTACCAACAGTCCATGCTTTCTGGCAACAGGAAATTAGAGGATTGAAAGTGTTTATTTTGGTGACTTGCGTATGAAGGTCAAGAAAGCCGAGGAAAACCTACAATGGTAACAACAAGTTCTTGCATTGTACTGTTACAATATGAGGACTCAAGAGGAAGAAAAGGCACAATTGGATCAACTACTTACCCTTAGCAAACATGAAGAATTTCTCCTAAAGAAAAAAAATCTAGAAATCTATGACTTAAGGAGATGGCCAATGACAACTAGATTTCTTTGCCTCCATGATGAGTAGTAGTGCCTAGAACATAATTACTTAGCTCTCACTTGATGATAGAACAAAATTACTCAGCTCTTGGGGATACAATTGTCTCCTATTACTATCACATACTTGGCAATTCTTGACACATTCATATCCCTTATAAGCGGTATGCCTCCTTACTCTTGGAAGATGTAAGTGACCTCATGGCTTCACCAAGCTTTCAAAAAGCTAAGATCCTTAGGCTGCGTTTGGCAATCGGGATAAAATTCGGGATATGATATGATTTATCCTATCTTACGTTTGGTGCTCACTTAGAATAGGATAAAGTCGGATATAAGGGGGATATAGACAGGATAAAATTATTCCATGGGGAAGGTGGGATAAAGGTGGATAAGATTTCTAATGTCCATTTTAGGAAAGTTATTTTTCTCGAATAATAAACTTATTAAATTAACAAAATTGAAATTATATTTCAATATAAATAATATTTGAATTCTAATTTAATAAATAAAGAATAAAGAATAAAAAATTATTTTTAATTAATCATATTTTAATTTATATATTCAACTTTAATTCTATCTTATATTAAACATTCAATCTATAAATTAAATATTATATTTATTATAATTTTAGGTATTTTTGTATTTTAGGTAGGTTAGTACGGTTTACTATTTGATAAATTTTATTAAAGAATGATGAAAAGAAAAAAGAAATAATAAAGAAAATAATGTAAAAAGAGGAAAAATAAAATAAAAATAAATTAAGGAATAGTATTACGAGAGATTTTCACCATCTCCGTTTATGAATTTAGGTTCATTTATAATGATATGCCATTTATATAAAAAAAAATCTACATGATATGATGTGAACATATCCGACTTTAATACTACTATTCACCAAACAATGGACATGATATAAAAAAAATCCCAGGATTTCATATCCTATTCTATCCAGTCCTATCCCGATTAGAAATCTAGATGACCAAACATAACCTTAGAGTTCTGAAAGGCATCAACAACTTCAAAGCTATGGGTCCATATGGATATAACAATTTATTCTACAAAAAAGCCTGGCTCATCATAGGATGACATAGTGGATGCTATAATGGACTTCTCCTCCTCAAGGAGGATGTTGAAAACTATAAATTCTACTATGATATCTCGTGTTGTGTTGAAGGTCCTAAATCCATCTCGCATGGAATATTTTAGACTCTATCTCATGCTGCAATGTTTTATATAAGATCATATTGAAGCTTGTTGCGACCTATTTTTTGGGGTTTACCACCTAAAACTAGGTTAATGGACTACTAAGCTTAATAGCTTAGCTCGGGCTCTCCCAAACCCATACCAAATCGCAACTTAAGTCTAATTTTTTAAACATGCAAAATATTATCTAGGAGTCGCTACTAATCAGTTTATGGTAGGTCGATTAGACACATAAGTAAAATAAAAGGAGATTTATTTTACTCCTATAGACCAGAGACTAAGGGTACGGGGACTTGGTTACACTAGAATTTTCTAATGCCCTTTTGGTACCATTTCTTTTTATTTTATTTTTTTTGAAAATGTTTTGCAGGCAGCTTGGATTTATTTTAAGCTAGACTTCTATTATGTCAAAAGGTGATCACACGGGTGCTCAACCATTATTGAATATTCAAATAAAAATAAATAAATAAATTGCATCACACAAAGCAAACATTTTTTTTTGGGTTTTCTTAAGAGTTGGAATTCTTTTATAAAAAAATGCATTTTTGAGCTAAATGACCTGATTTTACTAATATGCAAATTCAAATTAAATGGGCCTAATATACAATCTAGTTAACATGCACCTCGTGACCTAATTTACTAATGAACATATACTAATTAAATAATCCTATTATGCAAACTAGTTAAAGTGCACCTAGTATTTTTGTATTTTTTTTTATTGAAATTCAAAATTAATAAAACCCTAATTAAGCTATCTAAAAAAGAATAATTTTCTAATTCATTTTTGGGATTAATTTTGACTTAAATCATATTATGTCTTAGAAAACTATTTTTTATTTTTTTATTTTTATTTTTTTAAATGAGAATATAAAAATATGCCAATTTTATCTAAGACTCTAAAAGAAAAGGTTGTTTAAGATTGACCCTAACCTATTTAAAAGATATCTAAAAATGCAATTCTAAAAATATAATAAAAAAAATAATTTACTAAACCTACGTGTCCTATATGTTCATGCAAGATTTTGATTTTTTTAATTTTTGATTTGATTTTTTAGTTTTTTTAAAAGATAAATAATTATTAAATCTATACTATCAACAAAATCAAGCAAGGAAGGATTAAAATAATCGAAAAAATAACCTGTTGTCTCACAGGTCAAATTAATGGTTATTCTAACCCTAATTATCACAACAAAAAGATCAAAATAATTATAAATCTGATCCGAGGTCTTACGGACCAAATTAAATAATTATTGTGATTTAACAATTAAAATCTCACTAAAAAGCCCAACAATTAAAATAATTAAAAAATGATCCCATGTCTCTCGGATCAAATTAATAATTATAATAATTCCGGACAAAATTCCTGCGGATAATGCCTACAAAAATTACAAATATTAACATCCAATATCGCAAATTAAATAACTAAACTAAAAAAAAAAAAAAACAGAATAAACATAAAATAAAATAACAAATAAAAAGAGTAAAATAAACTAAAATGTAAAGAAAGTAAAAAGTAAAAGTAAAAAAAATAAAAATCTACCTAGAGGGTAAATGACGGGGACAGGGGGTGGTCGGCCGGCGCAGGTTCGGACTTCGGCGAAGAGGGGCACCGGCGGAGGGGCGATGTGCAACTGGTGGGTGCAGCGACGGCGTTGGGCGTGAGCGACTAGTGCGATGGGCGGCGACGCGTCTAGGTGGAGGCGCAGCGAGAGGAGGTTCTGGAGTCGCGATCTGGTGCGGGCTAAGGTGGCGCGGTGGGTCGCGGGTCCAAGTGGTGGTCGTCGGAGCTCTGGCGTTCGGCGCTGCTGATGCGAGCACAGAGAGGCAAAGGTGATCGGAGGCTCGGTTGCCGGCGTTGGGTGGTGTTGGAGCACGGCGGTTGGCGCGAGGATGGGAGGCGAAGGCGCGGCTGCGAGCACCAACAACGGGGCTGGCGTGGGTGCTCGCGGACGAAGGCCGGCAAAGGGACGCAGACGCCCACGCGAGGAAGACGAACTGTTGCTCCTTTTTGTCCTTTCTTTTCTTCTTTTTTTTACCTGTCGCACATACCCCTCTGTCTCTTCTCTCTGCTGCTAACTTTTCCTTTTTCTTGTTAGAGAAAGGAGAGAAAAAGGGTTTTCTCTTTGACCAAGATGGACGAAGACTTTCTTTCGCACGAGTTTTCTCTCGAAAATTTTTCGCTTCTGAGTTCGCTCCCCCTCGCATCCGTACTGATCGACTTATTTTATAGTGATTTCTAGTAGATCGTTTTCCATGGCAACTTTTAAGTTTCCATCTTCTGTTGCATTAAATCAAATCTGTATGATTTGGCAATCACCTCAATTCTTGCCCATTTTTCACTTGATTTCAAAATCGTTGCCGCATTTAACAAAATCCGAACATCTATCGAATTTCACATTTCCATGAATAATTCAATCAAATCAATTTTCCCCATTTTCATTTTTTTTTTCATTTTATTTGTTCAAAATGCAATTTTATTTTTTCAAAATTAGGTGTCAACAAAGCTACTTACAGAAAGAATCAACTATATCATTCTTTTGGTTGTTGGCCTCGACCAAACTGCTTTCATCTCGAGTCAACAAAATTTGAAGCATATTCTACTTCGCCAGCAGCTCCTTCATAGCTATCATAAGGGCAACAAAGGTAAACGTGTGGCAATAATTGACCTCATGAAAGCTTTTAACATGGTAAAATGGGTGGCAGTACTCGAGGTTCTAAGAGCTATCAATTCACCATAGCACTTGATTGATTTGATAGTTCAATACATAAGTACACCGAGGTTTTCAATAAGCCTCGATGGCGAACAAGTTGGCTACTTTGCTAAACCAATGGACTATGGCAAGGCAACCGACTCTCCTTATCTATTTGTCTTAATTATGGAGATTCTTAACATAATAGAAAGTGGCCATATCTTCTTTCAAGTATCATTGGCGCTGCAAAACAAGAAAAATTACACTTTTGCTTTGCCAATGATTTGTTTCATCTTGCTCATGGAGATGCCGATTCTGTTATTTGCCTTGTCAAAACACCTTATGAATTTGCAGGTCTCACATGACTACATTTTTATCTAAATAAATGTCAAATCTTTTTCTCTAGTCTGGCCGAGGTAAAATAGGGTATTATATTGGATCACACACCTTTCCTCACAGGTATCATTTCCATTAGATACCTTGGTGTTCCTCTTGTCACAAGACAATTGAAGCACACAAATTGCAAGAGTATGACTGATAAAATTTTCAAAATAATAGAAGGCTGGGGCATGCATCATATAAGCTATCCTAGTCATCCGCAGTTGGTCATCAATACTTATTTTCATCTGTACTTATTTGATGCAAATATTTTTACTTCCAAAGCAAACTATATACAAAGTGAATATGAAGATTAGGCAATTCTTATGGGTTGGACATACGGAAGGCCACGGATTGCATAAAGTTGCTTGGAAAATTTTTTGCTTGCCAAAAAGGGAGGGAGGAATAGGGTTGCTCAATATAAATTTATGGAACAAAGTTTTACTAAGGTGAGTGCTCTAGAACCTTATAAATTTTCCATCCTCTTCCTTATGGAGTAAGCTAGTTCATAGTACCAAATGTAGAGGCATTTCGATCATGCAGCTCTCAAGGGTAGTATGGTGTGGAGTTGGTGTGGCATTGGCGTGGCATTCTTAAATTGAGATTGACTTTAGCATAAGCTATGTCTAGGCAAAGATATTGTTGCAAAGAGTTATACAATGAACTTAAGAGTGTGGGATCGATACTGATATAGATAGTCGGGGTCAACAAATGCAAATTTATTGGGTGGCTAGTTTGTGGAGATAGATTACCAACAATGGACATCGTATCACCTTAGAATCCATTGTAATTTATGTTTGGATGGTCTAGAAAATTGAGAACATCTATTATTTCAGTGAAGATGAACTAAAAGCATATGGCGTATTATCCTCACACAATACGGAATCTATCATTCTTTAGGATGATGGAATGATTAACTCCAATTAATAATCAGGGCTATCAAAGGCAAGGACTTGGCGGCGAAGCTTCTCAAGGTAATTTTAGTAACCATTTATTACATTTGGATAGAATATAACCGTAAATGTTTCCAAAACAAGTCAAATAATGTCTTTATCATCGTGGCTAAAGTCCGTAAACTTGCCAAAGGGCAAGCTTTAGAAAAATTTAGATCTTCCAAAGCAAATGAAATATTGGCTACTATATGGAGACTCCCTCACTCCATTTTTTTTTTCATGTCCTTAGTTATTTTTGTAATGTTGGGGAATGCCCCTAAGCTCCCGTACATCATTTTATAAATGATACCGACATTTCAAACGAAAAAAAAAAATCAAATTATTACAAAATTAAGATTGTAAAAGGGAAGGAACAACAAAATGAAATGGAAACGATAAAATTGGATGGCAATATAGATATAAAATATTAACTATTATCCTTTAAATTGTCTTAATTACGTGTTTATTAGTGCAAGCAATTTGCAAGATGGATATTAAATGATAACTCGTTATAGTTTACAATGAAAAAGGAAGAACTGCTTGATGAAAATAATAGCCAATCGCCCTTTTGAATTTTCAAGAGTTTTCTTAAAATTATATGGCCATTAGTTTGAGATTTTACATTTGTTTGCTCATGTGCTATTTTCTTATAAACAGCTTGAGGAAAAATATAATAGCAGAAACTTCTGTTTTTAATATTATAATATAGATGGAGAATATATTTCATTACACTTTAATATTTTGCAGGGTATAGGTAACTGGTCCATTCGAATATATCGTCCATATATTTATAACATTGTTCAACGTATTTAAAAAATTAGCCTATATTTTCTCACTTAGAGGAGCAAACTTACTTTCGTAATTGTGAAAATGTTTTTGATCACACATCGAAGGACCTTTTAATATGTTTAGCAACTTTTAATACAGGAAATAATTAATTATATGTGATCAGTAGCTTTTTGTTTACTATAACATCCACACGTGACGAATAATTTCATTTTCAAATTGAAGTAATTTAAATAATTCGAAATGAAGCTAAGCTTAGAAAGGTAAAAAAAAAATATGTAATGAGGTTAGTAATTTTTTAATCACTCGAAATATTCAACCTTGTTTGGTAATTTCCCTAATGTTGAAATGATTTTTGATGTTTCTTGGTAACTTTTTATAAGAAATCATAAATTTTATGTGCTTAGTAATTTTTATTAGGGCAAAAGCCACCAAAAAACCCAAAATTATGCCCATTATGAAATTTATTTTGAACCTCTTTTCCGTGGCACTAAAAATTCAAAACTTATATCTATATGACATATTTACTTTCAATTAAAGTTATGTTAATGAGAAGCGTTAGTAATCCTCTTACATAAACCATTAAAAATTTTGCCTATGTGGAAATTAAAAAAAAAAGTAAATATTATTGATATGGTGCACACGTGACTTAAGTGGAATAAAAAATTGTCGCGACCTCTTTTTTTTCTGATGCCCGATCGGGGCGGGCGCCTTGCGGAGGCTAATGGCTCGGCTCGGCTTATTAAGCCCGAACTCTCCCAAGTCTACCATTTCACGACTTTAATAGTCTAAGTTTTTAACCTGTAAGTTAATTTTTAAAACGGAGTCGCCACTAATCAATTTGGGGTGGGTTCATTGGAAACCTATTCGAAGTATTGGGAGAAATACTCGCTCTTGCGCAACCAGAGAAATTAGGATCGGGGACTTGATTACACTAGTTAATCACTAATGCCCTTTCGGTACCTAACCTTGTTTAAACCGTAAGGTTTTTTGGATGTTTTAGGGATTTTCCATGCATTGTTTTTTGGAAAAAAAAACATTTTTTGGGGTCCTCTTCTATTTTTTTGGACATAAAAGGGATTTTTTTGGATTTTTGGTATTTTTGGAAAAATACAAGTTTTTTTTTTTTTTTTTGGCTTTTTCTGGATTTTTGGCATTTTTTGGAAAATAAGGAAAATTTTTGATATTTTTGATTTTTGATTTTTGATTTTTTTTTTCGGAAAATAAAATATTTTTTAATATTTTTTGGAAAATAAAGTATTTTTGATTTTTCTTGATTTTTCTGGAAAATAAAATATTTTTTATATTTTTTAATATTTTCTGTTTTTTTTGGAAATTAAAATATTTTTTAATATTTTTTTAAAAATATATTTTTTTCGGAAAATAAATAAATTATTTATTATTTACTTATTTAAAATATTATTTAAAACAGAATTTAGAAAAACAACAGCGTACGGGCCCGACTCGGATTTTTTGGCTTTTTTTCTTTTTCTTTTTTTTTTTAATTGAAACGGCGTCGTTTTTGGGGGAACCGGCGAAACCCTACCCGGTTCCCGACTCGAATCCGACCCAGCGACCCGGCGCACGACCCGACTCCCGCCGCCCCCGAAATCACGGAATCCCTACCCGGATCCGATTCGTGACCCGGTAAATCACAAACCCTAGGGTTTGTGAATCCGCGGCGCCGAGGGGGGAGAACGGAGGCGTTATGGCTGTGGCGGCGATGGTGAAGACGGCGATTGTACTGCGGGGAGGGGAGATGACGACGGCAACGGCGCGACGGAAGGGGCGACGACGGCGCGAGCCCTTTTTCCTCCGATTTCCTTCTCTCTCTCTCGCCCTCTCCCGTTTGGCCGCGAGCTTGCGGATCCGGGCGCGCTCGCCACCGATTCTCCCCGAAGTCTCGGAGGGAGATCGGCGAGCTTGCGACCCGACCACCTTGCCCTTACTTTGCTCCGAGTTCCCCGAAGTCTCTCGGGGACTCGGAGCTTCGCCGGCTGCTTGCTCGTGGCTTCAACGGGCGGGGACGGCGGTATTTATAGGCGAGGGTGGCCGGTCGGCGGAGCTTCGACCGCCGGTCCCCCTCGCGCGCCGAGCGGCTCGGACGGCCGGACCGGTGTCCCATCCGACGCCAGCTGCCCCTCTGTGTCGCCGTTAGTTTGCCCATCCGGCGTCGCGCCCCCCTGCGCATGCGTTGCAGAGGCGCGAGGAAGGAGAAGACTCGGGTGGGCCGGGCTGAAGCGGAAATGGGCCGAGGGCCCGTGCGAAGGCTGCTTCCCTACTTTTTCTTTTGTTTTTGCTTTGTTTTGTTGTTGTTTTTTTATTATTATTATTATTTATTATCCGAAAAAAAAGGCAAAATAAAATAAACTAAAATAAAGTACAAGACAATAAAACCTAATTAAAAATGAAATTGAGAATTTAGGCGTCAACAAAAATTACATTACTTTAGCCATCTAACGGACGTTGGAGGATAAATGTTTAATATAGATATAAATTTTGGATTTTTTGCATCGCAAGAAAAAAATTAGGGTAATTGTAATGAGCATAATTTAAAATTTTTTGTGATTTTTTTTTTTTTTAATTATGCTTAATGCACGTAAAAGGAGTCCTCATTCGTGGGCACGTCTCTCACCACAAGCTGTTCACTGGTGCAACCATGGCCGGCCCTGTATCAACCAATTTCAGTCCAAAAGGCGATGCATTTCACACGGTCAGACTGCTGTTTGAGAAGGAGGTCGCTCTCCCTACATTCTCTCATCGCTCATGTCGAGCTCGAGCCCGGAGGCCTCCGGCGACGCTCCGCCCTTGTCCTTCTGGCCGTCCATGCGGGTAAGACGTGTTCCTAAGCTTCCATGGAGCCATAGGGGAGTCGAGGATCTCGGTCGTCGTGTTCTCGGAGAACTACGGGTCCTCTGGCTGGTGCTTGGACGAGCTGGTGAGAATCGTCGAGTGCAGGGATACGATGGGGCAGATCTCGTGGCCGCTGTTCGACAAGGTGGATCCGTCGGAGGTGAGGAACCAGAGGGGGAGGTATGGACAAGCCCTAATCGGTCACGACGAGAGGTTGAAGTCGAAGGGCGATTCGGAGAAGGTGAAGAGGTGGAGAGAAGCACTGACTAAAGCAGCAAACATCTCTGGCTGGCATTTGGTTGACGAGTAAGGCTCTCATTTAGGGTGCGTTTGGGAAGACTTTTGGGGAAAGTCTTTAGGAAAATGCAAAGACATTTGAGTTAAAGGTGTTTTTCAAAATGCAAACTGTGTTTGGTAAATTGTAATTTAGAAGCCCTTTGTGAAGTACCTTTGCGCAAAATAGTATTTGGGAGACAAAGGGCTTTTGTGAAAAAAAAATTATCAAAAGAAAAATAAAAAAATGAAAACCGGCAAGGGCGAGAGGCAGCCGGCGGCGGCGGCGGCGTGACCCCGGCGACCTCCGCGACCCGGATCTGGGCGGCGAGGTCGCGCGCGCCGCGCGACGCCGTCGCGACCTCCGGCTACCCCGGATCCGGGCCGGTGAGGTCGTGGGCGTCGCGCGACGCCATCGCGACCTCCGCGCGACCCCGGATCCGGGCCGGCGAGGTCGCGCGCGTCGCGCGACGCCATCGCGACCTCCGCGCGACCCGGATCTGGGCCGGCGAGGTCGCGCGCGTCGCGCGACGCCATCGCGACCTCCGGCGACCCCCGGATCCGGGCCGGCGAGGTCGCGCGACACCGTCGCGAGGCTACGCAACCCCGCCCGAGGTCGGGGACCTCGGCAAGGGTCGGGCCTGGGTCACACGACCTCGGCGAGGGTCGCGCCCGGGTCGCGCGACCTCACCAAGGGCCGCGCTTGTCGCGCGACCTTGCCGGCGGTCGCGCGACCTCGCCGGTGGTCGCGCGACTCGAGCGGCTGCCGTCGGGGCCACCCTCGACGGAGAAGGAACACCGACTGAGCAGCTTGCCGCCGGGGCCACTCTCAACGGAGAAGATGAACAGTGATCCTCACAAGGGCAAAAAACGGAAAAATCAAAAGTTCGTAAGGACAATTTCGGAAAAAAAAATGAATAGTACTCCGAGCGGGCATGCCGAAAAAGCCGAAAGCCCAAGGCGGGTCCTCCCCTGCCTTGGGCTTTCAGCCTTCACAAGGCTGGCCTTCTCCAAAGGGGACTTCAAATATTTTTGCCAAACACCCCTACTTTAGCCCAAGGATCTTTAGGGGCTCAAAGGTACTTGGCAAAGTGGTTGCCAAACGGAGCCTTAATCCTTTCCAACTGTTGATTAAGGAATTTCACTTACTTCCTTGGAAATAAATTCAGGGTAAGCTTTATGCATAAAAGGGGAAAAAATCAATTCACTCTAATTGGAGCAGGAAAGCTTATGTATCCTTTCTTCACTCTAAAAGAGGAATTTCAAAAGTCGTGCATTGAGTAAATAAACATGCAGCTGGACCATGTCCCTCTACAAGCCCCTTGAGGTTTGCAGGTTTATCAAAAAGGAAGGTAATGATCTGTTTATTGACTAAACTTAAGGCTGACTGAGTATTTATCTGTTTAATTAGGGATCCAGAAAGTTGATTTCCATATCTTCTCTTTTGGGTGCCGATTGCTAGGAACTGAATCTGGTCTATAGTGCATGAGATATTGACTGCGAGTTGATCTCATTGGAGATCAACTTAGTATTCCTTGTATCAATTGTATTTGAATCTCCTCGGGTATTCTTCATTGGTTTTATGCATGGAATCTACCAGGCGTGAGTCTTATGTCATTCAGAGCATTGTCAAGAGAGCAAGGCCAGAGCTGTACAATGAGCAGTTACATGTTGCCAAAAACGTGGTTGACATGAATTTGCATGGGTCTGATTTGCATACTTCGCTAGACATGGAATCAAATGAGGTTTGCATGGTCAGGATTTGCAGATTTGGAGAAATAGGGAAGATGACGATTGCCAAAGCTACTTACAATGCTTTTGCTCGCAAATTTTACTGTTGCAGCTTTCTTTCCAATGTTAGAGAAACTTGCTAGAAATCCACAGAAGGTGGCCAACTTCAGCTTCAAGAGACACTTTTTCTCAGGTAAAATGAGATGACACTCTCAAGCTTGGCAATGTCCCCTGAGTTATGAACATGATAAAGAGTAGACTTTGCAAAAAAAAGGTCCTCATCGTCATTGACAATGTGAACTAGTTGATCCAATTCAAAACGCTAGTTGGAGGACGTGATTGGTTTGGTTGTGGAAGCTAAAATCTCATAATGACTCGAGATGAACATTTATTGGCTTCCGATCACATAGAAAGTATATACAAGGTTCAAGTTTTACATCATTCTAGTGCATGTATGCTTTTGAGTTGGATTGTTTTCATGAATCTTTCTCCTCCTTCAGATTATGAAGAGCTTTCAAATAACGTAGTGGATAACATCAAAGGACTTCCATTAGCTGTTAAATTTTTGGGTACATTTCTTCGTGGCAGAAGCTTACTTGAATGGATGAGTGCATTAGATAATTTGAATAGAGTTTTCAGTGGAGAAATCTTCTGTGTGCTGAGAATGAGCTTTGATGGTCTAGATGATTATGAGAAGGATATATTTCCTGACATAGCATATTTCTTCATGGAAGAGTGTATGAGTTATGTGAGAAAAATTTGGGAGAGCTGTGATCTCTACCCGGATGGTGGAATTGCTATTCTTATAGATAAGTCACTCATCACTATTAAGTATGGAAAGCTGGAGATGCATGATATGATTCAAGAAATGGGAAGAGAAATTGTTTGGAGGCAATCTCCCAAAGAGCCAGGGAGCGCGGCATATTGTGGTTCTATGAGGATGTGCTTCATGTGCTAACAGAAGGTATGTTAGTAAACTGAATCATGGTCCTTTGTTTTTGACAATATATATGCCCATTTGGTAGGGTGAAAGCTTCTTACAAAGAAGTTTTGGCCTTTGTTAAAAATTTGAATATGCACGGAAGCATGATTTGGTATTGATGATAGTTTGTGGTTCGGATGTGTGTTACATATAATTTGTATATGATGGACAAGGGAAGGGACGAGATAGGATAGTTCAAGGGATAAAGGCAAGTTTTTATGGGACCAGAATAGTTTCACTAGTTTATAAAAATAGTTTTACAATAGTTGAAGGAAGTATTGGCGGAGGAGCTTCATGATATGGAGTTTATTCTCATACTCCTCTCACACATTTACGCGAATGAGCTATGGCCTTTTCATAGGCCTTTCCACCGACTAAGTACAACTGCCTTAGAGGATTTTGGACTTCTCTTGGATGCAGTCCACGTAGGCTTCATCTTGCGGCCACCAACACATCTCTGACTTGTTCAGAGATTGTTTGCTTATTACATGCTGGATATTTTCCAGCCACAATCTTTAACTACCCAAAAACTTCATCTAGGGAATTCTAGATTGTAGTTTAGTAACTCTAGGAAACTCTAGAAAAATGGATCACCATTTCCAACAGCCTTCTACTAAAAAGATATGTGAATATATTCTGCTAAGTTGCTTTTTCATAATAGTTGCTTTTTCCATATCCAATCCCGAGATGTATGGTTTGTACTATTGACCTCTCTCCAGAAAGTAAACTGTGAAAAATCAGCAGGAACTTAAATACTGTGGTTTTTTTTTTATGATTGATGTCGTTTATAAAACTCTTGTTTCAATTGCTAAAGTAAAAGCAGATTCTGAAAGCTAAGAACGAAAGGCACCAGAAGCATGGCAAATCTTATTTACTACTTGCCGAGTCCTTGCATAACCTAGCCCTTTGCACTTAAATCGTCTCCTCATATATGTGCTGCCAGGGAACTAATAAAGTGGAAGCAATAATGCTCAAGTTGGTTGCTCCTGAAGAAGTACACTTCAGTGCTCAAGCCTTCACAAACATGAAAAGGCTCAGAATTTTCTATATACCATTCAGGTGATCCCATCTACTTTCCTGTTGAATTAAGATGGCTGGAATGGCCCAGTTACTCTCCACCATGGGTGCCATTCAATACAGGCCACAGGAAACTTGTAGGTCTAATCCTGAGTAAAAGCAGCATCCGCATACTGGGGAAAGAATTCTAGGTACATGCTCGCAATATGCTCCTGTTGCGAATCTAGTCAAACTGAAAGAGTTGTTTTTAAGGGACTGTGCAGACCTTTAAAACCTTCCTTGTAGCATCTATACACCGCAGCATCTTGAGCATATTTTTTCTGATGGATGCTCACAACTTAGTAAGTTCCCGGAATTTGTGTGGGGATCAAGTGGTTATATCAATTTCTTTCTCCCATTAGCCCTTCCAAGCGTAATTTACTTGATTATGCAAATATGCAGCTTATCAGAACTTAGTTTTTTGAAAAATCTTCATCGCAGGTCATTATTGACACTTTTTTAGATCTGTCGGAAAACAATTTCGTTAGCCTTCCTACATGCATCAGTTAATTTACTAAGTTGCAGCAGCTTTTTTTGACACAGTGCTTGCAGCTTTGAGAGATTCTAGCTCTCCCGCCAAACATAACATCTTTACTTGTGCGGATTTATCACGCATGTTAGGATATAATCTAGAGAAATCACCTTGACTCAAACAAATTGACTTATCTAGCCATCACAAGATGATCCAGGATCAATGCTCTCTCTCTCCCTCCCCCGCCCCTCACGCACATGTTTTTGTGTTTGTGTCGAGTGTAAAATGGTGTAAACTGTACCAATTAGCAGGGACTGATTGGTGAGTCTTGGGTTGACATTTTTTATCCCAGAAGCAAGATCCCAAAGCAGTTCATCCATCAAAGCATGAGAGGACTAATAAGGTCTCCTGTATCTTCCGAGTTATACTGTGATATAGCCAGCTTGGCCTTTTGTGTCATTATCGGTTCAGCTAATCGAAAGAAAGTCATTACTTCATGCGAGATCCAGTTGTTTGTCAATAATCAAGAAGCTTATGGTGGTGTGGATTGTTTTTGCTCGTTAAAGTTTGACCACATATGATGGGGGGATTGGGCTCTCAATTGCTGAATGATAGCAGTCATTCTACGGTGCTGTTTCAAACATAGGAAACTGCAGGGTGCATCTGGCGTACGCACAAGGTAAGCAACTAAATGAAACAAAGATTGACAAAGCGTCGATCCTCTGAATTCGAACACGGACCTCGCAAGTTCCGATGTCTGAAGCTCCGAAACAAAGGTAAGATTTTCAGACGGTACACTAGGATTTGAAATTAGCTTTCTCGCAGTTTCAGTTAGGGGGTTATGTTGAAACCCTTTTGAATAGCTTTGATTGCGCGTCTCCTCACAGCGGAAACAAACCTACTGATGTGCTTTTCTTTACCCTCAGATTTATGTGGTCTAAGTCAATATTCAGAAATTTTCTTGTCGACACGTATCACGACCAAGCCCAAGAAGAAGGGCTTTAAATAAAGAAATATAATTTCCCGATAGGCACTAATCTATCTTTTGTTAGTCTTCGTCCAATCACGTCACACGCAGATTTGAAGAAACCAGATACGAAGAAAATGAATTGAGACTGAGAGCAAAGTTAGCAGATTTTAACAAATTCCCCAATTTACGGAATGTAGGTCTGACACTAGCGTACTGATTTATAATTTTTTTTATGATGTGAAAATATTTTTGGGATAAATGTGATAGAGGCACCCTAATTTGGGATTTTTTTGTAATACGAAAATTAATTTGGGACAATTGTTGTACCTATTTCGAATTTCCATTACATGTTAATGTATCAATCTACAAATTTTTTATGATATTAATCCGTTTCAAATATACATGACCATAGGACATTGTAATGCTTCAAATGTACTTAGGCTTTTTTTTTTTTTTTTTTTTTTTTTTTGTAAAATACTTAGGTTCTGCTTATTTCGCGAAAAATATTATATTTTTGAAAATATTCTTTTACACCATTGCTTATTCTTGGGTGCTCAACGACTGGGCATGGGTCCTCAATGATCAGGCTGACATCCATTAAGGTCGGACTTGGGCAAGGGTACCAAAGTTTGAGGCTTGACCTTGATAGACCTAGGTCCAAGTGTTGAAGACTCAGGCATAGGCATTGGAGTCCTCGACCCAACCTCGATGGACACAAGCACCAGGGTCTAGGTCATCGATTTCATTGGACATAGGCTCTGGTGTGGGGGATCCAAGTATGAGCACTAGGGTACTAAGCCACCTTTATGGACTTGCACCCGGCCACCGAGTCCCAAGCCCGACCTCAATGGAGTCAAGCACGAGCACTAGGGACTCGGGCATGGGCACTAGGGTCTTGGGGTTGAACTTGATGGACTCAAGCATAGGCACTAGGGTCCTGAGCCTCAACCTCGATGGACCTAGCTTCAAGTGCGAAGGATTTGTGCATGGGAACTAGGGACTCGAGCTCTGCCTTGATGGACCCAAGCCATGGTGATCAGGGTCCTACCCTTGATCTTTATGGATTCGGCTCTAGTGTCAAGGCAACGAGCATGGCACTAAGGCCTTAGGCCTGAACTCGATGGACCAAAGCACTAGAGCTAGACACCCAAGCATAGACTCCAAGTTCTCGAGCTTGACCAAGGGCGCAAGTGACCCCTATCTAGATGTCGAGGACCAGGTCCTAGGCGCTTAGACCAGGGTCACAAGCCCAAGTCATGAACCCAAGCATTGAGTACCTAAGAATGAGTGTTAGGTTTCCTGTATCCAAACACAAAATTTCTAATTTAAAGGCAATATGTAGTCATATTTTTTATAATGATTTTCGATTTTTTAAAGAAAAAATCATTTTCCTAATTTATGCATAGGTTTTCCGTTAATCAAGAAACTATTTTCATTGACTCATTTTGTTAAATGATTCAAATGTCGAAGAATGAGAAAATTTTTTTTTTTGGCAAATAGAAAATAAATCTAAGTTAATAATAAAAAAGTAAACAAGCTTTGGCTGTCATTCCTGACAAGAATGCAAGCGAAGTCGGATGACTGAGATGGCAACAGAAGAAAACACCCTTCCAACATGGAAGGGGGAGGTATTCTGGGGTGGGGACGTGGGTTTCGACTCCCAGCCCGTGTGAGTGTAGAATAGTGTAGATAACAAGGCAATAAATGATGATTAAGAAATTAAATCCTGGTACAGTTGCGCAGTCCATCATCCTTGTCACAGAAGGTTTGCAACTTCATTGGAAAAAGAAAGATTTTCAATTGTCCGTTTCCCAATATCTTTTGCTGTATGTTATCTGAAGCGCATTTTCAGGAACTCCAGAAAAGTGAAAAGTGAAAGCAACTGAGATTGCAGCCACTGAGTTTCACCGTGTAGTCTCGTCGCCTTAAGCATATTTGCATCTTCAGGGGTGGATTCATCTGCTTTGACGGAAGCAGTTTGCTTCTCGGGATCAACAGGAGGGTCCACCCTTGCGTCCCACTGCCACCATGGGTGGAGGAGGCAGCAGACCAGCTCTTAAGAGAATGCGTTGGACGGGATCCTAAGGTTGAGCTCCAGCCGAAAGCCAATAACTACACGGAGCATGGAATATTCTACCACGCATGACGGAACATATACATTAGCATGCAATTAAGGTAACTTGCAGATACAAAAGACAATTAAAATAAAACAAAACAAAATGCAAGCATATGTGTGCACGTATTTGCATAACAGAGAATTGCGGAACGGGAGAATTTTGAAGAGAGCTTTTGCCCTCTCTAGCTCCATAAACACCCAGAGTATCTTCCGTCGTAAGCTTACATTATCAGGTAAGTCGATAGAGGAGGATATATACAACACGCACATGGGGGCGTCACTAGCAATTAACAGGATATCTATTAGGCTTCTGCACCTCTCTTAAGGTTGCAACTGATCAGAAGAAAACAAATGTATCAGTAAAATCTTAAGGAGAAGTTGATACTATCAACAGCAAATTCAGAAAATCAATTAATCATCTCTCACATGTATCCCAAGTTCCCAACATAAAACCTGAAGGATGCACAATGAAGGGAAAGCTTGGATTTGACTAAAAAGAATTTCTTATCGCCTTTAGCCTTAAAGCAGCCTCCTCTCCGACCCCCAAAAAAAGAAAGCAGCTTCCGAGTAAATGACTCAGGGAACATATCATCAAAATCTTGGGCTAAGTGTGGCATTGAAAAAAAATTTAATTCCTAGCTATTGAGATTATTGCATTATCATATCAGAAACAAGACAGGAAGACGAGATCTTGGTTAGATGCATCGCGTGGTTGCTTAAGGTAAGAATCGCCCCATCTAAGTATACGCAGAAGTTAGCATCTAGAGAGTCATCCTATTTGTCAAAAGAGAAGCTGCATTTCATCAGCTCAAAACATCTGAAGAGGGATAAAAACCATTCAGAGCTTGCACGGGACATAAATGAATTGTTACCTAAATAGTAAAGGAAACTGTTGCCATTCAGGATCTCTTGAGAGAATCAAGCCAGATTACAGGTCACACTGCTACTCATTGCTAGAGAACTGGATGACTGCATCCAATAAAGTAAAAAAGAACAGGCAAAAGCAGCATGAGGCCTTTTGGGTGTCACCGAGAATTCCGGTAACATCACTACTTCAAAGTGCATACCGCATGCATTAGTCAATTTATTAAGTTGTAGGTCTTCATCGAGAATTTTAGATCAGTCAGAGAACAATTTGTTAGCCTTCTAACATGCATTAGTCAATTGATTAAGTTGCAGCAACAGCTTTTTGCATGTCGTTTCAAGAGATTCTAGTTCTCCTGCCAGCAATAATTTCTTTAATTGCGAAAGGTTATGAATTGCTCGAAACATGTGTGGACTTATAACACATGTTACAATATAATCCAGATAAATCACCTAGACTTAGAAGAATTGACTTCTTTGGCTATCATAAGTTAATACAGGATCAATACTCTAGCAATTACAGTATGTTGTCAATTGATCTCTCTCTCTTCGTGTGCACGTGCTTGTGTCTCAAGTCTAAATGTTCCACATGGCAAGGATTGTTTGGAGAGACTTGAGTTGACATTTATCATCCAGGAACCAAGACCCCAAAGTGGTTCGGCCATCAAAGCAAGAAAGGACTCACAAGGTTTCCCATGTCTTCAGAATCATACTATAACATAGTCGACTTGGCATTTCGTGCTATCGTTGGTTCATCAATCATAAGGAATTTAGTATTTCATGCAAGATCCATTTTTTTGTCAACCATCAAGAAACTTTTGGTTGTGTAGATTGTTTCTCCTCATGGGATTCTAAACACATATGGGTTCTATACATTCCACAGCAAATGTCATGGGGATTGGACTCGAAATTACTAAATTATTACAGTTAATTCATGACATTGTTTCAGGTATTAGAGGGGACTCTGAGGAGTTGCGGCACTCATTTAGTGTGCAAACAAGTGGAGCAACCAAATGACATGGAGATTGATGAAAGCATGGATCCTCTAAATTCAAATACGAAGGTTTCAAGTTCTCATGTTTGAAGCCACAAAAGGAATGAAAGATTTTCAGACTCCAAACACAGTACATTATAATTTGAAATTAGCTTTCTTGTAATTAAGTTCAAGATAGAGAACCAAGAAAGAATAAGGGCTTTAAAAAATGAATTAGAATGTCCAAATTGACCTAAAATTGCACGATTTGGTTTCGGGAGGTTATGATGTACCGGTCATAGAAACATTTTAGTCACTCTCTTCTTCTTCTTCTTTTCCCTTTTGCCTTGTTCTAATCTGGGCCTCAAAATAGATGGGCTCTGCAGTCCGTTCACTCAATGATCATATATGAAGTACGTGTTTGCTTTGGCCTTGTTTCCAATTTACCTTAATTATGGTTGCTCATATGTCATAAACATGCATAAGTAATCACCGTGATCCAAAGATTAAATTAAAAAACACATAAACCTTAATTTATGTAAGCAATGTCTAGAGTGACCCATTTATTCAAAAAAAGTCTGTCACCAAAAATCATAAATTTTTAGTTGAGTGACATATTTATATTTTATTAAAAATTATGTTAAAAATTGTCATTAAAAATCTGACGCGGAATTATTAATTTTTCTTCAAGACAAGTGGCGCTGACGGGACATCACAAAAAAAAATTAAGAAAGAAGAAACGATCGAGCTTTCTGTTTATCGCGAAGTTACTGTTCATCATCTTCAAAGTTACTGTTCATTGTCTTCAAGCTCGCGATTGCCTGGCCAAAACGCCTGCGTCCCTCGTCCATCAATGCCCAAAGTTGCCTAGACCTCTGAGGACGTTCGTGACCCTTGCTTAATAACCCATGATCGCCGGTTGCTCGCAGATCTGAAATTTCATATCTAGGCAAGTGTTTTAGGAGGGGTGAGTCCCTTGACGACGATTTAGTCGCGGTGAGCTTCGAAGCCAGATCTGGCCATTGTGGTCGCTTGACCTAAGAGCCTGTAACCTGGAGGGAGGCTTGAGAATTGAGAATCTTGAGCGATTCGAGGTCGTTGGCCTGAAAATATGGGTTTCGAAGACAATCTCTGAGCTCAACCCATGCTTGGATCATTGCTCAAGCAGATCATGAATTGGCGTTGCCAATGCTGTTACTTAGGCTAGATCTGGGCAAGCTCAGGCCCCGCTCGAGCTCAACGCCATTTGGGTTGAGCTCTGGTTGCCCGCTGAAGCCGACTGCCCGCGGTGGTCGATGTCCCGGCAAAGTTAGAACGGCGATGGCATGCCGACCATCTGCGATCTCTCTCTCATCGTGATGAACGGTAACATTGAATTTCATTTTTCTTTTTAACTTTTTGATATAGCACTCGCACGGCGCCACGTTAATGTAGAAAAAAATTAGAGTAAATATTTCATAGCGAGTGTAGATTAAAGTTTGTGACGCCTTTTTTTTTCGGTTCTAAGTATGTTTGATAAAAAAAAAAAAAAAAAAAAAGATGATGAAGAAGAAACACACTTTGGTTGTCATGTCCAGACACGAACGCCAGTGAAGCAAGATGATTGAGGTGGCAACTAAAGTAAATGATGATTGATCCACGTTTTGATGACACACATTAAGTGATAATTAAGGAATCAAAACCCATACCGTTGACCTGTCCATCTCCCTTTCTCCCAAAGCAATGGGAAAAGGAACAGTTGGAACAAATTCTCAACTGTTCGTTTCCCCCACTCCATATCTTTCCTTTTATATTCTCAGTTTTTCTCGAGACCTTCGGTAGCTACTTCCTCACTATTTTCGTTTGGTAGTGGGGAAAAAGAATAACACTTTCAAAAATTAAGAAAAAAACCTTATAAAAAAAGAAAAAAGAAATTGGCACGAGGCTACATAAACATAATGTTCATTAAAATTTACTGGACTAGTGTGCGAATACTCGCATAAATGAAGATGAACCTTGACTATGATATTGTACTAAAAAATTAAATCCAAAAATTTAAATTTATATGTGAATAGAGACTACACAAATGTAAATAGCCTCATTATAATCTAATGAAATGATATATCGAGAACGAGATATGCAGCATGATTTGTCCAAGTCAACCTAAGCTAACTTGTCCCATTGAATTGAGAAACAAAATATCGAAATTGACATAAAATGTCACGATTTTTAATTGTTAAGCATCAATGATATCACGAAATAATTTAAGACAAATTTTGAATGCTTTTATGCTATCTATGCCATACATCATTTGATTTGATAATAGTAGTTATAATACCAGACGGTTAAAATAAATGGTTAGAATCTCTAAACATAATCACATGCTTTTTTTGGGAGACATTAATGACCTCAATTTTAAGATACTTAAAAGGAAATCAGTTCTTCTTGTTGGGTGAACAAAAATGGCTGCTATTATCTTCTTTATCCACATAATCTTATGCAGCAACTGGACGTGATTAAATATGCATATTTAAAAAAAATAAAAAATAGAACTGATTATTATTAAATGACGCCGACATGAATCTTTTAGTATTAACAAACTAAAAGATAGAATTAACAATATTAAAGTATTTGCGGCTAACATGGGGACAGCAAAACCTTTCTGACACTCAAAAGACAAACGCATGGCAGCTCCTCGACATTTTCCCACGTTTATAAGGCCAACATACCATCGCCCTCGTCACTTGCGCACTCCACTTTTCAATTCAAGCTGTCTCTCTTTCTCTCGAAACCCTACCATGTGTATTCATTCGCTTGAAACTTTCTCATACCATCTCCACCTTTGAACCTGAACTAGAGCTTCTGACAGAAAAGAAGGGAAAAAACACTTGAACTCGAGCTCAAGCCGACGACGGCGTCTCACGGCGGCGCCGGCGATCATTCCGCCGGCCGTACCAATGGATCTTGCGCGTCGTTTTCCAAAACCCTCTTCCAAGAATCAAGTCTTGAGCTGGAAAAGGCAAAACCTTTCGCAAAATCACGGGAAGAAATAGCGTCCGTTACCGTTCTTGACGGTGGCGACCATGGCGAGATGGGGTCCCGGTCGCCCTTGTACTTGAACCTAACCCGAATCGGTTCTCCTCGGTCACAATCAAAGCCCCGTGCAGACGAGCTAGGATGCTGTGGGTCGCTTTCCCGTTCGGGTCCCTTGCCAGAAGTAGCCATTGGCGATGGCAAGATTGGAGCTGGGTCGCGCTTGCATTCATGCCTGACCAGGGCCGAACCCTGTTTGGCTCTGGCCGTGAAGGCGGCGAAGGTCGTAGAGGAAGTGGAAGAGGAGGAGGTCGCGACCATTGCTGATCCCAGGGATGGGACCATGTTATTGCCGTCGTGCTCGTGGCAGGCAGCAGCGGACGATGTGGGGAAGCCGATGGAGGGGCTGGGAGAGGCGGGGCCAACGCCGTTCCTGAGGAAGACGTATCAGATGGTGTCGGACCCGGGTACGGACCCGGTGGTGTCGTGGGGTTTGAGGCGGGACAGCTTCGTGGTGTGGGACCAGCGGGAGTTCTCCAAGCAGGTCCTGCCTCGATACTTCAAGCACTCCAACTTTTCCAGCTTCCTCAGGCAGCTCAACACTTACGTGGGTACTTCTTCATGTTTTGATAAAAGCAAACCTATATCATTTGTTGCGGTCGTTATCTATTTTATTGATGTGCATAAAGTATGTGTATGTGTGTTTTGGTTTAACTCTTCGGTTCTTTTTTTCGGATGTCGTCAAAAGTGTGGTCCTCTTACAGCATCCAGCGGATAGTCCCCGGGGCAAGGGGCTAGGCTCCAAGGGACTCCACTCAAAACGTTTGCTCAGGTGTTGAGACTTAATTTAACCCATTTTGTCGGTTACTATTTGTGCTTTACCCTAGTATAGGGGACAAGGAACTAGGGCACAAGGAACCAAGAAACCTGAAAAGGTGGGCGAGATACACAGATTCTATGTGAAATTTCATGTATCACGTGGCACATGTTCACAAAAATTTGCATCAAGTGGCTGGTGGACGATGGCCCCTACTAGGCCCTCGGTCCATCATCATATTCAAGTGATTATGCTTTAGACGGTAGTTTGCAGAAAGTACCAGCCATGATATCAGAACACCCGTCTAAGATTATCTTCTTACTGGATTCAGAAATGCACTACAGCAGTTCCTTTATAGTGGTTCGCATTTTGCATTTTACTGCTTCAATTGTCCATTATGCACTTTCTAGCTAAAGATAAGTTTCCTCTGGCCATTGCTTTGTATCTATCCAGTGTTCTGTAAAGCCTTCTGATACCTTTCTTCTTTACGGGCAAGACCAGAAGCATAATTCTGCCTGTTGTGTTCATATTATATGTAGTAGTATCGGGATTGATTTTGAGTTGTTTGCCTTTACTCTTAAAATTTTCCACACACTTTGTGCTGGTATTTGGATCATTGTAAAGGATCTCTCCTTGACATGCATTATAAGCCGTGTTCTTTCTAGATTGGCCTAGTAATACCCCTTGTGAACATCTTCCATTGAAATTTTCTGGGCCTTCATTCTGCTTATTTCTACTCCTTAGCCTTTGGTTCAATATGAACTCATAGACGTAGCTTCTTCCTATCTTCTATTCTTTATGCATCATAATTCAAAATATGTCTCAGGGTTTTAGGAAGATCAATCCAGATCGATGGGAGTTTGTGAACCAAGGTTTTAAGAAAGGGAATAAGCACTTGCTGAAGAATATAAAGAGGAGACGCAAATTCAGTGAGCATAGAAAAACATCGAGTAGTACTGTCACCTCTGATTACCAGAAAGCTGAAAATGAAGTGGAACTCGACACGCTTAAGAAGGGCCAGGAAGCGTTGAAGACCAAGATTCTTAAACTAAGAGAAGAGCGGGAGAACTTTCAGCATGAGATTGAGCAAGTCGCAGAGCGGGTTCGCCATGCTGAGTGCAGGAACCAGCAGATATTCCTCTTCCTCACAAAAGCAGCCAAAAGCCCCAACTTTGTCCATCATTTAATCCAGAAGAAGAGGCAGAAGAGAGATTTAGAGACTTGTGAATCGAGCAAGAAGAGCAAATTGCTTGGTTCCGATGCTGAAGCCACCAAATTCTTGAATGAAGCAATGGATCACATGATTAAAAGCCCAAACGTTGATTGCCTGAGAATCAGTGATGATTTGGCACAGACGGAGCATTGGCCAAATAGGGTCGTGCCAGAGGATTTTGACACCATTCAGATGCACAATACATGGCCTTCAATGGATGGTGATGATTTCAGAGTTTCGCTGGGTCAGACGCCCAATCAGATGGCCAGAGCTAGTCCGTCTGATTTGTCTTCGGTATTCCGTGGGATGTCCGAGAAACTACTCAGGGAACCCGTGGCTATTGGCGACGATGCGGACAACATAGAAGTAGAAGACCACCTGACAGTGAATGACACGGGAATCTATCTTGAACTGGAGGGTCTGATTAATGGATGGGGTACTCAAGTGAACTGATGGAGCAAGCAGTGGGACTGATGCCCTAAATTTCCATGTACTCCGGTGCCGCCCTTTATGTTATTTTCTTGCCCTTTGGGGTTCCTTTTTGTTATTTTAAGCTGGACATTAGAATCATTGTTGCTGCTGTTTTTTGTGATCCAGATCACATAATGCAGCTTTTGCATTGTTGAAGGGAGAGTTTCTGAAGTGAAGCGACCCTTCGCTTCACGGCATGAAGGTATATGCTGGAAACAGGAAAGAAGAAGAATCCAACTAATGAGCTAGGTTTTGGTGGGTCAATGGAATATGCTTGTGTACATATGCTGTAGTTTCTTACTATTTCACCGTTGTATCAAAGTCCTCCCACTGTTGTTTTCTCAACTTTGCACAATTTCTTTTTTTCTGTGCTTGTGTTGTTGCCAGTTATGCGGAAGTAAAAGCGTTCATAGTGCGAAAAAGTTCATGTTCACTTTTTATGGGAAGAGCTTTCTGAAATGTTTTACATGACCAAATGCTAACCAGAAGTTACAAGATTTGTCTATGTATTCTCTACTGGGAAACATCTTTTTTTTTTTTTTTTTTAAAAAACTAAATGCGCTTCTTGTGAATCTAATATGTGTGCTTATTGCAAGCTTCAATGTGCCAAGATGGGAGACACTGATTGATACCGTAATTGGACCTTATTCATGAGGACACTACTTAGTCATGAGGACCTAAATCAAACTGCTCAAAATTAAAGGAGATCAAATGAAAAGTATTGTAAATTACATATCTTCTAATTGCTTAAGTTTTTAGAATAATTGGTAACGATCTCATAAAATCTCATATGTTATCAAATTTTGAGATTTTGAATTTAAATCTTTACAAGCTTCATTTGCTTTCCCAATGAAATATATTCACGTTTAGTACTATGTAAAAAGACCAATCTAAGCATGAGGGAGGGTGTTAGAATAATTTAAATAATAAATCATACATTCATCTAATAATAACAATTGATAGTGGTATCACAAAATCTCACAAGCATATTCTTTAGTATTAGAGTTTTAATCCCTCAAAATGGTTGGCAAAGTTTTTCATGAAAATTTCAAATAGCCTTTTAAAAGAGTCCTCAAAGTGAATATTGTCTTTAATTAGTCCCTAAAGTGGGCAACTAAGTATCAAAATTGCTCCTAGCTTACTAGCCGATGAGCATGTGCGTATCATGTGGCACTTTCTGTTGAGGCTAATGATACAACAAGATCGGGTGAATTCAGTTTATTTTCAAAACATGACAATTTTTCATGGAATTACTCAATCTAGGTTGATAGATGCAAGAACAATAGATAATATAAGATGCAAGATACTTCTATTAGGGGTTCGTTCGTTTCGCGGAAAATGAGCAATTTCTGGAAAATATTTTCCCAGAAGTCATTTTCTAGGAAAATAACAATATTTTTTGGTGTTCGGTTAAAACTTGAAAATGTTTTGGAAAATATTTTCCAAGGAAAATATTTTTCGCTCTCCAGATTGGCGAATGCGAGTGTCAAGCTCAAGGCTCGCTAGATCGACGAGTGCGAATTTGAGATCGACAAGCTTGAGGTTCACTTAGTTTGACGACTAGCCAAGAAATAAGAATATGGGAAAAAAAAAAAAAAGAAAGAAAAACGAAATTAAAAATAATTCGAATTAAAAAAAGAAAAAGAAAATTAAAAAATAATTCCAATGAAAAAAGAAAAGAAGAAATATAAAAGGAAGGAGGAAGTTAGGATTTGTAGAGGTGTGAAATAAGAGAGATCAAATGAGGAAAATGTTTTCCACTTTTCAAAAGTGAAAAATATTTTCCCATACTTTATAAGACATTTTTTCCTTTGATGAAAAACATTTTCCTCAAGGAATTTATTTTCCGTGAAATGAACATTGGAAAATCCAGGAAAACATTTTCCCGAAAATTATTTTCCACGAAACAAACGGACCCTAGATAAATGATGGAAGTACACCACAGGTGCCAAAATTTGGCACGAATGGACACTTAAGTGCCAAAAGTTCGGAAAGTGACACTTTTTTTAAAAAGTGGGATACTTATGGCCTGCATGGTAATGTTTCTATTTCTTTTAATTTTTGTTCTTTTGTTTCTCGGAACAAAAAAAAAAAGCAAAAATCCGTTTGGTAATGCCAACTTATTTTTCTATTCCCTAGAATAGAAAAGTAGCCGATGAATAGATTTGGAATAGAAACAAAAAACAAAAAAAAGTAATTTCTTGTTCTTGGAAATAATTTCTAGAAATAAGTCAATTTTTTCTTTTTTATTTTTCTTTTGTTCTTCTTCCTTGCTACAGCCACTGCCGGCCCCTTACCAATCGCTGGCCACCTCCAGTTGCTTGTGGCCTGACTGTCGACCACCGTCGCCTAACCATAGGCGACTGTCGTCGCCACTGCCCACAGCCCCCACCTACCACCCTTGTCGACCGATGACTGCCACCGCCGCCGCCAGACCACTGGTAGCCTACCACCGCCGCCTCGCTGACCGTCACCATCAACTGCCGCCACACAACCGCTGCTCATAGCCGGCCGACGATTGCTATCGCTGCCTCGCCGCCACACGACCGCCGCCCACAACCCGCCGATCGCCATTGCTGGCGATCGGCGGTCAAGCGACGGTCATGCAACAAAGGGCGGCGGTCGACGGTCCATGAGCAAGAACAAAAAAATGAATAAATACAAAAATTTATAAATCATACCAAATACATTTCTATTCTTTTTCTATTTCAAGAATAGAAATTTTGTATCATTGCCAAATGCGTTATTTTACTTAGAAATTATTCCATGAAGTAGAAATAAAAAGAACTATTTCTGAAAAGAAATTGTTCTCCGAAGTAGAAGCATTATCATGCGTACCCTTAAGTGCCATCTCCACTAAACCCCCACCGGAAATCTTACGTGGCAATTTTTTATTATTTTTCTCACTTACTTGGCTCGCCACAGAGCTAACTCAGTAAGAAACGCAAAAACGACGTCGTTTTTGCGCGAATTCAAATTTTAATATAAAAATTAATTTAATAAAATTATTATGATTATGATTATGATTATGATTATGATTATTATTATGATTATGATTATTATTATTATTATTATTATTATTATTATTATTATTATTATTATTATTATTGTTATTGTTGTTGTTGTTGTTGTTGTTGTTGTTGTTGTTGTTATTATTCTTATTCTTATTATTATTATTATTATTATTATTCTTATTATTATTATTATTCTTATTCTTATTATTATTATTATAAAATAAAAAGGAGGAGGAGGGAGGAAGAAGGCGACTAAGGGTTGAGCCCTTGTCGCCGCCACCTCCTCGCCGTCGCCGTGAAGGGTTGGCGAGGGGTCGGTGACCTCGGCCAACGTTGCCCCCACCGTCGCCGACCCTTCCGGAGACGGGGGAGGCGGCAACGGCGAGAGCCCTCAGCCGCGTGCCTCCTCTCTCTCCCCCCTCCCCGCTTTTTTTTTTTTTTTTTTTTGAATGTTTTAAATAAATTTAGTTTTAAATTTAATTTAATTTAATTTTATATTAATTATTTACCACGTTAGAGACAAAATGACAGCGTGCAAAAAGACGTTTTGCACTTACCTTGCCGGAAAATCGCCACGTCAACATTTTGGTTGAATTTTCTCCCCGTTGGCACTTAAGTGATTCATTTTTCTCCGTTTTTGGTACGTAAGTGTCACTTTCCTAACTTTTCGCACTTAAGTGTTAATTCGTGCCAAGTTTTGGCACTCTAGGTGTCCGTCACTCGATAAATGATAAAATAAGTAAAGAAATTAAACATGATGCACTTAGATTTTTATGGTGGTTCAATTTATGCCAAATCTACGTCCATTCTTACAAATTAATAGCCATCAATAGGCCAGTATCCACTAATAATTTAGTGAGTAGTTAATACGAAACAATTACTGCCTACAAACTTGTACACTCTTCAAATTACAAATTAAAGTGACTAATAACAAGTCGCCAAAGAGTAGATCACTTAGAGCATAGAGAGAATGTGACTATATCAGTATCTGTGACTTTCTTAGTTTTATAAATTTTATTCAACGTGTATTAATCTTCTTATATAGTCTTCAATAGGAATGAGCGTGATTTCAGGATAGAACTTAGAATCTAAGAACCAAAGGGGTGGGAAGCGGTTTGGTTTTAGGTGCTAAGGTATGCAGGGTAGGTTTCAGGTTCTAAAAATTGAGGGACCTATTTTGATAGGGAAGTTCTAGGTTATAGATTAATGAAACCTGGAACTTGAAACCTATAACCTAGAATCTGAAATGGGTTTTTGTGTTTTTCTTGGTTATATCTTCACGTGATTCTATAATATTCCATGAAGTTTAATGATGGGGGTATAAATTGGAACCACTAGTATGAGTTTCCATTTTATAATGAAAACTTTTACTTTATTGATATTTCATATTTTTTGTGTGTCTAAATAAAGTTATGATTAGTAAATTGTAGCAGCAAATGGTGGTTATTAAAGATGATAATTCGTTGTAATAGTTTAATTAATAATACATGTAGAGCCTTGATAAAGCCTGAAACCTAGGACAAGATAGGTTCCCGATTCCAAAATATGCATGGTAAGTCCCAGATTAAAAAAAAAAATAAGGAATAGATTTCAAGTTCCAAATGGAACCTGTACAAAACTTGAAACCGCTCATCTCGAGTCTTTAACCTCCAAATCAATCGTTATAATCTTTAAGAGAATCAATTAGCAGTTGGAAATTATGAACACAATTACCGTGAGATCTAGTCATCCTATAATCAAATTTCTAGGTAATGATGAGGTTTCCCTATATAGAGTAAGTTATATGCGTCAATAATGTCTTCTTTTAATTGATCAAGTAACATAGGTAACAATCAAATTGATTTTTATGCATATCTTCAATTTGAGATTCTAGGCCCCGAAATTAGCTATTTATTCCTTTTAACACACAAATTAAATCAAAGGAATCTCTAGGTCTCCTAATCCAAATTGTGTAAACATGTAAAAATCATATATGTTTTTTCTCCTCAGTTGATATAACAAGCTACTTCCATAAGCAATTCTATGAGTCCATCCAAACTTCCTGTTGATAATCAACTTACGTATTGCTGCCCATTTCTTCTTGAGTACACTAGGGGAGAAGTGCCAAAAAAGTCCTAAACCTTTTGCCTTTGTGCCAAATTAGTCCTAAACCTTTTTTTGGTGCCGATTCAGTCCTAAACCTTTTTATGTGGTGCCGATTCAGTCCTTTCCGGCCAATTTGGCCGGATTTGCTGACTGGACGCCGGCCGGCTGCGTGGCCGGCCGGAAGAAAATTTTAATATTTTTTTAATATTTTTTTTTATTTTTAATATTTTTTATTTTTATTTTATTTTATTTTATTTTATTTTTTTGGTCTTTTCCTCCGGCCGGTCACCGAGGTCCGGCGACCGGCCGAGCCGAAGGCCGGTGAGGGCGAGGCCGACCTCGCCGGCCACCTCGCGGGCAAGGCCGACCTCGCCGGCCATGGGCGAGGGCCTCGCTCGCCCATGGCCGGCGAGGGCAAGCCTCGCCCATGGCCGGCGAGGGATCCGACGAGGAGCCTCGCCCGGCCATGGCGAGGCTCGACCTCGCCATCCGGGCGAGGGCAAGCCTCGCCCATGGCCGGATCCGGGAGGCCGACCTCGCCCCATGGCCGGCGAGGGCAAGCCTCGCCCATGGCCGGCGAGGCTCGACCTCGCCGGATCCGGCCATGGGCGAGGCTTGCCCTCGCGGGATCTGGCGAGGTCGAGCCTCGCCGGCCATGTGCGAGGCTCACCTCGTCGGATCCGGCGCCCTCGCCCGCCATGGCGAGGCTCGACCTCGCGGATCCGGCGAGGGGAGCCTCGCCCGGCCATGGCGAGGCTCGACCTCGCCGGATCCGGCGAGGGGAGCCTCGCCCGGCCATGGCGAGGCTCGACCTCGCCGATCCGGCGAGGGCAAGCCTCGCCCATGGCCGGATCGGAGGTCGAGCCTCGCCGGGCGAGCGAGGCCCTCGCCCATGGCCGCGAGGTGGCCTTGCCCGCGAGGTGGCGAGGTTGGCCTCGCCCTCGCCGGCCTTCGGCTCTGGCGGTCGCCGGACCTCGGTGACCGGCCGGAGGAAAAGACCAAAAAAATAAAAAAAATTAAAAATTAAAAAAAAATTAAAAATAAAAAAAAATATTAAAAAAATATTAAAATTTTCAGCCGGCCGGCGTCCAGTCAGCAAAAATTCTGCCAAATTGGCCGGAAAGGACTGAATCGGCACCACATAAAAAGGTTTAGGACTGAATCGGCACCAAAAAAAGGTTTAGGACTAATTTGGCACAAAGGCAAAAGGTTTAGGACTTTTTTGGCACTTCTCCCAGTACACTAGTACTCAAGACTTCACTCAGCATTCACCTTGTCACGATACTCCAAGTCCTAACAAACTTCCTGTTCGTCACTAAGACTGACAAGAGTCTACCCGAGGACATGAAGCTCAAGAGCTCGCTAGTGGGGAGACTAATAAAAGTGTCGAAGTCGACAACGGGAGTGAAGCAGAATGAAGAAGATGTAGTGAGGACGATGAAGAAAGTAAAGGAAAGACAAGAAAAATAGATAAATAAATAAAAAGCCTCTTGATGAAAATTTCCTCTGATCATGACCTTGGGAAGTGTTACGTCACAGCACATGCTTGCCGGCGTATGCTAAGAGTTATTTATTTATGATAAAGCCTATATTCAAGACTCTTTTTGAGAATACGTCCAATTCCAAGGGCTATATTTAAAACTTCTGCTGAATCTCTGGAGAATCTAAGACGGTAGTGGGATCAATTTCAAAGTTCCTGCCTCATTATTGACAAAAGGAAGACAAATGCTCGCATTCCAACTTTGGCCACCGAAATCAGGCCAGGTGTTGTTGTGAAGCCTGCCCCAAGAGATATTATTATCTACATTTGGTGCATCTTTTTAGTACATCACAGATGTGACTCCTACCAAGTTCGGACAAAGATGTGATGAGATAAAGCGGATACACACGAATGACGGACCAAGACAAATGAATGCTCCAACCCCATTATGTTCCCAAAAGGTAATCACTCCCTTAACGTCTCTCTTAAAGGTCATTTCATGTCCACGCTAACCATTTCCGATTAATTTCTCAACCATCCCTTTCCGTTCTTAATAAATTCTTGAGTAAATGCCACAAAAGATGCCAAGCTGATATTACTCTAAATTGATTTTTGAATCATCAAAAATCTTAAATTAATATGCTCGTGACGTATTTACCTTCCATTAGCTTCTGTCAAATTTTAGTACAAAATTACTGAATTAGATGACACATGATAGTAACTCAACTGACATAGTAAATCTACGTGGAAATTTATATCAACCTGGAATAAATTTATCACAGATGTATTAATTTAAAGTTTTTAAGACGGTTTGGCATTTTTACTAGTACTAACCCCAAATTCTTCCTATGGAGAGAACAAGAGTGCACATGATGCATGTGTATCCCTACACATATTAGGCAAACATAATCCTCAGTTTCATGCATTGAAGATGCATATTAGTTGTGCCCTACGAGGAAGACTCTGCTGATGGTAGTGAACTACATGAAAGTCAGAAGTGTCTTGGTTCCCAAATTCTTACTATATTTTATGTTATCATGAAGTGACAAACGCTCAAAGTGAAAATTTCTGGAGCTAGTCTCACATTTACCACATAAAAAGATGAAGCAAAAGCTTAAATTAGAGGTTAATCAAAGTAGTCAACATAAACAAAATCCCCTTCCTTTTTGCAAGAAAAGTGTGTTACACCTTGCAACAGACTGCTGTCTGGCTCTGACCGATGTTTTCGACCAATAATTACTCTATATGCTCTAAATCCAACATGGGCTCTTACTGCAAGCATCCCCTGTCAAGAAGGGAGAAGTTGATTGATGGCACACCGGAATTGGACCTTTTTAGTGAGAACAGTGCTTTAGGCAATGGTGGTAATCATTCAATTGGTTGAAACTACAGGAGATTAGATGAAGGGCACAAGTTCAAGCATTGTAGTTCTTATTTTATCGAAACAATGTTAAAACATGACAAAATAAGTTTATACAAAGTTTAACAGTGTTATGATACGATAAACGGGATGACTTATGTAATGTTTTTTTATGTTAATTAAAATTGTGATTCTTAGGAATTTAAGTTATGAGAGATAAAAGTGGAACTTTCTTTTAATCAATAGGAAGTATATGTTAGACATTATAAAGAATGAGAGAATGACACATAGCAAACTTAGTAATTTCCCAATAAAGCTCAAAAGTTGAAATTATCAAAGATTTTTCAATGTACGGAGTCAATTTATGAAAAACCGGAAGAAGGGCATTGGACATTTAAAATTTCCTATCGGTCGAGAAATTTTTCTATAACCAAATAGTGATTTGAAATCACAGGCATATTACGACAAAAATTACAGCAAAATCAAGTTTCCAATTACCGTATAAGATACATAGAACTCGATTATCATCCTGTCGGAGATAAGATATAACAACGACCTGTGAAGCCAAGCTACGTGCCTACGAGATTACAGCTACGCAATGGGAAAGGAGACTTCCGAAGATATTGCAAACAAGCTTGGCATGAAGGAAATCGAGACAACAGCTTGAGGGGAAAATTTATGAAATCCATTTGGATTGTGGGGTCGTACGAGATCGGACGTTTGGCCATCTAACTTCCTACTTTGAATTGTTGCGCCTCGCAACAGACTGCTGTCTGGCTCTGGCCGATGTTTTTTCGGCCTAGATTCGCTCTATACGATAGACAAATGGACTACTGTCTGGCTCTATGGGCTCAGGCCGATTCTCCCTCGAATGAGAGGGACCTTTGACGACCGAGTTAGGCCAGGTCTCCTCCGAAGAGAGAGCTTATCCACCACATTCATTGCATCTTTGACTAGCATCAATTACTAGAAGATGTGGCCCGTACCAATGACCACCGAACTTAGGCCAGGTGTCCTGTTAAAGCCTGCCCCAAGAGACTTTCGTCTCCATTCGGGACACCCTTTGAGCACACGAATCGCTCGCAGATATTGCGGGAGGGGAAAATTCATGAAGTCCATTTGGATTGTGGGGTCGTACGAGATCGGACGTTTGGGATCCTAACTTCCTCTGAATTGTTGCACCTTGCGACAGACTGCTGTCTAGCTCTGGCCGATGTTTTTTCGACCTAGTTCGCTCTACACGCTAGACAAACGGACTACTGTCTGGCTCTATGGGCTCCGGCCGATTCTCCCTCACATGAGACAGACCTTTGACGACAGAGTTGGGACAGGTGTCCTCCGAAGAGAGAACTTATCCACCACATTCATTGCATCTTTGACCATACATCAATTACTAGAAGATGTGGCTCGTACCAATGCCCACCGAAGTTAGGCCAGGTGTCCTGTTAAAGCCTGCCTCAAGAGACTTTCGTCTCCATTCGGGACACCCTTTGAGCACACGAATCTCTCGCAGATATTGTGGGTTCGTACTAGATTCAGACAAGATCTCACTAGATAGGGCGGAAAAAGACACGGATAAATGGGCCCGACAAGACGAATGCACCAGCTTCCACGAACCTTCGGAAAAGATGGGTCACTCCCTAATGTACTGCCTTAGTCTAAGCATGAAGTCCTGAGCCAACATTAGACATTTCCAGTTGATTTATCTGCGTCTCTTTACCCTTATTTGATGGATCCTTCTTACGTGGTCCCCATGCTTTTTAAATTCCTATGGAATCCATTAATAATGCCAGGTTGGATTTTTTCATATCACAAAGAAAAATTTGAGCTAAACCTAATTTAGGATATTTTGTGAATTTTTTTTATTGGCTTTGCACCTGTGTAACAGTAAACGCCTCCAAGCAATATCAGTTGCAGGAGGAAAGAGGGGCCATGAACAATACCGAAACAGGTAAGGGTGTACAAAACAAGAACAATTTTTGTGTAAAGTGTGCGTGAATGTCATAAGTAGTAGTATAAAAATTCTGGGCGTCTTGATTGAAAATCACGCAATTTGTGCTTTTCTTTTAACACAAGAATCAGCTTTCCTCTAGCATCAACATATCAATTGCTTGAGTTGCATCATTTCCTTCGGCAAAGAAGGAAAGTTATTTCCCAAATCCTATTTAACTTGGTTAAATCAGAGATGGGATATGGCTTCTTAGTTTTGAGACTACCAGCCTCACATAGATCGTTCTTCAAATGAGAAATAAACTACCAGTTCATCTGAAAAATTTATTTTGCAAAAGGTGGAGGCACTGACATAAGTAAGCAGATGCCTCTGCTGTCAGCTGATCCATTTGCGACAAAACTCAGACGATATATAACAAGGAAAATAATGAAGATTAACCTAGGAACCCAACAAAAAAGAATAAGCTGATAACGATGAACTCAGCAAACACCTAAATAAAATCATAAAAGCGGGGATAACTTGCAAGATCTTCCTTCTTTAAATGATCAATGTGATCGTTGTTATGCTAGACACTGGAAATTTTTCATTGAGGAAGTTTCAAGTTGCAGAGGAAGCAATGGAGCCTCAACCAGACTAGTGGTAATATAACAAGGGACTGTTTGAATAAGATATGCTTCAAGAAAGCTCATCTTAGAAGTCACTCTGTCTCTCTCTCTTGTTCGCACACGCAATCCCTACAAATTTGTAAGGTGATGGCCATTGACAGCATGAAGAAAGTGGCAAATAAGTTCCAAAGCACCACAGCTCTGTCGATATGCACATCTGAGATCAATGCCAATGCACCTTCCACCTATGACTCCATAAGGAACGCTAAGAGCGCTAAACAAATAATATGCTGGAGCTCGCAAAGAGCATTTATGTAAACAAAGAACTTCTTAGGAGATAGCAATCAATCCAAGGAGATTTTAACTAAAAGGTTCTTCATAGGTACATGCAATTTTATTAATAACCGATGGCATTGTAAGGAAAACAAACTGGGCTTCTCAATCTGCATATTAAAAAGGACCACTGAGGTCGAGGAAGGAAAAATGAATCCAAGTATTTTACCTTTGTTTTTCAGGATACAACAATCTCATTCGCAGATCATCGTCTGCCATAGCAAGAGAAAAGGATGCTTCTCCAAGTAATGGTTCTCTTCGTTCGGCTTGTTCCAGTACTTTTGGAGAGGGCTTTCCTTGCTCGACAGACTCCAAGCAGTCTGCAGCTTTTGTGTACCTCTTACACAGGGGAAGAGCTTTTCTACTATCCAGAGTAAGATGAGAAAGCTGTGCTCCCTTCGTTAGGAGAGCCAATATAATCTTTGGCTCTTTCCTCATCGCAGCAGCGACGTACAAAACCGTGAAGCCTCTTGCATTTCTACGATTCACATCGGCAATTCCGAGATCAAGAAGTTCAGGTCATGGTCTCCGCATCACAGCATGCTCAGGCATGGTGAAGTGCATATGCATCATCGAGAGTGGTATAGCCCTCCTTCGTCAAAGATAGCATGAGGCAAGCCTTTCTCTAGAGTTCCAGTTTCGAGATCAGATCTCACAAAAAATTTCTATGCAATGTGCCAGCAATCCGTGACTTTTATCACCGCACACACGTGCAGCCTATAGCATAAGCAAAATGTCGTCTGGGGCAACCTTGTGAGAATGTCAAGTAGGCGCCTCTGCAAACAAACGAGTCTGATCGGTTATGCTGCATGTGAACAAAAGAAAAAAAATCCAGCATCTCTAGCCATAATCACCTATGTGGATTTCTTTATCATGAGGTAAGTATACTAGACGTACCAAAAGTTTATTTTGGATCACTTGGGTGTCAAAAAATTTAAAAAACGATTATTTCATTGCTAACGCCGATTTGTTTATCCAAAAATCCGACGTGGCACTTTTTTATTAATTTTTGAAGTTGACGTGACTCATTAGAGAGTACAATCAGTGTCCAAACAACAAAAGGACGCCGTTTGGTATCTTTCCCCGAAGTAAGAACCCTGAATCCCCAGAGAGAGAGGAGGCATGAGCTTCCTCCTTGAAGAACAACACCAGCACTACCACCAACACTGCTCTGCCTTCGGTTCATCTCACATTGTGGACAAGCCCAAGCTCTTGTCCTCCTCCTCCTTCTCCTTCCCCCTTCAAAATGACCCACCTCAGCCGCTTCCTAAGCAAAGCCCAATCTACCATCTCTATCGGTGCGCTCCTTTTCTCCCTTACCCTCCTCGTCTTCACTCTCTCCACCTTTGATCCCCCTTCTTCCTCCTCCTCCTTCGCCCTTGCCTCCTTTTCTTCCCACAGCTTCTTGCTTGAGCAACAACCTTAGCCTCTCCTCGCTCACCTAGTCGAGCAACTACGACGGTGGCCGAGTGACAGCGGGCGAGCGACAATGGGCAAGCAAGCTATGGTCAGTGTTGGGCGAGGATCAAACAAAGAACCCTAATTTCAGTCCTCATATGAGCTATGTGGTTTTTTTTTTTGTAAGGCCGTCCACGTATGATGGTAAAACGACATCGTTTCTTAAGGATGATGAAAAATGACATCGTTTAAAAGCCACGTCAACTTTTTTTTTTTTTAATATAAAAGCCACGTGATTAATTTGGTCGTAATCTTTTGCCGGTGGCACCAAAATGATTGTTTTTTCTCCGAATTGGCACTTAAGTAATCCAACGAAAACTTTTGACACCAAAATGAGTACCATACATAACTTTTGGCACTTCTAGTGTACTTTCCTATCTTTATCATTGTCTCATCAGCTAGTTTCCTTTGTTGCTAATGCAGCAAAATTGAGCAGTTTGACACTAGACAAGATCCCCGGTCAGGCAAATCTCATCGTATTGAAGGGGGAGTAAAAAAAAAAACATTTCTCCCAAGTAGGACGGGAATTAATCAACCATAAAGTTGACACAATTGAACCATAGAGTCAATTTATACTGTTGAAGGCTAAATTGAAAGAGATCCAAATTGTGAGGTGCTCTTTAATGAAGTAGGTCGTAGGTCTAGTCAAAGTTATCGCACTTACCAGTAGCCCTCAGCATCGGCACACATGATATTATTAATATTTAGTAATTATTTAAATGCAGAAAAGGCAATGAAAAGTTGTAACTTTTATAAAGATAGAATATGAGAAGTTGCAACTTTTATGAAGATAGAATATTTTATGATATGACATCCTGAACTTTCTACGTTCTACAATAATATAGTATGATTTTTGTGACGGCAATTACCTTGAATATGATGTTTTGAGATTAAGTGGATAGATATCATCACTATGTTGGTGATTAGAATAAAGATAATTAAATTCCAGCCATAGGAGTTGTAGAAAATGGCCGTTATACGGTGAGATTCATAGTTTATGAATTGAATTGAGAATTTCCTAATTTTTAATTTTTTTTTTTATAATTTTAGTGGATTTAAAATATTTTCAAATTCATCAATGTTCAAAATCAGACATTCAAAATGAAACCAGATGCACAAATTTTTAGAATAAGATGTTCTAAACAAAAATATTTTCAAACGGATATTCAGAATTGGATGTTCAAAATGATGGTTTCCTAAATTTCTATTTCTCTCCATTTGGGACACCACTTCTCTTTTCTCTATCAAAAATTTTAAACTTATGCTTTGGTTTGAGACGCTGAATTGGTACTTTTGACATCATGCATGACATCATTAAATTCAACTATTGTTCATTAATGTTTTGGGTGACTCATCCCTATAATTCATCAATGCTTTGAATGATTCATGCCTATAGTTCATCATTGTTTTGTGGTTCATGTATACACTTGGCCAAAGAAGAAGAGCTCATCTTCATTTTCATCAAAATATCCTCTTGTGGGAAAATTTCATCGGACCATTTGCAACTACCTACTTAGGGCCACTTGTAGCATTTCTATTGGAACACATACTACTCTCATATATAATGATTTTAACCCAAATTTATCATTACTTTTAACTTTGGTTGGTTAGATTCATTTCCTTTTCCTTATAAAAATGTATGACAGATGGACACCTAAAGTGCCAAAACTTAGCACGAAAGGACACTTAGGGCCTGTTTGTTTATTTGTATTTCTATTCCTCAGAACACAAATTTCTATTCTTTTATTCCGGGGAAAAAAAAAATACAGAAACGCGTTTATTTACACATTTGTTCCCGGGAACAAAAAATCTATATTTTTGTTCCCAGAAATAGATTTGGAACATAAACAAGAAGTAGAAAAAACTTGTTTCTTGTTCCTAGGAACACTTCTTTTTTCTTCTTCTTTTTTCTTTCCTTCTTCTTCCTTTTGGCTAGTTGCTGGCCTCAACCATGGTTGACGACCAACCATCGAGGGCCGGCGACCTCGCTAGAGCGTCGCCGGCCCTCGGTGAGACCGAGCCTCGCCGATGGCCTCGGTGGCCAGGCGAGGTCACCAGCCCTAGCCAATGACCGACCAAAAGGAAGAAAGAAGAAAAAGAAAAAAAAAGGAAAAATATAATAAAAATATTGAAAAATTAAAAGAAACAAAAAAAAAATTATACAAGTTTACCAAATGCATTTCTATTCCTGGAGTATAAATTTTTGCAGTTACCAAGCGCGTTCTTATACTTAGAAACTGTTCCCTGAAACAGAAAAAAAAAATATTTATGTTAAAAAATTGTTCCCTAGAACATAAACGTTATCAAACGCGCCCTTAAATGTCAAAAGTTATTAAAGTGACATTTAAGTGCTATTTTTTTTAAAAAAATGGGACACATGAGTGCCAAGTCCAGCGAAGGTGATCGGAAATCCTATATGACAATTTTTTAATAATATAACTCGCTTACGTGTGGCACATCGAAGAGTTGAGTTAACAATGAGTCACCAAAATGACGTCGTTTCGTCTTTTTTTGAATTTCAATATAAATATTAATTAAATTAAAATATTAATATATATATTTAAAAAAAGAGAGAGAGAGGAAGATGGAGGTTGCAAGTGGAGAGGGCTCAACCTGCAACCTCCATCTTAAATATTTTAATTTGGTTTTGAATTTTATTTAATTAATATTAATATTAATAATCTATCCACGTCGCAGCAAAACGACGTCGTTTTTGTATTTATCTAGTCACGTCAGCATGTAAAAGGATGTCGTTTTGCACTTGTCTTGTTGGAAAATCGTCACGTAGCATTTTGGCCGGATTTTCTTGCAGTTTGCACTTAACCATTTCATTTTGCTCCAATTTTCACACTTAAGTGTCACTTTCGTAACTTTTGATACTCAAGTATCCCTTTGTGCCAAGTTTTGGCACTTCAGGTGTTCTTTTCCCCTTTCTTATGTCTTCAAGCTTGTCAAAAGAGAATTCCAAAGAAAGAAAGAAAGAAAGAACGATAGATAGATAGATCTTCTATCGCTTTTCTATTTTATTTTCATATTCCAATCTTTCGTGTGAAAGGAATTCAAAATTCCATTTTTCAAGAGTTTACAAGATGAACTTGTGGGTTATTCTTTTTTATTAAACTATTTTTTAAAAAAGGTTAAGATGACCTTAGTTCTTGATTATATTTTTTTGAAGGTGATTAAAGTTTTGGTTTTTCTCAAGCCTTCTACTTGCAATAAGTGAAAATCCCACGTGTTAAGTTGGGTTGATCCACTTAGTGCTCTTAATTCGGTTGGTTGATATGTGTAAACTTAATGTAAGTATGTGAAATAGGGATGCGAATGTGTCGTGATGGTTGGATTTATTTTCTAGATTTCGTACATGACTAGAACGTGTTTAATTGTTCTTTTTTAGGTGTTGTGACATGTGGTATGTGTAAATATGAATATGAATTTGGAAGTGTTATCTTTGCACTTTTAAATTTAACTACCATTAATAATATTCACTTATTAAGTATAATTTGCTTTTTAGTCTAATATGCTCTCTAAATTTGATTCGCTTTTAAATCTAATATGCTCTTTAAGTCTAATTTGTTTTGGTGTCTGATATGCTCTCGGAGTTCGATTTACTCTCTGAGCATGCTCCTCTTTGAGTCTGATTTGCTTTCGAGTTTGTTATTCTCTCTAAGTTTGATTCGCATTTTAAGTATATCCACTTACCGAGTTTGAACATCATTTCCCTTGATCACAACTATCTCCATATGTTCAAACTTTCCCGATCAGAACCACTTCCTTACGTTCTCACTATCCTGATCAGAATCATTTCAAGATATCTCAATCAAAACCATTTCCTTATTATTAGACTTTTCCTATCAGAGCCATTTCCTAATGTTCAGACTTTCCCGTTTAGAATCATTTCATTATGTTTAGATCCATTGTTGAGCATGTTGATTGTTAAGTATTGATTGTGTTTGCGTAAGGAGCGGAAAAGAATTAAGCATGTGAATATCACTATATAATCACATATTTTTTTCCTGATATGATTGTTTGACTAATGTATTTTTCATTGACAAATGTGAGATGAAAAAAGAAAGATTGTGTTGAAGTGCATGAAAATGGATTATGGTGGTTGTTATGTTATGATGAATTCTTCGTGAACGATACTATGTGATTAAGACCTTTGCCACAACCTATTCGCCTCCAAGCGAATTCCCTTGCATGAGTATGTGGATAAGACTCTAGAGTTAATCAGATGTTCTATCGTATATGACAGTTCTCTACAAAGTTGATATGATATAAAATTCTCTTACAACATGACTCTTATAGTCATGGTATGACTTGGCTTGTATAGTTAAGGTATGACATGGCTCTTGTAGTCATTGTAAGACTTAATCATGGGCTTTGGATCTACATGGCCATCATCAGCTAGAATGATCATGGTATAACGTGGCTCTTGTAGTCATGATATGTTGACCATCATTGAGTGAATGTTCAATGGTGTATTTATTCTCGTTGATGTAAAGGACACCCATAATGAATGGGCTGACAATACCTTGTTAGTAGAGATGTCTCGTGAATCGAGAAGGTCTGGGCCAGTGACATATATGAATTCACTTGTGTGCATAATGATAAAATGCATGACAAGTATGATTTTACTTGTGTGTATGTGGTGGTGAAATTCATGATAAGTATAAACTTGCCTATGTATATTTTTGTGTATGGTGCTAAACCACGGGGTGATACTATTGCATCATGAAATATTATGTTATATGCTTGCTTATGAGTGGATGAACATGCAATTGGTTAATGGTTTGTTATTGCCATATCTTGAACTTGTTTATGCATGATTATTTTAAACTCATGTTTGACTTGGTGCCAAGTTAAGTATTAAGATGATCTCCTACCTCAGACCTAAGGTTTTAGTTAATGGGCTTCGGCTCACTTCTTATTTTTTAGTGTGTAAGATGGTCCCCTTGGGATATGTCGGTGGAGGAGACGAGGTGATGTCTGAGACCATCAACCTTTAAGTTGGATAGTGGTTTGCTTGTGGAATAGTACGTAAGCAGTGGTGTTGGTTAACCTGACCCTTTCTCGGGATAATATATTTTGATAATGAGTATTAATGTTTATATAAGAAGAAGCATATGTATTAAACTCATACGACTTTTTTGTATGGTATGTTGTGATGTATTCTGTAGTACTTTCGCATGTGTAATTACAATTATAAATAAAAATGGAAAGAACACATGCCATGCGTGATGTTTTGAGGCGTCACATATGAACTTTGATGGAAGATACTTATTGAAAGTATCTATTGATAGCCTATATAGGGAGTCTGGTTGTCTCTGTTAGGACTAGAATTAGCACCTAGAGGGGGGTGAATAGGTGACTAAGGCGATTTTATAAAATTAACCGAATGTATAAGCAATTTCTCTGATGAGAGATTAAGGAATTAAAAACAATAATCGCTGCAAATGAAAGTAATGAAAAGTAAAAGGATTAGGGATAGAGAATCAAGACTCCAGATTTATAGTGGTTCGGCTTAGACTAAGCCTACGTCCACTCTCCCGCACGGACAGCCCTTCTGGCTGGATTTCACTAAGAATCAAAAAGAGTGTTTACAATCTCACGCCCTTGATTCCACAGTGTAGAGACTCTACAACACTTCCTCAATGTCTCACCACACTTCAGTCTCTCTTTTGATTACATGTATTGCTCGAAGAATAAGATCACAAAATAACAAGGAGATTCAGACTTTGGAATTCTTCTATCCGGCACCCTTCAACAACTTAAGCGTCTCTCTTAAATACTTCTTCATGCCTTCATTACCGTTGGCACCTTCCAAAGAAGTTCTTCCAATCAACCTGTTGGACAGAATCAATTTAGAGAGATCTCGAGCTCTTTAAGGCAAGTGTTGATAGCCCATCAATCCTGCTCGTCCATACAATCAGGATCTTGGTTTCCATAAGTAGAACCTTCCAAATATAAGTTGCGAATCTTAGAGAATCTAGATTTATTCGAATACGAATATAAGATATTGTAGTGCTGATTCCAGTCGAGAGATATTCCTTAGCCATTGGAGTCAAAACCATATTAGATAAAATCAGAATAGAAGTTTTAACTTGTCGGTCTGGAAACTATCCATGAGAGTAGACTTTGAAACTTGAGTCTTGATATCTTCAGACTTTGATCTTCAGACTTTGATCTTCAGACTTTGATCTTCAGACTTTGCTCTTTAGACTTTGCCAGTAGAGTCTGCAAGCCTTCAGACTAGACTGATGGAAATGTTTTGTCGACTTCAAAATATCTGAAGAGAATTTATGCAACAATCTCTTCGCCCACAAAGACATTAAGAGAAGTGAACTAAGGAAGAGAAATTGTATTTCTTTATTTATCCCTCTGTCATGAATAAATCGTGAAGATCTAAAAAAAATTGATGTTAAATTTCTACATAATTAAATTACATCATCGCTAATAATTGGTATCAAAACATGATTCAAGATCTCATGATTTTTTTATTATTAAAAGATATTATGACTTCGTTAATTTTTTCCAATTAATTTTTTAAATATATATATATATATATATATATATATATATATATATGCAAGTTAATACTACTGCTAAACAAAATCACACGTAAATTAATATTTGGGTTTAGTGCCTAGTGTTTATATATTTTCATGTTTCCAACACATTAATTGTTTTGCTATATGTAATCATATATTTATATATAATTTGACACATATATTTTTAAGGAATCATAATGTATTATTTCAATCTCATACATTTATGATAACTTTATCAAAAAGTGATTAAATCTTATGAAACAATTATTGTGTATAACAATTTAAAAAAAAAAAAAATCAATTATGGATGGCTTGTTAGTCACCAAAGTGGCCGAACCTTAAGGTCTCTTGAATTTTTAAAATTTATAATGTTTTATTCAAGAACTTAAGGATTCACCCAAAGGTTAATTAATTTCTTATAATTCATTAACATAATAGTTGATAATTAATATGTCTTGTTAGATTTGTTTTTTTTTTTTTTTTTTTTTTTTTTTTTTTTTTTTTAGTCGGTCCTATGCTAATCCTACTTTAACACTCACTCTCAGACTTTTGCCTTGCCTCCTTGCAGGGCGTGAGAGTCGAAACCCACTCCTGAAATGAAATCGGTCCTACCCCAATCCCCCCCTGAGAAGGTGGAGATTTGAACCCCCAACCTCCCCCTTCCAAGATGGAAGGGTGGCCACTGGGGCGAATTTATTATTACCAAATAAAAGTTGTTATCATCATTATGGTTTAATGGATGGTTGTATATCTTAGGATTTCCCAAAGGAGAATTGTGATGTACATATATTGTTTGATTTGAATATGATTATGTGATATTCCTAAAGCATTAACAAATAGGTATTTTCTTTGCATATTTGCAGTATCTATACATATTTCTCTTCATTTGCATGCTTTGTATGTTCCTTTATTTAATGGAATAAATTTCTCTAATTTGGTGTAAACAAGTATAGTTTCATGCTTTGTATTTTCTTCATTTGCAGCTATTATTGATGAGAGTAGCAATAATGAAAAGTCTTTCTATAAAAATTGGGAAAGATTGAACTGATTAAGCTTAATATTTATGTAAATAACTAATGCAAAAAAACTTAAAGACTATGCTTCCCAAAATTGATAATGCTAAGAGGTTTATAAAATTTGTGGAAAAGCATTTTGAAACTGATGATAAGTCACTTGCTCGTACATTGATGAACACTTTGACCAACATAAAATATGATGTTTTACGTACCATGCATGAGCATGTGCTTTTTTTTTTTTTTTTGTGCTTAAAATGGCGAACTTAGCAAACAAAATTAAGGACTTTAGGAATGAATGTGGATGAGTACTTTTTAGTACAATTTATACTTATTTCCTTATGTCGTGAACATTATGGGTCTTTTAGATGAATTGTATCACTATAAATGACAAGTAAAATGTAAATAAATTGGCTAGCATGCTAGTTCAAGAGGAAACAAGAATAAAAAATCAAAATACTCATTTTATTCATCTTTTAAGTTATCAATAAGTTAAAAAGATTCCAAAAAATGCGGAATAGCAAGAATAAAGGATTACACGACCCAAATGACTCTTCTAAGGCTTCTTAAATCTACAAGGAGGAGTGCAATCTTATTAAGTGTCACTTTCGTAATAAAATTAGACAATCTTATTAAGTGCCACTTTCGCTATGTCATGGGTGCATTATTTCACTTCTTTTTATTTTGTGCCCATTCTATTTTGATTTTGATAGCTTATTATAATATTGACTAGGCTAGTGACCCTCGATATTGTTGCTCCACTGCGAACTGCTATTTCTTTTTGGCCAGCTTACTTATCTCATGGTCTAGCAAGAAACAGACCATTGTTGGTCACTTTAATGCAAAACAAAACATTGAGCTATTGCTAATAGCCTATTAGAGTTACTATGGTTGTGTCAGCTACTAAAAGATATTGGAGTGCACTGTAATAGTGGAAAAGTCATCCATTACAACAACCAAAGTTCTATTTAAATATCACATAATGATACTTTCTATCAAAGCACCAAACACATTGAAATATATTGTCATAACATAAACAGCTTCGCTTTTGTGCGTTTAGCTAATTTGAAGGAAGCCAATATTTCATACGAAATCCAGTTGTTTGTCAACAATCAATAAACTTACAGCTGTGTAAATTATTTTTCCTACATATGGATATTATACGTTTCTTAGCGAATGATGTGGGGATTGGACGCAAAATTGCTAAATCATTGTAGTCAATTTACAATACCGTTTCAAGCATCAAAGGGGAATCATAGAATTCATAGGGTGCATATGGTGTGCAAACAAGGTAAGCAACCAAATGACATAGAATAACAATAGGTCGATAATCTGAACTTGAGCAGGAACCTCACAAAATCCTACGTTTAAAGCCGCAAAAGGAATAAAAGATTTCCAGACTCATGATCAATACACTACGATTCGTAATTAGCTTTCTAGTAATTTAGGTTGACAATTATATTAATACTCTTTCAAGCAACCTTGACTAAGTGTATCCTCATTGCGAAAATGAACTTGCTTTCCGTCTGTTGCTTGCTAAGAAAGTGCGAGGATGTTCCTATCTAGTCAATATTCCTAAATTTTCTTGCTGACCCGTATTACGTCACGGCCAAACTCAAGAATGAGACCCAAAGAACAAAGGACAGCTTTGAACAGAGAACCGGAATTTCCAAATTGGTCCAATCTTTCTGCTGGAAATTGCGCGATTTGGTCCTGTGAGGTTATGATCGTTCGTGTAGTTTAAGAAAGCGTGACCATATGCAAGTAATCATTGTTTTCCAAAGCCTTGGGCTGTGGGGTCCAAGGAAGAACGCAAGTGAAGTAGAGACAGATGGAGATGGCAACAAGAGTAAATGATGACTGGTCCACGTGTGGATAACGCGCATGAAAGTGATAGTTAACCTATCAAAACGTGTACCAGCAGTCCATCTCCCTTCCCCCAAAACATAGGCAAACATCGTAGGGAAAAGAAGACAACTTTTCCATCTCCGATGTCTTTTAGTGCTCCTGCGAATGCACCGCCTTTCAGCTCGCTCATTGGGCAGCTCGCAATCCCGTCTCCATGCGTCTCTCCCTCTCTCTCGATCTCTTTCATCGGACCGCATCAACGTTAGCAACCCGGCATTCTTCATTCAACCCAGCCTCGAACTATGCCGTAGACAGTTTTAGAAGTAAAAAAGCCCCACCTGAAAATTTAAACCGATGAAAAGCAGGCCATGGCGGGAATATGGGGTGCATTAAAACTCATCAGACAAGCGATGGGATACTGGTGCAAGTGAAATAAATTGAGACTAAACCCGACCATAATATTGTAGTTGAAGTTCAACTCAAAAACTTCAATCGATATGTGGACAGACACAATATACTTCCATTGAAACTCCATTGACAAGCGATATTGGGAAAGCAAAATTAGGGAACTAAAAACAGATAATAAATAAAAGATATATTTATGTACTTGATGAGAAAGAAATAAGATGAGAATTGGTTAGGTAATAATATCTTTCTCTCGTCACGTGACAGTAACCGCAAAAAGCAAACATTGCGATGATAAATGAGTTATTCTAAAAAGGAGTTCATTATTTTTCTAAATATTTTTGCATGGAATCCTAGAATATTGTGTGGTATTATCTTTAGGGCGTGTATGATAATTATTTTGTTTTTCTATTTTTCTATTTGTCTGTTTACGGGAATAGGTTTGAAATAAAAATTAGAAATCAATTTTTTTTTTTACTTTTCTATTTTTAGAACCAAAGTGAAAAATAAAAACTCTTCTTATCACTCGTTCTCGTCACCGCCCACTACTCCTTGCCAGCCATTTGATCCCACCACTACCTTGCTTGCCGCCAGCCTCCCGCCACCACTCAGGAGGCAGAAACTTTATATTGTTGTCAAACAAATTCTATTTTGAGAACAAAAAGTTTATATCAATATCAAACGTCTATTTTGCCTCATAAATTTGTCCAATGAATAAATTGAAAAATTAATTTCTGGCCAGAAATTGATTTTTGAAATATAATGGCTATCATTCACATTCTTAAATGCCAATGCTCGTATTTCCTCATTGTTATATTTTTAATAAATTCTCTTTTCCATTTTTTTTTGACACGGAATCCATATAATTGAATGTTTAGGTTTTTAAACAACTTCGTCACATTTGGCTTCCCAACATGTTTTTCCTATATTAAACCCTACCACACGATATCAAATGTTTTCATCCAAAACTCTTATGGCTAGGATAAAAGAATGTACTTCATGAATGCTTTTAAGCCACTCGTCTTTTATCTTTTTTCTTTTCTTTTTTGGGGTATATAATTTAAGGCTCTAATCACTAGATGAGAAAAGGTTTGAAATTCTTTCTACAATGGAGGACCAATGAAGATTATGCAAAGAATCGCTATCCCGGCAGTTCCAATTCGCTGGTCGATGCATTGTATCATTGTATGCCATGTACAATGAAAACGGCGTTCAGACAAGCCAAGTGGAATTTGCTGAGATGGACAAGCAGCAAGAGTTTTTACTCGCGCGTGGGACGCATCGACTAGGCGAAAAGGCACCCCCTCCTCATACCAAGGTTCATCCTGAATCAGATCCAACGGTCCGTAATCGTCGCCGCCCTCTCAATCACGCCGTTCATCACAGTGAGGAACTCAAAACCTTCCGAGGAGCCAAAAGCAGGAGGAAAGTGGCGACTCTTGTGAACTTTTTCCCACGTATATGAAGCCGGACACCATCCCCTCCCGTCAGTCAAACACTCGACAGTCTCGAAGCCTGTCTCCTTCGCTCTCCCTCAATAGATTCGCCACCCTCTGTATTCATTCGCTCGAAAATTTCGCATACCATCTCCGCCTTTGACCTCGAACTCGGGGTCAGAATGACGACGGCGCTCCCCGGAGGCGGCTGTACCAATGGACCGTCCGCGTCCTCTTTTGACACCCTCTTTCGAGAGTCGAATGTTGAGCTAAAAAAGGCTGGACCTTTCACGAAATCGCAAGAAGAATTCGCGTCCATAGCTGTTCTTGACAGTGGCGACCCCGGCCAGTTAGGGTCGCTTTCCCATTCTGTTCCGTCCCCACAATTAGCCATCGGCCACGGCGTAATTGATGCCGGGCCGCTTTTGCGTCCTAGCCTGACCCGGCCCGAACCCCATTCAGCTCTGGTCGCACAGGTGGTGAAGATCGAAGAGGGAGAGGAAGATGAGGAGGTGGAGATCATTGCTAATCCCAGGGATGCTGCTGCCGTATCGCCGTCATTCTCGTTGCGGGCAGCGGCAGACGAAGTGGCAAGACCGATGCAGGGGCTGGGGGAGGCAAGGCCGGCGCCGTTCCTGAGGAAGACATACGAGATGGTGTCGGACCCGAGTACGGACCCGGTGCTGTCGTGGAGTCCGAGCCGGGACAGCTTCGTGGTGTGGGACCCGCACGAGTTCTCAAAGCAGGTCCTGCCTCGATACTTCAAGCATTCCAACTTCTCCAGCTTCATCAGGCAGCTCAACACTTACGTGAGTGCTTCGTCGAACGGGATCGTGTTTTTTGTCCTTGTTTTTCCTTGAAACTTTCCCCATAGGTAAGGGCAAAGTATTCGTATCAATGTGTATAATGTCTGTGTATGTTTATTTTGGTTTGACTCTGTTTCAGCTCTGTTATTTTGATTTGGCTCTGTTTCTGCTCTGTTTCTTTTTATGTCGTCCAGAGTGTGATCCTCTTGGGGCATCCAGCTACTCTTCATTGTCCCAACGGATAGTCCCGGGGCAAAGAGGCTAGGATCCAAGGGACTCCACTCACGACGTTTTGCTTATGGCACATGTCCACCAGAATTTGCATCCAGCGGTTAGGGGACAATGGCCCATCATCATATTCAAGTGATGATGCTTTTGATGGTAGTTTGCAGAAACTACCACGTCAACCATGACGTTAGAATACCCATTAAAAATTTATCTTTTCACTGGATTTGTCTTTGAGTGCTTTTCTCAAATGGTAAATTTTAATTTGGATTAGAAATGCACTCTAGTAGTTTCTTTATTGCTGTTAATATTTTGCCTTTTACTGTTTTGATGCTCAATTTTGCACTTTCTAGCTGAAGATGAGATTTCTTGAGCCATCGCTTTGTTTCTATACAATGTTTTGGTAAAGCCTTCTGACACTTCTTTTTGGGAAAGATCAAAAGCTTAATTCTGCACTTTTGTCTTCTCATATATGATGTTCACGGATTGACATTGAGTCATTAAATTGTCCATACCCTCTGTGGGACTTCTGTTTCAATATAAACTCCTCAACCCAGCTTCCTCCTATTCTTCATGCATCATGATCCAAGATATGTCACAGGGTTTTAGGAAGATTGATACCGATCGATGGGAGTTTGCGAACCGAGGTTTTCAGGAAGGGAAGAAGCACTTGCTGAAGAACATAAGGAGGAGACGCAAACTCAGCGATCATAGGACAACATCGAGTAGTACCGTTGCTTCGGATTACCCAGAGGCTGGAAAGGAAGCTGAACTTGAAATGCTTAAGAAGGACCAGGAAGCGTTGAAGGTCGAGATCCTGAAACTAAGAGAAGAGCGGGAGAATTCGCAGCATGTGATCAACCAGGTCATCGAGCGGATTCGCTATGTCGAGTGCAGGTGTCGGCGGATGTTCCTCTTCCTCTCCAAAGACGCCAAAACCCCAAACTTTGTCCAGCATGTAATCCAAGAGAAGAGGCAGAAGAGAGAATTAGAGGCTTGTGAATTGAGCAAGAAGAGCAAATTGCTTGGTCCCAATGACGAAGCCACCAAATGCTTGCTCGACGTAACGGATCACAAGATTCAAAGCCCGAATGTTGATTGCCTGAGAATCAGTGGTGATTCGGCACAGATCGAGTCTTGGCCAAACAATGTTTTACCGGCGGATCTTGATACCGTTCAGATGCACAACCCGTGGTCTCCTCCGATGGGTGGTGCGGATTTCAGGGTTATGCAGGGTCAGACACCCAATCAGATGGACGGAGCTAGTCCGTCAGATTTGCCTTCCGTTTTCCATGAGAAGTCGGAGAAGCTCCTCGGAGACAACATGGTCGTGGGCAACGATGCGATGGATGACCCAGGAATCTATCTTGAGCTGGAGGGTCTGATTGAGAAGTCCTGTGGTTGGAGTGAGTACACAATTGGGCTGGGAAAGCAAGCAGTGGGACTGATGCCCTAAAATTTCCATGCTGCTCCTGCTCCGTTCTTTCTGTTATATGCTGCTGCTATCTTTTGTGACCCAGGTCACAGAATGCAGCCTTTGCATAGTCGGAGGGAGTATCTGAAGTGAAGTCACTGAATCCAACCAATTAACATATGTGTCTATGGTAAATGCTCGTACTTAGCATATATGTTGTAGTTTCTTCCTTTGTCTCCACTGTAACAAAGCGCTCTCTGGGTTCCTTTCTCTTAGTTTGCACTAAGCTTTTTTTTTTCCTGTTTCTCTTTTTGTAACCAGTTATGTATAAGAGAAGCAGTTTATAGTGCCAAAGCTCAATTTCAGTTTCAGGTTTAATATCGCGATGCTGTACATTTTGGCATATTTTTCTCCAATTTTTTTTTTTTCCCATCTTGAAAAACTTCATATTGGTATACTCATATGGCATGCACTCCGAATTAATTTTCATGTTATAAAAAATCTCAAACAAGTCGAATGATCAGTGTGATGAGTATCTGACGTGGAAATACAACATAAATGAGTCTCGTAAATGACGTTATTTTGATCGGAAAAGGAAAAAAAAAAAAAAAAAAACGTTGTCATGGGAAAGCCTAGTATGAAGAAAATGAATCGAGATTGCGAAATGATAAAATATGCTAATTTTATTCTCACACAAAAATTAATTTGGGATGAATGTGGCATGAATACATCATAAAAATTAATATGAGATGAATGTGTTACAATTATATCAATTCAAAATGTTAAGAGATATTAACCCTTGATTTAATGAAAGGAATTTTTCGAAATGTTTGATATGACCAAATTCTAACCACAAGTTACAAGTTGTCCATTTATTCTCTACAGAGAAACATCTCTCTCTCTCTCTCTCTCTCTCTCTCTCTCTCTTTATATTAAATGCGTTTTAATTGCAAACTTTTCTTGAGAAAACTAGTTACGGATACTATTCTCAATCAATAAGCTCTTAGTAGATTTTGTTGACAAAACTATTTATAAAATTTCAAGTTTGATAATTGTCTTGAAGTATGTTGATCTAAAAATCGATCTAGTACAAATTACAAAGTCTACTTCAGATGGAACAAGCTCATACTTAAGTCTAGATCTTTTATTAAAAATAAAGGCTAAGAGAATTACTTTCATTCCCATCTTGACGCAAGTTCAAAACACAGCAAGTTTAGAATGCAACAAGTTTAGAATGAAGCTAGCCTAGAATATGACAAGTCCAGAACGTGACCAGTCTATGATAAATAATGACTAATGATGTAGTTTGGATTTCACACCTAAAAAAGATCGTATTGACTCAATCTTATTCAATTAGAAAATCAATCTCGAGACAAGTTTTGTCTAAACGAAGAAGCTCTACTTATGGAAATCATGACTCTGATTGTACGAACGGCTAGAATCAAGTGGGATCAAGCTTCTATCACTCAACGACCATCCAATCTTCTTGATACAGAGTTGTCTCATAGGTACATTTGGAGGACGATCCTCTGGAGACAGTTTAATAGTTAGTTTGGAAGTGGATGAGTATATAAGGTAATCAAGGTGATGCAGATCATGTAAGAGACAAGGCCTAGGATCTAGGATTCCAAAGTCCAAGTGAACTTCGATCACACACTTATCTTTAACGAGCTTCAATTTTGTGATTGTGAGAGAAATACAAATAGTGACCGAGTGAGATAGTGTAATCTATCACTAAGTGCTTACACTCAAAATTGTAATCTCTTGTTGATTATTTAGTGGAAACCAGCCAGTAAGCTGTCAGCATGGAAAGTGGACTTAAGCTTGATTTTTACCGAATCATTATAAACCTTATGTGCAATTTCTCTCTTCTCTAAACTCTTGTTTTTTATTTCTATGATCTATTGCACACTCATTGGGTGCTTCTAAAGTCCGTTCTATTGCATAAAAGATTCTGAATCTTGTTCTAAAATCCGACCTTTGTTCAAACTTTAATCTTGATTCATTTTATTCAGCTTTAAATTGTCAAGATTTCATAGATTCACCTATTCACCCCCGCTAGGTGATACTTGCTAGCTTCATCAACTTCTACATGTCAAAAAGGGAGAAGTTGTTTTTTTTTTTTTTTTTTTAATTCAAATGAGAAGTTGATTGATGGTACACCATGATTAAAACTTTTTCATGACAACACTGCTTAGTCAATGTTGGTAATTATTCAATTGGTTGAAGCTAAAGGAATTTATCAAACTAAAGGCATATGCTTTAGCATCGGAGTTTGAATCCTTCAAAACAGTGTTAAAAAATGACACGACATTGGCTTATATAAAGTTGTTTCTATTGATTTACATTATGATCCTTAGGATTCATTTATCTAAAGAAAAAACGAATTATTTAAAAGTATTTTTCTAAAAGTGATCATTCGTATTGATTGAAATAATTAGTCAATAAAAATATTTTTATTATTGATTATAATTTATTTAAAAACATTTGCGTGAATAAAGAGAATATTTATCGTTCATTCATTTTTTTTAAAGCAATAAAAGTGATCATCTTTTAAAAAAATATTTTTAAATAAATTATTTCTTGTGAAATAAGTGCATTTTTCAAGAGAACTAATATTTTCCCTAATCTCTAGCGAAGTGGGTAATTCTAAAGTCCCATCATATCAATTGACAAGATGTGTTGTAGATTTGAAGCGAAAAGTCTAGGAAAATACAAATTGCCTACAGGAGAGAGCTTACTTTCATAATTGTGAAAATAAATTTTATTATAATTAGGAGTGTGCAATCGGACCCATTCTACTTGAGAACCAGGCCAAACCGTCCAAAAATTAGGTCCGAGAACTGAACCCATTGGAACCAGTTTAGGAACAGAATAAGTAAATATTTATCACCAAACTACCTTATTTTGAAATTAGTTTCGGAATCAATTGTATAAGCTAAAAAGTTAAAACCTTAATTTTTTCCTCTAAATTTTAACCTCAATGCTCATTTGTCATTTGTCCTTCTTCACAACTCCTTGCCGGTCTTTCCCCTTCCCCTAAATTTTTATGGATGAATGGAAAACAAAGTTTCATAATTTATATTTTATGTCACGTGTTTAAACCTTTTATTATTTATAATTGTGAGTGACTACGTGTTCATCTTATAGATTGTTGCTTTTTTGCAGATATGGATTTTTGTTTTTCATCTTTTACTTCGAACCAGTTTGTTATTCATAACATCAAATGATTTTGCTATAAAAGATGAACCAAAAAAAGGAACGAAAAAAAAGTTCCCTAGTAGACTATGGAATCGCACTCGAAAAACAAGTTTCATGTGATGCCTCACAACACGTGTCCTTTTTATATTATTGTTTTAATAGCATGCAAAAACTCAATAAAATTTTCTCAACCAAAGTTTCTGCACAAGAAATCGCACGAGTGAATGTATGTATTATTTTTAGTCTATAATTATTAGTAATACAATTTTAACATATCATTCAAGCAAATACAAAATACAAAAATCCTAGGAAAGGGTTCGGCCAGCTAGTGTCTATCATTCCATCCTATTCCATAAATGAGATACCATCCGACTTAGGGATTGATGGTCTTGAGCATTGCCTCATCCCTTCTATCGTCATATTCTAGTGACTATCCTACAAATTGAATAACAAGGGATGAGCCGAAGCCTAATAAATGAAATCTTTAATTTTAAGTTAGAAAAATTCTCTTACCACTTCACCTAGTACAAGCAAAGAGAATGCATAACAATCTAGTAAGCATGATAAAACATGAATAGACTTTACCTCTCCCTTTTTCATTTACCACAATAATAGTCATCCAACAATAATTCCATCCAAGCTCATGTATATGGCATAACAAGTTCCAATGCAAGGTAACAAATTAAACATCATATGATTCTATAGATGCATATGAACATGCAATATATTCATTTAATTTTTCCTCTCGAACTCTCCCAAGGCATCTCGACTTGCAAGACATCCCAACCGCTAGGACATCTTAACTTCGAGGCATCCTGCAAACTTCCACCATTGGACATTCTATCATAAGGGCATCTCGACTCCCAAGGCATCTCAAAACACTCCCTGGGGCATTTCGCAAACATGATCTTTCTTACATCAATAATGAAATAAACAACCATTACAACAATCAACATCCAATGCATAACCACATTTCATGTATAACCTTATCTTATCCCTTTTATAATCACATAAGTAAAGGATGAGGATTATAATCTTACCTCACCTCCTTCCTCATCATACCTTTCAATGTGCACATGATAATAGCATACTTATCCTTTTATTTCGTAAAGACAAGCAAAATACACATGCATTCCAATACTCATATCCATTTTGTTACTTTATCACATGCTTTTTAAAGAAACTAAATACATTAGTTACCTGGTAATACACATGCATTCCAATAATCAAGTAAGAAGCAACTTATGATCATGCTCAGAGCGTGAATATGGTATTTGGTAATCCATCCTTTTAAAGAAAACCAAACCCAGAAAACGTGTCAGATTAAGAAAGTAATCATACTTGAACTGAGTAAATATATATTCAGACTTAAAAGGTAAAGATGCTTAGACTCAATAAGAATTTCATCGTACAAATGGACATGTTCAAACTTAGTAAAATCTGATCGTATAATTGAAAAGGTCCAGACTCCATAAAATCTAATTGTATAAATAAACACGTCCAGACCCAATCAAATTTGATTGTACAAAGAGATGGGTTATACTTCAATAAAATCTATTTATATAAATAAATACATTCAAACCCAATAAAACATGATTGTACAAAGAAATAGGTTTAGACTTCAAGTAAAATCTGATTGTATAAATAAATATGTCTAGACCTTATAAAATTTGATTGTATAAAGGGACATGTGTTGGAGAAAACTTCCTTATTTGTTTTGAAGTTGACAAAACGTTTCCATCAGTTTAGTCTGAAGACTTGTGGACTTTATCGTCAAAGTCTGAAGACCTCTAGACTCAAGATTTCCAGACTCAAGATTTAAAGTCTATCCTCACTGATAGCTTCTAGACCGACGAAGAAAAGATTTATTCGATGAATAAGACTTATCCAGATGCGAGTATATCTTTAAGGATTTGGTTCGTACGGTTGAAGAAGATCTCACGGCTAGAGATAGCATCTCGTGATCAATTATTCTTATTGAAATCAATTCGGATAATTAGATTTGTTGATTGGCGAAGTATACTTGGAAGGTTCTACTTATGGAAACCTAGATCCTGATTATATGGGCGAGCAGGATTGGTGGGCTATCATCACATTCCTTAAATAACTCGAGATCTCCCTAATTGATTCTGTCCAACGGGTAGATTGGAAGAACTCCTTTGGAAGGTGCCAACGGTTATGAAGGCATGGAGGAGTATATAAGGAAAACGCTCAAGTTATTCAAGTGTGTGCGTGAAAGAAAAATTCCAAAGTCTGAAACTCCTAGTTCTTTGCTATTTCAATCGCTGAGCTTAAATTGTATTCGAAAGAGAGATTAAATACTTGTGAGACCTTGAGGAAGTGTAGTAGAGTTTCTACACTGTGAAATCAAGGACGAGAGACTGTAAAATCTCTTTTGGTTCTTAGTGGAATTCAGCCAGTGGGCTGTCAGTGTGAGAGAGTGGACGTAGGCTTGGTCTAAGCCGAACCACTATAAACCTTGTGTTTCAATTCTCTTTCCCTAAACTCTTTACTTTAATTCGAAGTCTTATATAACTGTTTATAGTCTTTTACATCTTCAGTCTATTATTCTCAAAAGACGAATTAAGTTGTTAAGTCTTGCAAAAACTTATTTAACACCTATTCACCCCCTCTAGGTGTTCTTACTAGCCTTATCAATTGGTATCAGAGCCTGTGTACTCATTTAATTGAAGTGTTTTTACTTCTAGTTAAAGATCTATGGCTAGTATGTTGGCTCCGAGTTTGGTTGAAGGCCGAGCAACACCGACCACCTTACTTCGATAGAAAGGAATACAGCATATGGAAAAACAAGATGAAAGCATTTCTAAGATCGAAAGATCCTCTGGAATGGGATGTGGTAGAAAAAGGAATCATTCCTAAAGCTGCATCAGATTCAGAAAGAGGAAAAGAAGTTGCAGATGCTATCGAGATGACTCAAGAAGAAATAACCAAGAGACAAGCTCTTGATGCTAAAGCAATTTACTCTTTATATTGTGCATTATCTCCTACTGAATATAACAGAATATCTTCTTGTGAAATAGCCAAAGAAGTCTGGGATAGGCTGCACATTACCTATGAAGGAACTGATCGAGTGAAAGAAACAAGGATTAATATTCTACTTGGACAATATGAAGCCTTCAAGATGAAGCTAGGAGAATCTATTATTGATATGTTTAGTCGCTTTATTGAAATTGTAAATGGTCTAGAGTATCAAGGACAACCAATCTTAGGACCAATGAAGGTCAACAAATTGCTGCGTGGACTCTCCAAAGATTGGATTCACATAAAGACTTCAATAAGGGAAACACAAAGGATCATGCCGCTTTCTGTAAATGAACTGGTTGGCACACTTCATTCCTATGAAGTGGAGCGAATCAACGAGGAGGAAGATCCTAAAGATAAGAAGTCAATTGCTTTAAAGTCTAATGATGATTATGATGTTATGGATTCTGAAGATGATATAGACAATGAAGAGTTAGCTCTTATGATAAAGAGGTTCAGGAAACTGAACAAAAAGGGAAGAAGATTCAATTGGAAGAAACAAAGCACTCAAAAGTTTCAAAACAAATCAACTAAGGATGATGAAGCCAATAAAGATGTGATCTGTTTTGAATGCAAGAAAAAGGAACACATCAGACCTAACTGTCATCTGTTGAAGAAAATAGGGAAAAGGCTGAGAAATACAGGAAGGCTCTCAAAGCAGAGATATGAAGTGATATTGAATGCGAAGAAAGTGATGAAGATTATGCCAACATTTGTCTAATGGCAAAATCATAATCAGACTCAGACTTTGAGATAGATACAAACTCAGACTTAGACAACGAAATCGAGGTCACTATCAAGAAAAATGTTAAATGGTATTTGGATAGTGGTTGTTCAAGACATATGACTGGAGATTCAAGTTGTTTTACAAAACTTGTTCAAAAGAATGGTGGAAAAGTCTCTTTTAGTGGAAATAGCAAAGGAAGAATTGTTGGGTGTAAAACTGTAAATATTGGAAGTCTCACAATCAACAATGTCTCCTTGGTGGAAGGACTAAATTACAATCTACTTAGCATTAGCCAACTGTGCGATACTGGATTCAAAATCAATTTCCAAGAAGGAGTATGTTTGGGAACTAGTAAAGATTTTTCTCAATCTTTTACTGGACGAAGACATGAGAACATCTATCTTCTGGATATAAAACCAGAAAAATCTCAATGTCTAATTTCAATTTAAGATGAAGCAAATCTTTGGCATCGAAAGCTTGGCCATATCAACATGAAGCAAATTGCCAAGATCTCTTCCAAGAACCTTGTTCGTGGGCCGCCCAACCTGAAGTTTCAAAAATCTGACTTATGCACACCATGTGTGTTAGGAAAACAGTTTGTCAAGAAAGTTCAGAATGAGAAAGGATATGCTATTTCAAGCATGCGAACAGACCATGGAGGAACAAGATGGACGAAAATGCAAAAGTGGTCAGGAACAAAGCAAGACTTGTGGCCAAAGGGTATACGCAAGAAGAAGGGATAGACTATGATGAAACCTACGTACCAGTAGTCAGGTTAGAAGCAATTAGATTATTACTTGCTTTTACCTGTTATAAAAATTTCAAGTTATTCCAAATGGACGTCAATAGTGCATTCCTAAATGGATTTATCCAAGAAGAAGTCTACGTAGAACAACCTCCCGGATTTGAAGATCCAAAGAGATCAGACTCAGTATTCAGACTGAAAAAGGCTCTATATGGATTAAAGCAAGCACCTCGAGCATGGTATAACAGGTTAAGTAAGTTTCTAATTCAAAATGGTTTTGTCAAAGGAAAAGTGGATACTACCTTGTTTATTAAAAGAGAAGGTAAAAACTTCTACTTGAAACAATTGAAAACAAAAAAATGAAAATTTTCATTCACTAATTTGAAAAAACTATTTTTCTTCTCGGATTACAAGCAAAAAGAAGGAATATTCACTAAGAAAAATATGCAAAATAACTCGTTCGGATTGGAGAATTGCAAAAAGACTGAGATACCAATGTCAAGTTCTTCGAAGCTGGACAAAGATGAAGGGGGAAAGAAAGTTGACCAGAAGCTCTACTGGAGTATTATTGGCTCACTTTTTTATCTTACTGCTTCTAGACCTGATATTTTGTTTAGTGTTTGCATTTGTGCTAGATTTCAATCTGATCCCAAAGAATCCCATCTAAGTGCTGCAAAACACATCATCAAATACGTTGCAACTACCTTAAAGTTAGGTCTGTGGTATCCCAAAGAAGGAGACTTTACTCTCCTTAGATATTCAGACGCAGATCTAGCAGGTTGCAGAGTTGATAGAAAGAGTATTTCCGGTACTTGTCAATTACTGGGAAACATGACAGTATCATGGTTCTCAAGGAAGCAAAGTACAGTAGCTCTTTCAACAGTAGAAGCAAAGTATGTGGCCATTGGAAGTTGCTGTTCTCAAATCTTATGGATAAAACAACAATTGAGAGACTTTCGAATCGAAGATTCATGCACCGAGATCAAATGTGACAACACCAGCACAATTAATCTCACAAAAAATCCAATTCTTCATTTCAGAGCAAAGCACATAGAGATTCGACATCACTTTATTAGAGATCATGTTCAGAGTGGAGAAGTTATGATCCAGTTCATTGACTCAAAGAATCAACTGGCGGACATATTTATAAAGCCACTGGATAAAAAGCCTATTTGGGTCTATTCACACCAGACTGAACATCACATCTTTTATCCATTAAAGTTTGAAGGTGCTCAGACTTAGAGGTAAAGTCTGAAGGTGCTTAGACTCAGAAGACCAAGAGTTACGACTATAAGTTATTTCGATATTAGTAAATAAATTTTCGTTAAAGACTTGAAAATGTACGGCTACTTATTAATAGCTAATTGATTGAAATTATCTTTCCAAGTTTCTTTTTAAATTTATAGTATTTATTCACTTTCAAAAAGGCAGTACTTCAAAAAGGCAGTTATTAATTTTCGAAAAAGCAGTTATTATTTTTTGAAAAGGCATTTCTAATTTTTTCCTTCGTGACAATTTGTCTACTTTGCTTCACTTGCTTTATATACTGTTGAAATCCGTCTTCTTCGTTTTCACTCTCTAACCCTAAAATATTGAACTCCCACTTACTCTCACTTTCACTGTTGTTTAATCCAAAAAGTTTTCACCTTTTTCGAGCAAGTCTGTGAATTTCTCCCTCGAAACGATAATGTCTTCAAGAAAGTCTTCGAGAATCGCAAGCAGGAGACCACGGCATTTGCCTGAGGGTCCTACCCATTTCGATTTGACCGAGGAAGAAGATTCTTCTCCACCACAGCAACCAAGTCAGCAACAACCTTCTTAGCAGCATCAATCTCCTCCATCGACTCAGCTAGAAGAAGAAATTTTGGAAGGAGTTGAACCTATAAGAACACTAACTCCTAAGGTTGCTTTCAAGCTTTATTCTTGTTTGAAAAGAGGAGGAACTGCTATGTCTTTGATCGATGAATTGCTAAGAGAGAGAGGCTACAGAAATGAAACTATGTTCTTGCGCGACATGGAAAAGATGGGTATTGCAGAAAAAAGGATCGGCTGAAAAAGCATTTGCTAACTTTCCTAGTGACCCGCATTTTGGTATGTCTAATCAACCCGAAGGACATGACGATGATGAATGAATATTTACATATTTCCAGCCTAGAATAGGAGTGGCTGCAAATGTTGTTGGTGATGGATCAAGTCTATTCAGATCAAAGAATCACAAGAGGGTTTATTTGGATCTAATGAAGAGAGGGGTTATGAACCCTAAGAGTGTTGATTTTGATTTTCTTAATTCGGTGAAAGTAAATCTGCGAGAGAAGTTTGCTTTTCTGAAATTGGAGTGCTTTTGTTCTGAAGCTACTGTTGCTTATCCAGATTTCACAGCTTACTTTTATTCGAATTTATCCTTTTTGGATGCAAATTGTTTCTCTTTCACAGTGAGGGATGAGGAGTTTTTGGTGGATATGGATACTTTGGCTGACATGATTGGAATGGAAAGAGCAAGTTTCCAACCAATCAGTATATCCGTTGCTCACGCTACTCTGTCATTGGTGAAAGACAGGGTTGTTGAAGGCAAGATATCCTTCTCTAGGATAAATGCCTCCAACATCTTGCTGCACAAAATCGTGATCAACTACATCCGTCCAAAGTCGACGTCCAAGACTGATGTATCTCGATCTGAAGTAAAATTGATGCATGCCATCAATGTTGGCTACAAATTCTCTCTGCCTCACACCATCATGTTTCATATGTACAGGACAGTGGTGAAAGATAAGGGACAACTCCCTTATTCTGCTCTTATTACGCGCCTTTTTAGGCATTTCAACATTCACATTCATGCACCTCTTTGTTTGACAAGCATTACTTCAATGGTGATTGGATTCAAAATGATCACCAAGATGCGTCTGAAAGAGCTTAACAAGGTGTTAGAGCGCATAAAGGAGAAGTCTCCAGTTACAGCGGCCAAAAGGAAAGGCAAGGAGCCCATGGATGCTTCAGTAAAGAAGAAGAGAACTCTCATCTTGCAGGATGAAGAAGATGAAGATGAGATGACTCTTTCAGCCTTAAGGAACTTGAAGAGTTTCGTCAGCTTTCGTGAGACTAGAGAAGAGACTAAGAGAAAAGAGGAAGAAAGAAGAGAAGAAAGAAGAGGAGAAGAAGAGGAAGAGGAAGGAAGAATAGAAGGAGAGGAAGAAGTGGCTCGAGATGACTCTCTTGAGCCTACATTGGCTGTATCCTTATCGAGCAACTCTGAAAAGATAAGGAGTGGAACTGCTGGTAAGCAAGCAAAAGAAAAACATCACTCTCTTGCTGAAGCAGAACAGGAAGAAGAATAATTTTCTCCTCCTAAAGGAACACATACAAGGGAAGCTGTGGAAAAACGAGGTACTTCTTTACCTATTTTCACTAGTGATGTTAGTCGATCTACAACAGATCCAGAGAATGTGTATGCCTCTCACCATCCAGAACCAGAATTTGAGGCATTTACTCCAAGTCACAGTAGACAAACTGCTGAAGATCCATCCACTCTTAAGACTCCAGGAACAAATTCGGCTGGACTCAACGCTGCTCTAACTCATTCAGCGGACTTTTCACGCATAATGGATGCTTTGCTGGATTTAAAGAAGGGTCAGTATGGTTTGGACTATGATATAAAAGATCTCAAAAAGGCTTTCTTGGCTACTTCAGTTTCTTTGCAAGATCAGTTAAACGCCCTGAAGACTCAAGTGCAAGATTATGTGAAGGGTGAAGATTTCCAGCAACTAAAGGAGACCATTCGGAAGCTTGAGAAGACAGTTAATTCCATGGGAGAATTCCAGCTTGTTCGCTTTCCCAAATAGCCTTGACTCTCTATTTTCAAACAACTTTTTATTTGTTCTCCACTTTTTGCTGTTGACAAAAAGGGGGAGAAGTTTGATGCAGATTTGACTTTGGTTTGGATTTTTGAACTTATCTTTCTTTTGTTTGGTTGTGGACTGTTTGATCTGATCTTTTGTCTTGCAGTAACTTAGGCTGTGATAATGATTATGGAAAGGATAGTTGTTTTGCAGGACTAACATGTTTTCTGTGATTACAGAATCGTTGCTATCCATATCCTAATCCACTTATCTTTTATGAGATATCTTGTTTTGCTTAAGTGTTGTTTTGCAGGACAAAAATGTTCAAATCTGAATGAAAGTTTTGTTACCATCAAAAATGGGGAGATTGTTGGAAAAAACTTCCTTATTTATTTTGAAGTTGACAAAATGTTTCTATCAGTCTAGTCTGAAGACTTGTAGACTCTATCGTCAAAGTCTGAAGACCTCAAGACTCAAGATTTTCAGACTCGAGATTTAAAGTCTATCCTCACTGATAGCTTCCAGACCGACAAAGAAAAGATTTATCCGATGAATAAGACTTATCCAGATGTGAGTATATCTTTAAGGATTTGGTTCGTATGGTTAAAGAAGATCTCACGACTGGAGATAGCATCTCGTGATCAATTATTCTTATTGAAATCAATTCGGATAATTAGATCTGTTGATTGGCGAAGTATACTTGGAAGGTTCTACTTATGGAAACCTAGATCCTGATTGTATGGCTGAGCAGGATTGGTGGGCTATCATCACATTCCTTAAATAACTTGAGATCTCCCTAATTGATTCTGTCAAACGGGTAGATTGGAAGAACTCCTTTGGAAGGTGCCAACGGTTATGAAGTCATGGAGGAGTATATAAGGAAGACGCTCAAGTTATTCAAGTGTGTGCGTAAAAGAAAAATTCTGAAGTCTGAAGCTCCTAGTTCTTTGCTATTTCAATCGCTGAGCTTAAATGGTATTCGAAAGAGAGATTAAATACTTGTGAGACTTTGAGGAAGTGTAGTAGAGTTTCTACACTGTGAAATCAAGGATGTGAGACTGTAAAATATCTTTTGGTTCTTAGTGGAATCTAGCCAGTGGGCTGTCAGTGCGGGAGAGTGAACGTAGGCTTGATCTAAGCCGAATCACTATAAACCTTATGTTTCAATTCTCTTTCCCTAAACTCTTTACTTTAATTCGTAGTCTTATATAACTATTTATAGTCTTTTACATCTTCAGTCTATTATTCTCAAAAGACGAATTAAGTTGTTAAGTCTTGCAAAAATTTCTTTAACACCTATTCACCCCCCTCTAGGTGTTCTTACTAGCCCTATCAACATGTTCAGACTAAGTAAAATCTAATATATAAATTAGACAAAAATAAAGATTTGATTTTCATGAGTGATTTGATCCGTGGGAAATACCAAAACTAGCTCCTACTCCCACTCTATCAATTGCAGCGGTTAGGCCTTTTCCTAATGTCCTTTTAAGGCACCAAGAGCGCGATCACTATTCCTTATTGCCGAAAGACAGATCTCAGTACTCGTCTTAGTGCTCAAGACCTTTGGTCTCTACCTGGACCCGATGAAAAAAATGAGATCACTTCTTAATCCCATCGATGAATTATAAATCCAATATTACTTCTAAGCAATACCAATCAAACTGGGAGATATGTGATTGGACATTGAACCCATTTCATATGATGGGAGTTGCCGGTGTATTGGGCGTTGCTCTCCTATGCGCTATTCACGGTGCTACCGTAGAAAATACTTTATTTGAAGAAAGGCAGGGATCACCACAACCTGGAGCTGTATAAGGGGGTTCTAGTTGTTTAACGCCCCGTCTAAGGCTCGACCGAGCTGTACAAAACAACGAACGCTATGAATGCATGGAGAAAGGCAAGACTGTAGTCCTCCCGCATATTGTGGAGGGAGGGCCCTCCAACTCAACTCGTCGCTGTCTCGGCTGTGCTACCGGAGGCTCCGGGGAAGTAAGCCCCACAACCTAAAGCGGCGAAGAACAAATAGAATTTGTTATCCTTAACTCCCCTGCCCTCTTCTCCTTACGTCCCCTCACTCCACTCCATGGAAGAAAATAACCCTTCCAATAGGGAAAATGAAATGGGTACATTCAAACTCAGTGAAAATGATTAAATAAAAGAGCAAATTTACAAATGGATGGACTCAGACTTAGTAAATATCCAGTAGAATGAACGAACAGATTTTGACTTGATAAATTCTGTTAAAACGAATAAACATATTTTGATTACTCAAAACGAAATAAAACGAAGCAAAACGAACATGCAAGGGATCATCAAGATAAATATGGTAGAATGAACAGATTCTGACTATTCAAAATGAAATAGAATGATGTAGAACGAACATAACTCTGATTGGTTAAGTTCTAGCAAATCAAGCAAAACGAGCAGAAAAAATAGATTCTATCTAGATCAATTCTGACAAAACAAACATGCAAGATACCATCAAGGTTATTCAACAACCACCATAACCACAACATGCATATCAAAATTCCCACATCTAAACCAACCGACCAAGATAAAAGTACTATATAAATTTAAACTAACTTAATACCTAGAAACTTCACTTATCTTAAACAAGCTTGAACAATTAAGGGCCGTGACCACCTCCTCACTCATGGAAACTATAATTCAAAGAAGCATTTGTTTCGAAATGAACAGAATTGCACGATATTTGTTTCTAAATGGGATAGGACTGGATAGGATAGGATAAAAAATCCATGGATTTCTTCATATCCTATCAACTATTTGGTGAACTATGGATTTAAAGTCGGATATCCTCATATCTTATCTAATCTATCGTTTGGTGAACTACTGATTTAATTTCAGATATTTTAAAAAGAATAACATTAGGCAAGTACAAATTTGCAGGTTTAATATTCACAAAATCATCCAAAACAATATATCTTTTTCAAATTAACAGATTCTCATTTAATTTCATGATTACGCATCGTAATAATCTTTTTCGTTCCTTTGAAATAATCTTTTGGATACCCCCTTCAACGTCAAACGTTTTTAGAATAACCTCAATTTCAATATATTCACTTTGAAACATGAATTATTTTTCTCTCTTACAAGTTTTTCATTTGTTTCCATTTTGTTATAGGTCCGATACCAAATCATGGCTAGGTTTTTTTGCCAAAGAGACAGAGAAACTATTTATGAAAATAAAAGACAGAGGCAAAGAATATTATAGATAATGGTTTTCTTGGCAATGAACATAGAGATAAAGTTTCAAGCCATATCAACCTCTTTTCAAGTCATGGCTACAACCGAAAGGTCCAAAAAGATAACATTAAAGCTTATAGCTAGCCCCAAAAACCCTTTAAAAAAAACATAAAGAAGAAAAAAAGAAAAAGTATGGAGAGAAAACATATCTCCTACAAACTCATAAACAACTCAATCATCACTCATTCTCTTCTCTCATCTCTTGGAGAAGTAATTCCACAAATGCTTTCCTGTCGTCTCCTTGAAATCCCAAAAATAGATGAATATTCTCAGGATCCTTCACAATTTTTCTATATAATTTTATTCTATCCATAGTACCTAAAGACATTTGAAGAAGCTCCTCATTGATTTTTCGTTTGTCATTATCCAAATCCTTGGCATGTCCGATGTGGCTAGCAATCATCTCCATTCTCTCGTTAGCTTTTTCCAAGAATGAGCCAAAAGTTCTGGCTATCTCAACTAAGCCAGCAGCCCATTTGTCACTTGCTTTAGCCCTTTTTCTTCTTGAAGAATCAGAAACATTTTGTGCTTGAGAAGATGATAGTGGTGGTGAGTTTTGACTTACACCGTTGGTTGCCACATTATCATGATTTTCACCTTCCTCATGATCTACAGCCGCATGAGCTTCTGAAGGGTCTTCACTGAGATTTCCCTTGGCACGGTCTTTTCCAAATATGGTTGCTAGTCGATCATATTAAGGGAAGGACTTCCCTCTCAAAGAAGCAACTCCTGGATAGGTCTACAAAGAAAATTATATTATTTTGTTAAAAATGAAACAATTGATAAATAAGACAAATGAGAAGAAGTGACACAAACCTTGCAATATTTTTGCCAACTATTCTCAGAATGAATATCGACACAATGCTTTTCATGGTCCCACCCAAAGCCACTTTGATTCCTCAAGTCATATATCTGATTATACAACTTTTTCAAGTTTTTCATTTTCGACTCTATGTGAGGATTACCCTTAATGCCAGAACAAGGGAACTTTTCTTCAAACCACTTCTCTAACATAACCATGTAACCACTCTTGAAGCCGTTATCGGCTTTCATTCCTCGCATAACTAATTCTTCAAGACCATCTAGAAGTGCATTTTCTTCATCTATTGTCCATATACGTCGATCTCTCTTTGCTCCCCTTCCTTGAGTTTGACTGAAATTGCTACCTTCCATTCCTAAACAGAAAACTAACTCAACATATATGTCGATTGAGCCACTCCCAAATTTCTTAAAGTAACAAAAAACAGAGAAACAAAAAACTAATTCAGCATTCAATCAGCCACGATATTCAACCCACACAACAAGATATATCCTTCCCTCGCAGGGCGATGCGATATCAATAGTGACTTTGCCTCACATAAGCAAAATGGAAATGGTAGAAACGATATGTCTAGGTAAGTAATCAATTCCTTCTCCCACTAAAGCAAATATCATCGACACTCAACACAGACACTGACAGAACAGCAAATGCGCTACAGATTGACCTCAAAACAGCAGATGCAAATATCATACAATAATATCTTACAATAGGGTTTTACATTTGAGTTGTACTTTTACTTTTTGCTAATCGGGCCATGTTAACAACCTAACTCACTGCAATCTATCAATGATCTTGATTAATTCTCCAAAGAGTAGAACAATTTAGCATTGAATGTCATATTTTCAATATCAATGCCAGGTTATATACATATAAATTTATATATCTATTCCTACATAAATTTATAATGGAACTCCAGCACATGCTACATGAAAAGGTCCCGAACAAAAGGAGTGTGCAAAAATTATAACCAAAGAAACTTTCGGATATATGCCAAATTGATTCCTAGTGTAATAAAAAGACCCTAGTGCATTAGAGATCAATCTCATTGAGAATCAATCTTTTAGTGGAGGGCTATAGAAGCAATGTATTGAACTAACTGTGAACAGTAAACCTTCAAGATGGCAATAAATTCTCCTAGTGCAGGGGAATAGAAAGGGATTAATAAGGAGGGCTTTTCCCACATCCATGGCGTGCTTCTCTTTGTCAATCATTTTCGTATTTGCCCCTTTCCTGACTAGATTTCCAATCAGGATTATATCGAATCAACTAAGTAAAATGAGATGCTCCCATCTGCCTATGAAATTGGCTCAGATCCATATATCTCTTTGGTAATAAACAAATAATAATCCTATTGCCTACATACAATATGGTCCCAACGGATCACGACCCATTAAAAATAGGAACTGACTACATATACATATGTAACAATTTGTGCTGAAAACCAAACTCACACCACACAGCATCAATCAAACTAGCATTGGTCTCCACATCACACAACAAAGGATGCCTAGCCTTAACTTACACTACTTCGACACCAATTTGCCAGGATTAGATCTAACGGACAAAGAGAAGCTGAGAAAAGATTTAGATTGCACTGATTTACACTAATTTAACACAATCCCGTGACAGCAAAGATGAAGCCTTTCAACCAAAATTGAACCCGTAAACCAAAACCCCAGCCACTCTCCATATCCCTTAAAGAAACACGTTACTTCCATACCAAAAGACTCAATAATTCTACCACTTATTGGGACTCACTTGGGCATGGAGGGAAAAACAAGAAACATAATCACAACCAAAGACAAGTTGAAAAACGATTAGACTTAAGTAACAAAGACAAGTGGAGAAAAGATTTGGATTGCACTGATTTATCACGATCCCCTGACAACAAAGATGAAACCTTTCAACTAAAAATTGGACCCAGAAACCAAACCCCAGCCACTCTCCACATCCCTTAAAGAATCATGCTTCTTCCATACCAAATGACTCAATAATTCTTCCACTCGTCGGGACTCGCTTGGACATTCAGAAAAAGAGCAACAGAATCACAACAGGTCAAAATCAAGCACCGATATAAGCATAATAACACAAGCACAACTACTTTAGAAATCAACGTTAGAGAGAGAGAGAGAGAGAGAGAGAGAGAGAGAGAGAGAGAGAGAGAGAGAGAGATTATTTACCTTTGAAAATTCGTTACTTTCGTAAAATTTTGATGAGAATCGGAGAGCTATTAAGGAGAAGGCTTCAACGTCTATACTTTGGAAACAGAAAGTCGTCTATGGGTGAACAATGTAGAAAGAAAAAAAGCGTAGGGTTTTATGTTTCGGATAAAAGAAATCCTATCGACCTTATCCCACCCCCTCGGATTTTTTTATCCGGTCTATATCCCTTCTATATCCGACCTTATCCTATCCTAGATAGCTACCAAACATGGGATAGAATAAAACATATCCTATCCTGGTTTATATCCGGACGACCAAACGCAGCCCGGTGGCTTTCGTCAGCCCTCGTTTGACCACCTGTGAGATGATCATCGCTTGCTCTCAAATCTCATATTTCATATCTACGCAAGTGTATTCGGAGGGGTGAGATCGAGAGGAGGAGTGATTGTCCTTTATGATGATCTAGCCACGACAAGCTTCAAGCTAGATCGACCATAGCAATAGCTTCAGCCTAAGAGTCTACAATCTAATGGAGGCTTGAGAGTTGAGAGTCTTGAGGGATTAGAGGTAAATGGCATGAAAATATGGGCGTCGAAAAAGTCATTGGGCTTAGCCCATGCTTGGATCATTGCTCGAGCTGATAACAAATCGGTGTTGCCGATGTTATTATTTGAGATTTTCCTTTTCTTTTCAATTTTTCACGTGATGCTCGTGTGGTGCCACAGCAGCTCTAAAAAAAAGTGTAACTACGAGTACAAATTAGGTTTCGTGATGGCTTCCAAATGCATAAAATAAAAATAAAGAAGAAAAGGAAACACGCTTTGATTGTCATGTCACACGAAAGCAAGATGTTGAGATGGCAACTAAAGTAAATGATGATTGGCCCACGTGTGGATAACAAAAATCCAATCATGACTAAGTAATAAGGGGCCTGTATCGTTGCCCAGTCCGTACCTCCCCAGATGTGGGGAAAAAGAACAGATTCTCAACTGGTCCTTTCCCCATGTCTCTTGTTTTATACTCTCAATTTTTCCGGAGACCTTTTGATGTTTTTGTCTTTCTATTTTTAGTGTGAATGCCTTAAGGGATAATTAGTTCCTGATCGGTCAATTTCCACTTAAGAATCGGACCAATGGGATCGCCCCAATTCCCTTCAATTGAGAATCGGATCATTTGGTTTTGAAATTGAATTGATTGGTCCAATTCTAAGTGATCCAATAAATTGGTTGCCTATCTTTTTTTCTCTTTTTGATTCATCATGCATGATATCTTTGATAGATGCCTCATCCACAAGCATGAGACTCCCACTGTTAAGCGGGTCAAAGAACGGTACTCTCTCTCTCTCTCCCTCTCTCCATATTAGGCCTGTTGACACATAAATTTTTGTCCAAAAATCATTTCCGAAAAAAATGGGAACTTATTTTTCCACAAAAATATTTCATGTCAAATTCTTGCATATAGATTATCTAGGCATTTAATAAAGTGTTTTAAATGGAAGATGTTTTTACTTTAAAAAAAAAATTGAAAATATATAAAAAAAAAGATTGAAAAAAAAAAAGAGAAAAAGTTGGGGCCAATGATCTAAATGTGACTAGCCAAGCCCAGGAGGTCAGATTGGAATTCAAATCGCAAATTGGGGCCAAAATTCAATTTTCAAAAGTTGAGGGACCAATTCGCAAATTTTGCAAAATTTACGCCCGAGCCCGTAAATCATCATCTTGGTCACCAATTAAGTTGAAATTGAATTCGGGCCAAGTCGAATCAATCAAATCGAGCCAAAAAGACCAAGTTTGTATGGAAATTGGTATTTTCGGATAAGAAAATAGCCAACTTTGAGGGACTTTCTTGCAAAATTGAGTGAGTACAATTGTGAAAAATGGCCAAGATCTTAAACTACTATACATGAGCTTGCTAATTGATCAAAAAACGCAGCCAAATTGATGGATTAAAGCACTCAAACGAGCTACCAAAACCCAGCCCATGGTTTGGTCTCAATTCAGAGCTGCTGAGTAAGCAACTTGGTGGCCCCACCATATCCTCCTCAGCTGCCCAACCAGCCCGATCTTTGCACGTGATGGAAAACCATTATTGGCACTGGAAGTGGACAAACATTGGTCAGGGATAAGCTACTGAAGGCGTGGGAAAATCACACCAAATCTAGACACTCAACAGCTGCAGAAGTTGAAAAAATTGGCTAAGTCAGAGAGTGGGTGAACTAGCTTAGTTGGTAGGCTTGGTAGGTGGACAAAAAGCCGACCAAGAGATTGATGATTTTGATGGATAACATCTACGAAGCATGCTCTTTTGAGGGAGGAGAGGGAGGAGACGAGAGAGAGAGGAGAGAGCTCACGGTCGTCCCCCAAACAGGTCCTCAGAAGCAACTCCAGAAAATGGAAAACCCAGAAAATCCAGACTGACCTTGAGAGAAAAAAGTGAAATTTTCACATACTTGCGGCCAAAATTAGCCAAAACCTTCAACTAGAGAGTGAAACTTCACTCAAAGATCTTTCCATCCATAGGTAGCACGTCCCAAATGGAGTTTGGGAAGGTCTCCTAAACGCCCCCGAAAAACACCCTCCTGGCGGGCCAAGAAACACTCAGAATTTTTTTTAAGTGTTGAGCCTAGTTGGTCATGAGTGAGGGAAAGCGAGTGTGTTTTGAGCAAGTGGAGAGATACATGAGGAAAGAAATGACTTACAAGACAAACTAGAATACATATAATTTGGTTTTGTTTGAATTTAGCCAACAAAAGAGGTTCTCAAGCTTGATTTTGAAGGTTAATGAAAACCTTCGTTATCAGTTCTTTCTTTGCATATCTTGTTTTCCAGTTGAAGAAGCCAACTTCCACGGGCCCCCGAGGATAATTTCTTGGTTTCTTGAGCCAAGAACCACTTGAAAGGGAAACTAAGAAGCAAGGTTAGTATCTTAGATGTATTTTTTTTTTTTTCGAGTTTGAGTATGTTTTGATCATGAAAATCAAGAGGAAAACCAGCCTGGAAAACTGATTTCTGAGGCTGAAATTTTTCTAGGTGTTTGAAATCTCTTCAAGAGTTTTGCAAGTGTGCTTCTTGGAGAGGTCGTTTTGATGTTTTTCGGTGGGCCATTCTCTATGATTTTTGTTGCATTTGAAAGCTCATGTTACCTACTTTCACTCAGATTAAGTAGTGTTTCCCTTAGATCTTGCATGTGATAAGTGTCGGGGCTTCAATATGGACATGTAACCTGTTTGCTTGACTTGGGTTCAAACCCAGATTTGCAAAATCAGCTCAAACTCGCATATTTGAGGATGATTTTAGCTTGGTTCTAGTGTGTTTTAAGCTATGATTTCTATCTAATAGTGTTCTTTGCATGTAGTAGTATAACCTTGATATTTTAGTTCCACATGAGATTGTTTATGAGTGGAGATTGAAGGCTGCAAACATGGCTCGAGGAAGCTATTGGGGCTAGTTTAATGCACGCCAAGTGTTCGACGAAATGTGCAAATCAAGTTTCGATCTTGAAACGGTCGATTTGAGCTCAATTATTGTGATATTCATGTGCCGTGTTGTTCAATGTTAGCATATATCGATTTAGGAAATTATTATTTTTTATTTAAAAAAATAAAGAAAATAAAAAAAAAATCCAAAAAATAAAAAATTTCAAAAAAATATAAAAGTGATAGATGACATCAAATTAAGGCAAAAATGACTTCTATGAAATTTTCTTAATTTTAAAAGGTCATTTTCCTAATTTAATGCTATTTTGGTATTTTATGATCATTTTTGTAAATAATCCATTTTGCATAGATTAAAATTATCTAGAGTAATTTCATGCATATTTAAATTTCCATTTCACTCACGGGGGTCCTGTCCCGGGGCGTGATAACAAGGCCATGTTATATTATTTACCCGACTTGTATCAGGTTTTTCTTTTTCGCATTTATTTTCAAATCATTTCAATTTCTTGGATGTTTACTTACGCACCGCTTTTCATTAATTTGAGTGTAAATTTCTATTCTAAATTATGTTAGGATTTGTCTAGACATTAAGGAAAGCAACCTTACAAAAACATTTGCATGGACACTTAGCGGTTTTATAAGAATTATAATTGGTAATCAAGATTGTGTGGCCATTTAGATAAACAACCTTCCAAGTTAGTGGTACCATAAGGGCGCTAATAGAAACATTAGCGTAAACAAGTCCCCGTCCCTAGAAATCTCTAGTTGCGTAGGAATCGAGACAACACTCCCGTGCCTCGATTGGTTTCTAGCCGACCCCAATAGGCTAGTGGCGACTCCTAGAAATATTTAGGTTGTTAAGAACTGAAAAACAAAATCCAACGTCGCGCAAGGTATAGGCTTGGGAGAGCCTGCACCTAATTTAGGGCCATCGGTCCGCCTCTTTAGGCAAATACCCCTAAACCTTCTTCCTTTTCCCCCGGACGGAAAAAAAGAGGTCGTGACAAGGCCCTTTTTTTTTAATATAGATTTTAAGAAAGATAAAAGATTTGACTTGGTCACTTATTCTAATTTTATGGAATCGGTTCAGTATCAAGGGAACCACCTAGAACCGGCCAATTCGTTCCATCTAAGCGGTTCTCGATTTGGATGGTTCCTTTTGCTCGCCCCTATTTTCCATTGGGAGAGCTCTTCACTCATTTAGGGCGTGTTTGTTTATGTTTTTTTTTTTTTTTTTTTTTGTTCATCAACAGTTTTTCTGTTTTTTTGTTGTCGAGAACAAAAAAGAATAGAAACGCGTTTGTTTGCGTTTTTTTCTAAATATGTTTTTTTGTTCCCGGGAACAAAATTGGAACAAAAATTAGAAACATAAAAAACTTATTTTTTTGTTCCAGAAACACTTCTTGAAGAATAAAAAAAACAAAAACCAGCTGAAATTGTTTCTTTCTTGTTTCTTTTGAGTTTCACTTGTTTCTTGCTCTCGTTCCACTTGCGCCCCCTCTCCCTCCCTTTTCCGGCGTCTCTGGTTCTCCACCGTGATCCTCTCTGGCGCCGACAACTGCTACTCCTTCACCGGCCGAAGCTTCTGACTCGAGGTAAGTTCCATCCTTCACCGGCTGCTGCTCCTCCTTCACCGTTTGATGAGGGCTTCGGTGAGAGCCACCCATCACAGATCTGGGTGACGGCTCGCTCGGGGCTCGAGTAACGGATCTGGGCGAGCAAGCAAATCTAAGCGAGCCTTCGCGCTCGAGCCCCGAGCGAGCGTTGCTCGCCCAAATATGCTCACTCACCCAGATCTGCTGCTCTGGGCGAGCGAGCAGCAACGCTCGCCAAGATTTGCTACTCTGCTCGAGCAGTAGCTGAGCTCGAGCAGCAGTGGCTCGCTCGAGCGAGCAGCAGCTGCTCGATGGAGCGAGCAGCGGCGAGTGCTGCTCTGCTCGATGGAGCGGCGGCGCATTCTTTGCTCGATGGAGCAGCAAGCCCAGCTCTGAGCGAGCAGCGATGGAAGCGCTTCGCTCGAGCGAGCCGCAGCAGCTGCTCTGCTCAATGGAGCAAGCGGCTGCCGCTCGAGCATTGCTCGCTCGATGGAGCAAAGAGCAGCAGCCGCTTTGCTCGAGCGAGCTGCTTTACAACCGCTCTGCTCGACCGAGCGGCCGGCGCTTCCGCTTGATGGAGTAGCAGCAGCTGCTTGATGGAGCACGATGGAGCAGCTACAGCTGCTCTGCTCTGCTCTGCTCGATGGAGCAGCAGCTGTTCTGCTCGATGGAGCAACAGGCAGAGCAGCAGCTGCTCTGCTCGATGGAGCAGCGGCTGAGCTCGATCGAGCAGCAGCTGTTGCTCTACTGTTGATCTATGTAACCATTCTAATGTTGCCTTTATGGATATATTTCACTGAGTGGTGGGTGGATTGTTCAATTTGAGGGCATTTTTGAGGCGTCATTTCTGTAAAATTCCATTTGGTTGGTCTGCTTTTCGTGATACATCATCCAAAGGATCTATAATGGAAATGGTTCGGTCACAAATTTTTGTGCAGTTCCAGTGGCTAATCTATTTTCTAATTTGATCGTCGTGTGGTTATTTTAGTGATTGGCTTTGTTGTTTCCTGTCATTTGAAATTTTAGTTTTTCAAACCATGCCCGAGTTCTAGATGCATTTGAATGATTAAGTTTCATTCTTCTTTCTTTGATATCTTGATGGCAGGTATCTCAGTGAACTACTCGAAGAATGCCTGAAATTAAGTCCATTTTTTACTGTGCTTCCAACTTGCTATCGTTTGTTAAACCAAGGTAAGCTTTACAATTAGCGGTGCTGCATTTGCATTGAAAAAACTAGTTGCCATTTTGGGGTTGCCGAAAGTAGCTCCTTTTGTTCTTTTATGCAAGTTAAAGGAACATGCAAGGAGCTACTTATTCCTCCCGTGTGCATGTTCAACAACCGAGCCCTTTCCTTTTGTGCACATCTAACAGACATTATTGGTTAGGGAAGCTGACTTCTTTGACTAGCATTATGTTTACCATGCATGGAATCTTCAATTGACACAATCTGACTCCCTATCAGCTTCTACCAATGTATGAGTGCCCTCAAGTTTCCTTCCGGCTGGTAGTTGTTTGTTGGAATGTCACATGCTTTCCCACAGATACATCGAAATTCATGTTATGATGACGAACTGTGAAGAGAGTTGTTTTTGTTGGTGAATGTGTGACCTTTAAAGGTTAAGCTGATATATAAAATTTTAATACTGCCATTACTGCTATGGGTTAAAGCATTTCTAGGGTTATAGCTAATTTTAACTTTTCTTTTCCAGTTCTTCTGAGAACTCTTTTATAACAAATTTTCCCCATTTAAGTTGTGAAATGCTGTTTGTGTATGGCATGTATAGTATTATGTTATTGATTTAACTCAAAACTCATATGATGCTCAACCGATCAAAGATTAAATGGCTTCTGAGAGACAGTTCAGTGCAAAGTGGACCGAGTCTATAACCAACCTATTTATCGGTTTGTTGGTGGATGAGGTGAAAAAGGGAAATCGAACCTCTTCTACTTTCAACAAAGCGGGGTGGAAGAATATACAGACTGAATTCATTAGACAGACAGGATGCCAATATAGCATGGTCCAGTTGAGGAACATGGTAAACAAACTGAGAAAACAGTATGGCAGTTTTCAGAAACTCATGTCTCAGTCTAGATTTGGTTGGGATAATGTGAATAAAAGAGTTGTTGTTGATGATCCAAGTATATGGGAATCTCACATCAAGGTATCTTTTTAACTTTTTGGTGATTTTGATGTCATTATAGATGTAAATTTTAAAATGTATGATTATATTGTTGAATTGTCATTATTGTGAAAATTGTAGGAGAATGTTGAGTGGGCAAAATTCAAGAAGGATGGATTTCCCCAGTATCCCGAGCTATGTATTGTATTTGGTGGTACATATGCTACTGGGGAATATGCCATAGGAAATGCTCAAGATTTGATGGTGTCGGATGAAGATGACAATGGTGATGGCAATGTAGGCGGTGCCAACAGTGGTGGCAATGCATATGGTGACAACAATGGTGGCAATGCATATGGTGATAATGGTGATAGCAATGCAAATGACTTTAGTGAACACCACGTTGATGAGAGAGTCTTTACATCAGACAATACTGCAACTTCAACTCGTGGAAAGCACAGATTAATAGGACTCCAAATACTAAGAGGAGAAGAAAGAGTACCCAAGGCGGGATTGCTGACACTTGCAAAGCCATACAAGATCTTTTGAAAGTTAGGTTTAGTCAATCTAGTAGTGGCTCTGCGACCTCAGGGGTTCCACCATCACCTGTAGACTCTTTCTCCGTATCTGCTGTGATCGATATTCTAATTGGCATGCCTGAGCTAGAACAAGATGTTTACAATAAAGCAGTGCAAGCCGCATGCAATAGTGCCTCATGGAGGGAGGCTTTCATTAAATCCCCACCTGGAAGGAGAAATGGACTTCTTTATTTTCTTTAGTAGATGTTTGGAAATTTATTATGGATTGCATGGGGTTTCATTAGACTCGTATAACTTATATTAGTGTTGAGACTCTTGGTACTTATATGTAATGGCATCTTATATTTGAGATTCTATGATTTATGTTATTGACTGTTATTGCATATATTTTCAAAATCTATATTGATGTTTTTATATTTTTGTGATGGTATAGGTACTATGGAAGAGGGATCAAATAGTGTGTCTAGTGAGCAGGTAGGACCAGTTGAACAATTCTTGGATGATAATGATATTGACATATTGATTGCGTGGTTGTGCACGGTTGCACTGGACGTGTCCGTCCATACAAGAGAACCTATTAGGGATAGTAAATTATCAGGATCCGAATGGATAATGGAGATTGTTTATGGACATTCAGATAGGATATATGAAGCCTTCAGGATGGAGAGACATGTTTTTCTGAATTTATGTGATTTAATGAGGGTAAGAGGTTGGTTGAAAGATAGTCGATTTGTTCGAATAGATGAACAAATTGGGATATTCTTATCTGTGGTTTGTCACAATAGCTCAAATAGAGATTTATGTGAGAGATTCCAACATTCTAGAGAAACGATCAACAAGTATTTCAACAAAGTGTTGAAAGCAATTATCAAACTTTCAAAGGAGATTATCAAACCACCGTCCTTTGATGTCATCCCAGAAGAAATTCTTATGGATCCTAGTCATAAACGCTACTTCAAGGTATGTTTTTTATATCAATTTTATACCGTCAAATACATGTAGTTGGTAATCTTATATAATCTTAGATTGGTAATAAATTGACAGGATTGCGTAGGTGCTATGGATGGCGCCCATATAAATGCTATCGTCCTTGGTGTCGAGCAGGTTCGATTTAGAGGCGGGAAAGGGATTACCACCCAGAATGTGTTGTGTGTTTGCTCATTTGATATGAAATTTACTTTCGTGTATGCTGGATGGGAAGGATCTGCCAACGATTGTCGAGTGCTTTCGGCTGCACTCGAAACTCCTGAACTGCAATTTCCCCGACCACCACCTGGTACTTACTTTGTATATATAGACAAATTTATGATTATATTATGGTTGAATATCACAACAAATTTATATATATATCATGTTGTAGGGAAATACTACGTGGTAGATTCTAGTTATGCAGCACTTCCGGGATTTTTAACTCCATTTAAAAGAGAACGGTATCATCTCAGCGATTATAGAGGGAGTGGGAGACGGCCAAGAACAGCAAAAGAATTGTTCAACTATAAGCACTCTTCATTAAGAAATGTAATTGAGAGGTCATTTGGGGCATTAAAGAATCGCTTCACCATTTTGAGACATATGCCTCCATTTACAATTTGAAAGCAATCACTTATTGTAATTGCATGTTGTGCTCTTCATAATTACATTCGTGATCAAGATAGGATGGACATAAACTTTTCCCATTATGGAGATCCGGAGTATCCATTTGGACCTAGAGAAGTGGAGGTTGCAGATGATACATCGCATGAGTAGGCACTTGGGATAAACATGCTTAGGATAAGTATTGCAAATAAAATGGCAAGGGATCACAATATGCCTGAGATTTGTTGACTTTGTGTTTCCGACTTTTGTAATATTGTTTTTAAGTATTCACTTATCAAAGTCAATGTGATGAAGTTGAACAATGAACTATATTGCTTCATTATTGTGATGTCATGTATGAAAGGATCCATGTTGAGATCTATAAGATACTCTTCTTTTTGTTAGTTCTTATTGTACGAACTTTACTTATAAAAATTTCTTTCAAGTATGCACATATGACCATATTCAAAATGTTTTTCTTCACTCACCATGATGAAAATTAAATTGATGAGCATCTCATGAGAATGACAATTCACTACCAAGTTTACACTTTATTAAAAAAAAAAAAAAAAAACACTTGAGAAAAATTTGGTACAAACTTTAGTTACTAAATTTTCTACCAAGTATGCACATATGACCAAATTCAAAATGTTTTTCTTCACTCTCCATGATGAAAATTAAATTGATGAGCATTTCATGACAATGAGAATTCAATACCAAGTTTACACTTTATTAAAAAAAAAAAAAAAAAAACACTTGACAAAAATTTGGTACAAACTTTACTTACTAAATTTTCTACCAAGTATGCACATATGACCATATTCAAAAAAATTTTTTCTTCACTCACCATGATGAAAATTAAATTGATGAACATTTCATAAGAATGAGGATTCAATACCAAGTTTACACTTTATTAAAAAAAAAAAAAAAAAGCACTTGACAAAAATTTGGTACAAACTTTACTTACTAAATTTTCTACCAAGTATGCACTCATGTTCAAAATGTTTGTCTTCACTCACAATGAACAAAATTAAATTGATGAACATTTCATGAGAATGATAATTCAATATCAAGTTTACACTTTATTTATAAAAAAAAGAATTTCATAAAAATTTGAAATAGAAATTTTTTACGCTTACCAAACGTGTTTCTGTTCTTTTTCTATTCTAGGAACATAAATTTTTACATTTACCAAACGTGTTTCTGTTCTTTTTTATTCCGAAACAGAAATTTTATACGATTACCAAACGCGTTCTTTTGTTCAAAAACTGTTCCCCGGAACAGAAACACTTTTTCTACTTCTGTTCCCCGGAACAATTTTTAAACAAAACACAAACAAACGCACCCTTAATGGCTATTCCCTCATTATTTTCTTTTAGAATTTTATTAGCATAATAGTATTTAAGTTATTCGTTATAAGTCACAAATTCTTGTAGGAGTGAACCCCATAATAATTTATAATAATTTATTATTTGATTTTTGGTGACCCAAAACCTGTTAAATTAAAAACTATCACTTAATCATTTCTCTTTCTTTTATTAGTGAGGAAGACACTTTCAAAAATAAAAATTAAAAACCTAAAAATTACTTCTGAAAAAAAGAATTTAAATCGATAGGTAGCACAAGACTATATATATGATGTTAATTAAAATTGATGGATTAGCGATGAGGATTACTTGCACAAACGAAATATATCGAGAAGAAACTTGAATTCGATACTATACTAGAAAATCGAATTTAAAAATTTAAAGTTATATATGATTAGAGACTAGATGAATGTAAATAGCCTTGTTATAATCCAAGAAAATGATTTATTAGGAACAAGATATGCTATATCTTATGATGATACGATTATCACGTGATTTTTTGTAAACCTATTCGTTGAAAAAAATGGCTTTGGTTATCTTTTTCGTCCAAATGATGTTAGACAGCAATTCACGTTATTAACGACCCTAACATGATTCTTTTAATATTAAAGAAACTTCAAAAATAGATTTAATAATCATCAAACCACCTGAATCTTTTAATATTAAAAAAACGTAAAGATGGAATTAATAAATCTTAAAATATCTGCCGCTAAAATGGGGACAGAAAAGCCTCCCCGAGACGCAAAAGACAAAAACGTGGTGGCTCTCGGCTCGCAGGAGCACATACAATAAATCTGTTGGAGGGGCCCACATCCCTTGGTAAAATACGTGGCAGTGACTGCACCACCGTCACTCTTCCGGGGTAACGGTGCGAGAAAATATTAGGTGCAGCTCTGATTTCAGCGCGTACTCATCCGAGTCCACTCATCGGGCGACACGTGTCGCCCGACGCCACGCTGGAATCGGAGTCGATTTTGGAAAATTGATATATTAGTTTCTCTTGAAATTTGCTCATGTTATCTCCACCTTCTGAACCTGAACTTGCGCTCCTGAAAATATTAGGTGCAGTTCATTCGCTTGAAATTTGCTCATGTTATCTCCACCTTCTGAACCTGAACTTGCGCTCCATGAACTCGAGCTCAAATTGATGACGGCGTTTCACGGCGGCGCCGGTGGTTGTTCCCCCGGCCGTGCCGATGGATCTTGCCCGCGGTTTTCCGAAACCATCTTTCGAGATTCAAGTCTTGAGCTAGAAAAGGCAAAACCTTTCGCAAGGTCACGGGAAGAAATCGCGTCCTTCGCTGTTCTTGATGGTGGCGACCATGGCGAGATAGGGTCCCGGTCGCCCTTGTACTCGGACCTAACCCGAACCGATTCTTCTCGGTCACAATCAAAGGCCCGTGCAGGCGAGCTAGGATGCTGTGGGTCGCTTTCCCATTCGGGTCCATTGCCACAAGTAGCCATTGGCGATGGCAAAATTGAAGCTGGATCGCGCTTGCAATCATGCCTGACCTGGCCCAAACTCTGTTCGGCTCTGGCCGTGCAGGCGGTGAAGATCAAGGAGGAATTGGAAGAGGAGGAGGTGGCGACCACTGCTGATCCCAGGGATGCGGCCGTTTTATCGCCGTCATGCTCATGGCAGGCAGCAGCATACGATGTGGCAAAGCCGATGGAGGATCTGGGGGAGGTGGGGCCAACGCCGTTCCTGAGGAAGACTTACGAGATGGTGTCGGACGTGGGTACAGATTCGGTGGTGTCGTGGGGCTTGAGCCAGGATAGTTTCGTGGTGTGGGATCAGCAGGAGTTCTTGTTAAAAAAAAGTGATCCATTTTTAGAAAATTCTAGACTACACTAGACTACACAAGACATAAAAAGTTGGCGGAAACAAACCGGCAAAAAGCAAGCCTAGAAGACTCTCAAACACTGAAGAATTTTCTGGTAAGTGGGCAGCAGAACACGTGGACAGCAAAAAGGCCAAAGAAAGTCAACAAAAGCTGCTGAGAATAGAAAAATGAAGATTAATGGAGAAGACACCAGAAGATGCGGAAGAAGCCGCACAAGCAGGAAATAAAAAGCAAACTTGTAATTTTATATTAATTTTTTTGTACTCAATGTCGGTGAAGAAAGGCGGTGCTCACGCCTATAAATAGGAGTTGGATGTCTGTTGTTCCTTGTAGCCAAAAAACCAGAAAACCCTCCTTCCCTTGTAATATCAACTTCCATAATAAAAGTTCATTTTTTACCTATACTCCCTTGCCATTGTAGTCCACTTTTATTCACATACACACTTGCCCGCGCGCACACACACGCTTCCGCAAACATCCAACAGTGGTATCAGAGCCACGTCTTTGGTTGGTATTGGGCGTTTGTCCTACCTACCCATTCCTAAAACTACCCATTCCAAATACCCACTAACTAAACCATGGCCAACTCTACCTCATCCTCATTTCCCATCCCCATTTTTGATGGGAACAACTATGATTTTTGGAGCATAAAAATGACCACATTCTTGATGGCCCAAGATTTATGGGACATCGTGGAAAAAAGTTGCGAGGCTCGCCGGAAGGTGCAAGTGTTTCAAGGATAAACTACAAAAGGATGCAAGGGCGCTATATTTTATCCAGCAAGCACTCTCGGAAACCGTATTTCCAAGAATTATTGGAGCGAGGACTGCAAAAGGGGCTTGGGATATACTTCGAGAAGAATTTCAAGGATCGGAAAAGGTACGCACTATTCGTCTTCAAACACTAAGAAGAGATTTTGAGAATTCTAAAATGAAACATTATGAGACCGTACAAGAATATTGTGGAAAATTAAAGGAACTCGTTAATCAAATGAGAGCCTATGGAGATGGGATAACTGATCAAAGGGTTGTTGAGAAAATATTGGTGTCACTTACCAAAAAATACAACTCCATAGTTACAATTATAGAAGGAACTAAAGACTTGACAACCCTATCAATAAGTGAATTAATTGGCTCTCTAGAAGCATATGAGAAAAGACTAATGGCACAAGAGGAAGATTCAGTTGAAAGTGCCTTTCAGTCTAAAGTAAATATACGGTCTCATCAAACTAAAAATGGTGGAAGGAGTTCATGGAAAAACAAAAGAGGAGGAGAAATTATAAAAAAGGAAAACTATCCACCTTGTAGTATTTGCAAAAAAACAAATCATTTGGAGAAAGATTGTTGGTTTAAAAATAAAAAACAATGCCGCTTTTGTAAAAGATATGGCCACGTAGAAAAGATTGTCGCTCGAAAACAAATAATCGAGCAAACTATGTAGAACAAAAAGAAAGTGAAGAGAATACATTTTACGTAGGCCAAGCGGCAAATAACAATAAAAGTGAAACATGGTACATCGATAGTGGGTGTAGCAATCACATGACGGGGGACGAATCTATATTTACCGAAATTGATAAGTCGGTGAAATCCTAAGTAAAGCTGGGCAATGGTGCATTAGTAGATGTCAAAGGAAAAGGCACCATCACCGTGGAAACGAATAAAGGCCCAAAATATATACATAATGTATATCTTGTCCCTCGTCTTGCACAAAATCTCTTAAGTGTGGGCCAAATGATACAAAGTGGGTATTCTCTATATTTTAATAGAGATGCATGCATTATCTATGATAAATATAAAAATATCATTGCCTCTGTTAAGATGAAAAATAACAATTTTCCTATTCAATGGAAATATGCCAAAGATATAGCCATGAAAGCTCAACTTGATGATTCATGGCTATGGCATCGAAGATTTGGCCACTTCAATTTTGCTAGGCTAAAAATTCTCCATCAGAAAAATATGGTGAGAGGTTTTCCAGCCATCACAGAAATTTCAGATGTTTGTGAAGGCTATCTTCTTGGAAAACAACAGAGACAGTCCTTCCCATCTGGAGGTGCATGGAAAGCTAAGAAGCCATTAGAACTTGTCCACACGGACGTGTGCGGTCCAATGAGGACACCTACACCTAGTCAAAATAAATATTTCATCCTATTCATTGACGATTACACAAGAATGACGTGGGTATACTTTCTTCGAGAAAAATCTGAGGTTTTCTCTATCTTTAGAAAATTTAAGAACCACGTAGAGAATCAAAGTGGCCAAAGAATCAAAGTCCTAAGGAGTGACAGAGGCACATAATACAATTCAAAGGAGTTCAATAAATTTTGTGAAGATGAAGGAGTTCATCATCAACTAACTATTGGCTACGCCCCAAAGCAAAATGGAGTAGCTGAAAGGAAAAATAGAACCGTCATGGAGATGGCAAGGTCTATGCTAAAGGAGAAAGGCCTTCCCAACACTTTCTGGGCAGAAGCAGTTTATACTGCAGTATACCTGTTAAACAGGTGTCCAACTAAAGCTGTTCAAAATAAAACTCCAGTTGAAGCATGGAGTGGACGGAAGCCTTCAGCAAAGCATCTCAAAGTGTTTGGATGCATTTGCTACGTCCACATCCCTGCTCGAAAAGGAGTAAGCTAGATGAAAAGACAGAAAAGGGAATATTCCTCGGCTACAGTGACCAATCAAAAGGCTATCGGGTTTACAACCTAAGAACCAAGAAGCTTATGATTAGTCGAGACGTCGAGTTCGACGAGAATGCTGCCTGGAATTGGGAGGACGAGAAGATCGAGAAGAAGTACATCACCTTGCCAGACATACCACCTACTCAAGAGGAGTCAACGCCACAAGAAGAAGGAGAAGTACCGGATTCCATCACTCAAGACATAACTCCACCAAGCTCTCCAAGAGTGACGCAAGAAGAATCTACTCTAGAGTCTCCAGTACTAAGGGTAAAAGCCCTTAGAAGAATTTATGACACATGCAACTTTGCTATTTTGGAACCAGAAAACTATGAACAAGCATCCAAAGATGAAGTCTGGATAAAAGCCATGGAGGAAGAGATCAAGATGATCGAGAAAAATGAAACTTGGGAGCTTGTCGATCGACCCGAAGACAAAGAAATCATTGGCGTCAAGTGGGTCTACAAGACGAAGCTCAACGCGGATGGATCAATCCAGAAGCATAAAGCAAGGCTTGTGGCGAAAGGATACTTGCAACAACCAGGTATTGACTATACTGAAACTTTCGCTCCTGTTGCTCGCCTTGATACTATTCGAGCACTCATAGCTCTAGCAGCACAAAAAGGATGGAAGATCCATCAACTAGATGTAAAATCAGCATTCCTAAATGGATATCTTCAAGAAGAAATTTATGTAGCTCAACCAGAAGGCTTTATTGTCAAAGGCAATGAAGAAAAAGTCTTAAAGCTTAAGAAGGCTCTATACGGGTTAAAACAAGCACCACGTGCATGGTATAGTAGAATCGATGAGTACTTCATCAAGCAAGGATTCAGGAGGAGTATGAGTGAGCCGACACTCTACATCAAGACCCAAGGTAAGTCCGACACTCTCATTGTCTCTCTATATGTAGATGATCTCATATATACAGGAAACAATGAGACAATGATCCGAGAATTTAAAGAAGAAATGATGAAGACATTTGAAATGACGGACTTGGGCTTGATGAACTATTTCCTCGGTATTGAAGTCAATCAAGATGAAGAAATTTTCATCTCGCAAAAGAAATATACCGAAAACCTCCTAAAGAAATTCAAGATGAACTATTGCAAAGTAGTTTCAACTCCGCTCATGACAAATGAGAAACTATTGAAAGAAGATGGAGCTGAAAAAGCGGATGCTTCACTCTATAGAAGCCTCATTGGGAGTCTACTATATCTTACTGCTACACGGCCAGATATTATGTACGCGACAAGTTTACTATCACAGTTTATGCAGAGTCCAAGCCAAATTCATTTTGGAGCAGCCAAGAGAATTCTAAGATACTTACGAGGAACCACTGATTATGGTATTTGGTACCGACCTAGTGCAACAGCTAAGTTGATCGGTTACACTGATAGCGATTGGGCAGGATCATCTGATGACAGGAGGAGCACCACTGGTTATGCATTCACACTAGGTTCTGGAATATTTTCATGGACATCTAAAAAGCAAGACTCAGTGGCACAATCCACTGCAGAAGCATAATATGTTGCGGCTGCCACAACTACCAGTCAAGCAATATGGCTTCGAAGAATTTTGGAAGACATTGGAGAAGCACAGATGGAATCAACTCCGATACTTTGCGACAATAAGTCCGCAATCGCTATATCAAAAAATCCAGTATTCCATGGAAGAACCAAACATATAGATATCAAATATCACTTCATACGAGAGGCACAAAATAACAAAGAAATCGAGTTGAAATATTGCAAAACTGAGGAACAAATAGCGGACATCTTCACTAAAGCATTATCGCGAGCCAAGTTCGAGACTTTGCGGGAAATGCTTGGAGTATCACAAAAATGGATCAAGGAGGAGTGTTAAAAAAAAAGTGATCCATTTTTAGAAAATTCTAGACTACACTAGACTACACAAGACAGAAAAAGTTGGCGGAAACAAACCGGCAAAAAGCAAGCCTAGAAGACTCTCAAACACTGAAGAATTTTCTGGTACGTGGGTAGCAGAACACGTGGACAGCAAAAGGCCAAAGAAAAGTCAACAAAAGCTGCTGAGAATAGAAAAATGAAGATTAATGGAGAAGACACCAGAAGATGCGGAAGAAGCCGCACAAGCAGGAAATAAAAAGCAAACTTGTAATTTTATATTAATTTTTTTGTACTCAATGTCGGTGAAGAAAGGCGGTGCTCACGCCTATAAATAGGAGTTGGATGTCTGTTGTTCCTTGTAGCCAAAAAACCAGAAAACCCTCCTTCCCTTGTAATATCAACTTCCATAATAAAAGTTCCTTTTTTACCTATACTCCCTTGCCATTGTAGTCCACTTTTATTCACATACACACTTGCGCGCGCACACACACACGCTTCCACAAACATCCAACAGTTCTCGAAGCAGGTCCTGCATCGATACTTCAAGCACTCCAACTTCTCCAGCTTCATCAGACAGCTCAACACTTATGTGGGTACTTCTTCATGTTTTGATATGAGCAAACCTATGTTATTTGTTGCGGTCGTTATCTTTTGTATGGATCTGTATAAAGTATGTCTGTGTATGAGCGTTTTGGTTTAACTCTTCGGTTCTTTTTTGAGGTCGTCAAGAGCGTGGTCCTCTTAAAACGTTTGCTCAGGCGTCGAGACTTAATTTAACCCACTTTGACTTTGTCCGTTACTATTTGTGCTGTACCCTAGTTTGGGGGACGAGGAACCAAGAAACCTGAAATGGTGGGCGAGATACACAGATTCTCTAAGAAATTTCGTGAATCATGTGGCACATGTTCACAAAAATATGCATCGAGTGGCCAGTGGACAATGGCCCCTATTAGGCCCTTAGTAGTCATCATATTCAAGTGATGATGCTTTAGACGGTAGTTTGCAGAAACTACCATGTCAACCATGACATCAGATCACCCATTAGAGATTATCTTCGTACTGGATTTAGAAATGCACTACAGCAATTCCCTTATAGCAGTTAGTATTTTGCATTTTACGGCTTTAATTCTTCATTATGTACTTTCTAGCTGAAGACAAGTTTCCTTTGGTCATTGCTTTGTTTCTATCTGGTGTTTTGTAGTACCTTTCTTCTTTTTGGGCAAGACCAGAAGCATAATTCTGCACTGTTGTATTCATATTATATCTAGTAGCAGCTGGATTGATTTTGAGTTGTTTGCCTTTACTCTTAAAATTTTCCACGCTCTTTGTACTGGTATTTGGATATTTGTAAGCGATCTCTCCTTGATGTGCATTATAATCCGTGTACTTTCTATATAGGCCTAGTAATACCCCTTGTGCACATCTTCCACCGAAACTTTCTTGGCCTTCATTCTGCTTATTTTCTACTCTTTAGCCTTTGGTTCACTATGAACTCCTAGAAATAGCTTCTTCCTATCTTCTATTCTTCATGCATCATAATAAAAAATGTGTCTCAGGGTTTTAGGAAGATCAATCCAGATCGATGGAAGTTTGCAAACCAAGGTTTTCAGAAAGGGAAGAAGCATTTGCTGAAGAACATAAAGAGGAGACGCAACTTAAACAAGCATAAAAAGAAATCGAGTAGTACTGTCACCTCTGATTACCAGAAAGCTGAAAAGGAAGCGGAACTCAAAATGCTTAAGAAGGACCAGGAAGCGTTGAAGACCAAGATCCTTAAGCTAAGAGAAGAGCAGGACAACTTGCAGCATGAGATCGAGCAGGTCGCTGAGCGGGTTCGCCATGCCGACTGCAGGAACCAGCACTTATTCCTCTTCCTCACAAAAGCAGCCAAAAGCCCCAACTTTATGCTGCATTTAACCCCGAAGAAGAGGCAGAAGAGAGATTTAGAGACCTGTGAATCGAGCAAGAAGAGAGAATTGCTTGGTCCCGATGCCGAAGCCACCAAATGCTTGCCAGAAGCAATGGATCACATGATTCAAAGCCCAAAAGTTGATTGCCTGAAAATCAGTGAAGATTTGGCACAGATGGAGCGTCGGCCAAGTAGTGTTGTGCCGGAGCATTTTGGCACCTTTCAGATGCACAATCCGTGGCCTTCGATGGATGGTGAAGATGATAGGGTTGCGCAGGGCCAGACGCCCATTCAGATGACCGGAGCTAGCTCATCTGATTTGTCTTCGGTATTCCATGGGATTTCCGAGAAACTCCTCAAGGAAGACGTGGTTATTGGCGCCGATGTGGACAACATAGAAGTAGAAGACCACCTGACGTTGAATAACACGGAAATCTATCTTGAACTGGAGAGTCTGATGGATGGAATGGGTACACAAGTGAACTGATGGAGCAAGCAGGAGGACTGATGCCCTAAATTTTCATGGACTCCCGCGCTGCCCTTTCTGTTACTTTCTTGTCCTTTTGGGTTCCGTTTTGTTATTAAGCTGGACATTAGAGTCATTGTTGCTGCTGTTTTTTTGACCCAGATCACATAATACAGCTCTTGCATAATTGGAGAGAGAAACTGAAGTGAAGCGACTTTTTGCTTGACGGCATGAAGGTACACGCTGGAAACAGGAAGGAAGAGAGAATCCAACTCATAAACTAGGTTTTGGTGGGTCAATGGAATATGCTTGTACATATGTTGTAGTTTCTATCTTTTTCACCATTGTATCGAAGTCCTTTCAGTGTTCTTTTCTCAAGTTAGCACAAACTGTGTGTGTGTGTGGTCACCAGTTATGTATAAGTAGAAGCGTTAATTGTGCGAAAGTTCATTTTCAGTTTTAATGAGAAGAACTTTCCGAAATGCTTTACATTACCAAATTTTAACCAGAACTTACAAGATATGTTCCATGTTTCTTTTCTTTTCTTTTTGTTTAAATCGCAGGCGCTTCTTGTGAATCTAATATGTGTTCTTATTGCAAGCTTCAATACGCCAAGAAGGGAGAGGTTGATTGATGCCGTAATTGGTCGTTTTTCCATGAGAACACTGCCTGGTCACATGGGTAATCATTCAAACTACTCGAAATTAAAGGAGATCAAATGAAAGGCTTTTTTATAGAGCATTGGAGTTTTAATTCCCCAAAAGAGTTGGCAAACTGTTTGAGAAATTTTCAAACAGCCCTTATGAAGGGAGGTCGTTCTTTTTAAAAAGTTTTCAAAGTGAATCTTGTCCCAAATTAGTCTTTAAAATGAGTGACTAAGTTTCAAATCACTCCTACCTTACGAGAGTACGTATGATGTATCTAGGTGGATTTATACGTACTCTGTACTTCTGCATATTGAACTCCATGCTTTTTCTGTGCATCCTAACCAAATTTGGGTGTGAGATAGTCTCCTGTGAATTGTGATATTCCATGTCGAAAGTAGTTGGGCCACAATTCTTCGACCCCATATGCACTTGATCATTTACTTGCAATATTTCCTGTTAAGACAGCCAAAAAAAAATTGAAATGGCCCTCGCGATTCTCACCAGATTGAACTTTTAACAGAAATTATAATACCACCCCTATCTTTTTGAATGACCTGTTAAAAAACCCCGGTACAGAGACAGAAATTGGCGGATGCAAAACCAAGAGAAAAGAAGAAGTTTATATTACAACGGTACATGCATTTCTGAAATCTTACAATGATCTGTTGTTCATATGGAGCTTTTCCTAAGGCCTGGTTGCTCCTGAAGATGAAGATGGTGAAGAGGAAGAAACGTTTGATTTCTCGAACTTGTCCTTATCCTCATTGAAAGCCTAGCTAAAGGCCTCTTGAATTTCTGCAAACCTTCTCCTCTTTAGAAGTTGTTCTTCCGGACTGCGAATGTCAAGGCATGCCAGCCGAGGACAATCATTGGCATCCATAATCTTATTGAGTACATTCGACCATCGGGGGGAGGAGTGTTTGCCGAGTTCCACTGTTCAAATGAAGGTAGCAATCAGGCAAACATAATCCGCAGTTTCATCCATTGAAGATGCATGTTATTTGTCCTATGAGAAAAACTCTGCTGGTGGTAGTGAACCCTCCCACGCACATCTCACCTCGACCCGGAACCTCTCCGAAGCACGTTTCGTCTCAAATCTGGACTCCCCCGACGCACGGTGTGATAAAAATCAACGTCGATGGCTCCTTTCTTCAAGAAACAGGGGAAGCAGCTGTAGCTTGTGTTTGCCGAGATAGCAGAGGAGTTCTCGTCGATGGATTAGCGTGCATGGTCAGAGCTTCTTCAACGATCCAAGCAGAAGCACAAGCTATGTTACAAACCTAAAGTACTTTGAAGGGAGAGAAGAAAAGCAGATGGAGTTGGAGTAAGATAACCTTGAACTGGTGAAAGCTTTAGTAGAAAGTACAACGCAGGTCAACTGGGAAGTAGAGGTGTTAATTTGTGAAATGCAGGCACGTGTTAAGACTTTCCCAAACCTGAAAGTAACTCATTGCCGACGAGAATGCAACAAAGTAGCAGATTGGGTCGTCAAGGCCCACCGAAAAAAGGCCCTTCCAACTAATTGGGTTTTTTATCCCCTCCTTGTCTTTTGGACTTGTTATGTTCTGAAGCTAATGCTTCTACTATCCAAACCTTTATTTGAATGAGAATGCTATAAATCTCTTTTTGACCCAAAAAAAAAAAAAAAAAAAAAACCCGAGGAAAACCTACAATGGTAACGACAAGTTCTTGCATTGTACTGTTACAATATGAGCATTCAAGAGGAAGAAAAGGCACAATTGGAGCAACTACTTACCCTTAGCAAACATGAAGAATTTCTCCTAAAGAAAAAAATCTAGAAATCTATGGCTTAAGGAGATGGCCAACGACAACTAGATTTCTTTGCCTCCATGATGAGTAGTAGTGCCTAGAATAGAATTACTTAGATCTCACTTGATGATAGAACAAAATTACTCAGCTCTTGGGGATACAATTGTCTCCTATTACTATCGCATACTTGGCAACTCTTGACACATTCATATCCCTTATAAGCGGTATGCCTCCTTACTCTTGGAAGATGTAAGTGACCTCATGGCTTCACCTGGCTTTCAAAAAGCTGAGATTGTTAGGCTGCGTTTGGCAATCGAGATAAAATTCGAGATAAGATATGATTTATCATATCCTACGTTTGGTGCTCACTCACGACAAGATAAAGTCGGATATAAGGGGATATAGACAGGATAAAATTATCCCATGGGAGAGGTGGGATAAAGGTGGATAGGATTTCTAATGTCCATAATATGAAAGTTATTTTTCTCGAATAAAAAACTTATTAAATTAAAAAATTAAAATTATATTTCAATATAAATAATATTTGAATTCTAATTTAATAAATTAAAAATTAAAATTAAAAATTTATTTTTAATTAATAATATTTTAATTTATATATTCAACTTTAATTCTATCTTATAATAAATATTCAATCTATAAATTAAATATTTATATTTATTTAAATTTTAAGTATTTTTGTATTTTAGGTATGTTAGTATGGTTTACTATTTGATAAAATTTTATTAAAGAATGATGAAAGGAGAAAAAAGAAATAATAAATAATATAATATAAAAAAGAGGAAAAATAAAATAAAAATAAATTAAGGAATAGTGTTACGAGAGATTTTCACCATCTCAATTTATGAATTTAGGTTCATTTATAATGATATGCCGTTTATATCAAAAAATGTATATAATATGATGTGAACATATCCGACTTTAATACTGCGATTTACCAAATAATGGACATGATATAAAAAAATCCCAGGATTTCATATCCTATCCTATCCAATTCTATCCCGATTAGAAATCCGGACGACCAAACATATGAAAGACATCAACAACTTCAAAGCTATGGGTCCATATGGATATAACAATTTATTCTACAAAAAAGCCTGGCCCATCATAGGATGACATAGTGGATGCTATAATGGACTTCTCCTCCTCAAGGAGGATGTTGAAAATTATAAATTCTACTATGATATCTCTTGTGTTGAAGGTCTTGAATCCATCTGGCATGGAAGATTTTAGACTCTATCTCATGCTGCAATGTTTTATATAAGATCATATTGAAGCTACTTATAGAAAGAATCAACTATATCATTCTTTTGGTTGTTGGCCTCAACCAAACTACTTTCATCTCAAGTCAACAAATTTTGAAGCATATTCTACTTTGCCAGCAGCTCCTTCATAGCTACCATAAGGGCAACAAAGGTAAACGTGTGGCAATAATTGACCTCATGAAAGCTTTTAACATGGTAAAATGGGTGGCAGTACTCAAGGTTCTAAGAGCTATCAATTCACCATAACACTTGATTGATTTGATAGCTCAATACATAATTACACCGAGGTTTTCAATAAACCTCAACGGCAAACAAGTTGGCTACTTTGCTAATACCAATGGACTATGGCAAGGCGACCGACTCTCCTTATCTATTTGTCTTAATTACGGAGATTCTTAATAGAATAGAAAGTGGTCATATCTTCTTTCAAGTATCATTGGCGCTGCAAAACAAGAAAAATTACACTTTTGCTTTGCCAATGATTTGTTTCATCTTGCTCATGGAGATGCCGATTATGTTATTTGCCTTGTCAAAACACTTGATGAATTTGCAGGTTTCACAGGACTACATTTTTACCTAAATAAATGTCAAATCTTTTTCTCTAGTCTGGCCGAGGTAAAATAGGGTATTATATTGGATCACACACCTTTCCTCACAGGTATCCTTTCCATTAGATACCTTGGTGTTCCTCTTGTCACAAGACAATTGAAGCACACAAATTGCAAGAGTATGACTGATAAAATTTTCAAAAGAATAGAAGGCTGGGCATGCAACATATAAGCTATCCTAGTCATCTGCAGTTGGACATCAATACTTATTTTCATCTGTACTTATTTGATGCAAATGTTTTTACTTCCAAAGCAAATTATATACAAAGTGAATATGAAGATTAGGCAATTCTTATGGGTTGGACATACGGAAGGCCACGGACTGCATAAAGTTGCTTGGAAAATTTTTTGCTTGCCAAAAAGGGAGGGAGGAATAGGGTTGCTCAATATAAATTTATGGAACAAAGTTTTACTAAGCTGAGTGCTCTAGAACCTTATAAATTTTCCATCCTCTTCCTTATGGAGTAAGCTAGTTCACAGTACCAAATGTAGAGGCATTTTGATCATGCAGCTCTCAAGGGTAGTATGGTGTGGAGTTGGTGTGGCATTGGCATGGCATTCTTAAATTGAGACTGACTTTATCGTAAGCTATGTCTAGGCAAAGATATTGTTGCAAAGAGTTATACAATGAACTTAAGAGTGTGGGATTGATAGCGGGATGGTATCAACTTATATAGATAGGCGGGGTCAACAAATGCAATTTAATTGGGTGGCTAGTTTGTGGAGATAGATTACCAACAATGGACATCGTATCACCTTAGAATCCATTGTAATTTATGTTTGGCTGGTCTAGAAAATCGAGAACATCTATTATTTTAGTGAAGATGAAGTGAAAGCATATGGCGTATTATCCTCACACAATACATAATCTATCATTCTTTAGGATGATGGAATGATTAACTCCAATTAATAATCAGGGCTATCAAAGGCAAGGACTTGGCGGTGAAGCTTCTCAAGGTAATTTTAGTAACCATTTATTACATTTGGATAGAATATAACTGTAAATGTTCCCAAAACAAGTCAAATAATGTCTTTATCATCGTGGCTAAAGTCCGTAAACTTGCCAAAGGGCAAGCTTCATATTACAAAAATTTAGATCTTCCAAAACAAATGAAATATTGGCTACTATATGGAGACTCCATCACTCCATTTTTTTCATGTCCTTAGTTATCTTTGTAATGTTGGGGAATGCCCCTAAGCTCCCGTACATCATCTTATAAATGATACCGACATTTCAAACAAAAAAAAAAACTTATCAAATTATTACAAAATTAAGATTGTAAAAGGGAAGGAACAACAAAATGAAATGGAAACGATAAAAAAAATTTTTGGTCGGTCCTACGCTAATCCTACTCTAACACTCACTCTCAGACTTTTGCCCTGCCTTCTTGTAGGGCGTGGGAGTCGAAACCCACTTCTGAAATGAAATCGTCCACACCCCAATCCCCCCTGAGAATGTGGGGATTTGAACCCCCAACCTCCCCCTTCCAAGATGGAAGGGTGGCCACTGGGGTGAACCCCTAGTGGTTAAATGGAAACGATAAAATTGGATGGCAATATAGATATAAACTATTAACTATTATCCTTTAAATTGTCTTAATTACGTGTTTATTAGTGCAAGCAATTTTGCAAGATGGATATTAAATGATAACTCGTTATAGTTTACAATGAAAAAGGAAGAACTGCTTGACAAAAATAATAGCCAATCGCCCTTTTTGAATTTTCAAGAGTTTTCTTAAAATTATATGGCCATTAGTTTGTGATTTTACATTTGCTTGCTCATGTGCTATTTTCTTATGAACAGCTTGAGGAAAAATATAATAGCAGAAACTTCTGTTTTTAATATAATAATATAGATGGAGAATATATTTCATTACACTTTAATATTTTGCAGGGTATAGGTAACTGGTCCATTCGAATATATCGTCCATATATTTATAACATTGTTCAACGTATTTCAAAAAATTAGCCTATATTTTCTCACTTAGATGAGCAAACTTACTTTCGTGATTGTGAAAATGTTTTTGATCACACATCGAAGCAACTTTTAATATGTTTAGCAACTTTTAATACAGGAAATAATTAATTATATGTGATTAGTAGCTTTTTGTTTACTATAACATCCACACGTGACGAATAATTTCATTTTCAAATTGAAGTAATTTAAATAATACGAAGTGAAGCTAAGCTTAGAAAGGTAAAAAAAAATATGTAATGAGGTTAGTAATTTTTTAACCACTCGAAATATTCAAACTTGTTTGCTAATTTCCCTAATGTTGAAATGACTTTTGATGTTTCTTGGTAACTTTTTATAAGAAATCATAAATTTTATGTGCTTAGTAATTTTTATTAGGGCAAAAGCCACCAAAAACCCAAAATTATGCCCATTATGACATATTTATTATGAATCTCTTTTCCGTGGCACTAAAAATTCAAAATTTATATCTATATGACATATTTACTTTCAATTAAAGTTATGTTAATGAGAAGCGTTAGTAATCCTCTTACATAAACCATTAAAAAATTTTACCGACCAAAAAAAAAAAAACCATTGAAAATTTTGCCTACGTGGAAATAAAAAAAAAAAAAGTAAATATTATTGATATGGTGCGCACGTGACTTAAGTGGAATAAAAATTCCGTTACTTTAGCCATCTAACGGACGTTGGAGGATAAATGTTTAATATAGATATAAATTTTGGATATTTTGCATCGCAAGAAAAAAAATTAGGGTAATTGTAATGAGCATAATTTGAAACTTTTTGTGATTTTTTTTTTTTAATTATGCTTAATGCACGTAAAAGGATTCCTCATTCGTGGGCACGTCTCTCACCACAAGCTGTTCACTGGTGCAACCATGGCCGGCCCTGTATCAACCAATTTCAGTCCAAAAGGCGATGCATTTCACACGGTCAGACTGCTGTTTGAGAAGGAGGTCGCTCTCCCTTCCGTCTCTCATCGCTCATGTCGAGCTCGAGCCCGGAGGCCTCCGGCGACGCTCCGCCCTTGTCCTTCTGGCCGTCCGTGCGGGTAAGACGTGTTCCTAAGCTTCCATGGAGCCATAGGGGAGTCGAGGATCTCGGTCGTCGTGTTCTCGGAGAACTACGGGTCCTCTGGCTGGTGCTTGGACGAGCTGGTGAGAATCGTCGAGTGCAGGGATACGATGGGGCAGATCTCGTGGCCGCTGTTCGACAAGGTGGATCCGTCGGAGGTGAGGAACCAGGGGGAGGTATGGACAAGCCCTAATCGGTCACGACGAGAGGTTGAAGTCGAAGGGCGATTCGGAGAAGGTGAAGAGGTGGAGAGAAGCACTGACTAAAGCAGCAAACATCTCTGGCTGGCATTTGGTTGACGAGTAAGGCTCTCATTTAATCCTTTCCAACTGTTGATTAAGGAATTTCACTTACTTCCTTGGAAATAAATTCAGGGTAAGCTTTATGCATAAAAGGGGAAAAAATCAATTCACTCTAATTGGAGCAGGAAAGCTTATGTATCCTTTCTTCACTCTAAAAGGGGAATTTCAAAAGTCGTGCATTGAGTAAATAAACATGCAGCTGGACCATGTCCCTCTACAAGCCCCTTGAGGTTTGCAGGTTTATCAAAAAGGAAGGTAATGATCTGTTTATTGACTAAACTTAAGGCTGACTGAGTATTTATCTGTTTAATTAGGGATCCAGAAAGTTGATTTCCATATCTTCTCTTTTGGGTGCCGATTGCTAGGAACTGAATCTGGTCTATAGTGCATGAGATATTGACTGCGAGTTGATCTCATTGGAGATCAACTTAGTATTCCTTGTATCAATTGTATTTGAATCTCCTCGGGTATTCTTCATTGGTTTTATGCATGGAATCTACCAGGCGTGAGTCTTATGTCATTCAGAGCATTGTCAAGAGAGCAAGGCCAGAGCTGTACAATGAGCAGTTACATGTTGCCAAAAACGTGGTTGACATGAATTTGCATGGGTCTGATTTGCATACTTCGCTAGACATGGAATCAAATGAGGTTTGCATGGTCAGGATTTGCAGATTTGGAGAAATAGGGAAGATGACGATCACCAAAGCTACTTATAATGCTTTTGCTCGCAAATTTTACTGTTGCGGCTTTCTTTCCAATGTTAGAGAAACTTGCTAGAAATCCACAGAAGGTGGCCAACTTCAGCTTCAAGAGACACTTTATTCTCAGGTAAAATGAGATGACACTCTCAAGCTTGGCAATGTCCCCAGAGTTATGAACATGATAAAGAGTAGACTTTGCAAAAAAAAAGGTCCTCATTGTCATTGACAATGTGAACCAGTTGATCCAATTCGAAACACTAGTTGGAGGACGTGATTGGTTTGGTTGTGGAAGCTAAAATCTCATAATGACTCGAGATGAACATTACTGGCTTCCCATCACATAGAAAGTATATACAAGGTTCAAGTGTTACATCATTCTAGTGCTTGTATGCTTTTGAGTTGGATTGTTTTCATGAATCTTTCTCCTCCTTCAGATTATGAAGAGCTTTCAAATAACGTAGTGGATAACATCAAAGGACTTCCATTAGCTATTAAAATTTTGGGTACATTTCTTCGTGGCAGAAGCTTACTTGAATGGATGAGTGCATTAGATAATTTGAATAGAGTTTTTTAGTGGAGAAATCTTCTGTGTGCTGAGAATGAGCTTTGATGGTCTAGATGATTATGAGAAGGATATATTTCCTGACATAGCATATTTCTTCATGGAAGAGTGTATGAGTTATGTGAGAAAAATTTGGGAGAGCTGTGATCTCTACCCGGATGGTGGAATTGCTATTCTTATAGATAAGTCACTCATCACTATTAAGTATGGAAAGCTGGAGATGCATGATATGATTCAAGAAATGGGAAGAGAAATTGTTTGGAGGCAATCTCCCAAAGAGCCAGGGGAGCGCGGCATATTGTGGTTCTATGAGGATGTGCTTCATGTGCTAACAGAAGGTATGTTAGTAAACTGAATCATGGTCCTTTGTTTTTGACAATATATATGCCCATTTGGTAGGGTGAAAGCTTCTTACAAAGAAGTTTTGGCCTTTGTTAAAAATTTGAATGTGCACGGAAGCATGATTTGGTATTGATGATAGTTTGTGGTTCGGATGTGTGTTACATATAATTTGTATATGATGGACAAGGGAAGGGACGAGATAGGATAGTTCAAGGGATAAAGGCAAGTTTTATGGGACCAGAATAGTTTCACTAGTTTATAAAAATAGTTTTACAATAGTTGAAAGAAGTGTTGGCGGAGAAGCTTCATGATATGGAGTTTATTCTCATACTCCTCTCACACATTTACACGAATGAGCTATGGCCTTTTCATAGGCCTTTCCACCAACTAAGTACAACTGCCTTAGAGGATTCTGGACTTCTCCTGGATGCAGTCCATGTAGGCTTCATCTTGCAGCCACCACCACATCTCTGACTTGTTCAGAGATTGTTTGCTTATTACATGCTGGATATTTTCCAGCCACAATCTTTAACTACCCAAAAACTTCATCTAGGGAATTCTAGATTGTAGTTTAGTAACTCTAGGAAACTCTAGAAAAATGGATCACCATTTCCAACAGCCTTCTACTAAAAAGATATGTGAATATATTCTGCTAAGATAATGGCCTTGGTGGTCCATAATAGTTGCTTTTTCCATATCCAACCCCGAGATGTATGGTTTGTACTATTGACCTCTCTCCAGAAAGTAATTTGTGAAAAATCTGCAGGAACTTAAATACTGTGGTTTTTTTTTTATGATTGAGGTCGTTTATTAAACTCTTGTTTCAAATGCTAAAGTAAAAGCAGATTCTGAAAGCTAAGAACGAAAGGCACCAGAAGCATGGCAAATCTTATTTACTACTAGCCAAGTCCTTGCATAACCTAGACACCTTTGCACTTAAATTGTCTCCTCATATATGTGCTGCCAGGGAACTAATAAAGTGGAAGCAATAATGCTCAAGTTGGCTGCTCCTGAAGAAGTACACTTCAGTGCTAAAGCCTTCACAAACATGAAAAGGCTCAGAATTTTCTATATACCATTCAGGTGATCCCATCTACTTTCCTGTTGAATTAAGATGGCTGGAATGGCCCAGTTACTCTCCACCATGGGTGCCATTCAATACAGGCCACAGGAAACTTGTAGGTCTAATCCTAAGTAAAAGCAGCATCCGCATACTGGGGAAAGAATTCTAGGTACATGCTCGCAATTTGCTCCTATTGTGAATCTAGTCAAACTGAAAGAGTTGTTTTTAAGGGACTGTGCAGACCTTAAAAACCTTCCTTGTAGCATCTATACACCGCAGCATCTTGAGCATATTTTTTCTGATGGATGCTCACAACTTAGTAAGTTCCCGGAATTTGTGTGGGGATCAAGTGATTATATCAATTTCTTTCTCCCATTAGCCCTTCCGAGCGTAATTTACTTGATTATGCAAAGATGCAACTTATCAGAGCTTAGTTTTTTGAAAAATCTTCATCGCAGGTCATTATTGACACTTTTTTAGATCTGTCGGAAAACAATTTCGTTAGCCTTCCTACATGCATCAGTTAATTTACTAAGTTGCAGCAGCTTTTTTTGACACAGTGCTTGCAGCTTTGAGAGATTCTAGCTCTCCCACCAAACGTAACATCTTTACTTGTGAAAGGTTGTGAATCGCAAGAAACATGTGCAGATTTATCACGCATGTTAGGATATAATCCAGACAAATCACCTTGACTCAAACAAATTGACTTCTCTAGCCATCACAAGATGATCCAGGATCAATGCTCTCTCTCTCCCTGCCCCCGCCCCTCACGCACATGTTTTTGTGTTTGTGTCGAGTGTAAAATGGTGTAAACTGTACCAATTAGCAGGGACTGCTTGGTGAGTCTTGGGTTGACATTTTTTATCCCAGAAGCAAGATCCCAAAGCAGTTCTTCCATCAAAGCATGAGAGGACTAATAAGGTTTCCTGTATCTTCCGAGTTATACTGTGATATAGCCAGCTTAGCCTTTTGTGCCATTATCGGTTCAGCTAATCGAAAGAAAGTCATTATTTCATGCGAGATCCAGTTGTTTGTCAATAATCAAGAAGCTTATGGTGGTGTAGATTGTTTTTGCTCGTTAAAGTTTGACCACATATGATGGGGGATTGGGCTCTCAATTGCTGAATGATAGCAGCCATTCTACGGTACTGTTTCAAACATAGGAAACTGCAGGGTGCATCTGGCGTACGCACAAGGTAAGCAACTAAATGGAACAAAGATTAACAAAGCGTCGATCCTCTGAATTCGAACACGGACCTCGCAAGTTCCGATGTCTGAAGCTCCGAAACAAAGGTAAGATTTTCAGACAGTACACTAGGATTTGAAATTTGCTTTCTCGCAGTTTCAGTTAGGGGGTTATGTTGAAACCCTTTTGAATAGCTTTGATTGCGCGTCTCCTCACAGCGGAAACAAACCTGCTGATGTGCTTTTCTTTACCCTCAGATTTATGTGGTCTAAGTCAATATTCAGAAATTTTCTTGTCGACACGTATCACGACCAAGCCCAAGAAGAAGGGCTTTAAATAAAGAAATATAATTTCCCAATAGGCACTAATCTATCTTTTGTTAGTCTTCGTCCAATCGCGTCACACGCAGATTTGAAGAAACCAGATACGAAGAAAATGAATTGAGACTGAGAGCAAAGTTAGCAGATTTTAACAAATTCCCCAATTTACGGAATGTAGGTTTGACACTAGCGTACTGATTTATAATTTTTTTTATGATGTGAAAATATTTTTGGGATAAATGTGATAGAGGCACCCTAATTTGGGATTTTTTTGTAATACGAAAATTAATTTGGGACAATTGTTGTACCTATTTCGAATTTCCATGACATGTTAATGTATCAATCTACAAATTTTTTATGATATTAATCCGTTTCAAATATACATGACCATAGGACATTGTAATGCTTCAAATGTACTTAGGCTTTTTTTTTTCTTTTTTTTTCTTTTTGTAAAATACTTAGGTTCCGCTTATTTCGCGAAAAATATTATATTTCTAGAAAATATTCTTTTACACCATTGCTTATTCTTGGGTGCTCGATGACCACGCATGGGTCCTCAATGATCAGGCTAGGGTCCATTAAGGTCGGACTTGGGCAAGGGTACCAGAGTTTGAGGCTTGACCTTGATAGACCTAGGTCCAAGTGTTGAAGACTCAGGCACAGGCATTGGGGTCCTCGACCCAACCTCGATGGACACAGGCACCAGGGTCTAGGGCCTCGATCTCATTGGACATAGGCTCTAGTGTGGGGGATCCAAGTATGAGCACTAGGGTACTAAGCCACCTTTATGGACTTGCACTCGGCCACCGAGTCCCAAGCTCGACCTCAATGGAGTCAAGCACGAGCACCAGGGACTCGAGCATGGGCACTAGGGCCTTGGGGTTGGCCTTGATGGACTCAAGCATAGGCACTAGGGTCCTAAGCGTCAACCTCGATGGACCTAGCTTCAAGTGCGAAGGATTTGTGCATGGGAACTAGGGACTCGAACTCTACCTTGATGGACCCAAGCCAAGGTGCGAGGGATCCAAGTATAGGTATCAGGGTCCTACCCTTGATCTTTATGGATTCGGCTCTAGTGTCGAGGCAACAAGCATGGCACTAAGGCCTTAGGCCTGAACTCGATGGACCAAAGCACTAGCGCTAGAGACCCAAGCATAGACTCCAGGTTCTCGAGCCTAACCAAGGGCGCAAGTGACCCCTATATGGACGTCGAGGACCAGGTCCTAGGTGCTTAGACCAGGGTCACAAGCCCAAGTCATGAGCCCAAGCGTTGAGTACCTAAGAATGAGTGTTAGGTTTCCTGTATCCAAGCACAAAATTTCTAATTTAAACGCAATAAGTAGTCATATTTTTTATAATGATTTTTGATTTTTTAAAGAAAAAATCATTTTCCTAAAATGTGTTTTTTTGGTCATATCATTTTCCTAATTTATGCATAGGTTTTCTGTTAATCAAGAAACTATTTTCGTTGACTCATTTTGCTAAACAATTCAAATGTCGAAAAATGAGAAAAATATTTTTTTTCCGGCAAACAGACCATAAATCTAAGTTAATAATAAAAAAGTAAACAAGCTTTGGCTGTCATTCCTGACAAGAATGCAAGCGAAGTCGGATGACTGAGATGACAACAGAAGAAAACGATATTCTGCGTAGTGTGTACGTGTAGATAACAAGGCAATAAATGATGATTAAGAAATTAAATCCTGGTCCATCATCCTTGGAGGTTGGGACACCCGGAGTGCCATAACTTGGCACGGAGGGACACTTAAGTGCCATAACTTCAAAATGGTACACTTAAGTGCCAATATCGGAGTAAAATGGAACACTTAAGTGCCACTCCGGCGAAATCCGGCCAAATGGCTGACGTGGCAACTTTCCGGCGAGTTTGGTCCAAAACGGCGTCGTTTTGCACGGCGACGTGGCGGAGAAAATGCAAAAACGACGCCGTTTAAAATGTCTTATCTATAAATAATTAATATAAAAAATTAATTAAATTAAATTAAAACTTAATTTTATTTTAAATATTCTAAAAAATTAAAAAATTAAAAAAATTAAAAAAATTAAAATCTAAAAAATTTAAATTTAAAAAATTTAAAATTTAAAAACTTAAAATTTAAAAACTTAAAATTTAAAAAAACTTAAAATTTAAAAACTTAAAATTTAAAAACTTAAAATTAAAAACCTTAAAATTAAAATTTTAAAAATTTAATATTTTAAAAAAATTAAAATTTAAAAACTTAAAATTAAAAAAAAAAAACTTAAAATTAAAAAACTTAAAATTAAAAAAATTAAAATTAAAATACTTAAAATTTAAAAAATTAAAATTAAAAAAACTTAAAATTTAAAAACCTTAAAATTAAAAAAATTAAAATTGCCACCTCAGCCGTCCCCTTGGGCCCCCTTTTAAAAAAATTAATTTTTATAAATTTTAAGTTTTTTTTATAAATTTTAAGTTTTTTAAGTTTTTAATTTAATTTTTTTAATTTTAAGTTTTTTTAATTTTAAGTTTTTAAAATTTTAGTTTTTAAATTTTAATTTTTTTTAATTTTAAGTTTTGAAATTTTAAGTTTTTAAATTTTAAGTTTTTTAAATTTTAATTTTTAATATTAATTTTTTTAATATTAATTTTTTTTAATATTAATTTTTTTAATTTTAATTTTTTTAATTTTAAGTTATTTAATTTTAATTTTTTTAATTTTATGTTTTTAATTTTAATTTTTTATAATTTTAAGTTTTTTAATTTTAAGTTTTGAAATTTTAAGCTTTTAAAATATTAATTTTTTTAAAATATTAAATTTTTAAAATTTTAATTTTTTTAATTCTAAGTTTTTAATTTTAAGTTTTTTAATTTTAATTTTTTTAATTTTTAAGTTTTTAAAATTTTAGTTTTTAAAATTTTAATTTTTTAAAATTTACGTTTTTAAAATTTTAAGTTTTTAAATTTTGAGTTTTTAAATTTGAATTTTTTTTTTAAATTTTAAGTTTTTAAAGTTTTTAATTTAATTTTTTTAAATTTTAAGTTATTTTAATTTTATGTTTTTTTAAAAAATTAAGTTTTTAAGTTTTTAATTTAATTTTTTTTTTTAATTTTAAGTTTTTTTTTTTTTTTTAATATTTATAATAAAATTAATCTTTAATTTTAATTTAATTAATTTTTATATTAATTATTTACACATCGGACGTGAAACGGCGTCGTTTTGGACATCTCTCCGCCACGTCGGCGTGCAAAACGACGCCCGTTTTGGACCAAACTCGCGCAGTCCATCATCCTTGTCACAGAAGGTTGGTCAACTTCATTGGAAAAAGAAAGATTTTCAATTGTCCATTTCCCAATATCTTTTGCTGTATGTTATCTGAAGCGCATTTTCAGGAACTCCAGAAAAGTGAAAGCAACTGAGATTGCAGCCACTGAGTTTCACCGTGTAGTCTCGTCGCCTTAAGCATATTTGCATCTTCAGGGGTGGATTCATCTGCTTTGACGGAAGCAGTTTGCTTCTCGGGATCAATAGGAGGGTCCACCCTTGCGTCCCACTGCCACCATGGGTGGAGGAGGCAGCAGACCAGCTCTGAAGAGAATGCGTTGGACGGGATCCTAAGGTTGAGCTCCAACCGAAAGCCAATAACTAAACGGAGCACGGAATATTCTATCAGGCATGGCGGAACATGTACATTAGCATGCAATTAAGGTAACTTGCAGATACAAAAGACAATTAAAATAAAACAAATGAAAATGCAAGCATACGTGTGCGCGTATATGCATAACAGAGAATTGCGGAACGGGAGAATTTTGAAGAGAACTTTTGCCCTCTCTAGCTCCATAAACACTCAAGAGTATCTTCTATCGTAAGCTTACATTGTCATGTAAGTCGATAGAGGAGGATATATACAACACGCCCATGGGGTCGTCACTAGCAATTAACAGTATCTATTAGGCTTCTGCACCTCTCTTAAGATTGCAACTGATCAGAAGAAAACAAATGTATCAATAAAATCTTATGGAGAAGTTGATACTATCAACAGCAAATTCAGAAAATCAATTAACCATCTCTCACTTGTATCCCAAGTTCCCAACATAAAACCTCAAGGATGCACAATGAAAGGAAAGCTTGGATTTGACTAAAAAGAATTTCTTATCATCCTTAGCCTTAAGGCAGCCTCCTCTCCGACCCCCTAAAAAAGAAAGCAGCTTCCTAGTAAATGACTCAGGGAACATATCAAAATCTTGGGCTAAGTATGGCATTGAAAAAATTTTAATTCCTAGCGATTGAGATTATTGCATTATCATATCAGCAACAAGACAGGAAGACGAGATCTTGGTTAGATGCATGCCGTGGTTGGGTAAGGTAAGAATCGCCCCATCTAAGTATGCAGAAGTTAGCATCTAGAGAGTCAACCTATTTGTCAAAAGAGAAGCTGCATTTCATCAGCTCAAAACATCTGAAGTGGGATAAAACCATTCAGAGCTTGCACGGGACATAAATGAATTGTTACCTAAATGGTAAAGGAAACTGTTTCTATTCAAGATCTCATGAGAGAATCAAGCCAGATTACAGGTCACACTGCTACTCATTGCTAGAGAACTGGATGACTGCATCCAATAAAGTAAAAAAGAACAGGCAAAAGCAGCATGAGGCCTTTTGGGTGTCACCGAGAATTCCGATAACATCACTACTTCAAAGTGCATACCACATGCACCGGTCAATTTATTAAGTTGTAGGTCCTCATTGAGAATTTTAGATCAGTTAAGAGAACAAATTTGTTAGCCTTCTAACATGCATTAGTCAATTGATTAAGTTGCAGCAGCTGTTGGCATGTCATTTCAAGAGATTCTAGCTCTCCCGCCAGCAATAATTTCTTTACTTGCGAAAGGTTATGAATCGCTCGAAACATGTGCGGACTTATAACACATGTTACAATACAATCCAGATAAATCACCTAGACTTAGAAGAATTGACTTCTTTGGCTATCATAAGTTAATACAGGATTAATACTCTAGCAATTACACTATGCTGTCAATTGATCTCTCTCTCTCTCTCTCTCTCTCTCTCTCTCTCTCTCTGCACGTGTTCGTGTCTCAAGTGTAAATGTTCCGCATGGCAAGGATTGTTTGGAGAGACTTGAGTTGACATTTATCATCCAGGAACCAAGACCCCAAAGTGGTTCGGCCATCAAAGCAAGAAAGGACTCACAAGGTTTCTCGTGTCTTCAGAATCATAATATAACATAGCCGACTTGGCATTTCATGCTATCGTCGGTTCATCAATCAGAAGGAATTTAGTATTTCATGCGAGATCCATTTTTTTGTCAACCATCAAGAAACTTTTGGTTCTATAGATTGTTTCTCATGGGATTCTGACCACATATGCGTTCTATACATTCCATAGCAAATGTCATGGGGATTGGACTCGAAATTACTAAATTATTACAGTCAATTTATGGCACTGTTTCAGGTATTAGAGGGGACTCTGAGGAGTTGCGGCACTCATTTAGTGTGCAAACAAGTGGAGCAACCAAATGACATGGAGATTGATGAAAGCATGGATCCTCTAAATTCAAATACGAAGGTTTCAAGTTCTCATGTTCGAAGCCACAAAAGGAATGAAAGATTTTCAGACTCCAAACACAGTATATTATAATTTGAAATTAGCTTTCTTGTAATTAAGTTCAAGATAGAGAACCAAGAAAGAATAAGGGCTTTAAAAAATGAATTAGAATGTTCAAATTGACCTAAAATTGCACGATTTGGTTTCGGGAGGTTATGATGTACCAGTCATAGAAACATTTTAGTCACTCTCTCCTTCTTCTTCTTCTTTTTGTCCCTTTTGCCTTGTTCTAATCTGGGCCTCAAAATAGATGGGCTCTGCAGTCCGTCACTCAATGATCATTTATGAAGTACGTGTTTGCTTTGGCCTTGTTTCCAATTTACCTTAATTATGGTTGCTCATACGTCATACCTTAATTATGAAGTCTCTCTTAGTGATGAAACCAAGATCTCTGAAACCTAGCTTCCTCTTATGAACCCTTACTCCGCTTTTGCTAAACCCAACTCGTCATTCTCACCCATCCGCTCCATCCGCCAACTTATTCACGAAACTCCAAAGCAAGTAAAGGAGTATGTCCAGTCCTCCAAATTCGACCAGCACCCCATTCCTGCTACTGAAAAGGAGTACTTTGTTACTCTCCAGATCCCTCCAGAATTCCCCAGACAATGGGCTCAACAGGGATACACTCATGTTCATTATGGCGCTGTTCGTCTTGCTCTCACCTTTCATGGCCGCAAAGGTTTGCCCGTTGTGGCAAGAATTGCGTTGTTGGATACTAGATTTTTGCAATACCAGCATGCCTGCATCGGTACTGTTCAGACTACTCTGAATGCCGGAACAGTCTTTGTAACTTTGTATCCCAACTTCAACATCGCTCTATCAGATCCCCAGCTACTCTCTTTCCTAAAAGTTCAAGTCCAGCTCACTGGAGCTCCCCAGACTGCTGATTCTGTAGCTGCAACCCTGCATTACCAGATGGTTTATAGAGTACAGAACCATGCTCTTGATCTAAACTTCAACAACGGTAATGAAGATGCTTTGTTTATCTCCATGCAGAATGATCAAGCATCATGCATCCATGTGCCTCGGCAGATCCCGAAGGATACGTTGGCCAAGCTCCTCCCAGAGACTTGGATTACCAACTACGAAAAGCTACATCAACATAACAAGCCTTTCCAGTCTACGGACTCTGAGTTTGTCCGGAAAAAAGATGGAACTGTTTCCATCAAATTTGGCAAAGAAAAAGAAGAAAGTCCTTCTATCTTCCAAACTCTCTTCATGATCGAACCATGTGTTCCTGAATCAATTTATGAGCCAGATCCAAAAAAGCTTGTTAGGCACTTTAATAGTGATGGGCATCCTGTCCATTACTATAAAGACAAATATGGTCATTGTTTTTGGGATCATTTTTGCCAATGTTCCTATTGTATGAATTCTCCTGATGAGGTAAATCCATATGATAGACCTCCACCTAGATGGAAAAGGCCAAAGGATAAGGTGTATCAAAGATACTTAAACGGAGACCCTTCGGTTGATACTCTTGGTGAATGCGATAAATACCAGTTCATGGTATCCTATGCACCACATCCACCACCAAAGGACAGTCCACCCGAAGCTCCACCGGATCCACCAAGATCACCTCTACCATCACCACCTCAGAAAAAACAAGCTCTCTCTCCGTTCTATAAGCCAATCTTAAAGTGGGCCAAGAAGCATTCTTACCCACTTGAAGCTCCAGCAGAAACACCACCTATTTCTTCTATTGACATGTTTCACGATTCTGACTTTCCCCTCTTGTCAGAGAAGGTTCTAAACTCTTGTTTCTTGCTCCAGAAGAATTCATTGATCCACAAGGCAGATACCGCCATGTTCCTAAAATATCCACCCCCACTGATGTGGATGAACATGGGAGACGGAAAAAGACTTCTGCTGCTGAAGCCGTTCTAAATTGGCAATCAAAAACTCTGCTGGCGCAAAACAATGCTTTCAAAGCAATTGATTCCAAGATTGGAATTGTGCACCAAGATCTCCGAAGGTATGATGAGACTACCAAGAAAATGGTTTCTGAATTCCAGAAAAGGCTAAATGCCTTGGAATCAGGACAACGTATAGGCTACCATTATCTAGAGAGCCCAAAACCGGAGATAGAAAAGCTCAAAAGACAAATCCAACTCCTTGAAGAAGGAAGGTTTAGACCTTTTGATCCATTTGCAACTCCAGTAAGAACTGGATATTTGCCTCCGCCACCCCAAGCTTCTATTTTTGCTGCCATTCCACAAGATCCTTCCAAGAAGGAATCGGATATACGAGAACGCATCAAAGAGTTGAATCGAATCCAGAAGGAAAGAGGAAAAGAGAAAATTCCTGTAGAATCATGTTCAGTTGTCATAAGAGAAAAGCCAGATCAGATGATGCTAGCAAATCCATTAGAATCCTTTCTAAAGGATTTGAGTGTCCAAGGACATCCTGATCCTGTCCACAAGACTGATCCAACTCCTCCAAATGATCAAACTCTTTTCCCAGCAAAACAAATTGATCCTACTACTTCTGATACTGAATCTGATTCAGTATCATCCTCATCCTCTTCATCCTTTCCAGTTACTGAACCTGATCCTCTTCCTATTGTACCAGTAACTTCTTCTATATTCATGGCTGATCCTCCAGATCAGGAAATGGAGTCAATTTACTCTGACCCAGAGATTGTTAGGGACAACCCCAGAAATCATGTGTCCATGGCATCAAAGCAGTTTTTCACCATCGATGACATTCCTTACCACAAATGGCCAGAAAGACTTGAGGAATTTCATACTTGGTTAAACACTCAGTCCCTCACCAACCATGATATGAATGATGTCCTTTACAACTTTGTTACTAGGTTCACAGGAAGCCTTAAACTTTGGTGGAAATTAGTATCAGAACAAGACCAGATTCATTTTCTCATGTCACCAAATTTTAGCCAAGCCATTACTATCCTATATACCACTTCTTTGTGGGAAAACCCACCGACCTCATAGAGATGAAAAGAAGAGAGTTTTTCGAAAGAAAATGTTGTTCTCTCCAAAAGAAACATCTTGACAAGCATTATCGAATAATGCTCCAGCTCTTTTACCAAATTGGAGCAGATTCAAATCTGAAGCATATTTTCCTGACTTCCATCCCCAAAGAACTATCCCAAATGGTCGAAAGATCCTTTTTGGGAGACAAAAAGAGTTCGGGATATGCCCCAGGAGAAATACAACAAGAAATCCATCTATGCCTTGAAGAAATATGTCTAAAGCGCCAGATGGTCAAATCCTATATCAACAGTGATCCAAGCCTCGAAACAGCCTGCTCTCGCCACAAGCTGAAGATCAAATGTTCTAAAAAGATTGTGATGGCACTTGTGGAAAGTATTCTCGAAAGAAAAAACACTTCAAGAAGTTCTCGATGAATAAGTCCAAAGATGGCAACAAGAACTTCTGAAGAAAGAAGAAATGGCGATACCTACAAAAAAGAAAGGATCGCGCGGGCCATAAAAAGTTGAATCGTTGCTACATCTGCAACCAGAAAGGACATTTTGCCAAAAACTGTCCCCAAGCCAGAAAGGGCCAACATCATTTGATACACCAGATTGAGAATGAAACGGGTATCTCTCTTGAAAATGATGATGTTGAATCATTATTCTCTGATGAAGAACAATCTGAACAAACTCTTTGTATCATTCCATGTTACAACAATTCCAGTGAAACTAATTTAGATTCAGAATCTGAAGACATTTTTCACATATCACCCACATCTGCAGAACAAAACCTTGACATATTTTCAAGCCAAACCCACTGTCCCCATTTTCCTGTAAAAATCCTCACCTCAAAGTTTGCTAAGCCAATCACTGTCATTGCTCTTATTGATACTGGAGCAAGTTGTTCAATCTTAGATACCAAAGTTCTTCCTGAAGAGTATTGGACTCCTTATGTCTGATATTTCAACTCTGCCTCAGGAGACACTTTCTCCACAAATGTGAGAACTACTCCTGTGACCGTTCAATTTTTTCCTCAATGCTCAGTAACCACAAAAATCTTTGGATCCAATCTTCCCAACAAAGACCTAATCATTGGTTGGGACGTCATGACTCAAATCTCACAGCTTCGTATCATTCCTGGAAAAGGTCTTAGGTATAAGGACCAATTCTCTGAGTTCGTCAATATTCAGAGACTCTTTTCCATTCAGATGAGTCTATTAGATCCAATCATGCAAAAGCTATTAGAATCATGTTCAGAATCCCATGCAGATTTTGCTCAAAAGTGTTCCCATCCTTTATGGGAAAATCCAGAATTCTTCGTTCGCCTTCCTTTCAAGAAAAATGAAGATATAAATCCAACCAAGGCGAGTCACATGGGAATGAAGCCAGAACACTTGGCTTTAGCTCAAAGGAAATGCTCAAAACTATTGCAGCAGGGCCTTATTGAAATCTCTGACTCTCAATGGGCTTGTGAAGCCTTTTATGTCAATAAGCGCGCTGAGCAGAACAGAGGAAAAATGAGACTGGTAATCAACTATCAACCCCTCAATCTTTTCCTCCAGGATGACAAATTCCCTTTACCATCCAGAGTTTCTCTTTACTGAATTAACAAAGGCCCATATCTATTCCAAATTCGACCTCAAAGCTGGATTTTGGCAATTGGGCATCCATCCTAAAGACAGATCCAAAACAGGATTCTGTATTCCAAACCAGCACTTCTAGTGGAAAGTTCTTCCTTTGGCCTGAAGGTAGCACCATTCCTGTTCCAAAAGGCCATGTGTCGTATCTTCCAACCAATCCTTTCAAATGTTGCAGTATATATTGATGATATCCTGCTCTACAGCCTTGATGAGCAGTCACACTGCCAACTCCTTGAACAGTTTGCAGAAATTGTCGAAAAGCATGGCATCATGCTTTCCCGCAGAAAGATGAATATTGCCCAAACAAATCGAATTTCTTAGTATGCACCTCAACAATGGTACATACTATCCGGGGGCCGCATATTGCTCAGGAACTGTTAAAGTCTCCTGAAGAAAATTTCACAAAGAAAGAAGTTCAGCAATTCCTTGGGATAATTAATTATCTCAGGAACTTTGTCTCAAATATTGCAAAGCTTCTGATTCCTTTGCAATCCATGTTAAAGAAGAATCCCCCACATTGGGGAAAAATTCAGACAAAAGCGGTTGCTGAGCTTAAGGAGATTATGCAGAATCTCCCACCACTAAAGATACCATCAACAGGAAAAAAAAATTCTTCAAACTGATGCTAGTGACGAATACTGGGCAGCCATTTTACTTGAAGAAATTGATGGTAAGAGACACCTTTGTGCTCACAAAAGTGGAAAGTTTTCTCAATCCGAAATGCATTACCATTCCACTTTTAAAGAAATCTTAGCAGTCAAAAATGGAATCAAGAAGTTTGAATTCCATCTCATCGGCCATGACTTCCTGGTGGAATTAGACATGGCATCTTTTCCTCAGATGACCAAGTTTAAACAGAAGCAGATTCCAAATTCCCAACTGCTTCGATGGGCTGAATGGTTTTCAAAATATTCATTTGAAACCAAACACATTCCAGGAAAAAAGAATGTTCTTGCCGAATTCTTGTCAAGGCCAAAGGCACCAGCCGAAATCAACATGTACATCAAAAGACCTGCTTTTCATATGCTCAATCATGGCGTAAAATACAAGACTGAGAAGATTAAAGATTTGCCAAGCTGGAAATATCCCCAAGAGATTATTGAACAAATCCAGAATGATAATCTCACTGAAAATCTAGAAAGCCTCATGTGGCAAAGCCACACAGATCTGTTCAGATTCAATGCATGTTCGATTCTTTATCCTTGTGGATTAAATTCGGATTATCCATTCATACATCCTCTTATCTGGAAAGAAGATGATTTCTCTGATCAACTCAAGACGCTATTATGGTACTTAACCAATAAGTACTTAATAGCCATTGAAATTCCAACCAGAAGATTCATCGCCAACCTCACCAGGATATTCTTACTTGGAAGAAATATTGAGAGAGAAAGTGATCAAAACCTTCTAGACTTTCTCAATTGGTTCTATCCTCCTACTCACTGGAAACATCTTTTGGAAAAGGAACTAAGAACCACAACACCAAATCCTGAAGTCCATACCATTATGTTTTTGCGACGTCCGTGGCATTTTTGCCGAAACAATGGCAACATCATCAATGTTCCTTTGGAGATAGGAACCACATTCTACAAACCACATTTGGATAGCAGAGAAGCTCAAATTCACAAATCTTATCCAAGATCTGTCGTATCTTGCCAACTCCAGTACCGAGAACTCCAGAGAATCCTGTGCCAAGAAAACAAAACCATTCCTGAAAGTGTATGGAATTATAATGAACCCACTGCATGGGATCATTATGACCTAACTCCAGAAGCTAAGGAAGCACTCAGGCAATTCAGACAAGCTGAATCATCTCAAGATAATGAAATGACAAGTGCACAAGACATTGTCCAACCTACCCAGGACCCTTATGCACGTTGGGGAGGTCCTCTTTCCCAAGATCCCTATGACCAAGAACCATTGTCCTTATCCCAAATAGACACTTCTTATTATTCACAGCCATTCCATTGGCCTCAGCCAAGCATTCCTGCCAACACCACAGAAGATGACAATACAAATTGGGCTCAAGAAGAAGCATCCCACCGGGCTCATGAGGAAGCATCCTCATCACATCATCTAAAACAAATACTCTCACCAGAAGACCTTGAAGCTCTTGAACAGAAGTACGAAACACATCTTCTAACAACAGCAAACAGCTCGGATGACTCGGACTATTACTACAATGCTCATGACGGACGAGACCGCTGAAAAGCCGTTGTCCGTACAGATTCACTGTAGCATAGTACTGTTCACTTTTACTGTAGCACTAGGCTAGGGAAAGTACTGTTTCACGATACGATTCTTATTCATATTGTGCGAATAATTCCCTCCCGGAAGTTTCCGGTGCCTCTGTTTGTTTATGGACCCAGGAGCTTGGTCCTTGTTCGCTTGTAACCTCTTATTGTCTATATAAGGCAAGGAGGGTGTAGTGTGTTGGGCAGAGTCCTCTGAAGTAAAGTGAGTGTTTTTGTAAAAACCTCTCTATGGCTTTCTAAACTCCTCTTCTTCTCCAGCCTGGTAGAATCCTCTAGGAAATGCAGCTCGGATAGATTAGAAGCGTTTCCATCCTGGTTCTCATGGTGTCCCTAGGCCCTGAACTAAAGGGTAGAGTGGTTTTTTGTTAAAAGGCCATCCCTAAAGGGCTTGAACGGGAGTTGTTCGCCCACTGTGGGAAGGCATACCTACAGAAAATTATCTCTTCCTTCCCTGGTTCGAGGTCTAGTTCAAAGATTAAAAGTCACAGAAACCTTAATTTATGTAAGCAATGTCTAGAGTAACCCATTTATTCAAAAAAAAGTCATTCACCAAAAACCATAAATTTTTAGTTGAGTTACATATTTATACTTTATTAAAAAGTTATGTAAAAAATTGTTGTTAAAAATCTGACGTGGCATTATTAATTTTTCTTCGAGACAAGTGGCGCTGACGGGACATCACAAAAAAAAATAAGAAAGAAAAAAAGATTGAGCTTATTGTTTATCGCGAAGTTACTGTTCATCATCTTCAAAGTTACTGTTCATTGTCTTCAAGCTCGCGATTGCCTGGCCAAAACGCCTGCGTCCCTTGTCCATCAATGCCCAAAGTTGCCTAGACCTCTGAGGACGTTCGTGAGCCCTTGCTTTAACACCCGTGATCGCGGGTTGCTCGCAGATCTGATGTTTCATATCTAGGCAAGTGTTTTAGGAGGGGCGAGTCCCTTGACGACGATTTAGTCGCGGTGAGCTTCGATGCCAGATCTGGCCATTGTGGTCGCTTGAGCTTGAAGCTTGACCTAAGAGCCTGTAACCTGGAGGGAGGCTTGAGAATTGAGAATCTTGAGCGATTCGAGGTCGTTGGGCTGAAAATATGGGTTTCGAAGACAATCTCTGAGCTCAACCCATACTTGGATCATTGCTCAAGCAGATCATGAATTGGCGTTGCCAATGCTGTTACTTAGGCTGGATTTGGGCAAGCTCAGGCCCCGCTCGAGCTCAACGCCATTTGGGTTGAGCTCTGCTTGCCCGCTGAAGCCGACTGCCCGCGGTGGTCGATGTCCCGGCAAAGTTAGAACGGCGATGGCATGCCGACCATCTGCGATCTCTCTCTCATCGTGATGAACAGTAACATTGAATTTCATTTTTCTTTTTAACTTTTTGATATAGCACTCGCGTGGCGCCACGTTAATGTAGAAAAAAAAATTAGAGTAAATACTTCGTAGCGAGTGTAGATTAACGTTTGTGATGCCATTTTTTCGGTTCTAAGTGTTTGATAAAAGTAAAAAAAAAAAAAAGATGAAGAAGAAACACACTTTGGTTGTCATGTCCAGACACGAACGCCAGTGAAGCAAGATGATTGAGGTGGCAACTAAAGTAAATGATGATTGGTCCACGTTTTGATGACACACATTAAGTGATAATTAAGGAATCAAAACCCATACCGTCGCCATGTCCATCTCCCTTTCTCCCAAAGCGATGGGAAAAGGAACAAATTCTCAACGGTTCCTCCCCTCCCCCTCCCTTCTTCATATCTTTCCTTTCATATTCTCAGTTTTTCTCGAGACCTTCGGTAGCTACTTCCGCACTATTTTAGTTTGCTAGTGGGGAAAAAGGTTAACACTTTCAAAATTTAAGAAAAAAACCCTTAAAAAAAAAAGAAATTGGTATAAACATAATGTAGACTAGTGTGTGAATACTCGCATAAACGAAGATAAACCTTGATTATGATACTGTACTAAAAAATTATATTCAAAAGTTTAAATTTATATATGAATAGACACTACACAAATGTAAACAGCCTCATTAAAATCAAATGAGGATATATCGAGAACGAGATATGCATGAACTCTATCCTACGATGGCATGATTCGTCCAAGTCAACCTAAGCTAATTTGTCCCATTGAATTGAAAAACAAAATATTGAAACCGACATAAAATGTCACGATTTTTAATTGTTAAGCATCAATGATATCACAAAATAATTTAAGACAAATTTTGAAGGCTTTTATACTATCTATGCCATACATCATTTGATTTGATCAGACAATTAGTTAATAAATGGTCGAAATCTCTAAACAGACTTGTTCGACATGAAAGGGGAGCTAAAGGATTCAAATTTCCACATTCTCAGGGGGTTGTGATGGGAACGATTTAGTTTTAAGTGTGGGTTTCGACTCGAACGCCTTACAAAGAGGCATAACAAAAGTCTGAGAGTGAGAGTTAAAGTAGGACCCGTAAAAAAAAAAAAAAACACATGCTTTTTTCAATGATCTCAATTGTGCCATAATTTCGAAAACTATTTTGATTATACAAGCGAAGGTCCGGACATTGTAATACCTAATTGATTCGACTTGACGAAACCTCCGTGGCAGACGCGATTCTTTCTCTTCTTTCTGTTTTTCCTTCCTTTCCTTCATTCCTCTTTTTCTCCTCTTTTTCCTCTTTCTCTTTTCCTTCTTCGTCCCGTGGGCTGTTCTCGGCCACATAAGCGTCCATTTTTCCCTCAAATATCTCTTCTTTTTTCTTTTTCTTTTTCTGGGGCCCACTTTGACCTAGTCAATTTAAAGAATGCCGTTCACGATCAATTTCTTGCTGCGCAAATAAAAAGATCCAACCACTGGGGGTCCGCCCTAGTAGCCACCCTTCCATCTTGGAAGGGGGAAGTTGGGGATTCAAATCCCCACTTTTTCAGGGGGGGTTGAGGGTGAGGAAGATTTCATTTCAGGAGTGGGTTTCGACTCCCACGCCCTACAATGAGGTAAGGCAAAAGTCTAAGAGTGAGTGTTATAGTAGGATTAGCATACGACTGACAAAATAATAATAATAATAATAATAATAAAATAAAAATAAAGAGATCCTCAGTCCAGGGCGCGTCTCCTACACTGACACATTCCATTTGGAGATGGCCGGCCGTGAATCAACCAGTTTCAGTCCAACAGGCGAGGCCATTCCTGGTCCGATGGGAGGAGATGGCCTCCCGGATCCCAAACCGCTCACCCAAACTCTCCACAGGGGGGCCTCCATTCAGCGGGTGCCCGGGGACTCCGGCCATCCTGACGAAGGAGAAGTGTCACCGAGCTCCTTCGACAAGGGCAAATTCGTTTCATTCCAGAGCGCCACGACCCCGATGCCTTGGGACGATCTAGACATAAACAAAGTGTTACTGAGCTCCTTTGACGATGACCGTGCACGGATGGCCACGTTCATGGACGACAAGGAGCTCAGGAAGGCCGTGGAGATGATCATGCCGGCAAATTTCGGAGCCGCCGTCGGGGAGTCCGGCCGTCTGTACAGATACGACGTGTTCCTGAGCTTCCGTGGTGTGGACACGCGCAACGTTTTCGCCGGCCACCTCCACGCGGCGCTGGACCGGCGAGGGATTGCCACGTTCATGGACGAGGAGGAGCTCTGGAAGGGCGAGGAGATCGCGCCGGCGATCCTCCGAGCCATCGGGGAGTCGAGGATCTCGATCGTCGTGTTCTCGAAGAACTACGCGTCCTCTAGCTGGTGCTTGGACGAGCTGGTGAGAATCGTGGAGTGCGGGGATGCGATGGGGCAGATCGTGTGGCCGGTGTTCTACAAGGTGGATCCGTCAGATGAGAGGAAGCACAGGGGGAGGTACGGACAAGCGCTAATCGATCACGAGGAGAGGTTGAAGTCGAACGGCGGCGATTCGGAGAAGGTGAAGAGGTGGAGAGAAGCACTGACTGAAGCTGCTAACATCTCCGGCTGGCATTTGGTTGACCAGTAAGGCTACCATTTAATCCTTTCTGAGTATGCGTACTGTTTGTTTTTTCGCAAAAAATTGTGTTTTAACTGTTGATTACGGGATTTTGTGGCAAAAAAAATGTTGATTGCGGAATTTCACTTATTTCCTTTGCAGTGAATTCATGGTAATGATCTGCTTATCTGTTGAACTTAATGCTGACTGAAATTCATTCTGATCAATTTCTTATCCATATAGTTGATTCCCCTGCCTTCTTTTTAGGTGCCGATTGCTGAAAACTGAATTTCATCTGGTCTATAAAAATGTCATTGGAGATTAACTTAGTACTCCTCATATCGAATGTCTTTGAATTTCCTTGAATATTCACAATTGGCTTTATGCTTTGAATCTACCAGGCGCGAGTCTAATGTCATTCAGAGCATTGTCAGGAGAGTATGGGCTCAGGTTAATCACAATCAGTTACATGTTCCTGGAAACGTGGTTGCCATGGATTCACACATGTCCCGTATGCGTACTTTGCTAGACATAAAATCAAATGAGGTTCGCATGGTTGGAATTTGTGGATTTGGAGGAATAGGGAAGACGACTATCGCCAAAGCTACTTACAATGCTTTCTCGCACAAATTTGAGTGTTGCAGCTTTCTTTCCAATGTTAGAGAAACTTGTGAGAAATCCGCAGAAGGTGGCCTACTTCAGCTTCAACAGACACTTTTTTCTCAGCTAATGTGGGATGATGGTTTGAAGCTTGGCAATGTCCATAGAGGTTCAAGCATGATAAAGACTAGACTTTGCAAAAAAAAGGTCCTCATTGTCGTCGACGATGTAAACCAGTTGATCCAATTGGAAACACTAGTTGGAGGATGTGATTGGTTTGGTTGTGGAAGTAGAATTATCATAACGACTAGAGATGAGCATTTACTGGTTGCCCATCACGTAGAAAGTATATACAAGGTTCGACCGTTAGATGATCCTAGTGCTTGTATGCTCTTGAGTTCGATTGTTTTTGACAAACTTTCTCCTCCTCCAGAGTATGGAATGCTTTCACATAACATAGTGGATTACACCAAAGGACTTCCCTTAGCTATTAAAGTTTTAGGTTCTTTTCTTCAAGGTAGAAGCTTACTTGAATGGAAGAGCGCATTGGATAAATTGAGGAGAGTTTTCAATGGAGAAATCTTCAGTGTGCTGAGAATAAGCTTTGATAGCCTAGATGAGTATGAGAAGGATATTTTTCTTGACATCGCATGTTTCTTCAAGGGAGAGAGTATAAGTTATGTGAGAGATTTTGGAGAGCTGTGATCTCTACCCGGATGGTGGAATTGCTGTGCTTATGGATAAGTCGCTCATCACTATTGAGCGTGGCAAGCTGGAGATGCATGATATGATTCAAGAAATGGGAAGAGAAATTGTTCGGCAACAATCTCTCAAAGAGCCAGGGGAGCGCAGCAGATTGTGGTCCTATGAGGATGCGCTTCATGTGCTAACAGAAGGCACGGTAGTGAACTGAATTATGATCTTTTGTTTTTGACAATATATATGCCTATTTGGTAGGGTTAAAGCCTCTGAAGAAGTCCTTTGGCCTTCTGCAAAAATAGAAGTTTATGATTTTTTTTTCTTTTTGGCTAAGCAAAGAGATTGGCCTGATCTTCCCAAATTAATCGCTTTTTGCACATCCCACTCTGAGATCCAAGTTTTGTACTGTTGACCTCTACCAGAAAGGAGATCAGAAAAAAATCTCTAGGAACTTATATACTATTTTTTTTTTTAATGATTTGAAGTGTTTATAATACTCGTGTCAAATGCTAAAGTAAAAGCAAATTCTGAAAGCTAAGACCAAATGGCACCCGAAGCACACCAAATCTTTTATATTATTACTAGTTAAGTCCTTGCATAACCTTTACACCTTTGCACTTAAATTGTCTACTCATATATGTGCTGCCAGGGAACTAATAAAGTAGAAGCAATAATGCTCAAGTTGGCTGCTCCTGAAGAAGCATGCTTTAGTTCTCAAGCCTTCACAAACATGAAAAGGCTCAGACTTTTTTTAGCTGGCAATGTATACCATTCAGGTGATCCCGTATACTTTCCCACTGAATTAAGATGGCTGGAATGGCCCAACTACTCTCTACCGTCCATGCCATTCAATACAGGCCACAAGAAACTTGTACATCTAGACATGAGTAAAAGCAGCATCAGAGAATTGGGGAAGGGATTTATGGTACGTACTTGCAATATTCTATTCTGTCAAGATAAAAGATGAAAATGTGAAGATCTTCAAAAAAAATACTTATATGTGCCATCATTTACTGTGCGGTCTTATAGAAGTTTGAAGTCTATTAATTTCAGCCACTGTACATTGCTGAGTGAAATTCCCGAGGTATCGTCATTGCTAAATCTTGAGAGTTTGGATCTCTGTGACAGCCTGAATTTTCTGAATTGTTTTCAATTAAATAAATCGGGCTTTTCGTCGACGTGTCTATAGTGCTATTCTCTGAGCTGATCACTCACGAGATAACCGGACTATCCTGGGAAATCAATTAAGGAATCTAAATGCAATTGACTTGAGAATTTGAACATGAATCGACCGCTCGACCGTGTCGGTCAGCCAAGGGTCATTGCGGCACTGTCAGAATCGATCAGAAATCAGAGATAGGTCGATTTGGCTGAGATATGTGATCAGAATGTGGGTGATTCCACTTGATTTCAAAATTCTTACCGATCGACACTAAATTGATTTTCTGACGTTTTGGGTACCCTGTGTCCGTATTTGAGACCTTGAGATTTTCACGACAACCGAAAGTCGCCAATGTGTCGAAGATGTACTACGTGACTCGAGATAAATCGATCACGGGTCAATTGCACCAAAAATTCCTAAAAGTGACCCAGTAGACTAGGTCACGCTAAAAGCGCGCCAGATTGAAATTAACTGCTTATTTGAATCCGATTTCAGAAATTGAAAGTTCTGTGATGTCACGAGCTATATTAGGGACATCGACTCATCCTCCGAGAAATTTTGAGAGATTCCGAGATTTTTACGGAAATTCGAATCGGACGCCGCGGAAAATTAGCGAAAATTCGGATTGGCCAAATTGAAGAGATTTTTTACTTTCAAGCCGAGCGTTCAAGTGTCGGGGACTTACAGAAATTTATATGGGATTTTTCTTCATCAAAATTGGACGTCGAATTTGGGAAATCGTCGAAGAATTGATGTTCCGGAAGATGTGAAATTCGGATTTAAGGTTAAACAACAATTTTGACATCAAAATTTGATAATTTCGGTGGAAAATTTATGAAGAAAGTATTAGGGGACATGGCATTAAATGGAGGGGATAAATCCTTTGACTTTGCCCTTGATCCAATCCATTTGATTGAGCAAGACCAGCTGGCCCGTCGCTATCTCCTTTCTCCACCGCCTTAATCCTTCTCTCTCTTTCCTTGGAGGCGCGAGCAACTCCTTCATCTTTGCTTCACTTTCATTTTTCTTCATTTACCTTTCCTTCCCCTCTGCAAAACCACCAGCTCTTGTCCATATCTTGCACCGAACAACCCCACTCAAGGAGTCAACACCAGCATCCAGCAAAGGAGGTTTGTTGACCCCATCTTCACGCCAGCGAAGCCGCGTGTATGCGGCATCTTCTTTAAAGACCAAGCAGCCCATCTTCTTGCAATTGTGGCCACCGAATTAGCTCCTCTCCTTCGTAAATTCCAGCATAGCCGCGTCCACGTGATCTCTCCACGAAGCCCCACGGTCCACCGAAATTCTTCAACGCGGCCATCGCCCACCGAAGAAGCCAGCAACTTCCACCGAAAACTCCATCGTGGATTGCACTTCCCAAGGCCAGCGAAGCCATGCGCAATCCCCTTCAGCTGCTCTTCGACCGCCTGCTCTTCCACGCGTCTTCATCCGTCTCCGTGGCTGCTCCTTCTTTCAGCCCAAGTGAAGACCGAAGTTGCTTCAGTTTCCTTTAGGCCGCATAAAATCAAGCAACGCACGAAGCCGCAGCCCATCGTGTCTTCAAGTCCAAGCCCACGTGAATTCTGCAGCAAGCCCAGCAAGTCCAGTGTTTAAGACCCAATCCCAGCTCACTCGAAGTCAGCCCAAGAAATCAGTGAAGCCTGTTTAGTTCGGCCCAATTCAGCAACCCAAGCCCGCGAGGTCAGCCCGCTTCAAGCCCAGCCCGTTTCAATAGCAAATCTCAGTTGCGCTGAGATTTGTTGGGCCCGTTTTAGGTCCGGCCCGAGAGTTCGCCGGCACCGCCGAAAATTAAGATTTCGGCCGCCGTCGCGTTGTCGTCGCGGTGAACCGGTTTTTCGCGATACACCGGTGAGTTTATTCTCTAAACTCTTCTTAGTAGGTTTTGAGGCTAAGGGGTGTTTAGATTTATTTAATTAGGAATTAGGTGGTTAGTTAGATTAAATTAGTGATTTAATTATTTAATTGAGCATGTTAGGGGTTAGAATGGTTTAGCTAAGGCCTATTTAAATTGTGCTATTTATCTAGAAGGGTTCGGGAATTTTTCCGGGTCCGTATTGGTATTTAATTTAATAATTTTGGCCTAGGTTAGTATTTTTCGAAATTAATTAATTATTAATTATTTTTCCGGAAATTAGGTCGGGATGGCCAGTGACCGGAATTTCGTGCTGATTGCAATGGTGTGGTCAATTTCTGCAATTGAGTGTTAAATTATGCAAATTGGGTGATTATTGGATTTTTAGTATTTAATTCCAAAAATTGTGAATTTTCAATATTTACTCAGAAAATCCGGGGTGTCGGATTTTAACACCGAAAATGGTTTTATGTACTATATAAAATAGTGGGATTTTAAAAAGAAAAGAATGTCAATTTTTCTGGGTCGAGTTGCCCGTGTACCCACACACGACTATTTTCATGCGGATTTCTAATACGAAGAAAAAGGCCAGGTTCACCATTTTAATTGAAGCATTTGAGTGCAATGCACGGTGCCCTGGGCCATATTTGAATGATCGTGTGATGACAATGAGAAATCGTCCCGGGCTGTTGAGCTGGACGTTATCCCTATTTGGGATACCCCTTGTTAAAAGGAAGCCGGTCGCAGTAGATTATGGACCCTATGCTCCTTCGGGAATGCCGTCGACGTAGTGACGAAGCCGTGCTCAAGGGGGAGGCGTGCTGGCAATGCCCGAAGACCGCCGAACGAGAGTAGGCCGTGCTATATGCCGAGATCAAAACTAGGAACGCATGTTTATTTAAGTATTGTGTTCCAATTAATTGAGCTTGAGTGATGCTCTTATTTGTGATATGAAATATGCTTGACCTACGGGGTGGAACGAGACGATGTAAGTCTCCTTGATTGTGTGATTGCGTGCTTAGAACGCTTCTTAGCGTCTTCTCCTCCTAGCTGCAGTTTAGAGCTTAGACTTGCTTTGAGACATTGTCTCACTTTGGTTATGTATAACCACTTTCAGGGTCATCGAGTGGAGGACTTGGAGCTGAGAGGAGGTGATTTGAAGCATAGGTCGGATAGGACCGCTTCTTTTTGGAGAATAGTCTTTTGTGGTCTTTTGACCATAGACTCTTGTACTTGACTCAGTATATGTTTATAAAGGCATGTTTGTTTGTGAAATTATTGTTCTGCTTTTCTATCCCGAGATAGTTACTGTCAGGGGATTTGTTTTCGCTTCCGCATGTGCAACAAAAATGAAAAGGGTCGGCGACTAGTCCCGGGAAGTCGCAAAATTTTATCGACCAGAGAGGGATGGGTACGCGCTCGGGGTTCGGGGCGTGACAATCTCCAAGAGTGCACCAATCTTCTTGAGGTTCATCAGTCTCTTGGGCTTCTTGAGAAGGTTGTACATTTACACTTTTTGAACTGCTACAATCTTAGATGTTTCCCAAGCAGTCTAAATTCAAGATTTCTCGAAAATCTGATTCTTAGAGGTTGCTCAAAGCTTTCAAGGTTTACAGATATTCTTGTACAAGCGAAACGTCTCAAAGAACTTCTGCTTTTTGAGACTGCCATCGAAGAATTACCCTCCTCTGTCGCTAATCTCATTGAACTGAAAGTGTTGTATCTAACGGACTGCACAAACCTTAAAAACCTTCCTTGTAGCATCTATACATTGCATCATCTTGAGCGTATTTTCATTGATGGTTGCTTACAACTTAGCAAGTTCCTGAAATGTTTGTGTGAATCAAGTGATTGCACCAATATCTCTCTCTCGTTAGCCCTTCCAAGTGTTATTAACTTGAATGTGCAAAGATGCAGCTTATCAGAGCTTAGTTTCTTGAAAAATCTTCATTGCATGTCCTTCTTGACAATTTTAGATTTGTCGGAGAACAAATTTGTGAGCCTTCCTTCCTGCATCAGTCAATTTACTAAGTTGCAACAGCTTCATTTGATGCATTGCAAGCAGCTTCGAGAGATTCTAGCTCTCCCACCAAACATAACATCTTTACATGCAAAAGGTTGTGAATTGCTGGAAGCCTATGTGGACTTATCACACATGTTACGATATAATCCAGATGAATCACCTTGGCTGAGACAAATTGAATTCTTTGGTTGTCATAAGCTGATCCGGGATCAATGCTCCAGCAATTGCAATATGCTATCAATCGAGGTCTCTCTCTCTCTCTCTCTCTCTCTCTCTCTCTCTCTCTCTCTCTCTCTCTCTCGGCATGCACGCACATGTTTCTGTCTCAAGTGTAAATATTCCGCGTGGCAGGGATTGCTTGGAGAGACTCGGATTGACATTTTTCATCCAGGAAACAAAATCCCAAGGTGGTTTAAACATCAAAGCACGACAAGACTCATAAGGTTTCCTGTACTTTTAGAATCATACCAAGACATAGCAGGCTTGGCATTTTGTGCTATTGTCGGTTCATCTAATTGGAAGGAAGTCGATATTTCATGTGAGGTCCAGTTGTTTGTCAACAATCAAGAAACTTATGGTTGTGTAGATTGTTTTTCCTCGTTAGAGTCTGATCATGTATGGCTCTTATACGTTCCACGGTGAATAATGTGGGGATTGGATGCGAAATTGCTGAATCTCTGCAGTCAATTTACAATATTGTTCCAAGCATTGGAAGGGACTCAAAGAAACTACGGGGCACATTTGGTGTACGAACAAGGAAAGCAACCAAATGACTCAAAGATGGATGAAAATATCGATCCTCTGAATGCGAACAAGAACCTTACAAGTTCTTGGGGTTGAAGACGCAAAAGGAGAAAATTTTTTCCAGACTCTTGACACCATTACTATGACTTGAAATTGGCTTGTAAGTTATTGTAGGGGATTATATTAATGCCCTTTCGAGCGGCTTCGATTGTGTGTTTCCTCATAGCGAAAGTATAACTTGCTGCTGTGTTATTCTTTACCCTCAAGATTATGTGATCATCTTCCATCCATCTTTTCCTCACCAAGAAAGTGCAAGGATGTTCATGTCTGGTCAATATTCCTAAATTTACTTGTCGCCTCTTAAGAAAGAGAACCCAAGGAACAAAGAAGGGCTTTAAACCAAGAACTAAAATTTACAAATTGGCCCAATCTTTCTGCAAGAAATTACACGATTTTGGTTCTATGAGGTTATGATGTACTTAGTCATAAAAACATATTTGTCGCTCTTTCTGTTTTTTTGCCCAGCTCTAATCTCGGCCTTAAGATAGATCGGCAACTGCTACTGAACAGTCATGAGAACTTAGGATGGGCTGTGGAGTCTGCTCAGCTATGTGGCAGTGTCTGTTTTGGCCTTGTCTCCGATTCACCTCAAGCATTATTTTTCATGTGCTTCAGGAAAGCATGACGATATGTAAGTGTCAACATCAAAAATGGCTTAGCGGGCTAGCGATCGCCAACAAAGTCCACCAGGCCCAAACCAAACACACAAGTCCAAAAGAGTCAAGGAAGAGCCGCTGTCTTAGGGCGCGCATGACAAAATTTCTATTCCATAAATTAATTTCTCAATTTCTATTCTTCGGAAAAGTTTCTGAGCAAAGAAACCCATTTGATAACGACTCAAAATTTCTATTTCTAGAACGGAAATCCATTTGATAACAGAATGAAATTTCTATTTCTAGGAATAGAAATTGATTAGATAACAATATAGGAAATCCTCAAATACAAAATAATAGTCAAAATAATACTAAAACAACATAGGAAATCCTCAAATACAAAATAATAATCGAAATAATAACAAAAGTTGAAAATACAATTTCATGGATTTTCCTATTATATGTGCTTACGTTTCCTATTATGTAATATTTTCTTTCTAAAAATAAACAACGTGGCAAAAAAAAAATCAATTGAAATTCAATTGTAGTGAATATGTCGTTATGTTTTTGCCGAACTTGATTTCACATTAATCAAATAAGTCTAATAATAGCCATGATTATAATAGTTTAATCTCCTAAAAAAAATCCTAACTTCAAGTCTAATTCCAATTTCTTTCCAAATTTTGTTAAAAAAATCCTCACCATGTTCAAAAATCGTCACCAGTTTTTTTCAAAATTATCAACACTAGGATTATTTAAAAATTTATTATCAAAATCTGTATTTTCATCAACACTCTTACAAAAACAACAGATTCCTTATTAGATCTCTTTTTATCCGCGCCTTGATAAGTAAGGATGCTATATAAAAGAAATGATTTGACCCCTTTTTACCGCCTCAATATGAAGTTTATGATTAAAAAAATAGTTAGCCAGATAGAGCCGTTGTCTGGTGTACTACGGAAAAGTAGGTGAAGAAAGACTCGTTAGATATGAATATGGTAAGTTGACTATTACCATGCGTGAAATCTCTTGCGTGCAACAAATGAAACCTTGTTTATTCAATTCCCACCATCTGGCTCAATGGTTAAGATTTTCAATCAATATTGATTGAAATGATTATATTAAAAAATCATTAAAATATTTTAGACTAAATTAACTAAATTGAAAAGTTGAGAAAAAAAAATTTCTATTTCTATTTCAGAAACGAGAAGTTAAAAATTTCAGCTTCGATTTCTTCGATTTTTCTATTTCGGAATAGAAATCTGTTTCAAAAATAGAGAAATCAAATTGCATTACTAAACGGATTTCTGTTCCAAACCTGTTCCGAAGAGCAGAGAAACAGAGAAATCGAGAAACATAAATTTTATCATGCGCGCCCTTAATTACCGACAACTTGATACCGACGATTACTCAAGAGTAGGAAGATAAGAGGGACGTCGGCTGCTGAAATACTCGGTTCTAATTGTGGATAAGAGAATACAGTTATCGGCGAAGTACTGAATATTTCGGGCGATTTGAAATTAAACAACCGTCAAAGCGGTTATTTTCTTGGTTTGACTATAAAAAGCCGAAAAGAAGTCATTGTAAAGAGATTGCAAAATTGAATAAGAAAACCTCAAGATGCTCAGTTTTTGGTTATCTTTCTTTAGTTATCTTTGCTTCACATTTGCTTTCCATTGCATTAGATGTATCCTTTATTTATCGCACTTGTAGTAGAATCCATAACTTCCTTTTCGAAGTGACATAGGACCTGATACAAACAAAAAAGCCGAAGAGCCATCCTTCGGATAAAGATATTTTGTCTGAGAACATTAGCGGCAAGACATCTTTTTCGCATGCCCGATGGGACCTTTGTGTTCCGTTTTGAGGAATGTTGATGGCAAAGGCAAGGAGTCTGGAGAATTGCACCATTGTTGTCGAGGACAATCCGTCCCTGCAGTGGATAGGTTAAAGACCCGCCTGATATGAAGCGTCTAATGTGAATGTTGACCCGGTTGATTATGTCAATTTGGGAGCAACTTTGGCAGACATTCCTCGAAATCTCACCGAAGATCAAAGGAGAGAGTTGGCCCTAGATCCAGTTCTCATGGCCACCATGACAAGGATGTTTGAAGAACAATAAAGTGATTTGGTTAATCATATGGTCAATCATTTATCGGGGGTAATGACCTGCTACTCGTGAACAAGAAAACATTTTTTTAGCACACCCGGTGGGACCTTTTTGTTCCATTTTGAGGAGGCGTTGATGGCAAAGACAAGGAGTCAGGAGAATCACACGATTGTTGCTGAGGACAATTTATCCCCGCAGTGGATAGCTGAGAGACCCTCCCGATTTGAAGCGTCTAATGTGAATGTTGACCCGGTTGATGAAGTCAATTTGGAAGCAACTTCGGCAGACATTCCTCGAAATCTCACTAAACATCAAAAGAGAGAGAGCTGGCCCCAAATTCAGTTCTCGTGGCCACCATGATAAGGATGTTTGAAGAACAACAAAATGATTTAACTAATCACATGGTCAATCATTTATCAGGGGTAATGACCCCATTACGAATTTGGTGACCGAGTTGATGTCAAGAGTCGGAATGCCGAATCAACCCCTGATAAGCCAAGGCGCCCCAATGGCCGCAGGATCTGTTCAGGCAAGTCTTTCCGCCCAGTTCAATGGTGTTGGTAACGCCGGGCAACTGCATGCAGTCAGGATATTACAAGGGCCTGGTGTCGGGAGTGAATAGAATCAAAGTGGTCAAAATGACATTAGTCGAGCGGGTCTGAGTGCACCGGCAAATGGGTTCGGACGTTGTCAGGATGATAAAAATAATATTAACCCTGGGAGGGTTACTATAGATCCGACGACAACGGTGGTAAGACTCGCAGGGGATGGTAACTCGACCCCTCAGTGCAGACATCAACCGACCAACAGGTATCGCTGCCCTATCCAGTGGGAAATACAAACCCGATAAACAGCGACACCATTCTCATGCTTAGGTTCCTAGGGGTGTCGACGGTTCGGTTCGGTTCCGGTTTTTCGAAAAACCAAACCGAACTGAACCATTAGAAAAAACTTCCGAACCAAACCGAATGAGTCCCGAACCGAAACTTCGGTTCGGTTTTTCAGTTTTCAACTTTTGGTTTTCGGTTTTTTTTTTTTTTTTCGTTTTTCGTTTTTCGTTTTTTTTTTTTTTCCTGTTCAGCTCAAAATAATCTCGTTCCTGCGCCATTGCAATCTCCGTAATTTGCACATCGCGCCGAATGGAATCTGACTGCAACTTTCGAGAAACTACCAACCATGTCATTTTATCTTTCCCATGAGAAACCTTGACAATATTATCCGCTAGAACCTCTTTTCTCATGATGATCATTGAATCATTCAGCACGTTTCTAAACTTGATACACTGGAGACGATGAAGAAAGAGTAAAAATGAGAATAAATTTTAAGCAAGCGGGAGATAATGCTGAGAATTTTTCTTTCTTTCCTCTCAGGCATTTTCTCAAACACCTTACGAGCTGAAACCAAATAAGCACTACCCTTTGCAAACATGTCAATCAATGCACACCCAACACACACATCAGAATCAAGATAGACTGAAGCTATTGATAATAAACCCAAAAACCATGTGGGCTTTACTGAAAATCGATGAGAAATCGAGTTACATAGACTGAAGCTGACCTACTCAGTTACAAAATTCAAAAAATCATGTCGTCCGCTTTACCTGTATAAATGATTTTTCAACCAGATGATAGATTAATCAGACAAAAAAAAGAGCACAAAAAGAGGAACTTCCCCTCTCCCCAAACCCACGTTTTTCAAAACATTCGTGGAGAAATCAAAACAACCGTCTTTTCGGAGAAAAACAAACTCATCCATAGCACCCATTCCACATCACGTCACGATGCCTGCACCAGGCAAAGCAGAAGAGCAATGACAAAGGAAGCATTTTCAAGCGATCGAAATTACCCGCGAAGTTCAGAGTGGAGAGCATCTTCTGATACGACCGAGCACGGTACAAGCACCTGTACACCATGGGACCTGCCAACGCAACGCATCAAATTCTTCTCAGCGTGAGAAGGGAGAGGGACGAAGGAGAGACAAGCTTTGTTGCAGAACAAATGGGCTCCGTCCCTCAATCGGTCGCCGTCGCCGTTGCACCTCCAAGCCGACCAAGACGAGAGACGAGAGGACCCAGGGCCAGAGGAAACGGGAGACCGGAAAGAATAAAAATAAGGTTTTGGTTAATGGTTTGATTTTATCGATTCGGTTCGGTTAACCAATAAAAATCAAATTAATAAAAAAAATATTAATTTTTAATGACAACAAAAAATTGAACCCAACCGAATAGAAAAATCGAATTTTTCAGTTTGGTTCTTGACACCCCTACCTGTTCCAAGGTATCAACCTTACAGGCTGCAAGGCGATTTTAGGAATTTAGGGCTTGTCCTCCGTCACCGCCAAGGGAGCATTTTAATTAAGGAAATTAGGCGCAAGACCTTTTGAGAGATAAACGCATGACAGCACAAACTGCTTATTTGGTGATGCAGCGGATAGGTCTAGATGGGGGTACACCAAGACCGGCGTATCGTAAGCTTTACCCAGATTGGGTAGATAATATCTAGTGCAGAAGAGGTTATTAAGTGCCGGACTTTAGCGTCTTCACTGGAGAGGATGATCAATCAAATGTGCGGATGTCAACAATGATGGTAGGATGAAATTAAGGCTATTTCTCTTATCATCATCCAAAACGGCCTTCCCGTGATATATCGGGCTTCGAACGAATTTGGTCCAGAGTTGGGAGGATATGGAGAACAAATTTCATATCTAGTTTTATCGTCCAATTCTTGAAGTAACCCTATTGGATCTAGCAATGTTTGGCAGTTTACCAATGAGACGGTGGATTAGTATGTCGCCCGGTTCAAGAAAATGAGGAACCGATGCTTGTTCTTCCTCCCTAAAAAGGAAGTTGCTGAAATAGCTAACAATGGCCTCAAGTTTGTCTTGAAGGAGCGACTTGCTGCCCAAAAGTTTACAGATTTATTCTCCCTAATTGCCACACCAACTCAGTACGAGAATTTGTGGAAAGAAAAAGATAAGAAGCCATATGAGGATTATAAAAAGAATATGATTGTTTATGACCCTAAAGAAGACTCAAGAGAAGAGAATGACCTAGAAGAGGCTACAGTAATCGCGGTTGCTAAAATGACCCTAGATAAGCCCTGCGTTTGTTAGGCTTGAAGCCTGCTAGAATAAAGGAGTCAATAACGGCGAGGGCAAAAGTCACACACAGATATTCATTAGATGTAACAAAATTGGGTGAAATCTTCGACCTCCTTGTAAGGGATGGAGTGATAAGGCTTATCGAGGGTTAGACCATTCCTAATAAAGAAGAAATTGCCAACAAAAGATATATTGCAAGTGGCGTCATTCTTGGAGTCACAGCACTAATAGTGCAATGTCTTTAAGAAAGCAGTGTAAGAAGCAATACATCAAGGAAAGATCAAATTTGTGGAGGAAGGGGACAAGAGAATGGAGATACATATCCCTTTCCACAAATGGTGGGGATGGTAGCAGCAGTTGTTAGAGGTATGTCTGGTTATGCATAAATAAATGTTAACCATAAAGATAAGATATGTACAGGTTCATTGACACATAAGGTTTTGTAACACTTAAAGAAAGGGAATGTTGATTGACAAAGGAAATGAAACATAAGGTATTGCTTTATATGAAATGTTATCCATTTATCATATTATCTTATTGAATCCATATCAATAGAGTTAAAAACACTTGTGACTATGGAAAACTCTATATGTATACATGCAATTACAATTATAATTCATTATTTGAGACTTTATGGGATTAGATTGACTGTTAAAAATTATCACTAGATCGACATAAAAACGCGCACATGTAGTATAATTTCAATTTTTTTTTTTTTTTGTGACCAGGGGAACCCCGCACCGTACCAACACGGACGGCCCGATAGGCCCGAGGTAACGGGCAGGTAAACCCTGGGATGACACGTGCTAGCCACCACACACGGCCTCCGATTAAGTCACCCTGCGTCGCCCGGGATTCGAACACTCGACATTTTGCGAGAGGAAGAGCGCTCGCTCCAGCAGCGCCACCCAGGTGGGTGGTTATAATTTCAATTAATATAACTCAAGTGAGACAATATAAGAGTTTCTTTCTGATGTGGGAGATATTAATTGATATTGTAATTTACTAATTTACAAGATTTTTTAATAAGGTGAGATATAAAATTTCTTAATTAATATAATATGAGGCTAATTAGTATAGGCAGAAAAAAGCCTAACTTGTGATGAGAGGGCCTGTGGCTTAAAACTCCATAAATAGTGTTCAAGTCTAATTTTGATGCATAAATACCCTCACATAAGGAGCATTTACCAAACAAATGCTAAGAGTGGTGGATAATTTTATCGAGTCAAGTTATACAGAAGGCAATAAAAAAAAAAAACACTTAAGTTTTGGATCGTCGCGTTAATAACGATGGATTTCAAATCAGGTGTATAATACCTTTACTCGATTATATGTGTTCTTGTTTTTAGATATGAAGATCTTGGGTGCCGTTTTTGCGGCTTACAACTGCAAGCGCGAGGGCACAAAGAACGTGCTCGGCACTAGCACCAGTCGGTGCACAGGAAACACCCGCCCGAGGAAGACGATGTTTCTTTTCCTTCTCACCTTTTTAGACGTCGAAAACGCTTCTTTTTATTCGTTTCCTTTTGTTTCTTTCGATTTTTCCTCCTCATTGACCGTAGAAGATACACCAATGTATGCTTGAGATCGAAATGATCTTCCCATCTCTCACACACGAGCCTGGTGACTGCTTAAGCTTCCTAAATTTTTGTAACGTAATAGCTGAATTGAACTTTCTAAATTGAGCACCCCACACGTATAATATACATGAAATTCGCCCAAGATATGCAAAGCGCTAGACAATTTTCAGCCATGGGCTTGGTTTGATCAATTCAATTAAAGCTCAAAACCATTGAATCGAGTCCATCCACCTACAGTTTGATAAATATGCGAACTATATGGACTTAATGAAAATGCTTTCAATATTTACATGCAATTAACTAATATTTTTGTTTAGGATAGAGTTGATTCCTAATTTTTATATGCAATAAACAACTAACTAGGTAGCCAAAATTTAGGTGTTAACAAATATTTCTCAAGCCATTTTGGAATTCTTTTAACAAATTAGATTTACAAATAAGTATGTATAACCTTTCAAAAATCTTTAATTCAATGTTCCTCAAGCCATTCACAAATAACCGAAAAATAGTAAGTGTCCGATCCAAATTTTTATGCAATAAACATGTGTTTTTTATAACTCAAAAATATAGAATCTCTATCGTTTTTAAGATAAGAATTTAAAAATTCATAGAAGAGATAACTCCATCCACTTGGGAACACTCAAAAACCAAACAATGAAGGTTACTTGAACTATCGAACTCGCATTGTTATCAAATAAGCTAAAAAGCAACAAAATCGAGTAAAATACTGCCTCAATTGTGAAACAACTAAACCAAGCTTATTCGCTAACAATAACAAAACTCTCGGCTGAAGCGAATATTTGAAACTATCCGCAACGGCTTCGTCTAAATGGCTATTCCAAATCGACTTTTGTCAAACACACAGCTCCACAGCATTCTTGTCTATCATTTCCATGAAATCTCTTAGTTTTAACAACTCAAAAATCAAATCTTCAAATTTCATGGAACTTTAAAATTGTGCCCTAATTCCGAAAGCTATTCCGGTTAGACAAACGAAGGGCTTGAATCCGGACACTGCGATACCTAATTGATTCAACTTGACAAAAGCCTCCATGATGTGTCCGCGATTCTCTCTCTCTGTTTTTTCCTCTCCTTTCTCCCCCTTTTCTCTTCTCTTTCCTTTCTCTTTTCCTTCTTCCTCCCGTTCGCTGTTCCCGGCCGCGTCCACTTTTCCCTTAAACATCTCTTCCTTTTTCTTTTTTTTTTTTTTTTGGGGCCCACTTTGACCTACTAAAAATGCTACGCTTCAAAGACCCGCCTAAGAATGCTCTTTGCGATCAATTTCTTGCTGGGCAAATAAAGAAATCCTCAGTCGTGGGCACGTCTCCTACACTGACACATTCCATTTAGAGATGGCCGCCCATGAATCAACCAGTTTCAGTCCAACAGGCGAGGCCATTCCCGGTCAGGTCGCTGGTCCGATGGAAGGAGATGGCCTCTTGGACCCCGAACCGCTCCGGCGATCCTGACGAAGAAGAAGTGTCACTGAGCTACTTTGATGAGGACGACTCCACTGTCTTAACCGAGGGCGCTACCGCTAGTACCGGGATGCCTTGGGAGGATCTAGACAAAAACGAAGCGTTACTGAGCTCCTCTTTCGAACCGTGCATGGACAGCCGCGTTCATGGACGACGAGGAGCTCAGGAAGGCCGTAGAGATGATCACGCCGGCGAATTTCGGAGCCGCCGTCGGAAGCGTCCGGCCGTCCGTACAGATACGACGTGTTCCTGAGCTTCCGTGGCGTGGACATGCACAGAGACTTCGCTGGCCACCTCCATGCGGCGCTGGACCAGCGAGGGACTGACACGTTCATGGATGACGAGGAGCTCCGGAAGGGCGAGGAGATCACGCCGGCGATCCTCGGAGCCATCGGGGGAATCGAGGATCTCGATCGTCCTGTTCTCGGAGGACTACTTGTCCTCTGGCTGGTGCTTGGACGAGCTGGTGAGAATCGTGTAGTGCAGGGATACGATGAGGCAGATCGTGTGGCCGGTGTTCTGCAAGGTGGATCCGTCGGAGGTGAGGAGACAGAGGGAGAGGTACGGACGAGCCCTAAATCAATCACGAGGAGAGGTTGAAGTCGAACGGCGGCGATTTGGAGAAGGTGAAGAGGTGGAGAGAAGCACTGACTACAGCAGCTAACATCTCTGGCTGGCATTTGGTTGAACGGTAAGGCTATCTTTTAGTCCTTTCTACTGCTTCTTGACAAGAAAGTCATGCTCTGAGTAAATAAACATGCAGGTGGACCATGTCCCTCCACAAGCCCATTAAAAGGAGGAAAAGGAAAAATTAGGGAATTTTTTCGTTGTCTTAGGAGTGATCTGTATATGATTGAACTTAAGGCTGACTGAATTTTTATCTGATTAATTAGGAATTCGGAAAGTTGATTCCTATACCTTCTTTTTCAGGTATCTGACTAATTGCTAGAAACTGAACAATAATCTGGTCCTTAGTATTTGAGAAATTGACTGCTGCTCGATCTTATTGGAGATCAACTTAGTACTCATTGTATCAAGCATCTTTGAATCTCTTAAAGTATTCTCAATTGGCTCTATACTTTGAATCCACCAGGCGGGAGTCTAATGTCATTCACAGCATTGTCAAGAGTATATGGGCTGAGCTGAATCGCAATCAATTACCTGTCCCTGAAAACATGGTTGCCATGGATTCACATGTGTCCCATATGCATACTTTGCTAGACATGGAATCAAACGAGGTTCGCATGGTCAGAATTTGTGGATATGGAGGAGTAGGGAAGACTACTATCGCCAAAGCTACTTATAATGCTTTTTCGCACAAATTTGAGTGTTGCAGCTTTCTTTTCAATGTTAGAGAAACTTGCGAAAAATCTGCAGATGGCCTACTTCAGCTTCAAGAGACACTTATTTCTCAGGTAACATGGGATATTCATCTGAAGCTTGGCAATGTCCACAGAGGTACAAGCATGCTAAAGAGTAGGTCCACATTTTCATTGACGATGTGAACCAGTTGATCCAATTGGAAACACTAGTTGGAGGACATTATTGGCTTGGTTGTGGAAGTAGAATCATCATAACGACTAGAGATGAACATTTACTGGTTGCTCATGGCGTACACAGTATATAAAAGGTTCAACCATTAGATCTTTCAATGGCTTGTATGCTCTCCAATTCAATTGCTTTTGAGGATATTTCTCCTCCTCCTGATTATGAAGAGTTTTCATATAGCATAGTGCTTTACACCAAGAGTCTTCCATTAGCTATTAAAGTTTTGGGTTCTTTTCTTCGAGGTAAAAGCTCTTTCTAGTGGAAAAACACATTAGATGAATTGAAGAGAGTTTTCAATGGAGAAATCTTCAGTGTGTTGAGAATGAGCTTTTGATGGTTTAGATGATTATGAGAAGGATATTTTTCTTGACATAGCATGTTTCTTCAAGGGAGAGAGTATAAGTCATATGAGAGAAATTTTGGAGAGCTGTAATCTCCATCCGGATGGTGGAATTGACGTTCTTATAGATAAGTCGCTTATCACTATTGAGCATGGCAAGCTGGAGATGCATAATATGATTCAAGAAATGGGAAGAGAAATTGTGCAGAGGGAATCTCCCAGAGAGCCAGGGGAGTGCAGCAGATTGTGGTTCCGTAATGACGTGCTTCATGTTCTAACAGATGGCATGGTAATACATTGAATCTTGATCTTTCGTTTTTGACAATATGAATGCCTGTTTAGTAGGGTTACAGCCTCTTGCAAAGTACTTTTGGCCTTCTACTAGAAAAGAGTGTGAATATTTTTCTGCTGAGTAAAGATAATGGCCCGATGGTTCCATATGATTCACTTTTTCCATATCCCACCCTGAGATGTAAGGTTTGTACTATTGACCTCTCCCCATAAAGTAAATTATCACAAAATCTGCAGAACTTAAATACTGTGGTTTTTTAAGATTTGAGGTGTTTATAAAACTCATGTGTCAAATGCTAAAGTAAAAGCAAATTCTGAAAGCTAGGAACAAAAGGCGCCCAAAGCACAAGCACACCAAATCTATTTATTACTACTAATCCCTGCATAACGTAAAGACTTAACTTGTCTACTCATATATTTGCTGCCAGGGAACTAATAAAGTGGAAGCAATAATGCTCATGTTGGCTGCTCCTGAAGTGCACTTTAGTGCTCTTGCCTTCACAAACATGAAAAGGCTCAGAATTTTCTTAGCTCGCAATGTTTCCCATTCAGGGGATCTTATATACTTTCCCGCTGAATTAAGATGGCTCAAATGGCCCGATTATTCTCCACCATTGGTGCCGTTCAATACAAACCTTGGGAAACTTGTAGGTTTAGACCTGAGTAAAAGCAGCATCCGCATATTGGGGAAGGAATTCAAGGTACATGCTTGCTATATCCTCCTGTCAAGATAAAAGATATAACTGTGAGGATCTTGAAATAACTACTTATAAATATCATTATTTACCATGCAGCTTTTTAGACATTTGAGGTGTGTTACTTTCAGCCACTGTAAATTGCTGAGTGAAACTCTCGATGTATCGTCCCTGCCAAATCTTGAGAGTTTGGATCTCCAAGGGTGCACCAATCTTGTTAAGGTTCATCAGTCTCTTGGGCGTCTTGACAAGCTCATATATTTGAACTTTCTGAATTGGTCCAATCTTAGCTGTTTCCCCAGCAGTCTGAAGTCGATAACTCTTGAAAATCGAGTCTTTAGAGGTTGCTCAAAGCTTTCAAGGTTTCCAGATATTCTTGTACCAGTGAAACGTCTGAGAACACTTGCACTTTATGAGATAGCCATTGAAGAACTACCCTCTTCTGTCGCTAATCTCTTCGAACTGCAAGAGTTGTATATAAGGGACCGTGTGGACCTTAAAAAGCTTCCTTGTAGCATCTATACACTGCAGCATCTTGTGCATGTTTTTTATTGATGGATGCTCACAACTTAGCAAGTTCCTGGAACCTGTGTGGAGATCAAATGATTATACCAATCTCTCTCTCCCATTAGCCCTTCCGAGCATAATTTACTTGAATATGCAAAGATACAGCTTATTAGAAGGTTAGCTTCTTGCAAAATCTTCATTGCCTGTCCTCGTTGACAATATTAGATCTGTCGGAGAGCAAATTTGTCAGCCTTCCCACATGCATCAGTCAATTTACTAAGTTGCAGCGGCTTCTTTTGGCATGTTGCATGCACCTTCGGGAGATTCTACCTCTCCCGCAGAACATAACATCTTTACTTGCAAAAAATTGTGAATTGCTAGAAATATGTGTGGACTTATCACACATGCTACGATATAATCAAGATAAATCACCTTGGCTCAAACAAATTGACTTTCTGGCTGTCATCAGCTGATTTAGGATCAATGCTCTAGCAATTGCAATGTGTTGTCAATTGAGCTCTCTCTCTCTCTCTCTCTCATGTTTGTGTCTCAAGTGTAAAAGGTTCTGACTGGCAGGGATTGCTTGGAGGGACTCGGGTTGACATAATTCATCCTGGAAGCAAGATCCCAAAATGGTTTATCAAAGCATGAGAGGACTATTAAGGTTTCTTGTATCTTCGGAATCATATTGTGACATAGCCAGCTTGGCCTTTTGTGCTATTGTTGATTCCGCTAATATGAAAGAAGCCAGTATTTCATGCGAGATCCAGTTGTTTGTCGACAATCAAGAAACTTATGGTTGTGTAGATTGTTTTTCCTTACTGGAGTCTGACCACTTATGGCTTTTATACGTTCCTCGGTGAATGATGTGGGGATTGGATGCCAAATTGCTGAATCACTGTGGTCAATTTATAGTACTGTTTCAAGCATTAGAGGGGACTTTGAAAATCTGTGGGTACATTTAGTGTACAAACAAGTTAAGCAACCAAATGACACAGATTTATGAAAGTGTTGCTCCTCTTAATTTGAATGTGAACCTTGCAGGTTCCCATGTCTGAAGCTACAAAACGAGGAAAGATTTTCAGACTCTTAATACAATGCACTATGATTCGAAATTAGTTTTCTTGTAGTTTAGTGTAGTAGTTATGGCTAATAACCTTTCGAGTGGCTCTTATTATAAAATTGCTGTAGTGTTTTACTGGACTCTCAGATTATGCAACGACCTTTAGTCTTTCCCTCAGAAAAAAAGTGCAAGGATGTTCCCGTCTAGTCATTATTCCTAAATATAACTATCGACTCGTATCAAGATTAAGCCCAAGAGAAACCCAAAGAAAAGAGAAGTGCTTTAGACAAAGAATCAAATTTTCACATAGGCCAATCTTGTTGGCAACTTCTTTTGGAAAAGGAAGGATTTTCTTTTGTCCATTTCCCAACATCTTCGTTATGAAAAAATATTATGTGGCTTGTAACTTGCACGTCACCAGTCCATCTAAAGTGCATGAGCTTGGTCAACACTATTTAAAGGGTGACACGTGTCCTCTAACATGCACATGGACATGGATGAAATATAAAAAATTAAATTATGAAACTTTCTTTTCTATAGCAGGCAGACAGACTCGTGAGGAGAAAATATTAGGCACCTTAACAGCTCTATATCATTTTTACTTTGAACCACTTAGCAATTGACAGTTGTCCGGGCGAGTCCACATCGTCTCAGTTCAAACTAGCGCAGGCGGAGGGCAAAGCGATCTCTCTCCTCTTTATCTTCTCTCTCCTCTTTACCTGCTCTCTCTTCCTCCTCCTCCGACGCTCGACACTCTCTCTGCACTCTACCCCGACGCATTGAACCTTCCCGTCTAGCGCTTACTTCAACGAACGTCGCTCCCTCCCGACGACGGCCTTTCTGTCTCCACTGGACGGCCTCATCCTCCTAGCTGCATTCTCTCGACGCACTACCGCGACCTCTTTCTTCCCAAATCGTGCTCTCTCTCGACGGTCGATGTTGCTCGCCTCTCTCCGTCCCCCTCGACTTGCGACCAAGAAGCAATCACTTCGCCCTCTCGTCTAATCTTCCATTGATGACTTGCTGTCCGCTCTGCTCGAAGCGGTCCCTCGAGAAGCGCTAAATCTGCAACCGCAAGTCAGGTTCGATTTTATTTCCCAGGTTTTTATGTTCGCATCTTTGTTTTGGAGGAGAAAGTTCTTAGAAGCTCGCTGGTTTATTGCTTCTTATTCCAAGTGCAGCAACGCCAGAAAGCTTGGCCTCTCCTACATAAGTGAACATTTTACCGATGAAATTTCTTTAGATTATTCGATTGGCCCAGTGGACTCTTTGTCTGCTGATTATGGATCCATATGAGGTTGATTTTTTTCTTGCCTTGAACTTATTTATCTGTGTTAGTCTTCAACCAGGGTAACATCCTCATGCCTCTTATTTCTACTAAGTTTGCAAATATATTTCTTCCACCAATGGCATCTTTTTAAATCGCTTCTAGTTTTTCCTTAGCCTCTTTTGTAATGTCATTTTTGGTGTAAAAATATGATTTCCATTTTTTCTTCTTGTGCTACAATTTTTGTGCAGTGTCTTATTTCTGCTTTTTTATTTAATCCTGGGCTATTCTTTGTTGTTGATGTGTTTGTCTTCATTTCCTGAATAGGTGCCTACAAAAAATTGTAGCACAAACTTAAAGAGGCCCATCTGCATCATATTTACATACATACATACATACATACATGTATGTATGTATGTATGTATGTATGTATGTATGTATGTTAACACACCCACTCCCCAGAAGAAAAAACAAAAATCATATTTTTACACCAGAAATGACATTACAGAAGAGGCTAAGTGTGACATCCTGATTTTCTAATTTTGTTTTCAATTGAATGAGTTGGGCTTTTCATCGACGCGCCTATAGTTCTATTCTCTGAGCTGATCACTCACGAGATAACTAGTCTATCTGGTGAAGCCGTTAAAGGATTTTAACGCAATAGACTTGAGAATTCGACTAGAAATCGACTGCTCGACCGTGCTAATCTGCAAGGGTCAATATGGCACTGTTAAAATCGATCAGAGATCGGAGATAGGTCGGTTCGACTGAGGTATGTGATTAAAGTGTGGGTGATTCCACCTAATTGCAAAATTCTCGTCGAACGACACTAAACTGATTTTTCTGTCATTTCCGTACCCTATGCTCGTATTTGAAACCTCGAGATTTTCACGACAACTGATAGTCGCCAATGAGTCGAAGATGCACAATGTGGCTCGAAAATAATCGACCACGGGTCAATTGCATTAAAAATTCCTAAAAGCTACTCGGTAGGTTAAGTCACGTTAAAATCGCGGCCGGTTGAAATTAACCACGAATTTAAACCCGATTTCAGAAATTGAAAGTTCTGTCTGTCATGATTCATTTTAGGAACGTCGACTCATCCTCCGAAGATTTTTCTACAAACCCGAGTTTTTGGCGAAAGTCCAAAGTTGGGTTATTTTGGACCGGGAAAATTAGAGGGCCATTTTTGGGTGATTGGGGTTCAAGTTGGTTCATTTGGCTCATTTGGCAAGGAAAAATGTGGATTGTGATGTGGGCACCTTGGCTGAATTTTTGGGCTTCAATTGGATTGATTTGAAGAGGATTTGAAGTGAAATTGGAGGGGCAAATGTTCAAATTCGTAGGCCTTGTGGGGTGCAACATTTGGGCAGCTATCTTGACTTGCCAAGGAAGATTTGAGAGAGAGAAATGGGCTGTGGATATGGCTGATCATGGTGGGGGCATGTGATGAGTGAAATGGATATGTTTGTGGACTTTGGAGGCCAATTGGTGGTCCCCCTTCAGCTGAACACTTTTTCTTCTTCCTTGGCTTCACTTTATCCATTGTTATGTCTTTTGAGAGCTCAAAATCCAGAGAACCAGCCAGCCAAGCCAGCCAGCCCGTCGACCGCCTCCCCTGCCGCTGCCATGCACCGTCACGCCACCTACAAGCTGCGCCGTCGCCCGCGCGCTCGTCCCACGCCTAGTCGCCATTCCAGCGAGCCCAGCTCGCTGTCGCGAGCCCCTCTACTGTCCAGCAGCCGTACATCGCCGTCCAGCTCCGCCTGGTCCGCCGCTACCTCTTTCCCGTGCAAGCCGCCCCTTCAACCGGTCCCTGCAACCCAAGATCATAAGCCAAAGTTCCAGCAAGAGCTGAAACTTCGTGAGGCTTTTCCGAGCCTGTCCAGACCTCGCTTGGTGTCACCGCAGGCTTGTTTATCGCTTGCCTCCGCGTCGCCGCCAGTGAGTTTACTCACTAAACCTTGCTTAGGAGGTTAATTATGCTTAAGGGTTGATTATCTTAGCTTAAGATGAGATTAGGTGGTTAGTTAGTTTAGATTAGTGATTTAATTGCTTAATTATGCATGTTAGGTGGTTAGAATAGATTGATTATGGGCTAATTGTGCTATTTATCTAGATAGGTGCATTAATTTTCTAGGCCCGTTTAGGTAGTTAGATTAGCATTTGCGGCCTAAGTTAGCATTTATTGGATTTAATTTGCATTATTTAATTATATTCGTAATTTATTTAATTATTTAATATTTTTCAGAAATTATAATGGGATAGCTGGTGACCGGAATTTCGTACTAATTGTAGTGGTGTGCTTAGTTTATGCAATTAAGTGCAATTGAATGGTGATTTTGATTTTTGAGTTATTGTTTCAAAATCGTGAGATTTTGGTATTTAATTAGAAAATACCAGGTGTCGAGTTTTGACACCGAAAATGGTTTAAATACTATATCAAATAGTGGGATTTTAAAAGGAAGGATACCAATTTTTAAGATTCGATCTGACCGTGTACCCACACACGATTATTTCCAATGAATGTTTTTAATACGAAGAAAACATGCCAAATTCGTTATCTTAATTAAGGAATGTGAGTGCAAAGCATAATGTCCTTGGCCAGAATTGAATGATCATGTGATGGTTAAGAGAACCTGTCCCCGATGTGCGTTGGGTGGACGTTGCCCCTATATGGGATGCCCTAACAATGGATGTCGGATCGCAGTAAAGGCCGGATCGAAGCTCCTTCGGGAATGCCGTCCCCGATGTGTGTTGGGTGGACGTTGCCACGCTCAAGGGATGAGGCGAAGCCTGGCTATGCCAGAAGATCGATGTGCGTCGGGTAGATCGTGCTTGTGCGAGCAGTAATAAATTGGAACGCATGATTGATTGAGATAAGCGCGCCGGATTATGGGACAAAATTGTGTGGCGCGGAATAAGACGTGTCATAACGATTTGGCCCTATATTCAGGACCCCTGTGATGGATTGAAATTGAGTGAGGCGTTCCAATTGATGTGTGTAGTGATTATATGCATCTGTGATATGAATTGTGCTGACGTGCAGGGAGGAACTGAGGTAAGGTGAGTCTCTGTGGTTGTGTGGTTAGGCCACCCTTAAGCGTATTTCCTTCATAATAAGGATTTAGGGGGTGAACTTGCTGAGACATTGTCTCAACCCGTCGTGGGCTCAATCTTTTCAGGTCCTTAAATGGCGGTCCCTCCAGAACGTTTTGGGAAGCCGAGGGGTTATACGGAGCAGAGTATTGACGTCCCTATCCCCGGGAGTCCCTGGCTCCATGAGCTCATAGTGACCACTATCTTAGTCGATGAGGGCCGACCTCAGTTGGTACCTCATCAATTTAGGGCGTGATTTCGCCATGGGATCAATGGGATCAGGGAAGGTCCCCTGCAGGGTTCTGACATCCCTGCCGTTGCGGTCAATGCCGCGGCAGGTGAGGGGGTAGCTGATCCCCCTGACGGTGTCGTGGAAGACCTAGATCCCCCAGAGGTCTCAGAGGTCTTAGCCGAGGAGTCCTGTGCCTAGTTAGCTGGGTGGTTCTTCTTTTTGGAGTAGACCTTTGTTTATAGACTAGTGTTGTATATAAACTCAGCTTGTTTATAAAAAGTGTTTTGTGAAAATGGTATCCTGCTTTTCTATCTCATATTTGTATTGTCTGGGGATTTAATTATACGCTTCCGCATGTGCAATAAAATGAAAGGGTCGGCGACGCGTCTTGGGACGTCGCAATTTTATTGACCACCGAGGGATGCGTGCGCGCTCGAGATTCGGGGCATGACACTAAGGAAAAACTAGAAGCGAGTTAAAAAGATGCCATTAGTGGAAGAAATATATTTGCAAACTTAGTAGAAAGAAGAGACATGAGGATGTTACCCTGGTTAAAGACTAACATAGATAAATAAGTTCAAGACAAGAAAAAAAAATCAACCTCATTTGGATCCATAATCAGCAGACAAAGAGTCAATAGGGCCAATTGAATAATCTAAAGAATTTTCATTCATAAAATGTTCACTTATGGAGGAGAAGCCAAGCTTTCTTGCATTGCTGCGCTTAGAATCAGAAGTAATTAACCAATGAGCTTCTAAGTACTTTCTCCCCCAAAACAAAGATGGGAACATAAAAACCTGGGAAATAAAATCGAACCTGACTTGCGGTCGCAGATTTAGGGCTTCTTGAGGGATCACTTTGAGCAGGGTGGAAAGCAAGTCGTCGACGGAAGATTAGATGAGAGGGCGGAGCGATTGCTTCTCGATCATGAGTCGGGGGGGACGGAGAGAGGTTAGCGAAATCGACCATCGGGATAGAGCACGATTTGGGAAGAAAGAGGTCGCGTGAGTGCGCCAAGAGAATGCAGCCCGAAGGATGAGGCTGTCCAGTGGAGAGAAAAAGGCCGTAGTCAGGAGGGAGCAACGTTCGTCGGAGGAAGCGCTAGACAGGAAGGTTCAGTCTAGACAGGGCGGGATAGAGTGTAGAGAGAGTGTTGAGCATTGGAGGAGGAGGAAGAGAGAGCAGGTAAAGATGAGAGAGAAGATAAAGAGGAGAGAATGCTTTGCCCTTTACCCTTGCTGGTTTAAACTAGGACGACGTGGACCCGCTCGAACAGCTGTCAGCTGCTGAGTGCTTCAAAGTAAAAATGACGTGGAGTTGTTAAGGTACCTAATATTTTCTCAACGGGTGAGGTGAAAAAGGACGATACAATAAATGTTAACAGGTAAACGCCCACTTAAAACTCTCACTCCTCTTTTCAATTTCCAAGGGCTTCTACCTTTTGTTACCCCCCTCCCCCTCTTCCTCTTCCTTTTACGTTTTTAAAACTCTCCTTTTTTTTTTTTTCAACTTCCAAGGGCTTCTTCACTTTCTCTCTCTCCCCTTTTGCTTTCTATTTTACCTTTAAATGTTAGCATTTATAGCTTTGTCCGTTTTCATCTCACCAATTTGTCTGTGGGTCATAGAAAAGAAAGCTTCAATTTAAATTTTTTATTTTCCATCCCTATCCTTGTCCATGTAAGAGGACACGTGTCATCTTTTGAGTAGAGCTGACTAAGCTCACTCACACCACATAGGCTAGTCACACGGTGCTTACAAACTACTAAATATTTTCTTCTTTGTTATGGATTCTCAATTTTTTTTTAGAAAAAGGGGAAGAAAGATCAATTCACTGAGCCGATCTATGTTTGATCAACTCATATCGTGAATATCACAATAACCAAGCTCAATTGACCATCTCAAGATTGAAACTTGATTTGGGCATTTTGTCGAACAGTTGGCGCACATTAAACTGTCTCAAATAGCATCCTCGAGCAATATTCATGGCCTTCAATCTCGACCCATGTGCAATCTTAAATGGAACTAAATCATTCAAATTATACTAATACATTCAAAGAACAATATTAGATAGAATTTAGAGCCCAAACCACACAATAACACGACCGCAATTAGCCTCAAATGTGTGGGTCTAACCTATTCTTGTAAAGCTGGGTTTGAACTCAGGTCAAGTGAACAAGTTGCATGCTCAAGTTCAAGCCCTGGCACTCATCACATACGCGACTTATGGGAAAATACACTCGATCCGAATGAAATTTGGTAACAAGAAATTTCAACATGATTAAGGCTCCGTTCGTTTCGCGGAAAATGTTTTCCGGGAAAATGTTTTCCGGATTTTCCGGCGTTCGTTTCACGAAAAATGAATTCCTAAGGGAAAATGTTTTCCATGGAAGGGAAAAAGTCTTCTAAATTTGGGGAAAATGTTTTCCACTTTTGAAAAGTGGAAAACATTTTCCTCACTTGATCTCTCTTATCTTACACATCTACAAATCCTCACTTCCTCCTCCCATTTCTTCTTATTCTTTTCTTTTTTTATTCGAATTATTTTTAAATTGTATTTTTCTTTTTTTATTTAAATTATTTTTAATTTTCTATTTATATTTCTTTTTCTTTTCTTTTTCTTTTTCTTTTTTTCTTTTTTTTTTTTTTTTCTTTTCTTTGTTTCCCATCTTCTTCTTTCTTGACTAGTCGTCGGCTATCACCAGTGAACCGTCGTGGATCGCTCGTCGGTCTGGCGAACCTCGAACTTGACACTTGCGCTCGCCAATCTAGTGAGCGGAAAATATTTTCCTTACCGAACACCGGAAAATATTTTTCGAAACATTTTCAGGTTTTAGCCGAACACCATAAAATATTGTCATTTTCCTGGAAAATGACTTATGGGAAAATATTTTCCGGAAATGGCCTATTTTCCGCAAAACGAACGGACCCTAATACATCAAAGAATGGTCAAATACGCACATCAAACCATCCTTTCGAAGTAACTTTCCGCATTGGCCAGCCATGAACTCATGTGGATTGGCTAAGCTTTTAGTTCAAATTCTAAACACTCTCATGGTTCACGTGGAGATTTAAAGACCAAATCAAGTTGATCCAAGCATCATTTGCACTTACTTATAACATTCATCAAGCTAACGAAGACAGATAATGGATGCAAAGGGGGGTAGCAAGTAAAAAATGCATGGCTTTTGGAAGAGGCTTCAACATTCGGAAAAATTCCAGCCTCAGAAATTAGTTTTTCTGGCCGGCTTTCCTCTCGATTTTCCAGTCAAACCATGGTCCACATTGAACAAAAACTCATCTAGGATCCTGACCTTTCTTCCTAATTTCTGTGTGAAGTATCTCTTGGCCAACGAAGCCAAGAAATTGTCCTCTAAAGGCACTTCGAAGTTGGCACCTTAAAGCTGGAAAATGAGACCCGCAGAGACGAAAACCAACAACGAAGGCTTTGGTTAGCCACCATGACCAGGTTTGAAGACCCATTTTGTCAACTCCTTTGACATTTACTCCAACTATATGTATTGTAGTTTAATCTAAAATTAACTTTTTTGCCTCAAAGTCCCTTATTTTCCTTAAAAACATTTGTTTTGCCTTGCCAGTGATCATCTATCTACCTATTACTTTATAAAAAAATTTCTAGGTCTCCACTCCTCCCAGCAAGTAACATGATTTTCGAGGGGCTTCTGAGTGCCTTCCTAACTACCATTTTTTACGTGTAACCTATGGTAGGAAAGATATTTGAGTATAATTTCACTCTCTAGTTAAGGGTTTTGACTAGTTTTAGCTGGAAGTTCATGAAAATTTCGTTTTTTTTTTTCTCTGAGGGTCCCTCTGAAATTTATAGGTTAAGGTCCTTTTTGAGTTACTCATGGGGGTGCCTTTGGGGGACAATCGTGAGCTCTCTCTTGTCTTGAATCTTTTATGCCTCAAAATAGCTTGCTTTTGAGAGATTATTTGCTGAATTAAGCAACCTTTTGCTGGCCTTGCCCACATGACAAGCTTGCCAACTGAGTTGCTCTACCAGCTCCCCGACAGTGAAATCTTCAAACTTTTGCAACTGTTGATTGAAAAACTTTGGTTACGATTTTCACATGTCTTCAGCAACTTATCCCTAGCCAAATTTTGTTCATTTGCACTCCTAATGAGAGCATTCCCCTTAGCCAGAGATTAGGCTGATTGGGAGCTAAGTGGGATATGGTGGAGCCACAAATTTGCTTACTTAATCGCTTTGAATTGTGGCCAAATCACGGATTGGATTTTGGCAGCTATTTTAAGCGTTTTAATCCATCAATTTGGCTCAATTTTTTGACTAGTTGGCACATTCATGTATATTAATTTGTCTCTTACTGTACTTTGCAATTTTTCTATCCAATTTTGTAAGAAAGTCCCTCAAAGTTGGTCATTTTCTTGCTCAGAAATGACCAACTTGATTCAAATTGGTCCTTTTGGCTTGATTAGATTAATTCGAGTTGAGCCAAGTTCAATTTCAAGCTTAAATAGGGGTCAAAATGATAAAAATGATGATTTAAGTGCTTGGGCGTAATTATAAATTTTGCGAATTGGTCCCCCAACTTTGAAAATTGCATTTTGGAACCAACTTGCTGGTTCAATTGCAATCTAACCCCTTAGGTCTTGACTAATCACATGCGGATCCTTGGTCTCAATTTCTTTTTAAGCATGTTTAACCAAAAAGTTAACTTGAAAGTCAAATTTTGACTTTTCAGCAAAACAACATCTAAGGACTCCTACGACTCTTTTCAGCCAAGAAAAGGGTTTCGTCGCAATTAAAATTCCCAAAGTCTTGATTATTATTATTATTATTATTTAAACTTAGGGCTTGTTAGCTAAAATTCAGGTATCAACACTAGCAGGCTTCTAGGATGGCGAAGGGGGTGGGATTGAACCGAACTGTGCAATGAATACGGGGAGTGATTTTAGTATGTGTGTGTGTGTGTGTGTGTGTGTATATATATATATATATATATATATATATATGAAAACTGAAATTAATTCTCGAAAATACATTTTGACGTAACTAAAAGCTTAGCTTTGGTACTTCAAAGTTAAGCGTGCTCAAGAGGGAGTCCTCATAGATGGGTGACCTTTTAGGAAGGTGCTTACCTATACGCCAAAGGACAAAACCATGAGGCTCTCAAATTTTTTATGTGAAATTGTTGACATGTTGACCCACCTCCACTCCTTCGGATGTTTATTTTGGTCTGTGATGTTTCTACTTAAATTTTTGTTTTCATTCACACATCTTGTGCTTTTTCAAGGTGTCATTTTGCATAAATTCAACAGGCATCATGTTTCAATTTATTGTATTGTCTGGATACATGCTGTTCCAGTTATTTGACATGGGGAAATATAGTGTAGTTCCGCCACTAATTTCTGTAAATTTACGGGAACCTCATTTTTGTCAAAGATGTCTTGATTCGCAGTAAGAAGGCGCTCGCCTCCCCCTCCAGAGCCCCATCGGCGGCTTTTCCTCCAGAAGCCCCGCCGTCGTGACCTTCACGCTCGCAAAGGCAGAGCAAGAAGGTTGGTCGCGAGCACGAAGGTTGGTCCTTGATTGGGCCATGCCCTAAACTGCTGGTGCTGCATTGCTCCGTCTTGTGGAATCTCTCCCCGATTTGCCTGCAAAAACTCCTGCTAACAGAGGTTCGCTCGCAATCAGTCAATTAATTCGCACGTGTAACATTATTTGATGGTTGAATAATAGGTAATCCTATACTCATACTATTTATAATATATTTGCTTTCTCAAGAAATTGATGAGATGTTATTTTTCTTGTAAAATCACTGCATTAAATACTTTTTGTTCTTCACTTGCAGCATGAAACTGAATATCTAGCAGATGTAACTCATGATTTGAAAAAAATATTTTGAATTTACGGTAATGAATAGTTTTTACAAGTGAACTTAAAGTATATCATAAATATGTGGCGCATGCAATAGGCAAAAAATTTGGAGTGAGGAAGGCTAAGACTAGAAAAAACAAAAAAAATGAGAAATAAGTCGATGAACTTTTATGTGTAATTGCGAGAGGTGTACAATCAACTTATTTGGTCAAGAAAAAACATATGAAAGACTTAAAGTCAAATGTGGTTGTTGAGCTTTCATTAGATTTAAAATTGAGATTAGCGTTTATGAAGCGACAGAGTAAGTTCCTAAACATAATCATGAATTTATACTAGAACATCAAAGCACTTAGGTAGAATTTCTTCTGTGCTGTTTGGGAAGCTTAGTTGTGGAATGGTAACGATGAAAGTCGATTTTTGGAGCTTAGTTCTGAACTTAATTCATCGCTTTTTATGCTTGTTAGGACCTTCTTTTTCCTTTATGCACATTAACGTGTCACCTTCATAATGCAAACGACTTGATCGTTTTGTTGAGCAGTTCTGGCTATTCCTTATGCTTTGAAGGCGTGGGAGTTACCGAAGGAAAGACCTACAACATAGATCTCATATTGACTGAAGTGGATTTGTCGTCAATATCTTGATATGCTCTTCTTACTCTAATTATGGAGCATAACGTATGCAAAATATTCCAGTCATAAGTACGTCTTACCTATCTATGCATGGCTGATTCATGTTCTTTACTGGTGTCATGGTCCAACAATGACTTATTTATCATCTATGGGGATTTTGCAGTGATGTCTACACAGGATGACGGTGTACAGGTGTATGCTGAGAGGTCTTGCTGACTATCTTGTTAAGCCTATTAGGAGAAACGAACTGAAGAACTTGTGGCAACACGTGTGGAGAAGACACCACATTATTAATCACTTTTTGTGCTTGTTTGTATAAGTTTATCACTGCAACTAAAAGGCAAATTCATATTCCTTCATTGAGGCTTTAGACTTGGTGAACTTAAAATAAGCAATAAGTTTTTTGTCCAATTGATTGCTGTAGATAATTCGCTGTTAGTGTTCAAATCCGCTTTTGTTGAATAAGTGTACTCTATTTTTACAATAACACAAAATAGGTTGTTTGCTCACAAGTTCGGTAGTTAAAATGACAATTGATAGATGAGCTGCTGATTGGGTGTTAATTTTTATCCCCACTAGTTTGGCACCCTTTGTTGTAAATGCCTTACCCTGTGTTCAACTAGTCCCACTTTTGAGTTTGTAAAATCAGTCCTAAGACACACCTATAATAAGTAACCAAAATCATTTTGGGGTGCGTTAGTATCATAAGAACTCAATGATATCATAAATGCTTCTCGGTAAAACATTTTTCAGAAATATGATTAGTTTTCTTTTGTTTGGTGATATATCATCGAATATATTTTTTGTTATTTGGATATTATTGGAAAATGATATTCTATTTCATGACTTTATTTTACGCAAAAAAAAAAAAAAAGTTTGAATTCCTTAATTTTTTTATAAAAATCCGAATTTTTAATTATTTTATTTCTCTTTTTATTTTTATTTTCTTTCGAAAAATGGAATTTTAAATTATTTTTAATTTTCTTTTTTTCTCTTTCCTTTTTCTTTCTTTCTTTTTCTCCCTTCCTCCACCACTATTGGCAGTAGGGGTGAGCATAGTCCGGGTTGAGCCGGTTCACCCCTTAACCCTAAAACCAACCCACGTAATGTTGGTCCTCAATTTTTGAACCGATGACCGACCCTATTGAGTTTGGGACCGAGGACCGGACCGACCCAATGGGTTCGATCTGAATCTAGGGTCAACCCAAGACCAACTGATAATTTTTTATTTCATTTTTGGTACTCCTTAAAAAAGTGATTGAGGACCGGACTAACCCAATGAGTTTGGTCCGGTTTCAAGGTCAACCCATGACTAACTAATAACTTTTTATTTTATTTTTTGTACTCCTTGAAAGGGCAACCTAGGACCGTACCGACTCAATGGGTTCAATGATGAGCGAGGTCAGCTAAGAAAGGCAAGCGATGAGGGTCAAGTGGGCTGAACGTCGAACAGAATAAGCATCGAATGTCGAGCGGGGAGCAACAAGCCAAGCGAGCATCAAGCGGCGAGCGGTAGGAGTGACCCAAAGCGAGCAAGGCGAGTGTCGAGTGGCGAGCGGAGAAGTTGTTTTTTTCGATTTTAGCAAATTGAAGACTAAGAGGATAAATAAAACAGAAGAGAACGAATACTAGAAGAAGATGTCATAAGGTGCATTTTTGGACGTCGTGAGGACTCCTCACAAAAACATTTTACTCATTCGTAAATTATGACTATTGACACCGTAAAAGACATTAAAAACCTAAGTTATTAAAGAGCAATATAAAATTACTTGAACTCCTCACTAAAGAACTGTTTAATGTTATTGACGCCGTTTATTTTTAAGGTTTTCTCTATATAAAATTATAAATTATATATATATATATATATATATATAGTCGGGGTTGGCCCAGTTGAACCGACCCGGAACTCTCAGGACAGAGAATCGACCCCACAGTGTTGGTTGACCCTGGACCGATGCTCACCCCTAATTGGGAGGCGATGGCCACAACTCCACCTCGCCAAGAGTGGGCAAGGCGCGATCTTGCCGACCTCCGTGTAGCCCAGCTTACCGGATCTAGGGATCCTCTAGCTCGCCGCCTTAGCCAAGCTTAGGCTCGCTTGGATCCGGTGAGTCGCTAGCTTGTTGGCCTCAACGAAGCTCGAGCTGGTGAGCTCAAGCTTGCTTGGATTTGCAAGCCCAAGTTGGCCGGCTTGCCAGCTAGCGTCTTGGCCGATCGCCACCTGCGGAGGAAGAAGGGGAAGAAGGAGGAACAAAAAGAAAGAAAAATAAAGAAAATAAAATAAAATAACTAATAAAAAATCAAAATTTGTAAAAATAATTAAAAATTAGATTTTTAAAATTATTTTTATAAGAATAAACTCATTAACCAAGGATCCTAAGACTAGGGAAACATTTTGGAAAATGTTTTCCGGTTCTTTTAAATGGGAAATCATTTTCATGAACTTAAATTTTGGTAGGAAAACATTTTCCGTCAACTCATTTTTCTAAACGAATTAAATGCTGGAAAATTAGAAAAATGTTTTTTCTGGAAAATGAGAAAAATGTTTTCCTAAAAAACGTTTTCCTCAAAACAAAGTGTACTCTAAGAGAATAGTTTACTACTTCTCCAAATACGTAATGAACACATGAAAAAAAAATCCAAGGACGCCATTGCAACTGACTCAATTTGTAGACTTTCTTGCGTGTAACGAAGAGAACAATTTACTACTCTTCCAAATTGCAGAAGGACAAAAACAAGACCCAATAGATATGTACTTAGCTGGAAGGGCTATTCAACATTTAACTTGGTTGTTCCTACGTAGCATAATGTCCATTTTGACACATTTACTCAAAATTTTATTTGTGATGCTAAAAATCTCAAAGTTATACCCGAGTGACGCATGGACGTTAAAAACCACTGTTAAAAATCTAACATGGATCCGACGTGGCATTAGTAATTTCTTTTCAATGAAGTGGCATTGATGTGGCATTATTAGAAAAAGATTAACAAAAAGTAAATTCGAAGTTACTGTTCATTGTCTTTAAAGTCACTATTCATCGTCTTCAAGCTCACGATTGTCTGGCCAAAATTCCTTTGATGCTCGTTCATCAATGCCCACTGTTGCCTAAACCTTTGGTGGCCTTCGTCAACGCTTGTTTAACTACCTACGAGGTGATCGTCGCTTGGTCCCAAATCTCAAATTTCAGATTTACAATTGGGATGAGAAAGATAGACAGGTGGGGTGAGTCTCTTGATGATGATCTAGCTGCGGTGAGCTTTGAAGCCAGATTTTGGCCATAGCAATCACTCAAGCTCGAAGCTTGGCCTAAGAGTCTGCAATCTAAATGGAGGCTTGAGAGTTGAGTCTTGAGCGATTGGAGGTGGTTGGCATGAAAATATGAGTGTTGAAGACAATCATTGAGCTTAGCCCATGCTTGGATCATTGCTCGAGTTGATATGAGCGTTCGCGTGACGCCACATTAACGCAAAAAATTTTGGAGCAAATATGCAATAGCAGATATAAATTAGGTTTGTGACAATAGATAGGACAAAAGTTAAATAAAAAATAAGAAATGGAAACACGCTTTTATGTCATGTCCAGACACGATCGCCAGTGAAGCAAGATGTTGAGATGGCGACTAAAATACATGATGTTTGGTCCACGTGTCGATAGCAGACATCCAATCATAACTAAGGAATGTCCCTCCCTTCTCCCAAAATGTTGGGAAAAAGAACAAATTCTCGACTCTTCCTTTCCCCATATAGAGACCTTTTGATGCTTTTGTCTTTCTATTTTTCGTGTGAATGCCTTAAGGGATGATTAGTTCCCAAATTATCCGATTTCCACCTAGGAATTAGAAATTGAGAATCGGACAAATGAGACCAATTCCCAATTATCTAAAATTGAGAATCGAATCATTTGATTTTTAAATTGAACCGATCGATTCAATTCCCAAGTGGTCCAATAAAACCGGTTGCTTATCCTTTTTCTTTTTTTCTTTTTTTCGATTTGTCATTGTATGCACAATATCTTTAATAGACGCCTCATCCACATAGCCAAGACCCCTCTATTAAGTGGGTCAAAGAATGGTTCTCTCTCTCATCGTTTGATTGTTTTTGTACTCTTTTTCCATCGGTTAGTGTTTTCGAAGATCAATTCGTGATTTTTTTGTCACTTGAGCATTGTACAAAAATGAGAGACAAATTAGGCCTTTCTTTACATATATTTAAGAAATAAAAAAGATAATCGATCTGGTCATTGATTCCAATTTTATGGAACTGGTTCATTCCTTAAATAACCGCCTAGAACCGGCTAGTTCGGTTCCATTTGGGCGATTCCCGATTCGGACAATTCCTTTTGCTCACTTCCATTGGGAGAGCTCCACTCATTTAGTGGCTACTTCCTCACTATTAAAAAACTTAAAAAAATAGAATTAATAATCTTCAAACCACCTGAATCTTCTAATATTAAAAAAAAAAAACGTAAAGGTGGAATTAATAAATCTTAAAATATCTGCCGGCTCTCGGCTCGCAGGAGCACATACAATACATCTGTTGGTGGGGCCCACATCTCTTGGAAAAATACGTGGCGGTGAATGCACCGTCACTCTTCCTGGGTGACGGTGCAGTCAGCTTATCAATTTCCTTTTCTCACGAGTATATAAGTCCACATGCCATCGCCCTTCTTTGTCGCCCGCTCCACTTTTCAAGTGCAGCTCTCTCTTGCTGTCTCTCGAAGCCCTACCATGTATGTTCATTCGCTTGAAATTTGCTCATATTATCTCCACCTTCTGAACCTGAACTCGAGCTCCTGACCACCCCAAAAAAGGGAAAAAAACCATTAACTCGAGCTTAAATTGATGACGGCGTTTCATGGCGGCGCCGGCGGTTGTTCCGCCGGCCGTACCAATGGATCTTGCCCATGGTTTTCCAAAAACTTCTTTCGAGATTCAAGTCTTGAGCTAGAAAAGGCAAAACCTTTCGCAAGATCACGGGAAGAAATCGCGTCCTTCGCTGTTCTTGATGGTGGCGACCATGGCGATATAGGGTCCTGGTCGCCCTTGTACCCGGACCTAACCCGAACCGATTCTTCTCGGTCGCAATCAAAGGCCCTTGCAGGCGATCTAGGATGCTGTGGGTCGCTTTCCCATTCGGGTCCATTGCCACAAGCAGCCATTGGCGATGGCAAAATTGAAGCTGGATCGCGCTTGCACTCATGCCTGACCCGGCCCGAACTCTGTTCGGCTCTGGCCGTGCAGGCAGCGAAGATCAAGGAGGAATTGGAAGAGGAGGAGGTGGCGACCATTGCTGATCCCAGGGATGCGGCCATTTTATCGCCGTCATGCTCATGGCAGGCAGCAGCATACGAGGTGGCAAAGCCGATGGAGGATCTGGGGGAGGTGGGGCCAACGCCGTTCCTGAGGAAGACTTACGAGATGGTGTCGGACCCGGGTACAGATCCGGTGGTGTCGTGGGGCTTGAGCCAGGATAGCTTCCTGGTGTGGGATCAGCAGGAGTTCTCGAAGCAGGTCCTGCCTCTATACTTCAAGCACTCCAACTTCTTCAGCTTCGTCAGGCAGCTCAACACTTATGTGGGTACTTCTTCATGTTTTGATATGAGCAAACCTATGTTATTTGTTGTGGTCGTTATCTTTTGTATGGATCTGTATAAAGTATGTCTGTGTATGAGCGTTTAGGTTTAACTCTTCGGTTCTTTTTTGATGTAGTCGAGAGAGTGGTCTCTTACAACGTTTGCTCAGGTGTCGAGACTTAATTTAACCCACTTTGACTTAATTTATCATGTGGCACATGTTCACAAAAATACGCATCCAGTGGCCAGTGGACGATGGCCCCTATTAGGCCCTCACTAGTCATCATATTCAAGTGATGATGCTTTAGACGGTAGTTTGCAGAAACTACCATGTCAACCATGACATCAGATCACCCATTAAAGATTATCTTCGTACTGGATTGAGAAATGCACTACAGCAATTCCCTTATAGCGATTAGTATTTTGCATTTTAGGGCTTTGATTCTTCATTATGCACTTTCTAGCTGAAGACAAGTTTCCTTTGGCCATTGCTTTGTTTCTATCCGGTGTTTTGTAGTACCTTTCTTCTTTTTTGGCAAGACCAGAAGCATAATTCTGCACTGTTGTATTCATATTATATCTAGTAGTAGCTAGATTGGTTTTGAGTTGTTTGCCTTTACTCTTAAAATTTTCCGCACTCTTTGTTCTGGTATTTGGATATTTGTAAGCGATCTCTCCTTGACGTGCATCATAATCCGTGTACTTTCTATATTGGCCTAGTAATACCCCTTGTGCACATCTTCCACTGAAACTTTCTTGGCCTTCATTCTGCTTATTTTCTACTCTTTAGCCTTTGGTTCATTATGAACTCCTAGACATAGCTTCTTCCTATCTTCTATTCTTCATCCATCATAATTAAAAATGTGTCGCAGGGTTTTAGGAAGATTAATCCAGATCGATGGGAGTTTGCAAACCAAGGTTTTCAGAAAGGGAAGAAGCACTTGCTGAAGAACATAAAGAGGGGACACAACTTAAACAAGCATAGAAAAAAATCGAGTAGTACTGTTACCTCTGATTACCAGGAAGCGGAACTCGAATTGCTTAAAAAGGACCAGGAAGCGTTGAAGACCAAGATCCTTAAGCTAAGAGAAGAACAGGACAACTTGCAGCATGAGATCGAGCAGGTCGCTGAGCGGGCTCGCCATGCTGACCGCAGGAACCAGCACTTATTCCTCCTCCTCACAAAAGCAGCCAAATGCCCCAACTTCATCCTGCATTTAATCCCGAAGAAGAGGCAGAAGAGAGATTTAGAGACCTGTGAATCGAGCAAGAAGAGAGAATTGCTTGGTCCCGATGCTGAAGCCACCAAATGCTTGCTAGAAGCAATGGATCACATGATTCAAAGCCCAAAAGTTGATTGCCTGAGAATCAGTGACGATTTGGCACAGATGGAGTGTCGGCCAAATAGTGTTGTGCCGGAGGATTTTGGCACCTTTCAGATGCACAATCCGTGGCCTTCGATGGATGATGAAGATTTCTGGGTTGCGCAGGGCCAGACGCCCAATCAGATGACCGGAGCTAGCTCGTCTGATTTGTCTTCGGTACTCCATGGGATTTCCGAGAAACTCCTCAAGGAAGACGTGGTTATTGGCGCCGATGCGGACAACATAGAAGTAGAAGACCACCTGACGCTGAGTGACACGGAAATCTATCTTGAATTGGAGAGTCTGATTGATGGAATGGGTACACAAGTGAACTGATGGAGCAAGCAGGAGGACTGATGCCCTAAATTTTCATGGACTCCCGCGCTGCCCTTTCTGTTACTTTCTTGTCCTTTTGGGTTCCGTTTTGTTATTAAGCTGGACATTGGAGTAATTGTTGCTGCTGTTTTTTGTGACCCAGATCACATAATACAGCTCTTGCATAATTGGAGAGAGATACTGAAGTGAAGCGACTTGTTAAAATGTGATCCATTTTTTGAAAAGTACTAAAACACACTAGAATTAAGCATACTTAAAGAAAAAGAAAAAGTGGCGGCAACAACTTGTCCAAGACAAAGTTGAAGACTCTCGTACTTTGAAGAACTTTCTGGTACGAGTGGGCAGCAGACCACGTGGGCAGCAAATAGACAAAAGAAAAAGCAAACAAGTCAACAAAAGCTGAGGAGCTGCAGAATAGAAAAATGCAAAAAATGGAGAAGCCATCAGAAGAGCTCGAAGAAGCCGCACAAGCAGGAGATAAAGAAGCAAGCTTGTAATTTTATATTAATTTTTTGTACTCAATGTCGGTGAAGGAAGGCGATGCTCACGCCTATAAATAGGAGTTGGATGTCTGTTGTTCCTTGTAGCCGAAAAACCAGAAAACACTCATTCCCTTATAATATCAACTTCCATAATAAAAGTTCCTTTTTTACCTATACTCCCTTGCCATTGTAGTCCACTTTTATTCACATACACACTTGCGCGCGCGCGCGCGCACGCTTACGCAAAAACATCCAACAGTGGTATCAGAGCCAGGTGTTTGGTTGGTATTGGGCGTTTGTCCTACCTATCCACTCCTAAAACTACCCTTTCCAAATACCCACTAACTAAACCATGGCCAACTCTACCTCATCCTCATTTCCCATCCCCATTTTTTATGGGAACAACTATGACTTTTGGAGCATAAAAATGACTACATTCTTGATGGCCCAAGACTTATGGGACATCGTGGAAAAAGGTTGCGAGGCTCCGCCAGAAGGTGCAAGTGTTTCGAAGGATCAACTACAAAAGGATGCAAGGGCGCTATATTTTATCCAGCAAGCACTCTCGGAAACCATATTTCCAAGAATTATTGGAGCGAGGACTGCAAAAGAGGCTTGGGATATACTTCGAGAAGAATTTCAAGGATCGGAAAAGGTACACACTATTCGTCTTCAAACACTGAGAAGAGATTTTGAGAATTCTAAAATGAAAAATTATGAGACCGTACAAGAATATTGTGGAAAATTAAAGGAACTAGTTAATCAAATGAGAGCCTATGGAGATGGGATAGCTGATCAAAGGGTTGTTGAGAAAATATTGGTGTCACTTACCAAAAAATACAACTCCATAGTTACAACTATAGAAAGAACTAAAGACTTGATGACCCTATCAATAAGTGAATTAATTGGCTCTCTAGAAGCACATGAGAAAAGACTAATGGCACAAGATGAAGATTCAGTTGAAAGTGCCTTTCAGTCTAAAGTAAATATACGGTCTCATCAATCTAAAAATGGTGGAAGGAGCTCATGGAAAAACAAAAGAGGAGGAGAAATTATAAAAAAGGAAAATTATCCACCTTGTGGTATTTGCAAAAAAAACAAATCATTTGGAGAAGGATTGTTGGTTTAAAAATAAAAAACAATGCCGCTTTTGTAAAAGATATGGCCACATAGAAAAAGATTGTCGCTCGAAAACAAATAATCGAGCAAACTATGTAGAAAAAAAAAAGAAAGTGAAGAGAATACATTCTACGCAGGCCAAGCGGCAAATGACAATAAAAGTGAAACATGGTACATCGATAGTGGGTGTAGCAATCACATGACGGGGGACGAATCTATATTCACTGATATTGATAAGTCGGTGAAATCCCAAGTAAAGTTGGGCAATGGTGCATTAGTAGATGTCAAAGGAAAATGCACCATCGCCATGGAAACGAATAAAGGCCCAAAATATATACATAATGTATATCTAGTCCCTTGTCTTGCACAAAATCTCTTAAGTGTGGGCCAAATGATACAAAGTGGGTGTTCTCTATATTTTAATAGAGATGTTTGCATTATCTATGATAAATATAAAAATATCATTGCCTCTGTTAAGATGAAAAATAACAATTTTCCTATTCAATGGAAATATGTCAAAGATATAGCCATGAAAGCTCAACTTGATGATTCATGGCTATGGCATCGAAGATTTGGTCACTTCAATTTTGCTGGGCTAAAAATTCTCCATCAAAAAAATACGATGAGAGATTTTCTAGCCATCACAGAAATTTCAGATGTTTGTGAAGGCTGTCTTCTTGGAAAACAACAGAGACAGTCCTTCCCATCTGGAGGTACATGGAAAGCTAAGAAGCCATTAGAACTTGTCCACACGGATGTGTGCGGTCCGATGAGGACACCTACACCCAGTCAAAATAAATATTTCATCCTATTCATTGACGATTACACAAGAATGATGAGGGTATACTTTCTTCGAGAAAGATCTGAGATTTTCTCTATCTTCAGAAAATTCAAGAACCACGTCGAGAATCAAAGTGGCCAAAGAATCAAAGTCCTAAGGAGTGACAGAGGCACATAATACAATTCAAAGGAGTTTAATAAATTTTGTGAAGATGAAGGAGTCCATCATCAACTAACTGTTGGCTACGCCCCAAAACAAAATGGAGTAGCTGAAAGGAAAAATAGAACCGTCATGGAGATGGCAAGGTCCATGCTAAAGGAGAAAGGCCTTTCCAACACTTTTTGGGCGAAGCAGTTTATACTTTTGCAAAGGTATACCCGTTAAACAGTGTCCAACCAAAGCTGTTCAAAATAAAACACCAGTCGAAGCATGGAGTGGACGGAAGCCTTCAACAAAGCATCTCAAAGTATTTGGATGCATTTGCTACGTCCACATCCCTGCTCAGAAAATGAGTAAGCTAGATGAAAAGACAGAAAAGGGAATATTCCTTGGCTACAGTGACCAATCAAAAGGCTATCGGGTTTACAACCTAAGAACCAAGAAGCTTATGATTAGTCGAGACATCAAGTTCGATGAGAATGCTGCCTGGAATTAGGAAGACGAGAAGATCGAGAAGAAGTATATCACCTTGCCAGACATACCACTTGCTCAAGAGGAGTCAACATCACAAGAAGAAGGAGAAGTACCGGATTCCACCACTCATGACATAACTCCACCAAGCTCTCCAAGAGTAACGCAAGAAGAATCTACTCCAGAGTCTCCAGTACTAAGGGTAAAGGCCCTTAGAAGAATTTACGACACATGCAACTTTGCTATTTTGGAACCAGAAAACTACGAACAAGCATCCAAAGAAGAAGTTTGGATAAAAGCCATGGAGGAAGAGATCAAGATGATCGAGAAAAATGAAACTTGGGAGCTTGTCGATCGACCCAAAGACAAAGAGATCATTGGCGTCAAGTGGGTCTACAAGACTAAGCTCAACGCAGATGGATCAATCCAGAAGCATAAAGCAAGGCTTGTGGCAAAAGGATACTTACAACAACCAAGTATTGACTATACTGAAACTTTCGCTCCTGTTGCTCGCCTTGATACTATTCGGGCTTTCATAGCTCTAGCAGCACAAAAAGAATGGAAGATCCATCAACTAGATGTAAAATCAGCATTCCTAAATGGATATCTTCAAGAAGAAATTTATGTAGCTCAACCAAAAGGCTTTACTGTCAAAGGCAATGAAGAAAAAGTCTTAAAGCTTAAGAAGGCCCTATATGGCTTAAAACAAGCACCACGTGCGTGGTATAGTAGAATCGATGAGTACTTCATCAAGCAAGGATTCAGGAGGAGTATGAGTGAGCCGACACTCTACATCAAGACCCAAGGTGAGTCCGACACTCTCATTGTCTCTCTATATGTAGATGATCTCATATATACAGAAACAATGAGACAATGATCCGAGAATTTAAAGAAGAAATGATGAAGACATTTGAAATGACGGACTTGGGCTTGATGAACTATTTCCTCGGTATTGAAGTCAATCAAGATGAAGGAATTTTCATCTCGCAAAAGAAATATGCAGAAAAGCTCCTTGAAAAATTTAAAATGAGTAATTGTAAAATAGTGGCAACACCACTTGTGATGAATGAGAAACTATTGAAGAAGGATGGAGCTAAAAAAGCATATGCTTCACTCTACAGAAGTCTGATTGGCAGTCTGCTATATCTCACTGCTACATGACCGGATATTATGTATGCAACAAGTCTACTATCACGATTCATGCAAAGTCCGAGTCAAATTCACTTTGGAGCTGCCAAGAGGATTCTCGATATTTACGAGGAACTATAGATTACGGCATTTGGTATCGGCCAAGTGCAAATGCCAAGCTCATTGGCTACACCGATAGCGACCAGGCGGGTTCAGGCGATGATAGGAGAAGTACTACCGGCTACGCCTTCACATTGGGCTCCGGAATATTCTCATGGGCATCCAAAAAACAAGACTCAGTGGCACAGTCTATTGCAGAAGTTGAATACATTGCAGCTGCAATGACCACCAATCAAGCAATATGGCTTCAAAGAATTCTAGAAGACATTGGAGAAGCATAGACAGAACCGACTCCGTTACAGTGTGACAATAAGTTCGCAATCGCTATATCAAAAAATCCAGTATTCCATGGAAGAACCAAAGATATAGACATCAAATATCACTTCATACAAGAGGCGCAAAATAACAAAGAGATCGAGCTGAAATATTGCAAAACTGAGGAACAAATAGCGGACATCTTCACTAAAGCATTATCGTGAGCCAAGTTCGAGACATTACGGGAAATGCTTGGAGTATCACAAAAATGGATCAAGGAGGAGTGTTAAAATGTGATCCATTTTTTGAAAAGTACTAGAACATACTAGAATTAAGCATACTTAAAGAAAAAGAAAAAGTGGCGGCAACAACTTGTCCAAGACAAAGTTGAAGACTCTCGTACTTCGAAGAACTTTCTGGTACGAGTGGGCAGCAAATAGACAAAAGAAAAAGTAAACAAGTCAACAAAAGCTGAGGAGCTGCAGAATAGAAAAATGCAGAAAAATGGAGAAGCCACCAGAAGATCTCGAAGAAGCCGCACAAGCAGGAGATAAAGAAGCAAGCTTGTAATTTTATATTAATTTTTTGTACTCAATGTCGGTGAAGGAAGGCGGTGCTCACGCCTATAAATAGGAGTTGGATGTCTGTTGTTCCTTGTAGCCGAAAAACCAGAAAACACTCATTCCCTTGTAATATCAACTTCCATAATAAAAGTTCCTTTTTTACCTATACTCCCTTGCCATTGTAGTCCACTTTTATTCACATACACACTTGCGCACACACACACGCTTCCGCAAAAACATCCAACACGACTTTTTCCTTGACGGCATGAAGGTACATGCTGGAAACAGGAAGGAAGAGAGAATCCAACTCATAAACTAGGTTTTGATGGGTCAATGGAATATGCTTATACATATGTTGTAGTTTCTATCTTTTTCACCATTGTATCGAAGTCCTTTCAGTGTTCTTTTCTCAAGTTAGCACAACCTGCGTGTGTGTGCATGTGTGGTCACCAGTTATGTATAAGTAGAAGCGTTAATATTGCGAAAGTTCATTTTCAGTTTTAATGAGAAGAACTTTCCGAGATGCTTTACATTACCAAATTTTAACCATAACTTACAATATATGTTCCATGTTTCTTTTCTTTTCTTTTTGTTTAAATCGCAAGTGCTCCTTGTGAATCTAATATGTGTTCTTATTGCAAGCTTCAATATGCCAAGAAGGGAGAGGTTGATAGATGCCGTAATTGGTCCTTTTTCCATGAGAACACTGCCTAGTCACATGGGTAATCATTCAAACCGCTCGAAATTAAAGGAAATCAAATGAAAGGCTTTTTTTTTATAGAGCATTGGAATTTTAATTCCCCAAAAGAGTTGGCAAACTTTTCGAGAAATTTTCAAATAGCCTTTATGAAGGGAGGTCGTTCTTTTTAAAAAGTTTTCAAAGTGAATCTTGTCTCAAATTAGTCTTTAAAATGAGCGACTAAGTTTCAAATCACTCCTAGCTTACAAGCCAACTATCATCGCTCATTAAGCATGCGCACCTCATGTGGCACTTTCTGTGGAGGCTGATGATACAACCAAAGGGGGTGAATAAGCTGATTTTCAAAACTTATCTTCTTCTTTTTTCGCTGAATTACTTAAACTAGATTTGATAGATGCAAAAACAATGGATAATATAAGATGCAAGATATTTCTATGAGATAAATGGTGAAATAAGTAAAGAGATAAGATATAATGCTCGTAGATTTTATGGTGGTTTGATTTATAACAAGTTTGTGTCTTTATTCACCACCAATAGGCTAGAATCTATTAATATTCTAGTTAGTAGTTACACTGAAGCACATGCTGCTTCTATCCAAAATTGATAGATCCCACTATCAATAGACAAGCACTACCTATATTTGTACACTCCTCAAATTACAAATTACACTGAACAATGACAACTCTCAAAAGAGTAGATCACAAGTGAATAAAATCACGCTTGCAACATAAAAAGAATGTGCCCACATAGCTTTGGCCATTTGTTCCTTCTCGCTATACTGTTCACCGGACTCTCTCCAGGCTGCGATCGTGCTACTGTTCTGCCCGTCTGGTGTTCTGCTCGTCCCGGATTTGTTTTGGCCTATAAGTCCAGATCTCATCTGCCCTAGGGCGTGTTCGGGCTCTTGTTCCTGCTCGTTTAGTGTTCTGCTCGGCCCCGAAGATATAGCTGGTCGTTTGGGCCAAGCTTGGGAGGATAGGCTCCCCTGACCTTCCTACTCACCCTCACGAAGCCGTTTCTTCTGATTTGGCCTGCAAGTCCAGATCTGGTTCTCCTTAGGGCGCAATCAAGCTGCTGCCCTCCCGCCCTGTTTCTGCTCGTGCTGGGTTTTATGCTGTCTATTGGGCCTTATCTGTGGAGAATAGATTCGTCTACTCTTCCCCCTCAACCCACTGGAGCATCTGCCTTGGTACGTCCCAAAATCTCAGCAATGGCTTTTCTGTGATAGGATTTGTGGACTGTCTGTAGGACGTCCTCTGCATTTATGGCTTCTTCCTCTGTTGAGGTGGATGGCCTTTTAAGAGAGGTCCAGCTAGGTGCTGGTAGCTCAATGGGGCGTACCCCCACTTCTCGTATCCATATTGGCCAGCCTTCTGAGTTCCCGGGTTAGGCCGACTCTCTCAAATCGGCCCCTACTGTTTCGAGGGAGAACAGGCAAGAGCCTTGAAAGGCTCCAGCCCATGCGGGTCGATCTTGAGGCCGTAGCCGCGCGCGGTCATCCTCCAAACGACCCCAGGCTCCTAACCAGAACCAAGAAGTTCGAACCCTCCTCCTGCCCGCTCTTGGGCTAATGTGGCGCGACTTGCAGCAAAGGGTTATGACCTAACCTTTGTTCCCCCCCCCCTCGTGGACAACAAGCTGGTTGTAAACCTCTCTGAGGATGTGTTGGAGGCTACTGATCCCAAGTGGCACGAGTGCCTAATTAGGTATTAAGTTGGGAAGAAACTCCCCTTCAAGTTCACGGAACAAGCCTTGATGCACGCCTGGGGTCCGAAGCTTGTTGAAGTAATGGCAAATGACTAGGGATTATTCTTCTTTCATATCCCGGACCACGATTTCCGCAGGAAGATTCTTGAAGGAAGGCCCCTCACGGTCGCCAGGGTTCCCCTTATATTGCAACAATGGCAGCCACTCTTGGAGCTAAAAAAAGATAAACAATCCTCGATTTCGGTTTAGATTCAATTGAAGAACCTTCCATTTGATTTGTGGTCAGCAACTGTGATCAGCGCCATCGCAAGTGCTATTGGGAAGCCCCTTTATGTTGACCAATGCATAGAGCAAATGAAAATGATTTCTTTCGCTAAGGTGTGCGTGGAGATCCATGCAAACCAATCAAGGTACACTTCAGTTTATGTGGTCCTGAATGGGGTGTCGCGCTCGGTTTCTATTGAGTATGAATGGAAACCGGTAGAATGCTCTAGATGTGGCACTTTTGGCCACAGGTGTGCTGATCCTCCAGCTACAGCAAGCCTGGAGAGGGATGCGCAACATGTCCAGGCCAATATCGCTTCCTTGGCTCCTGTCCAGCTTCCCGCCCCTGCTCCGGAGATGGTGGAGACCCCTGGAGAGCCTGAGTTAGGGTGGCAGCAGGTTAAGGGGAAGAAGAAAAGGCCGCCTGTGCTGAAGGAAGGAGCCTCGTCTCGGCCTGGCGAAGAGGGGCAATTTCTAAAGCTAAAGCAGGCCGCCTTGGAGAAGGGGATGCCTTCTACTTCAGCTTGCAAGACCCAATGGGGACTAAAAAATCTCCCGAAGACAGATGTCCCTCCTTCTATTCCTGCGACTGATAAGACCAGCCTAGCCGATGCCTCTACCTTAGTTCCGTCTAGCCCTGGTGCGGGATTGGATGACTCGGCTGGCTTTCTCAGTAACTCTGACGACATGCTCTCTCCTTGTCTGTCTCCGAAGACTCCCTCTCGCTATTAGGAGGGCCGAAACCATGCAAGATAAGCTACTCACTCTTTCTCCAGACCCGCCCCTTTCTACGTTTCTTGCTCCAGCGACCAGTCGGCGAAGGCCTCCCAAGCGGAGGTAAGCCGTTCTTGCCTTCTCTCCCTATTTAAATATATATATATATATATATATATATATATATATATATATATATATATATCTAGAATATCAGGGGTCTTGTTGACCTTATTAGGCAAGCTGAGGTCCGTAACTTGATTTCCTCGAACGGTCTATGCCTGGTTAGTCTGCTGGAGACTAAAGTCCTAGAGTCTCTCTTCTCTTCCATCTCTAAGGGGTTGATGAGAGACTGGTGCTGGTTAGCAAACTACAATTGTTCCCTCAGAGAAAGGATTTGAATTGGCAGGAACCCTTCCATTGTTAGTCTTGAAGTTTCCTTGATCAATGCTCAGGTGATCCATGGGAATCTAAAGATGCTGTCGTCTAGAGCATATTGATGTATCTCAATCGTTTATGCTGAGCACACCTTCCTGACTTGAAGACCGCTTTGGGAGGACCTTATTCTTAAGAGTATCGCTTTGCAGGACTCACCTTGGCTAGTGGCGGGTGACTTTAATACTATAAAAGACCCGTCTAATCGACTAGGGGGCACAGATACTTGGACTCCTTACTTTGATGAGTTTGGTCATTGCTTAGCTCAGGTGGAGCTTGACGATCTGAGGTATGTCGGTTTTCGTTTCACCTGGGCTACTTCTTCCGGTTCTAGAAGGATATCTAGGAAAATTGACAGGGTCTTAGTGAACTCAACTTGGAGTCAGGCTTTCTCTTACTCAGAAGCTACCTTCCTTCCCCTGGGTATCTCGGATCATATCCCTATGATAGTTAAAGTTTTGAACCCTGTGATCCGGAGGAAACCTTTCAAATTCTTCGATTATTAAATGAAGCATCCAGATTTCAATACAATTGTCTATCAAGTTTGGGAGGAACCGAGAGAAGGTGTTCTCATGTTTCGGCTAGTGTGTAAACTAAAATCCCTTAAAGCTCGCCTCAAGTAGCTTAATAGAGAATCTTTTTCCAATATCTCGACCAGAACAGTAGAGGCAAGAAGTGTGTTTCGGGCCACCCAGGTTGGCCTCCAGCAAGACCCAACCAATGCGGCTCTCGCGGAGTTGGAGAAGACGCCACGGAGGACCTTCACGGACCTTCGCCTTCAGGAAGAGTCCTTCTTCAGGCAAAAGTCCAGGATCAGATGGCTTGTTGAAGGGGATCGGAACACGAAGTTCTTTCATCACTATGTTAATAAGAGACGGATGAAGAATAGAATACTCTCGGTCATGGATGCCTCTAGTAGCCTAGTCACAAATCCAGGACTGGTGCAACAACTCTTTGTCTCTTACTTCTAGGACCTCTTGGCACCGAGGGACGTGCAGGGAAGACCCTCGGTTTCAGAAATCCGAGAGGCTATTCAGCATCCCCTAAAAGAGGAGAAGGTAAGTTTTCTCTCTTGCCCTATCACTGATTTAGAAATTCGGGATACCCTATTCTCCTTAGCTCGGGGAAAGGCTCCAAGTCCTGATGGATTTAGTGTCGAGTTCTACAAGCACAATTGGGAGACTGTAGGACAGTTGGTCACTGCTGCGGTGAAGGCCTTCTTTACCACGGGAGGCTCTTACGGGAGATTAATAACACCATTTTGGTTTTGGTACCAAAAGTTCCTAATGCCACTTCGGCGGCTAATTACAAGCCCATAGCATGTTGTAACACTATATACAAATGCATCACCAAAGTTTTGGCCAACCGGATAGCTGCTGTTCTCCAAGATGTGATAAGTCCCTTTCAGAGTGCTTTTGTGAAGGGCCGGCGGATAAGAGATCACATTCTTCTGGCCAAGGAACTTTTCTCTGGTTTCCACATTGAGCCTTATTCCCCAAAGTGCGCAATCAAAGTGGATTTCCGTAAAGCCTACGACACAGTCGACTGGGACTTTCTTGAGCTTGTTCTTCTTGGCTTTGGCTTCCCTGAGCACTTGGTTCGTCTCATCATGGTTTGTGTCCGTACCCCCAAATTCTTCATTGCTTTAAATGGGGAGTTACATGGATTCTTTACTAGAGGCCGAGGGCTTTGGCAAGGTGACCCTATATCCCTCTACCTTTTCACCTTGGTAATGGAGGTTTTTTCTGGAATCCTCTATAGTCGAGCTTTGAGATCGGAGTTCAAATTCTTTTGGAGGTGCAAAGCAACTAGCTTATCACATTTATTCTTTGCGGATGACGTCTTCCTTTTCTGTGAAGCTGACTTGCCCTCGGTTGGAATCCTAAAGGAAGGACTTGAGATCTTTTCCTCTTGGAGTGGTCTTCTCCCAAACCCAAGCAAAAATGAGGTCTTTTTAGCAGGAGGTTCGACGGCTTCAAGGGACGAAATCCTGCAAACACTTCGGTTTCATGAAGGGAACCTCCCGGTTCGATATTTGGGGGTTCCAATCATTACCTCGAGGCTCAGCAAGACGGACTATCGTGCTCTCGTCGACCATATTATAGCTAGGGTACAATCTTGGACCCATCGCTTCTTGTCCTTTGCCAGCCATCTTCAATTAATCAGGTCGGTCCTTTATATAATCCAAGCTTATTGGGCTAGTGTCTTTATTCTTCCCATAGCTGTTTTGGACCAAATTGAACGAACCCTGAGACAGTTTCTCTAGAAAGGCCCTGCCCTGGGTAGGGGAGGTGCGAAAGTTTCTTGGGAGGATGTTTGCCTTCCAAAAGAGGAAGGAGGGCTTGGCATTAGGAGGCTTCATGATTATAATAAGACGGTCATGCTCAAGCATAACTGGATCCTGTTCTATGATAAGGAGTCCCTATGGTGCAGGTGGATCCACTCAACCTTTTTAAAAAGGAAGAACTTTTGGGTAGCCAGTAAGCCAACCTACTGTTCGTGGGCTTGGAAGAAAATCCTTCAACTAAGGAGGCAATTCCGTAACTCCTTCCTTTGGAGTATAAGGAATGGACTTTCTGTATCTCTCTGGTTCAACTACTGGCACCCGAGGGGGCCTTTAAATCTAATCTTTTCAGACTCTCTCATTTACAGATCCAGGATTCCCAGACAAGCAACCGTCGCCGATCTCTTTTCCCCTGCTGGCCAGACTTTAAAGGCTGTATTGGAATCGTGGCAGATCGCCCTCCCCATCCTGTCTCAGAGCTCGGACCTCTTCCGCTAGAAGGAATGCCCGTCTGGGCAGTTCATGGTTGCTTCGGCTTGGGAGGCCATTAGGCGGAAGAAGGACCGAGTCTCGTGGCATGCGTTCATATGGAACTCTTCTATTTCACCTCGACACCAATTCAATCTATGGCTTATTACCAAGCACAGACTTCCTACCCAAGCCCTATTATTATCGCATGGCAGAATAGATAGTGGCTGGTGTGCTTTCTGCAATGCTACTCTGGATTCCATTGATCATTTGTTTGTTGGTTGTCGGGTCACTGCCGGCCTTGCGTTCCTTTGGGCTGCCAGGTGCAATCTCCCGTGGCGCAATAGGTCGTGGTCGGATAATCTTCGCTGGGCTATGACCCTACTTTCGAGTAAAGATTTCTACAAATGTATTGCATGTTCTCCTTTAGAGCTCTTTGTCATATCATTTGGAAAAATAGGAATGATATTCTTTTTAGGGAGCAAACTCTTGCGATCCCAGCCTTGAAGAACCACCTCTTTAAAGCTATTAGAGATAAGGCTATAACCTTCAGAAATGTTGAGGATACTGTAAGGAATAGGAGACTCCAGCGCGCATGGGGCATTGACCCGATCATCTTCTCTTCAGGTGAATCCCGTCCATCCCCTTGAAGCTAGCACACCTTGCTGTTGCGGACGCCCTTGTGCTGTTCCAGCGGCTATGTTCAATCTTCCTTGGGATTGGCTGGTTTTCTAAAGCTTTTGCCACCAATTACCAGGTCCGCTCCACCTTCTTCAAGTAGTCCAGTGCTGCTGAACGCACCTGTACTCTCCGGCGGGTGGAGGTTAGCTTTTGATGGTTGTGGCTCGACCCTCTTTAGGATAGGCTGGATGCTCGGAGTCTTCTCTGCTCCTCCGTCTCTTTGTTGTGTCCTTTGTGGGCTGGGAGTTTGGTTTTGGAGGCTATGTGGGCGTCGAAGTCTCGCTTGGATTGCTCTGACTGTCGACCGTGTTCTTCCTGCCTTCTTTTGTTTTCTTTGTTTGCTGGTTGGCCGCTGTTTTGGCTTCCTTGTTGTCCTGCTGCCTCTTGTGGCCTGTCTGCCTGCCGTTGTTGGCTGTTTTTTTTTTTTTTTTTTTGTCTCGGCACCCTTCCACTCGCTTCAACTTCTGTTCGTTTTGAGTGTAAGCTTTTTGGTGCCGTGACCTCCTCTTGTATAGTTGGTTAAAGCTCAATATAATCTCTTACTTCTTACCCAAAAAAAAAAAAAGAGAGAATGTGACCACATCGGTATTAACAACTTTCTTAGTTTTACATAATTTATTCAGCGTGTATCAATCTTCTTATATAGTCTTCAACCTCCAAATTAACCGTTAAAGAATCCTTAAGAGGATGAATTAGCCATTGAAAATTACGAACGCAATTATTATGAAATCTAGTCACCCATATGATCAAATCTTTCAAGTAATGATGAGGTTTCCCTAAATAGAGTAAGCTATGTGCCTCAATAATCTATTCTTCTAATTGATTGAGTAACATAGGTAACAATCAAATTGATTTCTCTCCATATCTTCACTTCGAGATTCCAAGCCTTGAAAGCTAGCTATTTATAACTTCTAATTCGCAAATTAAGTGAAAGGAATATTGGTCTTCTTATCCAAATTGCTTGAACTAGTGAAAAAATATTTTTCTCCACAGCTGATATAATAAACTGTTTCTATCAACAATTGACTTGTGTATTGCTATCCATGGGTACACTAATGTTCAAGACTTCACTCGATATTCACCTTATCACAATACCTCTAAGTTCTCGTGAACTTCCCATTCTTCTAAACCTGTTCACACTCTATCTGATCCATCCGGCTTCTAGTAATCTTCATGCTTCAAATTCCATCAATGGTGATAGAGCGTCCCTTATATCAACATTACTTGAAATTAGATAACATTTGCATCTATCAAATTATAATGAGAAATAGAATATTTTGTCAATTTCAAAATATTATAGGGACATTTTCGTACAAGGCCTTGTTTTTGTTTTGTTTTTCTTTTCTCTTTTCTCTCTTTTCTTTCTTACTTCCGCAACGTCACACCAAGACCTCCCTCTCTGCCTTCAACGACCTCTTTCGCGCCCTCTCTCACCTCAATCGTGGCATCTCCTGTAAGATTGCCTTCGATGTGCTCATTGCCCGCTTTTTACAGTCTTAGCTGCCGTGAGGAAGCCCCGCGCGCGATCAAGACAATGGTGCGTAGTGGTTTTGGCCTCAACGTCGGAACCCTATCAGCATGGGCAGCCACTTCCAAGCCTCAGTTGACAGAGTCTACCTCAATAGGCAGCCAAGCGGGAGCTCCAAAGAGGAAAGCTAGTGTCCACAATGCCTCGAGTTCTTCGTCCACACCATCAAAGCGAGTCACTTGCAAGAACTCCATTTCCCCACCTCTAGATCTATCGGCAGAAATATGATTGGGAAGAAGAGCGGAGTCAAATTTTGAGGCTTGATAACACTCTCTTTAAGATATTATTTGCCCCAAACAATACTAATAGTTATTTAACAAATCGATACAACAAAATCTCAATGAGAATACCGGATAGTAATTCTAGTGTTTCTCCAAAAACTCTTAAAAGAAAACAATTAAAATAAATGGCCGTAATTTTTTGAAAGAAAATTGACAAGACTAAAGAATATATGAGACAAAAAAACGATGAATATATAGTAGTCTTTTAGAATTATTTTGAGTAGATGCTTTCTCCAAAGAAATTTTGGAAATTCTGATTAAATAATAATAATTCTGAATTTTATAACTTCTGAAAAGACACGACCTCTTAAAGATGGTAAGGAATAACCTTTAGTAATAAAATTCAAAATTAATTAATAAAAAACAACCGTAACCCAATTGGGAAGTGCACCTAATTATTGCATATCGGCATATGGGTATTGTAGGGTCTAGCCCACTAAACCCATCGTTTCCACTTGTAAGGGTAGAAGGCTTTCACACTTATATATTGACACACACACTTCTAATTATTCTATGTGGGAGAAGAAATTTTCAAGTTTGTTTTACAAATAAACTACCAACAAGATCAACAATGGACCGCCAACAAGAGGTCGCCAGGACACCAAAATCTTGCAACTGCACGCAGCCATCACCATGATAGCATTGCCTCATCTTATGTTGCCTCGTCTGATGTTGTCGCCCTTCCCTTTTTCTGTGTGCCGTCATCACCCTCGTCTCCCTCTGTGAATGCTCTCTCCACCATCTCTTCCGCGTGCATCTCTCTCCCTGCCCATCAGCCATCGTCATATCAAGAACTAAATAGTGGCGACCACAAGCGTCAAATCTTGACATGCTTATGCTTGATTTGAGCCTTCGATCTCGCATCTAGGGCATGGATCAACCTCCATCCTAAATGAAAATGTCTTTAGTCATGGTTTGGTTAGTGTCACATGAGATTCACGTGCCTGTCCATCGGCAAATAATTGATTAGCGGGTGAGTTGTGGGTGATTGAAGACTAAGTCGCTTACTTATGGACTTTATTTGAAATGGAGTTTATTTTAAAGAACCTTTTGAGAAAATGTTCTATTTCAAGGGCTATTTGAATAAAATTTACTGAGTCTTTGGAGAATCTTTGACAAAGTAGATCAATCACGTGGTTTCCATCTCATCACTGATATAATTCGCATATTTAAAGTTAATGCGGTCCAATCCTCACTCAAATAAAAATTTTGACCGTGGAAGTTAGGCCAGGTGTTGTTGTAAAGTTTGCCTCAAGAGATTTTATCTACATTTGGTGTATCTTTTAGTACATCACAGATGTGACTCCTACCAAATTCGGACTAGGAAGTGACTAATTAAAGTGGACAAACACAAATGATGGACCAGGACAATGACAGCAGCGACCCTAGAATGCTCCTAAAAGGTGATCACTCGCTGACGTCTGTCTGAAGTCTTCCTGAGTGAACATCAGACGTTGCCAGCTAATTACTCAGCGTCTCTTTCCGTTCTCAATAGAGCTTTTTCTTATGGACTCCATATGCACCAGATAATATTTCTGAGTTTCGAGAGAACGAGAGTACGCATGATGTATCTAGGTGCATCCATACGCACTCAGTACTTCTGCATATTGAACTGCATGCTTTTTCTGTGCATGCTAACCAAATTTTGGTCTGAGATAGTCTCCTGTGAATTGTGATATTCCACGTCCAAAGTAGTCGGGACACAATTCTTCGACCCCATATGCACTTGATCATTTACTCGCAATACTTCCTGTTAAGACAGCCAAAAAGAATTGAAAGACCTGCACCAGTTCACGGAAATGTTGAGACCCTTGCGATTCTCACCAGATTGAACTTTTAACAGAAACTATAACACCACCCCTATCTTTTTGAATGACCTGTTAAAAAACCCCGGTACAGAGACAGAGATTCGCAGATGCAAAACCAAGAGAAAAGTAGAAGGTTATATTACAACGGCACATGCATTTCTGAAATCTTACAATGATCTGTTGTTCATATGGAGCTTTTCCTTAGGCCTCGTTGCTCGTGAAGATGAAGATGGCGAAGAGGAAGAAACGTTTGATTTCTCGAACTTGTCCTTATCCTCATTGAAAGCCTAGCTAAAGGCCTCTTGAATTTCTGCAAACCTTCTCCTCTTTAGAAGTTGTTCTTCCGGACTGCCAATGTCAAGGCATGCCAGCCGAGGACAATCATTGGCATCCATAATCTTATTGAGTACATTGGACCATCGGGGGAAGGAGTGTTTGCCGAGTTCCACTGTTCAAATGAAGGTAGCAATCAGGCAAACATAATCCCCAGTTCTACATTGAAGATGCATGTTATTTGTCCTATGAGAAAAACTCTGCTGGTGGTAGTGAATTACATGCAAGTCAAAGTGTCTTGGTTCCCAAAACCCTACATCATCTTATCTTATCATGAAGTGACAAATTCTCAAAAGGTAAAAATTCCTCGAGCTGGTGTCACGTTTATCATACAAGAAGATAAAGCCAAAACTTTAATTAGAGATTAATCAACTAGCCAACATAAATAAAATCCTCTTCCTTTTTGCAGAAAAAGTTCGATACACCTTGCACCAGACTGTTGTTTGGCTCTGGCCGATGTTCGTAATCAAGAATCGCTCTATATGCTAGACAAACGTACCTAGGGTGCGTTTGGTTGGATTTTTGGGGAAAACCTTTGGGAAAATGCAAAGGACTTTAAATTAAAGTAGTTTTCCAAATTGCAAATTGTGTTTGTTGAATCATACTTTAAAAGTCCATTGTGAAGTACTTTTGAGTGAAGTTGTGTTTGGAAAAATTATACTCATACAAAGCACTTTAGTTATTAAAAAAAAAAAAAGTTGCCCCTAACAGACCAAATGGCCGTCGACGAACCAGATCTGTCGTCGGTGGATCGTCAACGGTCGTCGTATGCCCTTGGGGACCACTAGCGAAGGTCGACTCAGGCGACCCCCGACAAGGGTCGCGCGACCCGCGCAACCCCTAACAGAGGTCGCTCAACCCCGGCGAGGGCCACTTGGGTTGAGCAAACCCAGGCAGCCCTTGCTGACGCAACCCTTGTGGAGGTCGCTCAACTCTGACGAAGGGCAGCTAGGTCACGCAACCCCTCGCCAAGGTCACTCGACCCCGGCGAGAGCCAGTTGGGTGGCACTCGCTTGACCCCGGCGAGGGCTAGGTGGGTCGTGCAAACCTAGGCCCTTGTCGGCGTGCGGTCGCTCGACCCGACGAGGGCCAGCTAGGTCGCCTAACACCATTATGCCCCTCGCCGGTGTCCCGCAACCACCGAGGGCTATCTGCTATCTAGATTAGGTGACCTCAGTTGGTCTCGTGAGGGTTGCACGACCCAGATGGCACTCGCCTAGATCGCACGACCCCCCGGCGACGGTCGCTTGGGTCGCCGGCGACGTCATCGGCCTCTCTTTAGCCCATGGCTGAACCCTTATAGTCATAGCAAACACACCGGCCAGCCCTAGGGAGAAGAAGATGAACAGTCGCAAACAAGCGCAACGTCGGAAAATAAAAAAAAATAAAAATCAATGAGGATAAAATCGGAAGAAAATTGTTTACTTCCCCTGCCTTTCGAGGAGGCTAAAAGCCCAAGGCAGGCTAGGACTTGCCTTGGGCTTTTAGCTTTTCAAAGGCAAACTTTATCTCAAGGTGGGTTTAAAATTTTTTACCAAACACCCAAACATTGGCTCAAAGATCCTTAGACGCCCAAAGTCCCTTCCCAAAGCTAGTACCAAATGAACTCAAAGGAACCCATGATCTGCACAGAGATATTTTTAGGGAAAAACTACAAAATACCCCAAACTATAACACATTTACCTAATTTTTTTGTGTAATACGAAAAACCTCAAGCTTGTATCCGAGCAACACATTTATCTTTTATTAGGGTTATGTTAAAAATCTGACATGGATCCAATGTGCATTCTTAGTGCTTTTCAAGGACAAGAGGCACCCACGCAAGCACCACACCATAAAAAGATTAAAAATTAAGTCAAAAAAAAAAAAATTTTGAAGTTAGTATTCATCGTCCTCAAGCTCGGGATTGCTCGGCCAAAGCTCTCTAGCGCATGTTCATTGCTGCCCACTGCCACCTAGACCTCTGGCGGCGTTCATCGGCCCCTGCTTGACCACCCGCCAGAGATCCGACTCGAAGCTACCTATGGAAATTCATGACTCATTTCCGACTGGTTCAAGAAATAAAAAGATGAAAATGAAAGAGAAAAAGTCGAAGGTGTCACCCTTCTTCTAAAGGAAGCCATCAGAATTGAGATGGAAGTGCAGAAGGAAAGTATGGTCTCTGATCGAAAGGATCCCATTAGAGAACCTGAAATTGCTGTGGCTCCCGGTCAAAGCATATAGAGCAGAAAATCTTCTGAACCTTAACAGGCCCCTTTGACAGAAAAGCTTGTGGAACTTGTTCAAGAGGAAGTAAAAAGCATACTTTCCTCCATGAAGCAGACCCTTAGGCCAAGCTTCAAGCTCGAGCGGCCATGGCAGCCGTGAGCTTAAAAGCTAGATTAAACCTCAAAGCTCGCAGCCGTCATGGCTAGATCTGGCAAGTGGTCAAGCAAGGGCTGGCGAATGCTTAGTTACATTTGGCTCCCCAACATGTTGTTCCTGCATTAGTCCTTGCCAAATGATAAGAAAAGTTTTATACACAGATTATAAAAGAATATGGTTAATACCACAAAAAAAAATCCTAAAAATGATAAATTCATGTCACATTCATTCCAAACTAATTTTCCGAATTCATAAAGATGCATTTAAGAGTATGTGTACAAGATCCCCTATCATTTTTTTCCTAAAAAAGGGGATAAACTAGTTCTGTTCAAAAGATCACAAGAATAGAGATAAGGTTTTGTAGGATTATTGTCCTCGGAAAAGGACTAGCCGCGGCAAGCCTAAAATTCAAGTCCGCTGGCTTAAGATGTTCCACCAAGTAGACAAAATTAAAGGGAAGAAGACGCAAGGATGAAATTCTGAGAAACTTCTGGTTATCTTGTAAGTTGCACCAATTTTGTAAAAGGCTAACTTGCAAAGAATTGTTTCTAATGAAGTAACTTATGTTAAAATTTAGGGAAAAAGTTACAAAACACTCCAAATATTGGCCACTGTGACACATTTATCCTAAACTATTTTTTGTAACACCAAAAACCCCAAACTTGTACTCATACGACATATTTATCCCAAACTTTTTTATGTGACACCAAAGTTTTGGGGTAAATATGTCATACGCATATAAGTTTGGGGTTTTTAGTGTCACAAGAAGAAATTTGAGTTAAATGTATCACATTATATAAGTTTGTGGTAAATGTGTCATATAAGTATAAATTTGAGATTTTTTTGTGTCACAAAAAGGAAAAAAAAAAAAATCTGGAGTAAATGTCTTACATTTGGCATGGTGTAGAGTTTTTGGTGACTTCTACCTTAAAATCTATCAATTTTCTCCCTTCCAAAGTGGATTTTTTTTTTTATAAAAATTAATTTGAGAAAGATGTGGTACTTGTTTATCGGTTTGAGATTTTCTGTGGCACAAAAATTAATTTGGGTAAATATGGCATCCCGATACTTTGAGATGCATGCCGTCGCGAGGAGATTTGCTATCAGCGGCCATGACCCAATAAAAGGGCCAATTCTTGCACCCGAATCTCGCTTAACGGATCTGAACCACCATTCTTTTTCTCCTCTCTTCGCGTCACTCGCAAAGCTAACCGAGTGCAATCACTGTCGCTCTTTTGGGTGAAGTCAAGGCGCAATCAGGGTTTTGGGGTTTATGATTTTCGCCTTTTTTCTTAAAAAAACTTTTTTTCAACTTGCAATTTTATTAGAGTTCTTATAATGAATTTAGTTGCCGAGCAACTAAATAAATAGACCAATATTTACAATTTTCCAACTCATAATTATTTTCATGTTATGCCTGACTAATATATACAATTCAAAACACTCTTCTTTTAGCGTCAAATTAGGTTTTGAGGCTGGAAATGCATCCATAACTATCAAAGCAACAATCTCAGTAGAATATGGATATTGTGGAAACCGTCCATTATTAGCTTGACTATGATGGGAGTTTTCAATCAAGTCATACACTTCCTTGTTGAGAATCCAGGAAATGACCCATTTCTCCTTTCTGCAATTTATGGATGCATTACTTTTTGTCTGAACATTAACACATTCTCTACTGATAATAAATAAAATGTGCATTGGCTACTAATACGTGATTTCAATGAAACGAGAGATACAAATGAACGGATCGGATCTAATATCTGATGGACTTTTGGAATAAATGAGCTAGACACTACGATTGAGGAGTTTACGCTCATCGAGCCTCATTCCACAGGCCCTTCTTTCACATGGTTATATAAAAGGTTCAATGATGATCATAGAGCGAGCAAGATTGACAGGGTCTTCATTAAATGCAAATTGGCAACACACAGGTACACTCATTATTTGGTAGAATTTTTGCTACCAGGTGTTTCAAATCATCCCTCCTGCTTGATATGTCTCAACACTACTCTGGGAGAAGGAACCCACCTTTTAGATTCTTCAATTTTTGGACCGAAAGCCACAATTTTCTACCAATAGTCCATGCTTGCTGGCAACAGGAAATTAGAGGATTCAAAATGTTTATTTTGGTGAAGAAGCTCGAAGCATTGAAACAACAACTCAATCATCTTAATAAATCTCAATTTGGACTTGTGTATGAAGGTCAAGAAAGCCAGGGAGAACCTACAATGGTAACAACAAGTTCTTGCATTGGACTGTTACAATATGAGCACTCAGGAGGAAGAAAAGGCACAATTGGAGCAACTACTCACCCTTAGCAAACATGAAGAATTTCTCCTAAAGAAAAAAATTTAGAAATCTATGGCTTAAGGAGATGGACAACGATAACTAGATTTCTTTGCCTCCATGATGAGTAATAGTGCCCAGAACAGAATTACTCAACTCTCACTTGATGATGGAACTATTATCACAAATGAGGGGGCTCTTAGGGATACAATTGTCTCCTATTACTATCGCATACTTGGCAACTCTTGACACATTCATATCCCTTATAAGCGGTATGCCTCCTTATTCCTGGAAGATGTAAGACCTCATAGCTTTACCATGCTTTCAAAAAGCTGAGATCCTTAGAGTTCTGAAAGGCATCAACAACTTCAAAGCTATAGGTCCATATGGATATAACAATTTATTCTACAAAAAAGCCTGGCCCATAGGATGACATAGAGGATGCTATAATGGACTTCTCCTCCTCAAGGAGGATGTTGAACTATATATTCTACTATGATATCCCTTGTGTTGAAGGTCCTGAATCCATCTCGCATGGAAGATTTTAGACTCATCTCATGTTGCAATGTTTTATATAAGATCATATTGAAGCTACTTACAGAAAGAATCGACTATATCATTCTTTCGGTTGTTGGCCTTAACTATTGGAAGATATGCGGAGATTGCCCGGATTTACCCGGGATATTTGACCGAAGATTTGATTTGATTGGAAGATTAGTATTGTGTACATAATCAATTAAGATTAGATCTAGTCTTAGATTGATACATAGAATCATTTCTTTCCATTATTTGTGTACTCTTTGTATTATATCTACAAGAGGAACTGTACATTTACATTCATTGAAGTGAATAGAAAGAAAAACATTTCCTTCAATCTTCGTTCCTTCGAGATCTTCACCTTCTTTCATGGTATTAGAGCAGTCGAGTCTCTGAACCAAGCTTCCGCTCCTAATCTTCTTTCTGTTGCGACCTTCTACCTCAAAAGCTCTGACCTACGAAGAAGAGCACCATCGGGCATTAGTGTCACTCTCAAAAGAATTTTTTTTACTTACCATGGCAAATCCACAAGATGAAGCCTCTGCCACCGGCAACCAATCTGCTGGAGAAACCGTCCCTGCCGCTGAAGTCGTGCGTCAGATCTCGCAAGTCCAGAATTCGCCTGTCATAGTTCCAACGACAGAGCAACAATTGCTTCAGGCTCAACCCGTGCAATGGCGGCCCACGCAGACTCAATTCAATATGGGGCAACCCATGACAGTCCAGCCTTACCAGTGGATTCCATATCCGATATATGTTGGGCCAAGCCCAAACTCATCATCGCCTAGGTATGTGGGCCACCAAAGCCACGTCCAAGCCGACGGGCACCCACCAACCACAGGTGGGGCAAGCCCAACCGACGGAATGGAGCAGACACATAGGTCGAGCAAACCGGGTATGGGAACGAATCCCTACCCGGGGTTTTTCAATGCGAGTTATCCGTTCGGGTCGAGTGAGTCGAGTCAAGGGACGAATCCCTACATGAATCCTACACCCGGTTTTCTGCCATTTCCAGCGGCGGCTTTCACCAGACGGCTAGAACCCGGCGACCCCTTGTTCGTTTCCACAGCCGACGGACCAGAACTGCGACTGATCAGCCAACAGCTGACCGAGCCAGAAAATTACCCCAGGTGGTCGCAAGAATTCCGGCGTGCCCTAGCAACGAAGGACAAGGATGGATTCCTTGACGGAACCATTCCGATTCCCCTCGATGAGCGTCTAGCCCGACTCTGGAGGAAGAGCAACCGACTCGTCCGAACTTGGATCGGCAATTGCATCTCCCCAGAGGTCGCGGCCGGACTTCCACCGATAGAGGATGCCAAAAGCATGTGGGAGAACATCAAAGAGATGTACGGGAAATTGGATCAAGCAAAGATATTCACCCTAATGCAGGAACTCAGCGATTTAAAACAGGGGAATATGACGGTCACGGCTTGTTTCAACAAGCTATCGTCATTGTGGAACAGCCTCGAAGCGGCCGAAGAAAAACTCAAGGGCCCCGAATCCACAATCAGACAATACAAGTCCATCAAAGACAGGGAGAAAGCAAAGCGTTTTTTGCTCATTTTGAACGATACATTTCTTACCTTTCACTCACAGATTTTGGCTATGGATCCCATGCCATCAATCGGGCGAATATATCAACTGGCCGTACAGGAGGAAAGCCAGCGATTCGCATCACCAGAGAACGCGAAGAGCGGCGAAAGCATCGCTCTTGCAGTTCGCGGAGAACGAAGGGACGGAGCCAACAAAACCCTAGCGCATGAGAGGGAGAGACGAGGCATGCTAGGGTTCCGCGGAGAAGGCTCGCTAGGGTTCCGCGGAGACCCGCGCTCCTTTAAAAGGGAAGGATTGAACGGCCCCGATCGAGCGCGAACATCCGACGGTGTGCAGGAGCCCGATATTTTAAGTGGATCGGTGCAGATGATCCCGCGATCAAAGGAACCGACGGGCAAATTTTTGCCACGTCATCAAGAAATTTCGGGCCAAATTTCAAAGGAAAGGGTAAATTTTTTTGTGAATATTGCAAGCGTTCTAATCATATGATTGACAGTTGTTGGAAGCTGCACGGGAAACCAGTAGAGAAAGGAAAAAAAATTTCGGCTGCATATCAAGTGAATGGACCTACCAACCAAAATTATGATCCTCCTATTACCTATGGACAGTACTAGCAATTGATGCACGCCTTGCAAAAATTGGATGTTTCTGACAAAGGAAGCAGTTTTTCAAGTATCACACATAGCTTGATTAATTCTATATCAAGGAAAACATGGATTATTGATTCAGGGGCAAATGATCATATTATATGTGACAAAGGCCTTTTCTCAAGAATAAATGAGGAGCTGAATTTTCCTGTTTCCGTACAATTACCTAATGGGAATATCAGCCATATTAATGTGACAGGAACAGTCAATCTCAGTCCCTAAATTATCCTTAAAAATGTCCTCTATGTCCTAGAATTCCAATTTAATCTCAATTCCGTGTCAAAAGTCTGCAAAGAAAATTCATGTCGAGTAATATTCAATGTTGATACATGTTTCTTTCAGGCCCTTTCGACTGGCAAATTGATGGGCTGGAGTAGTCTTTCATAATGACTATTTTTTTTGTCAAGCTTCCCAAGTAATTTTGATTTATCCAACTTTCCATTGAATAAATCATCTTTATGTAATTTGAGCATGAATGACAAAAATTCTCTCATGCATTTGAGATTGGGTCACAGTGCCACCTTTCCTTATCCTAAGTGCTTTGTTTGTCCACTTGCAAAACAATCTCGTTCCCCCTTTCCATCTAGTAACTCCCGTGCTAGTAAATTTTTTTCCTTGATACATGTTGATATTTGGGGACCTTACCATACGGTTAATCATGATGGATCTCGTTATTTCCTCACAATAGTAGACGACTATTCTCGTGCGACCTGGATTTTTTTGATGCAGTCTAAGGATCATGCTTATTCTTATTTAAAAACTTTTATCGCCTTATCCAAGAATCAGTTTGGGAAATCGATTCAGCGGATCCGAACTGATAATGGAGCAGAATTTTTCAGTCATAATTGCTCCATGCTCTTCTCATCTCATGGCATCCAGCATGAGAGTTCATGCATCTATACACCACAACAAAATGGAGTGGTTGAACACAAACATCGCCACCTTTTGGAGGTCGCACGTGCCTTGAAGTTTCAAGCTTCAGTTCTAGATGATTATTGGGGAGATTGCGTCATCACAGCAGCTTATCTAATCAACCGCATGCCCACCAAGATACTCAATGGGCGAACGCCATTTGAACTGCTCTATGGAAAAAAAACCTGAACTACAACATCTAAAGGTTTTCGATTGCCTCTGCTATGCTGCAACATTAGGTTCTCGAGACAAGTTGAGTCCATGTGCTCAGCAATGCATTTTTATGGGCTATCCCAATCTATAGAAAGGCTATCGAGTTCTTGATATATCAACAAAGGAATTTATTGTAAGCCGTGATGTAATTTTCCATTAGGACATCTTTCCCTTCTCCAACAAGACATCTCCAGATGACGATCCAAGCATAAGCTTCAATTCTCATGGTCTCTCATCTGACGACGCATTATCTCCAGATCCTGGTTACATACCACTGGCTCAATCAAGGAATATGCTTCTACTCCTGCATTTATTCCAGCAGGGACAACAACTCCAGTCGAGAGTTCCAAATCATCAGCAAATCTCTTAGAAGACGGAGCTGAAGATTCCAGTAATGATGAGGAAGAAATCAGCAATGATGAGGAAACCCAACATATCTCGCCACTCGTCTCTAATGAGACAATTCCCACTCCTGCCAAAGATGATCATCCAAGACGTTCTGGTCAGGCTACCCGACCTCCAACCTGGACCAAAGATTATATATGTGCCACACACAACTCTCTAGGTATTCAATATCCGATCTCATCCTATGTTTCCTTTCATAGATTATCACAAGAACATAGATGTTGCATCAGTCGCCTATCAGAAGACAAAGAACCATCTAGTTATGATGAGGCGTCTCTTGATCCAAGATGGCAACAAGCCATGATGGCAAAGCTAAAGGCACTGAATGACAATCACACATGGGACCTTGTCTTATTGCCATTTAATCGAAAACCAATTGGGTGCAAATGGGTCTACAAGATTAAATATCGTGCAGATGGATCCATTGAACGTTACAAGGCACGCTTGGTAGCCAAGGGATTTACTCAGCGAGAATGTTTTGACTACCACGAGACATTCTCACCAGTTGCCAAAGATGTCACAGTCCGCTCATTTCTAACTGTTGCTGCTATTAATGACTGGACTCTACATAAAATGGACGTGCATAATGCCTTCCTCCACGGTGATTTAGACGAGGAGATATATATGGATGTTCCTCAGGGCTTACGGAGACAGGGGGATAATAAAGTATGTCGTCTCCGCAAATCCCTTTATGGGTTAAATCAAGCATCCAGACAATGGTATGCTAAATTTGCGAATGCGCTTACAACAGCAGGCTTCCAGCAGTCCAAACATGACTATGCCTTGTTCACACGAAACAGAGGTATGTCGTCTATCTATATGATGATATATGTCGATGATATTCTTCTTATGGGAAATGATAAGGCTGCCATAGAAAGATTCAAGGAATACTTGCATGCCACTTTCCATATTAAGGACTTAGGAGCACCTAAATATTTCCTTGGAATCGAAATTGCTCGATTTGATCTAGGGATTTCCCTCAGTCAGCGAAAGTTTATATTGGAGATTATATCAGAAGCAGGTTTATCATGATGCAAACCAGCTGCAATACCCATCGAGCAAAATACTAAATTGACTACCGCAAATTATGATAAAGGCATATCCAAAAATGATGACTCATTACTCAGAGATCCATCAGGGTATCAAAGGCTTGTTGGGAAACTCATATATCTGACTATGACAAGGCCCAATATTTCTTATGCAGTACAGACACTTAGTCAGTTCATGCACAGCCCAAAGCAATCCCATTTCAATGCAGCCTTGAAGATTGTGAAATATTTAAAGAAATGCCCAGGACTTGGGATACTTCTGTCCAAGAAATGTGATATGAAAATGATAGCATATTGTGATGCAGATTATGCAACATGTCCCATAAGTCGAAGATCAATCACTGGATATTGCATCAAATTGGGAGAATCACTTCTTTCATGGAAGACCAAGAAGCAACCCACTGTGTCCTTATCCTCAGCCGAGGCAGAGTATCGGGCTATGGCCAAAACCACCTGTCAAATAGTGTGGATGCGAGGTCTTCTTAAGGATCTCGGAGTAGAAGTGCAGGGACCAACCAAGCTATACTGTGATAATGATGCGGCTCTCAAACTTGCAGCAAACCCTATAGTACATGAGAGAACCAAGCATATTGAGGTGGATTGTCACTTCACTCGAGAGAAAATTCAAGAGGGTGTGATTGAGACAAAGGGAATTGGAACAATGGAACAGCCAGCAGATATTTTTACCAAACCCCTATGTCAAAGACAGCACACATATCTGTTGAGCAAGCTGAGCGTCTTAGACATCTATAGACCACCAGCTTGAGGGGGAGTGTTGGAAGATATGCGGAGATTGCCCGGATTTACCTGAGATATTAGACCGAAGATTTGATTTGATTAGAAGATTAGTATTGTGTACATAATCAATTAAGATTAGATCTAGACTTAGATTGATACGTAGAATCATTTATTTCTATTATTTGTGTACTCTTTGTATTATATCTACAAGAGGAACTGTACATTTACATTCATTGAAGTGAATAGAAAGAAAAACATTTCCTTCAATCTTCGTTCCTTCGAGATCTTCACCTTCTTTCATCAACCAAACTGCTTTCATCTCGAGTTAACAAATTTCGAAGCATAATCTACTTTGCCAGGAGCTCCTTCACAACTACCATGAGGGCAACAAAGGTAAACGTGTGGCGATAATTGACCTCATGAAAGCTTTTCACATGGTGAAATGGGAGGCAATACTCGGGGTTCTAAGAGCTATCAATTCACCATGGCACTTGATTGATTTGATAGCTCCATACGTTACAACATCGAGGTTTTCAATAAGCCTCAATGGTGAACAAGTTGGCTACTTTGCTAGTACCAATGGACTATGGCAAGGCGATCGACTCTCCTTATCTGTTTGTCTTAATTATGGAGATTCTTAATAGAATTATCATTGAGAAAGTGGTCGTATCTTCTTTCAAGTATCATTGGCGCTATAAACAAGAAAAATCACTCACTTTTGCTTTGTCGATGATTTGTTTCATCTTGCTCATGGGGACGCCGATTCTATTATTTGCCTTGTCAAAACACTTGATGAATTTGCAGATCTCATAAGACTACATTTTTACCCAGATAAATGCCAAATCATTTTCTCTAGTTTGGCCGAGGTAAAATAGGGTATTATATTGGATCACACACCTTTCCTCACAGGTACCCTTTCCATTAGATACCTTGGTGTTCCTCTTGTCACAAGACAAGTGACGCACACAAATTGCAAGACTATGATTGATAAAATTTTCAAAAGAATAGAAGGCTGGCACATGCAACATATTAGCTATCCTGGTCATCTACAATTGGCCATCAGTACTTATTTTCATCAGTACTTATTTGATGCAAATGTTTTTACTTCCAAAGCAAACTATGGAAATACGGAATGCCGCAGATCACATAAAGTTTCTTGGAAAGTTTTTTGCTTGCCAAAAAGGGAGGGAGGAATAGGGTTACTCAATTTCAATTTATGGAACAAAGTTTTACTAAGCCGAATGCTCTAGCCTTATAAATTTTCCATCCTCTTCCCTATGGAGTAAGCTAGTTCACAGTACCAAATGTAGAGGTATTTCAATCATGCAGCTCGAATATCAAGGGTAGTATGGCGGGGAGTTGGCGTGGCATTCTTAAATTGAGACCGACTTTAGCGTAAGCTATGTCTAGGCAAAGATATTGTTGCAAAGAGTTATACAATGAACTTAAGAGTGCGGGATCGACAACGGGATGGTATCAACTGATATAGATAGGCGGGGTCAACAAATGCAATTTTATTGGGTGGCTAGTTTGTAGAGATAGACTACCAACAATGGAGATCATATCACGTTAGAATCCATCGTAATTTATGTTTGGCTGGTCTAGAAAATCGAGATCATCTATTATATCAATGCACATGAACTAAAAGCTTATGGCGTATTATCCTCACACAATATAGAATATGCTATTCTTTAGGAGGATGGAATGATTAACTCCAATGGATATTCAGGGCTATCAAAGGCAAGGACTTGGCGACGAAGCTTCTCAGGGTAATTTTCGCAGTAACCATATATTGCATTTGGATAGAATGTAACGGTAAATGTTTCCAAAATAAGTCAAATAATGTCTTTGTCATCGTGGCTAAAGTCCGTAAACTTGCCAAAGGGCAAGCTTCATATTACAAAAATTTAGATCTTCCCAAACAAATGAAATATTGGCTACTATATGGAGACTCCCTCACTCCATTTTTTTCATGTCCTTAGTTATCTTTGTAATTTTGGGGAATGCCCCTAAGCTCCCGTACATCATCTTATAAATGATACCGACATTTCAAAAAAGAAATTATCAAATTATTACAAAATTAAGATTGTAAAAGGGAAGGAACAACAAAATGAAATGGAAACGATAAAATTGGATAGCAATATAGATATAAACTATTAACCATTATCCTTTAAATTGTCTGAATTACGTGTTTATTAGTGCAAGCAATTTTGCAAGATGGATACTAAATGATAACTCGTTATAGTTTTCAATGAAAAAGGAAGAACTCCTTGATGAAAATAGTAGCCAATCGCGCTTTTTGAATTTTCAAGAGTTTTCTTAAATTTTTATGGCCATTAGTTTGTGATTTTACATTTGTTTGCTCATGTGATATTTTCTTATAAACGGCTTGAGGAAAAATAAAATAGCATAAACTTCTTCTTTTTTTTATAATAATATAGATGGAGAATATATTTCATTACACTTTGATATTTTGCAGGGTATAGGTAACTGGCCCATTCAAATATACCATCCATATGTTTATAACATTGGTCAACGCATTTCAAAAAATTAGCCTATATTATCTCACTTACAGGAGCAAACTTACTTTCGTAATTGTGAAAATGTTTTTGATCATACATCGAAGCAACTTTTAATATGTTTAGCAACTTTTAATACAGGAAATAATTAATTATATGTGATTAGTAGCTTTTCGTTTACTATAACATCCACACGTGACGAATAATTTCATTTTCAAATTGAAGTAATTTAAATAATACGAAGTGAAGCTAAGCTTAGAAAGGCAAAACAATATGTAATGAGGTTAGCAATTTTTCAATCACTCGAAGTATTCAAGTTAATTTCCGTAATGTTGAAATGACTTTTGATATTTCTTGGTAACTTTTTGTAAGAAATCATAAATTTTATGTGCTTAGTAATTTTTATTAGGGTAAAAGCCACCAAAAACCCAAAACTATGCCCATTATGATACATTTATTCTGAACCTCTTTTTCGTGACACTAAAAATCCAAAACTTATATCTGTGACATATTTGCTCTAAATTAAAGTTATGTTAATGAGAACCGTTAATAACCTCTTACATAAACCATTAAAAATTTGCCTACGTGGAAATCAAAAAGTAAACGTTGTTGATATGGTACGCACATAGCTTAAGTGAAATAAAAATGCTGTTGTTTTAGCCATCTAATGGACTTTGGAAGATAAATGTTTCATATAGATATAAATTTTGGATTTTGTGTATCGCAAGAAAAAATTTAGGGTAATTGTAAATAGCATAATTTGAAATTTTTTTGTGACTTTTTTATTTTTTATTTTTAATTATGCTTAATGCACGTAAAAGGATTCCTCATTCGTGGGCACGTCTCTCAACACAAGCTGTTCACTGGCGCAATCATGGCAGGCCCTGTATCAAACAGTTTCAGTCCAAAAGGCGAAGCATTTCACACGGTCAGACTTCTGTTTGAGAAGGAGGTCGCTCTCCCTTCCGTCTCTCATCGCTAGGTCTCTCATCGCTCATGTCAAGCTCGAGCCCGGAGGCCTCCGGCGACGCTCCGCCCTCGTCCTTCTGGCCGTCCATGCGGGTACGACGTGTTCCTGAGCTTCCATGGAGCCATAGGGGAGTAAAGGATCTCGATCTTCTTGTTCTCGGAGAACTGCGGGTCCTCTCGCTGGTGCTTGGACGAGCTGGTGAGAATCGTCGAGTGCAGGGATACGATGGGGTAGATCGTGTGGCCGGTGTTCTACAAGGTGGATCCGTCGGAGGTGAGGAACCAGACGGGGAGGTACGGACAAGCCCTAATCGATCACGAGGAGAGGTTGAAGTCGAACGGCCATTCGGAGAAGGTGAAGAGGTGGAGAGAAGCAATGACTAAAGCTGCTAAAATCTCTGGCCGGCATTTGGTTGACGAGTAAGGCTCTCATTTGCTCCTTTCCATCTGTTGACCGAGGAATTTCACTTACTTCCTTGGAAATAAATTCAGGGTAATGTTTATGCATAAAAGGGGAAAAAATCAATTCACTCGAATTGGAGCAGGAAAGCTTATGTATGGTTTCTTCACTCTAAAAGGGGAATTTCAAAAGTCATGCATTGAGTAAATAAACATGCAGCTGGACCATGTCCCTCTACAAGCCCATTGAGGTTTGCAGGTTTAGCAAAAAGGAGGGTAATGATCTGTTTATTGATTGAACTAAAGGCTGACTGAGTATTTATCTGATTAATTAGGTATCCAAAAGGTTGATTCCCCTACCTTCTCTTTTAGGTGCCGATTGCTAGGAACTGAATCTGGTCTATGGTGCATGAGATATTGACCGCGAGTTGATCTCATTGGAGATCAACTTGGTACTGCTTGTATCAAATTCTTTGAATCTCCTTGAGTATTCTTCATTGGCTTTATGCTTGGAATCTACTAGGCGCGAGTCTTATGTCATTCAGAGCATTGTCAAGAGAGTATGGGCCGAGTTGAATAATGAGCAGTTTCATGTTCCCAAAAACGTGGTTGACATAAATTTGCATGCGTCCCATATGCATACTTTGCTAGACATGGCATCAAATGAGCTTCACATTGTCGGGATTTCCGGATTTGAAGGAATAGGGAAGACGACTATCGCCAAAGCTACTTGCAATGCTTTTGCTCATAAATTTTACTGTTGCAGCTTTCTTCCAAGCTACTTGCAATGCTTTTGCTCATAAATTTTACTGTTGCAGCTTTCTTCCCAATGTTAGAGAAACTCGCGAGAAATCCGCAGAAGGTGGCCTACTTCAGCTTCAAGGGACACTTTTTCCTCAGGTAAAATGGGACGATGGTCTGAAGCTTGGCAATGTCCACAGAGGTATGAACGTGATAAAGAGTAGACTTTGCCCAAAAAATAAAAATAAAATAAAATAAAAGGTCCTCATTGTCATTGACAATGTGAACCAGTTAATCCAATTGGAAACACTAGTTGGAGGACGTGATTGGTTTGGTTGTGGAAGTAGAATTCTCATAACGACTTGAGATGAACATTTACTGGCTGCCCATCACATAGAAAGTGTATACAAGGTTCAACCATTACAACATTCCAGTGCTTGTATGCTTTTGAGTTTGATTGTTTTCAGGAATCTTTCTCCTCCTTCAGATTATGAAGAGCTTTTCAAATAACATAGTGGATAACACCAAAGGACTTCCATTAGCTGTTAAAGTTTTGGGTTCTTTTCTTCGAGGTAGGAACTTGCTTGAATGGAAAAGTGCATTAAAAAAAATGAAGTTTTCAGTGGAGAAATCTTCAGTTTGCTGAAAATTGATGGTCTAGATGATTATCAGAAGGATATTTTTCCTGACATAGCATGTTTCTTCATGGGAGAGTGTATAAGTTATGTGAGAAAATTTTGGGAGAGCTGTGATCTCTACCCGGATGGTGGAATTGCTGTTCTTATAGATAAGTTGCTCATCACTATTAAGTGTGGCAAGCTGGAGATGCATGATATGATTCAAGAAATGGGAAGAGAAATTGTTCGAAGGGAATCTCCCAAAGATCCAGGGGAGCGCGACATGTTGTGGTTCTATGAGTATGTGCTTAATGTGCTAACAGAAGGCATGGTAATAACCTGAATCATGGTCCTTTGTTTTTGACAATATGTATGCCCGTTTGGTAGGGTTAAAGCCTCTTACAAAGTACTTTTGGCCTTATACTAAAAAAGTGTGTGAATATATTCTGCTAAGCAAGATAATGGCCTGATGGTCCATAATAGTCACTTTTTCCATATCCAACCCTAAGATGTAAGGTTTGTACATTGAACTCTCCCCAGAAAGTAAATTATGGAAAAAATCTGCAGGAATTTTTTATGATTGAGGTTTTAATAAAACTCTTGTTTCAAATGCTAAAGTAAAAGCAGATTCTGAAAGCTAAGAACGAAAGACACCAGAAGCACAGCAAATCTTATTTAATCCTTCCTTGCATAACCTAGACACCTTTGCACTTAAATTGTGTGCTCATAAATGTGCTGCCAGGGAACTAATAGAGTGGAAGCAATGATGCTCAAGTCGGCTGCTCCTGAAGAAGTACACTTCAGTGCTCAAGCCTTCACAAACATGAAAAGGCCCAGAATTTTCCATATACCATTCAGGTGATCCCATATACTTTCCTGTTGAATTAAGATGGCTGGAATGGCCCAGTTACTCTCCACCATCGGTGCCGTTATACAGGCCACAAGAAAATTGTACGTCTAATCCCAAGTAAAAGCAGCATCCGCATATTGGGGAAGGAATTCTAGGTACGTGCTTGCAATATACTCTTCTGTTGCGAATCTAGTCGAACTGAAAGAGTTGCATTTAAGGGACTGCAGACCTTAAAAACCTTCCTTGTAGCATACACTGCATCATCTTGAGCATATTTTTGTTGATGGATGCTCACAACTTAGCAAGTTTCTGGAATTTGTGTGGGGATTAAGTGATTATACCAATTTCTCTCTCCCGTTAGCTCTTCCGAGCACAATTTACTTGAATATGCAAAGATGCAGCTTATCAGAGCTTAGTTTCTTGAAAAATCTTTATTGCAGGTCATCATCGACAATTTTAGATATGTCAGAAAACAAATTTGTTAGCCTTCCCACATGCATCAGTCAATTTACTAAGTTGCAGCAGCTTTTTTTCTGACACATTGCTTGCCGCTTCGAGAGATTCTAGCTCTCCCGCCAAACATAACATCTTTACTTCAAAAGGTTGTGAATCATGGGAAACATGTGCGGGTTATGAATCACCTTGACTCAGATAAATTGACTTCTCTGGCCGTCACAAGATGATCCAGGATCAATGCTCCTACAATTGCAATTTGTTGTCAATTGAGGCCTCTCTCTACCCACCCCCCCCATCTGCACATGTGTTTGTGTGCTTGTGTCAAGTGTAAAATGGTGTGAAATGTTCCGAATGGTAGGGACTACTTGGTGAGACATGGGTTGACATTTTTTATCCAAGAAGCAAGATCGCAAAGTGGTTTGTCCATCAAAGCATGAGAGCACTCATAAGATTTCCTATATCTTCCGAATTATACCGTGATATAGGCCAAGCCTTATGGTTGTGTAGATTGTTTTTCCTCTTTACAGTCTGACCGCATATGACGTGGGGATTGGACTCGTAATTGTCGAATGATGGCAGTCATTTCACGGTACTGTTTCAAGTATCAGAGAGGACTCTAAGAAGCTGCAGGGTGTATCTAGTGTACGCACAAGGTAAGCAAATAAATGACACAGAGATTGACAAAGCGTCTGTTCTCTGAATTCGAACACGGACGCAAGTTCCCATGTCTGAAGCCGCGAAACAAAGAAAGATTTTCAGGCCGTACAACATGATTTGAAATTAGCTTTATAGTAGTTTTAGTTAGGCAGTTATGTTAAAACCCTTTTGAATAGCTTTGATTGCGTCTCCTTATAGCGGAAATAAACTTGCCAATGTGCTTTTCTTTATCCTCAGATTTATGTGGTCTAAGTCAACATTCAAAAAATTTCTTGTCGAACCGTATCACGACCAAGCCCAAGAAAGGAGAAGGGCTATAGACAAACAATTAGAATTTCCCAATTGGCACAAATCTGTCTTTTGTGAGTCTTCGTCCAATCACGTCACACGCAGATTTGAAGAAACCAGAAATGAAGAAAATGAACTAAGATTGAGAGCAAAGGTAGCAGATTTTAACAAATTTCCCAATTTACGGAAGGGTAGATTTGACACCAGCGGTCTGGTGTATAATTTTTTGTGACATGAAAATATATTTGGGATAAATGTGGTGGAGGCACACTAATTTGGGATTTTTTTAACATAAAAATTAATTTGAGGCAAATATTGTACATATTTCGAATTTTCTGTGACATAACAATTAATTTGAAGAAAATATGATGCAAATATATCAGTCTGCAGAATTTTTTTATGATATTAACCCATTTCAAATAACCGACCAAAAAGAAAACAAAAACCCATTTCAAATAGGCATGACCATAAGACATCGGGGTATTCCAAATGTACTTAGGCTCTATTTATTTTTTATTTTATTTTTTGGTTAGATATTTAGGCCTTATTTGCTTCACGAAAAATGTTATATTTCTGTTTCAGAAAATTATTTTCCAAGAAAATGGCAACTTTTTCTGTTGTTTGACAAAAATCTTTAAAATGAATTGGAAAATACTTTTCATTGTTTGGAAAGGAAAATCTTATATGAGTTTCCTAAATACATATACACTATTGGGGTGCTTGTGACTTGCGCATGGATAACCGAGGAACTAGGATCTCGAGTCCAACCTTGATGGACCCCAACCCAAGCACCGAGGACCCATGTAAGGCCACTTGGTCCTGAGCAAGAGTGCAAGCACCAATTTTGCATCCATAGAAGCCGAATCGAGAACCCGATGCCCATGCACGACTTCTTGACGCGCTGGTGCATGCGCTCGAATCCCCAACACCCGAGCACAGTTCGACAAGGGCCAAGTGAGGAAACCGATGACCCGGGTCCTTAGTGCTCAAGCTCAAGTCCTCAACACTCGAGTCCTAATCCATCGAGGCTACCCTCGAGACACCGTTGCCTATTCCTAGGTGCCTGATGACCAGGCGTGGGTCCTTAATGATTGAGCTTAGCTCCATCGAGGCCAAACCCAGGCATGGGTTCCGGGGTCCCGAGCTTGGTCTCAATAGACCCAGGTTCCAAGCATGGGCATCGGGGTCCTAGGCCCAGCCTTGATGGACGCAGACACCAGGGTTTGGGGCCTCGATCTCGTTGGACTTAGGCTCAGGCATGGGGGATCCAAGCATAGGCATTAGGGTACTGAGCCCTACTTTATGGACTTACGTTGGGCCACCAAGTCCCAAGCTCAGCCTCAATAGACTAGAGCACGGGCGCTAAGGACTCGGTCATGGGCACTAGGGTCTTGAGGCTAGTCTCGATGGACAAAGGCGTAGGCGCTATGTGACATCCTAGATTTTTTACTCTGCTTTCAATTCAATAAATCGGGCATTTTATCGACGCGCCTATAGTGCTGTTCTCAGAGCTGATCACTCGTGAGATAACTAGACTATCCAGGGAAGCCGTTAAGGAATTTTAATGCATTAGACTTGAGAATTCAACCGGGAATCGGCTACTTGACCGTGCTCATCTGCCGAGATCATTACGGCACAGATATAAATTGATTAGAGATCAGAGATAGGTCAGTTCGACTGAGATGCGTGGTTAAACGTGGGTGATCCCACTAATTGCAAAATTCTCATCGATCGGCACTAGTTTGATTTTTCTATCGTTTTGGTACCCTGTATCCGTATTTGAAACCTTAAGATTTTCACGACAACCGAGAGTCACCAATGCGTCGAAGGGGTTCATTATGGCTCGAAGAAAATCGACCATGGGTCATTTCAACTAAAAAGTTCTGAAAGCTACCCAATAGCCTAGGTCACGCTAAAAACGCGCCGGATTGAAATTAACCGCGAATTTGAATCCGATTTCAGAAATTGAAGGTTCTGTCATGTCACAATAAATTCTAGGAACGTCGACTCAATCTCAGAAAATTTTTCTGCAACCCGAGACTTTTTGGGAAAAAAGTCATCCTATGGCTCTTTTGTCCGAGAAAAGCCGGGGACCGTTTTTTATCACAAAATTGGGAAGCAAGTGGGATCAATTGGTGAGGAAAAATATCAATTTGATCATTGAGGTGCTAAGTGAAATTATGAGGGCTAAATTGGATTGAATTGAGCAGCAATTAGTATACATTTGATGCCAAAACCCATGAAATTCGTATGTCTCCTACCCCCACAACTTTTGGACCGCTTCAAGTGTCCTAAGAAGAGCCTTGGTGGGTGAATATAAGCCATGGAAGACAATCTTGGCTGTGGGTGAGTCAAGGGGACAAATTGGTGGAAAAACAAGGCCAAGTGGCCCCCTTGCCCCTCTTCTCCCTCATCCCCTCTTGCAGCAGCCTTCTTCTTCCTCAATCCACTTGCTTTCTCCATTGTTGAGTGACTTTTGAAGCTTTAAAGAACCAGAGAAATCAAGCTACACCTTCCCCTCCACCATCACACGCCCATCGGACCGTTTTCCTCCTCTATTTTCCTTTATTCCAATTTTTGCTCCAGCTGATCTTTCGCCAAAGATCCGAGTGAAAAGTCGACTTCCCGTGCGAATCAGCCCCCGAGCCACCCATCGCCGTGACCAGCACACCTAGTCCGTACGAACGGTGGTCGCCGCTTGCCGAACAAAGCCGCCGGCTGTCCAAGACGCCGGCGAGAAGGAACTGGTCGCCGGTCCATCGGTCCCCGCCCACCTACATTGTTTCGCAATTTTCTTTGTTTTTCTCCCATTCCGACCCTTTCTTTGGCCGTTCCATCCACCTACAAGACCCCCTTGACCCCTAGGAGCTATCAGTTGCCGACCATCCACTCGCCGGAGCTCCGATCAACTCGTTTCTTCGTCGTTCAGCCTTGGTTCTCCTCTGTTCAGCAAGAGCAGAAGTAGAAACCGAACCAGCAAGGAGTCTAGGACTTCGTGGCCCGTTTTTTAGCCCTTCCCGGCCTCCGTTGGTGTCGCCGCTTGGAGGATTGTCGCTTGCCTCCGCGTCGTGGTTGCCGTAGACTCACTGGCTCGCAAATCCAGTGAGTTTAACTCACTAATCCTTGCTTAGTAGGTTAATTGTGCTTAGGGGTTGATTAGTTTAGGCTAAGATGGATTATGTGGTTATATTAGAGTAGATTAATGATTTTAAGTACTTGCCAATACATGTTAGGTGGATAGTTAGTGCAATTAGAGCCTAGAAAAGCTCTAATATTTAACTAGAGTGGTTCGGTAATTTTTTAGGCCAGTCTCGGTTTCCAATTAGGCATTTCTGGGCCTAAGTTAGCATTTATGCTATTTATGATCATTTATTTATTTCCGTAATTATTTAACTAATTATTTATTTTCCGGAAATTCAACCGGGATGGCCAGTGATCGGAATTCCGTGCTGAGTGCAGTGGTGCTTTCTATTTATTTAATTGAGCATTAATTTGTGAAAATTGGGTGAATTGGTGTTTATGGGGAAATTATCCCAAAAGTGGAGAATGTCGGTATTGAGTGGGAAATAACCATGAAAGGTTGTGAGTGGACCTAGAAAGCCGCAGAAGTATGGTCGTGCCAGTTGAGCCAAGATCGCCACCGAATTTGGAATCGGTCGTGCCAAGTGGGGCCGTGATGCCACTAAATCTAAAATTGCCGACTGGGGCCGTGATGCCACTAAATCTAAAATTGCTGAGTGAGGCCGTGATGCCACTAAATATAGAAAATTGCCAAGTGGAGCCATGATGCCACTAAATTTATAAAATTGCTCGGTGGGGCCGTGATTACCACCCAATCTAAGAAAATTGCCAGGTGGAGCCGTGATTACTACTAAACCTAGAAAATTGCCAGGTGGGGCCATGATGACAACCAAATATAGAAAAGTTGCCAGTGGGACCGTGATGACCACTTAATCTAGGTTGTGGCTGTTAGGCCGTGGCTAAGAGTTGAAAATGAGTAATCGAGGTGACCGTGTGATGGTCTCGATGACATATAATCGATGGAGTCGATTGATCGATGAGTCAATATGATTGATTGGATGATGTGATTGTCAGTATTTATGAATTGAACTGACTTGCAGGAAGGAACTAAGGCCAAGGTAAGTCCTCTGATGCCTGGTTGTGCTTAGGCAGCCCTTAGGGCATAATTTTCTTCCTAATCGGGTCTTAGGGGGTTGAACTTGCTGAGACATTGTCTCACTAGTTATTGTATAACCATTTTCAGGTCCTTAGATGAAGTTGGTGGAGGACTAGAAACCCCAGAACCTGAGAAGGTAGAGACCGGAGAATCGTCGAACCTGTATGACTAGTTAGTCATAGGACAGTTCCTTTTGATGAGCTGAGATTTTTGTAACCAGCTTGGTCTTGTGTATAAACCCGTTGTTTATAAAAGACTTGTTGTGGTTTTAAAAATTTGGCCCTGCTTTCCTATCCCATTGTTTTATTGTCTGGGGATTATTTATATGCTTCTGCTTGCATATTAAAATGAATGGGTCAGTGATGCGTCCTGGGATATCGCTATTAAATCGACCAGGTGATGGATGGGTGCGTGCCCGAGGATCAGGGCGTGACATCCCCGTTTAGTGGTATCAGAGCGTGGTTGTGAGAAATTGGAGTGATAAGATGCGATGGATATGGGATAGTAAGTAGGAAATGCCTTTAAATACATGACTGGTGCATGTTAGTGATAGTTGTTTGTAGAATTGTTTGTTGTGTGCGAATCGCTCATCTTCTAATCCAGTGTGGATTTGGAAGGCAAGTTTCAGTAGAAAAGACTGAACCATGAGCGAGCCGGAGCAGAGAACTCCGAGTAAGAGAACTGTTAGACCTACAGCTCGGGTTAGGTCACCGACCAGGGTCGGTACCCGAGGAGGTAGAGGTAAGACACAGGCACAGGCCAGTGCCAGTGGAGTAGCACCACCTCCTATTAGTGCTGGGATAGGAGCCCTTGGTGATCCCAGGATCGAAGGGATCATACGGGTGCTAGAGGTTATAGGTAACCGAATGGACCAGCAGGCTCAGAATCAAGCCGCCGCTGTTGAAGCCGCTGCTCAAGCCGCCGCTACTGATGCCGTTGGATTTGACTGATTACCGAGAAGTCTATCGTTGAGCTCAAATGATAGAAAGAGGATTGAACGAGCGAGCTGCCTCGTTTGGGCCGAGGTTTAGCTTCCACAGAGAAGGAATCCGTCAGGGAAAGAAACCCATGACATGAGGTAGATTCCAAATCCCGCCTAATAGGAAAGGTGGAGTCGGCAAGTCTGGGTCTAACCAGAATGGTGTATGTCGCTCGTGTGGAAGGCGACACGGATCTGCCTCATGCCAATCTAGGCCAGGCACTTGTTTTGAATGTGGCCAGCTGGGTCACATAGCCAGAAATTGTCCGAGAAGGATAAGAGGACAACCGCAGTTGCCGCCACCGCCATCGATGGGACAAATCAGAAGGTATGCACCTCAGAATGCACAGCAGGGAGGACAGCTTAGACCTCCAGTTCAAGGCACGGTATATGCAATTACTCAAAATCAGGCAGAGGCTACGCCTGACGTGATCATAGGTACGGTTTCGCTGAACAACCATCCTGCCTATGCTTTATTCGATTCAGGAGCAACTCATTCCTTTATTGTTGAGCAATATGTTAGGTTGATAGGAATAAATCCCGAATTGCTGGAATTTGTTGTTAGCATATCTACACCATTGAAGGATAAGGTGTTAGCTGCTTTGGGTTGTTCTGGTTGCAAGTTAGAGATTGGTGAACGAGAGGGGAAAATAGATCTGTTAGTCCTAGCCATGTATGACCTTGATTTAATAATTGGCATGGACTGGCTCACCAAGCAACGAGCTAAAATGGACTGTTATCGCAAGTCGATTCAGTTTTACCCATCTAAGAGTGAGAGCTTCGAGTTTGTAGGGAACCGAGGAGGACCCTCGATTTCCCTAATCTCGTCGCATGAGGTAACCTGTTTGTTAGACGAGAGTTGTCAAGGTTACCTGACAACTGCCGTGGATACGACAGTTGAGGAACTAAAAATTGAAGATATTTCAGTTGTGCAAGAATTTCCCGATGTGTTTCCAAAGAATTGCCAAGATTGCCGCCAGAGAAAGAAATTGAGTTTGTGATTGAGTTAGCACCCGGGACAGAGCCAATCTCTAAGGCTCATTACCGAATGGCACTATCGGAGTTGAAGGAACCAAAGGTGCATATGCAAGAGCTTTTGGATAAGGGATTTATTCATCCCAGTGCATCACCTTGGGGAACGCCAGTTCTGTTTGTAAAGAAGAAAGATGGATCGTTGCGCCTGTGCATCGACTATCAACAACTCAATCAAGTAACGATCAAGAACAAGTATCCACTCCCGAGGATAGATGACTTGTTTGATCAGTTACAAGGAGTGTCGATATTTTCGAAGATCGACTTGAGGACAGGATATCATTAGCTGAGGAGCAGGAAAGAAGACATTCCAAAGTCAGCATTTCGTACTCGGTATAGTCATTACGAGTTCACAGTGATGCCATTCGGGTTGACGAATGCTCCAGCTGCTTTTATGGATTTGATGAACCGAGTATTTAAGGAATATCTAGATCAGTTCGTGATCGTGTTCATCGATGATATCCTAGTGTATTCAAGGAATGCTGAGGAGCAGGAAGATCATCTGAGATTAGTGCTCCAGACCTTAAGGATTCATCAGCTGTACGCTAAGTTTAGCAAATGCGAGTTTTGGCTAACTCGTGTTGCGTTCTTAGGTCATGTGATTTCCGGAGAAGGAATCTCCGTGAACCCAAGCAAGATTGAAGCAGTTATTAACTGGTCGAGACCGACAACAGTGACAGAGATCAGAAGTTTTCTGGGTTTGGCAGGCTACTACAGACAGTTTGTGGAAGGATTTTCGGCTTTGGCGTCACCTTTGACAAGACTCTTGAAGAAAGACGAGAAGTTCGTTTGGACAGACAAGTGCGAGTGTGGTTTCCAAGAGCTGAAGCAAAAGCTAACTATCGCACCTGTGTTGACGATTCCATCTGGTCCTGGAGGGTACGAGATCTATAGTGATGCGTCGTTCAAAGGACTGGGTTGCGTGCTGATGCAATATAGAACATACGCCTCCCGCCAGTTAAGACCTCATAAACTGAATTACCCGATGCAGGACTTAGAACTCGTAGTTATCATATTTGCGTTGAAAATTTGGAGACACTACTTGTGTGGGGAAAGATTTTAGATCTTCACGGACCATCAGAGTCTCAAGCATTTATTCTCTCATAAAGAGTTAAATATGAGACAGCGTCGATGGATGGATTTGCTAAAGGACTATGATTGTGATATTTTATATCACCTAGGAAAAGCGAACAAGGTCGCCGACACTTTGAGTCGAAAGTCGTCAATTGCTCATTTATTGGTTAAGGAGTGGAATCTAATCGAGCGAGCTCAAGATTCGGTGTTCAAATTTGAGGTTGGCCACCTTTCAAGTCTTATGACCACCCTCATAATTGAGCCGGATGTGCAGATCAGAATCAAACTACTTCAGCCGACAGACCCAAATGTTCAGAAAGTTTTACAAGAGGATATCGAAGAGAGGAAAGTTGACTTTCAGGATTCTGATGATGGAACATTGAGGTTCCAAGGACGTTTGGTTGTACCTAACGATGCGAAGCTTAGAGATGATATTTTATCAAAAGCTCATCGTAGTAGTTATAGCATTCATCTCGAAAATACTAAAATGTATCAGAACCTGCGTCCAGTGGTCTGGTATGAAGACGGATATCGCCAGGTGTTTGACATGTTAATAAGTTAAAGCTCAGCATTGCAAGCCGGGAGGACTTTTACGACCTCTCGAAATCCCAGAATGGAAATGGGAGCATATCACGATGGATTTCGTGATCGGACTACCGAGGAATCAGAGACGAAATGATTCGATTTGGGTAGTAGTCGACAGACTGACAAAGTCGGCTCACTTCATAGTAGTTCGAAAAGACCTCAATCTGGATAGACACGTAGACTTGTACGTGCGACAGGTAGTTCGTATGCATGGAGTGCCGATTACGATAACGTCAGATAGAGACCCAAGGTTTACCGCCGCTTTTTGGAAGAGCTTGCAAAGTGCCTTAAGTACCAAGCTGCAGTACAGTACGGCATATCATCCTCAGATGGATGGCCAATCTGAGAGGACAATTCAGACCCTCAAGGACATGCTGAGAGCTTGTGTACTAGCTTCAAGGGAAGTTGGGAAGATCAGCTTCACCTGGTGGAATTTGCCTACAACAATAGTTATCAGCAGAGCATCCAAATGGCTCCATTGGAAGCGTTGTATGGCAGAGTGTGCAGGACACTAGTGTGTTGGGACGAAGTTGGGGAAAGAAAGATTACAGGCCCAGAGTTGGTCCAGCAATCAGTGGATGCCGTGGCGATGATCAGAAACAGATTAAAGATCACTCAGAGTAGACAGAAAAGTTGTGCAGATAAGTGTCGAAGGCTTTTGGAATTCTAAGTTGGTGATCACGTTTTTCTGAAGGTGTCACCAATGAGGGGAACTTCGCGCTTTAGCAAAAAAGGAAAACTGAGTTCGAGGTATGTAGGTTCGTTAGAGATTCTTGAGAGAATCGGGACCTTGGCGTATCGTCTTGCGTTGCCGCCGAGATTGGCGCGAGTGCACGACATCTTTCACGTGTCGATGTTAAGGAAGTATGTGCCTAACTCGACCCACATGCTCAATTTCAAGGAATTAGACGTGGATGACCGTGTGTCACGCATTGATAGCCCGGTTCATATTGTGGACAGAAAAGAGCAAGTTATGCATACAAAGACCATCCTAATGGTCAAAGTGGTCTGGCTACACCACAATATTGAAGGAGCAACTTGGGAGACTGAAGAGTCGATGAGACGTTTGTACCCCCACCTTTTTGCTTAAGTATTGTAAGGTTTAAATTTCGAAGACAAAATTTTTATAAGAGGGGAAGAGTTGTGACATCCTAGATTTTCGACTCTGCTTTCAATTCAATAAATCGAGCATTTCATCGACGCGCCTATTGTGCTGTTCTCAGGGCTGATCACTCATGAGATAACTAGACTATCCAGAGAAGCCGTTAAGGAATTTTAATGCATTAGACTTGAGAATTCGACCAGGAATCGGTTACTCGACCGTGCTCATCTACCGAGATCATTACGGCACAGATATAAATTGATTAGAGATCAGAGATAGGTTGGTTCGACTGAGATGCATGGTTAAACGTGGGTGATCCCACTAAATTACAAAATTCTCATTGATCGACACTAGTTTGATTTTTCTATCGTTTTGGTACTCTGTGTCCGTATTTGAAACCTCGAGATTTTCACAACAACCGAGAGTGGCCAATGTGTCGAAGGGTTCATTGTAGCTCGAAGAAAATCGACCACGGGTCATTTGCACTAAAAAATTCTGAAAGCTACCAAGTAGCCTAGGTCACGCTAAAAACGCGCCGAATTGAAATTAACCGCGAATTTGAATCCGATTTCAGAAATTGAAGGTTCTGTTATGTCACAATAAATTCTAGGAACGTCGACTCGCCTCGAAGATTTTTCTGCAACCTACCGTTTTTGTCTAGAAAAAGCCAGGGACTGTTTTTTATCGCAAAATTGGGAAGTAAGTGGAATCAATTGGTGAGAAAAATATCAATTTGATCATTGAGGTGCTAAGTGAAATTATGAGGACCAAATTGGATTGAATTGAGAAGCAATTAGTGTACATTTGATGCCAAAACCCATGAAATTCGTATGTCCCTCACCCCCACAACTTTTGGACCGCTTCAAGTGTCCTAAGAAGAGCCTTGATGGCTGAATATGAGCCATGGAAGACAGCCTTGGCTGTGGGTCCCCAAATTGGTGGAAAAACAAGGCCAAGTGGCCCCCTTGCCCGTCTTCTCCCTCATCCCCTCTTGCAGCAGCCTTCTTCTTCCTCAATCCACTTGCTTTCTTCATTGTTGAATGACTTTTAAAGCTTCAAAGAACCAGAGAAATCGAGCCGCACCTTCCCCTCCACCGTTGCACGCCCACCGAACCATTTTCCTCCTCTATTTTCCTTTATTCCAGTTTCTGCTCCAGCTGACCTTTCTCTAAAGATCCGAGTGAAAAGTTGACTTCCCGTGCGAATCAGCCCCCGAGCCACCCATCATCGTGACCAGCACACCCAGTCCGTATGGATGGTGGTCGCTGCTCGCTGAACGGAGCCGCCGGCCGTCCGGTACGCCGACGAGAAGGAACCGATCACCGGTCCGTCGGTCCCCTGCCCGCCTGCACTGTTTCGCGATTTTCTTTGTTTTTCTTCCATTCCGACCCTTCCTTTGGCCGGTACCTACAAGACCCCCTTAACCCCCGGGAGCCACCAGTTGCCGACCACTCATTCGTCGGAGCTCCGATCAACCCGTTTCTTCGCCGTTCAGCCTTGGTTCTCCTCTGTCTAGCAAGAGCAGAAGCAAAAACCGAACCAGCAAGGAGTCTAGGACTTCGTGGCCCGTTTCCGAGCCCTTCCCGGCCTCCGTTGGTGTCGCCGCTTGGAGGATTGTCGCTCGCCTCCACGTCGTGGTCGCCGTGGACTCACCGGCTCGCAAATCCAATGAGTTTAACTCACTAATCATCTCTTAGTAGGTTAATTGTGCTTAGTGATTGATTAGTTTAGGATAAGATGGAATATGTTATTAGATTAGAGTAGATTAGTGATTTTAATTACTTGACAATGCATGTTAGGTGGATAGTTAGTGCAATTAAAGCCTAGACAAGCTCTAGTATTTAACTAGAGTGGTTCGGTAATTTTCCGAGCCCATCTCGATTTCCAATTAGGCATTTCTGGGCCTAAGTTAGCGTTTATGCTATTTATTGGCATTTATTTATTTATTTCCGTAATTATTTATTTATTTATTTATTTTCCGGAAATTCAACCGGGATGGCCAAAGTGACCGGAATTCCGTCTTTGAGTGCGGTGGTGCTTTCTGTTTATTTAATTGAGCACTGATTTGTGAAAATTGGGTAAATTGGTGTTTATGGGGAAATTATCCCAAAAGTGGAGAATGTCGGTATTTGAGTGGGAAATAACCATGAAAGGTTGTGAGTTGACCTAGAAAGCCGCCGAAGTATGGCTGTGCCAATTGAGCCGAGATTCGCCATCGAATTTGGAATCGGTCGTGCCGAGTGGAGCTGTGATGCCACTAAATCTAAAATTGCCGAGTGGGGCCGTGATGCCACTAAATCTAAAATTGCCGAGTGGGACTGTGATGCCACTAAATCTATAAAACTGCTCGGTGGGGCCGTGATTACCACCCAATCTAAGAAAATTGCCAGGTGGGGCCATGATTACCACTAAACCTAGAAAATTGCTAGGTGGGGCCGTGATGACCACCAAATATAGAAAAGTTGCCAGTGGGGCCGTGATGACCACTTAATCTAAGTTGTGGCCATTAGGCCGTGGCTAAGAGTTGACAATGAATAATCGAGGTGATCACGATAACATGTAATCGACGGAGTCGATTGATCGATGAGTCGATCTGATTGATTGGATGATGTATTTGTCAGTATTTATGAATTGAACTGACTTGCAGGAAGGAACTGAGGCCAAGGTAAGTCCTCTGACGCCTGGTTGTGCTTAGGCAGCCCTTAGGGCATAATTTTCTTCCTAATCGGGTCTTAGAGGGTTGAACTTGCTGAAACATTGTCTCACTAGTTATTGTATAACCATTTTCAGGTCCTTAGATGAAATTGTTGGAGGACCAGAAACCCCGGAACCTGAGAAGGTGGAGATCGGAGAATCGTCGAACCTGTATGACTAGTTAGTCATAGGACAGTTCCTTTTGATGAGCCGAGATTTTTGTAACCAGCCTGGTCTTGTGTATAAACCCGTTGTTTATAAAAGACTTATTGCGGTTTTAAAAATTTGGCCCTACTTTCCTATCCCATTATTTTATTGTCTGGGGATTATTTATATGCTTCCGCTTGCGTATTAAAATGAATGGGTCAGCGATGTGTCCTGGGACGTCGCTATTAAATCGACCAGGTGAGGGATAGGTGCGTTCCCGAGGATCGGGGCGTGACACACTAGGGTCCCGGGCCTTGGCCTCGATGGACCTAGCTTTGAGTACGAGGGAATTTGTGCATGGGAACTAGGGACCCGAGTACTCCTTAATGGACCCAACCCAAGGCACTGGGGATCCGAGCATAGGTATTGAGGTCCTACCCTCAGTCTTTATGGATCCAGCTGTAGTATCGAGGTAACGAGCACAGTAGTGGGGCCTCAAGCCCGACCTCAATGGACCTAGGCACGAGCGCTGGGGACCGAAGCACCAACACCAGGTTCTTGGGCCCAGCCTGGACCCAGGTAAGGGCACAGGTGACCTTGGTCTAGACATCAGGGACCAAGTCCTAGACGGGTGGACTGGGGTCACAGGCCCAAGCCATGAGCCCAAGCCACGAGCCCAAGCCACGAGTACCTGAGAATAAGTGTTAGGATTCCGGTGTCTAAGCACAGAATTTCTGATTTAAACGTCGATATCTAGTCATTATTTTATAATGATTTTCGTTTTTTAAAATCAATTTTCTAAATTTCCTTTTTTGGTCGTACCATTTTCCTAATTTATGCATAATTTTTTCATTAAATCAGGAAACTATTTTCATTTACTAATTTTTCTATATGGTTCAAATGCTGGAAAATTTTTCCGTTAATCGAGAAATTATTTTCATTGGACAAACAGTTAAAAAAAAAAACAGAGCCTAAATGTTAATAAATAAATAAAAACGCTTTGGCTGTCATGTCACAAGAATGCAAGCGAAGTCAGATGATTGAGATGGCAAAGAAAATGATACTCTGCGTAAGGCGTACATGTAGATAACAAGGCATTAAATGATAATTAAGGAATTAAATCCTGGTACGGTTGCCCAGTCCATCTTCCTTCTCACAAAAGGTTGGCAACTTCACTGGAAAAAGAAGGATTTTCAATTGTCCCTTTCCCAATATCTTTTGCTATATGTCCTTTGAAGCGCTCCGCGAAATTACTTTCAGGGAACTCCAGAAAAGTGAAAGCAACTGAGATTGCAGCCGCTGAGTTTCACTGTCTAGTCTCGTCGCCTTGAGCATATTTGCATCTTCAGGGGTGGATTATCTTCTTTGACGGAAGCAGTTTACTTCTCGGGATCAACAGGATGGTCCACCATTGCGTCCCACTGCCGCCATGGGTGGAGGAGGCAGCGACCAGCTCTGAAGAGAGTGCGTTGGACGGGATCCGAAGTTGAGCGCCAACCGAAAGCCGATACCTAAATGGAGCACTGAATATTCTACTCACGCATGACGGAACATGTACATTAGCAGCAATTAAGGTAACCTACAGATACGAAAGGCGATCAAAATAAAACAAAAGAAAATGCAAGCATATGCGTGCACGTATATGCATAACAGAGAATTGCGGAACGGGAGAATTTTGTAGAGAGCTTTTGCCCTCTCTAGCTTCATAAACACCCAGAGTATCTTCCATTGTAAGCTTACATTATCATGTAAGTCGATAGAGGTGGATAGTTACAAAACGCACATACGGGCCTCACTAGCAATTAACAGAATATCTATTAGGCTTCTGCACCTCTCTTAAGATTGCAACTGATCAGAAGAGCACAAATGTATCGGTAAAATCTTTTGGACAAGTTGATACTTGATACTATCGATAGCAAATTAAGAAAATCAATTCATCATCTCTCACATGTATCCCAAGTTCCACAATGAAGGGAAAGCTTGGATTTGACCAAAAATAATTTCTTATAACCCTTAGCCTTGGAGCAGCCTCCTTTCCGATGCCACCAAAAAAAAAAAAAAAAAGGAAAAAAAAAAAAGAGCAGCCTGCGAGTAAATGCCTCGGGGAACATATATCAAAATCTTTGGCAAAGTATGGCAGTTAAAAAATTGATGTCCTAGCGATTTGAGATTATTGCACTATCATATCAGAAACAAGACGGAGAGGGAATCTCAGTTAGATGCATGCCGTGGTGGGGTAAAAATCACCCCATCCTAGTATACGAGAAGTTAGCATCTAGAGAGTCATCCTATTTGCCAAAAGAGAAGCTGCACTGCATCAGCTCAAAACATCCGAAGAAGGATAAAACTATTCAGAGCTTGCACGGGACATAAATGAATTGTTACCTAAATGGTAAAGGAAATTGTTGCTATTCAAGATCTCTTGAGAGAATCAAGCCAGAGTACAGATCACACCGATGCTCAATGCTAGAGAACTGGATGACTGCATCCAATAAAGTAAAAAAGAACAGGCAAAAGGAGCATGAGGCCTTCTGGGTGTCACCGAGAATTCCAGTAACATCACTTCCTCAAAGTGCATACCACATGCATTGGTCAATTTATTAAGTTGCGGGTCCTCATCGAGAATTAGATCTGTCAGAGAACAAATTCGTTAGCCTTGCATTAGTCAATTTATTAAGTTGCAGCAGCTTTTTTTTTCAAACGTTGTATGTAGTTTCAAGAGATTCTAGCTCTCCCGCCAACAATAATTTCTTTACTTACGAAAGGTTGTGAATCGCTTGAAACATGTGCGGACTTATAACACATGTTACGATAATCCAGATGAATCACCTCAACTCAGAAGAGTTGACTTCTTTGGCTATCATAAGCTGATACAAGATCAAAGCTCTAGCAATTACAGTATGCTCTCTCTCTCTCTCTCTCTCTCTCTCTCTCTCTCTCTCTCTCTCTCTCTCTCTCTCTCTCTCTCTCTCTCTCTCTCTCTCTCTCTCTCTCTCTCTCTCTCTCTCTCTCTCTCTCTCTCGTGCACATGTTTGTGTCTCAAGTGTATATTTTCCGCATGGCAAGGATTGTTTGGAGAGGCTCGAGTTTGACATTTATCATCCAAGAGCCAAGTCCCCAAAGTTGTTCGTCCATCAAAGCATGAAAGGACTCACAAGGTTTCCTGTGTCTTCAGAATCATACTATAACATAGCTGACCTAGCCTTTCGTGCTATTGTCGGTTCAACAATAAGAAGGAATTTAGTATTTCGCGCGAGATCCATTTGTTTTTTGATCATCAAGAAACTTTTGGTTGTGTAGATTGTTTCTCCTCATGGGATTCTAACCACATATGGGTTCTATACATTCCACGGCAAATGCTATGGGGATTGGACTCGAAATTGCTATATTATTGTAGTCAATTTATGGTACTATTTCAAGCATTAGAGGGGACTCTAAGAAGCTGCGGCATTCATTTAGTGTGCAAACAAGTTAAGCAACCAAATGACATGAAGATTGATGAAAGCATGGATCCTCTTAATTCAAACACGAAAGTTACAAGTTCTCATGCTCGAATCCACAAAAGGAATGAAAGATTTTCAGACTCCAAACACAGTACACTATAATTTGAAATTAGCTTTCTTGTAATTTAGTTCAAGATAGAGAACCCAAGAAAGAATAAGGGCTTTAAATAATGAATTAGAATGTTCAAATTGACCTAAAATTGCACAATTTGGTTTCGGGAGGTTATGATATATCAGCCATAGAAACATTTTAGTCACTTTTTTTTTTTTCCATTTGCCTTGTTCTAATCTAGGCCTCAAAATAGATGGGCTCTGCAATCCGTTCACTTAGGTGTTGTTTGGTAATGCTTCGAGGAACACCTATTTCTATTTTTTTGTTCCTTGGAATAGAAATAAAACAAAAACGCATTTGATAATTTTTTTTTCCCGGAAACAATTTGTTCTCGAGAATAGATTTGGAATAGAAATAAGAAACAAAAAAAGGGTTGTTTCTTATTTCCGGGAACAACTCAAGAAACAAGAAACAAGCTTTTCTTTTCTTTTCTTTTCTTCCTTTTCTTTTCTTTCTTTCTCTTCCTCTCCTCTTCCCCGCCGAGGCCGGCGACCGGCTAGACGAGGCTCAGCAACCTCGCCGAAGCCACGTCGACCCCGACGAGGTCACCTTGAGCTCACCGGCCACCGGCAAGGCCTCCTAGATCGCCCTCACCTAGCCAAGGCGAGGTCAAGCCTCACCGAGCCATGGTAAGGTTCGGGGGACCTCACCAATGGCCGACGAGGCTCCCCGAGCCCAGCGACTTCATCGGCCCTCGTCGGCCGGTCGGCCGTGGCCAAGGCCGGCAACCGACTAAAGGAAGGAGAAGAAAAAGAAAAAAGAAAAAAAAAAAGCACAATGTAATAAAATTATTAATAAATTAAAAAGAAATTCTAAGTCATAAAAATATGTGGGATTATACCAAACGCATTTCTCTTCCGGGAACTAAAATTTTGTTCAGTTACCTAATGCCTTTAAATACTCAGAAACTGTTTTCGAGAACAGAAATAGAAAAAATCGTTTTTGAAAAGAAACTGTTCCCAAGAACAAAAACGTGACCATACGCACCCTTAATGATCATATATGAAGTACATGTTTGCTTTGGGCTTGTTTCCAATTTGCCTTAATTATGTTTGCTCATATGTCTTAAACATGCATAAGTAATCACCATAATCCAAAGGTTAAAAGTCACGAAAACCTTAATTTATGTAAGCAATGTCTATCATGACACATTTACCCAAAAAAATTTGTGGCACCAAAAATCACAAATTTATAGTTGAGTGACATATTTATACTCTATTAGGATTCTAGTAAAAATTGTTGTTAAAAATCTGATGTGGCATTATTAATTTTTCTTCAAGAACAAGTGGTGGTAAAGTGGCATCATAAAATAAAAAGATTAAAAAGGAAAAAAAAATCGAAGTTACTGTTTATGGCGAAGTTACTGTTCATCATCTTCAAAGTTATTGTTCATTGTCTTCAAGCTCGCGATTGCCTAGCCAAAACGCCTGTGTCCCTTGTCCATCAATGCCCAAAGTTGCCTAGACCTCGGAGAACATTAGTGAGCCCTTGCTTAATCACCCATGATCGTTGCTTGCTCGCAGATCTAAAATTTCATATCTAGGCAAGTGTTTTAGGAGGGACGAGTCCCTTGACAATGATTTAGTTGCGGTGAGCTTCGAAGCCAGATTTAGCCATTGTGGTTGCTTAAGCTTGAAGCTTGACTTAAGGGCTTGTAACCTAGAGGGAGGCTTGAGAATTGAGAGTCTTGAGTGATTCCATGGGCTGAAAATATGGGTTTCGAAGACAATTGATGAACAATAACTTTGGATTTTATTTTTCTTTTAAATTTTTTAATGTAGCGCTTGCTTCGCGTCACATCAATGCTGAAAAAAAGATTGAAGTAAGTGTGTCATCAGTGTAACACGAAGTTTGTGATGCCCCTTTTTCTATCATAAACACTGTTGACACCTAAATTGTGACTAAATATTTAACATAAAATTGTATAAAAAAAGTCAGGGACCAATTTGGTCCTAACAAAAATATATATTGATATTATTTGCCTTTACTAAGTTTTATTTTGGGTTAATACCCTGAAAGCCCGAAACTTGAAATTAACCCAAAACTGGTATAAATGTGATAAATTTACCCTCTATTAGTTTTTGTCAAAAGTTGATTGACACGTGACAATTGTCTTGCATACCAGTTTGGAATTTTATTCTCCGTTTGTTACAGTTATACAATTTTTGTGATTTTTCGTGGTATTAATCTAATTTAACGAATGGTATATTTATCACAAATGTATCAGTTTGGGGTTTTTGGCAGTCGGATAAATTAGTTTGAGGTAAATTGGTCACAAGTGTACCAGTTTATGATTTTTTATGATCAGTCAGAGTAAATTTGTCACGCGTATATCCAGTTTGAGATTTTTTATGGTCAAAAAATTAGTTTTTGGTAAATTTTTCATAGGTGTATCAGTTTAGTGTTTTTTAGGGTATTAACCATTTTATTTTCTATTTTATTCTCCCTTATTTTACCCTACTTTCGAATTATTATATTACAAAAAAAGAAGTTGGCTTTAGGGCTGGGCCTAACCCCAGTCCCTTTTTCCCTTTTCACACGGGCCCAGGCCCGTCTCGCCCCTAGCTCACTGACTTCGCAGCCCGGCCCTCTCCTTCCTTACACCACGCGCGCAGAAGATTAAACGAGCACAGGCTACCTCCGGCAGGGAGAGGAGGGTCGACAGGCGACGGAGGGGATGTCTGGGCAGACGCCTTCAATGCCGAGCACGCCTCCGCGAAGAAGACGGGATGGGACACCGGTTCGGCCACACCAAGGCCGGTCGGCGCGCCAAGGACCGGCGACCGGACCACTTCCGTCGATCGGCCCCCTTGGCCTATAAATAGGGCGTTCAAGAACCAAGAAAGGACACACAGAGAGGGCAGCGAGCTCAGAGGACTTCCCCCGAGAGACATCAGGGGAGGCCCAAGGATGAGCAAGCCGGAGAAGAGGGAGGCCGGAAAGGAAGAGAGTGAGATCTGGGGAGAAGGTCGAGGAGAGACGGAGAGGGAGGCTGAGATCTGAGATAAATCTGTGAGATTTAAGCGAGAGAGATTTGAGAGATGTGAGCGACGGTAGAGTGTGAGGAAGAGAGCCTCCGTCGGCCACCACGCTTGAATCGTCGCCGACGACCCGTTGCCACGTTTCTTCACGTCCAAGCCGCGGTAGGTTTCATTCGGATCTGCCCCCTCAGCTTTTCTGATTTGGGGTCGATTTTCCGAGGATCCCGGCTCGGAGACGTGCGAAGCGAGTGGTGGACTCAGCCCGATCTATCGAGCTTGTCCGTCGTCCGACGTCCCCGTGACAGGTAGGGACATCGCCGGCCACCCCTGTTCTGCTTTCTTTTGTGCCCTGTTTCGGGCTCGCCGGACCGGGCTGGCATTCTCCAATTCGTGCGAGTTCCGGCTCGCTTGTATACGTGCTGCTATCCCGGTCCATGCTTGTTGTTTGTCATGAGTCCCGGTCCAGGTTTGAGTCTCGATCTAGGCGGAAATCTCTAGCATGCTCCAACTGTTCGATGAAATGCCTCAACTAGATCTGCGAACATCTTCTTAAATTTGACATGCTTCTGGATATTTGGGTTGTTTCGTGCATCCTTTGTTCATGCCGTGACAGGGTCGTGGAGGGGTAGCATTTGCAAGGGGGAACTAGGGGTCAGCTTAGCCCAAGACCTTTTCGTGTCGATCGTTCGCGGCCGTGTTGGCCAGCGTCGCCGTGGCCGACTTCGACCAATGGAGGAGTCGGGTCTGTCTCGGTTTGGCCTGACTAGGTTCTGTCGAGCGTAGATCGTTCACAAAAGCGTTCCAGTAGCCGTTGGTGGTCGTTGAGGATCGGGCGATCCTTCATAGTTAGTATTTCTTTTCGTTCTGGGTTCATGGGATGCTGAGGATCGGTCTCGGGGCAGCGTGAAGAAGAAGAGACTGGAGAGAGAAAGGGAAAGAAGAAAAAAAAAAATCAAAAGAAAGGATAATAGGCGGACTGGGTGGTTAAGGGATCCCTATCTCTTTTCCTAGTCTGGCGTGTGCAGAGAAGAGAAAAGACGAGACAAGAGAGAGAGAGAAAACGAGAGAGACATAAAAATGAAAAATTGAAGAAAGGTCATTAGGAGTAAAAGACCAAAGTGGAAGAGGACAAAAGGGGTCTCTCCCTTCTCATCTAGTCTGACAACGTGAGAGAGAGAATATAAAAAATATATAAAAAAACAAAGACCAGAGGAAAAGAGAAAATGGTCCTGAGCATGACCTAAAATCAAGTGAGGGAACTCTTCTCTAACCATTCAGAGGCGCGACCCGGGGCGGCCGGGCCGGATCCGAATGGGGTGCTGAACAGATTCAGGTTTATCTTGGACATGAAATCCGCCCGTTTGAGTCGCAGGTCTGACCAGCCCGGGTCACTAATATTATTATTATCTTTTTCATATTTATGTTTTTCCAGAAAATAAAAAAAATAAGAGAACTTTATATTTTCTATAAAAATCAGAAAAAGTCAAAAAAATAATTTTTGTTTTATTGTCTCCACAAATGCGTGCAAAAACCTTGAAAATCAAAACAAACAAAAAAAGAAGAAATTAAACATCATGCTTTAAACAAGGTTAAGGGTCGAAAAGGCATTACAAGTTCACGTTCCTAGTTTCTCTAGTTACATGGAGTGAAATATTTCTCTCGATATTTCATTTGGGTTTGTAATCAATCTATCTCAAATCGATTAGTTGTGACTCCTATTTAAAATTGACTTGCAGATTAAAAACTCGAACCATTAAGTCGGCAATTAATGGACTTGAGAAAGTCCGAATTAAGCCTAATACTTAGTCGAGCTATTAGCTTCCGCACGCGTCCGCACGTAGGAGCGCCCGAAAAGGGAGGTCGAGACAAACGCACATTTTGGTTGTCATGTCCAGTGAAGCAAGATGATTGAGCTGGCAACGAAAGTAAATGATGATTGGTCCACGCGTATCATTGCCCCCTGTCCATCTCCCTTCTCCCAAAGCGTTGGGAAAAGGAAAAAATTCTCAACTGCTCCTTTTCCCCCTTCTTGTCTTTACTTTTGTACTCTCAGCTTTTCTCGAGACCTTCGGTAGCTACTTCCTCACTGTTTTCGTTTGCTAGTGGGGAAAAGGATTAACACTTTCAACAATTAAGAAAAAAAAAAAAAGAGAAATTGGTCTAATAGGTAGCACGAGGCTACATAAACATAATGTTAAATAAAATTTCATGGACCAGTAATGCGAATATTCGCATAAGCAAGGACAAAACTTGACTCCGATACTGTACTAAAAAATTAAATCGAAAAGTTTAAACTTACATATGAATAGACACTAGACAAATGTAAATAATCTCATTATAATCTAATGAAAGGATATATTGAGAACTAGATATGAATGAGCTCTATCCTATGATGGCACGGTTCGTGCATAATTTTCTATACTCACAGCCTAAGTTAACTTGTCCCATTGAGTTGAAAAACAAAATATTGAAACTGACATAAAATGTCACAATTTCTAATTGTTAAGCATCAATGATATCATGAAATAACTTGAGATAAATTTTGAATGCTTTTACGCTATTTATACCATACGTTATTTGATTTGATAAGAGTAGTTATAATACCGGACTGTTAGTTTATAAATGGTCAAAATCTCTAAACATAATCACATGCTTTTTTTTAGGAGACTTTAATGACCTCACTTTTAAAATACTTAAAAGGAAGTCACTTATTCTTGTTGGTTGAACAAATATGGCTGATGTTATATTCTTTGTCCGCATAATCTTATACAGCAACTGGATGTGATTAAGTATGCTAACGTGACTTTTTATTTAAAAAACTTATAAAATAGAATTGATTATTATTAAACCACGCTGACATGAATCTTTTAATATTAAAAAACTTAAAGATAGAATTACAATAGAGTTAATATCCTGAAAGCCCGTAAATCGATATACATGTGACAAATTTATCCAGATACACATGTAATAAATGTTTCCCAAAAGACCACAAAAAACCCAAAAACTGATACACTTGTAATAAATTTTTCCAAAATTAATTTATTCGACTGCAAAAATACTCAAAATGATACATTTGTGACAAATATACCATTGATTAAATTAGATTAATGCCACAAAAAATCACAAATTTTTACAACTGTCGTAAAATTCTAAACCTGTACACTAATCAATTGTCACGTATCATCAAATTTAGTAATTTGATAATAGAGGGTAAATTTATCATAAGTGTATTAGTTAAAGATAAATTTATTAAAAAGATATTAATTTAAAAAAATTAATTTAAGATAAATTTATTATATATATATATATATCAATTCGAGAGTTTTCAAGATATTAATCATTAACCGTGGCAAGAAAACATTTCTAAGACGCAAAAGACAAAAGCATGGCGGCTCCCCGACGTTTCCCCTGTAAGGCCACCTACCATCGCCGTTGTCACTTGCGCACTCCACTTTTCAATTCAAGCTCCCTCTCTCTCTGTCTCTCTCGAAACCCTACCATGTATATTCACTCGCTTGAAAATTTCTCATGCTATCTCCACCTTTGAACCTGAACTCGAGCTTCTGACGGGAAAAGAAAAAAAAGCTTGAACTCGAGCTCAAGTTAACGACGGCGTCTCACGGAGGGGCCGGCGATCATTCCGCCGGCCGTACCAATGGATCTTGCGCGTCGTTTTCCAAAACCCTCTTCCAAGAGTCAAGTCTTGAGCTGGAAAAGGCAAAACCTTTCGCAAAATCACGGGAAGAAATCGCGTCCGTTGCTGTTCTTGACGGTGGCGACCATGGCGAGATAGGGTCCCAGTCGCCCTTGTACTTGAACCTAACCCGAACCGATTCTCCTCGATCCCAATCAAAGTCCCGTGCAGGCGAGCTAGGATGCTGTGGGTCGCTTTCCCATTCGGGTCCCTTGCCAGAAGTAGCCATTGGCGATGGCAAAATTGGAGCTGGGTCGTGCTTGCATTCGTGCCTGAACCGGCCCGAACCCTGTTCAGCTCTGGCCGTGAAGGCGGCGAAGATCAAAGAGGAAGTGGAAGAGGAGGAGGTCCCGACCATTGCTGATCCCAGGGATGCGACCATTTTATTGCCGTCATGCTCGTGGCAGGCAGTAGCGGACGATGTGGCGAAGCCGATGGAGGGGCTGGGAGACGCGGGGCCAACGCCGTTCCTGAGGAAGACGTATGAGATGGTGTCGGACCCGGGGACAGACCCGGTGGTGTCGTGGGGTTTGAGGCGGGACAGCTTCGTGGTGTGGGACGAGCAGGAGTTCTCCAAGCAGGTCCTGCCTCGATACTTCAAGCACTCCAACTTCTCCAGCTTCATCAGGCAGCTCAACACTTACGTGGGTACTTCTTCATGTTTGGATAAGAGCAAACCTATATCATTTGTTGCGGTCGTTATCTATTGTATTGATGTGTATAAAGTATGTATGTGTGTGTGTGTTTTGGTTTAACTCTTCGGTTCTTTTCTTGGATGTCGTCGAGAGTGTGGTCTTCTTACAGCAGCCAGCGGGTAGTCCCCGGGGCAATAGGCTAGGCTCCGAGGGACTCCACTCAAAACGTTTGTTCAGGTATTGAGACTCAATTTAACCCATTTTGTCGGTTACTATTTGTGCTTTACCCTAGTATAAGGGAAAAGGAACCAAGAAGCCTGAAATGGTAGGCGAGATACACAGATTCTATATGAAATTTCATGAATCACGTGGCACATGTTCACAAAAATTTGCATCAAGTGGCCGGTGGACGATGGCCCCTACTAGGCCCTCGGTCTGTCATCATATTCAAGTGATGATGCTTTAGACGGTAGTTTGCAGAAACTACCAACCGTGATATCAGAACACCCCTTAAAGATTATCTTCTTACTGGATTCAGAAATGCACTACAGCAGTTCCTTTATAGCGGTTAGTATTTTGCATTTTACTGTTTCAATTGTCCATTTTGCACTTTCTAGCTGAGGATAAGTTTCCTTTGGCCATTGCTTTGTTTCTATCCAGTGTTCTGTAAAGCCTTCGGATACCTTTCTTCTTTTTAGGCAAGGCCAGAAGCATAATTCTGCACTTTTGTGTTCATATTATATGTAGTAGTGTCCGGATTGATTTTGAGTCGTTTGCCTTTACTCTTAAAATTTTCCACACACTCTTTGTACTGGTATTTGGATCATTGTAAAGGATCTCTCCTTGACGTGCATTGTAAGCCGTGTTCTTTCTATATTGGCCTATTAATACCCCTTGTGCACATCTTCCATTGAAACTTTCTTGGCCTTCATTCTGCTTATTTCTACTCTTTAGCCTTTGGTTCAATATGAACTCATAGACGTAGATTCTTCCTATCTTCTATTCTTTATGCATCATAATTCAAAATATGTCGCAGGGTTTTAGGAAGATCGATCCAGATCGATGGGAATTTGCGAACCAAGGTTTTCACAAAGGGAAGAAGCACTTGCTGAAGAATATAAAGAGGAGACGCAAATTCAGCGAGCATAGAAAAACATCGAGTAGTACTGCCACCTCTGATTACCAGAAAGCTGAAAATGAAGTGGAACTCAAAACGCTTAAGAAGGACCAGGAAGCGTTGAAGACCAAGATCCTTAAACTAAGAGAAGAGCGGGAGAACTTTCGGCATGAGATTGAGCAGGTCACTGAGCGGGTTCGCCATGCCGAGTGCAGGAACCAGCAGATATTCCTCTTCCTCACAAAAGCAGCCAAAAGCCCCAACTTTGTCCAGCATTTAATCCAGAAGAAGAGCCAGAAGAGAGATTTAGAGACTTGTGAATCCAGCAAGAAAAGCAAATTGCTTGGTCCCGATGCTGAAGCCACCAAATGCTTGAATGAAGCAATGGATCACATGATTCAAAGCCCAAACGTTGATTGCCTGAGAATCAGTGATGATTTGGCACAGATGGAGCATTGGCCAAATAGGGTCATGCCGGAGGATTTTGACACCATTCAGATGCACAACCCGTGGCCTTCAATGGATGTTGAAGATTTCAGAGTTTCGCTGGGTCAGACACCCGATCAGATGGCCAGAGCTGGTCCCTCTGATTTGTCTTCAGTATTCCATGAGATGTCCGAGAAACTCCTCAGGGAAGACGTGGTTGTTGGCGATGACGCAGACAACATAGAAGTAGAAGACCACCTGACGGTGAATGACATGGGAATCTATCTTGAACTGGAGGGTCTGATTGATGGATTGGGTACACGAGTGAACTGATGGAGCAAGCAGTGAGACTGATGCCCTAAATTTCCATGTACTCCCGCGCTGCCCTTTCTGTTATTTTCTTGCTCTTTTGGGTTCCTTTTTGTTATTTTAAGCTGGACATCAGAATCATTGTTGCTGCTGTTTTTTGTGACCCAGATCACATAATGCAGCTTTTGCATAGTTGGAGAGAGAGTGGAGGGAAGCCACCATTTGCTTCACGGCATGAAGGTATATGTGCCAGACACAGGAAAGAAGAAGAATCCAACCAATGAACTAGGTTTTGGTGGGTCAATGAAATATGCTCGTGTACATTTGTTGTAGTTTCTTACTTTTCCATCGTTGTATCAAAGACCTCCCAATGTTCTTTTCTCAAGTTTGCACTAACTTTTTCTTTCTTTCTGCGCTTGTGTTGTTACCAGCTATGTGTAAATAAAAGGGTTTATAGTGCGAAAAAGTTCATGTTCACTTTTTATGGGAAGAGCTTTCCAAGATGTTTTACATGACCAAATGCTAACCAGAAGTTACAAGGTATGTCCATGTATTCTCTACTGGGAGACATGTTTCTTTCTTCTTTTCTTTTATGTTTAAACTCAGTGTGCTTCTTCTGAATCTAATATGTGTGCTTATTGCAAGCTTCAATGTGCCAAGAAGGGAGACCTATCCAAGTTGGCGAACGCTTCTGTAACCCTTGACTACTTACGCTGTTCGACTGAACTTGTTGACTCCGTGTCCATCGGAAGTCAGTAACCTTCGTTACCGTCAGCATTTGGTACTCTCAATAGCTTCAATAGTTCACTGAAAGCCTTTGCTTTGGTGTAATGTACCACACGAAGCCAAGCCTCAGCCACTAACTGACTGATGGATTGACTGACTGGGGCTACCTTTAACTCGGAGATCAACTCTCCTCTAACCTGCCAAAGAGTTCTTTACCAGTCCTATTCTCATCTATCTAACTAACGAGCTGTTCCAATCACTGTTAGAAACTGCTCAAAATTAAAGGAGATCAAATGGAAAGCATTGTAAATCACATTCTTCTAATAACTTAAAGCCTTTAGAATAATTGGCGATGGTCCCACAAAATTTCATATGATATTAAAGTTGGAGATTCTGAATTCATATCTTTACAAGCCTTATTTACTTTCCCAATTAAATATGTCCACATTTAATATATTGTAAAAAGACCAATCTAAGCATGAGAGGGAGTGTTAGTATAATTTAAGTAATAAACCATGCTTTTATTTAATGGCTTAAGCTTTTAGAACAGTTGGCAGTGGTTTCGTAAAAACTCACAAGAATATTCTTTAGCATTAGAATTTTAATCCTTCAAAATGGTTGGCAAACCTTTTCGTGAAGATTTCAAATAGCCTTATGAAACGAGGTCGTTCTTTTAAAAGAGTCCTCAAAGTGAATATTTTCTTTAATTAGTCTCCAAAGTGGGTGACTGAGTATCAAAATTACTCCTAGCTTACTAATCAACTATCGTCGATCGTTGAGCATGTGCATATCATGTGGCACATTTTGTTGACTTTAATAATACAACCAGGGTGAATAAGTTTATTTTCAAAACATAACAAATTTTCGTGGAATTACTCAATCTAGGTTGATAGATGCAGGAACAGTAGATGATATAAGATGCAAGATACTTCCATTAGATAAATGATAAAATAAATAAAGATATAGAACACGATGCCCTCAAATTTTTATGGTGGTTTGGTTTATGCCAAGCCTACATCCATTCTTCCAAACTAATAGCAATCAATAGGCCGGGGTCCACTGATAATTTAGTGAGTAGTTAATACGAAACACGTGTCGCTTCTATTCAAAATAGATAGATCCCACTATCAATAAACAATTTCTACCTACATATACTTGTACACTCTTCAAATTACAAATTAAAGTGAGTAATGACAACTCTCAAAGTATATCACTATAGATCATGCTCACAACATAGAGAGAATGTGACTATATCGGTATCCATAACTTTCTTAGTTTTATATATTATATTAAACGGGTATTAATCTTCTTATATAGTCTTCGATAGGGGCGAGCATAATTTCAGGATAGAACCTAGAACCTAAGAACCAAACCGATAGGAACTTGTCCAATTCTAGGTTTTAAGATATATAGGGCGGGTTCCAAGTTTCAAAAAGTGAGGAATCTGTTTCGAAGAGTAAATTCTAAGTTCTAGATTTGTGAAACATGGAACCTGGAACCTATAACCTAGAGTTTATAACAAATTTTTATGTTTTTCTCGGTTTATGTCTTCGCGTGATTCTACAGTATTTCATGTCATTGGATGATGAGTGTATAATTTGGAACCATTAATCTGAGTTTCTATTTTATGAAATAGACTTTTACTTTGTTGATATTTCAATTTTTTCGTGTGTCTAAATATAAGTTATGGTCAGTAAATTGTAGTAACAAATGGTGATTATTAAATGTGATAATTCGCTACAATCGTTTAATTAAAAATAGATTTGAAACCTAGGTGAATTGGAACCGACCCTAGAGCCTATGACAAAGTAAGTTCTAGATTCTAAATTTTGCATGGTAGGTTCCAAGTTCCAAAAAATAAGGAACATGTCTCAATGGGTAGATTTCATGTTCCAGGTGAAGCCTTCAGAGAGCTTGGAACCGTTCATCCCTAGTCTTGAACCTCCAAGTCAATCGTTAGAGAATCTCTAAGAAAATCAATTAGTGGTTGGAATTTATAACATAATTACCGTAAAATCCGATCATCCATATAATCAAATTTTCTAGGTAATGATGAGGTTTCCCTAAATAAAGTAAGTTATATGCGTCAATAATCTCTTCTTCTAATTGATCAAATAACATAGGTAACAATAAAATTGATTTTTCTCCATATCTTCAATTCGAGATTCTAGGCCCCGAAATTAGCTATTTATTCATTTTAACACACAAATTAAATCAAAGGAATCTCTAGGTCTCCTAATCCAAATTCTGTAAACATGTGAAAAAAAAATATCTCTTTTTCCTTAGTTGATATAACGAGCTACTTTTATAAGCAATTCTCTTAGTCTATCCAAACTTCATGTTGATAATTGCCTTATGTATTGCTGCCCAATTCTTCTTGAGCACGCTAGTACTCAAGACTTCACTTAGCATTCATTTTGTCATGATACCTCCAAGTCCTAACAAACTTCCCGTTCGTCACTAAGACCGACAAGAGTCTACCCGAGGAAATGAAGCGCAAGAGCTCGATACTGGGGAGGCTGATAAAGGTGTCGAAGTCAACAACGGGGTTGAAGTAGAATGAAGAAGATGTTGTAGTGAAGAAGATGAAGAAAGAAAGAGAGACAATAAAAATAGATAAATAAATAAAAAGCCTCTTGATGAAAATGTCCGCTGATCATGACCTTGGGAAGTGTCACATGTCATGCACATGCTTGCCGGCGTATGCTAAGGATTATTTATTTATAAAAAAAGCCTATTTTCAAGACTCTTTTTGAGAATACGTCCAATTCCAAGGGCTATATACCGAATCTTTTGGAGAATCTGCGATAAAAGTGGGATCAATTTCAAAGTTCCCGCCTCATTATTGAGAAGAGGAAGAAAAATGCGCACATTCGAACTTTGACCACCGAAATCATGCTAGGTGTCGTCGTAAAGCCCGCCCCAATAGATATTATTATCCATATTTGGTGCATCTTTTTAGTACATAACAGATGTGACTCCTACCAAATTCGGACAAAGATTGTGAAGAGATAAAGCGGATACCCACGAATGACGGACCAAGACAAATGAAAGCTCCAACCCCATTATGTTCCCAAAAGGTAACCACTCCCTTAACGTCTCTCTTAAGGCCGTCTCATGTTCACGTTAGACATTTCCAAGCTAATTTCTCAACCATCCCTTTCCGTTCTTAATAAATTCTTGAATGAATGCCATAAAAGATCCCAAGTCGATATTACTCCAAACTGATTTATAATATAAACTGATACGTTCGTGACGTATATATCTTTCATGAACTTATGTCAAATTTTAGTATAAAATTGTTGAGTTAGACAACACGTGACATTAACTCAACTGATATGGTAAGTTCACATGAAAATTCATTTTAATCTGGGATGAATTTATTATAGATGTACTGGTTTGAATTTTTTGAGGCGATTTGAGATTTTTTAATGGTACTAATCGCAGATTCTTCCTATGGGGAGAACAAGAGTGCGCATGGTGTATGTGTGTCCCTACACATATTAGGCAGACATAATCCTCAGTTTCATCCGTTGAAGAGGCACGTTATTTGTGCCCTACGAGAAAGACTCTGCTAATGGCAGTGAACTACATGCAAGTGAGGAGTCTCTTGGTTCCCAAATATTTACTATATTTTATGTTATCATGAAGTGACAAACGCTCAAAATTAAAATTTTTGAAGCTAGTCTCACACTTAACACATAAGAAGATAAAGCAAAAGCTTCAATTAGAGATTAATCAAGTAGTCAACGTAAACAAAATCCCCTTCCTTTTTGCAAGAAAAGTGTGTTACACATCACAACAGACTGCTGTCTGGCTCTGGCCCCGATGTTTTCAACCGAGAATTACTCTATATATGCTCTATATCCAACATGGGCTCTTATTGCAAGCATCCCCATCTCAAGAAGGGAGAAGTTGATTGATGGTACACTGGAATTGGACCTTTTTAGTGAGAACACTACTTTAGTCAGTGGTAGTAATCATTTAGTCGGTTGAAACTACAGGAGATAGCATTGGAGTTCTACTCCCTCGAAACAATGTTAAAACATGATAGGATAAAGCTTACATGATAGGATAAAGCTTATACAAAGTTTAATAGTGTTACAATATGATGCGGGATGAATTATGTAAAGTTTTTTCTGTTAATTAAGATTGTAATTCTTATAAATTTAAATTGTGTGAAATAAAATTGGACGATAAGAAGTATACGTTAGATACCATAAGGGAGGAGAGAAAGATGCAAAGCAAACTTAGTAATTTCCCAATAAAGCTCAAAAGTTGAAATTATCAAGGATTTTCAATGTACGCTGAATCAATTTATGAAAAACCGAAAGAAGGGCATTTGTCATTTAAGATTTCCTATCGGCCGAGAAATTTTCTATCATTAAATACTGATTTGAAATTCCAGGCATATTACGACGAAAATTGTAGCAAAACCAAGTTTCCAATTACCGTACAAGATACGTAGAACTCGATTATCATCCTGTCGGAGATAAGATGCAACAAGGACCTGTGAAGCCAGGCTACGTGCCTACAAGATTACAGCTAGGCAATAGGAAAGGAGACTTTTGAAGATATTGCAAAAAAGCTTGGCACGAAGGAAATCAAGACAACAGCTTAAGGGAAAAAATTATGAAGCCCATTTGGATTATGGGGTCGTACGAGATCGGACGTTTGGCATCCTAACTCCCACTTTGAATTGTTGCACCTTGCGACAGACTGCTGTCGGGCTCTGGCCGATGATTTTTCGACCTAGATTTGCTCTACACGCTAGACAAACAGACTACCATCTGGCTCTATGGGCTCTGGCCGATTCTCTCTCCAATGAGACAGACCTTTGACGACCGAGGTTAGGCCAGGTGTCCTCCGAAGAGAGAGCTTATCCACCACATTCATTGCATCGTTGACTAACAACAATTACTAGAAGATGTGGCTCGTACCAATGACCACCCAAGCTAGGCCAGGTGTCCTCCTGTTAAAGCCTGCCTCAAGAGACTTTCGTCTCCATTCGGGACCCCCCCTTTGGGCACACAAATCGCTCGCAGATATTGTGGGTTCGTACTAGATTCAGACAAGATCTCACCAGAGAGAGCGGAAAAAGACACAGATAAATGGGCCCGACAAGACGAATGCACAAGCTTCCATGAACCTTCGGAAAGAGGGGTCACTCCCTAAGCGTGCCGTCTGAGTCTAAGCAAAGAAGTCCTGAGTCAACATCAGACATTTCCAGCTGATTTATCTGCGTTTCTTCACCCTTATTTGATGGATCCTTCTTATGTGATCCCCATGCTTTCCAAATTCCTATGGAATCCATTAATAATATCATGTCGGAATTTTTTTTATGACGTAAAGAAAAATTTGAGGTAAAAATAATTTGAGATATTTTATGATTTTTTTTTTTTTTTTTTTTTGTCTTTTGGCTTTGCACCTGTATAATAGCAAACGCCTCCTAGTAATAATAATATCAGTTGCAGAAGGAAAGAGGGGCGATGTACGATACCGAAACAGGTAAGTGTGTACGAAACAAGAACAATTTTTTTGTAAAGTATGCGTGAATGTCACAACTAGTAGCATAAAAACTCTGGGCATCTTGATTGGAAATCACCCAATTTGTCCGTTTCTTTTAACACAAGAATCAGCTTTCCTCTAGCATCAACGTATCAATTGCTTGAGTTGCATCATTTCCTTTGGCAAAGAAGTAAAGTTATTTCCCAAATCCTATTTAACTTGGTTAAATCAGAGATGGGATATGGCTTCTTAGTTTTGAGGATAGCAGCATCACATAGATCGTTCTTCAAATGAGAAATGAACGACCAGCTCATCTGAAAAATTTATCTTGCAAAAGGTGGAGGCACTGACATAAGTTAGCAGATGCCTCTGCTGCCAACTGATCCATTTGCCACAAAACTCAAGCGGATATATAACAAGGAAAATAACGTAGATTAACCTAGGAACCCAACTAAAAAGGCTAAGTAGGTAACATTGAACTCAGCAAACACCTAAATGAAACCATAAAAAGGGGTATAACTCGCAAGATCTTCATTGTCATCCTAATATGATCAATGTGATCATTGTCATGCTAGACACTGGAAATTTTTCATTGAGAAAGTTTCAAGTTGCAAAGGAAGAAATGGAGCCTCAACCAGACCAGTGGTTATATAACAAGGGCCTGTTTGAATAAGATATGCTTCAAGAAAGCTCATCTTAGAAGTCACTCTCTCTCTTGTTCGCACACATGCACTCTCCACAAATTTGTAAGATGATGGCCATTGATAGCATGAAGAAAGTGGCAAATGAGTTCCAAAGCACCACAGCTCTATCGATATGAACATCTGAGATCAATGCCAATGCACCTTCCACCTATGACTCCATAAGGAACGCTAAGAGCGCTAAACAAATAATATGCTGAAGCTTGCAAAGAGCATTTATTTAAACAAAGAACTTCTGTAGGGTATGCAACCCTTTGCTCTGACGCTAATTGTAGAGTGCGCAACTTTAAAATATATGGAAGTGTTAAAATATTCAAATCAAACTAATTAATACAAGCACACTCAGCTATTCTATCTTCCCTTCTCAATCACGGAGGGATAACTCGCTCACACAGAGCTAATGAGGCTGTAGTGCCTCTCACTTAGAAGTTCATCGTTCCTGTTCCGAAGCTCTCACTGCTGGAGGCTTCCATGAAGCTCACATACGTGTGGCTTCCTTAAAGCTCACCTTTGCTGTGGCCCTCTCTAGCCTGAGCTCTCTGCCTGCGTGTGGCTCGAGGCCCTCTCTGGCCTGAGGCTCCTTGCCTGAGGCACTTCTCCCTGTTGACCTGAGGTTACGGTGCCTCTATGTGAGGCTTTTCGGCCTAAGCTCAAATGCTTCACGTACTGCCATATTTACAAGAGTTCCATCGCCTGGACTCCACCGCCTGGACTCTACCGCCTTTGACTTCAACATGCAAGAGCTGAAGTTGAACTTTTCTTCTTGGCTAAGAGTCAACAATTGTCGGTTGCAACTTTTCCTTCACGTCCAAGTACTAGCAAGTTGAACTTTGCTTCCTGCTCCTTGAAGGCTCCGATAACTATTATAATATTATTATAACGTGTGCCCCTTCATTCCTTCATGCGTAATGGACTTTCATTTTCTTATTTGGCGGTTTAAGAAGTGGCGCTGCAGGACACTTCTCTTTGGCTTCTTATTATTATATTAGGTGTTGATTCCAACTTCTTGGAGATAGCAATTAATCCAAGGAGGCTATTCACACGCAGGTTCTTCATAGGTACATGCACTTTTATTAATAACCGATGGTATTGCGAGGAAAAGAAACTGGGCTTCTCAATCTGCATATTAAAAAAGGACCACTGAAGTCGAGGAGGAACAAATAGAATCCAAGTATCTTACCTCTGTTTTTCAGGATACAACAATCTCATTCGCAGATCATCGCTTGCCGTAGCAAGAGCAAAGGATGCTTCTCCAACTTTAGGTTCTCTTCGTTCGGCTTGTTCCAGTATCTTGACTGTAATTTTTATCTTTTGGCGAAGGCTTTCCTTGCTTGACAGACTCCAAGCAGTCTGCAGCTTTTGTGTGCCTCTTACATAGGTGGAGCTTTTCTAACATCCAGAGTGAGATGAGAAGGCTGTGCGTCCTTCGTGAGGAGAGCCAATATATTCTTTGGCTCTTTCCTCATCGCAGCGACGTGCAAAACTGTGAAGCCTCTTGCATTTCTACTATTCACATCGGCAATTTCGATATCAAGAAGTTCCGGTCATGGTCTCCGGATCACAGTATGCTCAGGCATAGTGAAGTGCATATGCATCATCCAGAGTGGTATAGCGCTCCCTCGTCAAAGATAGCATGAGGCAAGCCTTTCTCTAAAGTTACAGTTTCGAGATCAGATCTCACAAAAAATTTATATACAATGTGCCAGCAATCCGTGACTTTCATCACCGCATACCCGTGCAGCGGATAGCACAAGCAAAATGTCGTCTGGGGTAACCTTGTGAGAATGTCAAGTAGGCGCCCTTGCAAACGAACGAGTCTGATTCAGTTATGCTGCATGTGAACAAAACGAAAAATATCCAGCATCTCTAGCCGTAATCACCGATGTGGATTTCTTTATCGTAGTCTCATCAGCTAGTTTCTTTTGTAGCTACTGCTGCGCTATTGAGCAGTTTGACAATGGACAGGATCACCCTTCAGGCAAATCATCGTATTGAAGGGGGTGTCGAAACAAACAATTCTCCCTATGAATAATATCAATAGGATCACCCTTCAGGCAAATCATCGTATTGAAGGGGGTGTCGAAACAAACAATTCTCCCTATGAATAATATCAAATAGGACGGGAACTAATCAACCATAAAGTTGACACAACCGCCCCATAGAGTCAATTTATACTGCAGAAGGCTAAAATGAAAGAGCTCCAAATTGTCAGGGTCTTTACTAAAGTAGGTCATAGGTCTAATCGAAGTTATCTCACTTTCTAGTAGGCCTTAGCATACTATGTAATCATGACACATGCTATTATCTAAATATTGAAAAAGCTAGGAAAAGTTGTAATTTTTTTGTAAAGTATGCGTCGGTCCTCTGAATTTGAACACGGACGCTTCGAAACAAAGGAAATATATTCAGGCCGTACAACATGATTTGAAATTAACTTTCTTGTAATTTTAGTTAGGGGGTTAAGTTAAAACCCTTTTGAATAGCTTTGATTGCGTGTCTCCTTATAGCGAAGATAAGCTTGCTGATGTGCTTTTCTTTACCCTCAGATTTATGTGGTCTAAGTCAACATTCAGAAATTTTCTTGTCGACCCGTGTCACGACCAAGCCCAAGAAAGAAGAAGGGCTTTGGACAAACAATTATAATTTCCCAATTGGCAGAAATCTGTCTTTTGCGAGTCTTCGTCCAATCACGTCACACGCGGATTTGAAGAAACCAGAAATGAAGAAAATGAATTGAGATCGAGAGCAAAGTTAGCAGATTTTAACAAATTTCCCAATTTACGGAAGGGTAGATTTGACACCAACGTTCTAGTGTATAATTTTTTGTGACGAGAAAATATATTTGGGATAAATGTGGTAGAGGCACACTAATTTGGGATTTTTTAACATAAAAATTAATTTGAGGCAAATATTGTACCTATTTCAAATTTTCTGTGACATAACAATTAATTTGAAGTAAATATGATGCAAATATATCAGTTTGCAGAATTTTTATGATATTAATCCATTTCAATTAGGCATGACCATAAGACATCGGGTTACTCCAAATGTACTTAGGCTCTATGGTTTTTTTTTTTTTTGGTTAGATATTTAGGCCTTATTTGTTTCACAAAAAAATGTTATATTTCTGTTTCAGAAAATTATTTTCCAGGGATTTGGCAACTTTTTCCGATGTTTGACAAAAATCTTTAAAACAAATTGGAAAATATCTTTCGTCGTTTGGAAAGAAAAATTTGATTTGAGTTTCCTAAATACATGCACACTATTGGGGTGCCTGTGACTTGCGCATGGATAACTGAGGAACCAGGATCCCGAGTCCAACCTTGATGGACCCCAACCCAAGCACCAGGGACCCATGTAAGACCACTTGGTCCCGAGCAAGAGTGCAGGTACCAATTTCACATCCACAGAAGCCGAATCGAGAACCTGATGCTAGGGGTGTGCATGGTCCGGGCGGGCGGTTCCCGACCTAGAACCGGAACCGCCCGCTAAGGACCGGTTCCAAAAAATAGGAACCGGGATCCACCCGTTTGTTGCATGGATCCACCCGGGAACCGGACCGTCCGTCCGGTCCGATTCCCGGGTGGATCCATGGAACCGATCTTGACGCGAAACAATTTTGGTTTTCAACATAGAATGACTACGTGACATCAAAGCAAGCCAAAGAAAGAAAAACCAAATTTAAGTACGTGGAGATGCGGACGGCGAGAGAAGTAAACGCAGCAAAATGGTAATAGGATTAGGAGCCAAAGACGAAGGGAGTGAGATGAGATCTAGGGTTTCTTTAAGTAATTTTTTTTTAATATTAAAAAGGTTCCGGTCCGGTCCGGTCCGGGTGGGCGGATCCGCCCATGGAACCGGGAACCGGACCCGCACCCACCGGTTCCCATAAATTGGAACCGGGAACCGGACCGTTTCCCTCAAGAACCGCCGGTTCCGGCAGTTCCGGTCCGGTTCCGGTGGTCCGGCGGTTCCCGGTATTTTGCACACCCCTACCTGATGCCCATGCACAACTTCTTGACGCGCTGGTGCCTATGCTCAAATCCCCAACATTCGAGCCCAGTTCCACAAGGGCCAAGCAAGGAACCCAATGACCTGGGTCCTCGGTGCTCGAGCTCAAGTCCTCAACACTCAAGTCCTGATCCATCGAGGCTGCCCTCGAGATGCCGTTGCCTATTCCTGGGTGCCTGATGACCAGGCATGGGTCCTCAATGACCGAGCTTAGCTCCATCGAGGCTAGACCCAGGCATGGGTACCGGGGTCCCAAGCTTGGTCTCGATAGACTCGGGTTCAAGTGCCGAAGACCCAAGCATAGGCATCGGGGTCCTAGGCCCAACCTTGAAGGACGCGGACACTGGGGTCTGGGGCCTCAATCTCATTGGACTTAGGCTTAGGCATGGGGGATCCAAGCATAGGCATTAGGGTACTGAGCCCTGCCTTTATGGACTTGCGCTGGGCCACTAAGTCCCAAGCTCGGCCTCAATGGACTCGAGCACGGGCGCTAGAGACTCGATCATGGGCACCAGGGTCTCGAGGCTAGCCTCGATGGACCGAGGCATCGGCACTAGGGTCCTGGGCCTCGGCCTTGATGGACCTTGCTTTGTGTGCAAGGGAATTTGTGCACAGGAACTAGGGACCCGAGCAATCCTTGATGGACCCGAGCCAAGGCACAAGGGATCCGAGCACAAGTATTAAGGTCCTACCCTTAGTCTTTATGGATCCGGCTCTAGTATCGAGGCAAAGAGCATAGTAGTGGGGCCTCAAGCCCGACCTCAATGGACCCAAGCATGAGCGCTGGAGACTCAAGCATCGACACCACGTTCTTGGGCCCAACTTGAACCTAGGCAAGGGCGCAAGTGACCTCGGTCTGGATGTTAAGGACCAAGTCCTAGGCGAGTGGACCAGGGTCACAGGCCCAAGCCATGAGCCCAAGCCACGGGTACCTAAGAATGAGTGTTAGAGTTCCGGTGTCCAAGCACAGAATTTTTTATTCAAACATCGATATCTAGTTATTATTTTATGATGATTTTCGATTTTTTTTTTAAAAATCAATTTTCTAAATTTCCTTTTTCTGGTCGTACCATTTTCCTAATTTATGCATAATTTTTTCATTAAATCAGGAAACTATTTCCGTTGACTGTTTTTTCTAAACGATTCAAATGCTGAAAATTTTTTCCGTTAATCAAGAAACTATTTCCATTGAACAAACAGTTAAAAAAAAAAAACAGAGCCTAAATGTTAATAAATAAATAAAAATGCTTTGGCTGTCATGTCACAAGAATGCAAGCGAAGTCAGATGATTGAGATGGCAAAGAAGAGAATGATACTCTGCGCAAGGCATACCGGTAGATAACATGGCATTAAATGATAATTCAGGAATTAAATCCTGGTACGGTTGCCCGGTCCATCTTTCCTTCTCACAAAAGGTTGGCAACTTCATTGGAAAAAGAAAGATTTTCAATTGTCCCTTTCCCGATATCTTTTGCTATGTGTTCTCTGAAGCGCTCCGCGAAAATATTTTCGGGGAACTCCAGAAAAGTGAAAGCAACTGAGACTGCAGCCGCTGAGTTTCACTGTCTAGTCTCGTCGCCTTGAGCATATTTGCATCTTCAGGGGTGGATCATCTGCTTTGACGGAAGCAGTTTGCTTCTCGGGATCAACAGGATGGTCCACCATTGCGTCCCACTGCCGCCATGGGTGGAGGAGGCAGCGACCAGCTCTGAAGAGAATGCGTTTACGGGATCCGAAGGTTGAGCGCCAGCCGAAAGCCGATACCTAAATGGAGCACGGAATATTCTAGTCACGCATGACGGAACATGTACATTAGCAGCAATTAAGGTAACTTACAGATACAAAAGACGATCAAAATAAAACAAAAGAAAATGCAAGCATAGGTGTGCACGTGTATGCATATAACAGAGAATTGCGGAACGGGAGAATTTTGAAGAGAGCTTTTGACCTCTCTAGCTCCATAAACACCCAGAGTATCTTCCATCGTAAGCTTACATTATCATGTAAGTCGATAGAGGAGGATAATTACAACACGCGCATACGGGCCTCACTAGCAATTAACGCAATATCTATTAGGCTTCTGCACCTCTCTTAAGATTGCAACTGATCAGAAGAGCACAAATGTATCAGTAAAATCTTTTGGACAAGTTGATAGTTGATACTATCGACATCAAATTTAGAAAATCAATTAATCATCTCTCACATGTATCCCAAGTTCCCAACATAAAACCTGAAAGATGCACAATGAAGGGAAAGCTTGGATTTGACCAAAAAGAATTTCTGATAACCCTTAGCCTTGGAGCAGCCTCCTCTCCGACGCCATCAAAAAAAAGAAAAAAAAAAAAAAAGCAGCCTCCGAGTAAATGCCTCAGGGAACATATATCAAAATCCTTGGCAAAGTATGGCATTTAAAAAATTGAAGTCGTAGCGATTTGAGATTATTGCACTATCATATCAGAAACAAGACAGGGAGAGGGAATCTCGGTTAGATGCATGCCGTGGCCGGGTAAGAATCGCCCCATCTAAGTATACGACAAGTTAGCATCTAGAGAGTCATCCTATTTGCCAAAAGAGAAGTTGCACTGCATCAGCTCAAAACATCCGAAGAAGGATAAAACCATTCAGAGCTTGCACGGGACATAAATGAATTGTTACCTAAATGGTAAAGGAAATTGTTACTATTCAAGATCTCTTGAGAGAATCAAGCCAGAGTACAGATCACACCGATGCTCAATGCTAGAGAACTGGATGACTACATCCGATAAAGTAAAAAAGAACAGGCAAAAGGAGCATGAGACCTTCTGGGTGTCACCGAGAATTCCAGTAACATCACTACCTCAAAGTGCATACCCCATGCATTGGTCAATTTATTAAGTTGCAGGTCTCATTGAGAATTAGATCTGTCAGAGAACAAATTCGTTAGCCTTGCATTAGTCAATTTATTAAGTTGCAGCAGCTTTTTTTTTTAAACGTTGTACGTAGTTTCAAGAGATTTTAACTCTCGCGCCAACAATAATTTCTTTACTTACGAAAGGTTGTGAATAGCTTGAAACATGTGCGGACTTATAACACATGTTACGATAATCCAGATGAATCACCTCGACTCAGAAGAGTTGACTTCTTCGGCTATCATAAGCTGATACAAGATCAAAGCTCTAGCAATTACAGTATGCTGTCAATTGATCTCTCTCTCTCTCTCCTTGTGCACATGTTTGTGTCTCAAGTGTATATTTTCTGCATGGCAAGGATTGTTTGGAGAGGCTCGAGTTGACATTTATCATCCAGGAACCAAGTCCCAAAGTTGTTCGTCCATCAAAGCATGAAAGGACTCACAAGGTTTCCTGTGTCTTCAGAATCATACTATAACATAGCCGACCTCGCCTTTCGTGCTATTGTTGGTTCAACAATAAGAAGGAATTTAGTATTTCGCGCGAGATCCATTTGTTTTTTGACCATCAAGAAACTTTTGGTTGTGTAGATTGTTTCTCCTCATGAGATTCTGACCACATATGGGTTCTATACATTCCACGGCAAATGATGTGGGGATTGGACTCGAAATTGCTAAATTATTGCAGTCAATTTATGGTACTGTTTCAAGCATTAGAGGGGACTCTAAGAAGCCGCGGCATTCATTTAGTGTGCAAACAAGTTAAGCAACCAAATGACATGAAGATTGATGAAAGCATGGATCCTCTGAATTCAAACACGAAAGTTACAAGTTCTCATGCTTGAAGCCACAAAAGGAATGAAAGATTTTCAGACTCCAAACTTAGTACACTATAATTTGAAATTAGCTTTCTTGTAATTTAGTTCAAGATAGAGAACCCAAGAAAGAATAAGGGCTTTAAATAATGAATTAGAATGTTCAAATTGACCTAAAATTGCACAATTTGGTTTCGGGAGGTTATGATATATCAGCCATAGAAACATTTTAGTCACTTTTTTTTTTTCCTTTTGCCTTGTTCTAATCTAGGCCTCAAAATAGATGGGCTCTGCAATCCGTTCACTTAGGTGCTGTTTGGTAATGCTTCGAGGAACACCTATTTCTATTTTTTTGTTCCTTGGAATAGAAATAAAACAAAAACGCATTTGATAATTTTTTTGTTCCCGGAAACAATTTGTTCTCGAGAATAGATTTGGAATAGAAATAAGAAACAAAAAAAAGGGTTGTTTCTTATTTCCGGGAACAACTCAAGAAACAAGAAACAAGCTTTTCTTTTCTTTTCTTTTTTTTTTTTTTTTTCTTTCTCTTCCTCTCCCCTTCCCCGCCGGGGCCGGCGACCAGCTAGACGAGGCTTGGCGACCTCGCTGAAGCCTCGTCGACCCTTGACGAGGTCGCCTTGAGCTCGCCGGTCACCGGCAAGGCCTCCTAGATCGCCTCACCTAGCCAGGGCGAGGTCAAGCCTCGCCGAGCCATGGCAAGGCTCGGGGGGACCTCACCGGTGGTCGGCGAGGCTCCCTCGAGCTCGACGACTTCATTGGCCCTCGTCGCCCAGCCGGCCATGGCCAAGGCTGGCAACCGACTAGAGGAAGGAGAGGAAAAAGAAAAAAAGAAAAGAAAGAAAAAGAACAATGTAATAAAATTATTAATAAATTAAAATAAATTCTAAGTCATAAAGGCTACGTTTGGTTCAAGCATTTGCAATGGGCTTTGAGTCCAATGCAAATGCTTTGAAAGCCTAAAGCTACTTGGGGAAAATGCAATTGTGTTTGGTAAAATTTTTTTCCAAATGGGTTTTGAGTTGAATGTGTGTTTGGTAAAAAGATTTTGGCAAGGGGCTTTGATGGGTATATATATATTTTATTTTATTTTTTCTTTTCTTTTCTTTTTTTTTTGAAAATTTAGCTAAGCCCTTCGCCGGACCGGCGAAGGGCTGCGGCGCCGCGAGCCAAATCTGGCGCGCGGCGGCCGTCGGATGAGAGGTCGCCCGAGGTCGGGCGACCTCCGGCGAGGGTCGCGCGACCCAGAGGGACGCCGGAGGTCGCCCGACCTCGGGCGACCCTCGGCGAGGGTCGCGCGACCCAGCCCGAGGGCCACCGGAGGTCGCCCGACCTCGGGCGACCTCAGGGTCGCTCGACCCGGGGGCCGCGCGACCCGGGCGACCGCCGCCCGGGTCTCGCGGCGCAGCGGCCCTCGCCCAGGGTCTCGCGAGGGGTCGCACGACCCGACGCCGTCGCGCGACCCTCGCGAGACCCGGGCGAGGGCCGCTTGCGACCGCGAGACCCGGCGGCGGTCGCCCGGGTCGCGCGGCCCCCGGGTCGAGCGACCCTCGCCGAGGGTCGCCCGAGGTCGGGCGACCTCCGGCGGCCCTCGGCTAGGTCGCGCGACCCTCGCCGGAGGTCGCCCGACCTCGGGCAACCTCGGCCCGACGGCCGTCGGCGCCCGGATCTGGCTCGCCGGCGGCCGTCACTCTTCGCCGGTCCGGCGAAGGGCTGCCGAATTTTCAATTAAAAAATAAATAAATACAAGGGCAAGAAAGGAAATATAAAAAATTAATGAGGGTAATTTAGGAAAAGAAAATTGTTTTCAGCATTTGGTTGAAAGCTGAAAGCTCAAGGCTGGTCCCTACCAGCCTTGAGCTTTCAAAGATTTCCAAGGCCCGGCTTTCATTTGAAAGCTCCTTCGGATGGGTTGCCAAACACCCACATTTTGGCTGAAGGGGCTTTGGGGGCTGAATGGGCTTTCTAAATGCCCATCCAAACGCACCCAAAAATATTTGGGATTATATCAAATGCATTTCTCTTCCGGGAACTGAAATTTTGTTCAATTACCTAACGCCTTTAAATGCTCAGAAACTGTTTCCGAGAACAAAAATAGAAAAAAAGTGTTTTTGAAAAGAAATGTTCCCAAGAACAAAAACGTGACCATACGCACTCTTAATGATCAGATATGAAGTACATGTTTACTTTGGGCTTGTTTCCAATTTGCCTTAATTATGTTTGCTCATGCGTCTTAAACATGCATAATTAATCACCATAATCCAAAGGTTAAAAGTCACAAAAACCTTAATTTATGTAAGCAATGTCTATCATAACACATTTATCCTAAAAAATTTGTGGCACCAAAAACCACAAATTTATAGTTGAGTGACATATTTATACTCTATTAGGATTCTTGTAAAAATTGTTGTTAAAAATCTAATGCGGCATTATTAATTTTTCTTCAAGGACAAGGTGCGACCCGGGGTCGGCCGGGCCGGATCCGAATCGGGTGTTGAATAGATTCAGGTTTATCTTGGACATGGAATCCGCCCGTTTGAGTCGCGGGTCTGACCAGCCCGGGTCACTAATATTATTATTATCTTTTCATATTTATGTTTTTTCAGAAAATAAAAAAGTAAAAAACTTTATATTTTCGATACAAATAAAAAAAAAGTCAAAATAGTTGTCTCTCCAAATGCATGGAAAAACCTTGAAAATCAAAACAAACAAAAAAAAAGAAGAAATTAAACCTTAGGCTTTAAACAAGGTTAGGTGTCGAAAATGCATTACAAATCCATGTTCCTAGTTTCTCTAGTTGCACATGAGTGAAACATTTCTCTCGATATTTCATTTGGGTTTGTAATCGACCCACCTCAATTCGATTAGTTGTGACCCCTATTTAAAATTAACTTGCAGGTTAAACACTCGAACCATTAAGTTGTAAATTGATAGGCTTGGGAAAGTCCGGATTAAGCCTAATACTTAGTCGAGCCATTAGCCTCCGCACGCGTCCGCAAGTAAGAGCGCCCGAAAAGGGAGGTTGCCCGAAAAGGAAGGTTGCGGCAAACACACATTTTGGTTGTCATGTCCAGTGAAGCAAGATGATTGAGCTGGCAACGAAAGTAAATGATGATTGGTCCACGCTTCTATAACACATTAAGTGATAATTAAGGAATCAAAACGCGTACCATTGCCCCTGTCCATCTCCCTTCTCCCAAAGCGTTGGGAAAAGGAACAAATTCTCAACTGCTCCTTTTCCCCCTTCTTGTCTTTACTTTTATACTCTCAGCTTTTCTCGAGACCTTCGGTAGCTACTTCCTCACTGTTTTCATTTGCTAGTGGGGAAAAGGATTAACACTTTTGACAATTAAGAAAAAAACCTTAAAAAAAAAAAGAAATTGGTCTAATAGGTAGCACAAGGCTACATAAAAATAATGTTAAATAAAATTTCATGGACCAGTAATGCGAATATTCGCATAAGCGAGGACAAAACTTGACTCCGATACTATACTAAAAATTAAATCGAAAATTTTAAACTTACATATGAATAGACACTAGACAAATGTAAATAGTCTCATTAATGAAAGGATATATTGAGAACTAGATATGAATGAGCTCTATCCTATGATGGCACAATTCGTGCATAATTTTCTATACTCACTCATCCAAGTCAGCCTAAGCTAACTTGTCCCATTGAGTTGAAAAACAAAATATTGAAATTGACATAAAATGTCACAATTTCTAATTGTTAAGCATAAATAATATCATGAAATAACTTGAGATGAATTTTGGATGCTTTTACGCTATTTATGCCATACGTCATTTGATTTGATAAGAGTAGTTACAATACCGGACTGTTAGTTTATAAATGGTCAAAATCTCTAAACATAATCACATGCTTTTTTTTAGAGGACTTTAATGACCTCACTTTTAAAATACTTAAAAGGAAGTCACTTATTCTTGTTGGTTGAACAAATATGGCTGCTGTTATTTTCTTTGTCCGCATAATCTTATACAGCAACTGGACGTGATTAAGTATGCTAACGTGACTTTTTTTATTTAAAAACTTATAAAATAGAATTGATTATTATTAAACCACACCGACATGAATCTTTTAATATTAATAAACTTAAAGATAGAATTACAATAGAGTTAATATCCTGATAGCCCGTAAATCGATATACATGTGACAAATTTATCCGAGTACACTTGTAATAAATGTATCTCAAATGACCACAAAAAACCCAAAAACTGATACACTCGTAATAAATTTATCAAAAACTAATTTATTCGAATGCAAAAAAACTCAAAATGATACACTTGTGACAAATATACCGTTGATTAAATTAGATTAATGCCACAAAAAATCACAAATTTGTACAACTGTGACATACGAAGAGTAAAATCCTAAACTGGTATACTAATCAATTGTCACGTATCATCAAATTTAATAATTTGATAGTAGAGGGTAAATTTGTCATAAGTGTATTAGTTAAAAATAAATTTATTAAAAATATATTAATTTTAAAAAAAATTAATTTGAGATAGATTTATCATATATATATATATATATAAAAAAGAGTTTTCAAGATATTAATCCTTAACAGCGGAGGAAAACATTTCTGAGACGCAAAAGACAAAAGCATGGCGGCTCCTTGACGTTTCCCCTATAAGGCCACCTACCATCGCCGTTGTCACTTGCGCACTCAACTTTCAATTCAAGCTCCCCCTCTCTCTCTCTCGAAACCCTACCATGTATATTCACTCGCTTGAAAATTTCTCATGCTATCTCCACCTTTGAACCTGAACTCGAGCTTCTGACGGGAAAAAAAAAAAGCTTGAACTCGAGCTCAACTTAACGACGGCGTCTCACGGCGGCGCCGGCGATCATTATGCCGGCGGTAACAATGGATCTTGCTTGTCGTTTTCCAAAACCCTCTTCCAAGAATCAAGTCTTGAGCTGGAAAAGGCAAAACCTTTCGCAAAATCACGGGAAGAAATCGCGTCCGTTGCTGTTCTTGACGGTGGCGACCATGGCGAGATAGGGTCCCAGTCGCCCTTGTACTTGAACCTAACCCGAACCGATTCTCCTCGATCGCAATCAAAGCCCCGTGCAGGCGAGCTAGGATGCTCTGGGTCGCTTTCCCATTCGGATCCCTTGCCAGAAGTAGCCATTGGCGATGGCAAAATTGGAGCTGGGTCGTGCTTGCATTCGGGCCTGACCCGGTCCGAACCCTGTTCAGCTCTGGCCGTGAAGGCGGTGAAGATCAAAGAGGAAGTGGAAGAGGAGGAGGTCCCGACCATTGCTGATCCCAGGGATGCGACCATTTTATTGCCGTCATGCTCGTGGCAGGCAGTAGCGGACGATGTGGCAAAGCCGATGGAGGGGCCGGGAGAAGCGGGGCCAACGCCGTTCCTGAGGAAGACGTATGAGATGGTATCGGACCCGGGGACAGACCCGGTGGTGTCGTGGGGTTTGAGGCGGGACAGCTTCGTGGTGTGGGACGAGCAGGAGTTCTCCAAGCAGATCCTGCCTCGATACTTCAAGCACTCCAACTTCTCCAGCTTCATCAGGCAGCTCAACACTTACGTGGGTACTTCTTCATGTTTGGATAAGAGCAAACCTATATCATTTGTTGCGGGCGTTATTGATGTGTATAAAGTATGTATGTGTGTGTGTGTGTTTTGGTTTAACTCTTCGGTTCCTTTTTTGGATGTCGTCGAAAGTGTGGTCTTCTTACAGCAGCCAGCGGGAAGTCCCCGCGGCAATAGACTAGGCTCCGAGGGACTCCACTCAAAAGGTTTGCTCATGTGTTGAGACTCAATTTAACCCATTTTGTCGGTTACTATTTGTGCTTTACCCTAGTATAAGGGAAAAGGAACCAAGAAACCTGAAATGGTAGGCGAGATACACAGATTCCATATGAAATTTCATGAATCACGTGGCACATGTTCACAAAAATTTGCATCAAGTGGCCGGTGGACGATGGCCCCTACTAGCCCTCGGTCTGTCATCATATTCAAGTGATGATGCTTTAGACGGTAGTTTGCAGAAACCACCAACCATGATATATCAGAACACCCGTTAAAGATTATCTTCTTACCGGATTCAGAAATGCACTACAGCAGTTCCTTTATAGCGGTTAGTATTTTGCATTTTACTGTTTCAATTGTCCATTTTGCACTTTCTAGCTGAAGATAAGTTTCCTTTGGCCATTGCTTTGTTTCTATCCAGTGTTCTGTAAAGCCTTCGGATACCTTTCTTCTTTTTAGGCAAGACCAGAAGCATAATTCTGCACTGTTGTGTTCATATTATATGTAGTAGTGTCCGGATTGATTTTGAGTCGTTTGCCTTTACTCTTAAAATTTTCCACACACTCTTTGTACTGGTATTTGGATCATTGTAAAGGATCTCTCCTTGACGTGCATTATAAGCCGTGTTCTTTCTATATTGGCCTATTAATACCCCTTGTGCACATCTTCCATTGAGACTTTCTTGGCCTTCATTCTGCTTATTTTACTCTTTACCCTTTGGTTCAATATGAACTCATAGACGTAGATTCTTCCTATCTTCTATTCTTTATGCATCATAATTCAAAATATGTCGCAGGGTTTTAGGAAGATTGATCCAGATCGATGGGAGTTTACGAACCAAGGGTTTCACAAAGGGAAGAAGCACTTGCTGAAGAATATAAAGAGGAGACGCAAATCCAGCGAGCATAGAGAAACATCGAGTAGTACTGTCACCTCTGATTACCAGAAAGCTGAAAATGAAGTGGAACTCAAAACGCTTAAGAAGGACCAGGAAGCGTTGAAGACCAAGATCCTTAAACTAAGAGAAGAGCGGGAGAACTTTCTGCATGAGATTGAGCAGGTCACCGAGCAGGTTCGCCATGCCGAGTGCAGGAACCAGCAGATATTCCTCTTCCTCACAAAAGCAGCCAAAAGCCCCAACTTTGTCCAGCATTTAATCCAGAAGAAGAGGCAGAAGAGAGATTTAGAGACTTGTGAATCCAGCAAGAAAAGCAAATTGCTTGGTCCCGATGCTGAAGCCACCAAATGCTTGAACGAAGCAATGGATCACATGATTCAAAGCCCAAACGTTGATTGCCTGAGAATCAGTGATGATTTGGCACAGATGGAGCATTGGCCAAATAGGGTCATGCCGGAGGATTTTGACACCATTCAGATGCACAACCCGTGGCCTTCAATGGATGTTGAAGACTTCAGAGTTTCGCTAGGTCAGACGCCCGATCAGATGGCCAGAGCTAGTCCTTCTGATTTGTCTTCGGTATTCCATGAGATTTCCGAGAAACTCCTCGGGGAAGACGTGGTTATTGGCGATGACGCAGACAACATAGAAGTAGAAGACCACCTGACAGTGAATGACATGGGAATTAATCTTGAACTCGAGGGTCTGATTGATGGATTGGGTACGCGAGGGAACTGATGGAGCAAGCAGTGAGACTGATGCCCTAAATTTCCATGTACTCCCGCGCTGCCCTTTCTGTTATTTTCGTGCCCTTTTGGGTTCCTTTTTGTTATTTTAAGCTGGACATCAGAATCATTGTTGGTGCTGTTTTTTGTGACCCAGATCACATAATGCAGCTTTTGCATAGTTGGAGAGAGTTTCTGGAGGGAAGCCACCATTCGCTTCACGGCATGAAGGTATATGTGCCGGAAACAGGAAAGAAGAATCCAACCAATGAACTAGGTTTTGGTGGGTCAATGGAATATGCTTGTGTACATTTGTTGTAGTTTCTTACTTTATCATCGTTGTATTAAAGTCCTCCCAATGTTCTTTTCTCAATTTTGCACTAACTTTTTCTTTCTTTCTGCGCTTGTGTTGTTACCAGTTATGTATAAATAAAAGCGTTTATAGTGCGAAAAAGTTCATGTTCACTTTTTATGGGAAGAGCTTTCCGAGATGTTTTACATGACCAAATGCTAACCAGAAGTTACAAGACATGTCCATGTATTCGCTACTGGGAGACATGTTTCTTTCTTTTTTTTCTTTTCTGTTTAAACTCAGTGTGCTTCTTGTGAATCTAATATGTGTGCTTATTGCAAGCTTCAATGTGCCAAGAAGGGAGACCTATCCAAGTTGGCGAACGCTTCTGTAACCTTGGACTACTTACGCTATTCGACTGAACTTGTTGACTCCGTGTCCATCGAAAGTCAGTAACCTTCGTTACCGTAAGCATTTGGTACTCTCGATAGCTTCAATAGTTCACTGAAAACCTTTGCTTTGGTGTAATGAACCGCACGAAGCCAAGCCTCAACCACTGATTGACTTGGGCTACCTTTAACCCGGAGATCCACTCTCCTCTGACCTGCCAAGGAGTTCTTTACCAGTCCTAGTCTCATCTATCTAATCGACGAGCTGTTCCAATCACTGCTGGATGTGATTGATATCATAATTGGACCTTGTTCATGAGGACACTACTTAGTCAAGAGGACCTAATTCAAATTGCTCAAAATTAGAGGAGAGAAATCACACATTCTTCTAATAACTTAAGCTTTTAAAATAATTGGCGACGGTCCCACAAAATCTCATGTGGTATCAAAGCTGGAGATTCTGAATTCATATATTTACAAGCCTTATTTGCTTTCCCAATTAAATATGTCCACTTTTAATATAATGTAAAATGACCAATCTAAGCATGAGAGAGAGTGTTAGAATAATTTAAGTAATAAACCATGCTTTTATTTAATGGCTTAAGCTTTTAGAACAATTAGCAGTGATCCCACAAAATCTCATAGGCATATTCTTTAGCATTAGAGTTTTAATCCTTCAAAATGGTTGGCAAAGCTTTTCGTGAAAATTTCAAATAGCCTTATGAAAGGAGGTCGTTCTTTTAAAAGAGTCCTCAAAGTGAATATTTTCTTTAATTAGTCTCTAAAGTGAGTGACTAAGTTCGAAATTACTCCTAGCTTACTAGCTGACTACCGTTGATCATTGAGCATGTGCATATCATGTGGCACTTTCTATTAACGCTAATAATACAACTAGATTGAGTGAATAAGTTTATTTTCAAAACATAACAAATTTTCGTGGAATTACTCAATCTAGGTTGATAGATGCAGGAATAGTAGATGATATAAGATGCAAGATACTTCCATTAGATAAATGATAAAATAAGTAAAGAAATAGAACACGATGCACTCAGATTTTTATGATGGTTTGGTTTATGCCAAGCCTACATCCATTCTCCCAAACTAATAGCAATCAATAGGCCGGAGTCCACTCATAATTTAGTGAGTAGTTAATACGTAACACTATTGCTTCTATTCAAAATAGATAGATCCCACTATCAATAAACAATTTCTACCTACATGCTTGTACACTCTTCAAATTACAAATTAAAGTGAGTAATGACAACTCTCAAAAGAGTATATCACTATAGATCATGCTCCCAACATAGAGAGAATGTGACTATATCGGTATCCATAACTTTCTTAGTTTTATATATTATATTCAACGGGTATTAATCTTCTTATATAGTCTTCGATAGGGGTGAGCATAATTTCATGATAGAACCTAGAACCTAAGAAGCAAATCGATAGGAACTTGTCCAGTTCCAGGTTTAAGATATACAGGGTGAGTTCCAAGTTTAAAAAATTGATGAATTTGTTTCGACGGGCAAGTTCTAACTTCTAAGTTGGTGAAACATGGAACCTGGAACCTATAACCTAGAGTCTAGAACAAATTTTTATGTTTTTCTTGGTTTATGTCTTCCCGTGATTCTGCGGTATTTCATGCCATTGGATGATGAGTGCATAATCTGGAACCACTAATCTGAGCTTTCATTTTATGACAGAGACTTTTACTTTGTTGATATTTCATTTTTTTTCGTGTGTCTAACTATAAGTTATGATCAATGAATCATAATAACAAACGATGATTATTAAAGGTGATAATTAGCTGCAATCATTTAATTAATAATAAATGTGAAACCTGGGTGAACTGGAACCAACCTTGGAACCCATTACAAGGTAAGTTCCAGATTCTAAATTATGCATGGTAGGTTCCAGGTTCCAAAAAATGCGAAACATTTCCCAATTGGTAGGTTTCAAGTTTCAGATTTCAGGTTCCAAGTGGAACCTTCACAGAATTTGGAACCGTTTATCCCTAGTCTTCAACCTCCAAGTCAATCGTTAGAGAATCTCTAAGAAAATCAATTAGTAGTTGGAATTTATGAACATAATTACCGTGAAATCCGGTCGTCCATATAATCAAATTTTCGAGGTAATGATGAGGTTTCCCTAAATAAAGTAAGTTAATGCGTTAATAATCTCTTCTTCTAATTGATCAAATAACATAGGTAACAATAAAATTGATTTTTCTCCATATTTTCAATTTGAGTTTCTAGGCCCCAAAATTAGCTATTTATTCATTTTTACACAAATTAAATCAAATGAATCTTCGGGTCTCCTAATCCAAATTGTGTAAACATGTGAAAAAAAAAATATATATTTTTTTCTCCTCAGTTTATATAAGGAGCTACTTTTATAAGCAATTTTATGAGTTTATCCAAACTTCCTGTTGATAATTGCCTTACGTATTGCTGCCCATTTCTTCTTGAGTACGCTACTACTCAAGACTTCACTCAACATTCATCTTGTCATGGTACCTCCAAGTCCTAACAAACTTCCCGTTCGTCACTAAGATCGACAAGAGTCTACCCGAGGGCAGGAAGCGCAAGTTCTCGATACGGGGGAGGCTGATAAAGGTGTCGAAGTCAACAACGGGGTGAAGCGGAATGAAGAAGATGTTGTAGTGAGGAAGATGAAGAAAGAAAGAGAAAGACAATAAAAATAGATAAATAAATAAGAAGCCTCTTGATGAAAATGTCCGCTGATCATGACCTTGGGAAGTGTCACATGTCATGCACATGTTTGCCGGCGTATGCTGAGGGTTATTTATTTATAATGAAGCCTATTTTCAAGACTCTTTTTGAGAATACGTCCAATTCCAAGGGCTATATACCGAATCTTTTGGAGAATCTGCGACAAAAGTGGGATCAATTTGAAAGTTCCTGCCTCATTATTGAGAAGAGGAAGAAAAATGCGCACATTCGAACTTTGACCACCGAAATCAGGCCACCTAAAGCCCGCCTCAATAGATATTATTATCTATATTTGGTGCATCTTTTCAGTACATAACAGATGTGACTCCTACCAAATTCGGACAAAGATGTGATGAGATAAAGCGGATGCCCACGAATGACGCACCAAGACAAATGAAAGCTCCAACCCCATTATGTTCCCAAAAGGTAATCACTCCCTTAACGTCTCTCTCAAGGCCATCTCATGTTCACGTTAAGACATTTGAAAGCTAATTTCTCAACCATCCCTTTCCGTTCTTAATAAATTCTTGAATGAATGCCATAAAAGATCCCAAGTCCATATTACTCCAAATTGATTTATAATTCTCCATAAACTGATACGTTCGTGATGTATATACCTTTCATGAACTTATGTCAAATTTTAGTATAAAATTACTAAGTTAGATGACACGTGACATTAACTCAACTGATATGAGAAGTCCACATGGAAATCCATATTAATCTATGATGAATTTATTACAAATGTATCGATTTGAATTTTTTGAGGCGATTTGGGATTTTTTATGATACTAATCCCAGATTCTTCCTATGTAGAGACCAAGAGTGCGCATGATGTATGTGTATCCCTACACATATTAGGCAAACATAATCCTCAGTTTCATGCATTGAAGTGGCACGTTATTTGTGCCCTACGAGAAAGACTCTGCTAATGGCAATGAACTACATGCAAGTGAGGAGTGTCTTGGTTCCCAAATATTTACTATATTTCATGTTACCATGAAGTGACAAACGCTCAAAGTTAAATTTTTTGGAGTTGGTCTCACATTTAGCACATAAGAAGATAAAGCAAAAGCTTCAATTAGAGATTAATCAAGTAGTCAACGTGAACAAAATCCCCTTCCTTTTTGCAAGAAAAGTGTGTTAACACATCGCAACAGACTGCTATCTGGCTCTAGCCCCGATGTTTTCAACCGAGAATTACTCTATATGCTCTATATCCAACATGGGGCTCTTATTGCAAGCATCCCCATGTCAAGAAGGGAGAAGTTGATTGATGGTACACCGGAATTGGACCTTTTTAATGAGAACCTTACTTTAGTCAATGGTAGTAATCATTTAGTTGGTCGAAACTAGATGAAGGGCATACGTTTAAGCATTGGAGTTCTAATTCCTCAAAACAATGTTAAAACATGATAGGATAAGCTCATACAAAATTTAATAGTGTTACAATATGATGCGGGATGAATTATGTACAGTTTTTTTTTGCTAATTAAGATAATGATTCTTAGAAGTTTAAGTTGCGAGAAATAAAATTGGAACTTTCTTTTAATCAAATAGGAAGTATATGTTAGATACTGTAAAGGAGGAGAGAATGGCACGAAGCAAACTTAATAATTTCCCAATAAAGCTCAAAAGTTGAAATTATCAAGGATTTTTTAATGCACGCGCCGAGTCAATTTATGAAAAACCGAAAGAAGGGCATTTGACATTTAAAATTTCTTATGGGTTGAGAAATTTTCTATCGCCAAATAATGATTTGAAATTCCAGGCATATTACGACAAAAATTGTAGCAAAACTAAGTTTCCAATTACCGTACAAGATAAATAGAACTCTATTATCATCCTGTCGGAGATAAGATGCAACAAGGACCTGTGAAGCCAGGCCACGGGCCTACCAGATTACAGCTAGGCAATAGGAAAGGAGACTTTTGAAGATATTGCAAAAAAGCTTGGGATGAAGGAATTCAAGACAACAGGTTGAGGGGAAAAATTATGAAGGCCATTTGGATTGTGGGGTCGTACGAGATCGGACGTTTGGCATCCTAACTCCTGCTTTGAATTGTTGCACCTTGCGACAGACTGCTGTCTGGCTCTGGCCGATGTTTTTTCGACCCAGATTCGCTCTATACGCTAGACAAACAGACTGCCGTCTGGCTCTATAGGCTCTGGCCGATTCTCCCTCCAATGAGACAGACCTTTGACGACCCAGGCTAGGCCAGGTGTCCTCCGAAGAGAGAGCTTATCCACCACATTCATTGCATCTTTGACTAACATCAATTACTAGAAGATGTGGCTCGTACCGATGACCACCCAAGCTAGGCCAGGTGTCCTCCTGTTAAAGCCTGCCTCAAGAGACTTTCGTCTCCACTCGGGACACCCTTTGAGCACACAAATCGCTCGCAGATATTGTGGAAAAGACACGGATAAATGGGCCCGACAAGACGAACGTATCGAAGGCCGGACAGCATCCCCACACGTGTCACTCAAACACTCGACAGTCTCGAGGCCTTCTCCTTCGCTCTTCCTCAATAGATTCGCCGCCATCTGTATTCATTCGCTCGAAAATTTCTCATACCATCTCCGCCTTTGACCTCGAACTCGACGTCAAAATGACGACGGCGCTCCCCTGAGGCGGCCATACCGATGGACCGTGCGCGTCCTTTTTCGGCACCCTCTTTCGAGAGTCGAGTGTTGAGCTAGAAAAGGCTGGAACTTTCGCGGAATCGCGAGAAGAATTCGCGTCCATTGCTGTTCTTGACGGTGGTGAGCCCGGTGAGATAGGGTCGCTTTCCCATTCGGTTCTGTCCCCAGAATTAGCCATCGGCGACGGCGAAATTGATGCTGGGCCGCTCTTGCATTCGTGCCTGAGGCGGCCCGAACCCCATTCGGCTCTGGCCGCGCAGGTGGTGAAGATCGAAGAGGAAGAGAAAGATGAGGAGGTGGCGATCATTGCTGATCCCAGGGATGCTGCCGCCGGATGGCCGTCATGCTCGTTGCAGCCTGCAGCCGTGGAAGTGGCGAGACCGATGCAGGGGCTGGGGGAGGCAGGGCCGGCGCCGTTCCTGAGGAAGACGTACGAGATGGTGTCGGACCCGAGTGCGGACCCGGTGGTGTCGTGGAGTTCGAGCGGGGACAGCTTCGTGGTGTGGGACCCGCACGAGTTCTCAAACCAGGTCCTGCCTCGATACTTCAAGCACTCCAACTTCTCCAGCTTTATCAGGCAGCTCAACACTTACGTGGGTACTCCTTCGAATGGGATTGTGTTTTTTGTCCTTGTTTTTGCTTGAAACTTTCCCCCTTGTAAGAGCAAACTATTCGTATCAATGTGTATAATGTCTCTGTATGTTTATTTTGGTTTCACTCTGTTTCAGCTCTGTTATTTTGATTTGACTCTGTTTCGGCTCTGTTTCTTTTTATGTCGTCCGGAGTGTGATCCTCTTGTGGCATCCAGCTACTCTTCATTGTCCCAGCGGATAGTCCCCGGGGCAAAGAGGCTAGGATCCAAGGGACTCCACTCACGGCGGTTTGCTCGTGGCACATGTCCACCAGAATTTGCATCCAGCTGTCAGGGGACAGTGGCTCATCATCATATTCAAGTGATGATGCTTTTGATGGTAGTTTGCAGAAACTACCACGTCAACCATGACGTCAGAATACCCATTAAAGATTTATCCTTTTACCGGATTTGTATTTGAGTTCTTTTCTCAAATGGTAAATTTTAATTTGGATTAGAAATGCACTACAGTAGTTCCTTTATAGCTGTTAATATTTTGCCTTTTACTGTTTTGATGCTCAATTTTGCACTTCCTAGCTGAAGATGAGATTACCTGAGCCGTCGCTTTGCTTCTATCAGATGTTTTGGTAAAGCCTTCCGACACTTCTATTCTTTTTGGGAAAGATCAAAAGCTTAATTCTGCACTTTTGTCTTCTCATATATGAAGTTGACGGATTGATATTGAGTCATTAAATTGACCATACCCTCTGTGGGACTTCTGTTTCAATATTAACTCCTCAACCCAGCTTCCTCCTATTCTTCATGCATCGTGATCCAAGATATGTCACGGGGTTTTAGGAAGATTGATACCTATCGATGGGAGTTTGCGAACCAAGGTTTTCAGGAAGGGAAGAAGCACTTGCTGAAGAACACAAGGAGGAGACGCAAACTCAGCGATCATACGAAAACATCGAGTAGTATTGTTGCTTCGGATTACCCGGAGGCTGGAAAGGAAGCTGAACTTGAAATGCTTAGGAAGGACCAGGAAGCGTTGAAGGCCGAGATCCTGAAACTAAGAGAAGAGCAGGAGAACTCGCAGCATGAGATCAACCACGTCGCCGAGCAGATTCGCTATGCCGAGTGCAGGTGTCGGTGGATGTTCCTCTTCCTCTCCAAAGCAGCCGAAACCCCAAACTTTGTCCAGCATGTAATCCAAGAGAAGAGGCAGAAGAGAGAATTAGAAGCTTGTGAACTGAGCAAGAAAAGCAAATTGCTTGGTCCCGATAACGAAGCCACCAAATGCTTGCTCGACGTAACGGATCACAAGATTCAAAGCCCGAATGTTGATTGCCTGAGAATCGGTGATGATTTGGCACAGATGGAGTCTTGGCCAAACAATGTTTTACCGGTGGATCTTGAGACCATTAAGATGCACAACCCGTGGCCTCCTCCGGTGGGTGGTACGGATTTCAGGGTTATGCAGGGTCAGACACCCGATCAGATGGCCGGACCTAGTCCGTCAGATTTGCCTTCGGTTTTCCATGAGATGTCGGAGAAGCTCCTCGGAGACAACATGGTCGTGGGCGACGATGCGATGGATGACCCAGGAATCTATATCTTGAGCTGGAGGGTCTGATTGAGAAGTCTTGTGGTTGGACTGAGTACACAAGTGGGCTGGGAAAGCAAGCAGCAGGACTGACGCCCTAAAATTTCTATGCTGCTCCTGCTCTGTTCTTTCTGTCATGTGCTGCCGCTATCTTTTGTGACCCAGGTCACGGAATGCAGCCTTTGCATAGTCAGAGGGAGTATCTGAAGTGACTGAATCCGACCAATGAACTCATGTGTCAATGGTAAATGCTCGTACTTGGTATATATGTTGTAGTTTCTTCCTTTGTCTCCATCGTAACAAAGTGCTCTCTGGGTTCTTTTCTCTTAGTTTGCACTAGGTTTTTTTTTTTTTTTCCTCCTTTTGTAACCAGTTAAATATAAGAGAAGCTGTTTATAGTGCCAAAGTGCAATTTCAGTTTAAGGGCTAATATCGCCATATTGTACACTGTGCCACATCCTTTTCCAATTATTTTTTTTCTTAAAAAATTTCAAACCAGTACACTTATGTCACATACACTCCAAATTAATTTTCATGTCATAAAAAAATCTCAAATAAGTCGGATGATTGGCGTGACGAGGATCCCAATGTGGAAATACAACATAAATGGGTCTCATAAATGACGTTATTCTGATTGGAAAAAAAAAAAAAACAACAACAACGTTGTCATGGGAAAGCCAGGTATGAAGAAAATGAATCAAGATTGCATATGATAAAATATGCTAATTTTACTCTTAGAGCACTCTTACGTTTCAAAAGTCTGCTAAAATCCCTAAGCTTGTCCCCATTTCACTTTAAGATTTTGGTAATATCATGGGTACGCCGATTTGGATTTTTTTTTTCTCACGCAAAGATTAATTTGGGATGAATGTGATATGAATACATCATAACAATAATATGAGATTAATGTGTCACGATTATACCAATTCAAAATGTTAAGGGATATTAACCCTTGATTTAATGAAAGGAATTTTTCAAAATGTTTGACATGATCAAATTCTAACCACAAGTTGTCCATTTATTCTCTACAAAGAAACATCTCTCTCTCTCTCTCTCTCTCTCTCTTTATATTAAATGTGTTTTATTGTAAGCTTATGCTGAGAAAACTAGCCACGGATACTATTCTCAATCAACAAGGTTCTAATAGATTTTGTTGACAAAATTGTTCATAAAATTTTAAGTCTGATAATTGTCTTAAAGTATCTTGATCTAGAAAATCCCTCTAGTATGAATTACAAAGTTTACTTCAGATGGAACAAGCTCAAACTTAAAGTCTAGATCTTTTATTGAAGATAAAGACCGAGAGAATTACTTTCATTCCCATCTTGATGCAAGTTCAAAACACAACAAGTTCAAAATGTGACAAGTTCCGAACGAAGCAAGCCCGTAATGTGACAGGTCCAGAACGTGACCAGTCCATGATAAATAACAGCTAATGATCTGGTTTAGATTTCACACCTAGAAAGATTTGATTGACTTAATCTTATTCGATTAGAAAATCAATCTTGAGATAAGTTCGGTCTAAACGGAGAAGCTCTACTTATGGAAATCAAGACTCTGGCTATACGGACGGCCATAATCAAGTGGGAATCTAGCTTCTGCTACTCAACGGCCATCCAATCTTCTTGATTCAGATCTGTCAAACGAGTACATTTGGAAGACAATCCTCTAGAGACAATCCAACGGCTAGTTTGGAGGTGGATGACTTGGAGGTGGATGACTATATAAGGACACCAAGGTGCCGAGAATCATGTAAGAGACGAGGCTTAGGATTTAGAATTCCAAAGTCTCACACACTTATCTTTCGTGAATTTCAATTTTGTGATTGTGAGAGAAATACAAAAAGAGTGACTGAGTGAGATAGTGTGATCTATCACTAAATGCTTGCACTCAATACTGTAATTTCTTATTGATCATCTAGTGGAACTCAGCCAGTAAGCTGTCAGTGTGGAAAAGCGAACGTAACCTTGATTTAAATCAAACCGCTATAAACCTTGTGTGCAATTTCTCTTTTCTTTAAACTCTTATTGTTTATTGCTATAATAAATTGCACACTTGTTGGGTGCTTCTAAAGTCTATTCTACTGCATAACAAATTCTTAACCTTGTTCCAAAATCTAACCATTGTTCACACTTTAATTTTGACTTGTTCTAATCTGCTTTAAATTGTCAAATTTCATAGATTCATCTATTCACCTCCCCTCTATGTGATACTTGCTAACTTTATCAGCTTCCACATGTCAAGAAGGGAGAAGTTGATTTTTTTTTTTTTTTTGTTCAAATGAGAAGTTGATCGATGGTACACCGTGATTGAAACTTTTTCATGATAACATTGCTTAGTCAATGGTGATAATCATTCAACTGGTTGAAGCTAAAGGAGTTTATTAGACTAAGGGCATATGCTTCAGCATCAAAGTTTGAATCCCTCAAAATGATGTTAAAATATGACACGGCATTGGCTTATACAAAGTTTTTTCTACCGATTTATATTGTGATTCTTAGGATTCATTTATCTAAAAAAATGAATTATTTGAAAGTATTTTTCTAAAAGTGATCGTTCGTATCGATTGAAATAATTAGTCAATAAAATATATTTTCATTATCGATTATAATTTATAGTGAGATATTTTCGTGAATGAAGGGAATATATATCGTTTATTTACTTTTTTTAAGCAACAAAAGTGATTATCTTTAAAAACAAATATTTCTAAATAAATTATTTTTTATGAAATAAGTACATTTTTAGCTTTCCAAGTGAATTTTTAAGTGAACTAATCTTCTCCCTAGTCTCTAGTGAAGTGGGTAATTCCAAAGTCCCATCACATCAATTGACAATATGTGTAGTAGATTTGAAGTGAAAAGCTAGGTAGCACAGACACGGCGACACGGACACGCGACACGACACGACACGACACGTGACACGTTATTTCTCAAAAAATAGAGAATTCCGACACGTTTCGACACGTTATATATTAAATGAATATTTTTATTTTTAATTAATTTAATTCAAATTCAATATTTTTATTTTTCGAAATTATATGTTAATCTCATTTATTTATTTTTCCATTAAAAAAAAAAAATCTTCACTCCACCCCACCCTCTTCTAGTTCTTTCCCTCGTCCATTTCCCCCCCCCCAAAATTTATTTTTCTTTCCCTCCCCACCATCCTTCGTTTCCCCCACCCCCAAATTTTGTTTTCTTTCCCTCCCCTTCACTGACAGAGTGACAGACAGACATGCTGTCCTGTCTCTTCCCCTCCCCCAATACACGATGCCCATCAAAAACCTGTCCGTCTCTTCCCCTCCCCCAACACGCGATTGCCCATCAAAACCCTAGCTCCGCACGACCCTTCCTCTTCTCGTTCCTCGCTGCCCGCCGCTTGCCGCACAAACCCCTTTCCTCGCCGCTCGCCGCCGCCGCACGACCCCCTTCCTCGCCGCTCGCCGCTCGTTGCCTCTCGTCGCTCACCGCACAACCGCCTTCCTCTCCTCTTCCTCTTCCTCTCGCCTTTGGCCCTTTCTCCCTCGCAGCTGCAACCTCGTCGGATCCGTCGCAGCATCACAGTGGCGGCCGTCTCTCGCCGTCGCGGCCTCGTCTCTACTCCCTCGCCGTCGCTTCCACCCTCCATCATCTTCCGGACACGCGTGTCGAAACGTGTCGGGCACGCGTTGACCGCGTGTCGGATTTTCGACACGCGTTGACCGCGTGTCCGAGCGTGTCGACGTGTCCGACACGCTCCGACACATGTCGGACACGACATGGAAGCATGGACAACGTGTCCGTGCTACCTAGGTGAAAAGTCTAAGAAAACAAATTGCTTACAGAAGAAAAATACAAATTGCTTACAAAAGGGAGCTTACTTTCATAATTATGAAAATAAATTCCACTGTAATTAGCAGTATGCAACCAAACCAGTTCTACTAGAGCCAAGCCGAACCGCCCAAAAAACAAGTCCTAGAATTGGAACCCGTTGGAACTGATTCGGATGTAGGTTCTGAGTAAATACCCATCACCAAACCACCTTGTTTTGGAAGTTATTTCGAAATCGGTTTTATAAGCTAAAAAGTTCAAACCATAACTTTTATTTCCCATAAATTCTAACTCCAGCACTCATTTGTCATTTGTCCTTCTTCGGAACTCCTTGCTAGTCTTTTCCCTTCCCTTAAATTTTTATAGATGAATGGAAAACAGAGTTTCATAATTTATGTTTTATGTTATGTGTTTGAACTTTTTATTGTTTATAATTGTGAGTGACTACGTGTTCATCTTATAGATTTTTTTTTTTTTTGGCGGATAGGGATTTTTGTTGTTTATCTTTTACTTTGAACCATTTTGTTGCTCATAACCTCATATGATTTTAATGTAAAAGATGAACCCAAAAAAGGAACAACAAAAAAAAAAGGGTTCTTGGGTAGACTATAGAATCGGACCTAAAAAACACAGTAGGTTCCGAGCAAACAAGGTAGGTTCCAAGGTCTAAAAATTGGGAATCGATTATAACAAGGGAGGTTGGAGGTTCCAGTTCTAGAACCTACCCACCCTAAAACCGATCACCCCTAGGTGACTTAGCTACTTTTTAGGCATGAGATTAATCTGGATTCCTCTAGTTATTATTTGTCACAAGAAAAATATGCTACTGATTATTTTTTTCGAGCCAGGCAAAGTCGCTACAACTCTTATTGAGACCAAAGCCAAGTTTGATGGCAAAGATGAGACCCCTCTTTTGAATTCTACACTCTATCAACAGCTGGTTGGCAGTCTTATATATCTCACTTTTACTCAACCTAACATCGCCTGTGTTGTTCACATTGTTAGTCAGTACATGACCACGCCCCATGCAACCCATTTTGCTATAGTCTTTCGAATTCTTTGCCATGTCATGGATAAATTATTTCACGGCCTTCAATTTTCTACTCATTCTATCTTAGATTTGATAGCTTATTCTAATAATGACCCTCAATATTTTTGCTTCACTATGAACTGCTATTTCTTTCTGGGAAAATCACTTATCTCATGGTCTAGCAGAAAACATACCATTGTCGGTCACTCTAGTACAAAAACAGAATATCAAGCTATTGCTAATACCACATCGAAGTTACTATGGCTGCAATAGCTACTAGAAGATATTGGAGAGCGTCGTAATAGCGGAAAAGTCATTAGTGCAACAACCGAAGTGCTATCTAAATATCACATAATGACACATTCCATCAAAGCACCAAACATATTGAAATAAATTGTCATAAAGTAACCGGCTTCGCCTTTTGTGCTATTGTTGGTTCAGCTAATTGAAAGGAAGCTGGTATTTCATGTAAGATCCAGCAGTTTGTCAACAATCAAGAAGCTTATGCTTGCGTAAATTATTTTTCCTTTATGGAGTCTAACCACATATGTATTTTATAATTTTCCCAGCGAATGATGTGGGGGTTGGTTGCAAAATTCCTGAATCATTGCAGTCAATCTACAATAACGTTTCAAGCATCAGAGAGGAATGTTGAAATCTGTGGGGTGCATTCGTGTGCAAACATGGTAAGCAACCAAGTGACACAAAGAACTACGACAGCGTCGATCCTTTGAATTCGAACACGAACCTTACAAATACCCATGTTTGAAGCCACAAAAGGAAGGAAAGATTTTCAGACTCCTAATTGGTACGCTATGCTTTGAAAATTAGCTTTCTTGTAATTTAGGTTGTGGGTTATATTAAAACCCTCTCGAGTGGCTTTGACTGAGTGTTTCCTTGTAGGCAAAATAAGCTTGCTTCCATCATTTCCACACGCAGAGAGTGCAAGGATGTTCCTGTCTAGTCAGTATTCCTAAATTTTCTTGCTGACCCGTATCACGTCACAGCCAAACTCAAGAAAGAGAACCCAAAGAACAAAGGAGAGCTTTGAACAGAGAACTGGAACTTTCAAATTGGTTCAATCTTTCTACAGGAAATTGCACGATTTTGGTTCCGTGAGGTTATGATATATTAAGGTTTGCTTTGACCTTTGTGTCCCATTCACCTTAAGCACGATTGCTCGTGTGTTTTAAGAAAGCTTGACCAAATGCAAGTAATCATATAATTTCCAGAGCTTTCGGCTGTCAACATCCAGGCAATAACGCAAAGGAAGTAAAATACAGATCGAGATGGTAAGGAAAAGTAAATGATGATTGCCCCACGTGTTGATAACGCGTATTAAAGTGGATGATTAAGCTATCAAAACCTGTACCAGCAGTCCATCTCCCTTCCCCCAGAACCTTGACGAACATTATAGAGAAAAGGGAACTGCTTTTCGACTGTTCCTTGCCCGACCTTCGGATCTTTTCTGTCTTTTAGTGCTCCTGCGAATGCACCGCCTTTGAGCTCGTTCACTGGGCGGCTCGTAATCCCGTCTTCATGCGTCTCCCCCCTCTGTCGCTCTCTTTCTTCGGACCACATCAACGTTACCAACCCGACATTCGTCATTCAACCCAACCTCGGACGATGCCGAAGACAGTCTTAGAAGGAAAAAAGCCCCGCCCGAAAATTTAAACCAATAAAAAGTGGACCATAATTTGAATATGATGTGCATTAAAGCTCCACGAACAAGTCCTGAGATACTTGTATAAGTGAAATAAACCTAGGCGGAGACTAATCATGACAAAGCATTAGAAAGTTCAACCAAAAAACTTAAACAAATAGGTGAATAGACACGAAGTCCGTTAAACTCCATTGACAAATAATATGAGATTCTTTTATAGATAGGAAAGCCAAAATAGTGATCTAAAAATAGATAATTAATAAAAAATATTTTATGTACTTAATGAGAAAGAAATAAGATAAGAATTATTTAGGTAATAATATTTTTCTTTCATCATATGACGTGTAACAATAATGGCATGAAGCGAATTTTGTGATGGAAAATGAGTTATATTAAAAGGAATTCATTATTCTTCTAAATATTTTGCATGGAATCATTGTGTGTTATTATCTTTAAATGCCAAGGTTTGCAACTTCCTCATTGTTATACTTTTCATAAATTCTCTTTCCCATTTTTTTGACACGGAATTCTTCTAATTCAATGTTTAGGTTTTAACACAACTTCGTCACATTTGGCTTCCCGACATGTTTTTCCTACACTAATCCCTGCCAAACGACAACAAATGTTTCTATCAAAAACTCTTACAACAATGACAAAATAATGTATTTCATGAATTCTTTAAAGACACTGGTCTTTCTTTTTGGCTCAATAATTTTAAGCCTCTAATCACTTGATAAAAAAAAGGTTTGAAATTCTTTCCACGATGTACAAGATTATTTCTTTTGGAAATGAATATAATTTAAAAACTGCGTTAGCATGAACAAACACGAACCATATATTTTGACTATTATATAAATGTTACATCTAGCTCAACAATTTTCCGATGGAGGGCCAAGGAAAATTATGCAAAGCATCGCTATCCCAGCAGTTCCAATTCGCTGGTCGATGCATTGTATGCCGTGTACAATGAAAACGGCGTACACACAAGCCAATTGGAATTGCTGAGATGGAGAAGCAGCAGATGGAACTCGCGCTCGGGGGTGGGACGCACTGACCAGGCGAAAGGGCGCCCCCTCCTCGTGCCAGGTTCATTCTGAATCAACCTCTCGGTCCCGCTATTCACACACGGTGAGGACCCCAAACCTCGCGGAGAAGCCAAAGGGGGGAGAGACGCGGCGACACTTATGACTTTTTCCCACGCATATAAAGTCGGACAACATCCCCTCCCCTGTCGCTCAAACACTCGACAGTCTCGACGGGGCCGGTCTCCCTCGCTCGAAAATTTCTCATATCATCTCCGCCTTTGACCTCGAACTCGAGGTCAAAATGACGACCGCGCCACCCGGAGGCGGCGTTACTGATGAACCGTGCGCGTTGTTTTTCGAGACCCTCTTTCGAGAGTCGAGTGTTGAGCTAGAAAAGGCGGAACCTTTCGAGAGATCACGAGAAGAGATCGCGTCCGTTGCTGTTGTTGGTGGTGGTCACCCCGGAGATGGCGAAACTGATGCAGGGCCGCTCTTGCGTTCGTGCCTGACCCGGCCTGAATCCCATTCGGCTCTGGCCGCGCAGGTGGTGACGATAGAAGAGGAAGAGGAAGATGAGGAGGTGGCGATCATTGCTGATCCCAGGGATGCTTTCGCCGGATCGCCGTCGTGCTTGTCGCGGGCAGCGGCGGACGAAGTGGCGAGACCGATGCAGGGGCTGGGGGAGGTGGGGCCGGCGCCCTTCCTGAGGAAGACGTACGAGATGGTATCGGACACAAGTACGGACAGGTTGGTGTCGTGGAGTTCGAGCCGGGACAGCTTCGTGGTGTGGGACCCACACGAGTTCTCGAAGCAGATCCTGCCTCGATACTTCAAGCACTCCAACTTCTCCAGCTTCATCAGGCAGCTAAACACTTATGTGGGTACTCCATTCGAACGGATTGTGTTTTTTGTCCTTTTTTCGCTTGAAACTTTCCCCATTGGTAACAGCAAACTATTCGTATAAATGCGTACAATGTCTGTGTATGTTTATTTTGGTTTTTATTTAGGTTTGACTCTGTTTCAGCTCTGTTTTTTGGTTTGACTCTGTTTCGGCTCTGTTTCTTTTTACGTCGTCCAGAGTGTGATCCTCTTGGACCAACGGAGAGTCCCCGGGGCAAAGAGGCTAGGATCCAAGGGACTCCACTCGCGACGTTTTGACCGGTTATTAATTGTGCTTTACCCTAGATTAGGGGACGAGGAACGGAGAAGTCTGGAATGGTGGGCGAGATGTATGGATTCCATGTGAATCATCACGAATCATATTCAAGTGATGATGCTTTTGATGGTAATTTGCAGAAACTACCACGTCAACCATGACGTCAGAATACCCATTAAAGATTCATCTTTTCACTGGATTTGTACTTGAGTGCTTTTCTCAAATGGTAAATTTTAATTTGGATTAGAATAGCACAACAGCAGTTCCTTTATAGCTGTTAATATTTTACTGTTTTGATGCTCAATTTTGCACTTTCTAGCTGAAGATGAGATTCCTCGAGCCATCGCTTTGTTTCTATCGGATGTTTTGGTGAAGCCTTCTGACACTTACTCTTCTTTTTGGGCAAGACCAAAAGCATAATTCTGCACTTTGGTCTTCGTATATGAAGTTGACGGATTGATATTGAGTCATTAAATTGTCCATACACTCTTTGGGACTTCTGTTTCAATATAAACTCCTCAACCCAGCTTCCTCCTATTCTTCATGCGTCATGATCCAAGATATGTCGCAGGGCTTTAGGAAGATTGATACAGATCGATGGGAGTTTGCGAACCGAGGTTTTCAGGAAGGGAAGAAGCACTTGCTGAAGAACATAAGGAGGAGACGCAAACTCAGCGATCAAACGAAAACATCGAGTAGTACTGTTGCTTCGGATTACCCAGAGGCCGGAAAGAAGGCTGAACTTGAAATGCTTAAGAAGAACCAGGAAGCGTTGAAGGCCGAGATCCTGAAACTAAGAGAAGAGTGGGAGCACTCGCGGCATGAGCTCAACCAGGTCACCGAGCGGATTCGCTATGCCGAGAGCGGGTATCAGCGGATGCTCCTCTTCCTCTCCAAAGCGGCCAAAAGCCCAAACTTTGTCCGGCATGTAATCCAAGAGAGGAGGCAGAAGAGAGAATCAGAGGCTTGTGAATCGACCAAGAAGAGCAAATTTCTTGGTCCCGATAACAAAGCCGCCAAATGCTTGCTCGAAGTAAGGGATCACAAGATTCAAAACCCGAATTTTGAGTGCCTGAGAATCGGCGATGATTCGGCACAGATGGAGTCTCAGTCAGACAGTGTTTTACCGGTGGATCTTGAGACCGTTCAGATGCACAACCCGTGGCCTCCTCCGATGGGTGGTGCGGATTTCAGGGTGATGCAGGGTCAGACACCCGCTCAGATGGCCGGAGCTAGTCCGTCAGATTTGCCTTCAGTTTTCCATGAGATGTCGGAGAAGCTCGTCAGAGACAACATGGTCGTAAGCGACCATGCGATGGATGACCCAGGAATCTATCTTGAGCTGGAGGGTCTGATTGAGAAGTCCTGTGGTTGGGTGAGTACACAAGTGGGCTGGGGGAGCAAGCAGCGGGACTGACGCCCTAAAATTTCCATGCCGCTCCTACTCTGTTCTTCTGTTATATGCGGCTGCTATCTTTTGTGACCCAGGTCACGGAATGCAGCCTTTGCATAGTCGGAGGGAGTATCTGAAGTGCAGTGACTAGATCCAACCAATGAACTTATGTGTCCATGGTAAATGCCCATACTTAGCACATATGTTGTAGTTTCCTCCTTTGTCTCCATTGTAACAAAGTGCTCTCTGGATTCTTTTCTCTTAGTTTGCACTAAGCCTTTTTTCTTCTGTTTTTTTTTTTTTTAACCACTTATGTACAAGAGTAGCTGTTTATAGTGCCGAGTTCAATTTCAGTTTAAGGGTTAATATCGCCATACTATATGTACATCGTGCCACATCCTTCTCCAATTATTTTTTTTCTCTTAAAAAATTTCAAACCGGTACACTCATGTCGCATGCACTCCAAATTAATTTTTATGTCATGACATATCTCAAACAAGTCGGGTGATGGGCGTGACGAGCATCCGATGGGGAAATACAACGTAAATGGGTTTCCTAGATGACGTTATTTTGACAAAAAAAAAAAAAAAAAACGACATCATGGGAAAGCCGAATATGAAGAAAATGAATCGGCATTGCGGAATTTGATAAAATATGCTAATTTTGTTCTTAGAGCTCTCTCACGTTTCCAAAGTCTGCTAAAATCCCTAAGCTTGTCCCATTTTCACTTCAAGATTTTGGTAACATCATGGGTATGCTGGTTTGAAATTTTTTTCTCACGCAAAAAGTTAATTTGGGATAAATGTGGCATGGATACATCATAAAAATTAATTTGAGATAAATGTGTCATATTGTATTAATTCAAAATGTTAAGAGATATTGACCCTCGATTTAATGAAAGGAGCTTTAAAGTTTGACATAACCAAATTCTAACCGCAAGTTATAAGCTGTCCATTTATTCTCTATAGAGAAACATCTCTCTCTTTTATATTAAATGTGTTTTTATTGCAAGCTTCTGTTGAGAAAACTCCTAGTATATTTTGTTGACGAAACTGTCCATAAAATTTTAAGTTTGATAATTTTCTTGAAGTATGTTGATCTAGGAAATCGATCTTGTACGAATTACAAAGTCTACTTTAGATGAAACAAGCTTAGACTTAAATCTAGATCTTTTATTGAAGATAAAGACTGAGAGAATTACACTCACCCGTGGGCAGCGCAGTTGGTTGAGATCTCTCCTCCAGCGACGGAGGTCAAGGGTTCGAAACCCTGCGTTGTTAGCGATTAAAGTGGGGGGCCCTGGCGGTGAGTTGCTGGGCCAATTTCCCCCGAGGTATAATTGCTATTGGGTCTCCACCGCGGAGGCCCGTGAGACCCCAAATCGGCGTAAGCTGACAGGGTAGGCTCCGGCGGATCCTCGATCACCAAAAAAAAAAAAAAAAAAAAGACTAAGAGAATTACTCTCATTCCCATCCTGATGCAAATTTAGAACATAGTAAGTTTAGAATGTGACAAGTTCAGAACGAAGCAAGTGGTCTAGAACATGACCAATCCATGCCAAATAACAACTAGTAATCTGGTTTGGATTTCACACCTAGAAAGATTTGATTGATTCAATCTTATTCAATTGAAAAATCAATCCCAAGACAAGTTTTTTCCAAACCGAGAAGCTCTACTTATGAAAATCAAGACTCTGATTATAAGGGTGGCCCAAATCACGTGGGGATTTAACTTTTGTCACTCAACGGCCACCTAATCTTCTTGACATAGATCTGTCCAACGAATAGATTGGAAGACGATCTTCTGGAGACTGTCCAAAGACTAGCTTGAAAGTGGAGGAATATATGAGGAGACCAAAGTGCCAAGAAGCATGTAAGAGACGAGACCTATAATCTAGAATTCTAAAGTCTGAGTGAACTTTTGAACTTTGATCATACACTTATCTTTCATGAGCTTCAATTTTGTGATTGTGAGAGAAATACAAAAAGAGTAATCGAGTGAGATTATATGATCTATCACTAAGTGCTTACACTCAATATTGTGGAATCCAGCAAGTAGCCTATCAGCGTAAAAGAGTGGACATAGGCTTGATCTGAGCTTAATACTATAAATCTTGTATGCAATTTCTCTCTTCCCTAAACTCTTCTTGTTTATTGCTCTAATCTATTGCACACTTACTTGGTGTTTCTAAAGTCTATTCTACTACATAATAGATTTTGAACCTTATTCCAAAATTTGACCTTTGTTCGGACTTTAATCTTGACTCATTCTATCCCACTTTAAATTGTCAAGATTTCATAGATTCACCTATTCACCCCCTTTAGATAATACTTGCTAGCTTCATCAGCTTCCACATGTCAAAAAGGAGAAGTAGAATTTTTGTTTTGTTCAAATGAGAAGTTGATTGATGGTACACTGCGATTGAAACTTTTTCATGACAACACTGCTTAGTAAATGGTGGTAATCATTCAACTAGTCGAAACTACAGGAGTATTAGACGAAGGGCATATGCTTTACCATTGGAGTTTTAATCCCTCGAAACGGTGTTAAAATACGACACAAGATTGGCTTATATAAATTTTTTTCAACAAATTTACATTGTGATTCTTAGGATTCATTTATCCAAAAAAAAAAAAAAAAAAAAGAACTATTTGAAAGGTATTTTTCTTAAAGTGATCTTTGTATTAATTGAAATAATTAGTTAATAAAATATATTTTCATTAAATTAAGATATCTTTGTGAATAAATAGAATATTTAATGTTCATTCATTTTTTCAAGCAACAAAAGTGATTATCTTTAATTTTTTTTTTTTAATAACTTATTTTTCATGAAATAAGTGCATTCTTAGCTTTCCAAGTGAATCTTTTAAGAGAACTAATCTTCTCCCTAGTCTCTAGTGAAATGGATAATTCCAAACTCCCGTCATATCATTTGACAAAACGTGCAACAAATTCGAAGTGAAAAAACTATAAAAATACAAATTGCTTACGGGAGTAAGCTTATTTTCATAATTGTAAAAATACTTTTTATTATAATTAGGAGTGTGCAACCGGATTGGTTCTACTCAAGAACTGGACCAAACTACCCAAAAAACAAGTCCATGAACCGATTTTCGTTGGAATTGATCCAGGAACAGGTTTTGAGTAAATACCCTTCCCCAAACCACCTTGTTTTAGAACCAGTTTCGAAATCAGTTTTATAAGTTAAAAATTTAAAACCCTATTTTTTCCCTTAAATTCTAACCTTAGCACTCACTCGTCTTTTGTCCTTCTTCAGAACTTCTTGCTAGTCTATCCCCTTCCCCTAAACTTTTATGGATGAATGGAAAACAGAGTTTCATAATTTATGCTTTATGTGCATGACTATGTGTTCATCTTATAAGTTGTTGTTGTTGTTGTTGTTGTTGTTGTTGTTGTTTTTTTTTTTTTTTTTTTTTTTTTTTTTTTTGTGAATTGGGATTTTTGTTGTTCATTTTTTACTTTGAACCATTTTATTGCTCATAACGTTAGATGATTTTGCAGTAAAAAAGAACAAAAAAAGGAATGAAAAAAATAAGTTCTTGGGTAGACTTTGAAACCAGACCTGAAAAATAGGATAGGTTTGAGAACCGATTCCAAGAAAATGGGGTAAGTTCCAAGATCCAAAAATTGAGAACTAGTTATAATAGGATCTATGTTCCAGCTTTAGTGTGACGCTCAGAACGTCACCCAACACGTATTTCTTATATTATTACTCTCTTTTGGCATGCGGAAGCGTAATCAAACATTTACAAATATTCCTTTAACAATTAAAGCCTTACTATCAACATACTTATGCTTCTTTTATTTATACCACATTTAAGTTCATAACTTCATTATATTGTGAGCAAAAGACAAAAGTCTGGGTAGGGGTAGGGAGACCTATATCCGTACTATATTATACTTCCAAAAGTCTGCTTATATAAACGTGCGTACTGAAGTCACGAGTCAACAATTTCTCCATTTGCCGCGTTTCCATCGTCAAGATCAAAGCCCCTCAACGGACCAACTAACTCTCGATCAAGGTTCTGGTATTAAGCAACGAACCGAAAAAGAACCCACTTCGTGAAACCTTCTACATCAAGCCACACAATAGAACTATGTTTGGTATATATTATTGCAGACTCTGATTCAAGCACACTTTCATAAAGACCTTCATAATGCATAGGGACTCCATAGTGCAAAGGTTGAGGGGTGTCCATCCTACACCTCTGAAAAATAAAAGGAATGAGCCGAAACCAAGTAAATGAAATATCTCGTTTTAAGTTAGAAAAATCCTCTCACTACTTCACCTAATATACACAAAGTGAATGCATAATCATTCGGTAAGTGTGATAAAAATATAAATAGACTTTATCTTTCCCATTTTCATTTACCACATAAATCGTCAACCAACAATACGTCCATCAAGACTCATGCATATGCACACCATGTTTCACACAAATAAATAAACAATTTAAGCAATGTTTGATTTTACACATAACAATGCATTTTATTCATTAATGTTTCCTCCTTCCGAACTCTCCTAAGGCATTTCGACTCATGGGGCATCTCAACTTCAAGGCATCCTACAAATTTTCACTATAGGGCATCCCCACTGTAGAGGCATCCCAACTCTGGACGCATCCTTAAACACTTCTCGGGGCATCCCAACCACTGAGGCGTCTCGTAAACTTCTACCACAAGACATCGTCATGCGCCACTATATGGATGATAGAATCACATTAATATCATTTAAAGACATAATATATGCATACTTACAAGCATAGCACACATATCTCAACTCAATTTGATGTATTAGTCAAATAATCGTATATGAAATAACAAATAGTCATATTTTGGTTGTTAAAGTCTGCGCATTTAAATGAGTATATTATGATTCTGGACATTGAGCAGATTTTGAACGAATAAATATATTCTTGATGTAAAGTTTGAACAATTAAAAGGGTAAATTCTGGCTTAATAAAAACTTATAGAACAAAAAAATAGATCTAACAATGAATAGATTTACAAATGCACAGATTCAATAATGGACAAAATCAACAAATAAACATATTCAACAAGGAATATATTCATACTTAGTAAAGTCTATCTGAACTAATGGACAGATTTATCAACAAACAAACTCACAAGTTGGCAGATTCAACAAGGAATAGATTCATATTCAGTAAAATCTGTCTAAACCAATGAACAGATTTATCAACAAACAGATTCACAAGTTGGCAGATTCAACAAGTGAACGGATTCACAAATGAATAGATTCGACCAAACGAGTAGATTCACAAAAAAAACAGATTCATATATGGACAGATTCTGTCATAGGAAATTCTAGCAGAAATAAGTAAAACGAATAGATTCTGACTAGAAAAATTCTAGCAGAATGAAGCAAAGCGAACATGTAAGATGTCATCAAGACAAATATGACAAAAGGAACAGATTTTGACTATGCAGAATGAAACAAAACGAAGCATAATGAACATGCAATGGGTTATTAAGATAAATATGACAGAACAACTAGGTTCTGACTACCCAAAACAAAGCAGAAAGAAGCATAATGAAAATGTAATGGATCATTAAGATAAATGTGGCAGAACGACCAGATTCTGACTACCCAGAACGAACATGCAATGGGTCATCAAGATAAATATGGCAGAATGACTAGATTCTGACTATCCAGAACAAGTACAAAGAAGAAGAACAAATATGAAATGGATCATCAAGATAAATATAGCAGAACGACTAGATTCTAACTACCTAGAATGAAGTAAAAAGAAACAAAACGAACATGTAATGGGTTATCAAGATAAATATGGCAGAATGATCATATTCTAACTACCTAGAACGAAGAAGAAAGAGGCAGAACGAACATGCAAGATGTCATAAAAGTTATTCAACAACCACCATATCCATACATACACATCAAAGTTTCACCATTTTAACCAACCAACCAAGTTAAAGTTTTAAGAAGATTGAACCAACTTAATGTCTAGAAATTTCACTTACCTAGAACGAATGCAAACCGCAAGCCACCAATTGCCTTCATCACCTTAATAGCTATTGAATATGAAGTTTTGTTCTCTAAATTCTTGGATTGAAAAGTGAAAAATAGAACATGCAAGTTTCTACTTAGACTTTAGAGACTTGAAAGGGGGCTCTATGAAAATGAATTAAGATAATTTGATGTCTTTCATGCATGCTAATCACCAACTTAATATGGCACAAATGCAATGCAAAGTTCTTGCACGTGGCCAAGGGAAATGCAAAGAGTGCCTTAATTTGAAGTAATTATCACTTTAGGTGTCAAAATTAGTGTTAAAAAAAATATTGTTTTGAAGAAACACATGGCCATGCAAGAGTTCTTATAAAGACATGTGGCACTTATAATTTTAATTACTAAATTTTGTAATATAAATATAGCAAGAGGAACGTAATCCTATTCTTACAACATTCATTAGCATAAGTTAACCACTATTATTAATAATTAACTAAAATTTAGACAATTTATAATACTCGTCAACTATTAAGACGACAATAATTTAATTAATATTGTTTTACTATTAGCACACACATAATTCAATTCACATGTCGGACTCAAGACGACTTACGTTTATAGAAATTATCCACCGCATCCCACGAAATTTATGATTCGACTAAGGTTTCCACGTGTTCGTCCGAATACTAAGGCAAATAATACTTAGCTTCATAATCTAAGTATCATTATCATAACGCTAATTTCGAAATATTATAGTATTACAGTTACAAAAATTCCGGATGTCACATCTAGAACCTACCCACCGTAAACTGATCACCCCTGGGTGACTCTGCTACTTTTTAAGCATGAAGCTAATTTAGATTCCTCTCGTTATCATTTGTCAAAAGCAAAATATGCTTTTGATTTTTTTTTTCGAGGCAAACCTAATGACAACAAAGTTGCTACAACTCTTTTTGAGACCAAAGCCAAGTTTGATGCCAAAGATGAGACCCCTCTTTTGCATCCTACACTGTATCAATAGTTGATTGGCAGTCTTATACATCTCAGTTTTACTCAACCTAACATCACCTATGTTGTTCACATCTTTAGTTAGTACATGACTGCGCACCATGTGACCCATTTTGCTTTAGTCTTTCAAAATCTTCACTATGTCATGGATAAATTATTTCACCTTCTTCAATTTTCTACTCATTCTATCTTAGATTTGATAGCTTATTCTGATATTGACAGGGCCAATGACCCTTGATATTTTTGCTCCACTATGAACTGCTATTTCTTTTTGAAAAACTCACTTATCTAATGTTCTAGCAGAAAACACACCATTGTCGGTCACTCTAGTAAAAAAACACATAACATTAAGCTATTGCTAACACCACATCAGACTTACTATGATTGCAATAGCTACTAGGAGATATTGAAGTGCGTCGTAATAGTTGGAAAGTCATTATTGTAACAACCGAAGTGCTATCTAAATATCACATAGTGACACATTCCATCAAAGCACAAAACGCATTGAAATATATTGTCATAACGTAACTGGCTTAGCCTTTTGTGCTATTGTTGGTTTAGCTAATCGGAAGGAAGCCAATATTTCATGTAAGATCCAGTGGTTTGTCAACAATCAAGAAACTTATGGCTGCGTAAATTGTTTTTCCTTATTAGAGTCTGACCACGTATGGATTTTATAAGTTTCCCGACGAATGATGTGGGGATTGGTCGCAAAATTGTTGAATCATTGCAGTCAATCTACAATATCGTTTCAAGCATAAGGGGGGAATGTTGGAATCTGCGGGGTGCATTGGTGTGCAAACACGGTAAGCAACCAAATGACACAAAGAACAACGACATCATCGATCCTCTGAATTCGAACATGAACCTTATAGCCATGTTTGAAGCCGCAAAAGGTGTGAAGAAATGAAGAACAAAGTACAAGATGTAGAAGAGAAAGAACTTCTGTATTTACTTGAATCGAAGTACAAAAAACATGTATTCACTGAGAGCTTTTCATCTCTTCTGTAATACAATCTCATTTCATCTCTTTCTCTCTCTATCTATTCTCTTTTTATATGCTGAAAAACAGAGTACATCGCCGCTTATATAAGACTTGAGGAAGAAGATGATAAAATGGAAAAACTCTTTTAACCGACTTAACAACTTTGATTCCTTATCTAACAAACTAACCGCCCTAATGTATTAGAGCACGTGCTTTTTCTGTTAAAGTCTTCAGGCTCTAAGTCTTCAGACTCTTGAAGAACAATCTCTCTCTTCATGTCAGTCATGAGTTCTGACTTCACCATCTTCTGTACTTCTTCCACATTGTCACAAGCACAACATCAGCAGAACACCTCAGTAATGAGCTTCGTTTTCAATCTCTCTTTTTTTCTTATGCATTGCCACAGATCCTGTCTTCAAAACACTATCTTTAACAAAAGGAAGGAAAGATTTTCAGATTCCTAATAAGTACACTTTGCTTCAAAATTAGCCTTTTTGTAATTTTAATACCCTTTCGAGGGGGTTTGACCGAGTGTTTCCTGGTAGCGAAAATAAGCTTGCTTCCATTATTTCCATGCTAAGAAAGTGCAACGATGTTCCTCTCTAGTCAATATTCCTAAATTTTATTGCTGACCCGTGTCACGTAACGGCCAAACCCAAGAAAGAGAACCCAACAAACAAAGTAAGGCTTTGAACAGAGAACTGGAATTTCCAAATTGATCCAATTTTTCTGCAAGAACTTGCACGATTTGAGTTCCGTGAGGTTATGATACATTAGGGTTTGCTTTGACCTTTGTCCCCAATTCACCTTAAGTAGGGTTGATCTTGTGTTTTAAGAAAGCTTGACCATATGCAAGTAATCATAGTTATCCAAGAGTTTCGGTTGTCACGTCAAGGCAAGAACGCAAAGCGAAGTAAAAGACAGATCGAGGTGGCAACAAAAGCAAATGATGTTGGCCCACGTGTGGATAACGCGCATTAAAGTGATAAATTGATTAATTACGCTATCAAAACCTGTCCCAGCGGTCCATCTCCCCTCCCCCAAAACCTTGGCGAACATCGTAGGAATAAGGGAACTGCTTTTCGACTGTTCCTTGCCCGACCTTTGAATCTTTGCCCGGCCTTTGGATCTTTTTCTGTCTTTTAGTGCTCCTGCGAATGCACCTCCTTTGAGCTCGTCCATTAGGCGGCTCGTAATCCCGTCTTCATGCGTCTCCCCCTCTCTCGCTCTCTTTCATCGGACCACATCAACGTTAGCAACCGACATTCGTCATTCAACCCAACCTCGGACGATGCCATAGACAGTTTTAGAAGGAAAAGAGCCCCACCCAAAATTTAAACTGATAAAAAGCGGGTCACAACGTGAATATGATGTGCATTAAAGCTCCACGAAAAAGCTCTGAGATACTCATACAAGCAAAATAAATCGAGGTGGAGCCTAATCCTAACACCGTATTATAAAGTTCAACCCTAAAACCGTAAACAGATATGTGAACAGACACGACTCCAACAACAAGCGATATGAGATTCTTTTATAGATAGAAAAGCCAAATATAGATAATTAATAAAAAAAGTATTTATATACTTAATGAGAAAAAAATAAGATAAGAATTGGTTAGGTGATAATATCTTTCTCTTGTCATGCAACGTCTGACAGTACGACGAGGAGCAAACATTGCGATGGAAAATGAGTTATTTTAAAAAGGAATTCATTATTCTTCTAAATATTTTGCATGGAATCCCAAAATATTGTGTGGTATTATCCCATTGTTATACTTTTAATAAATTCTCTTTCCCCTTTTTTTGACAGGGAATCCTTGTAATTCAATGTTTAGGTTTGCAACTTCATCATGCTACATCTAGCTCAATATTTTTCAAAGTATCGCTATCCCCGCAGTTCCAATTCGCTGGTCGACGCATTGTATTTCATGTACAATGAAAACGCCGTTTGCACAAGCCAATTGGAATTGCTGAGATGGACAAGCAGCAGATCGAAACGTAGCACTCGCGCATGAACCCCACCGACCAGGCGAAAGGGCGCCCCCTCCTCGTACCCGGTTCATTCTCAATCCCGCTATTCACACACGGTGAGGAGCTCGAAACCTTGCGGAGAAGCCAAAGGGAGGAGAGACGTGGCGACACTTATGGACTTTTTCCCACGCATATAAAGCCCGAAACCCATCCCCTCCCCTGTCACTCAAACACTCGACAGTCTCGACGCCTGTCTCCCTCGCGCTCTCTCATTAGAATCGCTCGAAAATTTCTCATACCATCTCCGCCTTTGACCTTGAACTCGAGGTCAAAATGACGACAGCACCCCCCGGAGGCGGATCATTTTTCAACACCCTCTTTCGAGAGTCGAGTGTTGAGCTAGAAAAGGTGAAACCTTCCGTGAGATCGCGAGAAGAGATCGCGTCCGTTGCTGTTCTTGACGGTGGTGACCCCGGCGAGATAGGGTCGCTTTCTCATTCGGTTCCGTCCCCAAATATAGCCATTGGCGATGGCGAAATTGATGCTGGGCTGCTCTTGCGTTCGTCCCAGACCCGGCCCGAACCCCATTCGGCTCTGGCCGCGCAGGTGGTGAAGATCGAAGAGGAAGAGGAAGATGAGGAGGTGGCGGTCATTGCTGATCCCAGGGAGGCTGCCGCCGTATCGCCATCGTGCTCGTTGCAGGCAGCGGCGGATGAAGTGGCGAGACCAATGCAGGGGCTGGGGGAGGCAGGGCCAGCACCTTTCCTGAGGAAGACGTACGAGATGGTAGCGGACCCAAGTACGGACCCGGTGGTGTCGTGGAGTTTGAGCCGGGGCAGCTTCGTGGTGTGGGACCCACACGAGTTCTCGAAGCAGGTCCTGCCTCGATACTTCAAGCACTCCAACTTCTCCAGCTTCATCAGGCAGCTCAACACTTACGTGGGTACTCCTTCGATCGGGATTGTGTTTTTTTGTCTTTGTTTTTGCTTGAAACTTTCCCCATTGGTAAGAGCAAACTATTCATATAAATGCGTATAACGTCTGTGCATGTTTGTTTTGGTTTGACTCTGTTTCGGCTCTGTTTTTTTTGGTTTGGCTCTGTTTCTTTTTATGTCGTTCAGAGTGTAATCCTCTTGGACCAACGGATGGTCTCCGGGGCAAAGAGGGATCCAAGGGATCCCACTCGCGACGTTTTGCTTGGTTACTAATTGTGCTTTACCCTAGATTAGGTGATGAGGAACGAAGAAATCTGGAATGGTGGGCGAGATACATGGATTCTATGTGAATCATCACGAATCATATTCAAGTGATGATGCTTTTGATGGTAATTTGCAGAAACTACCATAACGACCATGACGTCAGAATACCCTTTAAAGATTTATATTTTCACCGGATATGTATTTCACTGCTTTTCTCAAATGGTAAATTTTAATTTGGATTAGAAATGCACTACAGCAGTTTTTTGTTAATATATTGCTTTTTACTGTTTTGATGCTCAATTTTGCGCTTTCTAGCTGAAGATGAGATTCCTTGGCCATCGCTTTGTTTCTATCCGATGTTTTGGTAAAGCCTTCCCGACACTTCTCTTCTTTTTGGGCAAGACCAAAAGCATAATTCTGCACTTTTGTCTTCTTATTTATGAAGTTGACGGATTGATATTGAGTCATTAAATTGTCCATACACTCTTTGTACTGGTGTTTGAATCACTGCAAACGATCTGTCCTTGAGATGCTTTGTAACCCGGGTTCTTTCTATATGGGACTAAATAGACTCCTCGACCTGGCTTCCTCCTATCTTCCATTCTTCATGCATCGTGATCCAAGATATGTCGCAGGGTTTCAGGAAGATCGATACGGATCGATGGGAGTTTGCAAACCAAGGTTTTCAGGAAGGAAAAAAGCACTTACTGAAGAACATAAGGAGGAGACGCAAACTCAGTGATCATACGAAAACATCGAGTAGTACTGTTGCTTCTGATTACCCGGAGGCTGGAAAGGAAGCTGAACTTGAAATGCACAAGAAGGACCAGGAAGGGTTGAAGGCCGAGATCCTGAAACTAAGAGAAGAGTGGGAGCACTCGCAGCATGAGATCAACCAGATCGCCGAGCGGATTCGCTATGCCGAGAGCAGGTATCGGCGGATGCTTCTCTTCCTCTCCAAAGCAGCCAAAAGCCCGAACTTCGTCCAGCATGTAATCCAAGAGAGGAAGCAGAAGAGAGAATCAGAGGCTTGTGAATCGAGCAAGAAGAGCAAATTGCTTGGTCCCAATAACAAAGCCACCAAAAGCTTGCTCGAATTAACGGATCACAAGATTCAAAGCCCGAATTTTGAGTGCCTAAGAATCGGTGATGATTCGGCACAGATGGAGTCTGGGCCAAGCAATGTCGTGCCAGTGGATTTTCAGACCGTTCAGATGCACAACCCGTGGCCTCCTCCGATGGGTGGCCGATATTTCAGGGCTGTGCAAGGTCAGACACTCGATCAGATGGCCGGAGCTAGTTCGTCAGATTTGCCTTCAGTTTTCCATGGGATGTCAGAGAAGCTCCTCGGAGACAACATGGTGTTGGGCGACTATGCGATGGATGTAGAAGCAGAAGAAGAACTGGCAATGGATGACGCAGGAATCCATCTTGAGCTGGAGGGTCTGATCGAGAAGTCATGTGGTTGGAGTGATTACACATGTGAGCTGTAGGAGCAAGCAGCGGGACTGACGCCCTAAATTTCCATGCTGCTGCTCCTGCTCTGTTCTCTCTGTTATATGGTGCTGCTAATTTCTAGGGCCCAGATCACATAATGCGACCTTCGCTTAGTCCTAGGGAGTATCTGAAGTGAAGTGACTGAATCCAACCAATGAACTTATGCGTCAATGGTAAATGCTCATACTTATTATATATGTTGTAGTTCCTTCCTTTGTCTCCATCGTAACAAAGTGCTCTCTGGGTTCTTTTCTCTTAGTTTGCACTGAGCTTTTTTTTTTCTGTCTCTCTTTCTGTAACCAGTTATGTACAAGAGTAGCTGTTTATACTTTATAGTGCCGAGTTCAATTTCAGTTTAAGGGTTAATATCGCCATACTATATGTACATCGTGCCACATCCTTCTCCAATTATTTTTTTTTTTCTTTTAAAAAATTTCAAACCGATACACTAATATCACATGCCCTCCAAATTAATTTTTATATAGTAAAATATCTCAAACAAGTTGGATGATTGCCGTGACGAGGATCCGATGTGTAAATACAACATAAATGGGTCCTGTGAACAACATTATTCTGATCTGGAAAAAAAAAAAAAAAAAAGGCGTCATGGGAAAGCTGTATATGAAGAAAATGAATCGAGATTGCGGAATTTGGTAAGATATGCTAATTTTATTCTTAGAGCTCTCTCACGTTAATGCCTATGCTTGTCCCAATTTCACTTTAAGATTTTGGTAGTATAATGGGTATGCCGGCTTGGAATTTTTTTCTCACACAAAAATTAATTTTGGATAAATGTGGCATGAATACATCATAAAAATTAATTTGAGATAATGTGTCACAATTGTACCCGTTCAAAATGTTAAGAGATATTAACCCTCTATTTAATGAAAGGAGCTTTCCGAAATGTTTCACTTGACCAAATTCTAACCACAAGTTACAAGTTGTCCATTCCCCCCCATATTAAATGCGTTTTTATGGCAAGTTTTTGTTGAGAAAACTCCTAGTAGATTTTGTTGACAAAATTGTCCATCAAATTTTAAGTTTGATAATTGTCTTGAAGTATGTTGATCTAGGAAATCAATCTAGTACAAATTACAAAATCTACTTGAGATGGAATAAACTCAGACTTAAATCTAGATCTTTTATTAAAGATAAAGACTAAGAGAATTACTTTCATTCCCATCTTGACGCAAGTTCATAACACAACAAGTTCAGAATGTGACAAGTTCAGAATGAAGTAGGCCCAAAATGTGACAAGTCCAAAACGTGACCAATTCAGGATAAATAATGGCTAGTGATCTTGTTTGGATTTTTCACCTAAAAAGATTTGGTTGACTCAATCTTATTTGATTGGAAAATCAATCCCAAGACATGTTCTGTCTAAACGGAGAACCTCTACTTATGAAAACAAAAACTCTGGTTGTATGAGTGACCATAATCAAGTGGGGATTTAGTTTCTGCCACTCAACGTCTATCCAATCTCCTTGATACAGATCTGCCCAACGGGTAGATAGAAAGACAATCCTCTGGAGACAGTCCAACGGCCAGTTTGGAAGTGGATGAGTATATAAGGAGACCAAGGTGCCAAGGAGCATGTAAGAGATGAGGCTTAGAATCTAGAATTCCAAAGTCTTAGTGAACTTCGATTATGCACTTATCTTTCAAGAGCTTCAATTCGGTGATTGTGAGAGAAATATAAAAAGAGTGACCAAGTGAGATAGTATGATCTATCACTGAGTACTTACACTCAATATTGTAATCTCTTGTTGGTCATCTAGTGGAATCGAACTAGTAAGCTATCAGCATGAAAAAGTGGACGTATGCTTGATTTAGGCCAAACTATTATAAATCTTTTGTGCAATTTCTCTCTTCCCCAAACTCTTATTGTTCATTGTTATAATCTATTGCACACTCGCTAGATGTTTCTAAAGTCTATTTTACTGCATAACGGATTCTGAACCTTGTCTCAAAATCTAACATTTCTTCAAACTTTAATCTTAACTCGTTCTATGCCGCTTTAAATTGTCAAGATTTCATATATTCACCTATTTACCTTGCCCCCCCTCTCTAGATGATATTTGCTAGCTTCATCAGCTTCCACATGTCCAGGAGGGAGAAGTTGAATTTTTTTTTATAATTGATTGATGGTACACTGTGATTGAAACTTTTTCATGACAACACTACTTATTCAATGGTGGTAATCATTCATTTGGTCGAAGCTAAAGAGTTTATTAGACGAAGGGCATATGCTTTAGCATTGAAGTTTTAATCCCTCAAAACAATGCTAAAATATGACACGACATTGGCTTATATAAAGCTACTGATTTACATTGTGATTCTTAGGATTCATTTATCTAAAAAAATGAATTATTTGAAAGTAATTTTCTAAAAATGGTCGTTTGTATTGATTGAAATAATTATTCAATAAAAATATTTTCATTATTGATTATAATTTATATTAAGATGTTTTCATGAATAAAGAGAATATTTAGCATTCATTCATTTTTTTCAAGCAACAAAAGTGATTATCTTTAAAAAGAATTTTTAAATAATTCATTTTCATGAAATAAGTGCGTTATGAGCTTTCCAAGTGAATCTTTTAAGAGAACTAATATTCTCCCTAGTCTCTGGCCATATGAATAATTCCAAAGTCCCGTCATTTCATTTGACAAGATGTGCGACAAATTTGAAGCGAAAAGTTTAGGAAAATACAAATTGCTTACAAAAGCAAGCTTACTTTCATAATTGTGAAAATATTTTTTATTATAATTAGGGGTGTGCAACCGAATCAGACTGGACCGCACAAAAAACAAGTTCAGGATCTGAATCCTGTTGGAACCGGTCTAGGAATAGGTTCCAAATTTTTGGAACCAGTTGAAACTTGTCCAAGAGTAGGTTCTAAGTAAATATCCACCCGGGAGTTGAACCAAACCACCCTGCTTTGGAACCAATTTATGAATTAGTTTTATAAGTTAAAAAGCTAAAACCCTAATTTTTTCCCCTAAATTCTAACTTCACCACTCATTCGTTATTTGTCATTCTTAGGAACTCCCCGTTGGTCTGTCCCCTTCCCCTAAACTTTGTGGATGAATGTGTAACAGAGTTTCATAGTTTGTGTTTTATGTTACATGTTTGATAATTATTGTTTATAATTGTACGTGACTACATATTCATCTTATAGATTATTGTTTTTTGCGGATAAGGATTTTTGTTGTTCATCCATCACTTTGAATCATTTTGTTACTCATTACCTCATATGATTTTGTTGTAAAAAATGAACCAAAAAAAAGGAATGAAAAAAAAAAAAGGCTCTTGGGTGGACTTTGGAATGAGACCCGAAAAACAAGGTAGGTTCCAAATACAGCTCCAAGTAAAAGGGGTAGGTTCCAAGATCCAAAAATTAAGAACCAATTATAACAGAGTATGTTCCAGGTTTTAGCTTTGGAACCATCCCACCTTGGAACCGATCACCTCTAGGTGACCCGACTACTTTTTAGGCATGAGGTTAATTTGGATTCCTCTAGTTATTATTTGTCACAAGCAAAATATGCAATTGATTTTTTTTCTCGAGCCTCACTTAATGACAACAAAGTCTCTACAACTCTTATTGAGACAAAAGCCAAGTTTGATGCCAACATGGAGACTCCTCTTTAGAATCTTACACTCTATCAACAGTCGATTGGTGGTCTTTTATATCTCAACTTCACTCAACCTAACATCGCCCGTGTTGTTTATATTGTTAGTCAGTACATGACCGCACCCCGTGCAACCCATTTTGCTGTAGTCCTTCGAATTCTTCGCTATGTCATGGATACATTATTTCACGACCTTCAATTTTCTACTCCTTCTATCTTGGATTGGTAGCTTATCATGATATTGACTGGGGTAGTGACCCTCAATATTGTTGCTCCACTATGAACTGCTATTTCTTTTTCGGAAACTCACTTATCTCATGGTCTAGCATAAAACAAACCATTGTTGGTCACTCTAGTACAAAAACAGAATATCAAGCTACTGCTAATATCACATCATAGTTACTATGGTTGTAATAGCTACGAGAAGATATTGTAGTGTGTCGTAATAGCGAAAAAGTCATTATTGCGACAACTGAAGTGCTATCTAAATATCACATAATGACACATTCCATCAAAGCACTAAAAACATTGAAATATATTGTCATAACATAACCGGCTTCGCCTTTTGTGCTATCGTCAGTTTAGCTAACTGAAAAGAAGCCAGTATTTCATTCGAGTCTAGCTGTTTGTCAATAATCAAGAAATTTATGGTTGCGTAAATTATTTTTCTTCATTGGAGTCTAATCACATATGGATTTTATAAGTTTCACAGTGAATCATGTGGGGACTGGACGCAAAATTGATGAATCATTACAATCAATCTACAATACCGGTTGAAGCATCAGAGGGAAATGTTGAAATATGCGAGGTGCATTGGTGTGCAAACCCGGTAAGCAACCAAATGGCACAAAGAAGATCCTCTGAATTCGATTGCAAACCTTACAAATACCCATGTTTGAAGCGGCAAAAGGAATGAAAGATTTTCAGACTCCTAATCGGGTACACTATGCTTCGAAATTAGCTTTCTTATAATTTAGATTGTGGGTTATATTAAACCCTTTCGAATGGCTTTGACTGGTGTTTCCTTGTAGCGAAAATAAGCTTGCTTCCATCATTTCCACACGAAGAAAGTGCAAGGATGTTCCTGTCTAGTCAATATTCTTAAATTTTCTTGCTAAGCATTATCACGTCACGGCCAAACTCATGAAAGAGAAACCAAAGAACAAAGAAGAGCTTTGAACAGACAATTGGAATTTCCAAATTGGTCCGATCTTTCTGCAAGATATTGCACGATTTTGGTTTTATGAGGTTATGATATATTAGGGTTTGCTTTGATCTTTGTTTTCAATTCACCTTATGTGGGATTGATCGTCTGTTTTAAGAAAGCTTGACCACATGCAAGTAATCGTAGTATTTTCCAAGGGTTTCCGGTTGTCACGTCAATGCAAGAACGCAAGTGAAGTAAAAGACAAATTGAAGGGGCAACAAAAGCAAGTGATGATTGGCCCACGTGTGGATAACGCGCATTAAAGTGATAACTAGGCTGTCCAAACCTATACCACCAGTCCATCTCCCTTCCTCCAAAACCTTGGCGAACATCTTAGGAAAAAGGGAACTGCTTTTCGACTGTTCCTTGCCTGACCTTTGGATCTTTTGTCTTTTGGTGCTCGTGGGAATGCACCGCCTTTGAGCTCGTTCATGGGGCGGCTTGATCCCATCTTCCATCTCCCTTCCGCCAAAACCTTGGCGAACGTCTTGGAGAAAGGGAACTGCTTTTCGACTGTTCCTTGCCCGACCTTTGGATCTTTTGTCTTTTAGTGCTCCTGGGAATGCACCACCTTTGAGCTCGTTCATGGGGCAGCTTGATCCCATCTTCATGCGTCTCCCTCTCTCTCTCTCTCTCTCTCCTTCATCGGACCACATCAACATTAGCAACCCGACATTCATCGTTCAACCCAACCTCGGACGATGCCATCGATAGTTTTAGAAGGAAAAAAAGTCGCACAAAAATTTAAAGCGATGAAAAGTGGGCCACAATGGGGATATGGTGTGCACTAAAACTCATCGGACATGTGCTGGGATATTTGTACAAGCGAAATAAAATTAGGGAAAACCTGATACTATAACATTGCATTAAAAAGTTCAAGTCAAAAGCTTAAATCGATATAGGGAGAGACACGACTATGAAGTATGAAGTCCATTGAAACTCCATTGACAGGCGACGTGAGATTCTTTTGTAAATAGGAAAGCCAAATTAGGGATCTAAAAATAGATAATTAATAAAAATTATTTATTTATTTCATGAGAAAGAAATAAGTTAAGAATTGATAAAGTAATAATATATCTCTCGTCATGCGACACCCGACAAGTAACCATAAGAAATGAATATTGTCATGGAAAATGAGTTATTTTAAAAAGGAATTCATTATTTTTCTAAATATTTTTGCATGGAATCCTAAAATATTGTATGGTATTATCCTTAAATTCTGAGATTGGCAACTTTCTCATTGTTTTACTTTTAATAAATTATCTTTCCCATTTTTTTGACCAGGAACCCTTGTAAGTCAATGTTTAGGTTTGCAACTTCATCATGCTACATCTAGCTCCATATTTTTCAAAGTATCGCTATCCCTGCAGTTCCAATTCACTGGTCGATGCATTGTATGTCATGTGCAATGAAAACGCCATTCACACAAGCCAAGTGGAATTGCTGAGACGGACAAGCAGCAGATCGAAACGTGGCACTCGCGCATGGGACCCACTAGGCGAAAGATTCACACAAGCCAAGTGGAATTGCTGAAACGGACAAGCAGCAGATCGAAACGTGGCACTCGCGCATGGGACCCACTAGGCGAAAGGGCGTCCCCCTCCTCGTAGCAGGTTCATTCTGAATCAGATCCAACGGTCCGTAATCGTTACCTTTCCCTCAATCCCGCAATTCACGTAAGTGAGGAGCCCAAACCTTGTGGAGAAGCCAAAAAGAGGAGAGACGTGGCGCCACTTAATGGACTTTTTCCCGCGTATATAATGCCGGATACCCATTCCCTCCCCTGTCACTCAAACACTCGACAGTCTCGACGCCTGTCTCCCTCTCTCTCCCTTAGTAGAATCGCTCGAAAATTTCTCGTACCATCTCCGCCTTTGTCCTCGAACTCGAGGTCAAGATGACGACGGCGCCACCCGGAGGCAGCCTTACCGATGAACCGTGCGCGTCGTTTTTCGACACCCTCTTTCGAGAGTCAAGTGTTGAGCTAGAAAAGGAAGAACCTTTCGCGAGATCGCGAGAAGAGAGCGCGTCCGTTGCTGTTGTTGGCGGTGGTGACCCCAGCGACCTAGGGTCGCTTCCCCATTCGGTTCCGTCCCCAAAATTAGCCAATGGCCATGGTGAAATTGATGCCGGGCCACCCTTGCGTTCATGCCTGACCCGGCCCGAACCCCGTTCGGCTCTGGCCGCGCAGGTGGTGAAGATCGAAGAGGAAGAGGAAGATGAGGAGGTGGCGATCATTGCTGATCCGGGGGATGCTGCTGCCGGATCGCCATCGTGCTTGTCGCGGGCAGCGGCGGACGAAGTGGCGAGACCGATGCAGGGGCTGGGGGAGGTGGGACCGGCGCCCTTCCTGAGGAAGACGTACGAGATTGTGTCAGACCCGATTACGGACCCGGTGGTGTCGTGGAGTCCCAGCCGGGACAGCTTCGTGGTTTGGGACCCGCACGAGTTCTCGAAGCAGCTCCTACCTCGATACTTCAAGCACTCCAATTTCTGCAGCTTCGTCAGGCAGCTCAACACTTACGTGGGTATTCCCTTCGAACGGGATTGTGTTTTTTTGTCTATGTTTTTGCTTGAAACTTTCCCCATAGGTAAGAGCAAACTATTCGTATAAGTGCGTATAATGTCTGTGTAGGTTTATTTTGGTTTGACTCTGTTTCAGCTGTCTTTGTTTTTTTTTTTACTCTGTTTTGGCTCTCTTTCTTTTTTTTTGTCGTTCAGAGTGTGATCCTCTTGGGGACATCCAGCTACTCTTCGTTGTCCCAACGGATAGTCCCCGGGGCAAAGAAGCTAGGATCTAAGGGACCACACTCGCCACGTTTTGCTCGCGTGTTGAGATTCAATTTAACCCACTTGCTCGGTTATTGGTTGTGCTTTACCTAGATTAGGGGACGAGGAACGAAGAAATCTGGAATGGCTGGCGGGAAACATGGATTCTACGTGAAATATCACGAATCATGTGGCACATGTTCACCAAAATTTGCATCCAGCGGCCAGGGGACAATGGCCCGTCATCATATTCAAGTGATGGTAGTTTGCAGAAGCTACCATGTCAACCAAGACGTCAGAGTACACATTAAAGATTTATCTTCTCACTGGATTTGTATTTGAGTGCTTTTCTCAAATGGTAAATTTTCATTTGGATTAGAAATGCACTTCCGTTTTTATGCTTGCACTTTCTAGCTGAAGATGAGACTCCTTGAGCCATCGCTTTGTTTCTATCCGATGTTTTGGTAAAGCCTTCTGACACTTCTCTTCTTTATGGTCAAGACCAAAACCATAATTCTGCACTTTTGTCTTCGTATTTATGAAGTTGACGGATTGATATTGAGTCATTAAATTGTCCATACCCTCTTTGGGACTTCTGTTTCAATTTAAGATCCTCAACCCAGCTTCCTCCTATTCTTCATGCATCATGATCCAAGATATGTCGCAGGGTTTTAGGAAGATGGATACGGATCGATGGGAGTTTGCAAACCGAGGTTTTCAGGAAGGGAAGAAGCATTTGCTGAAGAACATAAGGAGGAGACGCAAACTCAGCGATCATACGAAAACATCGAATAGTACTGTTGCTTCGGATTACCCGGAGGCTGGAAAGGAAGCTGAACTTGAAATGCTTAAGAAGGACCAGGAAGCATTGAAGTCCGAGATCCTGAAACTAAGAGAAGAGTCGGAGCACTCGCAGCATGAGATCAATCAGGTCGCCGAGCGGATGCGCTATGCTGAGTGCAGGTGTCGGCGGATGTTCCTCCTCCTCTCTAAAGCAACCGAAAGCTCGAACTTTGTCCATTTAATCCAAGAGAGGAGGCAGAAGAGAGAATTAGAGGCTTGTGAATCGAGGAAGAAGAGCAAATTGCTCAGTCCTGATAGTGAAGTCTCCAAATGCTTGCTCAAAGTGATGGATCACAAGATTCAAAGCCCGAATGTTGATTGCCCAAGAGTCGGTGATGATCCGGCACAGATGGAGTCTCGGCCAAACAATGTAGCGCCAGTGGATTTTCAGACCGTTCAGATGCACGACCTGTGGCCTCCTCCGATGGGTGGTGGAGATTTCAGGGCTGTGCAGGGTCAGACACCCGATCGGATGGCCGGAGCTAGTTCGTCAGATTTGCCTTCGGTTTTCCATGAGATGTCGGAGAAGCTCCTCGGGGACAACGTGGTCGTGGGCGACAATGTGATGGATGTGGAAGCAGGAGAAGAACCGGCAATGGATGACACAGGAATCTATCTTGAGCTGGAGGGTCTGATTGACAAGTCATGTGGTTGGAGTGATTACACAAGTGAGCTGCGGGAGCTAGCAGTGGGACTGATGCCCTAAAATTTCCATGCTGCTGCTCCTGCTCCGTTTTCTCTGTTATATGGTGCTGCTATTTTCTGTGACCCAGATCACTGAATGCAGCCTTTGCATAATTGGAGGGAGTATCTGAAGTGAAGTGGCTGGATCCAACCAATAAACTTGGTTTTTTTTTTTTTTTTTTTTTTATATGTGTCAAAGGTAAATGCGCATACCTAGTATATCTTTTGGAGTTTATTTCCTTTGTCTCCACCGTAAGAAAGTGCTCCCGGTGTTCTTTTCCCTTAGTTTGCACGAAGCTTTTTTTCTGTTTTTCTTTCTGTAACCAGTTATGTAAAGCTTTTTTCTGTTTTTCTTTCTGTAACCAGTTATGTATAAGGGAAGCCGTTTATGGTAAGGTTAATATCGTCAAAAATCTCAAATTAGTATATCATGTCATATTTTTTTCAAATTATTTATTTTTCCTTTCTAAAAAAACTTTAAATCGACACTCCCGTATTATATTAATTACAAATTAATTTTCGCGTCATAAAAAAATCCCACATGGATCCAACGTGGGAATACAAAATAAATAGGTCAGAAGACGTCACGAGCAAGTTAGATCCGAAGAAAATGAATCGAGACTGCGGGATCTGTTCAAATATGGTAATTTTAATATGCTCCCCAAGTCTAGGGGAAAGTGGATAAGTCCGAGTCTCCGTCTCGATCATTTGACGAGATGTGCAGCAGGCTCGAAGTGATTGCGCGGGGGCCCGATTCTCCCTCAGAAGAGGCCTTTGACGACCGAGGTTAAGCCAGGTGTCCTGCTAAAAAGTCTGCCTCTAGAGACTTTCATCCGACATTCGATGCGCCCTTTGAGCGCGCGAATCGATCGATGATACTGTTGGTTCGTACTAGATTTGGACGAGACCTTAATAGATAAGATAGAACCGGCTCGGCACAGAAATGGATGCAAAACGACGAATGCACAGGCTCCCACGATCCTTCCCAAAACGAGGGGTCGCTCCCTGACGTCTTGTCTTATTCCAAGCACGAAGTCCCTGGTCAACATCGGAAATTTGCAGCTAACTTCTCTACGCTTCTTTGCCCTTCTTGCGTGATCCACGTGCTTTTCGTGTTGGTATGGATAGGGTTCATACTGCCAAAAAAAAAAAAAAAATTCCTAAATTAATATACCCACATCAAATTAATTTTCTGTTTACAAAGATACATTTAGAAAATATGTACAAGATCTCCTGTGTCGCAGGATGAATCAGTTATGTTCAAAACATCACAAGAACGGAGATAAAGTTTTCTAGGACTATTGTCTGAAAAAGAAGAGTAGCTGCGGCAAGCTTAAAATTCAAGTCTGCACGCTTAAAATGTTCCACCAAGAAGACAAAATTTAAGGGAAGAAGACGCAAGGATGAGAATTTTTTTCTTGGAAACTTCTATTTTCGCATTGGTTTTATATAATGCTAACTTGCAAAAAAATCGCTTCTAATGAAGTAACTCAACTTCACTAATTTTTGTGCCAAAAACTCCTCTTCGGAAGAGAGAAAATTAATATATTTCACCTAAAAAGAAACCTTCACCCCAAAAGCCAACTGTTACTTCATTAGAAACAATTCTCTGCAAGTTACCATTTTATAAAATCAATGGGGAAAAGTGTCAAAAACGTCCTAAATATATTGCATTTGTGCTAATTTAGTCATAAATATTTTTATTAGTACCTATTTAGTCCTAAGTCTTTTGACCTAATGCCAATTGAGTCCTTTCCAGCTAATTTTGGCCGGATATTGCTGATGTGGACTTTGGCCAACCTATCTAGCACAAGCGGAGCTAGCCTTAACGTAGACGACTTTTAATATTTTAATAAATTTGCAAATTCTTTGATTTAATTTTCAAAAGGTCTAGTATTTAGAATTTTTCTGACACTCCTCCTTATCGGTTTTATAAAATGCTAACTTTCAGAGAATCGATTCTAAAAATCTATTAATTTTCTTTGGAAGTGGAGTTTTTGACACAAAAATTATTAAAAAGTCTAGGAAAATACAAATTGCTAATAAGAGCATGCTTGCTTTCATGATTGTGAAAATAATTTTTATTATAACACCCAAGTAACTTTTAATACGTTTAGTAAATTTCGATGTAGGAAAGAAACAAATTGTAGCTTTTCGTTTACCATAACATCCATATGTGACCACTAATTTTATTTCAAATCGAAGTAATTTTATTATAAAAAGTAAATCTCGGCATAGAAAGTAATAATATGTAACTTGTTGAGTAACTTTCTAATCACCCCTAACATTACTTTCTATAAGAAGTAATAACTTTTACGTGCTTAGTAATTTTTATAATGCTTGCTAATTTTTAATATTGGAAAGCATGAAAATGAATATGGATAGTAAATGTCCATTTATTCAGAAAAAAAAAAAAATAAAAATAAAAATATATATATATTTTATTTTAGAAACGTATAAAGATTGATTAGTAATTATTGTGTACAATAAAGTAATTTTATGCATATCAAAGTGAACAGAATCCAGAGCCGGTGTTCTACATGGTGGATCCGCCGGATGTGAGGAAGCAGAGGGGCAGGTACGGACCAGCCCTAACCAATCACGAGGAAAGGTTGAAGTCGAAGGGCGGCGATTCGGGAAAAGGTGAAGAGGCGGAGAGAAGCACTGACTAAAGCTGCTAAATATCTCTGGCTGGCATTTGGTTGCCGAGCAAGGCTATCATTTACTCCTTTCTGAGTATGCCTACTGCTTGGTTTTTTTCACAAAATGTTGTGTTCCAACTGTTGATTACGGAATTTAGTGGCAAAAAAACAAATGTGGATTACGGAATTTATTGCCAAATTCATGGTAATGCTTATGCATAAAAGGGGAAAAAATCAATTCCCACTAATTGAAGCAGGATGTATTAGTTTTCTTCACAAACAGGTCATGCATTGAGTTAATAGTCATGTGTCACGGGTCGATCAATTTCGGTCGATCAAACACCGTGCAGCCTTAGGATTGGTGATCATAAGTAAGCCTTTTCGCTCACACACGCACAACACAAAGGGTCGGAAGCACAAAGGGCGTGTATATTCACTTTGAGTCAGCTGAGCTCAAATGAGGGAGAGAGATCCCTTTTATACAAGTTTGGGACTAATCTTGGCCGTGGATCGTCCCTCCGATCCAACGGCTGTGTTTGAATCCGTGTCATCATTACAAGGCTACCAGCAGGCCACTTGATGGCTACATGCATGGGGAATCAGCCATGGTGCAGGCACAAGTCAGAAGCAAGATCAGGGGCAGCATGGTCGGATCAGGATCAGCATGGGCGTGTCAGGGCCGCCTGACACGGAGCAGGTGAACCACTCCGGATTTGTGCAGGGGCTGGTCACGGATTGATCAGGGGCTGCTCGCTGGTCGTGCCTGGCTCGTGCATGGGCGGATCAGACACGGATCACGGATCGGGCACGGCTGATCAGCGGATCGGTCAGCGATCGAATATGGACCGATACGGGATCGATCAGGGACTTGATCGGGACGGGCATCGATTGGGGCGTTCCCAGCTATGCCCCGAGTGCGTGACACGGCCGAGCATGGACGTTCTTGGTCATGCTCGTCCGTCGGCCGTGTCACATGCAGGTGGACCATGTCCCTCTACAAGCCCATTTCTTTTATGGGTGCCAAATGCTAGAAACTGAAATTAATCCGGTTCTATTGTGCTTGAGATATTGAACGCGGCTTGATCTTTATTGATCAACTCAGTACTCCTTGTATCCAAGTGTTTTTGAATCTCCTTGGGTATTCTCAATTGGTTTTATGCTTTGAATCTACCAGGCGCGAGTCCATTGTCATTCAGAGCATTGTCAGGAGAGTATTGGCCAAGCTGAATTACAAGCAGTTATACGTTCCTGAAAATGTGGTTGCCATGAATTCGCATGTGTCCCATGTGCTTGCTTTGCTAGACAAGGAATCAAAGGAAGTTCTAATGGTTGGAATTTATGGACTTGAAGGAGTAGACAAGACGACTATTGCCAAAGCTACTTACAATACTTTTTTTCGTAAATTTGAGTGTTGCAGCTTTCTTTCCAATGTTAGATAAACTTGCGAGAAATCCACAGATGGTGGCCTACTTCAGCTTCAAGAGACGCTTCTTTCTGAGGAAATGTGGGATTATGATCTGAAGCTTGGCAATGTTCACAGAGGTATGAGCATGATAAAGAGTATACTTTTCAAAAAAAAAAAAAAAAAAAAGGGTCCTTGTTGTCATTGAGGATGTGAACCAGTTGATCCAATTGGAAACACTAGTTGGAGGACGTGATTGGTTTGGTCGTGAGAGTAGAATCATCATAATGACAAGAGATGAACATTTACTAGATGGCCATCAAGTAGAAAATATATACAAAGTTCAACCTTTAGGTCGTTCTACGGCTCATATGCTCTGGAGTTTAATTGTTCTCGAGAATATTTCTCCTCCTCCTGATTATGAAGAGCTTTTATATAATGTAGTGGATTACACCCAAGGACTTCCATTAGCTGTAAAAGTTTTGGGTTCTTCTCTACGAGGTAGAAGCTTACTTGAATGGAAAAGCGCATTAGATAAATTGAAGAGAGTTTTCAATGGACAAATCTTCGGTGTGCTAAGAATAAGCTTTGATGGCCTAGATGATTATGAGAAGGATATTTTTCTTGACATCGCATGTTCTTCAAGGGAAAGAGTATAAAGTTATGTGACAGAGAGTTTGGAGAGCTGTGATCTCTACCCAAATAGTGGAATTGCTGTTCTAATAAATAAGTCCCTCATCACTATTGAGCGTGGCAAGCCCCTTTAGTTGGGGTCATTTTCGATTACATAAAAAGGGATAGGCGTTAGTCCTAACTCCTCTACAAAGTGGTATCCTCACAGTTAGGCCAACGTCCTTACGGCTCAATGTCAAAGTTGGTCACCGTGTCATCCAACGAATTCGACATCATGTGATCCAATGAGGATCCGTCGAGACTGTAAGGTAGTCCGTCATACCCTCAGTGGAGTCCAAAGTTATCCACATCGAACCAGACATACCAAGCCTTGAACCGATGAGGAACCAACCGCCCTACACCCTCGTCCACCGATATTATGGTGGTACGTCTCCTATACATGGCATCGTTATTACCATCTACTATGTCCAACAAGTTCACTTTCACTTCTACAGGCATATTAAAGCCAATAGGTAGGGTAGCCATACCGATGGACCTGAAAAAAGTGAGAAGCAATAATACATGAGTTGAAAACTCAATAAGTAAATCGCCTAATCCTCGCATAGGCGGATGCCTTGTATAAAAAACATGCGATTCTTAATGCTAAAAATGGCAATGTTAAATCAATAGCAAAACACTTATTTTACCTTGATTAAGACATGTGAGAATCCTCGATTACTTATAAAACAAGCATGACCAAGATCAAATAATGGCATATAAAATATGCACGTGAGTCTCAAGAACAAAAAAAATAGCATATAAAATATGCACATGAATCTGGCCTAAATAATAGCATATGCCAAATAATAGCAATTAAAATATGCAGGTGACTCTCAAGTGCCTAAAAATACAACATGATCGAGAAGCAAATGATATTCCATAAACCATGCACACGGCATCCATAATAAATCACACGAACTTCCAATTATTACATCACATAACGGAAATGCATCAGTTCTTTTAAAATTCATCAGGCATCGTCCCGCCCCGTAGGGCACGGCCCATAGATGACGACATTCGAAGTCCATCAGGCTTCGTCCCGAATTCCATTCGCGGACGGCATTCAAAATCCATCGAGTATCATCCTAAAATCCATCAATGACAACTTAATCTCTCGTGTGGTCATACAAGCAAGCACATAAACCGATTCTTATTTTTAGTATAAACAAATGTAAGAGGCCTCAAACCTTTACCAAAAAAAAAAAATGTAAGAGGCCTCAAAGACATGCCATGCAAAGTGTGTGTTATGACTTATGGGGACCGTATCGTTAAAATATGCAGAGCACGAGTCAAGAACCGTGCTTTGGTCTGATATGTTTAAGCATCGATCTAGGCCAAACTTGATTAAAAAATGTTACGCCTCAATAACATCGAACTAAGAGAAACCCAGTCCGTCGTGCATTCCACACATGTTCAAGACTAACGAGACCTATTTTCGATACTCGGGGCATGCTTTCAAGACTAATTTATGAGTAAACCGTGTTAATAAACAATATCATCTCATCGCAAGCACAACAAGCACGTGAACATGAACCTGACTCATTTCCAAACCTCGTACGCAAGCAATAACATAGCAAACCATACAAAATTAGTACACAAACAACCCACGTGAGTCGAAGCAACAACAAGCAAGCAATAGTGAACTCCTACAAGCACTACAAGAATAGAACTCATGTCCAGACTACGCAACGCAACACCCTATCCAATGATTAGGGGATCTACTTACGAAACTATACATTGTGTATGGCACCACACAAGGTTCATAGCCCGAATCGACCGATCAAGACCCCAACCTATACCAAGTAAGGGCCTGGATCGGTATGCCTCAATACTGATCTGCTAAGCAAGGTTCGTTCCAATATGCCTCGACACTGTTTCGAACCGGGTGAAACCCATTCACAGCCCGAGGCGTGCTTCCAAACACACAAGCAAACCATACAAAATTGTACGAGTCAATTCTATGAGAATAAGAAACATCTTACTCGAACAAGTATAAGTAAGAGTAAAACCCATGTTAAAACCGCACAACACAATGCCTATCTAACGATTAGGGGATCTACTTATGAAATCGGAACGAGAAACAATGGCAGTGGTGAAGGCAGTGGACGGCAGATAGCAGACGGCTCATGGTGGCTCATAGCATCGACGGCGAGCGGAGAGGAGACTAAGGGTGCGCATGGTAAAATTTCTTGGCTGGGAAGAGTTTTTTTCCGTAAATAGTTCTTTTCTATTTCTATTCCGGAACAGTTTCGAGCAAAAGAACCCGTTTGATAACCGCACAAAATTTATACTCTTGGAATAGAAAAAGAATAGAAATGCATTTGGTAACGCAACGATTCTTTTTTGTATTTATTTGTTTTTTTGTTTTTTATTATTTTTTGTATTTATTTGTTTTTTATTCTTTTTTTGTATTTATTTGTTTATTTTTTTATTTGTTTTTGTATTTTTTTTGTATTTTTTTTGTATTTATTTGTTTTTTATTTTTTATTTGTTTTTTTTTTTGTATTTATTTGTTTTATTTGTTTTTATTTGTTTTTTTAAATTTTCTTGCGTTTGTTTTTTATTTGTATTTATTTTTTTATTTTTGTTTTTTATTTGTTTTTTTGTATTTATTTGCTTTATTTGCTTTATTTTTATTATTTTTGTTTTTTTTTTTTAATTTTCTTGCGTTTGTTTTTTATTTGTATTTATTTGTTTTTTTATTTATTTTTGTATTTATTTTTGTATTTTTGTATTTTTTGTATTTTTATTTGTTTTTTTATTTATTTGTTTTTTTATTCTTGCTCACGGTCGGCGGTGGCGGCGGCGGCGACGGGTGACCGGCGGCGGCGGTCGGTCGGCGGTGGCTCCGACGGTTGGAGGTGGCCACGGCAAGAGAGAAATAAAACAAAAATAAAAAAGAAAATTTGCTTATTTCTAGAAATTGTTCCCGAGACAAGAAGCAATTTTTTTTTTGTTTCTCGTTTCTATTCCCGGGCTAACTTTTCTATTCCGGGGAATAGAAATCAACTTGCCGTTATCAAACGGGTTTCTATTCTTTTTTTGTTCCAGGGAACAAAATAATAGAAATTTTTGGGCTGGGGAAGGAACCAATGGAGCACCTAAGAGAGAGAGGGCGAGTGAGGGAAAAAGGGAGAGATGGAGAGAGATGGGTGAGATTGGGGAAGAAGAAAGAGAGAGAGAGAATAGTTATCCTAAACTCTTATAAGAGAAGCTCAATTATTGAATTTGTAATTATGACTAACGATGACTCTTCTGGGTTGATTTGCAAGATTGCCTCCTATCCATCCAAGTGTCATCTTGAGGATTAATCTTGGCTAACTTTCCCTCCAAGTCTCAAGATAGGTTAATTATTGCCTCCATCTAAGACACATAAGCTTAGTTGGACTAACTAGATAGCTAACTATGTTTGCTCTCCCCTTCCCCTCTAAAGTGGCGCCTCCCTCCTCTTCAAGAACCCTCAAAATTGGTCCATCACTTATCTTGCATTTAAAAACTTATCTAATGGCTAACTTGATGAGCAAGTCTCATACTAGGGCAATCATGGCCTTAAAGTCCCAATCGGCACACATAAGTAATGACTCATTCAATAACATTAATGGACAAGCTTTCAAGATTAATGATGAAGTTTTCTCTAAGCAAGACAACTTGTTTTCCAAGTTCTTCTCCCTTTGGGCATGTGGCTCTCCTCCTTTCCTCTAATAATTGCTAACTTTTAATTGACCCAAATTCAAGAGGACAAAAGACAATTATGAGGACTAGCTAAATGTCGTCTTAACCGGACAGGAATATCTCAAAAATTCCCAATGATCGATACCTATAATTGGACCGAGGCTTGTGGCAAAATTTCAATTGCAAGTGGCCTTAACGTGACCTAAACAGATTGGGTAGCCTTCGGGCGTTACTCACACGGCCGGACTTGGACCGGATCTGGCACCCCTCCAGGGTCTTATACGCGACCCATGATTAATTCGAAATCAATCCATATTTAAGCCTAGTCGATTTATGGGTGACCATCGGTTGTCATGTAATCGTGTGGGATCAAATCAACTTACCTTAGTATACAGTCATACCGGTGTGGAATCAAATCAACTTACCTTGGTATACAGTCATACCGAATCGGTTTAGGGTCGTTCATGATCGGCATAGTGATCATGCGGAACCACTTGCAACCGATCACATACACTCGAACCGAATTAATTTATAACTTTATGCTAGTCGATCTGTGACGACGTGCGGCCATCCCGCATTGATCCCTATGATCAAGCTATCTTTCCATGATCAAATACTATGGTTGAGTGTATTTGCGATCCTTAATCACCTTTCCTAATCGGCTATTGATTCATGAGCGATCCTTGAATCGACTTATGGACTAATCTCGTTGTTGGCGTATCGACTTTTAGACCACCTCTCGCATCCAAGATAGAGATCTGTATCGAGGATGTCACTATCTCTCTCTCTCTCTCTGTTGCACGTGTTTATGTCTCAAGTGGAAATTTTCTCCATGGTAGGGATTGCATGGAGAGACTCAAGTTGACATTTTTCATCCCGAATGCAAAATCCCAAAATGGATCGTCCATCAAAGCATGAGAGGACTCATAAGGTTTCTTGTATCTTCCAAATTATACCGTGACATAGCCAGCTTGGCCTTTGGTGCTATTGTTGGTTCAGCTAATCGGAAGAAAGCCAGTATTTCATGCGAGATCCAATTGTTTGTGATCAGTCAAGAAACTTATCATTGTGTAGATAGTTTTTGCTCGTTGGAGTCTGACCACATATGGCTTTTATACGTTCCACGGCGAATGATGTGGGGATTGGACATGAAATTGCTAAATCATTGTAGTCAATTTACTATATTGTTCCCGGCATCGAAGGGGACTGTAAGGGCATGTATGATAGCCATTATATTTCTATTCCATAACTATTTTTCTATTCCAGAAATAAATTTAAAACAAAATTCCATTTAATAAGACAATGTCATTTTTCTATTTCTGGAACAATTTTTTTGTGTAGAAATAGGTTCAAAATAGAAATGAGATGTAAAAATTTTCTACTTCTCTATTTTTGGAACAAAAATGAGAAATAAAAACTCTTCTCATCGCTTACCCTCACTATTAGCCGCCCGCCCACCATTCGCCACCTACCATCCACCGCCGCCCACCCTTTCGCTAGTCACCGGCGCTTGCTACTACCGTCCGCCAACACCCGTGAGGGAGAAATTTTGTGTCGTTATCATTTGAGCCCTAAGAAGCCATTAGGTGCATTAGATGACACAAATAACAAAAGCGTTGATTTTCTAAATTTGAATATGAAGCTTAAAAGTTCTCAGGTTTGAAGCCTCAAAAGGAAGGAAAGATTTTCGGACTCCTAATCTAAAAAACTATGATTTGAAATTAGCTTTCTTGTGACTTGGATTGGGTGTTATATTAATACCTTTTTGAGTGGGTTTAACCATGTCTTTCCTCATAGCGAAAATAAACTTGCTGTTGTACCTTCCTTTGCATTCAGATTTTGTGATCATCTTGTTGTGTTTTCCTTTACCTTTAGATTATGTGATCATCTTCCATCTTTTCCTCACAAAGATAGTTCGGGGATGTTCTTTTCCAGAAAATATTCACTTGTTGACCAAGCTTAAGAAAGAGAACCCAATGAACAAAGAAAGGCTTTAAACAGAGAACTAGAATTTTCAAATTAGCCCAATCTTTCTGCTGGAAATTGCACAAATTTAGTACTATGAGGTTATTATATATTAGTTATAAAAACACTTAGGGCCTATTTGATAACCATTTTATTCACATGAACAATTTGTGCTAAGAAATGATTTTTTCCGATTCTGTTTCTCAGACGAGTTTATGAACATTTGAAGGCATTTGGTAACTGTCCAAAGTTTCCATTCTCTAAAAAGAAATGCATATAATAAGACTCTCAAATTATTTTGTGACTTAGAATTTGTTTTAGTTTTTAAATAATTTTATTACATTTTTCTTTTTCTTTTCTTTCCTTCTTCTTCTTCCTTTAGCTGGTTGCGGACCTTGGCCATGGCCGACGACAGGCCATACCAAGGTCGGTGACCTTAGGCAAGGCCAAGCCTCGTCGGCCCAAGCCTCGCCTTGGCTGGGCGAAGCTCGACTCCCTTAGATCTGGCGAGGCCGAGCTCGCCCAATCACCAACAAGGAGCCTCGCTAGGCTACTGGGAGGTTGATCTCGACATGGCCAAGTGAACCAAACTTGCAGTGGCCTGATGACACCAAGCCTGGCCCAGCTGCCGATGAGGCTAAGTGATTGGCAAAATGAGGAAGAAGAAGAAGAAGAAGAAGAAGAAGAAGAAGAAGAAGAAGAAGAAGAAGAAGAGGAAACAAAGAAAATAAAAATGAAAAGAAGAAAATAGTCTTGATTCTGAAGTTGTTCTAGGGAATAAAGAAGCAACTTTTTTTTACTTCTTGATTCTGTTCCAAATCTATTTTCGAGAACAAAAAAGTTACCAAACGAATTTTTATTCTTTTTTTATTTTATTTTATTTCGGGGAACAAAAGAATAGAATTAGACACTGTTTAGCTGATTACCAAACAGGCTCTTAATCACTCTTTCTCTATTTTTTGCACCTTTCTAATCTTGGCCTCAAGATAGATCAACGAATACTAAACACTCATAAGAATGAAGGATGGGCTCTATAGTCGGTTTAGCTACATATAGTAGTGTTTGCTTTGGCCTTGTTTCCAATTCACCTTTAGTACGATTGTCCATGTGTTTTAAGCAAGCCCAATGACCATATAAGTAATCATAGTACTCCAAGGCTTTTTGTTGTCATGTCCAGGCAAGAATGCAAGTAAAGATAGATTAAGATGGCAACAAAAGTAAACAATGATTTGTCCACGTGTCAATAACACGCATTTAAAGTGATAATCAAGATATCAAAACCTGTACCGCTGCGCAACAGTCCATCTCCCTTCTCCCAAAATCTTGGCAAATTTCATAAGAAAGAGGAACAACTTTTGTTGAACAGACACCATCTTTCTCTCTCTTTATACTCTTCTAGATTTTTCTCCAAATTTCACAGCCGCAACACTTAACTCTTTAGTCAATTTCCTTGTCCAACAGCTAATTGCAATTGTTGACAAATGGGTTGGCAAGTTGCAATAAAATAATAATAGGAGGAGATGTTGACACCTAAATTTTTACCCAAAAATCATTTCTGAAAAATGGAAACTTGTTTTTCCATAAAAATATTTTTTGTCAAATTCTTGTATATAGTTTACCTAGGCTATATAGTTTACCTAGGCATTTAGTATAGTTTTTAAATGCATTTATTTTCTTGAAATAAAAAAATTAAAAATAAAAAATAAATAAATAAATAAATAAATAAATAAAGTTGGAGCTAATGATCTGAATGTGGCTAACTAAGCCTGGGGGTCAAATTGGAATTAAAACAATAAGTTGGGGCCAAAATGCAATTTCCAAAGTCGAGGGACCAATTTGTAAATTTTACAAAATTTCACCCAAGCCCCTAAATCATCATATTGGCCTCCAATTAAGTTGAAATTAAACTTGGGACAAGTCGAATTAACTAAATCGAGCCAAAATGACCAAATTGCATTGAATTGGGTATTCTCGAACAAGAAAATGGCTATCTTTGAAGGACTTTCTTGCAAAATTGGACATGGACAATTGTGAAGACTAGTGAAGATCTTAAATTGCTATACATAAGCTTGCTAATTGAGCAAAAATTGCAGCCAATTTGATGGATTAAAGTACGCAAACAAGCTACCAAAACCTAACCCACGATTTGGTCTCAATTTGGAGCTGTTGAGTAAGCAAATTTGTGGCCCCACCATATCCTCCTCAGCTGCCTGATTAGCCTGATCTCTGTACATGATGGAAAACTCTAATTAGGAGTGCAAGTGGACGAAAATTGGACAGGCATAAGTTGATGAAGGCATGTGAAAATCACAGCAAAATCTGCACATCAATAGTTGCAAAAGTCGAAAAATTTGACTAAGTCAGAAAGTAAGTGAACTAGCTCAATTGGCAGGCTCAGTAGGCAGGGCAAAGACAGACCAAAAGATGGCTTAATTCGGTAGATAAGATCTATAAAGTAGGTTCTTTTAGGGGATGAAAGGTAAGAGAGAATAAGCATGAGAAGAGGCTCACAATCATTCTCCAAAGACACCATCACGAGCAATTCAAGAAAAGCAAAACCCATAAAATTTTAGACTAACCGTTGGAGAGAAAAATGAAATTTTCATATACTTCCATTCAAAATTAGTCAAAACCTCCAACTAGAGATTGAAACTTCACTCAAAGTTCTTTCCAACTATAGGTCACACGTCCCAAATGGATATCGGGAAGGTCTCATAAAGCCCCCCAAAAAATACCCTCCTGACAGGCCAAGAAAGTTTGAAAATTTTTCTAGGTGTTGTTGAGCCCAGTTACTCACGGATGAGGGAAAGCGAGTGTTTTTTTTTTTTTTTTTTTTTTGAGAAAATTGAAAGACAAAGTTGGGCAACAAAAGAAGTCCTGGAGTCTGGTTTTGGGACCATAAAAAAAACCTTCCTTGTAAGTTCTTTCTTTGTAGTTGTTATTTTCCAATTTGAAGGAGCCAACTTCCCTGTGTTTCCAGAGGATAATTTCTTGGTTTCCTCGGCTGAGAGCCACTTGCAAAAGAAACTACTAAGTAAGGTAAGAATCCTAGATGTATTTTTGGTCAATTTTGATCATGTTTCAACTATGACAAATCAAGAGGAAAACCAATCCAGAAAATTGATTTATGAGGCTGGAATCTTTCTAAGTGTTGGAAGTCTCTTTAAGAGTCTTACTTGTTTGATTTGTTATGCCCCTTTTTTTATGGATTACTTGTCTTCGTGAGTTTGATGAATGTTATATGAGAGTATAAATGATGTTTAGGTTAGTCCGGTTTAGTCTTTAAACCCCCGTGTGAATCATGAGATCGTCTATAACTTGAGCCAAAAACCAAACAAATCTCAATTGAGACATGGTTGGTCAGTGTAGGTCATGCATATATGCTTCTTGGAGAGTTCATTTCGATTGCTCGGTTGATCGTTCTCTGCGATGTTTGTTACATTTAAAAGTCCATGTTATCTATTTTTATGCATACAAAGTGATGTTTCCTATGGATCCCGCATGTAATGAGTGTCGGGGCTTGAATCTGGGCATGCAACATGTTTATTTGACCTGAGTTCAAACTCAGATTTGCAAAAACAGCTCAAACCTGCAAATTGGAAGCTGATTTCAATCTAGTTTTTATGTGTTTTAGGCTGTGATTTCTAGCTAAACTTGTTCTTTGCATGTAGTAGTATAATCTTGATATTTTAGTTTCACATAAGATTGCTCATGTGTCGTGATCGAAGGCCACGAACAAGGCTCAAGGAATCTGCTTGAGATGGTTTAATGCACACTAATTGCTTGACGAAATGCTCAAACCAAGCTTCGATCTTGAAAAGGTCGATTTGAGCTCGGTTCTTGTGATATTCATGTTTTGAGTAGTTAATATTCATGTAAATCAAGCATAGACCGGTTTCGGGAATTTTTTAAAAAAAAAAAATAAAAAAAGAAAAATCTAAAAATTTCAAAAAAATATAAAAAGAAAATGTTGGATAGCATCAAATTAGGGCAGAAATGATATTCATGCAATTTTTTAATTTATCGTTTTCCTAACTTAATGCTATTTTGGTATTCTATAACCATTTTTGTAAAAAAATCCATTTTGTATATATTAAAATTATCTAGAGTAGTTTCATGTATCTAGAGTAATTTCATGCATATTTAAATTCCCATTTCGCTCATTGCACTCTTGTCCCGAGGCATGATAATAAGGCCGTGTAATATTATTTATCCGACTTGTATCGGATTTTCCTTTTCCACATTTTCTTTCAAGTTATTTCAATTTCTTGGATGTTTACTTACCTCACCACTTTTCGATAATTTGAGTATAAATTTCTTTTTTTCTAGATTAGATTAAGATTAGTCTAGACATTAAGGAAAATGCCCCCACAAAAACGTTTGCATGGACACTTAGCGGCTTTGATAAGGATTATAATGTGTAATCAAGATTGTGTGGCGATTTAAACAAACAACTTCCCAAGTTAATGGTACTGTAAGGGCGTTAATAGAAACATTGGTGTAAACAAGTCCCGTCCTTGGAAATCTCTGATTATGTAAGAGTCGAGACAACACTCCTGCGTCTCGGTTGGTTTCTAGGCGACCCTAATAGGTTAGTGGCGACTCCTAGAAATACTTAGGTTGTTAAGAACTAAAATACAAAATCTAATGTCACGCAAGATACGAGCTTGGGAGAGCCCACGCTAATCTAAGCCGTTGGTCTGCCTCTTTAGGCAAATACCCCTAAACCTCTTCCCTTCCCCTAATGGAAAAAGAGAGGTCGCGACGGGAGACACTTTGGTGTGGAAGTAGGTTCACTGACCGACCATACACCCTATAAATAAGGGCTCTTGTCCCTTGTGTGTGGAGTGTAAAGTGTTGTATAAAATGTGTGTGAGTGTAAACTGATAGGGGTCATGTGTAGTAGTGAGTGGTGTAAGAGAGTGTGATGTTGTGGTGTTGTGGTGTTGTGAGTGACATGTGGAGAAGTGATGGTGTGTGTAGCGTGTAGTGTGTGGCATGAGAAGAGTGTGGAGAGGAAAGTAAAGAGCTCATTGAGTCTTAGATAGAGTTATGTCTACAGTATGAGTGTGCACTTGAGTGCACTTTTAATAATATTAAGAAAGCGTTTATCATAATCACACTTCCGCGAAGTTCAACAAATGGTATCAAGAGTCATGCCGCACTATTCAACAACTTTTGCAACTATTCCTTTCCCCCAACCATTGTGGTCTTTTTTGTCTTTTAGTTCTCCTACAAATGCACCCTCTTGTGCTCACTCACTGGGCAAACTTACACTCCCGTCTTCATGTGTCTCCCCCTCCCTCACTCTCTTTCATCGAACCACATAAAAGTTCAGCAACCCGACATTCGTCATTCATTATGACCTTGGACGATGCGTGATATAGAACAGCATGCAAATGCCTTTATGGAAACATTGGAGCGTCATAAGAGCGGGCGATTCCACAAATCAAAGAGGATTGCGTGATATTCGAGATTACAAATGGGTTACAATATTTGATTCACATGTTTCCCTTAATTTGTTATTAGATTTCAGATTTTCTAGTTGTGTTTTGATAACTTTCCCTTTTATCAATATCTTTTCCTTTATTTTGTCATTGGATTTAAGTTATTTGGTTATTTTTTAGATGGCGACCTCCTTATAAAAAGGCGCCTAAGATATTGTAATCTGCACTTCTTTATTGAAAATAAACACTATCTTTTGGAATTCTTTCCAAGCGTTACTTCCTCTGCGTCAATGCGGTAGACAACTTCAAAAAAAAAAAAAAAAAAAAAAAAAAAAAAGCCTCGGCCGAAAGTTTAAACCGATAAAAGGCGGCCCGCAATGTGAATACAACGTGCATTAAACTCCATGGGCAAGCACCGGGATACTTGTATAAGTGAAATAAATTGAGGTAGAACCCGCCTCTAACACCGTATTAAAAAAATCAACCTAAAAAGTTAAAATTGATAGGTGAACAATCACATGTATGACGTCTATTGAAACTCTATGAACAAGCGATGTGAAATACTTTTATAGATAGGAAACCCAAATTAGGGATCTAAAAATAGATAAGTAACCAAAGAAAATTATTCATGTACTTAATGAGAAAGCAATAAGATAAGAATTGATTAGATAATATTATCTTTCTCTTGTCATGCGACGTATGACGGTAACTATTGCCTTGGCATGTGTAACACAATTGTTATTGATTAAGTGACTTTTGTGATGGAAAATGAGCTGTTCTTCTAAATATTTTGCATGAAATCCTAAAATATTGCGTGGTATTATCCTTAAATGCCAAAGTTCGCAAATTCCTCATTGTTATACTTGTAATAAATTCTCTTTCACATTTTTTGACACGGAATCCTTGTAATTCAACATTTAGTTTTTCACACAACTTTGTTACATTTGGCTCCCTAACATGCTTTCCCTACATTAATCCTTGCCAAATGATAACAAATGTTTCTATCGAAAACTCTTATGACAATGATAAAAGAATATACTTCGTGAATACTTTTAAGGCACTCGTCCTTTTTATTTTCTATATTATAAAAAGCTCTAATCGCTAGATAAGAAAAGGTTTGAAATTCTTTTCATAATGTATATGATTATTTTTTTGACAAATATATAAATGGTACATCTCTCTCAATATTTTTCCGATGGAGGCCATGGAAAATTATGCAAAGCATCGCTATCCCGGCTGTTCCAATTCGCTGGTCGATGCATCGTATGCCATGGACTATGAAAACGGCGTTCACACAAGCCAACTAAAATTTGCTTAGATAGACAAGCAGCACACCGAAACGTAACTAAAATTTGCTTGATGATGGACAAGCAGCACATCGAAACGTGGCATCCCACACGGGACCCACCGACGAGACGAAAAGGTACATCCTGTGTCAGATCCAACGGTCCGTAATCGTTACCCCCTGTCACTCAGGCACTCGACAGTCTCGAGGCCTGTCTCCCTCGCTCTCTCAAAATAGGAGATTCGCCCGCCATGTGCATTCATTCGCTCGAAATTCTCTCATGCCATCTCCGCCTTGGGACCTCGAACTCGAGGTCAAGATGACGACAGCGCCCCCCGGAGACGGCCGTACTGATGAACCGTGCGCGTCGTTTTTCGACACCCTCTTTCGAGAGTGGATTGTTGAGCTAGAAAAGGCGGAACCTTTCGCGAGGTCGCGAGAAGAGGTCGCGTCCGTTGCTGCTGTTGGCGGTGGTGTCCCCGGCGACCTAGGGTCGCTTCCCCATTCGGTTCCGTCCCCAAAATTAGCCATCAACGACGGCGAAATTGATGCCGGGCCGCTCTTGCGTTCGTGCCTGACGCGACCCGAACCCCATCCGGCTCTGGCGGCGCAGGTGGTGAAGATCGAAGAGGAAGAGGAAGATGAGGAGGTGGCGATCATTGCTGATCCAAGGAACGCTGCCGCCAGATCGCCGTCGTGCTCCTTGCAGGCAGCGGCGGACGAAGTGGCGAGACCGATGCAGAGGCTAGGGGAGGCGGGGCCGGCGCCCTTCCTGAGGAAGACGTACGAGATGGTGTCGGACCCGAGTACGGACCCGGTGGTGTCGTGGAGTTCCAGCCGGGAAAGCATCGTGGTTTGGAACCCGCACGAGTTCTCGAAGCAGCTCCTGCCCCGATACTTCAAGCACTCCAATTTCTCCAGCTTCATCAGGCAGCTTAACACTTACGTGGGTATTCCCTTCGAACGGGATTATGTTTTTTGTCCATGTTTTTGCTTGAAACTTACCCCATTGGCAGCTCAACACTTATTGAGACAAATACGTATAATGTCTGTATGTTTTTTTGGTTTGACTGTGTTTCAGCTCTGTTTTTTAGGTTTGACTCTGTTTCGGGTCTGTTCCTTTCTTTTGCCGTTCAGAGTGTGATCCTCTTGGGGGCATCCAGCTACTCCTCATGTCCCAACGGATAGTCCCCGGGGCAAAGTAGCTAGGTTCTAAGGGAACCCACTCGCCACGTTTTGCTCCTGTGTTGAGATTCAATTTTACCCACTTGCTCGGTTATTAGTTGCGCTTTACCTAGATTAGGGGACGAGGAACGAAGAAATTTGGAATGGCAGGTGAGATACATCGATTCTATGCGAAATATCACGAATCATGAGGCACATGTTCACTAAAATTTGCATCCAGCGGCCAGGGGCCAATGGCCTGTCATCATATTCAAGTGATGATGCTTTTTATGGTAGTTTGCAGAAACTACCATGTCAACCAACACGTCAGGATACCCATGAAGATTTATCTTCTCACCGGATTTGTGTTTGAGTGCTTTTCTCAAATGTTAAATTTTCATTTGGATTAGAAATGCACTACTGTGTTGATGCTCCATTATGCACTTTCTAGCTGAAGATGAGAGCCATCGCTTTGTTTCTATCCGCCGTTTTGGTAAAGCCTTCTGACACTTTTCTTTTTGGGCAAGACCAAAAGCATAGTTCTGCACTTTTGTCTTCGTCTTTATGAAGTTGACGGATTGATATCGAGTCATTAAATTGTCCACACCCTCTTTGGGACTTCTGTTTCAATTTAAACTCCTCAACCCAGCTTCCTCCTATTCTTCACGCATCATGATCCAAGATATGTCGCAGGGTTTTAGGAAGATGGACACAGATCAATGGGAGTTTGCGAACCGAAGTTTTCAGGAAGGAAAGAAGCACTTGCTGAAGAACATAAGGAGGAGACGCAAACTCAGCCCGAAAACATTGAGTCGCACTGTTGCTTCGGATTACCCGGAGGCTGGAAAGGAAGCTGAACTTGAAATGCTTAAGAAGGACCAGGAAGCATTGAAGACCGAGATCCTGAAACTAAGAGAAGAGAGGGAGCACTCGCAGCATGAGATCAATCAGGTCGCCGAGCGGATTCGCTATGCTGAGTGCAGGTGTCGGCAAATATTCCTCCTCCTCTCCAAAGCAACCGAAAGCCCGAACTTCGTCCATTTAATCCAAGAGAGGAGGCAGAAGAGAGAATTAGAGGCTTGTGAATCGAGCGAGAAGAGCAAATTGCTTAGTCTCGATAGCGAAGCCACCAAATGCTTGCTCGAAGTAATGGATCACAAGATTCAAAGCCCGAACGTTGATTGCCCAAGAGTTGGCGATGATCCGGGACAGATGGAGTCTTGGCCGAACAATGTCGCGCCAGTGGATTTTCAGACCGTTCAGATGCACGACCCATGGCCTCCTCCTATAGGTGGCGGAGATTTCAGTGCTGTGCAGGGTCAGACACCTGATCAGAAGGCCGGAGCTAGTCCGTCAGATTTGCCTTCGGTTTTCCATGAGATGTCGGAGAAGCTCCTCGGAGACAACGTGGTCATGGGCGATGATGCGATGGATGTAGAAGCAGAAGAACTGGCAATGGATGACACAGGAATCTATCTTGAGCTGGAGGATCTGATCGGGAATTCCTGTGGTTGGAGTGATTACACAAGTGAGCTGTGGGAGCAAGCAGTGGGACTGACGCCCTAAAATTTCCATGCTGCTGCTTCTGCTCTGTTCTCTCTTATATGATGCTGCTATGACCCAGATCGCATAATGCAGCCTCTGCATAATTAGAGGGAGTATCCGAACTGAAGGGACTGAATCCAACCAATAAACTTGTTTTTTATTTTATTTTATGTGTCAAAGGTGCTCATACTTGGTCTATATGTTGTAGTTTCTTTCCTTTGTCTCCACTGTAAGAAAGTGCTCTTGGTGTTCTTTTTTCTCTCAGTCTGCACTAAGCCATTTTTTTTTTCTGTAACCAGTTTTATATAAGATAAGCATTTGTGGTGAGTTAGTATCGCCAAAAATCCCAAACTAGTAATTGGATCATTTTTTTTTTCAAATTATTTGTTTTTCCTGTCTCAAGAAAACTTTAAATTGATATTTCCGTACCACATTAATTTCAAATTAATTTTCACGTCATAAAAAGTAATGCGGAAACACATCATAGGTCATGACGTCGTCACAAGGATTTAAGATCCGAAGAAAATGAATCGAGACTGTGGGGGCCGAGGTTCCGTCTCTATCATTTGACGAAATACGCAGCAGGTTCGAACTGAATGAGTGGGCCGATTCGCCCTTAAAAGAGACCTTTGACGACCGAGGTTAAGACAGGTGTTCTGCTAAAAAGTCTGCCTCTGACGACCGAGGTTAAGACAGGTGTTCTGCTAAAAAGTCTGCCTCTGACGACCGAGGTTAAGACAGGTGTTCTGCTAAAAAGTCTGCCTCGAGAGACTTTCATCTGACATTCGATGCGCCCTTTGAACACATGAATTGCTCGATGATGCTGTTGGTTCGTACTAGATTAGGACGAGATCTTACTGGAAAGATAGAGCCGGAGAGGCAGACAACTGGACGCAAAACGACGAATGCACCGGCTCCCGCCATCCTTCGGAAAAAGGGGGGTCGCTCCCTGATGTCGTCTTATTCCAAGGGCGAAGTCCTGGGTCAACATTGGCAATTTGCAGCCAACTTCTCTGCGCCTCTTTGCCCTTCTTCAATGGATCCTTCCTAGGTGATCCACGTGCTTTTCGAGTCAGTATGGACTCCATCTATTGATAATGAATTGGGTTCACACTGAAAAAAAAAATCCTAAATTAATTAATTCATATCAAATTTATTTCAAATTAATTTTCTCGATTCATAAAGATGCATTTAGAAAATGTGTACAAGATCCCCTGTCAAGGGAATGAACCAGTTCTATTCAAAACACCACAAGAATGGAGATCAAGTTCTCTAAAACTATAATATGGGAAAGAGGAGTAGCTGCGGCAAGCTTAAAATTCAAGTCCGCGCACTTAAAATATTCTGTCAAGAAGACAAACTTTAAGGGAAGAGGATGTAAAGATGAAAATATTTTCCTTGGAAACTTCTAGTTATCTCGTCTATTGCACCAATTTTATATAATGATAACTTGCGGAGAATCATTTCTAATGAAGTAACTTAACTTAACTTCTGTTAAAATCTATTAATTTTCTCTCTTTCAAACTGGAGTTTGAGACACAAGAACTAGTGAAGTTAAGTTACTTCATTAGAAACAATTCTCTACAAGTTAGCATTATACAAAATCGATGAGGAAAATTGTTGGAAAAGTCATAAACCTATTACTTGTGCTAATTTAGTCCTAAACCTATTTATTAGTGCCTATTTAGTCACTAATCTTTTGACCTAATGCCAATTGAGTCTTTTTAGACTAATTTTGGCTAGATATTGCTGATGTGGATGCTGGCCAACCTACATAACACAAGAGACCAGCTCTAATGTAGATAACTTTTAATAATATTTTAATAAATTTTCAAATATTTTTATTTAATTTTCAAAAGGTCTAGTGTTTAGAACTTTTCGACACTTTTCCTTATCGATTTTATAAAATGCTAACTTGTAGAGAATCGTTTCTAAAAATCTATTAATTTTCTCTCTACCAAAGTGGGGTCTTTGACACAAAATTACTAAAAAGTCTAGGAAAATACAAATTGCTTATAAGAGCAAGTTTGCTTTCATGATTGTGAAAATTATTTTTATTATAACACCCAGGTAACTTTTAAGTAGCTTTCGATGTAGGAACGACACAAATTGTAGCTTTTCATTTACCATAACATCCATATGTCACCACTAATTTTATTTCAAATCGAAGTAACTTTTTTATACAAAGTAAATCTCGGCATAGAAAGTAATTATATGTAACATGGTGAGAAACTTTCTAGTCACTCGTAACATTACTTTCTATAAGAAGTAATAACTTTTATGTGCTTAGTAATTTTTATAATGCTTGCTAATTTTTAATATTGAAAAGCATGAAAAACTAATATGGATAGTAAATGTCCATTTATTCAGAAAAATAAAAATATTTTTTATTTTAGAAACATATAAAGTTTTAGGGAAAATTCCAAATAAGTACCCAAAATAAGTACCCAAAGTGTCATTATTTTTTCAAATAAGAGCTTGAAGTGGACCTTATTTCAAATAAGGGCCTAAAATGCTCATATCAATATCAAAGAATGACCTGAAGTTGTTATAGTCATTTCAAATAAGGGCCTAGCCCCGCCGACTTGCCATCCAACAAAAACTTCCGACCAATTATGGGTATTTTCGTCCAAATACAAATTAAATTAAATTAGATTAGATTATAAATTAAAAAAGTAAAAGAAGAAAGGAAAAAAAAAAAAAAAGAGAAAACACCGGCGGGAGGGTTCCCTCTCGCTTTGGCCGCGCCCCCCATCACCGGCGGGACGACGGTGAAGGCCGACAAGGTCGTTGGCTCCTGGGTGAGGGCCGGTCGGCCAAGCCGGCGACCCCCGACCAACCCTCACTAGAGGTGAGAGGGGTGGCAACCCTCTTCCAAATCTAGGCGAGGGTCGCCCACCCTTGCCCAATTTGGGTGCGGGTTGCTAGCCATCATGCAGCCCGTCGAGCCTCACCTCTAGTTGGCTAAGGTCGCTAGCCCTCCTTGAGATGCCAATGACCTTGCCGCCTTCGCCGTCACCCCACCGATGATGGGGTAGCGACCACAAGCGAGGGAGCGCCCTCGCGCCCGTGTTTATATATATAGTTTTTTTTTTTTTTTGAAAAGAAAAAAAAAAAAAAAAATTAAAACAAAATAAAAAGACAAAATTGCCCTTTACATTTAGTGAATTCATGCCCTTCTTTAAAACTGATATTTATACTTGAGGACCTTATCTAAAATAAGGTTTACTTCAGGCTCTTATTTGAGAAAATAAGGGCAAGGCTATTATTTTAAATAATGTCCATTTCATGCTCTTGTTTGAGAAAATGAGTGCATTTCAAGACTTTATTTGGAATTTTCCCGATTATTGATTAGTAATTATTATGTACCACGTCTCTCATCTTGAGCTGTTCGCCAGCGCAGCCATGGCGGGCTTTGAATCAACCCATTTTAGTCCAATCGGCGAGGCCATTCCTGCGATCCAATCGCTGTCTGGGTGGAAGGAGGTCGCTCCTTCGTTCTCCCATCGCTCATGTCGAGGCCAAGCCTGAGCCTAAGCCTAAGCCTAAGCCGAAAGGACTTCGGTGACGTTCCGCCTTTATCCTTCTCCCCCGGCCACCCGTATGGATACGATGCATTCCTGAGCTTCCCAAGCAAGGACATGAGCAAGACCATCGGGGGATCGTCGCTTTCATGGACGACAAGGAGCTCGGGAAGGGCAAAGAGATCACGCCAGCACTCTTGGAGCCATCAGGGAGTCGAGGATCTTGATTGTCATGTTCTCGGAGGTCTACGTGTCCTCCGGCTGGTGCTTGGACGAGCTGGTGAGAATCCTCGAGGGTAGGCATATAATGAGGCAAATCGTGTCGCCGGTGTTCTACAAGATGGATCCGTCGGACGTGAGGATGCAGAAGGGGAGGTACGGACAAGCCCTAATCGATCACGAGGAGAGGTTGAAGTCAAACGGCGGCGATTTGGAGAAGGTGAAGCTGTGGAGAGAAGAACTTACCAAAGCAGCTTGTTGCGAAATATGGACAAGCGAATCGGATAAAATTAGTTAGAAGGAAGGAAAGGGAATCGGACACCGGATTTACGTGATGTGGTTCGAATATCGGAACTTACGTCCACGGGGAGCGCAGTATGGAATTCCAACTATAGAAACAAGTGATACACTGGAGATTACAATCACTTGAGTGCTCAAATACACTCTCAATGTTTTCTAGTCCCAAATTACATCCAATAACTCACACAGTATTTAGTCCTCACAATTTCTAGTGAAAGCTCACTCAAGGAATTAAATAAATTCTACTCACAAGAATTTAACTGGCTAAAAATACTCGATGTAATTATTACAAGAAAAATTTCTCTTTGCCGAGAGGTTCTGCCTTTTCTCCAGGAAGGCTCCCACGACTTCTCTCGTCCTGCTTTTATAAGAGAAACAAGACAAAATTCGTTGGCATGCATGCATGCATTTAATGAGGTAGAAAATTTCTCTTATTTGTCTTTTGCGGTCCTCCTTTTATAGGAGAAACAAGATAAAAAATGTGAACTTATTCAGGCGCCCACAATCGGCACCGACGTCCACCAAAATTCGTTGGCATGCATGCATGCATTTAATGAGGTAGAAAACACGTGCCCATAATCTTTGAAGATAATAAAAAAAAAAGGTTGGGCCGCCGTCTTCCAAGATCATGTCCATGACGTTCAACTCCTTTAATTAATGATTTACCCTTTCTTTCCTTTTGCCGGCTTCAGCTAGATGAAATAGCAAAGGAAAGAAACAAGGAGTTAATGAAAGAAGACAAAACAAGCCCACAACTTTTTTATTTTGGCCTTAGTCTTCAACGTCCATTTATTGCCATACACGCACATCCATGTGCATTAAATTAAAGAGGAAGAGAAAATGGACTTGGGAGGCGTGCACATCTTTGACAAATATACACATGTCAACGTGGCAAATGAGAAGGGCCTATAGAACGCGACACATGTCGCGGTGGGCCCAAATTGTCAGGTGAACTCTTCTCTCTCTTCTTTCCACTCTCTCTCTCCTCTCTGCACGCACTTTCTACCTCATGCACGTTCTCTCTCCTCTCTCTTCTCTGTCCCCATTTCTCTCTCTCTCTCTCTCTCTCTCTCTCTCTGGCGTCCTTGCACGCTCTCTCTTTCTCTCTCTCTCTCTCTCTCTCTCTCTCTCTCTCCTCTCTTCTCTCTTCCCAGCACACTCTCTCTTCGCCGGCGCGGACGACCAACCGACCACCTCAACCTCCACAGCGAGCACCTCCTCTGGCATGTTCGGGAAGGTGCACGAGTGCTCGATCTGCCACAAGAGCTTCCCCAACGGCCAAGCTCTCGGCGGGCACAAGCGGTGCCACAACAAGGCCCTCACACCTGCCTCCTCGGCCACCGCCATCACCGCCGCCTTGATTGCCAACGAGGTGAGCATCTCGGAGGGCGTGGGGTCCACTCACACGCAGAGCTAGGGGCAAGTTTGATCTGAACATCCCGGCACTCCCGGAGTTCTCCACCTGGTTTGTGGTCTCCGGAAGCTACATCCCTTCAAGAAGCCTCGATTCCTAGCGTCGATGAAGACAAAAGCAGCCTAAAATGGGTCAGATAAAAAATGCACAAAAACCCACACACAAAAATAAAAAACCAGCGATTGGAATCGAAACGGGAAATCGATCGAGTTTTAGATAGGAATAGAGACGATTGTTTTTGTTCATCTCTTTGTTTGTTGGGTGATGCTAGGGTTCTTTTTGATGGAGAGAGGGAGGTGTACAGGGGAGAGAGGAGAGAAAGGAGAGAGAATGTGCATGAGACAGGAGAGAGAAATGGGACAGAAGAAGAGAGAGAAAAGTGGGGCTAGAGAAGAGAGGAGAGAGAGAGCGCGTGCAGTGAGGAGAGAGAGAGGACAGAAGAGAGAAGAGTTCGCCTGACAATTTGAGCCCACCGCGACACGTGTTGCATTCCCAAAGCTCCTCTTATTTGCCACGCTGGTAAATGAGACGTACCTAATATTTTCTCAATATGCATAGGGCTTTCATGCTTTGCTTCTTCATTGTCAATTTACGACAAACTTTGATTAATGATTTACCCTTTCTTTCCTTTTGCCGGCTTCAACTGGATGAAATAGCAAAGGAAAGAAACAAGGAGTTAATGAAAGAAGACAAAACAAGCCCACAACTTTTTACTTTGGCCTTAGTCTTCAACGTCCATTTATGGCCATGCATGCACATCCATGTGCATGCAATTAAAGAGGAAGAGAAAATGGACTTGGGAGGCGTGCCCATCTTTGACAAATATACACTTGTGCAGGAGAAAATATTAGGTACGTTGTTGACACCTAAATTTTTGCCCAAAAATCATTTTCAAAACATGAAAACTTTTTTTAGACAAAAATATTTCATGTCAAATTCTTACATATAAATTATCTAGGTGTTTAGTATGGTTTTTTTTTTTTTAATGGAAGATATTCTTCCTAAAAAATATATAAAAAATAATAAATAAATAAAAAAGAGAACAAAAAAAGAAGCAAGTTGGGGCCAATGATCTAAATGTGACTAGCCAAGCATAGGAGGTCAGATTGGATTAAAATGGCAAGTTGGGGCCAAAATGCAATTTCCAAAAGTTGAGGGACCAATTCGCAAATTTTGCAAAATTTCGCCCGAGCCCTTAAATCATCATCTTGGCCCCAAATTGAGTTGAAATTGAACTTGGGTCAGGTCTAATTAATCGAATCGGGCAAAAATGACCAAATTGCGTTGAATTGGGCATTCTTGGGCAAGAAAATAGCCAACTTTAAGGGACTCTCTTGCAAAATTGGGTTGAGACAATTGCGAAAAATGGTCAAGATCTTAAACTACTATACATAAGCTTGCTAATTGATCAAAAATCGCAGCCAAATTGATGGATTAAAGCACTCAAACCAGCTACAAAAACCCAGCCCACGGTTAAGTCTTAATTCGGAGCTGCTAAGTAAGCATATTGGTGGCCCCACCATATCCTACTCAGCTGCCCAATCATCTTGATCTTTACACGCGATGGAAGACCATAATTGGTAGTGCAAGTGGACAAAAATTGGCCAGGGATAAGCTGCTGAAGGCACGGGAAAATCGTAGCAAAATCCGCACACTCAACAGCTGCAAAAGTTGAAAAAAATTGGCTTAGTCAGAAAGTTGGTGAATTAGCTCAGTTGGCTGGCTTGGTAGGTGGACAAAAGACCGACAAAAAATTCTTTAATTCATGGGATAAGATGACTAAAGCAAGCTCTTTAGGGCATGAAAGGTAGAAGACAAGAGAGAGAAGAGAGAGCTCACGGTTGTCTCCCAAAGAGGCCCTCGGAAGGAACTCTAGAGAAAGCAAAACCCAGAAATTCCAGGCCGACCTTGGGAGAGAAAAGTGAAATCTCACAAACTTACGGGCAAAATTAGCCAAAGAGTGAAACTTCACTTAAATATCTTTCCAACCATAGGTCGTACGTCCCAAATGGAGATTGGGAAGGCCTCCTAAAGCCCCCCGAAATAGTACCCTCCTGGCGGACCAAGAAAGTCTGAATTTTTTTTTTAAGTGTTGAGCCCGATTGGTCACTAGTAAGGGAAAGCGAGTGTTTTTGAGAAAATTAAGAGACAAATGAGGAAAATCATGACTTGTACCCCAAACTATAATACATGCAATTTGGTTTTGTGTTAAGTTTTCCAACAAAAGAGGTCCTACTTTTAGAGGTCAACAAAAACCTTTGTTGTCAGTTTTTTTCTCTGCAGATCTCATTTTCCAATTTGAAGGAACCAACTTCCACGTGCTTCCGGAGGACAATTTCTTGATTTCCTTGGCCAAGAGTCACTTGCAAAAGAAACTAGGAAGCAAGGTAAGCATCCTAGATGTATTTTTGTTTGAGTTTGAACATGTTTTGATCATGAAAATTAAGAGGAAAATCAATCCGGAAAACTGATTTCTGAGGTTGAAATTTTTCTAAGTGTTTAAAACCTCTTCAATAGCCCTACATGCTTGACTTGCTACTCCCCTTTGCATACGTTTTTTTGTCTTCATGAACTTAATGAATGTTGTATGAGAGTACAAATGATGCTGAGGTTTGCTTGGTTTGGTCTTTAAATCCCCGTGTCAACTATGAGATCATCTAAAACTTTGGCCAAAAATCAAGCCTATCCACATTAATTCATGGTTGGACAGTGTGGACTTTGCATGTGTTCTTCTTGGAGATGTCGTTTTGATGTGTTCGGTTGGTCATTCTTTATGATGTTTATTGCATTTGAAAGTTCATGTTACCTACTTTCACTCGAGTCAAGTAATGTTTCCCTTAGATCTCATATGTGATGAGTGTCGGGGCTTGAATATGGGCATGCAACCTATTTGCTTGACTTGGGTTCAAACCCAAATTTGCAAAATCAGCTCAAACCCGCATATTTGAGGACGATTTCAGCTTAGTTTTTGTGTGTTTTAAGCTATGATTTTTATTTAATATCGCTCTTTGCATGTTATAGTATAACCTTGATACTTTAGTTCCACATGAGATTGCTTATGGATTGAGATTGAATGCTGCAAACATGGCCCGGAGAAGCTGTTTTGGGGTGATTTGTGCACGCCAAGTGTTCGACAAATGCACAAACCAAGTTTCAATTTTGAAACGGTCGATTTGAGCTCGGTTCTTGTTATATTCATGTACTGGGCAGTTCCATACTAGTATAAATCAGCATATATCGGTATAGGGAATTATTTAAAAAAAATTAAAAAAATTAAAAAAATTAAAATTTCAAAAAAAATTATAAAAATAATGAATGGAATCAAATTATGATAGAAATGACATCTATGAAATTTTCCTAATTTTAAAAGGTCATGTTCCTAATTTAATACTATTTTGGTATTTTATAACCATTTTTGTAAATAATCCACTTTGCGTAGATTAAAATTATTTAAAGTAATTTCATGTATATAGAGTAATTTCATGCATATTTTAATTCTCATTTCGCTCATGGGGGTCTTGTCTTGGGGCGTGATAATAAAGCCATCTAATATTATTTGCCCGACTTGTATCGGGTTTTCCTTTGCCGCATTTATTTTCAAGTCATTTCAATTTCTTTGATGTTTACTTACGCACCGCTTTTCATTAATTTGAGTGTAAATTTCTCTTCTAAATTATGTTAGGATTAGTCTAGACATTAAGGAAAACAAACCTACAAAAACATTTGTATGGACGCTTAGCGGTTTTATAATGATTATAATTGGTAATCAAGATTGTGTGGCCATTTAGATAAACAACCTTCCAAGTTAGTGGTACCGCAAAAGCGCTAATAGAAACATTGACGTAAACAAGTCCCCGTTCCTAGAAATCTCTGGTTGCATAGGAATCGAAACAACACTCCCGTGTCTTTATTGGTTTCTAGCCGACCCCAATAGGCTAGTGGCAACTCCTAGAAATACATAGGTTGTTAAGAACTGAAATACGATATCCAATGTCGCGTAAGGTATGGGCTTGGGAGAGCTCATGTCTGATCCAGGGCCGTTGGTCCGTCTCTTTAGGCAAATACCCTTAAACCTTCTTTCTTTTCCCTTGGATGGAATAAGAAGAGCTTTGGGAATGCGACACGTGTCGCGGTGAGCCCAAATTGTCAGGTGAACCCTTCTCTCTCTTCTATCCTCTCTCTCTCTCTCTCTCACTGCACACGCTCTCTCTCTCTCTCTCTCTCTCTTGCCTCCTGCGCTCTCTCTCCTCTCTCTTCTCTAGCCCCACTTTTCTCTCTCTTCTTCTGTCCCATTTCTCTCTCCTGCCTCATGCACGTTCTCTCTCCTTTCTCTCCTCTCTCCCCTGTACACCTCCCTCTCTCCATCAAAAAGAACCCCAGCATCACCCAACAAACAAAGAGACGAACAAAAACAATTGTCTCTATTCCTATCTAAAACTTGATCGATTTCCCGTTTCGATTCCAATCGCTGGTTTTTTTTTTCTTTTGTAGGTTTTTGTGCATTTTCGATTTGACCCATTTTAGGCCGCTTTTGTCTTCATCAACACTAGGAATCGAGGCTTCTTGGAGGGGTGTAGCTGCCGGAGACCACGAACTAGGTGGAGAACTCTGGGAGTGCCAGGATGTTTGGATCGAACTTGCCCCTGGCTCTGCGTGTGAGTGGACCCCACGCCCTCCAAGATGCTCACCCCGTTGGTAGTCAAGGTGGCGGTGACGGCGGCGGCCGAGGAGGCAAGAGTGAGGGCCTTGTTGTGGCACCACTTTTGCCCGCCGAGAGCTTGGCCGGTGGGGAAGCTCTTGTGGTAGATCGAGCACTCGTGCAACTTCCCAGACATGCTAGAGGAGGTGCTCGCCGTGGAGGTTGAGGTGGTCGGTTGGTCGTCCGCGCCGGCGAAGAGAGAGTGTGCTTTGTGAAGAGAGAAGAGAGAGGAGAGAGAGAGAGAGAGAGAGAGAGAGAGAGAGAGAGAGAGAGAAAAATGGGGAGAGAGGAGAGAGATGGGGAGAGAGGAGAGAGAGAGAGAGAGAGTGAGAGAGAGAGAGAGAGAGATGGGGACAGAGAAGAGAGAGGAGAGAGAATGTGCAGGAGGTAGAAAGCGCGTGCAGAGAGGAGAGAGAAGAGTTAACCTGACAATTTGGGCCCACCGCGACATGTGTCACGTTCTAGAGGCCCTTCTCATTTGTCATGTTGACAAATGTGACGTACCTAATATTTTCTTAATGTGTAGAGGGCCTTCATGCTTTGCTTCTTCATTGTCAATTTGCGCCAAACTTTGATTAATGATTTACCCTTTCTTTCCTTTTGCCAGCTTCAGCTGGATGAAATAGCAAAGGAAATAAACAAGAAGTTAATAAAAGAAGACAAAACAAGCCCACAACTTTTTACTTTGGCCTTAGTCTTCAATGTCCATTTATGGCCATGCACGCACATCCATGTGCATGCAATTAAAGAGGAAGAGAAAATGGACTTGGGAGGCGTGCACATCTTTGACAAATATACACATGTGCAGGAGAAAATCTTAAGTACGTCTCATTTATCAGTGTGGCAAATAAGAAGAGCTTTGAAAATGCGACACGTGTCGCGGTGAGCCCAAATTGTTAGGCAAACTCTTCTCTCTCTTCTATCCTCTCTCTCTCCTCACTGCATGCGCTCTCTCTCTCTCCTGCCTCATGCGCTCTCTCTCTCCTCTCTCTTCTCTAGCCCCACTTTTCTCTCTCTTCTTCTGTCCTATTTCTCTCCTTTGCCTCATGCACGTTCTCTCTCCTTTCTCTCCTCTCTCCCCCGTACCCCCTCCCTCCATAAAAAAGAACCCCAGCATCACCCAACAAACAAATAGACGAACAAAAACAATCGTCTCTATTCCTATCTAAAACTCGATCGATTTCCTGTTTCGATTCCAATTACTGGTTTTTTTTTTGTGGGTTTCTGTGCATTTTCGATCTGACCCATTTTAGGCCGCTTTTGTCATCATCGACGCTAGGAATCGAGGCTTCTTGGAGGGGTGTAGTTGCCGGAGACCGCAAACCAGGTGGAGAACTCCAGGAGTGCCTAGATGTTCAGATCGAATTTGCCCCTGGCTCTGCGTGTGAGTGGACCCCACGCCCTCCGAGATGCTCACCCTGTTGGCAATCAAGGCAGCGGTGACAATGGTGGCCGAGGAGGCAGGAGTGAGGGCCTTGTTATCGTCGTCATGCTCGTGGCGAGCAGCATCAGAGGAAGTGATGAGGCCAATGGAGGGGCTGGGGGAGGTGGGTCTGACGCCGTTCCTAAGGAAGACGTATGAGATGGTGTCGGACCCTGGATCGGACCCGGTGGTGTCGTGGGGTTCGAGCCGAGACAGCTTCATGGTGTGGGACCAGCACGAGTTCTCAAAGCAGGTCCTACCTCTATACTTCAAGCACTCCAACTTCTCTAGCTTCATCAGGCAGCTCAACATTTACGTGGTTACTCCCCTTAAACGGGATTGTGTTTTCTTGTCCATGTCTTTTGCTTGAAACTTTCTCCATAGGTAAGAGCAAACTACTTGTGTAGATGTGTCCTTTGGTTTAACTCTGTTTCGGTGCTTTTTTTTTTTTTTTTTTTTTTATGTCGTCTAGAGTGTGATCCTCTTGGAGCATCCAACTACTCTTCATTGTCCCAGCGGAGAGTCCCCGGGGCGTAGAGGCTAGGATCCAAGGGCTTCCACTCGCAACGATTTGCTCAGGTTGTTGAGATTCAACTTGACCCACTTGGTCGATTGTTAGTTGTGCTTTACCCTAGTTTAGGGCACGAGGAACGAAGGAATCTGAAATGGCGGGTGAGATACGCAGATTCTATATGAAATCTCATGAAATCGGTGGCCTGTCATCATATTCTAGTGATAATGCTTTAGACGGTAATTTGTAGAAACTATCATGTCAACCCTATGTCACGACCTCTCTTTTTCCGTCCGGGGGAAAAGGAAGAGGTTTAGGGGTATCTACCTAAAGAGGCGAACCAACGGCCCTAGATTAGGCGCGGGCTCTCCTAAGCCCATACCTCGCGCGACGTTGGATTTCGTATTTCATTTCTTAACAACCTATGTATTTCTAGGAGTCGCCACTAGCCTAGTGGGGTCGGCTAGAAACCAGTCAAAACATGGGAGTGTTGTCTCGATTTCTACGCAACCAGAGATTTCTAGGAATGGGGACTTGTTTACGCCAATGTTTCTATTAGTGCCCTTGCGATACCACTAACTTAGAAGGTTGTTTATCTAAATGGCCACACAATCTTGATTACCAATTATAATCTTTATGAAACCACTAAGTGTCCATGCAAATGTTTTTTTAAAGGTTTTTTTAATGTCTAGACTAATTCTATAATACTTTAGAAAAGAAATTTACACTCAAATTATTGAAAAGCGGTGCGGTAAATAAACATCCAAGAAATTGAAATGACTTGAAAGTAATGCGGAAAAGAAAGACCTGATACAAGTCGGGCAAATAATATTACATGGCCTTATTATCACGCCCTAGGATAAGACCCCCATGAGCAAAATGAGAATTCAAATATGCATCAAATTACTCTATATACATGAAATTATTCTAAATAATTTTAATCTACGCAAAATGGATTATTTACAAAAATGGTTATAAAATACCAAAATAGCATTAAATTAGGAAAATGACCTTTTGAAATTAGGAAAATTTCATAGATGTCATTTCTATCATAATTTGGTACCATCCATAATTTTTATAATTTTTTTGAAATTTTCATATTTTTTTCATTTTTTAAATTTTTATTTAAAAATAATTCCCTAAACCGATATATGATGATTTATACTAATATGGAACTGCCTAGTTCATGAATATAACAAGAACCAAGCTCAAATCGACCGTTTCAAGATCGAAACTAGGTTTGCGCATTTCACCGAACATTTGGCGTGCATCAAATCACCCCAAACTAGCTTCCTCGGGCCATGTTTACGGCCTTCAATCTCAACCCATAAGCAATCTCACGTGGAACTAAAGTATCAAGATTATATTACCACATGCAAGGAGCAAGATTAGATAGAAATCATAGCTTAAAACACAAAATAACTAAGTTGAAATCAGTCTCAAATATACGGGTTTGAGCTGATTTTGCAAATCTGGGTTTGAACCCAAGTCAAGCAAACAAGTTGTATGCCCATATTCAAGCCCCGACACTCATCACATACGAGATCTAAAGAAAACATTACTTGATCCAAGTGAAAGTAGGTAACATAAGCTTTCAAATGTAATGAACATCACAGAGAATGACCAACCGAATACATAAAAAACGACCTCTCCAAGAAGTACACATGCCAAACTCTTGAAGAGATTTCAACACTAAGAAAATTCCAACCTCAAAATCAATTTTTTGGATTAGTTTTCCTCTTGATTTTTCACTAGTAAAACATGTTCAAACTCGAACAAAAATACATCTAGGTTGCTTACCTTGCTTCCTAGTTTCTTTTGCAAGTGATTCTTGGCCGAGGAAACCAAGAAATTATCCTCGGGGGGCACGTGGAAGTTGCGCCTTCAAACTAGAAATGAGATCTGCAGAAAAAAGAACTGACAACGAAGGTTTTAGTTGACCTCCAAAATTAGACTTTAGGATCTCTTTTGTTGGAAAAATTAATACTGAACCAAACTATAGTATTCTTGTTTGGCTTACAAGTCATAGACTTCCTCATTTATCTCTCAATTTTCTCAAAAACACTCGCTTTCCCTCACTCATGACCAACCGAGCTCGACACTTAGAAAAATTTTTGGACTTTCTTGGCCCGCCAGGAGGGTACTGTTTTGGGGAGCTTTAAGAGGCCTTCCCTATCTCCATTTGGGACGTACGACCTATGGTTGGAAAGCTCTTTGAGTGAAGTTTCACTCTCTAGTTGAAGATTTTGGCTAATTTTGACCACAAATTTATTAACATTTCACTCATCTCTACCAAGGTTGGTTTGGAATTTTTGGGTTTTTGCTTTTCTGGAGTTGCTTCTAAGGGCCTCTTTAGGGGATGACTGTTAGCTCTCCCTTGTCTCCTACCTGTCATGCCCTAAAAGACCTTGCTTCATTTGTGACATCCCAAATTTTCGATTCAGTTTTCTTCTAATTGAATCGGGCGTTTCTTTGACGTGTCTATAGGGCTATTCTCAGAACTGATCATTCTTGAGATAACTAGACTATCCGGGAAAATTATTAGGAATTTTAAGGCAATAGACTTGAGAATTCGACCAGGAATCGGCTTCTCGACCGTGTCCATCTTTAGAGGCCATTACGGCACAGTTAAAAGTCGATTTGAAATCATAGATAGACTAGATCGACAGTGATGTGTGGCTAATCGTGGATGACACCACTAAATTAGAAAATTCATGTCGATCGGCACTAGACTGATTTTCTTATTGTTTTGGTGCCCCGTGTTCGTATTTGGATCCTCGGGATTTTCACGACAACCGAGAGTCGCCAATGAGTCGAGTGGGTTCATAGTGGCTCGAAGAAAATCGACCACGAGTCAATTGCACTTAAAAATATCCGAAAGTTACCCGATAGGCTAGGTTACGCTACAAACGCATCGAATTGAAATTAACCGCCAATTCGAGTCCAATTTTAGAAATTGAAGTTTCGGCCATGTCACAATAAATTCTAGGAGTGTCGACTGAGTCTCAGAAGATTTTTCGGAGATTCTGAGATTTTTACGGAAAATCGGTTCGGACGCCACGGAAAATCAACAGAAATTCGGATGGGCTAAATTGAAGAAAAGTTGGACTTCCAGGCCGAGCCTTTGAGTGTCAAAGACTTGTAGAGGATTGTGCGGGATTTTTCTTCAGAGAAATTGGACTTCAATTTGGATTTTTGGTAGATTCTTGAGTGAGGAAAAATGCAGAGACGATCAATGAGTGATCAATTGAATTTGTGAGAATCAATTGAGTTGAAATCAAGAGGAATTTGGAACCAATTGTAGCCATCTCTCTCAATTTCGTAACCCCCTTTAGCTGCAAGACGGGGGCAAAGTGAGTCATTTGGAGTGTTTGTGTGGGTGATTGTGAGCCAAGGATTATACTTGGCCAAAATTGAGTCTAAAGAGATAGGCTTGTGGAAAATATCAAGCAAAAAGGGCCCCCACCTCTCCCTCATCCTCTCCATATTGCTGCCGTGGGCTGCTTCCCTTCGATCACTCCCTCTTCGCTCTCTGTCGACTCTGCTTGCAACACCGTTTGACGAAGCCAACTCCTCCATCTCTCCATTTTTCTCGCACGAAGCCAAGAGAGAAGTCGCGCCAGTACACCCATCTCCACGCGTCCGAACTCCAGCTCGTTTGGTCCATCTTCTTGTTGTGTAGCCGCGCGAGTCCACCGAAGCAGCTCCGTGCCCGCATCTCCTCAACTCCGCGCGTCTTCAGCTCTGCCATTTGCTACCAAGTTGGTCAACCATGGGGCATCTCTACCGGTTTGTTGACCCAACAAACGCCCACAGAAGTCCACCGAAGTGAAGTCACACGCGTGCGACGCCAGCCCACTCCTCGGTCTTCCCATCCCTCGCCAGCTGCATCGAAGACCCGCGGCTTCATTTTCTTCATTCGGTCAGCAATCGATCCAACAGAAGCCGTCCGTTGACCGTGCTTCTCTCTCGCTGGCAGCACCGAACGGAGCAGCTCCCCCACAGTTCTTCATCGCCAGCTGCACGCATGCAATCGAGCGGCCCATCAGTCCAAGAACTCTTCAGTCCAATCCGCACGTGGTCTTCTCCAGCAAGCCCATTCTGATTCTCTTCGGCCCAGCCCAACGAAGCCCAGCTTCTTGCCACCGTTTGAAGCCAGCAAAATCTTCAAGCCACGATCAATCCAGCCCATAAGTGCAGCCCATTTTCAATTGAATTCAGCCCAGCTTTTAACAGCAACAGGCCGGCCCAGTCCAGCGGTCAGCCCATCTTGAAGCCCAAGTGAAATTTAGCTGCAAGCCTAGTCGTGAAGCCCAACTTCGATGAGCCCAATTCAGCAGGCCCAAGCCCAAGAGTGGGCCTAGTCCGAAGAAAGAAAAAATCTCAATTGGGCTGAGATTTGTTGGGCCCAAGTCTAAGGCCCGGCCCAAGCCCGCCGGTGTCGTCGAAAGTCCAATTTCGGCCGCCGTTGCGTCACCGTTGCGGTGATTCGGTCTCCGCTTTTACCAAGTGAGTTTTACTCACTAATGCTTTCTTAGTTTACTAATTATACTTAGGGTTGGTTAGATTTAATTAAATGCGATTAGGTGCTTAGATTAATTTAGATAAATTAAATTAGAGACATAATGTTGCATGTTAGGTGGTTAGCAATAGCCATTAGGGAGTAGAAATGCTCTATTATTTATTGAATGTCTCTCGGGATTTTTCTCGACCCGTTTCGGGCTCCAATCAGGCAATACGGGCCTAAATTGGATTTTTAGTATTTATTTATTTATTTTTCGAAATTAATTATTTAATTAATTATTTTTTCCGGAAATTCAACCGGGATGGCCGGTGATCGGAATTTCATGCTGATTATCGTGGTGCAGTCCGTTTATTTATTTGAGTTCTACGTTATATGGAATTGATTTAATTATGAAATTTTACGGTATATTCTTAAGTGATGTGATTTTTATTATTTGATTGAGAAATAGTCGGGTATTGGTTGTCGATATCGAAAGTAAGTTGGTAATCACTTGAGAGAAGATACGTGGGCTCGGTGAATTGGGATATCACCCGGAGATTGCACGTGAGTTCGGTGGTTGAATATGTCATCTTGGCGAAGAGGTCGCCTTAGAGAATGCACGTGGCTCAGAGACTCGGTATGTCCTCCTGGAGAATGCATGTGGCTCGATGACATAGTATGGCATCTAAAAGGGCACATGGGCTGGGTGATTTGATGCATCACTTTGGTGAACGAGTGCCTTAGAGAATGCACGTGACCCCGGGCGCATCGTAAAAGGGCACGTGGGCTCGGTGAATTGATGCATCACTTTGGTGAACTAGTGCGCTTAGAGAATGCACGTGGGCCCAGGGAATTAAGTGAGGCATCTTGGAAGAGACACGTGGGCTCGGTGATTTGATGCATCACTTTGGTGAACTAGTGCCTTAGAGAATGCACGTGTGCTCTATGACATGTAATCGACTAGTTCGATTTGTTAAGAGTAGTTGGGTGCCTATTATGAATTGTACTGATTTGCGGAGGTGGAATGCGAGGCCAAGGTAAGTCCTCGACTTGTGCGTGTTTAGGCAGCCCATAGTGTATTGGCTTACTAATCAAGTCTTAGGGGTAGAACTCGGCGAGACGTGGTCTCATGGTTATTGAATAACCATTTCGGGACCCTGAGGAGGAGCTGAGGAGGAGGAACCTGAGGAGGAGAAAGATTTTTGAAGCAAAAGATGATCCGAAGAGGGATCTTGTATACGACTCGGATGTGGATTGAGATCACATTCCTTTTGTGAACCCTGTCTTAGTATAGATAGGTGTGAGACCTTTATGCTGTAAATAAAAGTGTGGTTGTGAATTTCAATATGAAAAATATGGCCTGCTTTTCTCTCCCATTGTTTTATTGTCTGGGGATTCTTAATTGCTTCCGCATGCGCATAATAAATTGAAAGGGTCGGCGATACATAGTCCTGGGATATCGCACGTTATTAATCGACCAAGGTGAGGGATGGGTGCGTGCCCGAGGATCGGGGCGTGACATCATTCATCTTATCCCCTGAATTAAGGGATTTTTTGTCAGTATTTTGTCCACCTACCAAGCCTGTCAACTGAGCTAGTTCACCAACTTTCTGACGGCCAAAATTTTCAACTTTTGCAGCTATTGAGTGTGTGGATTTGCTGCGATTTTCACGTGCCTTCAGCAGCTTATCCCTAGCTAATTTTTGTCCAATTGTATTACTAATTATGTTCTTCCATCACATGCAAAGATCAAGCTGATTTGGTAGCTAGTAGGATATGGGAGGCCACCAATATGCTTACTTAGCAGCTCCGAATTGAGACTTAACCGTGAGCTGGGTTTTGGTAGCTGGTTTGAGTGCTTTAATCCATCAATTTGGCTGCAGTTTTTTATCAATTAGGAAGCTTATGTATAGTAGTTTAAGATCTTGACCATTTTTTCGCAATTGTCTCCACCCAATTTTGCAAGAGAGTCCTTCAAAGTTGGCCATTTTCTTGCCCAAAAATGCCAAATTCAATGTAATTTGGTCCTTTTTGCCCGATTCGATTAATTAGACTTGACCCAAGTTCAATTTCAACTCAATTGGGGGCCAAGATGATGATTTAAGGCTTATGGCGAAATTTTGCAAAATTTACGAATTGGTCCCTTAACTTTTGAAAATTGCATTTTGGCCCCAACTTGCCATTTTAATTCCAATCTGACCTCCTGGGCTTGGCTAGTCACATTTAGATCATTGGCCCCAACTTGCTTTTTCTTTCTTTCTTTCTTTCTTTTTTTTTTTTATTTATTTTTATTTATTTATATATATATATTCTTTTTAGGAAAAATATCTTATTCTTTTTTAGGAAAAACATCTTCCATTTAAGGGTTCGTTCGTTTCACCGAAAATGGCCCATTTCCGGAAAATATTTTTCATAAAAGTCATTTTCCAGGAAAATGACAATATTTTATGGTGTTCGGCTAAAATCTGTAAATGTTTCGGAAAATATTTTCTAAGACTTCACCACTTAGGCATGCATCACTTATCGACCTATAAATCCATCAAATATAAACTTGCCTTTAAATCCGAGCAGACTTGCTTCATATCTTTGTTTCCTCGTTGTCACCAAACGCTCATCTACTCTTAAAAATGTTCGTATGGATTTTAAATAGAAGCAAAAGAGAAAAGAAGCAAAGCATGTATAGCCCTAATGAGAATCTTCTAGTTGAGTGGCCTGTTCTCCCCCTGCGTCTTTTGTGTTCTAATAAACAAAAGAAAAAAGAAGCAAATCATGTAGAGCCCTTTGCTTGAGCAATGTACAACTGCAGGGTAAAGTAAATAAAGAAAATGATAAGTAAGAGTGCAGAACGTGAGCTTGAGATCAACAAGCTCGAGGTTCGCCTAACAACGGCCGACGACTGGCCAAGAAAGAAGAAGATGGGAAACAAAGAAAAGAAAAAGAAAAAAAAAAAAAAAAAAGAAATAGAAAAGGAAAAGGAAATTAAAAATAATTCGAATTAAAAAGAAAAAAGAAAATTAAAAAATAATTTGAATAAAAAAAAAAAAAAAGAAAAAGAAGAAAGGGGAGGAGGAAGTGAGGCTTTGTAGAGGTGTGAGATAAGAGAGATCAAGTGAAGAAAATGTTTTCCACTTTTCAAAAGTAGATAACATTTTCCTCTAATTTAAAAGACTTTTTTCCTCTCATGGAAAACGTTTTCCCCAAGGAATTCATTTTCCGTGAAACGAATGCCGGAAAATCCGGAAAATGTTTTCCCGGAAATTATTTTCCGCGAAACGAACGGAATGTAAAAAAAACTATACTAAACACCTAGATAATCTATATGCAAGAATTTGACATGAAATATTTTTGTGGAAAAACGAGTTCCCATTTTTCGGAAATGATTTTTAGGTAAAAATTTAGGTGTCAACAGCTGCCCCTCTTTGGAATGGAGCTCAAAGAGATTTCTTTCAAAGATAAGGTGACACCTAAATTTTTTTTTTTTTTTTTTTTTGACAATAGCAAAATGAAAATGCAAGTGATTTAATGTAAAGAGCATGGTTTAGGGATGTACCTATGAATACTTTGAAAAGTGTGGTTTAAGAATATACCTGTGAATACTTTGACAAGTGTGGTTTAAGGATATACCCATAAACCTTGTGGTTTAAGGCAGTCCCACGAACCTTGTGGTTTAAGGCAGACCCACTAACCGTGTGATTTAAGGTAGTCCCACTAACCGTGTGGTTTAATGCAGACCCACTAACCTTGTGGTTTAAGGCAGTCCCACTAACCGTGTGATTTAAGGCAGTCCCACTAACCGTGTGAAATGGCGTGGTTTAAGGATGACTCACTAACCGTGTGGTTTAAGGCAATCCCATTAACCTTGTGAAATGGCATTCCCACTAACCGTGTGGTTTAAGGTAGTCCCACTAACCGTGTGAAATAGTATGGTTTAAGGATGACTCACTAACTGTGTGGTTTAAGGCAGTCCCACTAACCTTGTGGTTTAAGCTAGTCCTACTAACCGTGTGGTTTAAGGTAGACTCACTAACATTGTGGTTTAAGGCAGTCCCACTAACCGTGTGAAATAGCGTGGTTTAAGGATGACTCACTAACCGTGTGGTTTAAGGCAGTCCCATTAACCTTGTGGTTTAAGGCAGTCCCACTAACCTTGTGGTTTAAGGCAGTCCCACTAACCGTGTGATTTAAGGTAGACTCACTAACCTTATGGTTTAAGGCAATCCCACTAACCGTGTGGTTTAAGGCAGTCCCACTAACTAGGGTGAGCATAGTCCAGGTTGGGCTGGTCTACCCCCTAACCCTAGGACCAACCCGCACAGTGCTGGTCCTCAATTTTTGGAACCGAGGACCTATCCTATTGAGCTTAGGACCGAGGACCGGACCGATCCAATGGATTCGGTCCGGTTCCAAGGTTAACCCAGGACCAACCAATAATTTTTTATTTCATTTTTTGTACTCCTTTAAAAAGTGATTGAGGACCGAACTGACTCAATGAGTTCGGTCCAGTTTCAAGGTCAACCCAAGACCAACCAATAATTTTTTATTTTATTTTTTGTACTCCTTGAAAGGGCAACCAAGGACCGTACCGACCCAATGGGTTCGATGATGAGCGAGGTCAACTAAGAAAGGCAAGCGGTGAGAGTCAAGTGGGGTGAGCGTCGAACAGAATGAGCATCGAATGTCGAGCGGGGAACAACAAGCCAAGCGAGCATCGAGCGGTGAGCGGCACGAGTGACCCAAAGCGAGCGAGGCTAGTGTCAAGTGGCGAGCAGAGAAGTTGTTTCTTTCGATTTTGGTAAATTAAAGACTAAGAGGACAAATAAGATAGAAGAGAACGAATACTAGAGGAGGATGCCATAAGGAGCTGTTTATGCATTTTTGGACGCCGTGAGGACTCTTCACAAAAACATTTTCCTCCTTCGTAAATTATGACTATTGACGCCATAAAAGACATTAAAAATCTAAGTTATTAAAGAACAATGTAAAATTACTTGAACTCCTCACTAAAGAGATGTTTAATGTTGTTGACGCCGTTTATTTTAAGGTTTTCTCTACATGAAAAAATTATAAATAATATATTAGATATATATATAGGGTTGGTCCGAGTTGGATCGACTCGGAACTCTCAGGACCAAGGACCAACCCGCACAGTGTTGATCCAGGAATTCTAGGACCAAGGACCGACCCAGTCTCCCTGGGAACTGGACCAGGACCGGCAGGGTTGGGCCGGTCCAGGGTCAGTCCAGGGTTGACCCTAGACCGATGCTCACCCCTACCACTAACCGTGTGAAATGGCGTGGTTTAAGGATGACTCACTAACCATGTGGTTTAAGGCAGTCTTACTAACCTTGTGATTTAGGACAGTCCCACTAACCGTGTGGTTTAAGGTAAACTTATTAACATTGTGGTTTAGGGCAGTCCCACTAACCGTGTGGTTTAAGGCAGTCCCAGTAACCTTGTGATTTAAGGCAGATCCACTAACCTTGTGGTTTAAGGCAGTTCTATTAACCTTGTGATTTAAGGCTTGTGGTTTAAGGTAGTCCCACTAACCGTGTGGTTTAAGGCAGTCTCACTAACCTTGTGGTTTAAGGTAGTCCCACTAATCGTGTGGTTTAAGGCAATTCCACTAGCCTTGTGGTTTAAGGTAGACCCACTAACAATGTGATTTAAGGCAGTCCCTTTAACCTTGTGAAATGGCATGGTTTAAGGCTAACCCATGAACCCTTTGGAATTGCGTGATTTATGGATAACCAAAAACCTCTTGAAAGTGCATGGTTTAAGGCTAACCCATGAACCCTTTAGAATTGCAAGGTTTAAGGATGATCAAAAACCCCTTGAAAATACATGGTTTAAGGCTAACCTATGAACCCTTTGGAATTGCATGGTTTAAGGGTAACTAAGAACCCTTGAAAGTGCATGATTTAAGGCCAACCCATGAACCCTTTAGAATTGCAAGGTTTAAGGATGACCATGAACCTCTTGAAAATTGTGTGGTTTCACTAGAGAAACCTGTCATTCGAGAATATTCTAAAATGGGTACTGCACATCAAATATAATTCATTATAACAAGTATTCTAGTAGCGAAAGCATACTAGATGAGATCAATTTCAACAATGCCATCATAAACAAATATCAAAAGTGTATCGGTAATGAGAAGGCAATGATTGCATAAACAAATCAAACTAATTCCGACCACTTGACAAACTTGTAAAACTATCATCATGCTCGAATGATATCATTAATCATCAAATTCTCTTGGGAGAAAAGTCCTTGTCAAAATGACCTTGACTTCTGAGAAAGGTTTGTTAAGTATGCCTAGCAAGGACCCCTAGTCAGAAAGGGCTTCTCGCATATTCTCAAGAAAATGGCTGTTTGATCCCATCTATTCATGTAGGAAATAAACTGATCATTCAATCTCACTTTTCCAGTGTGCAAGGCTTTGGATCATTCACAATAAGTACACATTGACCTATCTAAAAGGTCTTTTAGAAGGACCGTAGTGTAAGTTTGGTCATGGTTTTAGTAATGGATAAGCATCATTGGCTATGAAATGAATTAATCACTGATCAACATCTTCGCTTGGTTTACAAGTCAAGAAACCTTAAGATGAGATAAGACAACCTTGCTCTCACTTCTTCGAGCGGCATCTTCTTTAGAAAGTCCTTATTTCCACTTTGAATCATCCCAATCTGAAGAGATTTTGGAAATGGGTTATAATGTTGATTCGGGGAAAGGTTCAAAAGGCTTAGAACTTTTTGTTAAAGGGGGGATTTGAGAGTTGGTGATTATCATGGCATCATTACCATATCATCCCTTTTTTTTAAAGCACTCGACTTTTAAAATTCAAATTGTCTCGAAAGTCCTTTGACTAATCATCTTACCATAATGGCTTTTGCATTTGCAATGATTTTATTTTCAATGCAGGCTTCTTCTTCTTTTTTTGCCATTTTTACTTTCATAGAGATATTCCTCTTGATGCAATTGTTTTTCTTCCACTCTCTTTTTTTTTTTTTTTTTTCCGCGCATTGGCCTTGCTTTTACCAAGCACACTACTTTTTCATGCCCCTTAATTTTCATTTGACTTTTGCTCTTTGAACTTTTTGAGCTCTTAGGACTTTTGAGATGCTTTTCATATTCTCATGTAAACACCAATTGCATTGGTAAATCATGTGTCCTACCCCCAATATGGGGAGATAATCACCACTCGGGTTTTAGAAATGAATAGTTATGCTCAATATGGTTTAAGCAATGGGTATCTGTGTTTGGGTGGAGAAATGAATGCTCTTCTTCACCTCGGGATGCTTCAAGTTTCCATAAGAATTCATTTGAAGTGATTACAAAATATTTATGCAAGTGAAAGCAAAGAAACCTTTCTCATCTTTCCTCTCCAAACCTTTCTCATCTTTCCTCTCCATAATTGCCCCATCGTAGGGTGGTTCTTGACAGTAGTATTTTGTAGAAAATTCTTCATATTAAAAGGCTTAAATGGGCTAACTATTGTCACATGTGGTGTATATGATAGAGGAAAGAAATGCCTCTTATCATCTTGATCTATGTACCGCTTATGAATGAATTCATTGACTTTAAACAACACGGGTTTTCTTTTTCGCTCGAATCCCAAAGTGCTTAAAGGACATGTTTGGAAATGGGTTGCCTTTCCTCATCCTAAGTATTTCTCGCTCGGCATGAGTAACATCGCCTTTCATTTTTGTTGAGATCATCTGGGTGGATTAATCACCATAGGGAATTTTGATTCAAAATGAGTGATCTGTCGAGTGGATGGACAATTTAAAGGTAAAGAAGATTTTTGCAAACTTTGTGGAAAACTTTCTTCTTCAATTTCCATTTTTTGTGCTTGTTTCTAGAAAAACACTAAATGTTGTTTTTTTTCAGATGGAAATTCTCCATTTGTTTTCCATTTGATTTTGAGAAGAAGTGTACTTACCTATGCCTTAATAGTCAAACGACCCTATAAAGAACAAAAGGGAATGTGTTAGTACATGAATCTTCAGGGATCGTAAAACTGGAAACGATACAACATTACCCTTGGTCAATTTCACCATTTAGTGGCAAACAACGGAATGAACATATTGTTTTAAGGCTTGAAGAGAATCTCAAGTTTTGGTCTCATTAGTTGAAGTATTTTCTTCCTTTTGCAAAAGTAAGAGATGCAAAAGTTTTTTTTTTTTTTTATTATTATACATTTTATGGCAAACTTGTTGCCGTTTCCAGGGATCGAACCCTGGTCGTTCTCAGACCACTTCATTCCCCATACCACCAAGCCAAAGCGCTGGTAGTGTCCATGGGGCGCTTCCTTTTTTATTTAATTGAACCGGCTCTAGAACGACACATATTTTAAGCCAACTTAGGTGAATTTGACATGTGTTACCTCCACATGCTTGCTTGGTCGATATAGATTATGCTTAAATCAATTTCTCAAGTTTGTTCCTCGAATACCGACGCTTCCTATCAAACAAGGGAACTACGTCAAAAATGAAGTTTAGATGAGGCATTTTGGAAACGATACCGAATTACCATTCTCCTACATCTGACTTTAAATGTCTTGTGTTTCCTCTTCATGTGCCTTTGCTCCTCAGGTGTTAACATTTCCTTGAAGATCTTCCTTTCAAAGATGTTATCGAATTCACTCATTCTAAGTGGACGTCAAAGATGAAAGCAGAGGGGTACTCCTTGTTTCTACATGTGAGGGCATTGCTCCTTGGATGTTTTACTCCATTTATTCCATCAAAATGGATGGTTGGGCCTTAGCATGCCTTCTTGGTATAAGGTGTTGCTCCAGTGATCAATGTGCGCCTTTTCCTATAAGAGATTGGGCATGTTACTTATATTCCAAAATTGAATTGGACTAATTTAGGGACATAACTCCCTTTTTGTATTGAATCAATTGACTTTATTTCATCTTGCTTCACGGGTGAGAGTTGCTCTACTTTGAGTGACTTGCCCCATTTATCAACTGCAAGGAAAGAGAGACATAATATGTTATTTTCATATTCAACGTAATTCATTCTAGGAACAATATACTCCCTTTTACAACATATCTAATGACCGTGTTCCATCTCGTTTACTTGGCTATGGAGAGGGATTTGCTCTTATGATTGACAGCAATTCACTTGGCAAATGTTTATTCCATTTGAATCTTTCCCTTTTTAGAAGTCGGGTGACTCAGGCATTGCGTGCCCCCGATCCACTTTGTGGCCATCTGCCCCAATTAAATTTTCCTACACATATGGAAACAATGTATTATTTCTACTCTTAGGTACATTAGGTTCAGGAACGAAGTACACCCTTTTTCAAAGTCAGGCAATTCAGCATCTCATCGTATCTTTGTGGAGGAAGGGAAGATATTGTCCTTATGGTCGAATGCGTGCCACAGTAAGTTAGATAACTTGTCCATAAGAAGCTCCATTATGTTGGATTGATGAATCTTCGTTTCATTTGAATCCTTCATACTTTACTCAGTTTCCCACGTACCCCTTTTAGGCTAGGTGATCTTTCGCCATTTTTGTTGTGTCAATGCAATTCCCACTTCACAATCTGTAAGCATGGGTGGCTATGCCAGTTTATAAATGAGTTGTTTTGACTTTTAGAATGAACACCCCGTTTTCTTTTAGAGATCGTGTGATTCTGGACCAGGTTATCCTCCCCATGTAGTCTTGTTGCTTGCTAGTAATTTGCCTCACTAAAATCTGCACAAAGTGCATGGACAAGTCATTCCTAAAATAAATTGAATTTAACTTGAAACGATTACCACCTTTTATTCGAGGGCAACATTTGATGATCGACTCTTGTTTGTGTACATCTACATTTTGAAGTGTTGTCTTGTAGACCACCAATAATTATCTCCATAGAGGATTGGATGCCAAGAAACTGTTGGAAGTGTAGGGATTGCAGATGCTTCTTGTTCGCAACCAACGAAGTAGTTTGATGCCAAAGAATGTCTACAGATTTCTTCTTTCACGAAGAATGTCAAATTAATATGAGGTCATCTAGGATGTGGAATTTTCGTGGAAGCCGCTTTCGAAGCAATAGAGATTGCCATTAAGCCAATAAATTTGTGATCTTCGAGGCTTTCACGGTTCTTTTCACACTTAGTCACAATGTTTGAGTGCCGTTTTCGAAGCAATAAAGATTGCTAATAGGCCAGTAGATTTGTGATCTTCGAGGCTTTGACGGTTCTTTTCACACTTAATCACAATGTTTGAATTCATATGCTGCGAAAATATTACTATTGTTCATGGCTCAACCAAATATGCCCATAAATGAGCATGAATCAGTGCATATCATGACTTGCTCTGTTAGGGAAAGGCTCACGCTTTTGTCTTTCCAAAGTAAGTAAATGTCAATCTTGAACAAAACCGTCATTTTGCCTGTTCGACAAAAATGGATGACCAAGTCAGTTGTTGCACAAGAAATCCCTATTGGAACGATTACAACCTTACCATCATCTCACGAATCGACTTGCGAAAGCGATTAAGTGAAGAGATAAAATATTACACAAGTTCTTCTTGAAACTCATTTTCAAACATTTTGAAGCTAAGGCATAAAACTCAGCCCAAAGGGTCCGTTTGAAACACTTCAAATGTTTTAAAGAATATGGCTTTTATGAACTCTAACTTCATTATTCAAAATGTGAGTTGTATGATTTACAAAAGCATTCGATTGGGTCCACAATCAAAACCCAAAATGCAAAACACGGTTTCTAATAGGAATAATGACAAGGATAAAATACGAGAAGCTCTTTCATAGAGGAGCATAATAAGCACAATTCTCATCCTAGCTTTAAATTCCACTGTTGGCATGGTCAAACAAGAGGAGTTCAAGGAGTGGCTATCACGCATGACCTGCAAAAGGAAGATAATGTCAATACATGAATGAAAAATTGATCTTTCAGTAAAACCGCCTCTTACAACAAAATCAAGATGACGATACCTCCTCCATAGTATCCAACTACAAGAATTTGGTATTTCATCAAGATTTTATTAGTAAGAGGAGATTTCATTAAAAGATCGATCCGCGGCTATCAATTGAATGCCTACTCTGTTCCAAAAGTTTCATACACAAATGGGGCATCGATTTTGAAAGATTAATTTGTGGTTTCACTCATGCAAAGGTGAGGTGATTTTTATTTTGAGAAATCAATACACAAAATATGATTTGAAGTTTAATTTCGAAATGTGGCCAAGAAAGAATTTTATTGAAAATTTGGTTTTAATTCTATGCCCCAAAATGTAATCTTGACTTGGAAGAATTTCTATACAAAATGTGACTTTGAGTTTGTAATTGAAAATCTAAACAAAAACATATGTTTTGTAGGGCCAGATTAGAGGTATTTGAAATGTTTATTTATTAAGAATGAGTGCCAGGCCTATATCGCCAAAGGCATTCCATTGATTTCCGCGAATCTCCAATAAATGAAAATTTCAATCCGAAGTGAGCAAGTAAATTGAGAAATCATACTTACAGTGGGTGAAGAGACCTTTTTTTTTTTTTTTTTTCAATCACATAGACACGCGGATGTAAACTTGTAAAGGTGGAATTCTAAAGGCTTAAGGTCCCAATTTTGTTAGATCAAAAGAGTTTTCCCCACTCCGCACTTACGTCGGACAGTTCTCTTTATCATTAATCAAAATGAGCGGGACCAAAAATGGATAACCATGGGTCATTCCCTGCACGAGTTCCATCTTTTGGCACCTCCTATGGGCTTCCTGGTGCGATCGGGGTTTTAGATCGCAGGTTGTGTGTGTAAATGTGTAGTGCTAAGTAAATATAAAGGCACGCACAACAATTGATATCCAAACAACACTTCAATTTCATTCATATAGACATATATTCCTACGCCTCCCTGCAGAAGAAATAAGTTAACAGAAACTCCACCCCTTATTACTCCAAACCTACCAAAACATTGAACACGTTGTTAGCGGACTAACCTTATTTTCCCCGCGACTTTGACACGCACTATCAAATGAAGACCATGTTAGTGAACAACCAACCAAGTTATTATGGCCTAAGTCCTCCAAGGTTTGTAACCAGGTCCCCAGTAGAGTCGCCAAGCTATCGCGACCTCTCTTTGTGACATCCTGAATTTCCAGTTCTGTTTTCAATTGAATGAATCGGGCTTTTCATCGACGCGCCTATAGTTCTTTTCCCTGAACTGATCACTCACGAGATAACTAGTCTATCAGGTGAAGCCGTTAAGGGATTTTAACGCAACAGACTTGAGAATTTAATCAGGAATCGACTGCTCGACCGTGTTAATCTGCAAGAGTCATTACGGCACTGTCAAAATCGATCAGAGATCAGAGATAAGTCAATTCGACTGAGATATGTGATCAGTGTGTGGGTGATTCCACCTAATTGCAAAATTCTCGTCAAACGACACTGGACTGATTGTTCTATCATTTATGTACCCCGTGTCCGTATTTGACTCGAGATTTTCACGACAACCAAGAGTCGCCAATGTGTCGAAGATATACAGTGTGGCTCGAAAATAATCGACCACGGGTCAATTGCACTAAAAATTCCTAAAAGCTACCCGGTAGACTAGGTCACGCTAAAATCGCGCCAAATTAAAATTAACCGCGAATTTGAACCCGATTTCAGAAATTAAAGGTTCTGTCATGTCACGAGTCATTTTAGGAACGTCGACTCATCCTTCAAAGAATTTTCTGCAAACCGCGATTTTTGGCGAAATTTCAAAGTAGGGCCGTTTTTTACCGGAAAAATCAGGGGACCCTTTTTTATCGCGTTTTTAGGATTCAAGTTGGTTCAAGTGTGGACACATTGATTGAATTTATGGGCTCCAATTTGGATTGATTGGAAGAGGAATTGAATGGAATTGAAGAGGGATTGCACAAAATTCGTAGGCCTTGGTGGTGTGAAACTTTTGGACCTCTTGGGAGGCTTGCTTGGGAAGATTTGAGAGAAAGAAAGGGGCTGTGGATAGGGCTGAACATGGTGGGGGCAACACTCAAGTGTTTGGAGACTTTGGAGAGGCATTGAAGGCCTTTGTCCCCTTGACCAGCTGCTGCCCTTCCTTCTCCTTCCTCCTTGTTGTTCTCTCCTTCATTCTTATTGTTTGTGAGCTCAAGAGAACTAGAGGAAGTCAGCCAAGAGCCAACAGCCACCGCCGAGCAGCCCTGCCTCCTGTCCGAGTTCCGCACGCTGCCCGAGCACGCCCGCGAGTCGCGCCCGTCGTTTGCTCTCTCGTGTGCTGTCCGCACGTCCTCGCCACTCACGCCCGTTGCCCTGGCCGCTGTCGCCGTCTACCGGAGCTATTCCAACCACCGTGCGTCGTCGTTGAGCCTCTCCGCCGCTCGTCCAAGCCGCCTGGTCCCACCCTACCGCTTCTAGCCGCCGTAGCCAAGCCGAGCAGCCCCTTCGGTCCTTGGACAGAACCAAAGCGAGCAAGAGCTGTGAAGCTTCAAGGCCCGTCTTAGTTCCCTTCCGAGCCTTGGTTTGTGTCGCCGTGGGCTCGATTGTTGCCCGCCTCCGCGTCGTCGTCACCGTGGACTCATCGAATCGCTAAACCGGTGAGTTTACTTGCTAAACTCAGCTTAGGGAGTTAATGATGCTTAGGGATTGTTTAGATTAGGTTAATTATGGTTTAAGTGGTTAGTTAGAACGTATTAGTGATTTAATTATTCGTTTTTGCATGTTAGGTGATTAGAACAGCTTAATTAGGGACTAGATAAGTTGTACAATTTATCTAGATAGGTTCGGAAATTTTCCAGGCCCGTTTCGATGTTTAATTAAACATTTCCGGCCTAATTTGCTATTTTGGTGATTAATTGTATTTATTTAATTATTTTTGTTATTTATTTAATTATTTAATATTTTCCGAAAATTATATCGGGATAGCCGATGACCGGAATTTCGTGTTGATTGCAATTGTGTGCTCGGTTTATTCAATTGAGTATTAATTTGTGCAAATTGAGTGGTGATTGGAATCTTGGGTATTTATTCCAAAATTGTGGAATTTTGGTATTTTATTGAGAAAATATCGGGCGTCGGTTTATAACGCCAAAAATGATCTGTCAGCTTGTGCGAGCAATAATCTGTATCAGCTTGTGTGAGCAATGATCTAAGTCAGCTTGTGTGAGCAATAGTGTAAGTCAGCTTGTGTGAGCAATGATCTAAGTCTGCTTGTGTGAGCAATGATCTAAGTCAGCTTGTGTGAGCAATAGTGTAAGTCAGCTTGTGTGAGCAATGATCTAAGTCTGCTTGTGTGAGCAATGATCTAAGTCAGCTTGTGTGAGCAATAGTGTATCTCAGCTTGTGAGAGCAATAATATATATCAGCTTGTGCGAGCAACCATCTATCAACTTGTGCGAGCATAAATATACCTCAGCTTGTGTGAGCAGTAATCGAATTGATTGAATTGATAGATGGTATTGAATCATATCGATTGTATCGAATTGAATGGATTGAATGATCGATTGAATTGAATCGATTGGTTGAGATTATGAATTGTACTGACGTGCAGGAAGGAACTGAAGCAAAGTAAGTCCTCTATCTTGTGTGTGCATAGACTGCCTTTAAGCGTATTTCCTTCCTAGTCGGAGTTTAGGGGGTGAACTTGCTGAGACATTGTCTCACCCCGTCGTGGGGTCAACCTTTTCAGGTCCTTAGATGGCGGTTCCTCCAGAACGTTTTGGCCGGCCTATGAGAGTTACCGAGCGGGTTTTTAACTACCCTGATCCCGAAAGTCACTAGGTCTATGAACTTATGATGACCACCGTCTGGGTGAAAGAGGGCCTACCTCAAAGGGCACCTCATCGATTTAGAGCGTGATTTCGCTACGAATCCAATGGTTCAAGGTGGGTCCCCTCCGAGGTTTTGAGATTCCCGCAGTGGTAGTCAATGCCACTCTAGGTGAGAGTGTAGCTGACCCCCCTGATGGTGTGGTGGAGGACCCGACGCCCCCGGAGCCTGTGGAGACCAAAGGATCGGCGAATGTGTCCGGCTAGCTGATCATAGGACAGCTTCGTTTTCTGAGCCGGTCTTTTGTAGACTTTTGTCTTTGGACTAGTCTTGTATATAAACCGGGGTGTTTATAAAAGTGTTTTGGTTGTGAATATGTTTCCTGCTTTTCTATCCCGTGTTGGTTGTTGTCAGGGGTATTAGTTCTCTTCCGCTTGCGCATTAAAACGAATGGGTCGACGACACGTCCTGGGATGTCGCAATTTAATCGACCACCGAGGCTCGAGGATTAGGCGTGACACTCTTTTTCCGTTCGAGGGAAAAGGAAGAGGTTTAGGGGTATCTGCCTAAAGAGGCGGACCAATGGCCCTAGATTAGGCGCGGGCTCTCCCAAGCCCATACCTCGCACGACGTTGGATTTCGTATTTCAGTTCTTAACAACCTATGTATTTCTAGGAGTCGCCACTAGTCTATTGGGGTCGGCTAGAAACCAGTCAAGACATGGGAGTGTTGTCTCGATTCCTACACAACCAGATATTTTTAGGAACGGGGACTTGTTTACACCAATGTTTCTATTAGTGCCCTTGCGGTACCACTAACTTGGAAGGTGTTTATCTAAATGACCACACAATCTTGATTACCAATTATAATCTTTATGAAACCACAGAGTGTCCATGCAAATGTTTTTTTTTTAGGTTTTTTTAATGTCTAGACTAATCTTATCATACTTTAGAAAAGAAATTTACACTCAAATTATTGAAAAGCGGTGCGGTAAATAAACATCCAAGAAATTGAAATAAATTGAAAGTAATGCGGAAAAGAAAGACTCGATACAAGTCGGGCAAATAATATTATAAGGCCTTATTATCACACCCAGGGACAGGACCCCCATGAGCGAAATGAGAATTCAAATATGCATGAAATTACTCTATATGCATGAAATTATTCAAAATAATTTTAATCTACGCAAAATGGATTATTTACAAAAATGGTTATAAAATACCAAAATAGCATTAAATTAGGAAAATGACCTTTTGAAATTAGGAAAATTTCATAGATGTCATTTCTATCATAATTTGGTACCATCCATCATTTTTATAATTTTTTTGAAATTTTCATTTTTTTTTTCATTTTTTAAATTTTTATTTAAAAATAATTCCCTAAACCGATATATGCTGATTTATACTAATATGGAACTGCCCAGTACATGAATATAACAAGAACCGAGCTCAAATCAACCATTTCAAGATCGAAACTTGGTTTGCGCATTTCGTCAAACACTTGGCGTGTATCAAATCACCTCAAACCATTTGGGACATGCGACCTATGGTTGGAAAGCTCTTTGAGTGGAGTTTCACTCTCTAGTTGAAGGTTTTGGCTAATTTTAGCCGCAAGTTTGTGAAAAATTCACTTTTCTCTGCCAAGGTCGGTCTAGAATTTATGGATTTTTGCTTTTCTGGAGTTGCTTCTGAGGGCCTCTTTGGGGGACGACCGTCAGCTCTCCCTTCTCTCCCTTGTCTTCTACCTTTCATGCCTTGAAAGAGCTTGCTTCAATGATCTTATTCCCTGAATTAAAGGATTTTTTGTCAGTCTTTTGTTCACCTACCAAACCTGTTAACTGAGCTAGTTCACCAACTTTCTGAACTGGCCAAAATTTTCAACGTTTGTAGCGGTTGAGTATGCGAATTTTGCTGCAATTTTCACGTGCCTTCAACAGCTTATCCCTAGCCAATATTTGTCCAATTGTACTACTGATTATGTTCTTCCATCACGTGTAAAGATCAAGCTGATTGGGCAGCTGAGTAGGATATGGTGGGGCCACCAATATGCTTACTTAGCAGGTCCGAATTGAGACTTAACCGTGGGCTGAGTTTTGGTAGCTGGTTTGAGTGCTTTAATCCATCAATTTGGCTGCGGTTTTTTTATCAATTAGCAAGTTCATGTATATTAGTTTAAGATCTTGATAATTTTTCGCAATTGTCTCCACCCAATTTTGCAAGAGAGTCCCTCAAAGTTGGCCATTTTCTTGCCCGAAAATGCCCAATTCAATGTAATTTGGTCATTTTTGCCCGATTCGATTAATTAGACTTGACCCAAGTTCAATTTCAACTCAATTGGGGGCCAAGATGATGATTTAAGGCTTATGGCGAAATTTTGCAAAATTTGCGAATTGGTCCCTCAACTTTTGGAAATTGCATTTTGGCCCCAAATTGCCATTTTAATTCAAAACTGATCTCCTAGGCTTGGCTAGTCACATTTAGATCATTGGCCCCAACTTGCTTTCTTTCTTTCTTTCTTTCTTTCTTTTTTTCATTTTTAATTTATATATATATATATTTTAGGAAAAGCATCTTCCATTTAAAAAAAAAAAAACTATACTAAACACCTAGATAATCTATATGCAAGAATTTGATATGAAATATTTTTGTGGAAAAACAAGTTTCCATATTTCGGAAATGAATTTTGGGCAAAAATTTAGGTGTCAACACTCTGACATCAGAACACTCATTAAGATTATCTTCTCACTGATTTGTATTTGAGTTCTTTTCTTAAATGGTAAATTTGAATTTGGATTCAGAAATGCACTACAGCAGTTCCTTTAAAGCTGTTAGTACTATGCATATTGCTGTTTCGATGCTCAATTCTGCACTTTCTAGCTGAAAATGAGTTTCCTTGGCCATCACTTCGTGTCTTTCCGATGTTTTGGTAAAGCATTATGGCACCTCTCTTCTTTTGGGGCGAGACCATTAGTATAATTTCGCACTTTTGTGTTCATATATATGGAGTTGACGGATTGATTTTTGAGTCATTTCATTGTCCATACACTCTTTGTACTGGTTTTTGAATCATGGCAAAGGATCTCTCCTTGACGTGCAATGTGCTCTGCGTATATTGGCCTAATGATAGCCCCTTGTGCGCATCTTCCATTGAAACTTCGTTAGCCTTCATTCTGCTTATTATCTACTCTTTAGCCTTTTGTTTCAATATGAACTCCCAGGCCCAGCTTCCTCCTGTCTTCAATTCTTCATGCATCCTGATGCAAGATGTGTCGCAGGGTTTTAGGAAGATTGATACGGAACAATGGGAGTTTGCGAACGAAGGTTTTCAGGCAGGGAAGAAGCACTCGCTGAAGAACATAAAGAGGAGAGGCAAATTCAGCAAGCACAGGAAGACATCGAGTATTAGTTTTACCTCGGGTTACCCGAAAGCTGGAAAGGAAGCTGTACTCGAAACGCTTAAGAAGAACCACGAAGCAATGAAGGCCGAGATCCTGAAACTAAGAGAAGAGCGGGAGAACTCACAGCATGAGATTGACCAGGTCGCAGAGCAGGTTCGTTGTGCCGAGTGCAGGCGCCAGCAGATGTTCCTCTTCCTCTACAAAGCTGCCAAAAGCCCGAACTTTGTCCAGCAGTTAATCCAGAAGAGGAGGCACAAGAGAGAATTAGACACTTGTGAATCAAGCAAGAAGAGCAAACTGCTTGATCCCGATGGCGCCACCCAATGCTTGCTTGAAGCAATTGATCCCAAGATTCAAAGCCCAAATGTCGATTGCCTGACAATCAGTGACGAGTCGGCTCAGATGGAGTCTCAGCCAAATAGTGTTGTGCTGGAGGATTTTGAGACCATTCAGATGCACAATCCGTGGCCTTCTCCACTGGGTGGCAGAGATTTCAGGGTTGTGCAGGGTCAGACGCCGGATCAGATGCCTGGAGCTAGTCCGTCGCATTTGTCTTCAGTTTTCCATGAGATGTCTGAGAGACTCCTCGAAGACAATATGGTCGTTGGTGACAACGTCGCTGATGTCGAAGAAGTAGAAGACCTGGTAGTGAATGACTCAAGAATCTATCTTGAATTGGAGGGTCTGATTGAGAAGCCGCGTGGTTGGAGTGAGTACCCAAGTGGGCTGATGAAGCAAGCAGCGGGACTGATGCCCTAAATTTCCATGTACTCCTGCTCTGTTCCATCTGTTATTTTCTTGCCCATTTGGGTTCTTCTTTCTGTATTTAAGCTGACACCAGAATCATTGTTGCTACTTTTTTTTTGTGGACCAGATCGCATGATGCAGCTTTTGCCATAATTGGAGAGAATTTCTGGAGTGAAGTCTCTTTGCTTGATCGAATGAAGATATGCTGGAAACAGGAGGGGAAAGGGCATCCAACCATTAAACTAGGATCTTACGGCAAATGCCCATACTTGTCCAGATGTTGGAAGTTTTTTCGTTTGTCCACCATTGTATCACTCCCCCGGATGTTCTTTTCTCTAGTATGCACTATTTTTTTTCCTTTTTTGGTGTGTGTTGTAACCAGCTACGTATAAAGAGAAGCTGTGTATATAGCGAAAAGTTCAGTTTCAGTATTTTCCAAATGTTCTGCATGACCAAATTCTAATCAGGAGTTACCGGTTCTCCATGTATTCTTACAGAGACGATATTTCTTTTTTTCGTGATCATGCAGCTTCAACACGTCGAGAAGGAAAAGTTGACTGATGGTACACCGTGATTGGACCCTTTTTCTTGAGAACGCTGCTTTAGTCGATGGTAGTAATCATTCAACTGGTCGAGAGTAATGGAGATCAGATCGAGGGCATCTTTCCAACACTGGAATTTCAATCCCTAGAAACACTGCCTGCTTTATAAAACGACAGAGGATGGCTTAATGTAAAGTTTTTCTGCTGATTGAAAATTTGCATTTAGGAACGATTCTGTTTTCTAGAAAAAATTTTAATGAGAGCTAATTTTTCTGATTTTATTTTCTAGAATAATTTTTAGCATGACGCGCTTGATAAATATCCAAAATTTCTATTCTTGGAATAGAAATGCATTTTGGTAGGATTTTTAGATTATTTTGTTTCTTTTAATTTTTTAATACTTTTATTATTATTTTTTTTATTTTTCTATTTTTTATTTTTCTTTTTCTCTTCTTCCTCTTTCGTGGTAGCCGGTCACCGGCCACAGCCAACTAGGCGAGGTCAGGTGAGCTCGCCGGAGCCTTGCCCTAGCAGGAGACGGAAACTCAGCCGTCATACGAAAACATTGAGTCGTACTGTTGCTTCGGATTACCCGGAGGCTGGAAAGGAAGCTGAACTTGAAATGCTTAAGAAGGACCAGGAAGCATTGAAGACCGAGATCCTGAAACTAAGAGAAGAGCGGGAGCACTCGCAGCATGAGATCAATCAGGTCGCCGAGCGGATTCGCTATGCTGAGTGCATGTGTCGACAAATATTCCTCCTCCTCTCCAAAGCAACCGAAAGCCCGAACTCTGTCCATTTAAACCAAGAGAGGAGGCAGAAGAGAGAATTAGAGGCTTGTGAATCGAGCGAGAAGAGCAAATTGCTCAGTCTCGATAGCGAAGCCACCAAATGCTTGCTCGAAGTAATGGATCACAAGATTCAAAGCCCGAACGTTGATTGCCCGAGAGTTGGCGATGATCCAGGACAGATGGAGTCTTGGCCGAACAATGTCGCGCCCGTGGATTTTCAGACCGTTCAGATGCTCAACCCATGGCCTCCTCCGATAGGTAGCGGAGATTTCAGGGCTGTGCAGGGTCAGACACCCGATCAGAAGGCCGGAGCTAGTCCTTCAGATTTGCCTTCGGTTTTCCATGAGATGTCGGAGAAGCTCCTCGGAGACAACGTGGTCATGGGCGATGATGCGATGGATGTAGAAGCAGAAGAACTGGCAATGGATGACACAGGAATCTATCTTGAGCTGGAGGGTCTGATTGAGAAGTCCTGTGGTTGGAGTGATTACACAAGTGAGCTGTGGGAGCAAGCAGTGGGACTGACGCCCTAAAATTTCCATGCTGCTGCTCCTGCTCTGTTCTCTCTGCTATATGGCGCTGCTATTTTCTGTGACCCAGATCACATAATGCAACCTCTGCATAATTGGAGGGAGTATCCGAAGTGAAGGGACTGAATCCAACCAATAAACTTCGTTTTTTTTTTCTTCTTTTTAATGTGTCAAAGGTAAATGCTCATACTTAGTGTATATATATTGTAGTTTCTTTCCTTTGTCTCCACCGTAAGAACGTGCTCTGGGTGTTCTTTTTCTCTTAAGTTTTCGCTGAGCTTTTTTTCTGTGTTTTTTTCTGTAATCAATTTTGTATAAGTGAAGCCGTTTATGGTGAGTTAGTGTTGCCAAAAATTTCAAATTAGTATATCTTGCATTTTTTTTTTAAATTACTTGTTTCTTTTATTTCGAAAAATTTCAAATTGATATTTGCATATCACATTATTTTTAAATTAATTTTCGCATCATAAAAAATCTCACTGAAAATTAATTTGGAAATACATCATAAATAGGTCATGACGTCGTCACAAGGATTTTAGATCCGAAGAAAATGAATCGAGACTGTGGGGGCCGAGGTTCCGTCTCGATCATTTGACGAGATGCGCAGCAGCAGGTTCGAACTGAATGCGGGGCCGATTCGCCCTTAAAAGAGTCCTTTGACGACCGAGGTTAAGCCACGCGTTCTGCTAAAAAGTCCCGCTTCGAGAGACTTTCATCTGACATTCGATGCGCCCTTTGAACGCATGAATCGCTCGATGATGCTGTTGGTTCGTACTAGATTAGGACGAGATCTTACTGGACAGATAGAGCCGGAGAGGCAGACAACTGGACGCAAAGCGACGAATGCACCGGCTCCCGCTGTCCTTCGGAAAAAGCGGGGTCGACATTGGAAATTTGCAGCTGACTTCTCTACGCCTCTTTGCCCTTCTTCAATGGATCCTTCTGAGGTGATCCACGTGCTTTTCGAGCCAGTATGGACTCCATCTAATGATAATGATGCATTTATCTTAAATCCTTATCAAATTTATCTTAAATTAATTTTCTCGATTCATAATGATGCATTTAGAAAATGTGTACAAGATCCCCTGTCAAGTGAATGAACCAATTCTATTCAAAACACCACAAGAATTGAGATCAAGTTTTGTGGGACTATAATCCAAGAAAGAGGAGTAGCTGCGGCAAGCTTAAAATTCAAGTCCGCATGCTTAAAATGTTCCGCCAAGAAGACAAAATTTAAGGGAAGAGGACGTGAGGATGAAAATTTTTTCCTTGGAAACTTCTAGTTATCTTGTCTGTTGCACCAATTTTATATAATGCTAACTTGCAGAGAATCATTTATAATGAAGTATCTTAACTTCACTAGTTTTTGTGTCTAACTGTCAACATGGAAAAGTGGACTTAAGCTTGATTTTTACCGAATCATTATAAACCTTATGTGCAATTTCTCTCTTCTCTAAACTCTTGTTTTTTATTTCTATGATCTATTGCACACTCGTTGGGTGCTTCTAAAGTCCGTTCTACTGCATAAAAGATTCCGAATCTTGTTCTAAAATCCGACCTTTGTTCAAACTTTAATCTTGACTCATTTTATTCAGTTTCAAATTGTCAATATTTCATAGATTCACCTATTCACCCCCGCTAGGTGATACTTGCTAGCTTCATCAACTTCTACATGTCAAAAAGGGAGAAGTTTTTTTTTTTTTCAAATGAGAAATTGATTGATGGTACACCATGATTAAAACTTTTTCATGATAACACTGCTTAGTCAATGTTGGTAATTATTCAATTGGTTGAAGCTAAAGGAATTTATCAAACTAAAGGCATATGCTTTAGCATCGGAGTTTGAATCTTTCAAAACGGTGTTAAAAAACGACACAACATTGGCTTATATAAAGTTGTTTCTATTGATTTACATTATGATCCTTAGGATTCATTTATCTAAAGAAAAAATGAATTATTTAAAAGTATTTTTCTAAAAGTGATCATTCGTATTGATTGAAATAATTAGTCAATAAAAAATATTTTCATTATTGATTATAATTTATTTTAAAATATTTTTGTGAATAAAGAGAATATTTATCGTTCATTCATTTTTTTTAAAGCAATAAAAGTGATCATCTTTTAAAAAATATTTTTAAATAAATTATTTCTCATGAAATAAGTGCATTTTTCAAGAGAACTAATATTTTCCCTAATCTCTAGCGAAGTGGGTAATTCTAAAGTCCCATCATATCAATTGACAAGATGTGTCGTAGATTTGAAGCGAAAAGTCTAGGAAAATACAAATTGCCTATAGGAGAGAGCTTACTTTCATAATTGTGAAAATAAATTTTATTATAATTAGGAGTGTGCAATCGAACTGGTTCTACTTGAGAACCAGGCCAAACCGTCCAAAAATTAGGTCCAAGAACTGGAACCCATTGGAACCGGTTCAGGAACAGAATAAGTAAATATTTATCACCAAACTACCTTATTTTGAAATTAGTTTTGGAATCAATTGTATAAGCTAAAAAGTTAAAACCTTAATTTTTTTCCTCTAAATTCTAACCTCAATGCTCATTTGTCATTTGTCCTTCTTAAGAACTCCTTGCCAGTCTTTCCCCTTCCCCTAAATTTTTATGGATGAATGGAAAACAAAGTTTCATAATTTATATTTTATGTCACGTGTTTAAACCTTTTATTATTTATAATTGTGAGTGACTACGTGTTCATCTTATAGATTATTGTTTTTTTTGCAGATATGGATTTTTGCTTTTCATCTTTTACTTTGAACCATTTTGTTATTCATAACATCAAATGATTTTGCTATAAAAGATGAACCAAAAAAAGGAATGAAAAAAAAGTTCCCTAGTAGACTATGGAACCGCACTCGAAAAACAAGATAAGTTTCATGTGATGCCTCACAACACGTGTCCTTTTTATATTATTGTTTTAATAGCATGCAAAAACTCAATAAAATTTTCTCAACCAAAGTCTCTGCACAATAAATCGCACGAGTGAATGTATGTATTATTTTTAGTCTATAATTATTAGTAATACAATTTTAACATATCATTCAAGCAAATACAAAATACAAAAATCCTAGGAAAGGTTTCGGCCAGCTAGTGTCTATCATTCCATCCTATTCCATAAATGAGATACCATCCGACTTAGGGATTGATGGTCTTGAGCATTGCCTCATCCCTTCTATCATCATATTCTAGTGATCCTACAAACTGAATAACAAGGGATGAGCCGAAGCCTAATAAATGAAATCTTTAATTTTAAGTTAGAAAAATTCTCTTACCACTTCACCTAGTACAAGCAAAGAGAATGCATAACAGTCTAGTAAGCATGATAAAACATGAATAGACTTTACCTCTGCCTTTTTCCTTTACCACAATAATAGTCATCCAACAATAATTCCATCCAAGCTCATGTAGATGGCATAACAAGTTCCAATGCAAGGTAACAAATTAAACATCATATGATTCTATAGATGCATATGATCATGCAATATATTCATTTAATTTTTCCTCTCGAACTCTCCCAAGGCATCTCGACTCGCAAGCAATCCCAACCGCTAGGACATCTTAACTTCGAGGCATCCTGCAAACTTTCACCACTGGACATTCCATCATAAGGGCATCTTGACTCCCAAGGCATCTCAAAACACTCCCTAGAGCATTCCGCAAACATGATCTCTCTTACATCAATAATGAAATAAACAACCATTACAACAATCAACATCCAATGCATAACCACATTTCATGTATAACCTTATCTTATCCTTTTTATAATCACATAAGTAAAGGATTGTCGCGACCCAAATTTTTCGAGTTATCCACCTAAAATTAGGCTAATGGATTGCTAAGCCTAGACTTAGCTCGGGCTCTCCCAAACCCATACCAATTCACGACTTAGGTTCAAGTTCTTAACATGCAAATGATTTTCAATTAGGAGTCGCCACTAATCTATTTTTGGTGGGTCGATTAGAAACCCAAGTAAAGTAACGGGAGTTTTACTTTTACTCCTACGAACCAGAGATTTTGGATACGGGGCTTGATTACGTTAGATTTCTCTAACGCCCTTTCGGTACCATTCTTTATTTAAAAAATGTTTGGCAAGCAATTTGAATTGATTTTAATTTATCTCCCTAACATGTGAGGTGATCATATGGGTACGCAAACCACCAATTTAACACTCAGGAAAACAATTAAATAATGCATGACTTACCTCAAAGCAACGAAAGCATCTGCGTTGTTAGATCAAAATTCACATCAGCAATCCTAGATATGATTTCTAATTAACAAGCAATCACTCAATTTTTGCTTTCATTTTTTAATGAGAATATAGTCCATATGCAATGCAATGCTTCTAATCTAATATGAAATAATATGGCATGGCAAAATGTCCTAAACTATATGACATGAGTAAAGGTTTTTGTGAATTTTTTTTAATGAACATGCAATCTAAATTAACCAAAATGACCTAATTCTAATGATAGGCAATTTCTAATTAAATGACTCTAGCAATAATCACTAATGGACCTAATTCTATATGACGTGCACATGATGATTTTTATTTAACGAAAATTGGTAATTAAAATCACTAAAGAAAATAAAAGTCTAGCTAAAGTGAAAACTAAAGTAAAATGCTATCTATTATAAATGCTTTCTAAACATGCATTTAAAAAACATCTAAAGATCTATCTAGACCTAAAATGCAATTTTTATCTAATATGCAATGACGTGCAAAGAATGCCCAAATTCTAATTTTTTTTATGAAAATCAAAATTAAAATTAAACATGCAATTTAGATAATAAAAAAAAAAAAAAACTAACATCCTAAATGAATGCACATTTTTTATTTTCTTTTTCATGACTCAAAATAAAATCCCTATCTTAAACATGCAAGATAATTAAAAAAAACAAACCTAATCTTTTTTGGATTTTTTCTTTTACAAAAATAAAACTGACTCAAACACCACGACATCAAATCAAACAAGATAAGATTGATATTCGAAAATTAGCGAACCATATCTCGCGCATGAGATCGGGTTGACCAATTTTAAAATTAAATTGCGAATCGAATCTCGGGCATGAGATCGGATTGACGATTTTGCAAGAGATTGCGAGTCGGATTTCGGGCGCGAAAATCGGACTGTCAATCCCTAATTTGAGAGGCTACTTCATGTCGGGAATTTCGATCATATGTATCGAAATTTCAAATAAGAAAACTGAATATTCAGAAATTAAATTGGATAAGATTTTTACCTAATCTGAATATTAGATTTCAAATAGGGCAAGTCGCGAACCACGATCCTGGGACGACAGATCAATGGAGGAACAAGGAAGGTGTTAGCAACTTGAACACTTGCTGGCCACCAAAATTTGTCGTTGAAATCAACAAAGCGTTCTCGGTGAAAGAGTGGGTATCGAGAGAGAAAGTCTCCGTTGACCTCAGAGAAATTGGCCTCCCTCTGAGAGAAAATCTCCAAAGTGGCGTGCCTTCCTTTAGTGAAAGCTTTATCTAAACTTCCCCTAAAGATGGACTTGATAACTCACGAGAGGCAACAATAGTGAGCTTGAGACACCAGCAACAGGTTATGAGCGAGATGGTCACGGTGGTGAGGAGCTGCGATGACCGCAAGAACATGCGAGGCTTCCCCAATGGATTGAACTGGAGCGTTTGGAAAAACCTGCAAAAGAAATCCAGCAAGCACAGCAAGATGATCGATGCTCCTCGGGGTTGCCGTTATTGGCCAACGTGGACAAAAACGGGTTATGGCGGAGCGATCGAGTCAGAATATCGATAGCGTTCGAGTGCAAGACACCCGAGCTTTGCTAAAAGTGACGCCGGACTTGCTGAAGCCAGGTTACAGGAGCAGGAACGGTGGTGATGGCTTCAAGGTCGACGAGTGTCAGAATGTCGTCGGAGGATGCTTGAGAACGACTGATGGTGTGGCTTGAGTAGCTGATGCGATTGACAACGCACAGTAGCGCCGCGGCCGAGAGGACCCGACGTGCTAGAATTTGAAAACCCCCAAAACGTGAACTTTGTTTCGAGATCTCCCAATAGAAATATTCTCCTTTAACGAGGAGACCGATGCCCACTCTCCACTTTTTTGTTTGTGCTGTGGCCGTGTATTTTCAATACGTGTGGCATCCCCTTTCTTGTCTTCTGAGCAAGCTTCCTATGTCTCTCTCTTGGCTTGGAAACTCCAGACAAGGAGCACCGCTTCAAAATCTTCTCCTTTTCTATGACTTTGGTTGCTCTCCTTCCCTTTCGGGATCGTCTCTTACAAAAAGAATGACGCGCCGATCGTGGATCTTTCGATGAAGATGACCCAGACCAGAGACGCGAATTGCAACACAAATAACTCCTCCAATGGCCAACCCCTCTCTCTCTCTCTCAATTGCCGTGACGTGATTAAAAACCCCCTTTTGTGCGGCCGTATATTCAATGTGTGGCCCCAAAAACCGAACCCTACGTACACCTTTTATAGCCAAAAAAAATGTGATCCTATCAAAATATTTCGAAAATTCCTTATATCCTCCGAATCACAAAAATCCTTATCTCCTTAATATTTTCAAAAATGTTATCACCTAAAGACTAAAGATAAGATTTCAACCCGATTCTTTTAAATTCGAAAAACCACCGCAATATCATATCAAATCTCGATTTAGGTAATTTTTGTCATTAAAAGAAAACAGGCTCGGGCCAATTTTGCTCGTTTCATGGGCTTAGTCCGGCCCATTAATTTAAACTCAAAAAACAATTAATTCGACCCATCCGCCGTCCTAAAAAATGCAAAACATGTAAATTAAAAATAAACGCACCTAAAATTAATGCTATGCAAATGAATTATAATATTTAAAATTAATCCCTAATGACTAAATGGACCGCCAAAATTTAGGTGTCAACAAGGATGAGGATTATAATCTTACCTCACCTCCTTCGTCATCATACCTTTCAATGTGCACATGATAATAGCATAATTATCCTTTTATTTCATAAAGACAAGCAAAATACACATGCATTCCAATACTCATATCCATTTTGTTACTTTATCACATGCTTTTTAAAGAAACGAAATACATTAGTTACATAATTAGGTAAGAAGCAACTTATGATCATGCTCAGAGCGTGAATATGTTATTTGGTAATCCATCTTTTTAAAGAAAACCAGACCCAGAAAGCATGTCAAATTAAGAAAGTAATCATACTTGAACTGAGTAAATGTATATTCAGACTTAAAAGGTAAAGATGCTTAGACTCAGTAAGAATTTCATCATACAAATGGACATGTATAAACTTAGTAAAATCTGATCGTATAATTGAAAAGGTCCATACTCCATAAAATCTAACTGTATAAATAAACACGTCCAGACCCAATCAAGTTTGATTGTACAAAGAGATGGGTTATACTTCAATAAAATCTATTTATATAAATAAATACATTCAAACCCAATAAAACATGATTGTACAAAGAAATAGGTTTAGACTTCAGTAAAATCTGATTGTATAAATAAATATGTCTAGACCTTATAAAATTTGATTGTACGAAGGGACATGTGTTGGAGAAAACTTCCTTATTTATTTTGAAGTTGACAAAACGTTTCCATCAGTTTAGTCTGAAGACTTGTAGACTCTATCGTCAAAGTCTGAAGACCTCCAGACTCAAGATTTCTAGACTCAAGATTTAAAGTCTATCATCACTGATTGCTTCTAGACCAACGAAGAAAAGATTTATCCGATGAAGAAGACTTATCCAGATGCGAGTATATCTTTAAGGATTTCGTTCGTACGGTTGAAGAAGATCTCACGGCTGGAGATAGCATCTTGTGATCAATTATTCTTATTGAAATCAATTCGGATAATTAGATTTGTTGATTGGTGAAGTATACTTGGAAGGTTCTACTTATGGAAACCTAGATCCTGATTGTATGGGCGAGTAGGATTTGTGGGCTATCATCACATTCCTTAAATAACTCAAGATCTTCCTAATTGATTCTGTCCAACGAGTGTATTGGAAGAACTCATTTGGAAGGTGTCAACGGTTATGAAGGCATGGAGGAGTATATAAGGAAGACGCTTAAGTTATTCAAGTGTGTACGTGAAAGAAAAATTCCAAAGTCTGAAGCTCCTAGTTCTTTGCTATTTCAATCGCTGAGCTTAAATTGTATTTGAAAGAGAGATTAAATACTTGTGAGACATTGATGAAGTGTAGTAGAGTTTCTACACTGTGAAATTAAGGACATGAGACTGTAAAATCTCTTTTGGTTCTTAGTGGAATCTAGCTAGTGGGCTGTCAGTGCGGAAGAGTGGACGTAGGCTTGGTCTAAGCCGAACCACTATAAATCTTGTGTTTCAATTCTCTTTCCCTAAACTCTTTACTTTAATTCGTAGTCTTATATAACTGTTTATAGTATTTTACATCTTCAGTCTATTATTCTGAAAAGATGAATTAAGTTGTTAAGTCTTGCAAAAACTTCTTTAACACCTATTCACCCCCCTCTAGGTGTTCTTACTAGCCCTATCAACATGTTCAGACTAAGTAAAATTTAATATTTAAATTGGACAAAAATAAAGATTTGATTTTCGTGAGTGATTTGATCCGTGGGAAATACCAAAACTAGCTCCTACTCCCACTCTATCAATTGCAGCGATTAGACCTTTTCCTAATGTCCTTTTAAGGCACCAAGAGCGCGATCACTATTCCTTATTGCCGAAAGACAGATCTCAGTACTCGTCTTAGTGCTCAAGACCTTTGGTCTCTACTCGAACCCAATGAAAAAAATGAGATCACTTCTTAATCCCATCGATGAATTATAAATCCAATATTACTTCTAATCAATACCAATCAAACTGGGAGATATGTGATTGGACATTGAACCCATTTCATATGATGGGATTTGCCGATGTATTGGGCGCTGCTCTCCTATGCGCTATTCATGATGCTACCATAGAAAATACTTTATTTGAAGAAAGGCAGGGATCACCACAACCTGAAGCTATATAAGGGGGTTCTAGTTGTTTAACACCCTGTCTAAGGCTCGATCGAGCTGTACAAAACAACGAACGCTATGAATGCATGGAGAAAGGCAAGACTGTAGTCCTCCCGCATCTTGTGGAGGGAGGGCCCTCCAACTCAACCCGTCGCTGTCTCGGCTATGCTACCTATCCTTAACTCCCTTGCCCTCTTCTCCTTACATCCCCTCACTCCGAGGGAGGGCCCTCCAACTCAACCCGTCGCTGTCTCGGCTATGCTACTGGAGGCTCCGAGGAAATAAGCCCCACAACCCAAAGCGGTGAAGAACAAATAGAATTTGCTATCCTTAACTCCCTTGCCCTCTTCTCCTTACGTCCCCTCACTCCACTCCATGGAAGAAAATAACCCTTCCGACAGGGAAAATGAAATGGGTACATTCAAACTCAATGAAAATGATTAAATAAAAGAGCAAATTTACAAATGGATGGACTCAGACTTAGTAAATATCCAGTAGAATGAACGAACAGATTTTGACTTGATAAATTATGGTAAAACGAATAAACAGATTTTGATTACTCAAAACGAAATAAAACAAAGCAAAACAAACATGCAAGGGATCATCAAGATAAATATGGTAAAACGAACAGATTCTTACTATTCAGAATGAAATAGAATGATGTAGAACGAACATAACTCTGATTGGTTAAGTTCTAGCAAATCAAGCAAAATGAGTAGAAAAAATAGATTCTATCCAGATAAATTCTGACAGAACAAACATGCAAGATACCATCAAGGTTATTCAACAACCACCATAACCATAACATGCATATCAAAATTCCCACATCTAAACCAACCGACCAAGATAAAAGTACTATATAAATTTAAACTAACTTAATACCTAGAAACTTCACTTATCTCAAACAAGCTTGAACAATTAAGGGCCGTGACCACCTCCTCACTCATGGAAACTATAATTCAAAGAAGTATTTGTTTCGAAATGAGCAGAATTGCACGATATTGTTGGATAGATTTTGGGTCTCACGTTCTCTCCAAAGTTAAGAGAATGTTTTGTTTAAAGTGGTGTTTTAGTGAGCATTGTTTCATCCTTCTACGTGTAGCTTACTTAATCTCGAGATAAGAACAAATGTCAATGAGTTGCATGTAATAAAGATGACTTACCCAAATGAAACGATGATTATTGCCATCAGTCTTGTTTACAAAACCTCTTCCCATACATGGTCACAGATAAAATAAGAGAGAATGACTCACTTAGGGTAAGTTTCCACTTAATCTTAGCGTCAAAATATAATAAAACCTCATCTTGGTTGCAACACACGGTCATGCAAGAAATAATATAAGGACAAGCGGCTTGTGGGTGGCTTAATGTAAGAGAAAAGTGGATTATTAGGAAAATAAATAAAATCTATCTATCCTTGGCGCCATTAGTGAAACTAATAAATCATTAGCACTAATTAACTAGATTTCAAACAAATAATATACCCGTTATCAACTAAGCCGACAGTTAGTTAATCCATACTACTATTAATGCACACATCGACGTTTATCAATTCAACTTAACACAATAGATGCAGGACGATTACGTTTACGAAAAAAAATTTCCGCCGCATCTCATGAAATTTATGATTTGACTAAAACTTCTATGTATTCATCTAAATATTAAGATAAATAATACTTAGCTTATAATCTAAGTATCATTATCACACACGGAAAATTCCGAATGTTACATAATTACATGCACAAAATTTCCGGATGCCACAACTAATCCAAACTGTAGTGATGGTTATGGGAGGTGTCTTGCTTACCATATCTCATTTTATACGTGGCCAAAGAAAAATCCAAGAGAGAATGACTCATTTGAGGAGAAATAATGGCTCAATTCTAATATGTCAAGCTTATCCATGAGACCTCTTCTTGAGAGGACACTTGGGCATGCATGAGACATTTCAAGAACATGTGGGCATTATGTGACGAGAAATAATTTGAGGACACACATCCTATAAGAAATATTAGAATAACAAATAAGTATTATGAGACCTCTTATGCAAATGATTTTAATAGACAAATGACTTATAACAATATTTTGAGAAGAACTCATTCTTCTCTAGCCACGTACACGAGAGAACATTTATCAATGTTAATAACAAAATCTATGACATCATTAATGAGGAAGGAAATTTTTACCTTTGGTACTGTTAGTGTAATTAACTAATTACTAATAATAATTAACTAAGGTCCAAATAATAATATAACTCATGACAATTTAAATTCAAAATTATGAGTAAACTAGGCCGAGCACTACGAAAATCTCGATTAAATGAATTCAAACTCTAGAATGTTTAATATCCGTTCCCCTCGACAACTAAGACGCAGGTACATTATCTACCGTTACCATTTGTGAACACATCAATATTTACTAATTTAATCAGACCAAGGATGATCAAGATCATAAAAATCACTCTTTGTATTTTCTGTACCTTACGAAATTTGCAATCCAATTACTATTTCTACATTAAAAAAAAAAATTACTATTTCTACATGTCCACTTGATTTCTAAGCGAGATAGTACTTAGCCTTATTACCTAAATATTATTATCGAATGCCGAAAATTTCCAATGTCACATAAACATTATTACGAAAATCTAGATGTCACATTCCAGAACAGGTTGCAAGCAAACATAATAAGTTCCAAGGCCCAAAAATTAGGAGCCGATCATAAAAAGGTAGGTTTCAAGCTTCAACTTTAGAATCTACCCACCCTAAAACTAATCACCTCTAGGTGACTTAGCTGTTTTTTTGGCATGAGGTTACTTCGGATTCCTCTAGTTATTATTTGTCATAAGCAAAATAGCTATTGATTTTTTTTTTCTTTTGAGCTAGACTTAATGACAACAAATTCGCTACAACTCTTATTGAGACCAAAGCCAAGTTTAATGCCAAAGATGAGACCCCTCTTTTGAATCTTACACTCTATCAACAGTTAGTTGGCAGTCTTATATGTCTCACTTGTACTCAACCTAACATCGCCTATGTTGTTCACATTGTTAGTCAATACATGACCGCGTCCTGTGCAACCCATTTGCTATGTCTTTCGAATTCTTCACTATGTCATGGATAAATTATTTCACGGCTTTCGATTTTCTACTCATTCTATCTTAGATTTGATAGCTTATTTTGATAGTGACCTCAATATTTTGCTCCACTATGAACCGCTATCTCTTTTTGGAAAACTCACTTATCTCATGGTCCAGTAGAAAACATACCATTGTCAGTCACTCTAGTATAAAAACAGAATATCAAGCTATTGTTAATACCACATCAGAGTTACTATGGTTGCAATAGCTAGTAGCATAAATTGGAGTGTGTTGTAATAGTGGAAAAGTCATTATTGCAACAATTGAAGTGCTATCTAAATATCACATAATTACACATTCCATCAAAGTACCAGACACTTTGAAATATATTGTCATAACTTAGCCAACTTTGCCCTTTGTGCTATTGTTGGTTCAGCTAATCAAAAGGAAGCCGGTATTTTATGTAAGATCAAGTGGTTTGTCAACAATTAAGAAACTTATGGTTGCGTAAATTGTTTTTCCTTATTGGAGTCTAACCACATATGGATTTTATAAGTTTCCCAGCGAATGATGTGAGGATTGGTCACAAAATTGCTTAATCATTGCAGTCAATCTACAACACTGTTTCAAGCATCAGAGGGGAATGTTGGAATCTGCGGGGTGCATTGGTGTGCAAACACGTTGAGCAACCAAGGGACACAAAGAACAACGACAGCATCGATCCTCTGAATTTGAACACGAACCTTACAAATACCCATGTTTGAAGCCACAAAAGGAAGGAAAGATTTTCAGACTCCTAATTGGTACACTATGCTTCAAAATTAGCTTCTTTGTAATTTATGTCGTGGCTTATATTAAAACCCTTTGGAGTGGCTCTGACCGAGTGTTTCCTTGTAGGGAAAATAAGCTTGCTTCCATCATTTCTACCCTAAGAAAGTGCAAGGATGTTCCTGTCTAGCCAATATTCCTAAATTTTCTTGCTGACCCGTATCACCTCACAGCCAAACTCAAGAAAGGGAACCCGAAGAACAAAGGAGAGCTTTGAACAGAGAACTGGAATTTCCAAATTGATTCAATCATTCTATAGGAAATTGCACGGTGTTGGTTCCGTGAGGTTATGATATATTTGGGTCTGCTTTGACCTTTGTCTCCAATTCACCTTAAGCATGATTGTTCGTGTGTTTTAAAAAAGCTTGACCATATGCAAGTAATCGTAGTTTTCCGAGGCTTTCGGTTGTCAACATCCAGGCAAGAACGCAAGGGAAGTAAAAGACAGATCGAGATGGTAACGAAAGTAAATGATGATTGGTCCACGTGTGGATAACGCGCATTAAAGTGATGACTGAGCTATCAAAACCTGCCCCGGCAGTCCATCTCCCTTCCCCCAAAACCTTGGCGAGCATCATAGGGAAAAGGGTCTGCTTTTCGACTTTTCCATGCCCAACCTTTGGATCTTTTCTGTCTTTTAGTGCTCCTGCGAATGCACCGCCTTTGAGCTCGTCCATAGGGCGGCTCGTAATCCCGTCTTCATGCGTCTCCCCCGTCTCTCGCTCTCTTTCATCGGACCACATCAACGTTAGCAACCCGGCATTCCTCATTCAGCCCAACCTCGGAAAATGCTGAGGACAGTTTTAGAAGGAAAAAACGCCCTGCCCGAAAATTCAAACCGATAAAAAGTGGGCCACAATTTGAATAGGATGAGCATTAAAGCGCCACAAACAAGCCTTGAGATACTCGTACAAGCAAAATAAACCGAGGCAGAGCCTGATCATGACACCACATTAGAAAGTTCAAGCCAAAAAAACTTAAATAGATAAATGCATAGACACTAATACAAAGTTCATCGAAACTCCATTGACAAGCGATATTATAAAAATCAAATTAAGGATCTAATAATAGATAAATAATAAAATAAAATTATGTGCTTAATGAGAAAGGCATAATATAAAATTGATTAGACAATAATATCTTTCTCTCATCAAGTGACATCTGATGGTGCATGTGAAACACCATTGTTGTTGATGAAGTGAATTTTGTGATGGAAAATGAGTTACACGACAGGAATTTATTATTCTTCTAAAAATTTTGCATGGAATTATTATGTGGTATTATCCTTAAATGCCGAGGTTTGCAACTTCCTCATCGTTATACCTTTAACAAATTCTCTTTCCCATTTTTTTTTTTTTACACGGAATTCCTCTAATACAATGTTTAGGTTTTGACACAACTTCGTCACATTTGGCTCCCCGACATGTTATTCCTACATTAATCCCTGCCAAACGATAATAAATGTCTATAAAAAACTCTTATGACAATGATAAAAGAATGTACTCTATGAATGCTTTTAAGGCAAGCGTCAGTCAGTTCCGATTCGGTAGTCGATGCATTGTATGTCATGTACAATGAAAACGGCGTCCACACAAGCCAAGTGGAATTGCCGAGATGGAGAAGCAGTAGATCAAAACGTGGCACTCCCGCATGGGATCCACCAACTAGGCGAAAGGGCGCCCCCTCCTCGTACCAAGGTTCATCCTGAATCAGATGCAACGGTCCGTGATCGTTGCGGCCCTCTCAATCCCGCTGAGAAGAGGCAAAAGGTGGAGAGACGTGGCGACACTTGTGAACTTTTTCCCACGTATATAAAGCCGGACACCCATCCTCTCCCCCGTAACTCAAAACATTCAGACAGTCTCGAGGCCTGTCTCCCTCGCTCCCCCTCAATAGAACGCTTGAAATTTTCTCATACCATCTCCGCCTTTGACCTCGAACTCGAGGTCAAAATGACGACGGCGGCCCCCGGAGGCGGCCGTACCGATGGACCGTGCACGTCCTTTCTCGACACCCTCTTTCAAGAGTCGAGTGTTGAGCTAGAAAAGGCAGAACCTTTCGCGAAATCGCCAGAAGAGATCGCCTCCATTGCTGTTGTTGGCGGTGGTGACCCCGGCGACCTAGGATTGCTTCCCCATTCGTCCCCAAAATTAGCCATCGGCAATGGCGAAATTGATGCCGGGCCGCACCTGCGATCTTGCCTGACCCCGCCCGAACCCCATTCGGCACTGGCCGAGCAAGTGGTGAAGATCAAAGAGGAAGAGGAAGATGAGGAAGTGGCGATCATTGCTGATCCCAGGGATGCTGCCGCCGGATTGCTGCCGTGCTCGTTGCGGGCAGCGGCGGACGAAGTGGTGAGACCGATGCATGGGCTGGGGGAGGCAGGGCCGGCGCCCTTCCTGAAGAAGACGTACGAGATGGTGTCGGACCCAAGCACCGACACGGTGGTGTCGTGGAGTTCGAGCGGGGGCAGCTTCGTGGTGTCGGACCCGCACGAGTTCTCGAAGCAGGTCCTGCCTCGATACTTCAAGCACTCCAACTTCTCCAGCTTCATCAGGCAGCTCAACACTTACGTGGGTACTCCTTCAGACGCGATTGTGTTTTTTGTCCTTGTTTTTGCTTGAAACTTTCCCCATTGGTAAAGAGCAAACCATTCGTAGAAATTCGTATAATGTCTGTGTATGTTTATCTTGGTTTGACTCTGTTTCCGCTCGGTTTTTTTGGTTTGACTCTGTTTCGGCTCTGTTTCTTTTTATGTCGTCCAGAGTGTGATCCTCTAGTCCCCGGGGCAAAGAGGCTATGGTCCAAGGGAACCCACTCGCGACGTTTTGCTTGGTTATTAATTGTGCTTTACCCTAGATTAGGGGACGAGGAACGAAGAAATCTGGAATGGTGGGCGAGATATATGGATTCTATGTGAATCATCACGAACAATAACGATTTATCTTTTCACCGGATTTGTACTTGAGTCTTTCCTCAAATGGTAAATTTTAATTTGGATAAGAATAGCACTACAGCAGTTCCTTTATAGCTGTTAATATTTTACTGTTTTGATGCTCAATTTTTCATTTCCTAGCTGAACATTAGATTCCTTGAGCCGTCGCTTTGTTTCCATCCGATGTTTTGGTAAAGCCTTCTGACGCTTCTCTTCTTTTTGAGCAAGACTCAAAGCATAATTCTGCACTTTTGTCTTCGTATATATGAAGTCGACGGATTGATATTGAGTCATTAAATTGTCCATACCCTTTTTGGGACTTCTGTTTCAATATAAACTCCTGAACCCAGCTTCCTCCTATTCTTCATGCATCGTTATCCATGATATGTCGCAGGGTTTTAGGAAGATGGATGCGGATCGATGGGAGTTTGCGAACCGAGGTTTTCAGGAAGGGAAGAAACACTTGCTGAAGAACATAAGGAGGAGACGCAAACTCAGCAATCATATGAAAACATCGAGTAGTACTGTTGATTCGAATTATTGGGAGGCTGGAAAGGAGGCTGAACTTGAAATGCTTAAGAAAAACCAGGAAGCGTTGAAGGCCGAGATCCTGAAACTAAGAGAAGAGCGGGAGCACTCGCAGCATGAGCTCAACCAGGTCACCGAGTGGATTCGCTATGCCGAGAGCAGGTATCAGCGTATGCTCCTCTTCCTCTCCAAAGCAGCCAAAAGCCCGAACTTTGCCCAGCATGTAAACCAAGAGAGGAGGCAGAAGAGAGAATCAGAGGCTTGTGAATCGAGCAAGAAGAGCAAATTGCTTGGTCCCGATGACAAAGCCACCAAATGCTTGCTCGAAGTAGCGGATCACAAGATTCAAAACCCCAATTTTGAGTGCCTGAGAATCGGTGATGATTCGGCACAGATGGAGTCTCCGTCAAACAATGTTTTACCGGTGGATGTTGAGACCGTTCAGATGCACAACCCGCGGCCTCCTCCGATGGGTGGTGCGGATTTCAGGGTTATGCAGGGTCAGACACCCGATCAGATGACCGGAGCTACTCCGTCAGATTTGCCTTCCCTTTTCCATGAGAAGTCGGAGAAGCTCCTCGGAGAAAACATGGTCGTGGGCGATGAGGCGATGGATGACTTGGGAATCTATCTTGAGCTGGAGGGTCTAATTGAGAAGGCCTATGGTTGGAGTGAGCACACGAGTGGGCTGGGGAGCAAGAGGCGGGACTGACGCCCTAAAATTTCCATGCTGCTCCTGCTCTGTTCTTTCTGTCATATGCTGCTGCTATCTTTCGTCAACCAGGTCACGGAATGCAGCCTTTGCATGGTCGGAGGGAGTATCTGAAGTGAAGTGACTGAATCCAACCAATGAATTTATGTTTCCATGGTAAATGCCGATACTTAGTATATTTGTTGTGGTTTCTTCCTTTGTCTCCATTGCAACAAAATGCTCTCTGGGCTCTTTTATCTTAGTTTTGCACTAGGCTTTTTTCTCTGTTTCTCTTTTTGTAACCATGATCGGCATGATGAGGATCCGATGTGGAAATACAACATAAATGGGTCTCATAAATAACGTTATTTTGATCGGAAAAGGAAAAAAAAAAAAAAAAAAAAAAAAAAAAAACAGCAACATCGTCATGGGTAAGCTAGGTATGAAGAAAATGAATCAAGATTGCAGAAAGATAAAAATATGCTAATTTTATTCTTGGAGCGCTCCTACGTTTCGAAAGTCTACTAAAATCCCTAAGCTTGTCCGAATTTCACTTTAAGATTTTGGTAATATCTTTGGTATGCTGGTTTGGATTTTTTTTTCTCACGCAAAGATTAATTTGGGATGAATATAGCATGAAGACGTCATAAAATTAATATGAGATGAATGTGTCACGATTATACCAATTCAAAATGTTAAGAGATAATAACTACGGGGTTCGCCCCAGTGGCCACCCTTCCATCTTGGAAGGGGGAGGTTGGGGGTTCAAATCCCCACTTTCTCAGGGAAGATTGGGGTGGGGAAGATTTCATTTCAGGAGTGGGTTTCGACTCCCACGCCCTGCAATGAGGCAGGGCAAAAAGTCTGAGAGTGAGTGTTAGAGTAGGATTAGCGTAGGACTGACAAAAAAAAATGTTAAGAGATATTAACCCTTTGATTTAATGAAAGGCATTTTTTGAAATATTTAATATGACCAAATTCTAACCACAAGTCACTAGTTGTCCATTTATTCTCTAAAGAGAAACGTCTCTCTCTCTCTATATTAAACGTGTTTTTATTGCAAGCTTTTGTTGAGAAAACTAGCCACTGATATTGTTCTCAATCAACAAGGTTCTAGTAGATTTTGTTGAGAAAATTGTTCATAAAATTTTAAGTTTGATAATTATCTTGAAGTATGTTGATCTAGAAAATCGCTCTAGTACGAATTATAAAGTCTACTTTAGATGGAATAAGCTCAAACTTAAGTCTAGATCTTTTATTGAAGATAAAGACCAAGAGAATTACTCTCATTCCCCATCCTGAAGCAAATTCAAAACAAAGCAAGTTCAAAATGTGACAAGTTTAAAACGAAGCAAGCCTAGAGTGTGATAGGTCCAAAACGTGACCATTCCATGATGAATAATAGCAAATGATCTGGTTTGGATTCCATATTTAGAAAGATTTAATTGACTCAATCTTATTCAATTAGAAAATCAATCTCAAGACAAGTTCTATCCAAATAGAGAAGCTCTACTTATGGAAATCAAGACTCTGGTTGTACGGACAAACATAATCAAGTGGGAATTTAGCTTTTATTACTCAATAGCCACCCAATTTTCTAGATTCAGATCTGTCCAACAAGTACATTTAGAAGACGATTCTCCAATGGCTAGTTTGGAAGTGGATGAATATATAAGGAGACCAAGATACCGAGAATCATGTAAGAGAAGAGACCTAGGATCTAGAATTCCAAAGTCCGAGTGAACTTTGATTGCACACTTATCTTTCGCAAGCTTCAATTTTGTGAGTGTGAGAGAAATACAAAAAGAGTGACTGAGTGAAATAATGTGATTTATAACCAAGTGCTTACACTCAATATTATAATCTCTTGTAGATCCTTTAGTGGAACCAAGCCAGTAGGCTGTCGGCATAGAAAAGTAGACGTAAGTTTGATTTAAATTGAACCACTATAAACCTTGTGTGCAATTTCTTTTTTCTCTAAACTCTTAATGTTTTTGTTACAATAAATTGCACACCCACTAAGTGTTTGTCTACTGCATAACAAATTCCGAACCATGTTCCAAAATCTTACCATTGTTCAGACTTTAATCACGACTCATTCTATTCCATTTTAAATTGTCAAGATTTCATAGATTCACCTATTAACCTCCCCTCTATGTGATACTTGCTAACTTCATAAGCTTCCACATGTCAAGAAGGGAGAAGTTGATTTTTGATTTTTTTTTTTTTGGATCAAATGAGAAGTTGATTGATGGTACATCGTGATTGAAACTTTTTCATAACAACACTGCTTAGTCAATGGTGGTAATCATTCAATTGGTTGAAGCTAAAGGAATTTATTAGACTAAGGGCATATGCTTTAGCATCGGAGTTTGAATCCCTCAAAATGATGTTAAAATACAACACGACATTGGCTTTTACAAGTTTTTTTTTTTTATTGATTTACATTGTGATTCTTATGATTCATTTATCTAAAAAAAAAATGAATTATCTGATAGAATTTTCCTTAAAGTGATCGTTTGCGTCGATTGAAATAATTAGTCAATAAAAAAATTTTGATTATCAATTATAATTTATATTGAGATATTTTCGTGAATGAAGAGAATATATATCATTTATTCATTTTTTTTTTTCAAGCAACAAAAGTGATTATCTTTAAATAAATTATTTTTTCGTGAAATAAGTGTATTCTTAGCTTTCCAAGTGAATTTTTTAAGAGAACTAATCTTCTCCCTAGTCTCTGGCGAAGTGGATAATTCTGAAGTCCCATCACATTAATTGAAAAGGTGCACAGAAGATTTGAAGCAAAAAGTCTAGGAAAATACAAATTGCTCAAAAGAGGGAGCTTACTTTCATAATTATGAAAATAAATTTTGTTATAATTAGGAGTGCGTAACGGAACTCGTTCTACTAGAGCTAGGCCAAACTGCCCAAAAAATAGGTCCTAGAATTGGAACATGTTGGAACCGATTCGAGAGCAAGTTCTAAGTAAATACCCACCACCAAACCACCTTGCTTTGGAACCTGTTTCAAAATCGGTTTTATAAGCTACAAAGTTAAAACCTTAATTTTTTTTCCCCATAAATTCTAACCTTAGCACTCATTTGTCATTTATCCTTCTTTGGAACTCCTTACCTATCTTTCCCCTTTCTCCTAAATTTTCATGGATGAATGGAAATCAAAGTTTCGTAACTTACGTTTTATGTTATGCGTTTGAACTTTTTATTATTTATAATTGTGAGTGACTATGTGTTCATCTTATAGGTTTCTGTTTTTTTGTGGATGGGGATTTTTGTTGTTTATGTTTTACTTTGAACCATTTTATTGCTCATAACCTCATATGATTTTACTATAAAAGATGAACAAAAAAAAAGGAAGGGAAAAAAAAAGCGAGAGCCAAACTAGCAAAAAATGGTAGGTTCCAAGCAAATAGTATAGGTTCCAAGGTTAAAAAATTTGGAACCGATTATAACAAAGTAGGTTTTAGGTTCCAGCTCTAGTCACTACTTATCCTAAAACTGATTACCTTTAAGTGACTTAACGACTTTTTAGGCATGAGATTAATTTAGATTCATGTAGTTATTATTTGTCACAAGCAAAATATGCTACTTATTATTTTAATTTTTTGGGAGCCAAACAAAGTCGCTACAACTCTTATTGAGACCAAAGCCAAGTTTGATGCCAAATATGAGACCCCTTTTTGAATTCTACACTCTATCAACTGTCGGTTGGCAATCTTATATATCTCACTTTTACTCAACCTAACATTGCCTATATCGTTCTCATTGTTAGTTAGTACATGACCGCACCCGTGCAACCCATTTTGCTGTAGTCTTTCGAATTCTTTGATATGTCATGAATAAATTATTTCAAGGCCTTCAATTTTCTACTCATTCTATCTTTAGATTTGATAGCTTATTCTGACAATGACCCTCAATATATTTGCTCCACTATGAACTGCTATTTCTTTTTGGAAAAATCACTTATCTCATGGTCCAGCAGAAAACATACCATTGTTGATCGCTCTAGTACAAAAAAAGAATGTCAAGCTATTGCTAATACCACATCAGAGTTACTATGGTTGCAATAGCTACTAGAAGATATTGGAGTGTGTCGTAATAGCGAAAAAGTCATTATCGCAACAACCGAAGTGCTATCTAAATATCACATAATGACACGTTTCATCAAAGCACCAAACATATTAAAATATATTGTCATAACGTAACCGGCTTCACCTTTTGTGCTATTGTTGGTTCAACTAATCAGAAGAAAGCTAGTATTTCATGTAAGATCCAGTCGTTTGTCAACAATCAAGAAACTTATGGTTGCGTAAATTGTTTTTCCTTATTGGAGTCTAACCACATATGGATTTTATAAGTTTCCCAGCGAATGATGTAGAGATTGGTTGCAAAATTGCTAAATCATACAGGCAATCTATAATAACATTTCAAGCATCAAACGGGAACGTTGGAATCTTTGGGGTGCAATGGTGTGCAAACATAGTAAGCAACTAAGTGACGCAAAGAACGACGACAGCGACGATCCTCTGAATTCGAACATGAACCTTACAAATACTCATGTTTTAAGCCGTAAAAGAAGGAAAGATTTTGAGACTCCTAATTGGTATGCTATGCTTTAAAATTAGCTTTCTTGTAATTTAGGTTGTGGGTTATATTAAAACCCTTTCGAGTGGCTTTGACTGAGTGTTTCCTCGTAAGGAAAATAAGCTTGCTTCCATCATTTCCACACGAAGAAAATGGAAGCATGTTGCTGTCTAGTCAACTTTTTTAATTTTCTTGATGACTCATATTAGAGGTGAGCAGTTCCAAGTTCCTTACAAGTTCCACCTGGAACCTGGAACCTACCATCAAATACAGGTTCCTCATTTTTTGGAACTTGGAACCTACCCGTCAAAACCAAAAACTTGAAACCTACCTATTACAGGTTCTAAGATCGATTCCAGGTTCCAACAAGTTCTTTATTTTTTTTTGTTCATTTTTAGTTTAAAAAAACGAAAATGAACACAACAATAACAAATAAGCTTGTCATTCATCAAAGAGAATACAAAATGAAGAAAACTATCAATGGAGGAAAAGGAATTCTTGACAAGGAATTCAACTATATAAAAGAGAGAAAATGGAGCAAAAATCTACATTGAAATGGAAGAAAATTCACTAGACCATAAATTCTGTTTTGGAACTTTGTATCGAGGAGTTTATAACACCATAGAACCAACTAGACCATAAAAACAAGAGCATTAAAATTGCGGGTATGAGCATTAAAAGAAAGATGAGTTTTTGGTCCTCAAACATCCATGAAAATTTGTTCTAAAATTTGATCACCTGAAATCAAAAGAAACAATAATCATAGTTAATAACTTAATAATAGCTTTAAATTTAAAATTGGAGTGTCGCGTCTCGGTTATTTGCAATTATAATTACAACGTTTTCTTTGCAATTGAAAGTTCACCATATGTAGGGTAGCTTGGCATTGCAATTTGTGTAAACGCTCCTTAGACATGATGAGAACTAACATCTTCTGGAGCCTACATAAAAGAGCATACCACGATGCTCAACTTGACTATATAATCAACCATATATGAGAACTAAAGCCATCGGATGGAAGTGTAAAATAAGTATTAGATGCCTTACCACATATATTCATTTCGCTTTAACCGGTAAACTCTATTTATCAAAGATAATCTCCTTATTAAGACAATCCATATCTATTGAAAAAAAGAGATTAAATGAAATATTCATATATTAGATATATAAAAGGAATTACAATATTTAAAAATATAAACATCACTTACCCAACTCAAATTTTTCTGCATTCTTGATGCACTCTTCAACATTAATCGGCATACGTACGGCTCTCAACCAATCTTAAGTGCAAATCAAAGCTTCTACTACTTTGAGAGTCAAAGAACTTCGAAAGCCATCAAGCACACAACCTAATATACTAAAAGTTGACTCTGAAGCAATAGTAGTTATAGGAATAGACAAAATATCCTGAGCCATCGAAGAAATGATCTTATATTTTGAGCCAATAGACTTCAACCACATCAAAAGGTCAAGATCAAGAACTTTTCATTTTTTTTCTTGAAGATACTCATCAAGCTCAGATTTGTTGTTATCGCACCCTTGTTTGTTCAAGTATAAAAACATTTTCTTCCAAATTTGGGATTTCACGCTTCTATACCTTCATTACCACCTATATCGACATTGTAACCATTACTACTTGCACTCAAATTGTGGCCACCAAAATTTCGATCACTTGAAACAAGAGAAGATTGTTCATAAAATTTATATAAACGCTCCAATGTGTCATTCACCTTGTAATGCATCTTTTTAATTTTTTATTCGTCATCATAAATTTGTTCATACAAGAAACTCACATAATTCAACTTGACTAAGGATCTAACATTACCGTAATCAACACTATCATATTCACTTTATCCAAGCTTCCATAATATTTGTCAAATTTTTCTTTCATTTTCGCATCCAAAGCTTGAAGCTTACGATCCGAACCATCAATTGCATCTTTTAAAGATCTATAAAGAGCTATCCTTTCAAAATAATCATTTGAAGTAACGTATGAATTTCCTAACATTCGATTGGTGGCATCATTGAATACTTTTAGAAATTCTAAAAGAATAATAGCATTTTCTCAATCATCATCTTTAGGAATTTCATGATTAAGCTCACTTGCAAAAGATAGATCGTTTTCTTCCATCATTTCACAAGCTTTTCTGAATTTTATGGCAGTGTCTAACATGAGATAAGTGGAGTTCCATCTAGTGGCAATGTCAAGAATAATCGAACCCTTATAAGTGATATGTTCACTCTCAATGCAAGATTGAAATGTTTGGCTCTCGTGGGAGAACTCCTCACATAATTAACCATATTTTGGATACGTGCAATAAAGTCATGTACTGTAATCAAGCCATCTCTTATAATCAAATTTAATATATGAGCTGTGCACCTCATGTGCAAAACATTACCATCTAATATCAACAACATTTCTTTAGAAAGTTTTTTCCTCAAATAGCTAATTGCAACAACATATAAACTAGCATTATCCACGATGATTATGGACACCTTTTTTCTTTCTTTTTTTTCTATTACCCATTCATGGATGCATTTCTCCATCATTTTCCCGATCTCCTTACCCTTATGACTATGCATCACCACAAAATTGATGATTCTTTTATGCAACTTCTAATTTTCATCAATAAAATGTATAGTGAGACACAAATAATTCAGATTTTGAATGGAACTCCATGTATCAGTCACGAGTGCGATCCTAAAATTAATCTTTTCAAAATAAGTTTTTAAACAAATTCTTTCACAGAAATGCAACTTCACACAATCTTTTGCCACTGTGAAACGTGATAAATTGTTTGAAGAAATGTTGTAACTCACTGATAAATTCACGAAATCCAACATGCTTGACCAAAAAAAAAAGTTGTTCATCAAGGATGATGAATCGAGCAAGCATTTGCCTACAACGTTTTTGATTAAACGACCATGTTGATAAAGTTCTACCAATACTAGAATCTCCCCCTGCCTTGCCAGCTATGTCTACATTATGTGGTGCAAAGAATTTCTGCTTCTTAGCTATATTACGAGGAAACTTCTTGCACGTGATCAAGTTCTTCCTCATTGCAAAAGTACCGTTAGCAACACGATACTTAAGCACAGACCTACAATGAATGCACTTCACTTGATATGTTTATCTATCCTTATCATTGATTCTCACATAACGATTTCAGCATTTGGATGTATATTTCTTATCACGAGGAGGAAGACGAGAACCAAGTACCTTATTTATGGCAATCATGATAGGAAATGTCTCTTCTTCATTTTCATCGTAAGAAAATTACAATTCTGTGATCGGAATCATCTCCTCACATCTCTCCACCTCCATTTATGTATTATCGTGATACGTTAATTTTGCACTACACAACAATAATAAAATATAGTTAGAAATTTCAAAATAAAGAGCAAACTAGAAATGAAACACCACAATAAACCCATTTATTTCAATGTAACTCATATAATGATGTCAATAGTTTAGTTCATTGCTACTCTTTGTATAGTACATGCTAAACATAAATACTTACAATTTCTGGAACTTTTAAGAATCAAAGGTCTACAAAGAGAAAGCCCACTATTAGCTCCTTTATCACAGAAAACTGAAAAAAGAATTAGAGAAAAAGAAAATTAAACCCTGATAAAGACGAGCATAACGTATGGTCAAATTGTATATTTTCTCAATGGCTTGTTGATAAAGAAATCATGTGGATGTGAGTTCATGTGGAGAATTGGGAAGAATGTAACAGAATAGTTTTTCTCATAAATAAAGAGCTCATGGAGGCCTGACGTAGCTAACATTACCAACAATTAAGCAGAAGGATCAAAGTTGGATTTAGGAAAAAACTCATACCTTCAAAGGAAAATGAAAAATGCTAGTGAACTTAGAGGAAAAGAAAGATATATGCTCGAAAAATTTCAAATTCCAATATGACACGATCTCTTAAATATTTCGAGACATGAATGTTTACATTGGCACACCATGAACAAACATGCGCAAAACTTCTTCTTTTTCACACAATTATATAAGAAAAAAATGAGAATTTTGGTCTAGCACTCGTGACAAATTTATATCTATATCTTCAAAAACTATAAGGTAGATTCCGCGAGAATATTTTATTGATCAACACCAATTATTTCAGCCACTAGCATAAGAGAGATAAAGCAAGAAAAAATCAGAACACTCCAGTCACTTGTTATAAGCAATTCAAGAAAACCAGATCCAAGCTTGCTATCCAACTTCCTCAACTAAACCAACAAACAACAGATGCAAAACAAAAGATGCTTAGCAATTCATCCTTTTTCACAACTCAATATGTCCCTATTCCTCTTATGTTTTCACTATAATCCTACATGTACACTACTATTACGCCTTCTGCTATTTGGCAAATCATCAATCTAATGCTTAAAGTTTCTAAAAAATCATCTCATAGTCTAGTCAACTAACACTCTGATGCAATCTCAGCTTCACACTCCTCTCTTCTAAATGAAATGCACAGGACGCGTAAAAAAGAGACATTGAATCCAGACGCACTTCGCAGAACGACGAATTGAGGGGGCGGTAGAAATTACCGTCATGAAAGGCGGTTGATACAAGCTCCTAGAGTCCCTAAAACCTAAATTCTGCGGTTGGGCAAGCGGCGTCGAGGGTGGCCGGGCAAGCGGCATCGAGGGTAGCTGGGCGAGCAACAAGTGGCGTCGAGGGCTGCTGGGTGAGTAGCAAGTGGCTCGGGGGCAACTAGGCGAGCGGCATCGGGGGCGACTAGGTGAGCAGCGTCGGGGGCGACTAAGCAAATGGGCGAGTAGCGTCGAGGGCGGTTGGGCAAGTGGGCGAGTGGCATCAATGGCTGTCGGGCGAACAGCGAGCGGCATCGAGGGTGACTAGGCGAGTGGCGAAAGGCGTCGGGAGCGGCTAGGCGAGTAGTGAGCGGCGTCGGGGGCATTTGGATGAGTAGGTGAGCGGCGTCAAGGGCGATTGGACGAGCAGCATCGGGGTGGCTGGGCGAGCGGCGTCAAGGGAGACAAGGCGAGCGGCATTGAGGGAGGGCGTCATTGAGGGATTTAAGGACAGGACATGAAGGAGTCTCAGTCGGGGGACAAGCATTCAAATTATTTAGGGTTTTTAGGTTTAGGAACCGGAACCAAGAACCGCAGGTTTCCAAAGAAAGGGAACTAGGAACTGGAATTGGCCTCTCTAGAATTGGGAACCGAACTGAACCCACTGATCCGGTTTTGGGTTCTACCTAGTGCGCTCACCCCTAACTCGTATCACGTCACAGCCAAACTCAAGAAAGAGAACCCAAAGAGCAAAGGAGAGCTTTGAACGGAGAATGGGCATTTCCAAATTGGTTCAATCATTCTGCAGGAAATTGCACTGGCATTTCCAAATTGGTTCAATCATTCTGCAGGAAATTGCACGATTTTGGTTCTGCGAGGTCATGATATATTAGGGTTTGCTTTGACCTTTGTCTCCAATTCACCTTAAGCATGATTGCTTGTGTGTTTTAAGAAAGCTTGACCAAGTGCAAGTAATCATAGTTTTTTCCAAGGGTTTCGGTTCTCACGTCAAGGCAAGAACGCAAGTGAAGTAAAAGACAGATAGCCGACCAAAAAAAAAAGTTAAAAGACAGATCGACGTGCGTTCTTGCGTTCTTGGCCGAACAAAAGCAAATGATGATTGGCCCACGTGTGGATAACGCGCATTAAAGTGATAACTACGCTATCAAAACCTGTACCAGCATTCCACCTACCTTCCCCAAAAACCTTGGCGAACATCAGAGGAAAAAGGGAACTGCTTTTCGAGTGTTGCATGCCCGATCTTTGGATCTTTTCTGTCTTTTAGTGCTCCTGCAAATGCAAAGAAGCATGCAAGAGACGAGGCCTAGAATCAAGAATTCAAAAGTCTTAGGGGCTATTTAGTAATTATCCAAATAGTAACCGATTTTGATTTTTGTTCCCGGGAGTAGTTTTGAAAAAGAATCGCGTTTGATAAAAATTTTGTTCCTCGGAATAAATTTCTATTTTTTTTTTTCCAGAAGTAGATTTGGAACATAATTAAGAATTAAAAAAAAAATTAATTCTTGTTCTCGGAAACAAATCTAAGAATCAAGACCCTATTTCTCTTCTTCTCTTTTCTTCTTCTTCATCTACCGCCATCCCGCGGTTGCCGTCCTCGCCGTCGTCCGCTGCCGTCCGCCGCCGTTCGCCGCCGTCCGTCGCCCTACGTCGCCGTCCATCGCCATCCGTTGCCGGCAACCAATTCGGTGAGCTCGCTAGAGGCAAGCCAAACCACCAGCGAGGCCGAGCCTCGGCGGGGCTGGGCGAGCCTCACCGATGGCCAGGTGAGCCTTGCCCAGCCCCGTGAGGCCCGCGCAGCCTCGTCGATGGCCGGGGCGAGCCTCGCCTAGCCCCGGTGAGGCCGACGAGGCTCGGCCGATGACACTCCAGTGAGGTCGTTGGCCCTCATCGGCCGGTTGCCGGTCCGACAACCGGCCACTTGAAGAAGAAGAAGAAGAAGAATAGAAGAGAAGAAGAAAGGAAAAAAGAAAAGAAAAGTAAAAAAGTAAAAAATAAAATAAAATTTTGAAAAATAAAATAAATTGATTTGGAACAGAATCAATGAGTATAATACTAAACGCAATTTTATTTCAGAATCAGAAATTTTGGACAATTATCAAACGGCTTAAAATGCTTAAAAATTGTTCCCGGGAACAGAATAAAAAAGAATCATTTCTAATCATAATCTGTTCCCAGGAACAGAATCGTTACCAAACGCACCCTTAGTGAACTTCAATCATACACTTATCTTTCGAGAGCTTCAATTTTGTGATCGTGAGAGAAATACAAAAAGAGTTACTAAGTGAGTTAGTGTGATTTATCACTAAATGCTTACAGTCGATATTATAATCTCTTATTGATCATCTAGTAGAATCTAGCTAGTAGGCTGTCAATGTAAAAAAGTGAACGTGGACTTGATTTAAATCGAACCATTATAAAATTTGTGTGCAATTTCTCTCTTCCCTTAACTCTTATTGTTTATTACTATAATCTAGTGCACACTTGATGGATGCATCTAAAGTCTATTTTACTGCATAACAGATTCTGGACCTTATTCCATAATCTAACCTTGGTTCAGATTTTAATCTTAACTCGATCTTATCCACTTTAAATTGTCAAAATTTCATATATTCACCTATTTAGCCCTCCTCTAAATGATACTTTCTAGCTTCATCAGCTTCCACATGTCAAGAAAGGAGAAGTCGAATTTTTTTTTCCGTTGATTGATGGTACATCGTGATTGAAACTTTTTCATGACAACATCGCTTAGTCAATGGTAGTAATCATTCAACTGGAAGCTAAAGGAGTTTGTTGAATGAAGGGCATATGCTTTAGCATTAAAGTTTTAACCCTTCAAAACAATGTTAAAATACGACATGACATTGGCTTATATAAAGTTTTTTCTACTGATTTTCATCGTGATTCTTAGTAATCATTTATCTAAAAAAATGAATTATTTAAAAGTATTTTTCTAAAAGTGATCATTCATATTGATTGAAATAATTAGTCAATAAAATATTTTCATTATCGATTATAATTTATATTAAAATGTTTTCGTGAATAAAGAGAATATTTAATGTTCATTCATTTTTTTCAAGCAACAAAAAGTGATTATCTTTTTAAAAATATTTTTAAATAATCTTCTCCCTAGTCTCTACCAATATGAATAATTCCAAAGTCCCGTCATTTCATTTGACAAGATGCACAACAGATTTGTACCAAAAAGTCCAGGACAATACAAATTGCATAAAAGAGCGAGCTTACTTTCACATTTTTAATTATAATTAGGATTGTGCAACCGGACTAGACTGGACCGCCCAAAAACAAGTCTGAGATCCCATTCTTGTTGAAACCAGTCTAGGAATAGATTCTAAATTTTTGGAACTATTTAAAACTGGTCCGGGAATTGGTTCTAAGTAAATACCCATCCAGGAGTTGAACCAAACCACTCTGCTTTGAAACTAGTTTCGAAGATAGTTTTATAAGTTAAAAAGCTAAAACCCTAATTTTTTTCTCTTAAATTCTAACATTAGCACTCATTCGTCATTTGTCCTTCTTTGGAATTCCCTATCAGTCTTTCCCCTTCCCCTAAATTTTATGGATGAATGGGACATAGAGTTTCATAATTTATGTTTTATGTTACATTTTGTTCTTTATTGTTTATAATTATACATGACTATGTGTTCATTTTATAGATTATATTTTCTTGCAAACAGGGATTTTTGGTGTTCATCTTTTACTTTAAACTATTTTGTTGCTGATAACCTCATGTGATTTTGCTGTAAAAAAAAAAAAAAAAAAAACCAAAGAAAAGGAATGAAAAAAATAGGCTTTCGGATGGACTTTGGAACTGGACTCGAAAAACAAGGGGGTTTCCAGTTGCGGCTCCAAGCAAACGGAATAGGCTTCAAGATCCAAAAATTGAGAATCGATTATAGATTCTAACTTTGAAATTATCTCACTTTGAAACCGATCACCCCTAGATCACTCAGCTACTTTTTAGGCATGAGGTTAATTTGAATTTCTCTAGTTATTATTTGTCACAAGCAAAATATGCTGCTGATTTTTTTTTTCTGAAGCCAAACTTAATGACAACAAAGTCGCTACAGCTCTTATTGAGACAAAATCCAAGTTTGATGCCAACAATGAGACTCTTTATAATCCTACACTCTATCAACAATCGATTGTTGGTATTATATATGTCTTGGTTTTACTCAACCTAACATTGCCCATGTTGTTCATATTGTTAATCAGTACATGATCGCGCTCCCTATAATCCATCAGGCATCGTCCCGAAATCCATTGATGACAGCTTAGTCCCTTGTGTGATCATATGTATAAGCAAGCACACAAACTGATTCTTATCTTTAGCATAAGCAAATGCAATAGGCCTCAAAGGCACACCTTGCAAAGTGTGTGTTATGACTTGCCAAGACCGTATTGTTAAAATATGCCGAGCAGGAAGTAAGAACCATGGCTTGGTCCAATACATTTGAGCACTGACCTAGGCCAAACTTGATTCAGAAACATTATGTCTCAATAATGTTGAACCAAGAGAGACCCAGTCCATCGTGCATTCCATGCACGTTCAAGACCAACGAGACCTCTTTCCAAAACTCAGGGCGTGCTTTCAAGCATAGACAATAATATATGAGCAAACCATGTCAATAATATGACCCCAAAAAAAAAAAAAAAAAACCATGTCAATAAACAATAACATCCCCTTGCAAGCACAACAAGCATGTGAGACAAACCCGACTCATTTCTGAACCTCGTACATAAGCAATAACATGAGCAAACCATACAAATTAGTACACAAGCAACCTACGTGAGTTCAAGCAACAATAAGCAAGCAATAGTGAACTCCTACAAGCACGACAAGAATAGACCTCATGTTTGAACTGCGCAACACAACACCCTATCCAATGATTAGGGGGTCTATTTATAAAACTGTACATTGCACCAGGCATGGCACAAGGTTCGTGGCCCAAACCGAACGATCAAGATGCTGATCTACACCAAGCAATGGCTTGGATCATACGCCTCAATATCGACCCACTAAGCAAGATTCGTTCCAATACACCTCAACATTGATCCAAACCAAGCGAAACCTATCCATAGCTTGGGGCATGCTTCTGAACACATGAGCAAACCATACAAAATTGCAAATAAGCCCACTCTACGAAAAATAAAAAAACATCATACTTGAATAAGTGCAAACAAGAGTAGAACCCATGTCCGAACCACACAACACAACACTTTATCCAACGATTAGGGGACCTACTTACAAAACCGAAACGAGAAACAACAGCAGTGGCGAAGGTGGTGAATGGCAAACGGCTCATGACAGCTCAGGGCATCGGTAGCAAGCGACGACAACGGCAAGCGGCAACGGCTTATGGCGGCAAGCAAAGAGAAGACCAAGAGAGAGAAGGCACGTGAAGGGGAGAGAGATAGAAAGAAATGGGTGTGCTTGGGGAACAAGAGAGAGAATAGTTATCCTAGGCTCTTATAAAAGAAGCTCAATTAATGAATTTCTAATTATGACTAATGATGACTCTTCTTAGCTTGATTTGCAAAATTGCCTCTTATCCATCCAAGTGTCATGTTAAGGATTAATCTTGGCTAACTTATCCTCCAAGTCTCAAGATAGGTTAAACATTGCCTCCATCTAGGAACACATAAGCTTAGTTGGACTAACTAGATGGCTAACTAAGTCTGCTCTCCCCTTTCCCCTCTAAAGTGGCGCCTCCCCCCTCTTCAAGAACCCTCAAAATTGGTCTCTCACTTATCTTAAATTCAAGAAGCTTATCTAATGGTCAACTTGATGAGCAAGTCTCATATTAGGGCAATCATGCCCTAAAGTCCTAATTGGGGCACATAAGCAATGACTCATTCAATGTTTTACTAGACAAGCTTCCAAACTAATGATGAAGTTTGTTCTAAACCAGACAACTTACTCCCCAAGTTCTTCTCCCTTTGGGCATGTGTCTCTCCTTCTTTCCTCCAATAATTGCTCACTTTTAATTGACCCAAATTCAATAGGACAAAAGCAACTATGAGAACTAGCTAAATATCATCGTAACCGAACAAGAATATCTCGGAATTACCCATGATCGAACCGAGGCTTGCAGCTAAATTTCATTCGAAAGTGGCCCTAATGTGGCCTACACAGATTGGGCAACCTTGGAGCATCGCTTGCGCTGCCAAACTTGGACCAAATCTGGCACCCCTCTAGGGTCCTATGCATAACCCATGGTTGATTCAAAACCAATTTATTTTTGAACCTAGTCAATTCATGGGTGACTCTCAGTTGTCATGCAATTGTATAGAATCAATCGACTTACCTCGATACACTGTTGTACAGAACCAATTTAGGGTCATTCACAATCGGCATAGTGATTGTGCGAAACCACCCACAACCAATCATATACACTCAAGCCAAATCGATCTATAACCGTCCGCTAGTCGATCTATGACGACGTGTGGTCATCCCACATTGATCCTTTTGGTCAAGTTATCTTTCCATGATCGAATACTCTGGTTGAGCATATTCTTGATCCTTAATCGCATTTCCCAATCAACTAGTTGACTCATAAGCGATCATTGAATCGACTCATGGACTAATTATGTTGTTGGTGTACTGACCTTTAGACCACCCCTCGCGTTCGAGATATGTGTCCAAATCTAGGATCTCTCTCTCTCTCTCTCTCTCCCTCCCATGATAGGGATTGCTTGGAGAGACTCGAGCATATACACTCAAGCCAAATCGATCTATAACCGTCCGCTAGTCGATCTATGACAACGTGTGGTCATCCCACATTGATCCTTTTGGTCAAGTTATCTTTCCATGATCGAATACTCTGGTTGAGCATATTCTTGATCCTTAATCGCATTTCCCAATCAACTAGTTGACTCATAAGCGATCATTGAATTGACTCATGGACTAATTCTGTTGTTAGACCACCCCTCACTTTCAAGATATGTGTCCAAATCTAGGATCTCTCTCTCTCTCTCTCTCTCTCTCTCTCTCTCTCTCTCTCTCTCTCTCTCTCTCTCTCTCTCTCTCATTGGTGCCAACCACTGCCGTTCGCCAACACTCGAGTGGGAGAAATTTTGTATCGTTATCACTCACCCTAAGAAACTGTTGGGTGCATCTCTCTCTCTCTCTCTCGGTCATTGGTGCCAACCACTGCCGTTCGCCAACGCTCGAGTGGGAGAAATTTTGTATCGTTATCACTCACCCTAAGAAACTGTTGGGTGCATCTTGTGTACAAACAAGGTAATCAACTAGATGACACAAATGACAAAAGCGTTGATTTTCTCAATTTGAATACGAAACTTATAAGTTCTCATGTTTGAAGCCTCAAAAGGAAGGAAAGATTTTCGGACTCCTAATCAATATGTATTGAAATTAGCTTTCTTGTGACTTAGGTGGGGGGTTATATTAATACCTTTTCAAGTGGCTTTAACTGTGTATTTCCTCATAGCGAAAATGAACTTGCTCCTGTGTTTTTCTTTGCATTCAGATTTTGTGATCATCTTGTTGTGTTTTCCTTTACCCTTAGATTATGTGATTTATCTTCCATCTTTTCCTCATGAAGATAGTTCAAAGATGTTCTTGTCCAGTCAATATTCACTTCACGACCAAGTTTAAGAAAGAGAACCAAAGAACAAAGAAGGGCTTTAAATAGAGAATAAGAATTTCCAAATTAGCCCAATCTTTCTGCTAGAAATTGCACGATTGTGGTATTGTGAGGTTATGATATATTAGTTATAAAAACACTTGGGACCCATTTGATAACAATTCTATTCCCATGAACAATTTAAATTCAGAAATGATTTTTTTTTTCTGATTTTGTTCTTTAAATGAGTTTTTGAGCATTTGAAGGCATTTAATAACTTTCCAAAATTTCTATTCCACTGGATAGAAATTCGCCTTAGTATGACCCTCAAATTCTTTTGTAACTTAGAATTTATTTTAATTTTTTAATAAATTTTTCACATTCTTCTTCTTTCCTCCACCTCCTCCTCCTCCTCCTCCTCCTTCTTCTTCTTCTTCCTCCTCCTCCTCCTTTAGCCGATTGCCGGCCTCGACCATGGTCGACAATAAGCCAGATGAGAGCCTGCAACCTTGCCGGAGCGTCGCCAACCCCCGGCAAGGCCAAGTCTCATTAGCTCGAGCCTTGCCTTGGTTGGGTGACGCTCGGTCTCACTCAAATCTAGTGAGGCCAAGCCCACCCCACCACCAATGAGGAGCCTCGCCGAGCCACCGCGAGGTTGGCCTCAACATGGCCAGGTGATGCCAAGTCTCATTAGCTCGAGCCTTTCCTTGGTTGGGCGACACTCGGTCTCACTCAAATCTGGTGAGGCCAAGCCCACCCAACCACCGATGAGGAGCCTCGCCGAGCCACCGCGAGGTTGGCCTCAACATGGTCAGGTGATGCCAATCTTGTAGTAGACCAATAAGGCTGAGCCTTGCCCAGCCACCAGCGAGGCTCAATCGACAAGGCTAAGCCTCACCAAGAGCCTGCAACCGGCGAAAGGAAGAAGAAGAAGAAGAAGAAGAAAAGAAAAAAAAAAAAATGTTCTTGATTATGAAGTTGTTCTTGGGAACAAAGAATTAACTTTTTTACTTCTTGATTCTATGTCAAATCTATTCTCACAAATAAAATAAAAAAAGCTACCAAACGAATTTTTGTTCTTTTAAAAAAAAAAATTCAGTGAACAAAAGAATAAAGTCAAATGTTGTTTGGCCAGTTACCAAACAAGCCCTTAGTCACTCTTTCTATGTTTTTCGTGCCTTTCTAATCTTGGCCTCAAGATAGATTAACAACTACTAAATGTTGGAAATTTGTTTGTAAAAACAAAAAAGAGTGCATTTTCTTTGTCCTACATAAGAAAAATGGGAGGAAATTAGCCAATTTATAAGTGTGAGGTTTCCTTTGTATACCAAACGAAATGATTGGGTGTGAGCTAGACCTTACCATACCCGCAATTTAATTAGCACTAATCCCTTTGTTATTTTATTTTTATTTTTATTTCGTACGGTTATCTTATTAACTTTAATCAATTCAAAGATTGTTTTGTTTATTGAGAATTTTCGGAAATTAATTAATTAATTAATAATAATTTCAAAATTTTATTTATTAAATAATTATTTTTATTTTTATTCCGAATTTTTTGTTTGTCTTTTCAAGACAACCTTTGAATAAGATACCCGTTCATTTTGCAACCTTTCCCGAATGGTTGCATTTGTTCGGTTTTTTAACTTCTTACGAATGGACGCCTTTGTTCATTTGAGCAATTTTCGAAAGAATGTGTTTGTTCACTTTCGCAACTTTTCATCAAGAGTTGTCTACGTTTTTTAAGATTGTTTTATATATAGGGATAAGTGTTCCAAAAGTCCTAAAACTTGTCACGAAAATGCATTTCAGTCCTAAAACTTGCAAAAAGTGCATTTAAGTCCTAAAACTTGTCAAATTGTTTCAAACGAGTCCTAAAATTGACGCCGTTAGCTTTTTCCGTTAAAAATGCTGATGTGGTATTATTAATAATTTTTTTTTATTTTCCATGTGTATTTTTTATTCATTTTTTAAATTAGGTTTAAAAAATTAAAAATTAAATTTATTCTTATCATATTTTCACCAAAAACTAAAAAGAAAAGTTTAAAAAAAATATTTAAAAAAATCAGAAGGGCTCCTCGCCCGCCGCCGTCACCACCCATCGTTGGAGGGGCCGGGCGACGGTCACCAGCCCTAGGCGGGGGTGGTCGGCCCTCACCCGGCTAGGGCGAGGCCTCGCCAGCCCGGGACATGGCTGGTGACCATCGCCCGCCCCGTGAGGGTCGGCGACAACTAGCCCGGGCGGCCGATGGCCGCCGACCCCCGCGAGGGCCGGCGGGCCCAGATCGGGGCACCCTTGCTCGGCTCGCGCGGGTGCCCAGATCTGGGCCCGCCGGCCCTCGCGGGGGCCGACGACTGCCCCCCCCGTGGGCGAGTACCGTTGCCCAATCCCTCCGACGATGGGCGGTGGCGACGATGACGGTAGGGGAGAGGAGCCGCTATTTTTTCTTTTTAAACATAAATATTTTAACTTTTTTTTTTATAGTTTTTGGTGAAAATAAGATAAAATGAATAAATATAATTTTTTTAGTTTTTAAATCTAATTTTTATTAAAAAAAAAAAAAAAAATTGAATAAAAATCCACGTGGAAAATAAAAAAAAATATTTAAAATTGCCACGTCAGCATTTTTAATAGAAAATGCTAATGTCGTCGATTTTAGGACTTGTTTGAAATAATTTGATAAGTTTTAGGACTTAAATGCACTTTTGTAAGTTTTAGGACTGAAATGCATTTTCGTGACAAGTTTTAGGACTTCTGGAACACTTATCCCGTATATATACTTGTTAGATTGAGAAAGAATGAGTGTGATCATTTTTTTATCTTTTCGAGTCTTTTTCTAAAAACTACAGCCATCTTTTCAATTGTTTCCTAAAGATATCCTGGAGAAATACTAGAATTGCTATATAGTATTTTCATTTTGTGACTTTGTTGTATCGTGTAGGATATTTGCCGGTGACCATTAGCAACTTTGTGAGGCAAATAAATCCAGTGATATCACGCCTCAAAATCCGACTCGAGTACTCTAAAGATCCGTCTTTATTGTTCTACCCTATTCGAAACAGTATTTTCCCAACACTAAACAGTCGTGACAATGAAGGATGGTCTCTGCAATCAATTCAACTACATATAGTATCGTTTGCTTTGGCCTTGTTTCCAATTCACCTTTAGTATGATTGCACATGTGTCTTAAGCAAGCGCGATGACCATATGAGAAACCATAGTACTACGAGGCTGTCGGTTGTCATGTCCAAGCAACAAAGTGAGTTAAGTAAAGACAAGATCAAGATGGCAACGAAAGTAACCAATGATTGGTCCACTTGTCAATAACACGCGTTTACAGTGATAATCAAAATAGTACCGCTACACAGCTATCTATCTCCCTTCTCCCAAAATCTTGGCAAACTTCAAAGGAAAGAGGAACAACTTTGGCAACTATGGGCTTGTTTGTTAATGTTCTTTTTTTTTTTTTTTTTTTGTTTATAAACAAAATTTCTATTTTTTTCTAGGGAACAAAAAAAATAATAGCAATGCGTTTGTTTGCGTTTTTGTTCCAAATCTATTTTTTTGTTCCTAGGAACACATTTGGAACAGAAACAAGAAACAAGAAACAAGAAAAACGTGTTTCTTGTTTCTCTCAAACAATTTTTAAGAACAAATTTTCTCTCTCCTCTCTTTTTCTTCTCTTTTTTTCTTCTTTTCTTTTTCTTTTTTCTTTGGCCGGTTGCCAGCCTTGGCCATGGCCGGCGACCTGCCATCGAGGGCCAGCGACCTCGCCGGAGCGTCACCGGCCCCGAGTGAGGCCGAGCGTCACCGATCCCTAGCAAGGCTCGGCCTCGCCTTGGCTGGGCGAGCTCGAGCTCGCCCAAATCCGACAAGCCCGAGCTCGCCCAGCCACCGGCGAGGCCGAGCTTTGCCGGTGGCTGGGCGAGCTCGGGCTCACCGGATCTGGGCGAGCTCAAGCTCGCCTAGCCAAGGCGAGGCCAAGCCTCGCCGGCCGCGAGGCAAGGCTGGGCAAGCTTGGGTGAGCCGAATATGGGCGAGCCCAAGCTCGCCGAGGCTCGGCCTCACTAGGGGCCGGCGAGCCTCGCCATGGCTAGGCGAGAATGCCGACCCTCGTCGACCAATCGCCAACCATGGCCGAGGCCGGCGACCAACCAAAAGAAGAAAAAAAGAAAAAAGGAAAAAAGAAAGAAATAAAATAAAAATATTAAAAAATTAAAAGAAACAAAAAAGAACACAAATTTACCAAACGTGTTTCTGTTCATTTTTATTCCCGAAACAAGTTTACCAAATGCGTCTTTTTGTTTATAAATTGTTCCCCGGAGCAGAAACATTTTTTTTCTATTTCTGTTCCCTGGAACAATTTTTAAATAGAAATGTTACCAAACACGCCCTATTCCTTTCCCCCAAACCTTTGTGGTCTTTTCGTCTTTTTAGTTCTCCTGCGAATGCACCCTCTTGAGCGCGCTCATTGGGCAAACTTACACTCTCGTCTTCATGCATCTCCCCCTACCTTGCTCTCTTTCATTGGACCACGTAAGGTGCGTTTGGTTGGACTTTTAGATAAAGTCTTTGGAAAAATGCAAATGACTTCAAGTTAAAGGGGTTTTCTAAAATATAAACTGTGTCTGTTGAATTGTAATTTGAAAATTCATTGTGAGATACATTTGAATAAAATAGTATTTTGAGAGATTATATTTACAAATGACTTTTGTGATTAAAAAAAATAAAAAAATTGTCCAAAGAAAAATAAAAAGTTGGCCGATGACCTTAGGCAACCCCCAAAGACAACCGGTGAGGGCCTCCTGGGGTCAAGCAACCCTCGGCAGTCCTTCACGGAGGTCACGCGACCTTGTCGTGACCTAGATTTGGGTTGCGCCTGAGGTCGTGTGACCTCTAACTACAGATCTGGTTGTGGCGAGGTCATGCGACCTCCAGCAACATAGATTTGGGTTGCACCCGAGGTAGCGTGACCTCAGCGGCCTTTCATGGGGGTCGCGTGACTAGATGGTGATGATCGTCGGCCTCAGTTGCGACCTCACCAGCCTCTCTCTAGCTCGTCCCCGACCAGCCATCCGCAACCACGCCATTGGAGAAGATATGAACAGTAACCCGTGGGGCTTCTGAAAATGTTGAAAGCCCAAGGCAGCCTAAGACCTGCCTAGGGCTTTCAGCCTTTCAAAGGTTAGCATTCTCTCAATGTGGGTTTTAAAATTTTACCAAATACCTAATATTTGACCAAATGGACTTTGGACACTCAAAGTCCCTTTCCAAAGAAGATCCGACATGCACTCATAAAAGTTAAGCAACCAAACATTCGTCATTCATTTTGAAGTCAGCCGATGCGGTAGACAACTTCCAAAAAAAAACAAAAAAAAAGCTTCGTTCGAAAGTTTAAACCGATAAAAAGTAGGCCGCAATGTGAATACACGCGTTGTTGCGACCAAATTTTCGGATGCACCATCTAGGGTTTGGCTAATGGATTGCTAAGCCTAGACTTAGCTCGGGCTCTCCCAAGCCCATACCAGTTCGCGACTTAGGTTTAAATTCTTAACATGCAATTGATTTTTCAATTAGGAGTCGCCACTAATTTATTTTTGGTGGGTCGATTAGAAACCCAAGTAAAGTAACTGGAGATTTACTTTACTCCTACAAACCAGAGATTTATAAGTTCGGGGACTTGGTTACGCTAAATTTCTCTAACGCCCTTTCGGTACCTTTCTCTTTTATTTCGAAAAATGTTTGGCAAGCAGCTTGAATTGATTTTAAATCTATTTTCCTAACATGTGAGGTGACCATGTGGGTGCACAAACCATCAATTTAACACCCAGATAAAAGCAATGAATAAATTGCAAGACTTACCTTGTAGCAACGAAAGCATCTGCGTTGTTAAATCAAAATTCACATCATCAACCCTAGATATGATTTCTAATTAACACGCAATCATTCAATTTGTATTTTCACTGATTTAATGAGAATATAATCCATATGCAATGCAATGCTTTTAATCTAACGTTAAATGATATGTCATAGTAGTATAGCCTGAACTATATGAATGAGTAGAGTAATTTTTTTTTTATGTTTTCTTAATGAACATGCAATAATTAAATATGCAATCTAAATTAACCAAAATGACCTAATCTTAATGACGGGAAATTTCTAATTAAATGAACCTAGCAACAATCACTAAATGACATGCATTTCATGAACCTAACGCTACATGACATGCAGATGATTTTTTTTATTTTATTTTCTTAATAAGCATGCAATCTATCCTAATATGCAATAATGTGCAAAGAATGCCCTAATTCTAATTTTTTTTCTTTTTTATTATGAAATTCGAAATTTAAAATTGCCAAATAATTAAACGTGCAATTTAAATTAATAAGAAGAAAATATAATATCCTAAATTAATGTTTTTGGTCTTTTTATTTAAGAAATTCGAAATAAATTTCCTATCTTAAACATGCAACATAACCTTAAAACTAGTAATATCCTAACATGCATTTAACCTAACTCAAATATATATTTATTTATTTTTTGGGTTTTTCCTTTACCAGAGCAATCAAATAAAGGCATCGAGAACAACACAGCAACAAATCAAGCAAGATATCATCCATGTCCATTTAATTTTGGAAATAAATTGACGAATCGTATCTCGAGCATGAGATCGGATTGGCCAATTTTAAATAAAATCACGAATCATATCTCGACCGTGAAATCGGATTGGCAATTTTCCCGTGTGATTGCGAGTCATATTTCAAGCGTGAAATCGGACCGTCAATCATATGTATGTTGTGAAATTAGGATAATTTCCCAATTTATAAGGCTGCTCGAGATTACGGATATCATAATGTATTGAGAATTCCATCATATGCATCAACCGATATTTCAAATAAAGAAACGGAATATTCGGAAATCAAATAAAACAAAATTTTTACCTAATTCGAATTTTGATTTCCAAATTTGGACTTTGCGCAATCGGACTAGGATCGCAATCGGCGGGCAACGGGGTGGTGGATGGCGCGGCACAGCTTCGTACGCTAAGGATGATGATGGAGAGCTCTCGGTGGGTTTAGTCGTTGGTGAGAACAATGAGAAAGACTGGACCACCACAAGGAGCCGCGAGCAACTTTGTAATAGAGAGAGGTGCAGTGAGTTGCTTGCACTACTGAACCTCACGATGACTAAGCGGGCTACCAAGACGTTGCTGGATTTTCACCAAAAAAATCTGCAAACAAAGATTAAAACGCTGCGTAGACATGACCGTCTATCGTGGAAGCTCGTTGATTTTCAGAGTGACAATGGCAATGAGTTAACTCGTTGCCATTCTTAGCATTGCACACGGTAGGAAAGCGCTCTTCGGTGAGTCTCAGCCGAGAATAGTTCTCTGGACCACCTGCAAAAGTAGAAGGCAACACTCTTCCGCTGGGTACGAATTCAACGAAACCTCGATGATGGGAAGCAAGGGCCACCACGGTGGAGCGGTGTCCGGATAAGACTCGTCTTGGTGAAGTGGCGTCAGTCCGACGAGCCTCGAAGTTGCGTCGAGGGGAGCAGCGATGTCGAGAAGAAAGCTCTAGTGCCACTGGTATAGGCGGTATCGTTGCGGCTCGGACGACGCAGAAGCAACGACGTGTGCGAAACAGCAGGAATTCGCTCGTGCAGCAACAAGTGATAGCAGGGATTGGAGGGTGACGGCTCCTCGTCGTCAAGAGCGGCGGCGACGTATGACTCGCGGTGGAGGGCTTAGTAGTCGGAGGAGTTCGTGGGAGGATCTCTAAGAAAGCGTCTCTGGGTGTGTGCCGTCAGACCCCCTCCTCACGTTTTCTTTTGCTACTTTTCTCTTTGTGCCGAACGTGTGTTCTCTCTCTATTGTGGTCATCCAATGTCTGCCCCCCATTTTAGAATTGTCGCCATCCCTCCTTTCATACTACCTACCTTGTATTGCAAAAGAGGAAATTTGTATATAAAAAAAAGAATCGTTGATATTCATATTTCCTCCATTACTTCCTGCATGCGTATCATATCTTTCCTTGCGATGTCAAATTGGAAATGCCAATAAGAGTGGGCGATATTTTGCCGCCGCCTTGCTCCTCCTTCACATTCTATCGGCATCTTATAATATATTATCATCAAGCATACATAAGCCGAATTTATCTTGAATTGTGGAAGCAAAATTTGTTATTATTTTATCTCACGATTCCCACACCTCTTGCACTTTGCCGAATTATTCAATTCCCCTTTTTGCTTCAAATCTCTTCAAGACAAACCAAATATACGTTCCAAATTTTTACTTCCTTTTCTTCATTATCTTCCTTAGCAGAAACATTGGTCAGCCCTTAGATTTTTTTTTTTTTTGCCCAAGCCAATTTTTTAAAGTTCATGCATGAGTGTGCTCCTTGCCCGCAATATCAAGTGTCCACCGCCGAATTTCGCATGAGATCCACACAATGCAACTATATGCAGACTCATTGTTATGATAATGCTCCTAACACTATATGTTATGCGATTTAATATTTTTGTTTAGGGGCTAAAGTTCAATCCCTAATTTATATGTAATAAATAAATGACTAGGTGACCAAAATTTAGGTGTCAACACGCGTGCATTAAACTCCATGGGCAAGCGCTGGGATACTTGTACAAATAAAATAAATCAAGGCAAAACCCGCCTCTAACACCGCATTAGAAAATTCAACCTAAAAAATTAAAATTGGTAGGTGAACAAACACAAGTATGGCATCTATTGAAACTACATTAACAAGCAATATGAAATACTTTCATAGATAGGAAACCCAAATTAGAGATCTAAAAATAGATGAGTAACCAAATGAAGTTATTTATGTACTTAATGAGAAAGCAATAAGATAAGAATTGATTAGATAATATTATCTTTCTCTTGTCATGCGACGTATGACGGTAACTATTGCCTTGGCATGTGTAACACCATTGTTATTGATGAAGTGAATTTTGTGATGGAAAATGAGTTGTTCTTCTAAATATTTTGCATGAAATCCTAAAATATTGCGTGGTATTAACCTTAAATGCCGAGGTTCGCAAATTCCTCATTGTTATACCTGTAATAAATTCTCTTTCACATTTTTTGACACGGAATCCTTGTAATTCAACATTTAGTTTTTCACACAACTTTTTTACATTTGGCTCCCGGACATGTTTTTCCTACATTAATCCCTGCCAAACGATAATAAACGTTTCTATCGATAACTCTTATGACAATGATAAAAGAATATACTTCATGAATGCTTTCAAGGCAATCATCCTTTTCTTTTGCCATATTATAAAAAGCTATAATCGCTAGATAAGAAAGGGTTTGAAATTCTTTCCATAATGTATATGATTAGTTTTTTGAAAATGAATATTATTAAAAAACGTGTTAACACAAACACGAACAATATGTTTTGACAATTATATAAATGGTACATCTAGCTCAATATTTTTCCGATGGCGGCCATGGAAAATTATGCAAAACATCGCTATCCCGGCAGTTCCAATTGCTGGTCGATGCATTGTATGCCAAGGACTATGAAAACGGCGTTCACACGAGCCAACTAAAATTTGCTTAGATAGACAAGCAGCGCATCGAAACGTGGCACTCCCGCACGGGACCCACCGACGAGACGAAAAGGCGCCCCCTCCTCGTACCAGGTGCATCCTGCGTCAGATCCAACGGTCCGTAATCGTTACCCCGCTGTCACTCGCACGCTCGACAGTGTCGAGGCCTGTCTCCCCCCGCTCTCTCAATAGGAGATTCGCCCGCCATGTACATTCATTCGCTCAAAATTCTCTCATGCCATCTCCGCCTTGGGACCTCGAGCTCGAGGTCAAAATGACGACGGCGGCCCGCGGAGGCGGCCGTACCGATGAACCGTGCGCGTCGTTTTTCGACACCCTCTTTCGAGAGTCGAGTGTTCAGCTAGAAAAGGCGGAACCTGTCGCGAGATCGCGAGAAGTGATCGCGTCCGTTGCTGCTGTTGGCAACGGTGACCCCGGCGACCTAGGGTCGCTTCCCCATTCGGTTCCGTCCCCAAAATTAGCCGTCGGCGGTGGTGAAATTGATGCCGGGCCGCTCTTGCCTTCGTGCCTGACGCGGCCCGAACCCCATTCGGCTCTGGCCGCGCAGGTGGTGAAGATCGAAGAGGAAGAGGAAGAGGAAGAGGAAGATGAGGAGGTGGCGATCATTGCTGATCCAGGGGACGCTGCCACCAGATCGCCGTCGTGCTCGTTGCGGGCTGCGGCGGACGAAGTGGCGAGACCGATGCAGGGGCTGGGGGAGGTGGGGCCGGCGCCCTTCCTAAGGAAGACGTACGAGATGGTGTCGGGCCCGAGTACGGACACGGTGCTGTCGTGGAGTTCCAGCCGGGACAGCTTCGTGGTTTGGGATCCGCACGAGTTCTCGAAGCAGCTCCTGCCCCGATACTTCAAGCACTCCAATTTCTCCAGCTTCATCAGGCAGCTCAACACTTACGTGGGTATTCCCTTCGAACGGGATTGTGTTTTTTGTCCATGTTTTTGCTTGAAACTTACCCCATTAGCAGCTCAACACTTATTGAGACAAATGCGTGTAATGTCTGTATGTTTATTTTGGTTTGACTCTGTTTCAGCTCTGTTTTTTAGGTTTGACTCTGTTTCGGCTCTGTTTCTTTTTTGGCCGTTCAGAGTGTGATCCTCCTGGGGGCATCCAGCTACTCCTCATTGTCCCAACGGATAGTCCCCGGGGCAAAGAAGCTAGGATCTAAGGGAACCCACTCGCCACGTTTTGCTCGTGTGTTGAGATTCTATTTCACCCACTTGCTGGGTTATTAGTCATGCTTTACCTAGATTAGGGGACAAGTAACGAAGAAATTTGAAATGGCAGGTGAGATACATCGATTCTACGCGAGATTTCACGAATCATGAGGCACATGTTCACTAAAATTTGCATCCAGCGGCCAGGGGACAATGGCCCGTCATCATATTCAAGTGATGATGCTTTTGATGGTAGTTTACAGAAACTACCATGTCACTACCATGTCAACCAAGACGTCAGGATACCCATTAAAGATTTATCTTCTCACCGGATTTGTGTTTGAATGCTTTTCTCAAATGGTAAATTTTCATTTGCATTAGAAATGCACTACTGTTTTGATGCTCCATTATGCACTTTCTAGCTGAAGATGAGACTCTTTGAGCCATCGTTTTGTTGCTATCCGATGTTTTGGTAAAGCCTTCTGACCATTCTCTTCTTTTTGGGGAAGACCAAAAGCATAGTTCTGCACTTTTGTCTTCGTATTTATGAAGTTGACGGATTGATATCGAGTCATTAAATTGTCCATACCCTCTTTGGGACTTCTGTTTCAATTTAAACTCCTCAACCCAGCTTCCTCCTATTCTTCATGCATCATGATCAAAGATATGTCGCAGGGTTTTAGGAAGATGGACACAGATCGATGGGAGTTTGCGAACCGAAGTTTTCAGGAAGGGAAGAAGCACATGCTGAAGAACATGAGGAGGAGACGCAAACTCAGCGGTCATACGAAAAAATTGAGTCGTACTGTTGCTTCGGATTACCCGGAGGCTGGAAAGGAAGCTGAACTTGAAATGCTTAAGAAGGACCAGGAAGCATTGAAGACCGAGATCCTGAAACTAAGAGGAGCGGGAGCACTCGCAGCATGAGATCAATCAGGTCGCCGAGCGGATTCGCTATGCTGAGTGCAGGTGTCGGCAAATATTCCTCCTCCTCTCCAAAGCAACCGAAAGCCCGAACTTTGTCCATTTAATCCAAGAGAGGAGGCAGAAGAGAGAATTAGAGGCTGGTGAATCGAGCGAGAAGAGCAAATTGCTCAGTCTCGATAGCGAAGCCACCAAATGCTTGCTCGAAGTAATGGATCACAAGATTCAAAGCCCGAACGTTGATTGCCCGAGAGTTGGCGATGAACCGGGACAGATGGAGTCTTCGCCGAACAATGTCGTGGATTTTCAGACCGTTCAGATGCTCAACCCATGGCCTCCTCTGATAGGTGGCGGAGATTTCAGGGCTGTGCAGGGTCAGACACCCGATCAGAAGGCCGGAGCTAGTCCGTCAGATTTGCCTTCGGTTTTCCATGAGATGTCGGAGAAGCTCCTCGGAGACAACGTGGTCATGGGCGATGATGCGATGGATGTAGAAGCAGAAGAACTGGCAATGGATGACACAGGAATCTATCTTGAGCTGGAGGGTCTGATTGAGAAGTCATGTGGTTGGAGTGATTACACAGGTGACCTGTGGGAGCAAGCAGTGGGACTGACGCCCTAAAATTTCCATGCTGCTGCTCCTGCTCTGTTCTCTCTGCTATATGGCGCTGCTATTTTCTGTGACCCAGATCACATAAAGCAACCTCTGCATAATTGGAGGGAGTATCCGAAGTGAAGGGACTGAATCCAACCAATAAACTTGGTTTTTTTTTTTCCTTTTTAATGTGTCAAAGATAAATGCTCATACTTAGTGTATATATATTGTAGTTTCTTTCCTTTGTCTCCACCGTAAGAAAGTGCTCTTGGCGTTCTTTTTCTCTTAATTTTGTATAAGAGAAGCCCTTTATGGTGAGTTCGTGTTGTCAAAAATCTCAAATTAGTACATTTTGTATTTTTTTTTAAATTACTTGTTTCTTTTATTTCGAAAAATTTCAAATTGATATTTGCGTATCACATTATTTTTAAATTAATTTTCGCATCATCAAAAATCTCACTGAAAATTAATGTGGAAATACATCATAAATAGGTCATGACGTCGTCACAAGGATTTTAGATCCGAAGCAAATGAATCGAGACTGTTGGGGCCGAGGTTCCGTCTCGATCATTTGACGAGATGCGCAGCAGGTTTGAACTGAATGCGGGGGCCGATTCGCCCTTAAAAGAGACCTTTGACGACCGAGGTTAAGCCAGGTGTTCTGCCAAAAAGTCTGCCTCTCGAGAGACTTTCATCTGACATTCGATGCGCCCTTTGAACGCATGAATCGCTCGATGATGCTGTTGGTTCGTACTAGATTAGGACGAGATCTTACTGGATAGATAGAGCCGGAGAGGCAGACAACGGGACGCAAAGCGACGAATGCACCGGCTCCCGCTGTCCTTCGGAAAAAGCAGGGTCGACATTGGAAATTTGCAGCTGACTTCTCTACGCCTCTTTGCCCTTCTCCAATGGATCCTTCTGAGGTGATCCACGTGCTTTCGAGTCAGTATGGACTTCATCTAATGATAATGAACGGGGTTCACGCTGAAAAAAAATCCTAAATTTTTAAATCCTTATCAAATTTATCTCAAATTAATTTTCTCGATTCATAATGATGCATTTAGAAAATGTGTTCAAGATCCCCTGTCAAGTGAATGAATTAATTCTATTCAAAACATTACAAGAATGGAGATAAGGTTTTGTAGGACTATAATCCGAGAAAGAGGAGTAGCTGCGGCAAGCTTAAAATTCAAGTCCACATGCTTAATGTTCCGTCAAGAAGACAAAATTTAAGGGAAGAGGATGTGAGGATGAAAATTTTTTCCTTGGAAACTTCTAGTTACCTTCTCTGTTGCACCAATTTTATATAATGCTAACTTGCAGAGAATCATTTATAATGAAGTAACTGAACTTCACTAATTTTTGTGTCTAAAACTCCAATTTGGAAGAGAGAAAATTAATAGATTTTAACGGAAGTTAAGTTACTTCATTAGGGACGATTCTTTGCAAGTTAGCATTTTATAAAATCGATGAGGAAAATTGTTGGAAAAGTCATAAACCTATTACTTGTGTTAATTTAATCATAAACCTTTTTAGTAGTGCCTGTTTAGTGATTAATCTTTTGACCTAATGCCAATGGAGTCATTTTTTACTAATTTTGGTCAGATATTACTGATATGGATATTGGCCAATCTACATAACACAAGCGGGCCAGCTCTAACGTAAATAATTTTTAATAATGTTTTAATAAATTTTCAAATATTTTTATTTAATTTTCAAAAGGTCTAGTGTTTAGAACTTTTCTAACACGTTTCATTATCGGTTTTATAAAATGCTAATTTGTAGAGAATCATTTCTACACCAAAGTGGAGCTTTTGACACAAAAAGTACTAAAAAGTCTAGGAAAATACAAATTGCTTATAAGAGCAAGCTTGCTTTCATGATTGTGAAGATAATTGTTATCATAACACCCGAGTAACTTTTAATACGTTTAGTAACTTTCAATGTAGGAAAGAAACAAAGTGTAGCTTTTCGTTTACCATGACATCCATATGTGACCACTAATTTAATTTCGAATCAAAGTAACTTTATTACACAAAGTAAATGTCGGCATAGAAAGTAATAATATGTAACACGGTGAGTAACTTTCTAATCCCCCGTAACATTACTTTCTATAAGAAGTGATAACTTATACGTGCTTAGTAATTTTTATTGTGCTTGCTAATTTTTAATACTGTAAAGCATGAAAAAATAATATGGATAGTAAACGTTCATTTATTCAGAAAACTAAAAATATATTTTTTTCTATTTTAGAAACATATAAAAGATTGATTAGTAACTATTGTGGACAATAAAGTAATTTTATGCATATCTCTGTGAACAGAATCCAGAGCCGTCGGGACGTCTCTCACCTCGAGCCGTTCGCCGGCGCAGGCATGGCGGGCGCTGAATCAACCCGTTTCAGTCAAACTGGCGAGGCCATTGCCGCGGTCCGATCGCTGTCTGGATGGAAGGAGGTCGCTCCTTCGTTCTCCCATCGCTCATGTCGAGCCCGAGCCGGAAGGACTCCGGCGACGCTCCGCCTTCGTCCTTCTACCTCGGCCGCCCGTACGGATACGACGTGTTCCTGAGCTCCCGCGGCGAGGACACGCACAACGGCTTCGCCGGCCACCTCCACGCGGCGCTGGACCAGCGGGGGATCGCCGCGTTCATGGACGACGAGGAGCTCGGGAAGGGCGAGGAGATCGCACCGGCGATCGTCGTGTTTTCGGAGGACTACGCGTCCTCCGGCTGGTGCTTGGACGAGCTGGTGAGAATGCTCGAGTGCAGGATACGATGAGGCAGATCGTGCGGCCGGTGTTCTACAAGGTGTATCCGTCGGACGTGAGGAAGCAGAGGGGGAGATAGGGACAAGCCCTAATCGATCACGAGGAGAGGTTGAAGTCGAACAGCGGCGATTCGGAGAAGGTGAAGAGGTGGAGAGAAGCACTGACCAAAGCAGCTAACATATCTGGCTGGCCTTTGGTTGATGAGTAAGGCTACCATTTAATCCTTTCTGAGGATGCTAACTGTTTGTTTTTTTCACAAAATTTGTGTTCTAACTGTTGATTACCGAATTTCACTTGTTTCATTTGCAATAAATTCATGGTGATGCTAATGCATAATAGGGGAAAAATTCAATTTATGCTAATTGGAGGAGGAAAGCTCATGTGCCAATTCTTTTCACAAGCAAGTCATGCATCTGGTCTATTGTGCTTGAGACATTGACCGTGGCTTGAACTTACTGGAGATCAACTTAGTGCTCCTTGCATCAAATGTCTTTGAATTTCCTTTGGTATCCACAATCGGCTTTATGCTTTGAATCTACCAGTTGCGAGTTCAATGTCATTCAAAGCATTGTCAAGAGAGTATGGTCTGAGATGAATCGCAATCAATCACATGTCCCCGAAAACCTGGTTAGCATGGATTTGCATGTGTCCCTGCATGCATACTTTGCTGGACATGGAATCAAATGAGGTTCGCATGGTCAGAATTTGCGGACTTGGAGGAATAGGGAAGACAACTATCACCAAAGCTATTTACAATGCTTTCACGCACAAATTTGAGTGTTGTAGCCTTCTTTTCAATGTTAGAGAAACTTGCGAGAAATCCACAGATGTTGAACTACTTTAGCTTCAAGAGACACTTTTTCCTCAGGTAATGTGAGATGGTGGTCTGAAGCTTGGCAATGTCCACAGAGGTTCAAGCATGATAAAGGGTAGACTTTGTAGAAAAAGGGTCCTCATTGTCGTTGACAATGTGAACTAGTTGATCCAATTGGAAACACTAGTGGGAGAACGTGACTGGTTTGGTTGTCAAAGTAGGATTATCATAACAACTAGAGATGAACATTTACCGGCTGCCCATCACGTAGAAATTGTATACAAGGTTCAACGTTACATCATTCCAGAGATGCTCTTCAGTTTGATTGTTTTCGGGAATCTTTCTCCTCTTTCAGATTATGAAGAGCTTTTAGATAATGTAGTGGATTACACCAAAGGATTTCCGTTAGCTATCAAAGTTTTGGGTTCTTTTCTTCGAGGTAGAAGCTTACTTGAATGGAATTTCAGTGGAGAAGTCTTCAATCTGCTGAGAATAAGCTTTGATGGCCTAGATGATTATGAGAAGGATATTTTTCTTGACATCACATGTTTCTTCAAGGAGAAAATATAATTTATGTGAGAAAGATTTTGGATAGCTATAATCTCTACCCGGATGCTGGAATTGCTTTTCTTATAAATAAGTCGCTCATCACTATTGAATCTGACAAGCTGCAGATACATGATATTATTCTAGAAATGGGAAGAGAAATCGTTCGGAGAGAATCTCCCAAAGCGCCAGCAGAGCGCAGCAGATTGTCATCCTCTGAGGATGTTCTTCATGTGCTGACAGAAGGCACAGTAATAAAGTAAATCATGTTATTTTGTTTTTGACAAAATAGATGTCCGTTTGGGAGGGTTAAAGGCTTTAAAAAGTCGGTTTAGCTGTCTCCTAAAATAGAAGTGTATTAATATTTTTCTGCTAAGTAAGAGAATGGCCTGAGCATCCCAAAAGAATCAGTTTTTCCATCTCCCACCCTGAGATCTGAGGTTTGTACTATTGACCTCTCCCCAGAAAAAAAAAAAAAAAAAAAAAATTATGGAAAAATCTCCTGGAACTTAAAGGATGTGTTTCATTAAACTAATTTGTCAAATGCGAAAGTAAAAGCAAATGCTGAAAGCCAAGAGCAAAAGGCACCTGAAGCACACCAAATCTTATATATTAGTAATAAAGTCCTTGCATGACCTATACATCTTTGCACTTAAATTGTCTACTCATATATGTGCTGCTGAGGAACCAATAAAGTAGAAGCACAATGCCCAAGTTGGCTGCTCCTGAAGAAGTACGCTTTAGTGCTCAAGCCGTCACAAACATGAAAAGGCTCAAATTTTTCTTAGCTCGCAATACATACCATTTAGGTGATCCCATTAACTTTCCTGCTGAATTAAGATGACTGGAATAGCCCAATTACTCTCGACCATTTATGCCATTCAATGCAGGCCACGGGAAACTTGTACATCTAGGCCTGAGTAAAAGCAGCATCAGAATATTAGGGAAGGAATTCAAGGTACGCACTTGCAACATACTCTTCTATCAAGATAAAATTGAAAACTTCGGAGATCTTGAAAAGCCTACTTATATATATTATCTATTTGTCGTGCAGTTTTTTAGGTGTTTGAGGTCTATTGATTTCAGCCACTATACAATGCTGAGTGAAATTCTGGTTGTGTCATCACTGCCAAATCTTTAATGTTTGGATCGCCGAGAGTGCACCAATCCTCTTACGGTTCATCAGTCTCTTGGGCATCTTGAGCAGCTCGTATATTTGAACTGCTGCAATCTTAGCTATTTCCCAGGCAGTCTGAAGTAACAATTTTTTAAATGTTGATTCTTAGAGGTTGTTCAAAGCTTTCAAGGTTTCGAAATATTCTTGTACAAATGAAATTTCTGAAAGAACTTGCACTACATGAGACTGCAGTTGAAGAATTACCCTCCTCTATTGCTAATCTCATTGAACTGAAAGAGTTGAATCTAAGAGACTGCACTGACCTTAAAAACCTTCCTTATAGTATCCATATACTGTAGCATCTTGAGCGCATTTTAATTGATGGTTTCTCGAACTGTTTATGGGCATCAAGTGACTATGCCAATTTCTCTCTCCCGTTAGTCCTTTCGAGTGTAATTAATTTGAAGGTGCAAAGATGCAGCTTATTAGATCTTAGTTTCTTGAAAAATTTTCGTTGCATGTTCTCACTGACAGTTTTAGATCTGCCGGAGAACAAATTTCTTAGCCTTCCTACATGCATTAATCAATTTGCTAAGTTGCAGCAGCTTTCTTTGACACACTACAAGCAGCTTTGAGAGATTCTAGCTGTCCTGCCGACCATAACATATTTACTTGCAAAAGGTTGTAAATCGCTTGAAAAATGCACAGAATTATCACACGTTACGTTATAATCCAAATGAGTCACCTTGGCTTAGACGAATTGACTTCTCTAGCTGTCATAAGTTGATTCAGGATCAATGCTCCAACAATTGTAATATGCTGTCAATTGAGGTCTCTCTCTCTCCCTCCCTCCCTCCCTCCGCACGTGTTTGTGTCTCAAGTGTAAATGTTTGGCATGACAGGAATTGCTTGGAGAGACTTAGGTTGACAATTTTCATCTGGGAAGTCCGCACGTGTTTGTGTCTCAAGTGTAAATGTTTGGCATGACAGGAATTGCTTGCAGAGACTTAGGTTGACAATTTTCATCTAGGAAGCAAGATCCCAAGTGTAAATGTTTGGCATGACAGGAATTGCTTGGGGAGACTCAGGTTGACAATTTTCATCTAGGGAGCAAGATCCCAAAGTGATTCATCCATCAAAGTACGAGAGGACTCAGGGTGCATTTAGAAAGGCTTTTGGGAAAAGTCTTTGGGAATGCAAAGGCCCTTGAGTTAAAAGAAGTTTTTCAAAATATAAATTGTGTTTGGTAAATCGTATTTGTGAAAGTCCACTACGAAATACTTTTGAGTAAAATAGTGTTTGGACAAATTAATCTTACAATTCGTTATTAAAAAAAAAAAAAAATAGAGAGAGAGAGTTGGCCGGCCAAGGGCTTGGCCGATGACCATCGGTGAAGAGCTAATAGTCATTGACAAAGGATAGGCGGTCCGGCTAGGGTCACATGACCCTCTGGTGAGGGTCACCGCGTGGAGGACAGGGTGTGACAAGGGTCGCCACGACATAGATTGTGCAGCCCTAGCGACCACTGCACGGAGGTCGCAGCGCGGTGGATGGCACGACATGGCGAGGGTTGCGGCGACCCAGCTTGTGACCAAATCGCAAGATTTGGGTCACGGCGACCCTTGCTGGATGGTCGTGCGCTACGCCATGACCTCCACATGGAGGTCGCATTGCGAGATTTGGGTCGCGGCAACCCAGAACGCGAGATTTGGGTCACAGCGACCCTCGCTGGATGGTCAAGTGACCCCCTGTGCCGCGACCTTCGTGCGGAGATCACCGAGGCCACGCAATCTGGGTCGCGGCGACCCTCGCCACACTACATCCTTTGTGCGGCAACCCTCGCTGGAGGGTCACATGACCCTAGTTAAACTGCCTGCCCTTTGTCGGATCGGCTACCCTTCACCAACAACCATGCGCAGATGTTGGTCCTCTTCAACAGGGAGAAGGAAGAAGATGAAGATGAATAGTTATGGAGAGGCAAAATAAAATAAAAAATAAAAAGATTAACGAGGACAATTTTGGGAGAATTTTTTTCACTAGCCCCCAAGGGTAGCATGCCGAGAAAGCCCAAGGCAACCCCTAAGCAGCCTTGGGCTTTCAACCTTTTGAAGGCTTGCATTTGGCAAAGGGAGCTCAAAAAAAAAAAAAAATTTGCCAAACATTAAGCATTTTGCCCAAAGGGCTTTGAACACCCAAGGGGCTTTGGGAAAGTAATTCCCAAACGCAACCTCATAAGGTTTCCTGTACCTTCATAATTATACCGTAACATAGCCGGTTTGGCCTTTTGTGCTATTGTCGGTTTAGCTAATCAAAAGGAAGCCAATATTTATTGTGAAATCACGTTGTTTGTCAACAATTAAGAAACTTATGGTTGTGGAGATTATTTTTCCTCATTGGAGTTAGACCACGCATGGGTACATTCCACAGCGAATGACGTGGGGATTGGATGCAAAATTATTGAATCACCGCTGTCAATCTATAGTATTATTTCAAGCATCGAAGGGGACTCTAAGAAGTTGCAGGGTACATCTAGTGTACAAACAAGTTAAGCAGCCAAATGACATGAAGACTGACGAAAGTGTTGATCCTCTGAATTCTGACATGAGCCTGACAAGTTCTTGTGTTCAAAGCTGCAAAAGGAAGGAAAGATTTTCAGACTCTTAATAAGTAAATCATGATTCAAACTTAGCTTCTTGTAATTTAGTGTAGAGAGTTATATCGATACCATTTCTAGCGGCTTTGGTCGCGTGTTTCCTCATAGCAAAAATAAACTTGCTGCTGTGTTTTTCTTTACGCTCTGTGATCATCTTCCATATTTTCCTCACTGAGAAAGTGCAAGGATGTTCCTGTGTAGTCAATATTGCTAAATTTTCTTGTTGACCCGTATCAAGGCCAAGCTTAAGAAAGAGAATAAAAAAAACGAAGAAGGGGCTCTAAACAAAGAACTAGTATTTCCAAATTGGCCCAAATCTTTCTGCAAGAAATTGCATGATTTTGCTTCTGTGAGGTTATGAATACATCAGCCATAAAAACATTCTTCTCAGTCTTTCTATCTCTTGCCCTGCTTTAGTCTCGGCTTCAACATAGATCAGCGGCTACTGAAATCATGAGAATGAAGGATGGGCTCTGCAGTCGGTTCACTCCATGTTCGGCTACATAGTCCGTGTTTGGTTCGGCCTTGTTTCCTCTTCACCTTAAGTATGATCGCTCGTTTGTTTTAAGGGCAATATGTGGCCCATTAATTCAGCCCATATTTCGTTAGCAAAGCCCAAAGTCCAAACCCTCAGCCCAGTCCATTTCCTTTCTTCCTTCCACAGATTTGTTCGCGAGTGTGCGAAGCGGCGGACTAAACAAGAAAAGGGAAATAGAAGAGGAGAGATAGAGCTCGTCCGTGAAGAGAAAAATGGGGAAAAGAGAGAGTTTCGCGCGTAGCCGATTCGGATGTCCAACAAACCGAATTAGCCGCAAATTGCAACGCCTCGTGATTATTCAAGCCTATTATTTATTTAATCTGTGTAACTTTCGAAGTCGGGTCTTAAATCTGGAGCTATTGATGGTTGAACTGCAAGATTTGATTGAGGAGCAATTGAGTTTTAGATTTATATGGAAATAGTAGATAAGGGAGTTGTGAAGCTGTAAGGTTTGGAAAATTGATTCCAAAATAAAGTTTGATCGAACAAATTTTGAACTTTCGCATTCAAGTTATATGAAGTAAACAATATGCGTAAAGATAAAAATGAATTTCTTGGTTAGTGCATAGAAATTGTATTATCGATGGCTAAACATAGTTTAGTTCACTTGAGTAACCTTTATAAGTCAACTTCCAGCTTTCTTAGTTGAGAAATAATATCTTTTTTTCGAGTTTGTAAACTTATATTTCAAAAGCAATATAAATTGGATATACTATGAGTTACGAAATGGCATACTTGTTACATAAAATCTAGATCGAGCATTTATTTGCAGAAAAACTCCACAAGATACATCAATCGAAGCACAAATAACAAAGGATAAAAGCAAAATCTAGATTACAAGAGATGCAAGATATACATGGAAACCCAAAATGGGAAAAATGACGGGAAGAAAGGGGTTTCACTTTCTTCAACAACGAGTATGAGAATACAAGCTAAAAACTCAAAAAACCACTTGATGAGCTACAAGATCTAAAGATCCAACAAGAAGATAGGAAAAAGAAAGGAAAATGAAATAATGTGGAAACTAGGGTTTTATATATGTTTTTAAACACATTCTTTATACTCTCCCTTCACAAACCCTAGAATATATATATATGCATGGTCCAAAATGGCCTTATCACTAATTTGAAAGTCAAAAAACTTACGCTTCTACTTAACTCTTGTTAACAAATTTTTTTTTTGGTAAGGTAAGTAATATATTGATTATTAACCAAAACTATACAACAAAGGTTCCCGGCATGAAAACTTACACTCATAAAGACAACAAGTCATTACGAGTGGAAGGGTGTCGAGAAGAAGAGAAAAAAAAAAAAAAACAAAAATTGCGAAATAGCAGCAACAAAGTAGCTGACCAACGGCTAAACCAGCCAAAACAGTAGTAAGGGAACAGCCAAAAACAGCAACGAAACCCAGCCAAACAGCAACAAAAGAAAGGAGTAAAAGAGAGAAGGGAAATCAGATAGTAGACAACAGCACTCCCACAACAACAAAGCATCCATCGAAGACTGAACTGCCCTACCAAACACATCAGCAACAAACCTCCGAAGAAAATAGGCTAAGCAGACCCCCTACTCTGCTGAGAACAATGGTACAGGGGTGATCGGGTCCAGGGTGGGTAGGGTCTAGACTGGACCTTGTTCCCTACCCCGTTATAACCGGTTCTCTTTTTTTGGACCATGTTCCCTACCCCGTTTGCATTGGACCATGTTCTCGGCCCACCCTGTTTTTCCGGTCCGGGAACAGGGTTGACCCTGTTTATATTGGAACATGTTTTGCATAAAAATTGTTGTATCTTTATATTAACCTTAGATAAGCAAGTATGGATGAGTTATCTGCTGAAACAAAAAGGCCAGATCAAGCACATCCTTTGACCAAACTCATTGGGAACATGTATAAAATTTGGACCCCCTTGAAAAAACAACCACGTATATAATTCGACCATCTCGCATCCCCATATCCCACAAAGTACATCAAGTTTCTCATATTCCAGTAATATACAAGCTAGCAATTTAGCCAATTAACTAGTTGTAGTACAATTTCCTTCATGTGCTCGATCTTCTTCTCCTTCTTCGGCCTTGCATTCCACGTGATACAAAATCTCTGACAAAAACCTAAAATTCATATATAAAGAAAAATCAACAAGAATCCATACTTTAGAGACATGCAAAAGTTATGATTTAATAAAGTCTATTTACTTACCACAAAATCGGAGTTTCGACAAAATGAAGTTTATTTTCCACTGATAATGTTCTTGGTAAGACAATCCAAATCTATTAAAAGAAAAAGAAAAAAAAAGGGATTAATTAGGGCATGCACTTAATAGATAGTTATGCAAATGAATTATAAGATAGAAAGAAATATATATATAACTTACCCGCCTCAAATTGTTCCACATTCTCGATGCACTCTTCAACATTAATTGGCACGCGAACATCTCTCAACCAATCTTGAGTACAAATTAAACCTTCCACCACTCTAGGAGTCAAAGAACTTCGAAAGCCATCAAATACACGTTCCAATGTACTAAAAGCCGACTCTGAAGCAACGGTAGTCACGGGAATAGACAAAACATCTCGAGCCATCAAAGATACAATTTTATACTTTGACCCAGTACTCTTCCACCACATCAAAATATCAATATTAAGGATATCTTCACTTTTAGCTTCAAGATACCGATCAAGCTCAGATTTGTTTTCATCCAATACTCTTTTCTTCGCATGGAGAAAGCTTTTGTGCCAAGCATCGATTTCACAATCATTGTTATCAATATCAACATTAGAAGCACTATTACTGTTACTCACACTTGAATCACCAAATTTTCCTTCACTAGAAGAGCCAACAAAAGATCGCTCATAAGATTTATACAAATTCTCCAAGGCGACCTCCACTTTATCATGCATCTCATCAATTTTTGCTTCATCATCATAGATTTGTTCAAAACAGAACTTTACATAATTCAACTTCTTTGTAGGATCCAATGCAACCGCAATCAATGCCATCATATTAACTTTATCCAAACTCCCATAATACTTGTCAAACTTCTCTTTCATTTTTAAACCCATAGCTTGAAGCTTTAGGTCTAAAGAATTCGCCGCATTATTCAAATACTTGTACAACTTAGCTATCTCCTCAAAATAATGATTTGAAGTAACATATGAACTACCCGACATCCTTTTGGTTGCATCATAAAACCGTCTTAGAAATTTAGAAATAATGATGACATTTTCCCAATCTTCAGCTTCGGGAGGATCATTGTCAATTTCCCTTAAGAAATATAAATCTTCATCTTCCATTCGTTTAAAAGCTTTCTTGAACTTTATGGCGGCGTCTAACATCATGTAAGTGGAGTTCCATCTAGTGGCAACATCAAGACAGACCGAACCATTGTATGCAATCCTCTCACTTTCAATGCAACATTTGAATGTCTTAGCTCTAGCCAGAGAACTCCTCACATACCTAACTATGTTTCGGATGTGTGCAATAGAATCACGCACCCCATTCAATCCGTCTCTTACTATCAAGTTAAGTATATGAGCAGTGCATCTCATATGTAAAGCATCACCATTCAAAATCAAAAATCCTTCTTCTGAAAACTTTTCTTTCAAATAACTAACGGCCACATCATTTGAACTTGCATTATCCACTGTTATTGTGGACACCTTCCTTTCTATTCCCCAATCATTAAATGCATTTCCCCATCATTTGACCAATCTCCTTACCCTTATGACTATGCATCATCACAAAATTGATTATTCTTTTTTGCAACTGCCAATTTTCATCAATATAATGTGCAGTAAGACACAAATAGTTCAAGTTTTGAATGGAACTCCACATATCCGTTGTGAGTGCAATCCTAGATTTTAGCTTACCAAAGTAAGCTTTCAAACAAGTCCTTTCACTTAGATATAACTTCATACAATCTCTTGCCATTGTAAATCGTGAAAGATGATGGAAAAGAGGTTGCAATTCAGTAACAAAATCCCGAAAACCAACACGCTCAACCATGGAAAATGGCTGCTCATCAATAATAATCATTCGAGCAAGCATATGCCTACAACGTTCTTGATCAAACTTCCATGTCGTTAAGACACTATCACTAGTAGTATTTTCCCCAACCTCGCCAATCACACTTTTGTCACGTGATGCAAACAACATTTGCTTTTTATCCGTGCGAGGATACTTTTTGCACTTTCTCAAGTGTTTCCACATAGTAAAGGTTCCATGATCAACATTATACACATAATCCATCCCGCAATGAATGCACTTCACCTTAACTGTTTTCTGTGTTTTCTCATCTATAATTCTCGAAAAATGATCCCAACAATCTGATTGATTAGCTCGCTTTTTACCCGAAGCGTATGAGAGTTAGGTACCCTCACCTTGTTTGTCACGCCCATGGTTGCAGATTCCACTTCATCAGCTCCATGGAATGGCAATTCCATGAGTGGACTCATTTCATTATGTCCCTCTACTTCCATTGATATGTCTTTGTCTTGATCCATTGACTGAAAACTGAAAAAGAAAATTATATAACATTAGGATTCTACAAAAGCATATTAGTTTTCATAGTAAATCAAACCTCTCAACATAACTTTAGAGATAGAAAGTAATTCATTCATCCCAAGAAGTCACTTGTAGTTGGATTTATATAAAAGTTACATGCATAGGTCAAACATTTTTTATTAAACCAGTTCATTGGGCTTGCAAGATTGTCCAATGGGTCAATTCATGGGGCTTGCAAAATTGTTCAATAGGAATTCTATTTGAAAAGAATATTAATAAAGTTTTGTGTCCATTTGCATGCGTCTTTTGCTTCATCTACTTCGACTAATCTGATGGCTTGAAATGAATCTCTTACAGCTATTAGAGGGATCAAACCAGCAAAAGGCACGTAGCTATTGCCGTACGAATAGACATTCTCGAGATCTAAAGCAGATTATGGGACCTGAGCATTTTAGCTAGTGTATGCTACATTCCATGTCATCTATTTACCCACTACTCTTATGATGATTGATCTCTCGAAACTGTTTAACATAAGTATCTTCCGAGAGAAAGTACTTAATATTTGATTGCCAGGATTTGCTTTCTTTCATTGACATAACTAAATGAACGTTTTCAATCTCCTATCTGTTTGGTTTCCCCATCTCAATCTACTATGGTCATGCCTAGCTCGGGATTTCAATGCAATATACCTCACATTGATCTTTACTGATTTTGCGGGAACACAAAGAGATATTTAGCAGCTAATGTGCAGCTTGTAGCATAAGTTCATCAATCAAATATAAGTCATATTGCTGGACTTGTTGTGGACAAGAAGTAGCTCAAGCCAAGTCCAACACTAGATAATATCTTCTGTTGTGGTTCATTACGACAATAGCGATAATGCATATCCCCGTTTAACGTCATACTAATAAAATTTCAGTTTCTCTGTCTCATTTCTTCTCTTCCGTTATCGAATTTGTGGTATGAAAGTTTTATGAGGGAAAAGTTGTATTCTGGCCTTGTTACTGATTCTTTGCCAAAATTGCCATCAAAGCATGGAATCATAATGTTGTGCAATTGTATCTTGAATTTAGTTAAGCCTTCCTTACACCACAAAAATACAATAGCATCATATACTTCTGCAATTCTAAGAAGCTACACATTGGCATAGCTAGAAAAATCCCTCGTAAAATCCCTCGTTAATGCACAATTGTCATGTAATCCAGCCATTACAGCAAACATTAAAGCATAACACTTTCATTACAAATATGGTTCCAGCTTTGCGGCGATCTCCTCGGGCTAACTAGAGAGCTAAAGATTCTTGATGTATTACTATCTACAAAAGCAAGGTTTGAAAAAGCTCCCGTAAAAGTAGGAAGCCTACAGAACACGTCCTTGTGACTTCTCTAGTCTCTACCAAGAGAAAAAGGAATCACACCAGATATCAATAGATTAAAGGAAACATTGAACTTGCTCAGCTCAGTCAAGTTGTTACCGTGAGGCGGTGGTGAGAGCGTGAGGGATGCGACGAGCGGCGGGCGGCGTCGGATGGAACCGGGATCGGCGCTCGGGCGGAGGAGGCACGGGCGAGCGAGGTGCGACTACAAAAGTGCGGGCGTCGGCGGAGGAGTCTCGAGCTGCGGGTCACGGACGAAGGCGAGTGAGCGGCGACGCGAGGACGTAAGCGGATCTCGTGGGTGAGAACGAAGGCGGGCAAGCGAAGCGGGGGCTCGGCTTACGGTGGTGACGCCGCCCTTCTGGGGCGAAGCGGGGGCTTAGGCGGAGAAGCGGCATTAGTTTCACAAAGGGGGTGAGACTCGTGAGAAAGAGAGGTAAAGATAAAAATTAGGGTTACGCGTTTTGTTTTTTGGGGGTGGCTTAACCGGTTCCCAAACCGATGCAGGTGAACCGGTTCCCGGGTGGGTAATCCCTCGGAACCCGGTTCCGGGCCCTTCAAACGGGTCCGAGTTGTTGGAACCGGTTCCCGACCCCCGTTTTCCGGGTGGGCCAATCCGGAAACCGGGTTGACTTCGGTCCGGTTGCACACCCCTAGCGTGCTCAACGGAACCCTATGAAGAGAACAAAGAAGGATCCAGGCCCTAGGTTCACTAAGCTCTTCTATTTCTTGGTATATCCGCAACCTGGCTAAAGGAGATAGCCTTGTCCCTTACTACCTTGAGGAGATGATTCTTCATGGCTGACACATAAAAAGTTTTACCCTGGAACAAAATGTCGTTCCTAGTCTTCCAAATGACGTGGCACAGGACAACAAAAAAGAATCTTGCAATAGATTGAGCAAAATCATCACCTAAGATATAATTTAAGGCCTAAATAATGGTGTCCTGCCATTGTCTACTTTGCCAGATCAAATTGCATTTTGAAGCCCCAAACGAAACCAATCTAGCAGTAATTCGGCACCCAAAGAAGAGATGGTCGATAGAGTCCGGCCTAGCACTGCAAAAAACACAAGAACCATCGACAATTCTACCAAAGGAGAGGAGAAGCACCTGGGTAGGAAGGCGGTTCCTAGTGATGAGCCAAAGATGAAACTAGTGCCTTAGGGTAATAGTTTTGCTCCAAACAAAAGGGAACCGAGGCACCAAATTTCACTTTGGTCGGATGTTCTCCTAAGCCGAACCAGTGGAAAAGATACCCAAGGTATTCTCCAGCCAAGTAAACCGATTAGGGTTACGCGGCGAGAATGGGCAAAGGGAGACCCCTCTCCTCAATAAGGGTCTTAATAGCTTGGCCCGGTATGGAAAAAAGATCTGCGACCGAAGCCTCCCTAGATAAACCTAAACGGTAGATGTAAGTGTTTGGGAAGACCAAGTTAAGGGGGCCCTGTGGGTGCCAAGGATCAAACCACAAGGACACTGACCGGCTATCTCCCACTCGCCACATAAATAAAGGCTATAAATCTTTCCTTAAAGAAAAGAGTTTCCTCCAAGCCCAGGAACAAACAGTGGGCTTAGGAATAATCCATAAATTCTTCCTTTTTAAGTAGGTGGAATGAATCCACTTACACCAAAGGAATTCTTGGTTTGTAAATAAAATCCAAATATGCTTAAGCATAACAGCCGAGTTGCAGTCATGTAGAGTACGTATTCCAAGTCCTCCCTCCTTTTTTGGGAGGCACACTTCATCCCAAGCTACCTTCGCCCCTCCACTACTAAGGATGGGGCCTTTCCAAAGAAATTGCCTAAAGATTTGTTCAATACGGTCCAGAACAACTCTAGATAACATAAATATACCAGCCCAAAAGACTTGTATAGAGTGGAGGACCGACCTGATGAGCTGGAGGCGGCCCGCAAAAGAGTGGAAACGCTGCGCCCAGGATTGGACTCTTGCTATAATGAGATTGACCAGAGCATTGCAATCAGCTTTGCCAAGTCACAATGAGATAATAGGGACCCCAAAATACTGGACAAGTAACTTGCCCTCTTGAAAGCTGAGAGCCTGGATAATAAGATTACAAGAGACTTTGGTCCCTCCCGCTAAGAACACTTCGCCTTTGCTCATATTGGGTCTTAGCCCACATCAAGAAGAGAAAGTATCCAACCCCTCTTTGAGGAGAGTAATAAAGGGCATATTCACTTCACAAAAAGGAAATACGTCATCTACAAATAAAAGATGCGACAAGCGAGTCAATTTGCACCTCCAGAAAAACTTAAAGTCCGATTACCTTGACTTCAGAAGCAAAATCCCAGAAAAACCTCCATGGTTAAAGTAAAGAGATAAGGGGACATCGGATCTTCTTGGCGCAATCCTCGTCCACTAGAGAAGAAACCATGAAGTGCCCCATGAATGAAAATAGAGAATTTAGGGGACCAGATGCAAGACATGATAAGACCAATCAAGTGGTTGGGAAAGCCAAACACAAGGAACATTAACTCTAAGAAACCCCAATCAATGGTATTATAAGCCTTTTGTAAATCAACCTTAACAGACATTTAAGCAAATAAGGATCAAAGTGGAACCCCCTGAATAACTCCTAAGCCAGCAAGATGTTATTAGGGGTATGCATGGTCCGGGTGGGTGGTTCCCGACCTAGAACCGGAACCGCCCGCTAAAGTCTAGTTCGAAAATTGGAACCGGATCCACCCGTTTATTGCATGGATCCACCCGAGAACCGGGATCGGTCAATCCGGTTCGGGTGGATCCATGGAACCTGTCATAATAATAATAATAATAATAATAATAATAATAATAATAATAATAATAATAATAATAATAATAATAATAATAATAATAATAATAATAATAATAATAATAATAATAATAATAATAATAATAATAATAATAATAATAATAATAATAATAATAATAATAATAATAATAATAATAATAATAATAATAATAATAATAATAATAATAATAATAATAATAATAATAATAATAATAATAATAATAATAATAATAATAATAATAATAATAATAATAATAATAATAATAATAATAATAATAATAATAATAATAATAATAATAATAATAATAATAATAATAATAATAATATCACTTTCTAAATCTCACCATGAGAACTCTTTTTCTTTTCTTTTTTTGGTAAAAGGTCAAAATATATTAGCTTGAACCAACTATACAAAAAACCAGTGCCAAGAACTTACACTCAAAGAACAAAAGCACTCATGAGTGGAAGGACGCCGGCGTAAAACAACCAAAAGCTACAAGAACAAAAGAAAGGCTAACAATAGCCAACCACAAAGAAACAACAAGACAACAACCAACCATGACCCAACAATGAAGTAGAAGCCAAGATAAGGTTGAAGATCGAGACGAAGGCAAAGAAGCAACCACCAAACGGCACTAGGTTGACGAAGCACCCATGAAAATGGAGGGATCAAGACCCAGGATCTCTGGAGTCTCATGTTCCTTGAGTTGTCGAGCACATTGTTGAAGGTAAGCGTCTTATCCTTGACTACCTTGATGATATGGTTTTCATAGCCAAAACCACCAAAGTATCCCCACGGAATATTATGTTATTCCTTTCCTTTCAAATTAGGTGGCAACCATGAGAACTCTTCATATCAAGTAATATACTAGAAATCAAAACATAAAGCAAAAACAGCAACTAATTTGAGAAACTACATTATCATGTTTCACTCAAACATTCAAAAGAGAATCCTAAATTGTTGTAGCTTCTCGGTCATTTTCGTTCATAAAAGCTATAGCAACATAAGGATAAAAAGAGAATCTTAAACTGTTGCGAATGCCTCAGAATTTAGAATCAACGTCCACTGCATCTTCTTCACTCCTCCATGGTTTCTACCTCTTCAAGCGCCTTATAAAACATGGAGCAGAGCCCTCTATCCCATTGATTGAACCCTCTCAAAATTCAGTTTTCACTTGAAAAAGGGACTGAGAAAAACCATTATTTCACTCTTCCTCTCTCTTTTTTTTTTTCCCCTTTGAACCTAGACTTCACCTGCTTTTTTCAATAAATTGCCACCAATGAAAACAAAGAAAGAAACAAAAATAAAAACGCGGAGGGGCAGCAACTCAAGAACCGAGCACGGAATTCCACCGAAATTCTACAGGCCGTCGGCGAATTCTAACGGTGGCGAGAGATCGAATTCCTCGCACGACGAATCTCGAATGAGGAGACAAAACGAAATAAGAAAGAAAGAAAGAAAGGCGTGAGATCGGGGGACACTTACAGATCGGAGGTTCAATCATGTTCATGCAAATCGTCGGATAAGGAGCGAGATCCGCTGGGCAAGAGCACAATGCGGCGAAGCCAATCCCCCGCAGATATCGTTGTAGCTCCGTCAACGGAATCGAAATGGCGATCGGGGGAAGAGAGAGAGAGAGAGAGAGAGAGAATTGGAGAGGCCATAGCTGCTATCGAGGGTTTGTTAATTAGTAATTTTAATTTTTTTTAATATTAAAAATTAATCGGTCTGGTCTAGGTGGGCGGGTGGACGGATCCATCCATGGAACCGGGAACCGAACCGGTTCCCTCAAGAACCACTGATTCCAGGCAGTCCGGGTGGATCCCGGTTCTTTTACACACCCCTAGATGTTATCACTAATTCTCCGTCCTTTTACAAAAGCATTCTAAGGTAAGATGACGATGGAGGGAAGAACTACTGCCGGACGATTAGCTATGATCTTCGTGATGCACTTGTAAATTGTGTTACAACACGTGATGGGTCTATAGTCATAGACTAAAGACGCATTAAGAGTTTTAGGCACCAAGACTAACATTGTATTATTTATCTCTCGCAAAAGGTTCCCAGAGATTAAAAAAAAAAAAAAAACCATCACGGCCTCAATAACCTAGGTCCCTACAACATCCCAATTATGTTAAAAAAATTCAGCATTGAAGCCATCTGGTCCAAGGGCCTTTCCCCAGCAAGAGAAAACATGGTATCATGAATTTCCAAGTCTATGACTAGACGAGAAAGGCTAATAACCTTATCGGGGACAAGAGAATGTTGAAGAACCGCCTGGATCTCATGCAAAGCAAGCCGAGATGGAAGATCACGCGGCGCGAAGAGTTCCTAAAAGTGGGAGGTAAAAAATTGCTGCACCTCACCAATATCAATTACAACCAAACCTTGAGAATTCTCAACCGATAGAATTCTATTCATCAAATGCCTTATGTTAACGGACTGGTGGAAAAATTTAGTGTTCTAATCTCCTTCCTCGATCCACCTAATCCTAGAATTTTGTTTAAAGAATGATTCTTCCTAAAGACGAAGAGTCAAGAAGATTTGAAGGTGGTCCCTCTCCTGTTTCGCAAGTTGCAGATTACTCGAGTCACACTAAAGAGCATCTTGAGTGCACAGGAGATCATTCCTAGCGTTTACCGTCCTTATCGAAATATCAGAAAAGGATTCCTTGTTGAGCTGCTTAGGCGTAGCTTAAGGGCCTTTAGCTTGCAAGCAAGCCTGAACAAGAGAGATCCAACAACTGGACTAGCCCACAATAGTATGGAACTCCAGGTGCTTCATCTAGAAATTAAAAAACTTGAAAGGCTTTTTAAAGGAGGAAGCAGGCAACACTCTTAACTACTATTGGAGAATGGTCGAGATACCCAAGGCAAGGAATGAAACTTCGGAGAAGGAGAATTCCAGCCACCATTTAGGATTAACTAGAACCCTATCAATCTTCCTCAACTTACGATTGGAACCCGAAGAAGCAAACCAAGTGAACCGAAATCCAACATATTTTAGGTCTTCTAGCTCTGCCTTGGATAGGCATTGTCCGAACTCATCGTAAGATAGAAGCCAAGTGTCGAGCTACCAACACGATCCGACAGGTCGTGAATGGCATTGAAGTCCCTCGCCACCAGCCAAGGGGAATCACGAAAATTAGAACCAAGAAGAGTGAGATCATCCCATAACGGTTGACGCAAAACGAAGGTGTGCTCTGCATAAATAGCAGAGAGACAGAATCCAACCCCTGTATCAAGGGACTTGAGTTTTCCTTGAGTTTTCCATGAATCGCCTGGGCATTAGAGGAAGATTCAAAGAAGTCCACCAAACAAGGATTCCAACTGAGCCAAACTCTCCCTCTAGGGGAGTACTCATAGTTATATCGCCACTTCCATCTCGAAAAAAGTCCCGAAGAGATGCAAAGGAAACGGGAATTAGGAACCTTAGTCTCCAACAGGCCAATACAATAAATATTATTGCAACTAATAAAGTTTCTAACTTCTGCTTGCTTAGTGGGGTTTATAAGACCCCTTATGTTCCATACCCTATATTCATAAAGATATAAAAGGAAGAGCATCACCATCGCTTGCCTCCCCGCCGTCGGTTGAATACTAGCCTTGGAGGAGTAGTAGACTTAAGGACAGTAGGAGCTGAATCAAGGTCAGGATCCTTCATTGGCTTGACCTACTGAGAGGTAGGCTTTGGCGCATCAATCTTCAACTGCTTCGGAGTTGCCTACAGAGGAGTAGAGGAGCTCTCCAAGATGCGGTCTTCCTCATTTGAGCTATTCGGCTCATCATCTGATTCTTCATCCAAGCTAGAAAAATGAATTAGGGGGGACAAATCCAAGGGACGAGAAGTGCCAGCAGGAGATGAGGAAGCCAGGGCAGAATCTTGTTGAACTGGAACATGTTCCTTTTGTTCTATCAAGGAGGCAGATGGAATAGTAGAAATGGAATCAACTCAACCAGTACTGATGGAAGGAGTGGGAATAGAATCCTTAGACTTAGAGACTTGCTTCTTCTTTTTACTCCAAGCCTGTACCCAGCCTTCCTCAGAAGCACCTACACTTGGGACCGAGGTTGAAACAAGAACTAGGACTTGGGCATTCCCTGAAGCTGTCTGAAGGGTCTCAATTGGACTAGGAGGGCTTCCTATATCCGAGCATTTGTGACCAAAGCATCCACAGGTTGAGCAAGAGATAGGTCTCCACTCGCATTCAATCTTCACCGAGCGAGATTCGCCATTACAAATAACATCAACCGAATCACAGCACGAACGTTTGGTGGAAATCTCAATGCAAACTATCACAAAGGAGATAAATGTCCTCTACTCAGTTCTGCGATTCACATAAAGTGGCTTCCCGATTGCGCTCGCCACTGCACTGATCACAAGGGCCGACCAAAAGGCAAATGGGAGATTCTTCAACCTGATCCAAACCGAGACAGAAGCTTGGTGGTCCTTCTTCAGGTCCAAAAACGAGTGACATTGTTGTAAGATCAACGGGACTCTGGCCACAGTCAAAGGCCCATCTTCCAGAATTTTCCTTCGAAAATCCGGATCTGGGACATGGAAGAAAAAGAAGCCTTCGTCATTAGCCATCACTTCAGTAAGTTTAGCACCCCACACTTGCTTTAAGGCAGTTTCGGTAAGCTTGAAAAGAAGCTTCCTTCCAACATAGTACCCTACTGGGCATTCCTGTCAAATCAAATCTGTTGTTTCGAGGATCTCCTCAGACAATTCAATCACAGGTTTATCATCAACAACAGGAGGGAGAATGAACAAGCCCTTTCACAGCTAATTTGGCGACATTCGCCCAACAACACTCAGGGGGCGGTTTAGAGCCCTTAGGATGCAGTTCTTGGGACTGGGGGTGAATAATGAGATGCCTGGCTAGGCTATGACCTCTACGAGCACCAGCGTCTTGGGGGCTTGACGAGAGCCCACCTAATCTTTGTCTACAATAGACGAATGGTTCTGGGGACGAGCTAAGGAGGGCTTGCTTCAGCTCTGCGCTCGACTACTTTCAACCAGCATATGGGCTTTGCCCGAGTCCATACGGCCAACATCTGCACCAGACAAAGGGGCCAAGCTTTTCACAGAGGCATCCATGGAGAAAACCCAGAAAAAACCCTAACCCAAAACAAACATAATTACCCGACCAAGGCGAGCCAGAAAAAATGCTTCAGTGGAGCTGAGGTGGAAGATCATACGAATCAATCCTCCAAAAATCAGCTCAATCGGTTGGCCAAAACTCCCGCAACAAACCGAAGACTGGCTAGTGAGAACAGTAGCTCGAACACCCAAATAGAGAGGATAAGTAAACAGTTTTGGCAAAAGTCAGACCAATTGTTTACATTTTTTTATACAAGAGGAAAAGGACAAATAACTTATTCTTTACCAAATTCGGGACTTTAAGAGTTTTATAAAATATTCAAGCCACTCAATAAGATCCCATACCTAGAGCTAACATCACATGACCTAATTGGAATATTGTAAAATAAGCTAAACCTCTTTTAGAATATTGTAAAATAAGCTAAATCTCTTTTAACTTTTTTTTGAGCAAGTGCTAAAGTAGCTTCTAGTAATATTGTTATTATTCTTATTAAAGATGTGAAATTCATTACGTGAGAACTGATTATAAAAACAAAATAAACAAATCGAGCTATAAAAAAAATGCGCATGGAAAGAATGCCAATGACAAGAGATTCCGTTAGATTGGCATATGACAAATTGATTCCATTACTCCTCAAGCCCTCGGCGGCCTATATCATTTTTCCAAACCTACTCCATTTTAAATCATTCAATAGGATTTGATAAGGGAAAATTTTATCATTTTTCTTCGAGGCTTAGATGGTACAAGTTACAAGGTACATTGGTTAAGGGCTCATGATTACCTTAACCAGGCACACATTTAAGCACCAAATGAGTAGGCACGAGGCGTTGCTCTCCCATGCACTATTTGTGCTACGGTCGGAGAAAATTTTTTATTTGGTGATGGCCGAGCTGTCAAATAAATTGATCATAGATACGAATCACATAACATAAGAACTCCTGAAGCAATAACACGATGATATAGTCATAATCGAAGCTGCAGAGAAATTCATTTGTTGGATTGGATCAATTTTTTCAATATGTATAGTATCTCTAAATCCAAATATTTATGAGTTTTCATCCCTCTTATTTGTTATCTACAAACAAATTCACCTCATTGCAGCTAAAGTAACGATTTTGGACATCTCAAGAGAAATGGATGAAATAAATTTCCATCCATAGTAGTATAAGCATAAGGCCCACAACTGAATCAAATATATTGTCTTTGTCTAGAAGGGTATTAATTGGCAAATTCGTAGTTTTCAGTTTCTATTGATTTTTGCTCAATCATCTGTTATAATAATACACAGAAAAACCTTATTATGAGCATTCGAGCCTTGGGCTTCGAGATTTGGCGAAACTCTGATCGAGCCTCAAGCTCGTTGGCCTTTGGCGAGCTTTGAGTTTGTGACCTAGCAAAACTCTGGCCAAGACTCAAGCTCACTGGCCTTTAGCGAGATCTGAGTTTCCTAGCAAAACTCTGGTTGAGACTCGAGCTCGCCTATGGCCATCATTGGGTGAGCCTAGAGCTCGCCTGTGGCCATTGCCGTCCGGTTGTGGTAGAGGAAATAGGAAAATGAAAAAGAAAAGAAAGAGAAAACATCAAATTTAAAAATAATTAAAAATCGAATTTTAAAAAAATAAAATAAATTAAAATTTGAATTTTTTTTCCTAAAATAAATTCATAAGATTGAAAATATTTTCCAATGAGATCAAACTTCAGGCAGCGTTTTCAATTATATATCACCAAATAAAACAAAAAAATAACCATGTTTTTTAAAAATTCTTATTATTGAAAACGCATATTATATCTTTACTCTGCGCGGATCATCCGAAATAGATATTATATTTCCATATAGTTCCATGCATGGATCCGTGTTACGACTTTTCTATGACGTGGCATTTATAGAAAGAAAATGTTCTATTTAACTATCTATGGAGCTGGCCGGCCTTGAGAGTCAACCCCGTTGTTTCAGTACGAGAGGCGATGGAAGAAGGCTGCTCTTGCTCAGTTTGCTCTTGCTCATGTTGGTCTTGCTCCTGCCGTCTCTTACCACTCATTTGTAGGTTGGGCAGCCGCTTGGCTGGCCGTCGATCAACCCGTTTCAGGCCATCAGTCGCGACTGTTCCCTTATCAGACCGGATGACTTGGGACGGCAATCCAGATCTGGACTTCTTTGCCGAGGACAGCCAGAGAGGGAACGGTGCACTCGTGGAAGACGAGGTGCGCCGGATGGGCGAAGAGATGAGGCGGGATTCTTGGGGAGCCATCGGGGAGTCCGGCCGTCCATACAGATACGACGTGTTCCTGAGCTTTCGTGGCAAGGACACGCGCAACGGCTTCACTAGCCACCTCCATGCGGCGCTTGACCAGCAAGGAATCGCCACTTTCATGGACGATGAGGAGCTCGGGAAGGGCGAGGAGATCGCACCGGCGATCCTTGGAGCCATCGGGGAGTCGAGGATCTCGATCGTAGTGTTCTCGAAGAACTACGCGTCCTCTAGTTGGTGCTTGGACGAGCTGGTGAGAATCCTCGAGTGCAGGGATACGACGGGGCAGATCGTGTGGCCGGTGTTCTACAAGGTGGATCCATCGGATGTGAGGAGGCAGAGGGGGAGGTATGGGCAAGCCCTAATCGATCACGAGGAGAGGTTGAAGTCGAACGGCGGGGATCCGGAGAAGGTGAAGAGGTGGAGAGGAGCACTGACTAAAGCTGCTAACATTGTTGGCTGGCCCTTGGTTCACGAGTAAGGCTCCCATTTACTCCTTTCCAAGTATGCTCATGGCCTGTCAGGTATAGGAAATAATTTCTATTCAGAAATAATTTTTTTATTGTATTCTCCGAATGAATTTTTGAGCATTTAAAAGCGTTTAGTAGCTACACAAATTTTTTATTCATTTGGTACGCCTCTTAAATTTTTTTATTCAATTTTTTTGAGTAATTTAATTACATTTTTCATTTTTTTTCCTTTTTCTTTTCTTTTTCCTTGTTTTCTTCTTTTTTTCTAGCCAGTCACCAGCCTTGGAGGAGCCTCACCTTGGTTGGGCAAGGCTCAATTCGCCTAGGTCTAGCGAGACCGAGCCTTGCCCAAACACGATGAGGTCGAGCCTTGCCGAGGGCTAGCGACTGGCTAGAGAAAGAAGAAGAGAAAGAGAAAATTAAATAAATAAAAAGAAGTAAAAAAAAAAAAAACGGTTTGGGCTTGATTCTTGAGTTATTCCCAAGAACAAAGAAGCAATTTTTTTTTTACTTCTTAATTCTCTTCTAAATCTATTCTCAAGAATGAATTTTTTTCTCAAGAACAAAAACTTTATCAAATGGTTTCTATTCCTTTTTTTTTCTTTCGAGGAAAAAAAGACAAAAAGCATTATTGTTTATATGGTGGCAAAAAAAGCTCGCTGATTAAGGAATTTCACTAATTTCCATGGCAATGCTTAAGCATAAAATGGGGGAAAAAAAAATCAATTCACGCTAATTGAAGCAGGGAAGCTTACTTATTAGTTTTCTTGACAAGCAACTAAGCAATGCGTGAGTTGAGTATATAAACAATCAGGGATGGACCACGTCCCTCTACGAGCCCATATTTGCATTATATGTCAATTTGCTAGAAACTGAATTTAATTTGGCCTGTAGTGCTTGAGATATTGACCACGGTCATCTGCTTAGTGCTTTTTGTATCAAATGTCTTTGAATCTACCAGGCGCGAGTCTAATATCATTCAGAGCATTGTCAAGAGAGTCTGGGCTGAGCTGAATCCCAAGAAGTTACATGTTCCCGAAAACGTGGTTGCCATGGACTCACATGTGGACCGCATGTGTACTTTGCTAGACATGGAATCGAATGAGGATTGAATGAGGTTCGCATGGTTGGAATTTGTGGATTTGGAGGAATAGGGAAGACGACTATTGCCAAAGCTACCTACGGTGCTTTTGCTCACAAATTTGAGTGTTGCAGCTTTCTTTCCAATGTTAGAGAGACTTGCGAGAAATTTGCAGACGGTGGCCTCCTTCAGCTTCAAGTGGCACTTATTTCCGAGGTACTATGGGATGATAGCCTGAAGCTTGGCAATGTCCACAGAGGTATGAGCATGATAAAGAGTAGACTTTCCCAAAAAAAGAAGAAGAAAGGTCCTCATTGTCCTTGACGATATGAACTAGTTGAAACAATTGAAAAAACTAGCTGGAGGATGTGATTGGTTTGGTTTTGGAAGAAGAAGCATCGTAACATCTAGAGATGACCATTTACTGGCTTCTCAAGACATAAAAAGTATGCACAAGGTTCAACCATTAGATCGTTTAACAGCTCGTACACTCTTCAGTAAATTAGTTTTTCGAAATTCTTCTCCTCTTCCAAATTATAAAGAGCTTTCACATAACGTAGTGGAATACACCAAAGGACTTCCATTGGCGGTTAAAATTTTGGATTCTTTTCTTCGAGGTAGAAGCTTACTTGAATGGAAAAGCACATTAGATAAATTGAAGAGATTTTTCAATGGAGAAATCTTCGGTGTAGTGAGAATGAGTTTTGATAGTCTAGATAATAGGAGAAGTGCCAAAAAGTCCTAAACATTTTGTGTTTGTGCCAATTTAGTCCTAAACCTTTTTACTTAGTGCCGATTCAGTCATTTTGGCCAGATTTTTTGCTACTGGATCGGACGCCGGCCTACTGACGTGAACAATTTTTAATATTTTTAATATTTTTTAATATTTTTAATATTTTTTATTCTTTTTTCTATTTTCTTTTCTCTTTTTTCTATTTTTTTCTTTTTTCTTCTCTCCTCCTCCTTCTAGCCGCCGGCTGACCATGACGACCGGCAAGGCTCGCCGACCACCTCGCCGGTGGCCGCGAGGGCGGCCTCGCACCGGGCGACGCCGGCGAGGCTCACCCTCGCCAGCCCGGCCAAGGCCGCAATTCGGCAAGGTCGAGCCTCGGCCGACCATGGGCGAGGCTCGACCTTGCCGAATCGCGGCTGGGCGGCACTAGCAAGGCTCGCCCTCACCGAATTTAGCGAGGTCGAGCCTCACCAGCCATGGGCGAGGGTCGAGCCTCACCGCCCAATGCAAGGCTGCCCTCACGGCCACCGGCGACATGGCTGATGAGCCTCACCGGCCATCGCCTTTGGCCGATCGCCATGGTCGCCAGCGGCGGAGGGAGGAGGAGAGAAGAAAAAGAAAAATAGAAAAAAAAATATTAAAAAGAATAAAAATATTTAAAAATAAATAAAATTGTCTACGTCGGTCCGCCGGCCCAGTTAGCAAAATCTGGCAAAAATGACTAAATCGGCACTAAATAAAAAGGTTTAGGACTAAATTGGCACAAAAAAAAGGTTTAGGACTAAACTAGCACAAACACAAAAGGTTTAAGACTTTTTGGCACTTCTCCCTCTAGATAATCATGCAAAAGATATTTTTATTGACATTGCCTGTTTCTTCAAGGGAGAGAGTAAAAGTTGTGTGAGCGGGATTTTGGAGAACTGTGATCTCTACCTAGACAATGGAATTGATGTTCTATTAGATAAGTTGCTAGTCACTATTAAGCATGGCAAGCTGGAGATGCATGATATGATTCAAGAAATGGGAAGAGAATTTGTGCGAAGGGAATCTCCCAAAGAGCCAAGGGAGCGCAACAGATTATGGTTCTATAAGGATGTGCTTCATGTTCTAACAAAAGGCACGGTAATAAACTAAATCATGATCTTTTGTTTATGACAATATGTATGCATGTTTGATAGGGTTAAAGCCTCTTAAAAAGTACTTTTAACCTTCTACTGAAAAAGCATGTGAATATGTTTCTGCTAAGTAAGATAATGGCCTGACGGTCTCATAAGAATTATTTTTTCCAAATCTCCCCTGAAATGTAGGGCCTGCACTATTGAGCTCTCCAGAAAGTAAATTGTGAAAAAATCCCCGCGAACTTTAATGATACGTTTCTTCAGTGATTTGAGGTGCTGTTGGAAGATATGATTCTCGAGATTTGCACATATCATAAATAGATAAAATTGTTTATATCTTAGGAATAGAGAGATTACAGGAATGTTCACTTTCTTTTATTATTATTCCCTTTTGTGTTTATATATAGTATTGTACAACAGATTACAATCAATGAAAATAAAGGCACAATTTTCCTCTCAAAGTTCTTCCCTACATCCTTCAATCTAGTTTCGTGACAGGTGCTTATAAAATTAATGTGTCCAATGCGGAAGTGAAGCAAATTCTAAAAGCTAAGAGCAAATGGCGCCCGAATCACGCAATCTTATTTATAATCACTAGTTAAGTCCTTGTATAACCTAGATACCTTTGCACTTAAATTATCTACTCATATATCTGCTACCAGGGAACAAATAAAGTAGAAGCAATAATGCTTAAGTTGGCTGCTCCTGAAGAAGTACACTTTAGTGCTCAAGCCTTCACAAACATGAGACGGCTCAGAATTTTCTTAGCTCACAATGCACAGCAAACGAGTGAACCCATATACTTTTCCACTGAATTGAGATGGCTGGAATGGCCCTATTATTATCGACCATCTGTGCCATTCAATAAAAGCTATGGGAAATTTTCTTGTCGACCCTTATCTGGCCGAGCTCAAAAAGAGAACCCAGAAAACGAAGAAGGCCTCTAAACAAAAAAATAGAATTTCCAAATTGGCCCAAATCTTTCCGCAAGAAATTGCATGATTTTGGTTCTGTGAGGTTATGAATATGTCAGTCATAAAAACATTCTAGTCAGTCTTTCTATCTTTTGCCCTGTTCTATTCTTGGCCTCAACATAGATCAGCAGCTACTGAAGTTATGAGAATGAAGGATGGGCTGTGCAGTCGGTTCACTCCATGTTCAGCTACATAGTCCGTGTTTGCTTCGGCCTCGTTTCTGATTCACCTTAAGTATGATTGCTAGTATGTTTTAAGTGTAATGAATGGCCAATTAATTCTGCCCATATTTTGGTTGCCTAGCCCAAAGTCCAAGCCCTCAGCCCAACCCATTTTCGTTTCTTCCTTCAACGTATTTGCGCTGTGCGAAGCAGCGGACTAAACAAGAAAAAGAAAAAGAAGAGGAGAGATTGAGGTCGTTCATGAAGAGAAAAAGGGGGAAAGAGAAAGAGTTTCAAGCGTAGGCGATTCGGACGTCCCAACAAGCCACATCAACTGCAAATTGCAACACCTTGTAAGTATTCAAGCCTATCATTCATTTAATCGAAGTAATTTTCAAAGTTAGGTCTTAAATCTAGCATTATGTGAAAGTTAAACTGTGAGGTTCAATTGAGGAGCTACTGAGCTTAAGATTTATATGGAAATAGTAGATAAGGGCATTGTGAAGCTGTGAGGTCCAAGGAAAATCAATAATGAAATACAGTTTGATTAGAACGAAATTTTGAAGTTTCGCGTTCAAGTTACATGGAGCGAACAATACATGTAACAAATAAAGATGAACATTCACTAGCGAATTTCTTGGTTAGTTTGTAGAAATCATTTTATCAATGGATAAGTATAGTTTAATCGTATCATTTATTAGAGTAGCATATGTTTTTTGAACAATTGAGAGGAATACAAGTGTGTTGATTTGAGTAATCTCAATAAGTCACTTTTTAACTTTCTTAGGTAAGTGATACTATCTCTTTTTGAGTTTGTAAATTCATATTTTGAAAGCAATTTGGATAGATATACTATGAGTTATACGAAATGGCATGTTGATTGCAAAAATCTAGATTGAGCATTTAGTACAATTTTGTTTATTTGAAATGGAAAAGCATTGTTGATTACAGTTTGAACTGATTGCTTGGGAATGATTTGCGAAACCTATTATGAAAAAATCACAAAAGTTCATGATTTATAAATATAGTTTATGAAAGGCGTTTTAATATATATTGAATCATGAAATTGTGTGATTTTATTTGTGAATCAGAGTTGATATGATTTTTTATTTTGGTTTGCAAATTATTAAAGATTGAGATTAATGGATTTGGATTATGCTCAATGTCTCTATGTACCCGTAAGGAGTTTGTGAATATATATACTAGTTTTAAGTATCCTTATGAGCTAGCCATAGACAATATAGATGGAGACCTAAATAGAAGGGGAATATTGAACATTTTTTCATGAAACCTTATGCATGATCTTGTTGGATACTTAAGCACGGAATCGGTCAATGGAATAGAGCATATTACTTGGCTTGTTTCGCATGTGCGATGTCCAATGGTAATAATACCTTCGGCATGAAGTGAATTTTTGCAATGGAAAATGAATTATGTCCAAAAGGAATTTGTCATTCTTCCAGAAATTTAACATAGAATCGTAAACATTACAAGTAAAGTGGGAATGATCCTTGAATCCCGAGGATTACAGATTTATCATTGTTTACACTTCGAATGAACTCTCTTTTACATTTTTTTATACAAAAGGTAAAGGACAAACACCCAGCACAGACTCCATGTAGTTCTTTTTCTTTTTTTTTATTCTTCAGACAAAATCCTTGTAATCGACCCAACTTAGTGACAAGGGGCTCCCAACCTGTTTTTCCTTGCAATAATCCCTGTCAAATGATAATAAAAGAATATTATTCACGAGTGCTTTTAAGGTACTTTTTTTTTTTCTTGAAAATATAATTGAAGGCATTGATCACTACAATGGCTTTTCAACTCCATTTGATCGTGCTGCTATGATGTAACGTGCAATTGTCACGAGACAGTAGGATTTATGGTAAAAGGCCCCTTTTTCTCTCCCTTAAATTTCTTTATGGATTTCGAGTCGGAAATAGAGTAGCGGCTTATTCGGCGCTATATCACAATTCATTCATTCTCGGGCATAGCTGTTCACGAAACGTGGCATGGGACATCTGTCGGCGGCGGGAGTCAACCATCCGAGCGAGAGGTCAGACCAATCCCATTCATTCTGGTCCGATCAGAACGGATCTTGTTGAATGAATTGATCCATTATGCCCTACTTCTTATTCTTAGTGCATAAGTTAGAAATTTCTTTTTTGATGATGCAGGCGATGACTATTTTGTGATTAAATATATTAGAAAACGTGTTGACGTGTACTCGAATGATATATTTTTACCAATTACTAAATGCTACACATCAAGCTCAATATTGGGGCCAAGAAAAGTGACGAAAGTATCATCTATGCTCACGGATTCCACTGAGACTGTCCCCCTGTCATTTGACCGAGGACAGAGTCAGCTCTGCCGTGAGCACGTGTCTTGGCCCCCGATACGGAGCCTTACTGGTGCATCCATGGCCGGCAGGGAGCCAACCAGTTTCGGCCTAACTGGCGAGACATTTTCCTCGTCAGAGTGCTGTTCGGATGGAACCTTCCCCCATCGCCATCATTCGGGAGCTCATCCTTCATCGGCGGTCGCTCAACCTTCATCATGGGTCCCTTATCCCGCAACTACGGTCGCTCATGGCTCTGGCCGAGCTCGAGCCCGGAGGCCTACTACGGTGGCGATCCGCCTTCGCCCTTCTCCTCCAGCCGTCCCCACAAATAGGACGTGTTCCTCAGCTTCCGCAGTGGGCACACGCGCAACGGCTTCACCGGCCACCTCCACGATGCGCTGGACCAGTGGGGGATCACCGTGTTCATGGACGATGAGGAGCTCGGTAAGGGCGAGGAGATCGCACCGGCGATCCTCGGAGCCATCGTGGGGTCGAGGATCTCGATCGTTGTATTTTCTGAGGACTACGCGTCCTCCAGCTGGTGCTTGGACGAGCTGGTGAGAATCCTCGAGTGCAGGGACACGATGAGGCAGATCGTGTGGCCGGTATCTACAAGGTGGATCTGTCGGACGTGAGGAAGCAGAGGGGGAGGTACGGACAAGCTCTAATCCATCACGAGGAGAGGTTGATGTCGAACGGCGGCGATTCGGAGAAGGTGAAGAGGTGGAGAGAAGCACTTACCAAAGCAGCTAACATATCTGGCTGGCATTTGGTTGATGAGTAAGACTACCATTTAATCCTTTCTGAGGATGCTAACTGTTTGTTTTTTTTTTCACAAAATTTGTGTTCTAACTGTTGATTACCGAATTTCACTTGTTTCCTTTGCAATATATTCATGGTGATGCTAAAGCATAATAGGGGAAAAAGATCAATTTACGCTAATTGGAGCAGGAAAGCTTATGTGTCAATTTTTTTCACAAGCAAGTCATGCATCTGGTCTATTGTGCTTGAGATATTGACCGCGGCTTGAACTTATTTGAGATCAACATAGTGCTCCTTGCATCAATTTTTTTTGAATTTCCTTTGGTATCCACAATCGGCTTTATGCTTTGAATCTACCAGGCGCGAGTTCAATGTCATTCAGAGCATTGTCAAGAGAGTATGGTCTGAGATGAATCGCAATCAATTACATGTCCCCGAAAACCTGGTTAGTATGGATTTGCATGTGTCCCCGCATGCGTACTTTGCTGGACATGGAATCAAATGAGGTTCGCATGGTCAGAATTTGCAGACTTGGAGGAATAGGGAAGACAACTATCACCAAAGCTATTTACAATGCTTTCACGCACAAATTTGAGTGTTGTAGCCTTCTTTTCAATGTTAGAGAAACTTGCGAGAAATCCACATACGTTGGCCTACTTTAGCTTCAAGAGACTTTTTCCTCAGGTAATGTGAGATGGTGGTCTGAAGCTTGGCAATGTCCACGGAGGCTCAAGCATGATAAAGGGTAGACTTCGTAGAAAAAGGGTCCTCATTGTCATTGACGATGTGAACCAGTTGATCCAATTGGAAACACTAATTGGAGGACGTGATTGGTTTGGTTGTAGATGTAGGATTATCATAACAACTAGAGATGAACATTTACTGGCTGCCCATCACGTAGAAATTGTATACAAGGTTCAACGTTACATCATTCTAGATTTTGTATGCTCTTCACTTCGATTGTTTTCGGGAATCTTTCTCCTCTTTCAGATTATGAAGAGCTTTTAGATAACGTAGTGGATTACATCAAAGGATTTCCGTTAGCTATCAAAGTTTTGGGTTCTTTTTTTTCAAGTTAGAAGCTTACTTGAATGGAACTTCAGCAGAGAAGTCTTCAGTCTACTGAGAATAAGCTTCGATGGCCTAGATGATTATGAGAAGGATATTTTTCTTGACATCGCAATGTATATAACCACGACAAAGCCCTCGCAAATTGCCGGATTTTTTTCCTCTTTTCCTCTTCTTTCCCCCCTCCCTTCCCCACACCACTTTTCCTTGATATAATAACTAGAAGAAATTAAAATGAAATAAAAAAAAAAAACCCGCAATCCGCCAAGATTCACCTCGATTAAATCCCTTTGGAATAATATCTATAACAAGAAGTAAAAAAAAAAAGAAGAAGAAGAAGAAGAAGAAAATCTCTCCCCCACCGCCCCTGAAATTCATCCATCATCGTGTACGTCATGTTTAGTTTACCTTAAGCATCCTTAAAACCGCATACCCTCTCGATCGATCCAAAGATGGATGATGCGCTTCTTCGCCCTCTCGAATCGGATGATAGCGGCCGTCGCCTTCGCCGTTGAGTGGCTCAGCAAGCTGTTGGCGGGAGGCGAGCGCAAAGTTTGTGTGCGCGCGTGTTTGGGGGAAGGGGGGGTCTCTGAGGCCAATTGAATTCGGATTTAATAAACGATGCATCTTGGCTCACCTTTTTCCATTTCGGCTGAATTAAGGTGCGCATAACAAAATTTCTGAAACATAAATTGATTTCTGGCCAAAAATTGATTTCTCAATTTCTATTTCAGAAATTGAGAAGTTAAAAATTTTAGCTTATAATTTCTCTTCTTTAAATTTATTTCTGGAATAGAAATCTGTTCTAGAAATAGAAAAATTAAATTGCGTTACCAAATAGATTTCTATTCCAAACTTATTCCGAGAAACAGAGAAATAGAGAAGTATAAATTTTATCATGTGCACCCTTATTCTCCCTTTTTTTTTTTTTTTCAAATTGGATTTTATTTTATTTTGTTATGCTCTGCCTTTTGGTTCTCCTCGGCGATCGTTGACCTGGAGGGGGGGGAGAGAAGGATGTGGTGGGGGTTGGTGGTGGCGGCGGAGTGGGACTTTTTCCTCTCGTTGTCTCGTTCGGTTTTCCCTCCGTTATCGCTTCTACGGGCGCTGTTTTAGTTGGCCACTGGTGGTAGCCGGTGGTGCGGACACGTGTTGACCGGGTAAAACGAAACTATCCCCGTCGCGAGGAAGACCCCGCCCCGGCCGGGCTGTTCCTGGGCGCCTTTCGCACCGTTGGATTGTCGACTGGTCCAACGAATCGTGCGGTCGATGTCCGCCCCCTCTCTCTCTCTCTCTCTCTCTCTCTCTCTGTGCTTTCTTCACTTTTTCGCTTTTACGGTCAACGGTCAACGGGCGGAGGGGGTTAACGAGGTTCGTATCGGCTTCTTAGGGAAATGATTGTGTGCAACGCGATGTAGGTGAGGGTTTAGTTTGTAGCTGTTGTTAGGGATATGCAAAAGAACCGGACCCGCCCGGACCAGAACCGCTCGAACCGGTGGTTCTTGAGAGAACCGGTCCATTTCTCGATTCCAATTTGTGGGAATCAGTGGTTCTTGAGGGAACCAATCCAATTCCCGTTCCAATTTATGGGAATCGGTGGGTACCGGTCCGGTTCCCGATTCCATGGGTGGATCCATCCACCCGCCCACCCAAACCAAACCGATTATATTATGATAATGTATTAATTTTTAATATTTAAAAATTGAAATTACTAATTAACAAACCCAAATTAAATAATTAACCCAAATCAAATAATTAAAAAAATTAATTAAAGTGGGTAATCCGATATCATGCTAGTCAAACCAGATGGAGAAACCACTAGGGGTTCACCCCAAAGGGCCACTATTCCATCTTGAAAGGGGGTTGGGGTTCAAATCCCCACCTTCTTAGGGGGATTGGGGTGGGGACAATTTCATTTCATAAGTGGGTTTTGACTCTCACGCCCCTGCAAGGAGGCGGGGCAAAAGTCTGAGAGTGAGTGTTAGAGTAGAATTAGCGTAGAACCGAAAAAAAAAAAAAAAAAAAAAAAAAAAAAAAAAAAAAAAAACAGATGGAGAGGTCTTGATCTTGAAGTTGAAAAGTCCAAAGCGCACACCTTGACAAAACGCCGAGAAGTTAGTGGGCAAAAAGCAAGCACGCAAAGGAGGAGGAGGAGGAGAATAGGTCGGGCGAAGAACTAGCAATTTCGATCGAAAACCAAAGTTGTTTCATGTCAAGATCGAAGCTTTCGAGAAACCCGGGAACCCCTTTGGGCTAGGGTTAGCGGGGAAGAGTATTCACAGCGGGATTTAAAGAAATAATATTTTTTAATATTAAAAAAATTGAAATTACTAATTAACAAACCCAAATTAAATAATTAACCCAAATCAAATAATTAAAAAAATAATTAAAGTGGGTAATCTAATAGCATGCTAGTCAAACCATATGGAGAGGTCCTAATCCTCCTGAAGCTAAAAAGTCCAAAGCGCACATCTTGACAAAATGCTGAGTAGTTAGTGGGCAAAAAGCAAGCACGCAAAGAAGGAGGAGGAGGAGAAGAATAGGTCAAGCGAAGAACCAGCAATTTCGGTCGAAAACCAAAGTTGTTTCATGTCAAGATCGGAGCTTTCAATAAACCCGAACCCCTTGGGCTAGGGTTAGCGGGGAAGAGTATTCACAACGAGATTTTAAAAAATAATATTTTTTAATATTAAAAAATTGAAATTACTAATTAACAAACCCAAATTAAATAATTAACCCAAATCAAATAATTAAAAAATTAATTAAAGTGGGTAATCTAATATCATGCTAATCAAACCAGATGGAGAGGTCTTGATCCCGAAGTTGAAAAGTCCAAAGCGCACACCTTGACAAAACGCCGAGCGGTAAGTGGGCAAAAAGCAAGCACGCAAAGAAGGAGGAGGAGGAGAAGAATAGGTCGGGCGAAGAACCAGCAATTTCGGTCAAAAACTAAAGTTGTTTCATGTCAAGATCGGAGCTTTCAAGAAACCCAAGAATCCCCTCAGGCTAGGGTTAGCGGGGAAGAGTATTCACAGCGGGATTTAAAAATAATATTTTTTAATATTAAAAAAATTGAAATTACTAATTAACAAACCCAAATTAAATAATTAACCCAAATCAAATAATTAAAAAATTAATTAAAGTGGGTAATCTAATATCTTGTTAGTCAAACCAGATGGAAATGTCCTGATCCCGAAGCTGAAAAGTCCAAAGCGCACACCTTGACAAAACGCCGAGCGCTTAGTGGGCAAAAAGCAAGCACGCGAAGAAGGAGGAGGAGGAGGAGAATAGGTCAAGCGAAGAACCAGCAATTTCGGTCAAAAACCAAAGTTGTTTCATGTCAAGATCGGAGCTTTCGAGAAACCCAGAACTCCCTTGGGCTAGGGTTAGCGGCGAAGATTATTCATCAAGGGGATTTAAAAAATAATATTTTTTTAATATTAACAAAATTGAAATTATTATTTAACAAATCAAAATTAAATAATTAACCCAAATCAAATAATTAAAAATTAATTAAAGTGCGTAATCTAATATCATGCTAGTCAAACCAGATGGAGAGGTCCCGATCCCGAAGTTGAAAAGTCTAAAGCACGCACCTTGACAAAACGCTGAGTAGTTAGTGGGCAAAAAGCAAGCACGCAAAGAAGGAGGAGGAGGAGAAGAATAGGTCAAGCAAAGAACCAGTAATTTCGGTCGAAAACCAAAGTTGTTTCATGTCAAAATTGGAGCTTTCGAGAAATCCAGAACCCCCTCGGGCTAGGGTTAGTAGGGAAGAGTATTCATAGCGGGATTAAAAAAATTGAAATTACTAATTAACAAACCAAAATTAAATAATTAATCCAAATCAAATAATTAAAAAATAATTAAAGTGGGTAATCTACTATCATGCTAGTCAAACCAGATGGAGAGGTCCTAATCTTGAAGCTAAAAAGTCCAAAGCACACACCTTGACAAAATGCCGAGCGGTTAGTGGGCAAAAGCAAGCATGCGAAGAAGGAGGAGGAGGAGAAGAATAGGTCGGGCGAAGAACCAATAATTTCGATTGAAAACCAAAGTTGTTTCATGTCAAAATCGGAGCTTTTGAGAAACCTAGGAACCCCCTTGGGCTAGGGTTAGCGGGGAAGAGTATTCACAGTGGGATTTAAAAAAATAATATTATTGTTGGTGAGACCGGTTCCATAGATCCACTTGAGAACCGGACGAACCAACAGTCCGATTCCCAGGTAGACCTATGCAACTAACGGGTGGATCCCGGCTCTAATTTTTCGGAACCGGTCCTTAAGGGGCGATTCCCGGTTCTAGGTCATGAACCGCCCGCCCGGACCATGCACACCCCTAGCTATTGCCTCCCTTTCGGGCCTTCCGGTACTCGTTGCGTTGCTATAATGATGCCCATGTTGACTGGTCAAATTCATATTTCCGTAATTGTTGAACATGAATCCCATGATCGTTTTTGATTTCCCAATCGCCGACTTTGAGTTTTCTTTGATTTTCTTTGCCTAACCCTCCTAAAAAAGAACAAATGCCAATTTTTTAAAAGAAATGTTTCTAGAAAAATATATAATGATTTGTATCGATTTTCTTTCCGATTTGATAAATTTCTAAATATTTCTCATCAATGAAAATGCAAAATGTTAGAATTGTAGAAAATTGAAAAACGATCCTAACCAAACATCGGTCATTATGAAAGTTTATCGGAGCAAAGTTTTTAGATGCTCAAACTCAAATTTCAATTGGGTATTGTTCTAAATTAAAACGATGGCATCTGTAACTTTCATAACAAATGAAAATGGACCATCAATTATGTCAAAATCTTTGCATTGTTTTAAATGCACTGTACATTTCAATTATATTAGAAGGAATTGACTTCAAGACATGATCCGACGGAAACAAGGTGCTAGACAATCCATGCGGATCAAGCACATCTTAATGATTTTCAACACATATTGAGCCCATCATCTCGAACATAAGAATCTTACACGCACACGCAAGACATAATCCTTCTCCCTAGAAAAATTCTTAGGATGAGAAAATCTGGAGAGACATGCTTGGAGTAGGTGCATAGAGAAAGAGAGAGATCATAATGACAACAACTTCATTAGTTATCTATTGGTGAAGAGATTCTACGCAATAATGTAATCTCCCCCTCCCTCCACAATTAGGCTTTGATCTGGCTACATGGGGATGCGCGATGTGTATGTACGTGGTATACTTATCTTAGTCGGAGATGGGGTCGGCCACGATACTTTTCAGCCTATCATCATGGAAAAAACTAATCATATCACACCACCACCCTATTACCATTTCGTCTCTTTCCATCGCCCGCCGTGGGACCCGCCATCTCTCTCCTTTCGACTTTTCCGTCGAAGCATATTAGTTGTGTAAGCTCTTGCGCTTCCGCGTGTGTATGCGTCGTGTACTTGTCTGTTTATTTCAATTTGAAGATGTCAATGAAGAGAAAAATAGGTCCCGTAAGCCACGATCCGCCGCCATCGCCTTGTTATTTCATGCGTGAAATTTTGTGAAATCAATGCTAATCAATCTAAAAATTTAAATCATTATATGAACGTGTGGTTTAATATTTAAATATTTCAATGTTTCATCTTATGCATAATTTGAACTTTGGTTTGATACTAGAACATGAAAATATGTGATGGGAGTGGTAAATAGGGCTTGAAAAAAATTGAATTTAAGACCAACTATGATTTAAAATATTAGATAAATGTGTGATTTGATATATAATTATGCGAACATAATAAGAGCTGCCGTAAATATACCATAAGCTAATGAACTCAAACTGGGTAAGGTCCAAGATCGGGTACGAGCATGAGCTACTTTGAAGATTGGTCCAGGAATCATATCCTCGCCCATCTCTTCTTTGCATGAACTAACAAAGAACTTACGACTTCCATAGGTAGACTTCCAAAGGCCCAGATTTTCAAGCTCTCCACAAAAGTGAAAACTCATTGCAAAAGCATAAAGTCACATGCAATCCATGCTCGATCTTTTTGCACTACTTACATAAATTTTGCCGTGTTCTCTCATGTGATCTAACACAAAACGACAGAACATAGATTTGGAATGTCAAACAACTTTCTCTTATGCACAATTCCAATACCTTGTAAAATTGAAGCATTTGACAATCGCATTCGAAAGAAGGGATGACCCTGAAAATAAGAAAACAAGATAAACAATCCGTTAAAATATTTACCCAATAATTTAATCAGCCAGAAGATCTTCACAAGTGTGGTCAAATTATTTTAATGCTAATTTACAATCACAAACCGCGGGCACGCCCGTATGGACAGTCCCGTGGCGGTTATGGTTCGTGATACGATTACGTGTGCGGATTTCTTTTAATTTTTCAATATTTTTATTATATTTTTCCTTTTTTCTTCTTTCTTTTCCTTCTTCCTCCTTTATGGCCGGCTACGGCGGCGGCCGGTGACTAGCTGGGCAAGGTTTGGCGAGCTTGCCGGAGCCTCACCAAGCTACCACGAGGGCCGGCGAGCTCGCCAAAGCCTCGCCGTGGCCTCGGTGGGCCCGGCGAGCCTCACCAAGCCACCAGCAAGGCTCGACCTCGCCCAGGCAGTGCGAGGCTCAGCCTCGCCTTGGCTGGGCGAGCTCTAGGCGAGGCCAACATCGCGAAATCGCAATGGGGCACGGCTTTTGTTGTAATAATGTTGGACCATATCAACAGCTACATAAAAGTAGTCTCAGAAGTTTTGTTCAAGCCTTCGAGATGTTGGAATTGCCTCATTGGGCGAACGTCATCAATCAAAAACGATCTACCGGTTGAGCTGATCTTGACGCGTTCTCACGGTCAACGGTTTGACGCCGCAAGAAAATATCAAAGCTTGAAAAATCTTTCTTTCTAATTTAATAATAGAACGAAAAAATGAAGAAGGGGACCAAAAAAGTAAAAGAGGAGGAAAAAATCTGGTCCCCCTGAAGTATCCGAACGCCGCGCTCCTTTTCATGCAAAGCGAAAAAGCGGAAAATAAGAATAACGAAATTATAAAAGGGGCAAATGTTGCAAATAATCCTTAAATTATGACAAACGGTGCAATATGGTCTTTAAATTTTTAGTTTGTTTAATGTAGTTCATAAATCTTAGCTCAATGTGTAATATTATCTTTGAACTTTTAATTTGTTCGATGTGATTCATAAACTTTTATACATGTTCAAATTAGTAAAAATGTTTAATTTAAATTAATTGAAGGACAATATTATTTATTTTCATATAGTTTATGAACTAGTTTGAACATTATAAAGTAAAAGTTCAAATATGGCATTGCACATTAGATTAACTTTCAGAAATTACATTGAAAAATTGACAATTCAGAAATCACATATATCATTATCTCTTATAAAAAGGGGGAGGGGGGAATCTCAAATAGGGACTCAAAGTGCTCTCATTTTCTCAAAAGATGATTTGAAGTGAAGTCTGTCTCAAATAATGGTCATTTAGTCTCAAAGAATGACCTCGCTCGCTAGTCAATGAATAGATGCATCTCCGATGCATGTTCCGGTGGCCTAATTAGGGTATTTTCATTTTTTTTTTCGATTATCCTGTTCATCGTCTTCTTTCGTCCCATGTTCATTTTCTTTTTGCATAGATCAAGAACACTGGACTTGGAGAAAGGCTAGCGAGCGCTAACTACTAGTGTTTTTGTCCAAGTTAGGAAAGTGACACTTAAGTGCCACTTCCGACGAACCTCGTCAAAAATTTAACGTGGCAATTTTTTATTATCTTTCTCGCTTACGTGGCTTACTAGAGAGCTAACTCAATAAAGAACCGCAAAAACGACGTCGTTTTAGCGTGGATTTGAATATAAAATTAATTAAATTAAATTATAATAAATTAATTTAAAAAAAAAAAAAAAAAAAGAGGCGGCTAAGGATTGAGCCCTCGCTGCCAACGCCTCCGCCGCCGCCGAACGGCTGCAACGGTGGGGGGGTCGACCGGAGTCGTTAGGTCCTAGCGAGGGGCCGACGACCCTTGCCGGATCTGGGGAGGGCCGCGACCCTCGCCTTAGATCTGGGCAAGGGCTCACGGCCCTCACGCCAACCGACCCCCCGCCACCTAGAGCTCGGCGGAGCCTCGCCGTGGCCTCGGGCTGTGCAAGCCTCGCCAAGCCACCGACGAGGCTCAACCTCACCTAGGCAGCACGAGGTCGGCCTCGCCACCGGCTGGCGACGCATGATGGCCCGACGAGGCTGAGCCTCGCCCACCACACCGGCTAAAAGGAAAAAGGAAAGAAAAGAGAAGAAGAAAAAGAAGAGAGTAAAATTATTTCTCGAAATTGTTCTCGTGAATAAGAAACTATTTTTTTTACTTATTGTTTATGTTCCAAATCTGTTCCCAAGAACAAAAAATAGATTTTTTATTCCTGAGAATAAAAGTTTTATCAAACACGTTTCTATAACAAACAGGCCCTTACTTGTTATCTACAAACTAATCCTCCCCATTGCGGCTAAAGTAACAATTTTGGACATCTCAAGAGAAATGGATAAAATGAATTTCCATCCATAGTAGTATAAGATAAGGCCCGCAACAAAATCAAATATATTGTTGTTGTCTGAAAGGGTCGTAATTGGCAATTTTGTAGTTTTCAATTTTCACTGATTTTTGCTCAATAATAATACATAGAAAAACCTTATCATGAGCATTCGAGCCATGGGCATCGAGATCTGGTGAAACTCTAGCCAAGCCTCAAGCTTGCTGGCTTCTACCGAGCTTTGAGTTTGTGATCTAGCAGAACTCTAGCTAAGCCTCGAGCTCGCCTGTGGCCATTGCCGGCCGATTGTGGTGAAGGACGTAGGAAAATGAAAAGGAAATAAAAGAACAAAGAGAAAACATAAAATTAAAAAAATTAAATTTTTAAACTATAAAATAATTTTTGATTTTTGATTTTTTTTTCCTAAAATAAAGTCATGAGATTGAAAATATTTTTCAATGAAACCCAAACTTCAGAATGCGCTTTTGATTATATAGCACCCAATAAAACAAATAAAAACTAACCATATTCTTAAAAACATAAAATTATTATTGAGTTTTTTGCGAAATAAATACATGGTATTTCTTTACTTTTGCTCTCGGATCATTCGAGAATACCGAGATATATATTGTATTTCCGTATGGTTCCGCGCACTGATACATTCCATGGGCATTTTTTATGATGTGGCATTTAAAAAGAAAATTCTGTTTAACTATATGTAGAGCTGTTCGGCCTTGAGAGTCAACCCCGTTTCAGTCTTTCAGTCCAGGAGTCGATGGAAGGAGGTTGCTCTTGCTCCTGCCGTCCAAGCACAAGATACTATGAGTTACGAAATGGCCGGCCGTCGGTCAACCCGTTTCGGTCCAGCAGGCGAGGCAACTCCCGATTCAGATGCTTTTCGGATCAGAGGAAGTCCCCCCTCCAATCTCAAGGCAATTCCAGGTTTCCCCTGTATTTTCAGGTATGAGAATCCAGAGAATTATGTGAAAAAGATTTTCTGCAATTGATGCATTTTTCATGAGCTCAGTGCATGTATTTATATAAGAGATTATAAGCCATTAAAATTAATCAAATTGAATTTACGATCCCTTGATCTTAGCGCTTGCTTGTCATTTGAGATTCTTCCATGACTTTAGCAATTATGTGATTTAATTTGATCTTCATTCCTTAATTTGTGCCATTATCTTGACATGTCAGTACCCGATGCCGTTGGGCTGGCGATCCAGATGGAAACATACTGCGTCTGGACTCCTTTGGGGAGAGCAGCCAGCTAGGGAACGGGGCACTCATGGAAGGCGAGGTGCTCTGGAAGGGCAAGGAGATGAGGCAGGATTCTCGGGGAGCCATCGGGGAGTCTGGCCGTCCGTACAGATACGACGTGTTCTTGAGCTTCCGTGGCGAGGACACACGCAACGGCTTTACCGCCACCTCCACGCGGCACTGGACCAGCGAGGGATCGACGCGTTCATGGATGAGGAGAAGCTCCAGAAGGGCGAGGAGATCGCGCCGGAAATCCTCGGAGCCATTAGGGAGTCAAGGATCTCGATCGTCGTGTTGTCGGAGAACTACGCGTCCTCTAGCTGGTGCTTGGACGAGCTGGTGAGAATAGTGGAGTGCAGGGATACGATGGGCCAGATCGTGTGGCCGGTGTTCTACAAGGTGGATCCCTCGGATGTGAGGAAGCAGAGGCGGAGGTACGGACGAGCGCTAATCGATCACGAGGAGAGGTTGAAGTCGAACGGCGGTGATTCGGAGAAGGTGAAGAGGTGGAGAGAAGCACTGACTGCAGCAGCTAACATCTCCGGCTGGCCTTTGGTTGACGAGTAAGGCTCTCTCATTTACTCCTTTCTCAGTTTGCCTACCGTCTGTTCTGTGGCAAAACAAAATGAAAAAACTGTTGATTACAGAATTTCACTAATTTCCATGGCAATAGATTCATGGGAATGCTTCTGCATAAAATGGGGGAAAAAAATTCACGCTAGTCCAAGCAGGAAAGCTTACGTACTAGTTTTCTTGACAAGCAACTAATGCCCTATTTGGTAAATTTTGTTTCTGTTCCCTAGAATAACTATTTCTATTCTTTTTGTTCCAGGAACGAAAGAAGAATAAAACCCTATTCGGTAAAAATTTTGTTTCCAAGAAAAAAAAATCCATTTTTTTGTTTCGAGAATAGATTTAGAACATAAACAAGAAGTAGAAAAAAAAAATAATTCTTGTTTTTGGAAACAATTTCTAGAATTTATTTTTTTCTCTCTCCTCTCTTCTTTTCTTTTCTTCTTCTCTTTCTTTTCTTCTTCTCCTTCTTCCTTTTGGCCGGTCGCCGACGGCATTAGCCATGGCCGGCGCCGACGACTGGCCAGACGAGGGCCGACAACCTTGCCAGAGCATTGCCGGCCCCCGGAGACGCCGAGCCACCGCGAGACTCGACCTCCCAACCGGTGCAAGCGCGAGGTTGGCCTCACCCTGCCAAGCTAGCCTCCGGCAAGCTCACCGGACTGGCCAAATTAAAAAGGAAAAACAAAAAAACAAAAAAGCAAAAAAAGAAAATATAATAAAAGAATTATAAAATTAAAAGAAAAAAATCTAAGAATCCTATCAAACGTATTTCTATCTCAAGAATAGAAATTTTGGGAAGTGACTAAACCCGTTCTTTTGCTCAAAAATTGATCCCGAAAACATAATCAGAAAAAACCATTTCTGATAAAAAATTGTTCCCCAAACAGAAGCGTTACAAAACGCGCCCTAAGTAATTTGTGAGTTGAGTATATAAACAAGGAGGTGGACGGCGTCCCTCTACAAGCCCATTTTTGCATTAGATGTCAATTTGCAAGAAACTGAATTTAATATGGCATGTTGTGCTTGAGATATTGACCGCGGTTTATTGGAGATCAACTTAGTACTTATTTATCCAATGTGTTTGAATCTGCCAGGCGTGAGTCTGCTGTCATTTTGATCATTGCAAAGGAAGTATGCGCTCAGCTGAAGAATCGCAACCAGTTATATGTTCCTAAAAACGTGGTTGCCATGGACTCGCATGTGCACCGTATGCGTACTTTGCTTGACATGGAATCGAATGAGGTTTGCATGGTTGGAATTTGCGGATTTGGAGGAATAGGGAAGACAACCATCGCCAAAGCTACTTACAATGCCTTCGCGCACAAATTTGAGTATTGCAGCTTTCTTTTCAACGTTAGAGAAACTTGCGAGAACTTCGTAGAGAGTGGCCTACTTCAGCTTCAAGAAACACTTATTCTGAGGTAAGGTGGGATGATTGTCTGAAGCTTCACAATGTCCACGAAGGTATGAGCATGACAAAGAGTAGACTTTGCAAAAAAGGTCCTCATTGTCCTTGATGATGTGAACCAATTGATCCAATTGGAAACACTAGTTGGAGGACATGATTGGTTTGGTTGTGGAAGTAGAATCATCATAACGACTAGAGATGAACATTTACTGGCTGCTCATGGCATAGAAAATATGTACAAGGTTCAACCATTAGATCGTTTAATGGCTCATACGCTTTTTAGGACAATTGTTTTCCTGAATTCTTCTCCATATCAAGATCATGAAGAGCTTTCGTATAACATAGTGGAATACACCAAAGGACTTCCATTAGCCATTAAAGTTTTGGGTTCTTTTCTTCGAGGTAAAACATTACCTGTATGGAAAAGCACATTAGATAAATTGAAGGAAGTTTTCAATGGAGACATCTTCAGTGCGCTGAGAATGAGCTTTGATGGTCTAGATGATTATGAGAAGGATATTTTTCTTGACATTGCATGTTTCTTCAAGGGAGAGAATAAAAGTTATGTGAGAAATGTTTTGAAGAGTTGTGATCTCTACCCAGATGTTGGAATTGAGGTTCTATTAAATAAGTCACTCGTCACTATTGAGCATGGCAAGCTGGAAATGCATGATATGATTCAAGAAATGGGAAGAGAAATTGTTCGGAAGGAATCTCCCAAAGAGCCGGGCGAGCGCAGCAGATTGTGGTTCGATAAGGATGTGCTTCATGTTCTAACAAAAGGCACGGTAATGCACCGAATCATGATCTTTTGTTTTTGACAATATGTATGCATGTTTGGTAGGGTTAAAGCCTCTTAAAAAGTACTTTGGACATTATAATAAAGAAGCGTGCGAATATATTTCTACTAAGTAAGATAATGGCCTTACGGTCTCATGAGAATCATTTTTTTCCACATCCCAACCTGAAATGTAAGGTTTGCACTATTGACCTCTCTCCAAAAACTTAAACTATGAAAAATCCCCAGGAACTTAAATGATATGTTTCTTCAATGATTTGACTTGCTTATAAAACTAGTGTGTCAAATGCGGAAGTAAAAGCAAATTCTGAAAGCTAAGAGCAAAGGGCACCCAAGCGCACCAAATCTTTTTTTTTTTATTACTAGTTAAGTCCTTGCATAACCTAGACACTTTTGCACTTAATTTATCTATTCATATAATGTGCTGCCAGGGAACAAGTAAAGTAGAAGCAATAATGATCAAGTTGGCTGCTCCTGAAGAAGTATACTTTAGTGCTCAAGCCTTCACAAACATGAGAAGGCTCAGAATTTTCTTAGCTCGCAATGTGTACTATATGGGTGATCCCATATACTTTCCCACTAACTTGAGATGGCTCGAATGGCCCGATTATTATCCAACATCGGTGCCATTCACTGCAGACCACGGGAAACTTGTAGGTCTAGACCTAAGTAAAAGCAGCATCCGCATATTGGGGAAGACATTCGAGGTACATCCTTGCAATATTCTCTTCCCTCAAAATAAAAGATGAATCTGTGAAGATCTTGAAAAACTACTTACATATGTTATCCGTTTACTATGCAGCTTTGTAGAAATTTGAAGTTTGTTAATTTTAGCCACTGTGCTTTGCTGAGTGAAATTCCCGATGTATCATCACTGCCAAATCTTCAGAGTTTGGATCTACAAGAGTGCACCAATCTTGTTGAGGTTCATCGTCTCTTGGGCATCTTGACAAGCTCGTATGTTTGAACTTTTTGAACTGCTGTAATCTTAGCCGTTTCCCAAGAAATCTGAAGTCAAGATCACTTCAAAATCTAATTCTTAGTGGTTGCTCAAAGCTTTCAAGGTTTCTAGATATTCTTGTACAAATGAAACGTTTGACAGCTTGAGCTTCATGGGACTGCCATCGAGAGCTACCCTCTTCTGTCGCGAATCTCATTGAACTAAAAGGGTTGTATCTAGAAGACTGCACGGACCTTAAAAACCTTCCTTGTAGCATCTATACACTGCAGCATCTTGAGCGTATCTTGGTTGATGGTTGCTCACAACTTAGCAAGCTCCTAGAATGTTTGTGTGAATAAAGTGATTGCACCAATTTCTCTCTCCTGCTAGCCCTTCCGAGCGTTATTAACTTGAATATGCAAAGATGCAGCTTATCAAAGCTTAGTTTCTTGAAAAATCTTCATTGCATGTCCTCGTTGACAATTTTAGATTTGTCAGAGAACAAATTTGTGAGCCTTCCTACCTGCATCAGTCAATTTACAAAGTTGCAGCAACTTTTTTTGATGCATTGCAAGCAGCTGCAAGAGATTCTAGCTCTCCCGCCAAACATAACATCTTTACATGCAAAAGGTTGTGGATCGCTAGAAACATGTGCGGACTTGTCGAATGTGTTACGATATATTTCAGATGAATCACCTTGGCTCGGAAGATTTGACTTCTCTAACTGTCATAAGCTAATTCAGAATCAATGCTCCAGCAATTGCAATATGCTGTCAATTGAGGTCTCTCTCCCTCTCTCTCTCCCTCTCTCTCTCTCTGCACGTATTTATGTGTTTTGTGTCTCAAATGTAAAATGTTCCAAATGGCAGGGATTGCTTGGAGAGACTCGAGTTGACATTTTTCATCCAGGAAGTAAGATCCCAACGTGGTTTGTCCATCAAAGCATCGAAGGACTCATAAAGTTTCCTGTATCTTCAGAATTATACCGTGACATAGCCGGCTTGGCGTTTTGTGCTATTGTTGGTTCAACCAATCGGAAGGAAGCCGATATCTCATGTGAGATCCAGTTGTTTGTCAACAAGGAAGAAACTTATGGTTGTGTAGATTGTTTTTCCTCGTTGGAGTTAGACCATGTATGGGTTCTATACGTTCCATGGCGAATGATGTGGGGATTGGATGCGAAATTGGTGAATCGCCACAGTCAATTTGCAAGATCTTGTTTCAAGCGTCGGAGGGGACTCTAAGAAGTTGCGGGGTACATCTGGTTTACAAACAAGGTAAGCAACCAAATGACATTAAGATTGATGAAAGCATCGATCCTTAGAATTCTAACGCGAACCTCACAAGTTCTTTATGTTGAAACCGCAAAAGGAAGGAAAGATTTTGAGACTCCTAATCACCAAAACTATCATTCAAGCTTAGCTTCTTGTAATTTAGTGTGGGGAGTTATATCAATACCCTTTCGAGCGACTTTGATCTTGTGTTTCCTCATAGCAAAATAAACTAGCTACTGTGCTTTTCTTTACCCTCATTGATCATCTTTCCCTCACTGACAAAGTGCAATGATGTTTATGAGGAATCAATATTCCTCAATTTTCTTGTCGACCCGTATCACGGCCGAGCTCAAAAAAGAGCCCCAAAAAACGAAGAAGGGCTCTAACAAAGAACTAGAATTTCCAGATTGGCCCAAATCTTTCTGCAAGAAATTGCATGATTTTGGTTCTGTGAGGTTATGAATATGTCAATCACTATCTTTTGCCCTGTTCTGATTTTGGCGTCAACATAGATCAGCAACTACTGAAGTCACGAGAATGAAGGATGGGCTGTGCAGTCAGTTCACGCCATGTTCAGCTACATAGGCCCTATTTGGTTCAGCATTTGGAATACTCATTTGGGCTATAAAGTCCCTTGGCCAAATGCAAAGGTGTTTGGTTTTTTTTTTGCACGACTTTGGCGAGATGCAATTGCATTTCCAAGTGGCTCTAAGGGCCTTTAGCCCAATGCAGCTATTGAGGTCCTTTGGAAAGTTGCATCTTCGAATGCAACTTCCGGTATTGTTCATCTCTCCGGTTTATATAAACCGGAGAGATCTTACTTCCTGGAATTATTAAATGTTGAAATGCGAGGTTTGATTGAGGAGCAATTGAATTCTAGATTTATATGTAAACAGTAGATAAGAGAGCTGTGGAGCTCTAAGTTTTGACGAAAATTGATTCCGAAGTAAAGTTTGATCGGAACGAAAGTCTGAACTTTCGCATTCAAGTTACGTGAAGCAAATAATACGCGTAATGAATAAAAAATGAATTTCTTGGTTAGCGTGTAGAAATCATTTTATCGATGGATAAACCTAGTTTAGTTGACTTGAGTAACATTCATAACTCAATTTTCAACTTTCCTCGATGAGTAATAATATCTTTTTTTGCGAGTCTACTTACTCATTTTTTGAACGCAATATGAACTAGATATACTATGAGTTATGAAATGGCATATTTAGTGCATAAAATCTAGATTGAGCATTTATTTGAAGGGGAAAAGCATTTGTTGATTAAAGTTTTGAGATGATTGCCTGTAAATGGTTTACGAAACTTGTTAAGAAAGAATCACAAAAATTCATGATTTATGAATAGGGTTAATACCCTAAAAACCCCAAACTGGTACACTTGTGACAAATTTACCCCAAACTATTTTTTTGACCACAAAAACCCCAAACTGGTACATACGTGACAGATCTACCCTCTGTTAGCTTCCGTTTGATTTTTCCGTTAATTTTGCTGACGTGGAAAGGCATGTGGAAATTCATAAGTTTAATACCATTAAAAACCCCAAACTGGTATATTTATGACAAATTTACCCCAAACTGGTATATTTACGACAAATTTACCCTAAATTAATTTTTTCGATCATAAAAAACCTAAATTGGTACACGTGCGGCACATTTACCCTCTTTCAATTTTCCCAAATTTGACCGAGTTGTGATGTCCAATCAATTTTATTTTATGGATTACTCTAACATTGCCTCAATATCATTAATACTTGATTTTTTTTCTTTTATTGGAATCATTATTAGAAAACTATTCAAAGGCTACCAAATGTGCACTTCATTCTTGTGCCGAGAAGATGCCCATTAACTAAAGATGGACAGATCGCTTGCGTACATATACAAAAGAATCACACTCAAAGCACACCTAAAATTAGCGACAAACATAAGTGATTTTGGTTCCGGCATTTCAATGAGCATGTGATGTACGAGTCACTCATACCATTCACATGCAAGTTCCATGTTAAAATTTTGACACACTTACGATTCAAGGTAGGAAAGACTACGTAACGCCAACGAGCATGGTATGAGTGACTCGTACATCACATGCTCGTTGAAATGCCGGAACAAAATCACTTATGTTTGTCTTTAATTTTAGGTGTGCTTTGAGTGTGATTCTTTTGTATATGTGCAAGCGATTTGTCCATCTTTTAGTTAATGGGCATCTTCTCGGCACAAGAATGAAGTGCACATTTGGTAGCCTTTTGAATAGTTTTCTAATAATGATTCCAATAAAAAAAAAAAAAAAAAAATCAAGTATTAATGATATGGAGGCAATGTTAGAGTAATCCATAAAATAAAATTGATTGGACATCACAACTCAGTCAAATTTGGGAAAATTGAAAGAGGGTAAATGTGCCGCACGTGTACCAATTTAGGTTTTTTATGATCGAAAAATTAATTTAGGGTAAATTTGTCGTAAATATACCAGTTTGGGGTAAATTTGTCATAAATATACCCATTTGGGGTAAATTTGTCATAAATATACCAGTTTGGGGTTTTTAATGGTATTAAACTTATGAATTTCCACATGACTTGCCACGTCAGCAACCACGTCAGCAAAATTAACGGAAAATCAAACGGAAGCTAACGGAGGGTAGATCTGTCACGTATGTACCAGTTTGGGGTTTTTGGTGGTCAAAAAAAATAATTTGGGGTAAATTTGTCACAAGTGTACCAGTTTGGGGTTTTTGGTGGTCAAAAAATAATTTGGGGTAAATTTGTCACAAGTGTACCAGTTTGGGGTTTTTTAGGGTATTAACCCTTATGAATATGGTCTAGAAAAGGTGTTTTTGATATATATTGAATCGTGAAATTATATGATTTGGTTTGTGAATAAGAGTTGATATGGTTTCCGATTTTGGTTGTGGGTTAATGAGGTTGATGTTGATGGATTTGTTCGGTGTCTCTATGATCCCGTTGAGGAGTTTGTGGATATGCATACCAATTTTAGAATATCCTTATGGGCCAGCCACTAGCAATATAGATGGAGAGCCAGATAATAGGAGAATTTTGTTCGTCTTTGTCACAATATGTTATGATGTTATTAGATACTTAAGCACAGGATTGGTTAATAGAATAGACCATATTACTTGACTTGTTTCACACGTGTAACGTCCAGCAATAATTATACCCTTGGCATGCGAAACATTATTATCATCCATGAATTGAATTTTTGCAACATAAAATGAATTATATTAAGGAATTTGTCATCCCTCTAAAAATTTAACATAGAATTGTAGAGGTGTGGATATCTCAAGTGCCAAAATTTAGCATTGGTGGACATATAAGTACCAAAACTTCAAAAAAATATACTTAAGTGCCAAAATCAAAGAAGAAATGAACACTTAAGCGCTAACGCGAGAATTTCCGACCAAACAACTGACGTGGCATTTTCTGATGAGAATTTTAAATGATGTGACATTTCTTAAAAAAGATTTATTCACGTGGCTTTGACATGGCTAGATAAGCCCAAAACGACGTCATTTTAGTGCAAATTTGATTTTTAATATGAATTAAATTAAATTAAAAGAGAAATTAGCAATGGTCTCTATAGCCCTCGTCGCCGCTGCCACCCCACCATTGTTGAAAAAGGCTAGCGACGGTGGGGCGAGGATCAACTAGGGTTGCCGAGCCCAACTAGTGGCTAGCAACCCTTGCCAACTACAAGCGAGGGCCTGCACACCCTCACCTAGATCTAGGGTGAGGGGTTGCGGCCGACCCGCCAGCAACAACCCTTGGCACAATCTGGGTGAGGCCGTGTAGGCCCTCCCCCACCATCACCCACCCTTTCTGATGATGGTGGGGCCACGGCGGCAGGAGTTGTGGAGGCCCTCGCCAATTTCTCTTTTTTTATTTAAATCAAATTTAATTAATATTTATATTAAAAATCAAATTTATGGGCAAATGACGTTGTTTTGAGACAATGATTGTTGAGTATACGGCCCTATTTGGTTCGGCATGTAGAAGGGGCTTTGGGGCTCTAAAGGGGTTTGGGCAAAAGCAAAGGTATTTGGTTCAATTTTTTGAGCACTTTGGGGAGATACAATTGCATCTCAAGGGGATTGAAAGGGCTTTGGGGGAATGGAGGGGTAGAGGTCCATTGGGAAGCATTTTCGGAATGCAACTTCCAGTACTGTTCATCTCTTCGGTGGAGAAGCCGATCGGAGGCCGACAACTAGGGGTGAACGTGGTTAGAACCGGGAACCGGAACCGAACCGGTTGCGGAACCGAACCGAACGGGTTTCAGACCGAACTGGTTAGGGCTCCAAAAGGAGCCCCAAATATTCCTGATACAGAGGAAGCTGCTGGAAACCAAGACGAAGTTGCCACTGCTTACGGCAACCACCTCGTCACTTCGAATCTTGAGATCTACAACTTTGATACATTCCCAGCTCGATGATGCTACCGCTTGGAATTCAAAAGGTATATTAAAGCGCTCACAATACTTGGCCAAACGGTGACCTGTTTGCTCAATTTTTTCGGAGGGACAAAATCCAGGTTGTGGAAGTTCTATTCATGTGATTCGCAGCTTTGGAACCCCTCCAGTTCTCTTTGAAAGCTCTTGGATAAGGATTGGCCGTTGGAAACCATAATTAATACCAAAGTCTATGATATGGAGCACTTTTGCTGTTACTGCTGATTTCAAAATCATGTAGTTTGAGAAGAGGATTTGGAATTTTAGGAATGGACAGGCCGAATATTGAAGTTGGTATGCTTTCAACTTATCAGCTATTGATCTCTTCTGGATAACTGAATAGTAAAATGCTTGACTTCTACCAGCACTGCCTGCAAGGCGTGCTTCTAGAGCATCGGCAAAGTAATGGGCTACCCTTTGGGAACCATTACCGGAGGGGGATGAATCTTGTCTTATTTGCTTCAGCAGTCCACGAGCGGTCTTGAAGTCATTAGTAGAGAGAGCTCGTGCACAAAGAATCAGAAGACTCCTCAAATCCAATGTGATGTTGTTTCCCTTCTTATTACTATGATCCCTAGTACCATTAGGATCTTGAGGATCCTTGATTTCACTTAACTTCTCCGATTTGCACTCTAATGATAGAAGCCCCCCATTTTTGTTGCTGAGCAACAACTTTTCAAGCAAATCTGAAAGCTCAGGGACTTCGTTGTACGAAGCCAACTGCTTGTTGGCTAGCCCTTCTTTGGACCTTGCATAATGGCTTTCATGATTCTTTCTCCCCCTAGACCCATTCTCTGACTGATGGCTCCCTTTGATGCCAATTTCTTCCTTGTCTCTGATGGTTGGAGCCAATCCATCTTTCTCCTGACCGATAGTTATATGAATGCCACTAGGGATGAACTTCATGGCCTCCTCTAACCCTTTATTAAATTGCACGACAGACTCATTGTTGTTGAAGATTGGACTAATTAAGACCTCACTTGGAACCGAGTAACAAAAGTTATCCCCATACTTAGGCAAGCCGTCTACAGAATTGACGGAGGACTGAAATTTGCAATCCACGTTCAATTGCAAGACCACGTCACCAGGACTTTTGGCATGAATGGAAGGATAATTGTTTCCTTCCGGGTTGTCATGTGAATTAGGATCCAAAGGATGGCAAGAGTTGGAGCAGGTGATGTTAGTGCCGTTACTGCCTTGATCACTTCTTCTTCCCCAAGGATTCCAGCTTGAGCTGTTAATGAGACGATTTAAGCTTTAGTGCACATATATTGACATATGTGGGCACAATAATTATAGTTAATCAAGCATCTCATTTCCTTTGTGGAAACTTCTTATTCATTTTGATTATGTATGTCCAGATTTTTGGCACTGGTATATTTGCTAAGATGTGGGAAATTACCGTAAAGTATGCGCGTACGTTATAGTTCAAATCTGAAAATGAAAAAAAAAAAAAATGCTGGAACCTATAACCAACCTTGGAACCTGTGACCTAGGTAGCACGGACACGTTGTCCGTGCTTCCGTGTCGTGTCCGACACGTGTCGGAGCGTGTCGGACACGCGACACGCTCGGACACGCCGACACGCGGTCAACGCATGTCGAAAATCCGACACGCGGTCAACGCGTGCCCGACACGTTTCGACACGCGTGTCCGGAAGATGATGGAGGGTGGAAGCGACGGCGAGGGAGTAGAGACGAGGCCGCGACGGCGAGAGACGGCCGCCACCGTGATGCTGCGACGGATCCGGCGAGGTTGCAGCTGCGAGGGAGAAAGGGCCAAAGGCGAGAGGAAGAGGAAGAGGAGAGGAAGGCGGTTGTGCGGTGAGCGACGAGAGGCAACGAGCGGCGAGAGGCGGCGAGCGGCGAGGAAGGGGGTCGTGCGGCGAGCGGCGAGGAAAGGGGTTTGTGCGGCAAGCGGCGGGCAGCAAGGAACGAGAAGAGGAAGGGTCATGCGGAGCTAGGGTTTTTGATGGGCAATCGCGTGTTGGGGGAGGGGAAGAGACGGACAGGTTTTTGATGGCCATCGTGTATTGGGGAGGGGAAGAGACAGGGACAGCCTGTCCGCCCTGTCACTCATGTCGATGAAGGGGAGGGAAAGAAAAATAAATTTGAGGGTGGGGAAACGAAGGATGGTGGGGAGGGAAAGAAAATAAATTTTGGGGGAGGGGGAAATGGACGAGGGAAAGAACTAGAAGAGGGTGGGGTGGACCTTAGTGAAGATTTTTTTTTTTTTTTATGGAAAAATAAATAAATGAGATTAACATATAATTTCGAAAAATAAAAATATTGAATTTGAATTAAATTAATTAAAAATAAAAATATTCATTTAATATATAACGTGTCGGAACGTGTCGGAATTCTCTACTTTTTGAGAAATAACGTGTCACGTGTCGTGTCGTGTCGTGTCGCGTGTCCGTGTGTCGCCGTGTCTCGTGCTACCTAGCCTGTGGATGGGTAAGTTCCAGGTTATTGGTTCTAACGGGTAGATTCCAGGTTCCAAAAAATGAGGAACCTGTACCCGATGGTAGGTTCCAGGTTCCAAATGGAACCGAACCAAAACCTGGAACCGCTCATCCCTACCGACGACCGCTGGCCAAGGGGTTGCGCATGTTGGCGACACGCCGATGACCGCCGGCCAAGGGTCGCCCGACCCCAGCGACCGTCACCGGACCTCAGGCGACACCCGGGTCATGCAACCTAGGCGGCCGTTGCCTGAATTGAGTGACCTGCGGCCGCCTGAGGTCACGCAACCTCGGGCGACGGTCTTGGGGTTGGGCGACCCCAAGCGACGGCCGCCCGGGTCGCACGCGACCGTCGCCCGAGGTCGCACGACCCAAGCAGCGAGATCTGGCCATCCGACCGCCGATCCGGCGGTTTGGTGGCCAAACTTCAAAAAAGAAAATAGAAAAAAAAATTGTTTTTTAATTTAATAAAAATCATTTACAAAGGCAAATTTTACTAAACGATATTTGCATTTCGGAAAACTCCATTCACCCAAAGATATCTGCATTTTGGCAAATGCATTCCCCAAAAGCCGAACCAAACAGGCCCTACATTCCAGCAAGCTACTAGACGATTTTATTAATAAAGTAACGCCACATCAAATTTCTGGCAAACCTTACTAGAGCTAGCATTTAAGTATCCGATTTTATAAAAAAAGTGACTTAGGGTGTACTTCTTCCTAGAACCGTAAACATTAAAAGTGACGTGGCAATGATGCTTGAATCGCAAGAATTGCAAATTCCTCATTGTTATTGTTGGAAAAAAAAAAAGGCCACAAGATACACCAATCGAAGCACAAATAGTGAAGGATAAAAGCAAAATCTGGATCACCCAAAACGCAAGATATACGTGGAAATCGGAGATGGGAAAACCTCGAGAGAAGAGGGATTTCACTTTCTTCAACAAGTACAAGATACAAGCCAAAATCTTAAAAAATCACTTGGTGAGTCACAAGACTTAAAAGATCCAAAAAGAAGATAGGAAAAACAAAAGAGGCCAAGTTTTTAAATGTGTTGTTAAGCACATCCTTTTATAGTCTTCCTTAAAAAAACCCTAAAACATATGTGCATAGTCCAAACTTGTGACATCTGGATTTTTTGCTCAACGTATCGCGAGCCCGAATGCTTAACCGTCCACGCCACCATCATCAAGCTGCCGCACTCGGCCTTCAATGAGCCACGCCACCCAATTCTCCGTTCACGGCTACGTCTCCAGCTGGCGCCATTTGCCGCGATGACTCGCGCAGCAAGAAGCACAACCAGAAGTCCACCTCGTCCACTTTCACCGTTTTACCGAATTCAGCCACCTCTTCATCCAGCAGTCAAGAGCTCTGGTGGCCAGAGTCAAAAATAGTGACCGCAACGATTGAAAAACGAGGATTGAGCAAGAGATAAACAAAGCCGCCTCCTCAGTCATCGAAATTGCTCGCTGCAACTTTCCTTCGTTCGCTCTTCCTGCCGCTACACTTCCAGCGCTTTGCCACATCTCCTCTGGGGTTGGCAACGGAGACTAACTCCGTGTCACCTTCCTCAACAGCTCTCTTTAAACGGCGACACCTCAGCAGCAAAGGAACGGTGAAGGCTGAGTTGGAAAAGAGAAGGACAAAACCGCTCACTTTCTTCCTGCTTTCACACCCAAGTTCTTCCTGTTTCTTCCGTTTTCATTGCAGCTTTCTCCTCTATCTGCACTGCAAACTTCCTCTGCCACAAACACCAAAGTCAACGAGCAAGCTTCCCACTTCCCTCTTCAGCTTTCATCCGTGCGAGCCTGAAGGAACCTCAGCATTTCAAGTCGACATCAGGGACGCCTCACCCAAGCTGTCGCGTGTACTGCCATGCCCTCTGCCCACTGAGCCGCAACCGCAACCCTTTAGGACCCAAGGCAAGTGGATATCCTCCATTCTATCCTATATCGATCGATTATGTTTGGCGAGATTCGTTTCCTAGAAATTTCCATAAACGTTGCTTAGATTCCCATCTAGTTGGAAGTTTCGACCAAATTACCTAGCTAAAATATTGAGTTCGTGGTTGGATCGTAGGAGTACCGTCTATTGATGTCTAGTGTATGCTAGGGCTGGAAATGCCAAAAACCTGATTTAAATTAATGAAGGGGTCTAAGTCAGGTTGGTTCCTGCAAGGCCTCTGATTTTTCTAATTTTGTATTGACTTGCGTGATACGAACTCCACAGGAAGTACTTCACGAAAGTTATCCCTTATTGATTGTTCTACAACATACTTTAAATTCAGATTTTTTGGAGTTTGTATGACAAAAATATATATGAAAAACAATTAAGTACAGGATCTGTTTTCACGGACACAAAACCGACCTTCCTCTACTTTCCATTTTCCACAGAATTTTCGAGCAAGAATTTTAATCAGTGTCCCCATAAAAGTTGTAGAGTACATCCCAAAATATCACATATAAAAATTTCATAATTTTTTGAAATCTTTTAGTCAGAGAAACAATGTTCTATTTAATCCTGTTATCTATCAGAAGACCTACTGTTTTAGTTTGGTTTTCCAAAAATTTATATAGTGTTGTATAAAATGAATTGTACTTCGATTTCTTCGTGAAAAATGTCCCTTTGGATCTTGTCTATCTTATGTTAAGATTTCATAATTTTTTAAATGCATTTACCTAAGCAACCACTGCTGTTTCCAAAGAATGCAGAACATCATTATATGGTGAATTTGGGGACTATGATATGGAATCCTTCTTGCTATTCGTTTGATGTAGGTACAAGTGAGTGTATATTCGTGTAGGGGAGTATAAGTGACTGAGCATTCATTGGATTCACTATTGAGTTTCCTTGGTAGTAATAACGTCAATGCCTTTTAAATTGAATTATAGAATTGTTGGGTCATGATATTGATGTATGATTGAGAATACCATCAGTCCTTGGGACGAAGATACCCCGACTTGTATTAAGGATGCCTCGAGGGGGAACTGAGTCCCTCCAGATACCTATGGGATGTAACACAATTTCCCCAAATATCCTCGCGATGTTGGATGGGTGCGAGATGCCTGGGGGATGACGGGGTTCCGAAGAATGGTAGCTCTCGTACTACTTATCATTAGCTGAGGAACCTGAAAAAGATTGGCAAATAGAGGGGTGAGCAACCACGGCTTAGTGAGTAATACATCTCTTTTAAGCGGATCAAGCACCCATTATGCATATTTACAAAACAAAACCATAACTCTTTTAACCCAAATCCAGAATATAACAAACAAATAATAAAAGAAAAAGTTATGTATACTTCAGAATAGTTACATTCATTTCACAATAACATCAAAGAAATGTCAATGGTCAAATCCATTGATCAATTTCATTAAGTCACACGCCAATGGTCCATCCCATTGGTTAATCTTATGCCAAACATCAATGGTCTATTACATTGGTTCATCTCATATGAAACCATACGTCGATGGTCCATTTCAATGACTAAACTCAAATCACATGTCAATGGTCCACTCTATTGACCAAACTCATGTCACATGTCAATGGTCCACTCCATTGACCAATCCGTTGCTCAATATCAAACCATGGTCACGATATAACGCCTAGTGACAATGCAACCAAGATTCTCCCATTGGCAAGATCTCCACCTATTATTGGCCAGTGGCTCGGCCCATAAGAATATCCTAAAATAGTATGCACATACCCACAAGCCCCTCGCTAGGCTCACAGCGATATTGAACATCAATATCAATCCAAAACAACACTATCCACAATTTACAAACCAAATCCATAAATCATTTCACATATCACCAAAAGATTTCGCAACTCAACTCATCCGCCAAAATACTTTTCATAGGATATTCTCAAATAATTTCAAGACTAGTCTCATAAATCAATTTTACAAATCGAATCAAATCAAATACATTTTAAAAAGCTTATCATAAATTGATATCTATATGACATTCCATAAACTATCTCCAAGTCGAGCTTTTCATAAAAAAAAGGTTTCACAAATCCAAAACATGTAATATTTCTCAACTTCGTTTATCAAACAGAGTATATATTTCCACCAAAAAGACCTCACACTATTCTCAAATACCAAAATATAGTAATGTCCGATCCAAATTTTATACAATAAACATACTTATTCATACCCCATAAAATATCAATCGTTTATCATTTTAAAGACATGAGCTTATAAATTCTTAGAAGAGATAACACCACTCACCTAGGAAAACCGAAAATCAACATATGTGGTTACTCAAGCCAACGCATTCATATTCCCATCAATAAATCGAAAACGATATTAAAACAAAGTAATATGCTACTCTCCAGCTAACAACTCGACTAAATTATGCTTATTCATCGATAAAACAACACCTACGCGCTAATAACCACGTATCCAAAGCGATTATTTAAGCTGTCCGCAACGCGGAACTTGAGCGTGGAACTTGGTCATGTCATAACTTTCTCCACCACACCCTGTTTCAAGCGTACTTATAGTCAATAAAAAGCCCTTCTAACATACTACAAGAACCCTAATTTATTCAATCCAAAATCAAGCCAAAAACCAACAAATTATGGCCCTGAAGTCCTGGTCGCGCACTGTTCATCATGCACGATAAACTTCAAAATTTTGTTTCGGGCAAACCATAAACTCAAATCACGATCCGTAAAATCCAACACCTCAACAACATCCTAAACTATCATTTCTATAAAAATAAGCAGCTCAATGACTCAAAAATTGAATTTCTCCGTTCGATTTTCCCAAAATTCTGAATTTCAATCCTTAAGTCCGAAACTACTCCAATTGAACAAACGGGGAGCATGAGCACTTACCGGGCATTGTGTTACTTAGTTGAGGTGGCTTGACAAAGTTCCCATGGCGAGAACATGTGAAGCCCCTTTTCTTCTTTTCCTTCTTTTTCTTCTTCTTCTTTCTCTCTTTCTTTTTCTTTCTTTGTGCAAGCTCTCCGCCGTCCCTCTCTCTCCTTCTTTCCTTCTCTCTTTCCCTTTTATCTCCTCCTTTTTCTTCTTTTTCTTTTTTTCTTTTTTTTTCCTTTCTTTCTTTCATTCCTTTCTTTCTCTCTCTCTCTCTTCTTTTTCCTCTCTCCCAAAACTCTCGGTTCCTCTCTCTCTCTCTGCTGAAGCTTCTTTTTCCTTTTCCCAAAAACTGACCTTCCTCTTCTTTTCATTTTCCAAAGAATTTTCGAGCAAGAATTGTAATCAGTGTCCTTCATGAAAGTTGTAGAGTACATCCCAAAATATCACATATAAAAATTTCAGAATTTTTTGAAATGTTTAGTCAGAGAAACAATGTTCTTTTTAATCTTGTTATCTATCAGGAGACCTACTGTTTTAGTTTGGTTTTCCAAAAATTTATATAGTGTCGTATAAAATGAATTGTACTTCGATTTCTTCATGAAAAATGTCCCTTTGGATCTTGTCTATCTTATGTTAAAAGTTCATAAATTTTGAAATGCATTTACCTAAGCAACCATTGCTATTTCCAAAGGATGCAGAACACCATTATATGGTGAATTTGGGGACTATGATATGGAATCCTTCTTGCTATTCGTTTGATGTAGGTATGAGTGAGTGTATATTAGTGTAGGGGGAGTATAAGTGACTGAGGATTTATTGGATTCACTCTTGAGTTTCCTTGGTAGTAATAACGTCAATGCCTTTTAAATTGAATTATGGAATTGTTGTGTCATGGTATGGATGTGTGATTGAGAATACCATCAGTCCTTGGGACAACGATACCCCGACTTGTATTAGGGATGCCTCGAGGGGTAACTAAGTTCCTCCAAATGCCTGTGGGGTGTAACACGGTTTCCCTAGACATCCTCGCGATGTTGGATGGGTGCAAGATGCCTGGGGGATAACAGGGTTCCCGGAGAATGGTGGCGACATGAATTCATACTGAATATAGTCTTAGTATCTTTAAATCCCATTTGAGTTACTGATTACTTGTTTGGAAAAGTTAGTTATCTTATTGATCCGCTAGGTTGATTTTGAAAAGGGTCCTCAAGCAAGTTGACTTGAAAATGATTTTATATTCTTTATATTGAGGCTTTCCTTATCGGTACAACGATTGGTTTATGTAATATAGACCGGTAGATTTTCTATTTGCTGGGTTTATGCTCACTGACTATTGATTTTACTTTTTCATATCGATAGTAATTATGTCGATCCTTCCTGCTTGAACTTCCATTAGTTATGGGGTACCCGTGGACCTCACTTGGCGTTTTTCTCTTCATGGATCCGGATTTTCTAGACATTGCCTTCATCTGGTGCATCGCCATTTTGACCATAGACATAGGGTCCCAGCAAGTCCCGTACTGATGGGTTTCCTCGTGGTCTACACGCAAGGAGGAGGACAGCTCGTGGGGCCAATCCCACACCCCAAGGGTGATAGAGATGACAATGGTAGTAGTACGGTCAACTGGGGCAAGAGTAGGAAGGTGAAGCCACATTTTGGATCCAAGTGACAACTTTTGGATGTGCTAGGATCGGAAGATAGGTGGCGAGACATGTAGAGGTAGTTCCATGGTCGAGATAGTACCTTGGGGTTATGATGTATTTTGGGATAACCCTTTTTTTAAAAAAATCCCAATACACCAATCATGTCACCTAAAGTAAATAATAAGGAATGAAATGTGTTAGCCTGGTTTATATTACACGTGCGTTCTTTAAGTTTCCCATGTTTTCGATTATTACTAGTATAAAGACACTTCCGCGTGCTTAAAAAATGGAAAGAATTGGATTACTACGTTAGCCATGACATATTGAGGACATCACAAAAATGCCCTTATCACTAATTTGAAAGTCAAAAAACTTAATAATCACGCTTCTAATGAACTGTATTTTATATTTTATACAAAAGGAAAAGGACAAATACTTTATTTTTGACGAAATTCGGGGATTTAAGAGTTTTAAAAAATATTCAAGCCACTTGAGAAGATCCCATACCTAGAGCTAACATCATATAACCCAATTGGAATATTGTAAAATAAGCTAAGCCTCTTTAAAAATATAATTTTTCTTATAAGGAAAGGAAAGAAAAAAAGAGAAAACATAAAATTAAAATAATTAAAAATTCAATTTTAAACAAATAAAATAAATTTAAAATAAAAATTATCTTAAAATAAAGTAATGAGATTGAAAATATTTTCCGATGAGATCCAAAATTCTAAAAGCATTTTCGATTATATATCACCAAATAAAACAAAGAAAAACTAGTAATAGAAAAAAAAATTCTATTATTAAATTTTTCATGGGACAAACGCACGCTCTATCTTTACTCCGCTATTGGATCATTCGAGCATACCCAAATAGATATTATATTTGCCTATGGTTCCGTGCATTGATACGTTCCATGTTACGCCTTCTTCATGACGTGGCATTTATAAAAAGAAAATGTCTATTTAATTATCAATTTCCTACTGGGCACATGTATAAATCCCTCACGAGTCTTACTTTGCTTCCAGCTCCACGGTTCCCTACACTAATACATTCCATTGAGAGATGGCCGGCCGTGAATCAACCAGTTTCGGTCCACAGGCGAGGCCATTCCCGATCAGGTCGCTGGTCCGATGGAAGGAGATGGCCTCTCAGATCCCGAACCACTCGCCCAAACTCTCCACAGTGGGGCCTCCCTTCACCAGGTGCCCGAAGACTCCGGCGATCTAACAAAGAAGAAGTGTCACTGAGCTCCTTGGACGAGGTCGTATTTCGAAATTTTATGGAACTTCGAAATTGTGCCCTAATTCCGAAAGCTATTCCGGTTAGACAAACGAAGGGCTTGAATCTGGACACTGCGATACCTAATTGATTCAACTTGACAAAGCCTCCATGATGTGTCCACGATTCTCTCTCTCTGTTTTTTCCTCCCCTTTCTTTCCTTTTTCTCCTCTTTTTCCTTTCTCTTTTCCTTCTTCCTTCCATTCGCTGTTCTCGGCCGCATCCCCTTTTCCCTTAAATATCTCTTCCTTTTCCTTTTTTTTCGGGGCCCACTTTGACCTACTAAAAATATTACATGTCACACCCTAAAACCATCATGAATGGAGTATGACACGGCTATCCTTTCACCCGAATGACGTAGCCTCAAAGCTCTCAAAATCCAACTACTAAAAGTCCCATCGTCGGTATTGCTCTCGTACTACTTATCATTAGCTGAGGAACCTGAAAAAGATTGGCAAATAGAGGGGTGAGCAACCATGGCTCAGTGAATAGTACATGTCTTTTAAGCGGATCAAGCACCCACTATGCATATTTACAAAACAAAACCATAACTCTTTTAACCCAAATCCAGAATATAACAAACAAATAATAAAAGAATAAGTTATGTATACTTCATAATAGTTACATTCATTTCACAATAACATCAAAGAAATGTCAATGGTCAAATCCATTGATCAATTTCATTAAGTCACACGCTAGTGGTCCATCCCAATGGTTAATCTTATGCTAGACATCCATGGTCTATTCCATGGTTCATCTCATATGAAATCACATGTCAATGGTCCATTCCGACGACTAAACTCAAATCACATGTCAATGGTCCACTCCATTGACCAAACTCATATCATATGTCAATGGTCCACTCCATTGACCAATCCGTTGCTCAATATCAAACCATGATCACGATATAATGCCTAGTGACAAGGCAACCAAGATTCCCTCATTGGCAAGGTCTCCACCTATTATTGGCCGGTGGCTCGATTCATAAGGATATCCTAAAATAGTATGCGCATACCCACAAGCCCCTCGCTAGGCTCACATTGATATTGAACATCAATATCAATCCAGAACAACACTATCCCCAATTTACAAACCAAATCCATAAATCATTTCATATATCACCAAAAGATTTCGCAACTCAACTCATCCGCCAAAATACTTTTCATAGGATATTCTCAAATAATTTCAAGACTAGTCTCATAAATCAATTTTACAAATCGAATCAAATCAAATACATTTTAAAAAGCTTATCACAAATTGATATCTATATGACATTCCATAAACTATCTCCAAATCGAGCTTTTCGTAAAAAAAAAAGGTTTCACAAACCCAAAACATGTAATATTTCTCAACTTTGTTTATCAAACAAAGTATATATTTCCACCAAAAAGACCTCGCACTATTCTCAAATACCAAAATATAGTAATGCCCAATCGAAATTTTATACTATAAACATACTTATTCATACTCCATAAAATATCAATCATTTATCATTTTAAAGACATGAGCTTATAAATTCTTAGAAAAGATGGCACCACTCACCTAGGAAAGCCGAAAATCAACATGTGGTTACTCAAGCCAACGCACTCATATTCCCATCAATAAATCGAAAACGATATTAAAACCAAGTAATATGCTACTCTCCAGCTAACGACTCGACTAAATTATGCTTATTCATCGATAAAACGACACCTACGCGCTAATAACCACATATTTAAAGCGATTATTTAAGCCGTCCGCAACGCGGAACTTGAGCGTGGAACTTGGTCATGTCATAACTTTCTCCACCAAATCCTGTTTCAAGCGTACTTATAGTCAATAGAAAGCTCTTCTAACATACTACAAGAACCCTAATTTATTCAATCCCAAATCAAGCCACAAACCAACAAATTATGGCCCTGAAGTCCTGGTCGCGCACTATTCATCACTCACGATAAACTTCAAAATTTTGTTTCGGGCAAACCATAAACTCAAATCACGATCCATAAAATCATACACCTCCACAACATCCTAAACTATCCTTTCTATAAAAATAAGCAGCTCAATGACTCAAAAATCGAATTTCACTGTTCGATTTTCCTAAAATTTCGAATTTCAATCCTTAAGCCCGAAACTACTCCGATTGAACAAACGGGGAGCACGAGCACTTACCGGGCGTTGCGTTACTTAGTTGAGGTTGCTTGACAAGGTTCCCATGGCGAGAACGTGTGAAGCCCCTTTTCTTCCTTTCCCTTCTTTTTCTTCTTCTTTCTCTCTTTCTTTTTCTTTCTTTGTGCGAGCTCTCTGCTGTCCCTCTCTCTCCTTCTTTCCTTCTCTCTTTCCCTTTTATCTCCTCCTTTTTTTCTTTTTTTCCATTCTTTTTCCTTTCTTTCTTTCTTTCCTTTCTTTCTCTCTCTCTCTCTCTTCTTTTTCCTCTCTCCCGAAAACTCTAGGTTCCTCTCTCTCTGTTGAAGCTTTTTTTTTCCTCTCCCGAAAACCGACCTTCCTCTGCTTTCCATTTTCCGCAGAATTTTCGAGCAATAATTTTAATAAGTGTCCTTCATGAAAGTTGTAGAGTACATCCCAAAATATCACATATAAAAATTTCAGAATTTTTGAAATCGTTTAGTCGGAGAAACAATGTTCTTTTTAATCCTATTATCTATCAGAAGACCTACTGTTTTAGTTTGGTTTTCCAAAAATTTATATAGTGTCGTATAAAATGAATTGTACTTCGATTTCTTCATGAAAAATGTTCCTTTGGATCTTGCTATCTTATGTTAAAATTTCATAAATTTTGAAATGCATTTACCTAAGCAACCACGGCTGTTTCCAAAGAATGCAAAACACCATTATATGGTGAATTTGGGGACTATGATATGGAATCCTTCTCGCTATTCGTTTGATGTAGGTACGAGTGAGTGTATATTAGTGTAGGGGAAGTATAAGTGACTGAGGATTTATTGGATTCACTCTTGAGTTTCCTTGGTAGTCATAATGCCTTTTAAATTAAATTATGGAATTGTTGTGTCATGGTATGGATGTGTGATTGAGAATACCATCAGTCCTTGGGACAACGATACCCCGACTTGTATTAGGGATGCCTCGAGGGGTAACTGAGTTCCTCCAAATGCCTGTGGGGTGTAACACAATTTCCCTAGATATCCTCGCGATGTTGGATGGGTGCGAGATGCCTGGGGGATAACGGGGTTCCCGGAGAATGGTGGTGACATGAATTCATACTGAATATAGTCTTAGTATCTTTAAATCCCATTTGAGATACCGATTACTTGTTTGGAAAAGTTAGTTATCTTATTGATCCGCTAGGTTGATTTTGAAAAGGGTCCTCAAGCAAGTTGATTTGAAAATGATTTTATATTCTTTATATTGAGGCTTTCCTTATCGGTGCAACGATTGGTTTATGTAATATAGACCGGTAGATTTTCTATTTGCTGGGTTTATGCTCACCGACTGTTGATTTTACTTTTTCATATCGAGAGTAATTATGTCAATCCTTCCTGCTTGAACTTCCATTAGTTATGGGGTACCCGTGGACCTCACTTGGCGTTTTTCCAATTTCATGGATCCAGATTCTCTGGACATTACCTTCATCTGGTGCATCGCCATTTTGACCATAGACATAGGGGTCCCGGCAAGTCCCGTGCCCATGGGTTTCCTCATGGTCTACGCGTGAGGAGGAGGATAATTCGTGGGGCCAATCCCACACCCCGGGGATGATAGAGATGACAATGGTAGTAGTATGGTCAACTGGGGTAGGAGTAGGAAGGTGAAGCCACAATTTGGATCCAAGCGACGACTTTTGAATGTGCTAGCATCGGAAGATAGATAGCGAGACATGTACAGGCAATTCCAAGATCGAGATTGTACCGTGGGGATGTGATGTATTTTGGGATAACCCTTTTTTTTTTAAATTCCCAATACACCAATCATGTCACCTAAAGTAAATAAATAAGGAATGAAATGTGTTAGCTTGGTTTATATTACTCATGCGTTCTTTAAGTTTCCCATGTTTTCGATTATTACTGGTATAAAGATACTTCCACATGCTTAAAAAATAAAAAGAATTGGATAACTACGTTAGCCATGATAAATTGAGGACATCACAAAAATGCCCTTATCACTAATTTGAAAGTCAAGATACTTAACAGTCATAATTCTAATGAACTCTCTTTTACATTTTTTTTTTATACAAAAGGAAAAGGACAAATACCTTATTTTTGACCAAATTCGGGGATTTAAGAGTTTCATAAAATATTCAAGCCACTTGAGAAGATCCCATCTAGAGCTAACATCATGTAAGCCAATTGGAATATTGTAAAATAAGCCAAACCTCTTTAAAAATATTTTAAAAAAATTATAAGGAAATAAAAGAAAAAAGAGAAAACATAAAATTAAAAAATAATTAAAAATGCAATTTTTAAAAAATAAACTAAATTTAAAAAATTAGTTTTTTCTCTTAAAATAAAGTAATGAGATTGAAAATATTTTCCAATGAGATCCAAACTTCCGAAAATGTTTTCGATTATATGTCACCAAATAAAACCAAAAAAAAAAAAAAAAAACTAGTCATATTCTTGAAAATAAATTTCTATTATTAAATTTTTCGTGGGACAAACGCACGCTATATCTTTACTCCGTTCTTGGATCATTCGAGCATTACCCAAATAGATATTATATTTGCCTACGGTTCCGTGCACTGATACGTTCCATGTTACGCTTTCTTTATGACGTGGCATTTATAAAAAGAAAATGTCTATTTAACTAGCAAATTCCTGCCGGGCACGTGTATAAATCCTTAACGCGTCTTACTTTCTTCGCTTCCAGCTCCACGGTTCCCTACACTGATACATTCCACTGAGAGATGGCCGGCCGTGAATCAACCGGTTTCAGTCCAACAGGCGAGGCCATTCCCGGTCAGGTCGCTGGTCTGATGGAAGGAGATGGCCTCTCGGATCCCGAACCGCTCGCCCAAACTCTCCACCGTGGGGCCTCCCTTGGCCGGCGCGAGGCTCAATCTGCGATGTCCATGACTTGGGCCCACGATCCAGATGGAAACGAACTGCGTCTGGACTTCCCTGCTGAGGACAGCCAGCGAGGGAACGGGGCATTCATGGAAGACGAGGTGCTCCCGAAGATGTGGCAGGATTCTCGGGGAGCCAACGGGGAGTCGGGCCGTCCATACAGATACGACGTGTTCCTGAGCTTCCGTGGCAAGGACACGCGCAACGGCTTTGCCGGGCACCTCCACGCGGCACTGGACCAGCGAGGGATCGACGCGTTCATGGATGAGGAGGAGCTCCGGAAGGGCGAGGAGATCGCGCCGGCAATCCTCAGCTCCATCGGGGAGTCGAGGATCTCGATCATCATGTTCTCGGAGAACTACGCGTCCTCTAGTGTTAGAATTTAAATATGCGCGGAAGCATGGTTTTGGTATTATTTATAGTTTTTGGTTAGTGATGTTGTGTGCAAGTGTATGATATAATTTGTAGAGGATGAACAAGGGATAGACTAGGATAATTGAAGGACAAATAACATGGGATATGGGAAATAGTTTCATTGATTGATAAAATAATTTTACAATAGTTGAAGGAGGTGTTGGTGGGGAGCTACATGAGGTTTTTATGGAAAGCTCCCTACATAAAACATGGAGCACTTGCTTCTTTATATAAGCTGTTAAAGAAGATTCCGGGCTTCTCTTGAATGCAAACCATGTAGGCTTCTCTAGCAAATTGTAGTTCTTCATTCTTCTTCTAGAGATTTCCACTTGCTTGCATTCCCACGTGAATCTTCTAGATTCATTTAGCAACCTCAATTCTTGACAATTCTAGACAATATCAATCTTGAAGTTTCTAGAAAGTTTTAGAGAAAATGGATCACAATTTCCAACACTCCCCTTGATCCATTTTCGGGATAATCCGGACTTGTGTTGTAAAGTCTCGGACATACCTTGAACATTTTCTCGTAATTTGTCCCATGTCTTTTATTCCGTCTTCGTTCCACGATCCTTTACATTCTCTTGTCGAAACACTTGCACTTGCCTTTGAATGTGCATGTCTTTTCTTCAACGATGTCCCATATGTCTTGGGCCATCAAAATGCTCTTAGTTGTAGTTGTTAGCTCGGGCTCGGGCTCGGCTCGGCTCGCTCTCAGCTCCGGCTCCGGCTTTAGTTCTGGCTCTGGCTCCGGCTCTGGCTCTCTTGGCTCTCGCTCGGGCTCTGGCCTTTGATTCTGGCTCTCGCTCAGGGCTCTGGCTCTGTTGGCTCTCGCTCAGGGCTCTGGCCTTTTTAGTTGAGGGTGGTGAGGACAAACGCCCAACACCAACCAAACACCTGGCTCTGATACCATGTTAGAATTTAAATATGCGCGGAAGCATGGTTTTGGTATTATTTATAGTTTTTGGTTAGTGATGTTGTGTGCAAGTGTATGATATAATTTGTAGAGGATGAACAAGGGATAGACTAGGATAATTGAAGGACAAATAACATGGGATATGGGAAATAGTTTCATTGATTGATAAAATAATTTTACAATAGTTGAAGGAGGTGTTGGTGGGGAGCTACATGAGGTTTTTATGGAAAGCTCCCTACATAAAACATGGAGCACTTGCTTCTTTATATAAGCTGTTAAAGAAGATTCCGGGCTTCTCTTGAATGCAAACCATGTAGGCTTCTCTAGCAAATTGTAGTTCTTCATTCTTCTTCTAGAGATTTCCACTTGCTTGCATTCCCACGTGAATCTTCTAGATTCATTTAGCAACCTCAATTCTTGACAATTCTAGACAATATCAATCTTGAAGTTTCTAGAAAGTTTTAGAGAAAATGGATCACAATTTCCAACATCTAGCTGGTGCTTGGACGAGCTGGTGAGAATCGTGGAGTGCAGGGATACGATGGGGCAGATGGTGTGGCCGGTGTTCTACAAGGTGGATCCCTCGGATGTGAGGAACCAGAGGGGGAGGTACGGACAAGCCCTAACCCATCACGAGGAGAGATTGAAGTCGAACAGCAGCGATCCGGAGAAGGTGAAGAGGTGGAGAGAAGCACTGACTGCAGCAGCTAACATCTCCGGCTGGCATTTGGTTGATCAGTAAGGCTCTCTCATTTACTCCTTTCTCAGTTTGCTTACCGTTTGTTCTGTGGCAAAACAAAACTAAAAAATTGTTGTTTACGGAATTTCACTAATTTCCATGGCAATAGATTCATGGGAATGCTTATGCATAAAATGGGAAAAAAGAAAAAAAAAACAATTCACGCTAATCGAAGCAGGAAAGCTTATGTATTAGTTTTCTTCACAAGCAACTAAGCAATTCGTGAGTTGAGTACAAAAACAAGCAGGTGGACCGCGTCCCTCCACAAGCCCATTTTTGCATTAGATGTCAATTTGCTAGAAACTGAATTTAATCTGGCCTGTTGTGCTTGAGATATTGACCGCGGTTTACTGGAGATCAGCCTCTTACTTCTTTATCCAATGTGTTTGAATCTACCAGGCGTGAGTCTTATGTCATTAAGGAAATTGTCAAGAGAGTATCCGCTCAGCTGAAGAATCGCAAGAAGTTATCTGTGCCTGAAAACGTGGTTGCCATGGATTCACATGTGCACCGTATGCGTACTTTGCTTGACATGGAATCGAATGAGGTTCGCATGGTTGGAATTTGCGGATTTGGAGGAATAGGGAAGACAACTATCGCCAAAGCTACTTACAATGCCTTTGTGCACGAATTCGAGTATTGCAGCTTTCTTTCCAACGTTAGAGAAACTTGCGAACAAAACGCACACAGTGGCCTACTTCAGCTTCAAGAGGCACTTATTCATGAGGTAAGGTGGGATGATTGTCTGAAGCTTCACAATGTCCATGAAGGTATGAGCACGATAAAGAGTAGACTTTGCAAAAAAAAGTCCTCATCGTCCTCGATGATGTGAACCAATTGATCCAATTGAAAACACTAGTTGGAGGACATGATTGGTTTGGTTGTGGAAGTAGAATCATCATAACGACTAGAAATGAACATTTACTGGCTGCTTATGGCATAGAAAGTATGTACAAGGTTCAACCATTAGATCGTTTATCGGCTCGTACGCTTTTCTGGACAATTGTTTTCCCGAATTCTTCTCCTTGTCCAGATCATGAAGAGCTTTCATATAACATAGTGGAGTACACCAAAGGATTTCCATTAGCTGTTGAAGTTTTGGGTTATTCTCTTCAAGGTAAAAAATTACCTGTATGGAAAAGCACATTAGATAAATTGAAGGAAGTTTTCAATGGAGACATCTTCAGTGTGCTGAGAATGAGCTTTGATGGTCTAGATGATTATGAGAAGGATATTTTTCTTGACATTGCATGTTTCTTCAAGGGAGAGAGTGAAAGTTATGTGAGAGATATTTTGGAGAGCTGTGATCTCTACCCAGATGCTGGAATTAATGTTCTGTTAGAGAAGTCACTCATCACTATTAAGTGTGGTAAGCTGGAGATGCATGATATGATTCAAGAAATGGGAAGAGAAATCGTGCGGAGGGAATCTCCCAAAGAGCCAGGGGAGCGCAGCAGATTGTGGTCCTATAAGGATGTGCTTCATGTTCTAACAGAAGGCACGGTAATAAACTGAATCATGATCTTTGTTTTTTTGACAATATGTATGCCTGTTTGGTAGGGTTAAAGCCTCTTAAAAGGTACTTTTGCCTTCTACCAAAAAAGCGTGTGAATATGTCTCTGCTGAGTAAGATAATAGCCTGGTGGTCTCATGAGAATCTTTGATTTTCACATCCCACCCTGAAATGTAAGATTTGCACTATTGACCTCTCCCAAAAACTTAAACTATGAAAAATCCCTAGGAACTTAAAGGATATGTTTCTTCAATGATTTGACTTGCTTATAAAACTAGTGTGTCAAATGCGGAAGTAAAAGCAAATTCTGAAAGCTAAAAGCAAAAGGCACCTGGAGCACACCAAATCTTATTTTTTTATTACTAGTTAAGTCCTTGCATAACCTAGACACCTTTGCACTTAATTTATCTGTTCATATAATGTGCTGCCAGGGAACGAACAAAGTAGAAGCAATGATGATCAAGTTGGCTGCTCCTGAAGAAGTACGCTTTAGTGCTCAAGCTTTCACAAATATGAGAAGGCTCAGAATTTTCTTAGCTTGCAATGTGTACTATACCGGCGATCCCATATACTTTCCCACTAACTTGAGATGGCTGGAATGGCCCGATTATTATCCAACATCGGCGCCATTCAATACAGACCACAGGAAACTTGTAGGTCTAGACCTAAGTAAAAGCAGCATGCGCATATTGGGGAAGACATTCGAGGTACATACTTGCAATATTCTCTTCCGTCAAAATAAATGATGAATCTGTGAAGATCTTGAAAAAGTACTTACGTATGTTATCCGTTTACTATGCAGCTTTGTAGAAATTTGAAGTCTATTAATTTTAGCCACTGTGCTTTGCTAAGTGAAATTCCTGATGTATCATCACTGCCAAGTCTTGAGCGTTTGGATCTAGGAGAGTGCACCAATCTTGTTGAGGTTCATCAGTCTCTTGGGCATCTTGACAAGCTCGTATATTTGAACTTTTTGAACTGCTGCAATCTGAGCCGTTTCCCAAGAAATCTGAAGTCAAGATCACTTCAAAATCTAATTCTTAGAGGTTGCTCAAAGCTTTCAAGGTTTCCAGATATTCTTGTACAAATGAAACATTTGACAGAACTAGCGCTTCATGGGACTGACATCAGAGAGCTACCCTCTTCCGTCGCAAATCTTGTTGAACTGAAAGGGTTGTATCTACAAGATTGCACGGACCTTAAAAGCCTTCCTTGTAGCATCTATACACTGCAGCATCTCGAGCGTATTTTGGTTGATGGTTGCTCACAAGTTAGCAAGCTCCCATAATGTTTGTGTGAATCAAGTGATTGCACCAATTTCTCTCTCCCATTAGCCCTTCCGAGCGTTATTAACTTGAATGTGCAAAGATGCAGCTTATCAGAGCTTGGTTTCTTGAAAAATCTTCATTGCATGTCCTCGTTGACAATTTTAGATTTGTCGAGAACAAATTTGTGAGCCTTCCTACCTGCATCGGTCAATTTACAAAGTTGCGGCAGCTTTTTTTTTGATGCATTGCAAGCAACCGCAAGAGATTCTAGCTCTCCCGCCAAACATAACATCTTTACATGCAAAAGGTTGTGAATCGTTGGAAACATGTGCAGACTTGTCAAATGTGTTACAATATAATTCAGATGAATCACCTTGGCTCAGAAGAATTGACTTCTCTAGCTGTCATAAGCTGATTCAGAATCAATGCTCCAGCAATTGCAAAATGTTGTCAATTGAGGTCTCTCTCCCTCCCTCTCTCCCTCCCTTTGTACGTGTTTGTGTGTTTGTGTCTCAAATGTAAAATGTTCCAAATGGCAGGGATTGCTTGGAGAGACTCGAATCGACATTTTTCATCCAGGAAGTAAGATCCCAACGTGGTTTGTCCATCAAAGCATTGAAGGACTGGTAAAGTTTCCTGTATCTTCAGAATTATACCGTGACATAGCTGGCTTGGCGTTTTGTGCTATTGTTGGTTCAACCAATCGGAAAGAAGCCAATATCTCATGTGAGATCCAGTTGTTTGTCAACAAGGAAGAAACTTATGGTTGTGTAGATTGTTTTTCCTCGTTGGAGTTAGACCACGTATGGGTTCTATACGTTCCACGGCGAATGATGTGGGGATTGGATGCGAAATTGGTGAATCGCTGCAGTCAATTTGCAGTATTGTTTCAAGCGTCGGAGGGAACTCTAAGAAGTTGCGGGATGCATCTAGTTTACAAACAAGGTAAGCAACCAAATGACATGAAGATTGACGAAAGCATCGATCCTCGAAATTCTAATGCGAACCTCACAAGTTCCTATGTTGAAACCCGCAAAAGGAAGGAAAGACTTTCAGACTCCTAATCAACAAAACTATGATTCGAGCTTGGCTTCTTGTAGTTTAGTGTGGGGAGTTATATTAATACCCTTTCGAGCGGCTTTGATCGTGTGTTTCCTCATAGCAAAAATAAACTAGTTGCTGTGCTTTTCTTTACCCTCATTGATTATCTTCCATCTTTCCCTCACTTTGACAAAGTGCAATGATGTTTATGAGGAGTCAACATTCCTCAATTTTCTTGTCGACCCGTATCACGGCCGAGCTTAAAAAAGAGAACCCAAAAAACGAAGAAGGGCTCTAAACAAAGAACTAGAATTTCCAAATTGGCCCAAATCTTTTTGCAAGAAATTGCATGATTTTGGTTCTGTGAGGTTATGAATATGTCGGTCACTATCTTTTGCCCTGTTCTAATCTTGGCTTCAACATAGATCAGCAACTACTGAAGTCACAAGAATGAAGGATGGGCCGTGCAGTCAGTTCACACCATGTTCGGCTACATAGTCCGTGTTTCCTTCGGCCTTGTTTCCGATTCACTTTGAGTATGATCGCTCGTATGTTTTAAGTGTAATGTATGGCCAATTAATTCCATCCATATTTTGTTTGCCAAGCCCAAAGTCCAAGCCCTTAGCCCAACCCATTTTCCTTTCTTCCTTCAACGGATTTGTGCATGAGCGTGCGAAGCGGCGGATAAACGAGAAAAAGAAAGAGAAAAAGAAGAGGAGAGATTGAGCTCGTTCATGAAGAGAAAAATGGGAAAAGAGAAAAAGTTTCGAGCGTAGGCGATTCGGACGTCCCAACAAGCCTAATCAACCGCAAAGTGCAACACCTTATAATTATTCAAGCCTATTATTCATTTAATTATTCCAATTTTCAAAGTTAGGTCTTAGATCTAGAGTTATGTGAAAGTTGACTGTGAGGTTCAGTTGAGGAGCTTTTGAGCTTAAGATTTATGTGAAAATAGTAGATAAAGGCATTGTGGAGATGTGAGGTTTGACGAAAATCAATTACAAGTTACAGTTTTATGGGAATGAAATTCTGAACTTTCGCGTTCAAATTTTGTGGAGTGAATAATATGCGTAACAAATAAAGATGAACATTCATTATTGAATGCCTTAATTAGGGTGTAGAAATCATTTTATCAACAGATAAGTATAGTTTAATCATATCATTCGTTAGAGTAGCATATGTTTTTGAATAATTGATGGGAATACGAGTGCGTTGACTTGAGTAATCTCCACATGTCACTTTTTAAATTTCTTAACTGAGTGATACTATCTCTTTTTCGAGTTTGTAAACTCATATTTTGAAAACAATATGGATTAGATATACTATGAGTTATACAAAATGTATGTTTATTGCATAAAATCTAGATCAAGCATTTACTAAAATTTTGTTTATTTGAAATGGAAAAGCATTACTAATTACCATTTGAGCTTATTTACTTGTGAATGATTTGTGAAGCCTATAACAAAAGAATCACAAAAAGTTCATGATTTATAAAAGGTGTTTTGATATATATCGAATCATGAAATTATATGATTTAGTTCGTAAATCAGAGTTGATTTCTAATTTTGGTTGTAAATTATTGAAGATTGAGGTTGGTGGATTTGGATTATGCCCAGTGTCTCTGTGTACCCATTCAGAAGTTTGTGGATATACATACTAGTTTTAAGATATCCTTATGAGCTAGCCACCGATAATATAGGTGAAGACCTAAACTGGGGATGAATCTTGACTATATATTCATGAGGCCTTATGCATGATCTTGTTGGATATTTAAGCGTGGAATTAGTCAATGGAATGGATCATATTACTTGACTTGTTTCGCACATGCAACGTCTAACGGTAATAACACCTTCGGCATGCGAAACACCATTATCATCGATGAAGTGAATTTTTGCAACAGAAAATGAATTATAACCAAAAGGAATTTGTCATTCTTCTGGAAATTTAACATAGAATCATAAATATTACAAGTGATGTGGGAATGATTCTTGAATCCCGAGGATAGCAAACTCCGCGTTGTTTACACTTCTAATGAAACCCTCTTTTACATTTTTCCGATACAAAGGAAAAGGACAAGCACCCAGCACAAAATCCATGTACTTCTTTTTTTCTTTTTTGTTTTTTTAAATCCTTGTAATCGACCCAAATTAGTTACATGGGGCTCCCAACATGTTTTTCCTTGCAGTAGTCCCTGTCAAATGATAATAAATGTACAGAAAACTCTAATGATGATAAAAGAATATTACTCACGAGTGCTCCAAAGGTACTTTTATTTTTTCTTGAAAATATAATTTAAGGCGTTGGTCACTACGAGGGCTTTTCAACTTCATTTGATCGTGTTGCCAACATATAAGGTGCAGTCATCCCGAGACAGTAGGATATATGGTCTAGGGTCCCTTTTTCTCTCCCTTAAATTCCTTTATGAATTTTGAGTCCGAAATAGAACAATGGCTAATTTAGGTATTGTATCACAATTCATTCATTCTCAAGTGTGGTTATTCACGAAACGTGACATAGGTCATTTGTCGGCGGTAGGAGTCAACCATCCAACCAATACCATTCATTCTAATCTTATCAAAACGGATCTTATTAAATGAATTGATCCATCATGCCCTACTTCTTATTCTTAGCGCATTTTGGAAAAAGTTTGAAAATTGCTTTTTTACAATGTATGTGATGACTATTTTGTGATTAGATATATTCGAAAACGTGTTTACATGAACTCGAATAATATATATTTTACCGATTATTAAATGTTACACATCAAGCTCAATATTAGGCCCAAGAAAAGTGATGCAAGTGTCCGCTATGCCCACGGTTTCAACGCGCCGGCGATTGCATGAATTGCATGATTGTACGATGAAAAACGGCCGCCTGCACGAGCCAACTGGATTGCTTAGTTGGACAAGCGCATCGACACGTGGAGCTCATGCATAGGATTCGCCGACCAGGCAAAAGAGCCCCCACCGCAGCGGGCTTATCCCGAACCAGATCCGACGGCCCACAATCGCCGCCGCCCTCTCGCCCCCCACCGCGGCGAGGAACCCGACAAACACCTCCTCCTCTTCCTGAGGAAGCCCCCAAGAGGGAGAGGAACGTGGCGACTCTTTGGACACTTTCCCGCGTGTATAAAGCCAACCATTCCTCCTTGTCGCTCTTACAAGTCCACTTTTCAGCTCGAGTTCTCGGTCTCACAGTCTCGCCCTCCACTGTGTCGAGGCCTTTGACCTCAAACTCCGGCTCAAGATGACGACGGCGTCTCACGGCGGCGGCGGCGGAATGCCACACGCGTCGTTTTCCGACACCCTCTTTCCTGAACGGGGCCTCGAGCTAGGAAAGGCGAGAGCTTCGGCAAGTTCACTAGAAGAGATCGCGTCCCCTGCTGTTCTTGACGGCGGTGATGCCGGAGAGATGGGGTCGCCTTCCCGGTCGGTTGCCTCGCCAAGAGTAGCCGTTGGCAACGGCAGGATTGAAGCCAGGCCGCCTTCGCGTTCGAGCCTGTCCTGGCCCGGATCCCATTCGGCTATGGCCGTGCAGGTGGTGAAGATCAAAGAGGAAGAAGTGGAAGAGGAGGAGGCGGCGATGGTTGCTGATCCCGGGGACGCCACCACCATGTCGCCATCATGCTCGTGGCAGGCAGCAGCAGAGGAAGTGGTGAGGCCGATGGAGGGGCTGGGGGAGGTGGGGCCGACGCCGTTCCTGAGGAAGACGTACGAGATGGTGTCGGACCCCGGATCGGACCCGGTGGTGTCGTGGGGTTCAGGCCGGGACAGCTTCGTGGTGTGGGACCAGCACGAGTTCTGGAAGCAGGTCCTGCCTCGATACTTCAAGCACTCCAACTTCTCCAGCTTCATCAGGCAGCTCAACACTTACGTGGGTACTCACTTTGAACGGGATTGTGTGTTTTGTCCATGTGTTAAGCTTGATACATTCTCCATAGGTAAGAGCAAACTACTTGGGTAGATGTGTCCTCTGGTTTAACTCTGTTTCGGTTCTGTTTTTTATGTCGTCCATAGTGTGATCCTCTTGAAGCATCCAGCTACTCTTCACCGTCCCAACAGATAGTCCCAGGGGCGAAGAGGCTAGGATCCAAGGGCTTCCACTCTCGACGTTTTGCTCAGGTTGTTGAGATTCAACTTGACCCACTTGGTCGGTTGTTAGTTGTGCGTTACCCTAGTTTAGGGCACGAGGAACGAAGGAATCTGCAATGGCGGGAGAGATACGGAGATTCTATATGAAATCTCATGAATCGGTGGCTAGAGAACAATGGCCTGTCATCACATTTTAGTGATGATGCTTTAGACGGTAATTTGCAGAAATTATCATGTCGACCCTGACATCAGAACACCCATTAAGATTATCTTCTCACTGATTTGTATTTGAGTTCTTTTCTTAAATGGTAAATTTGGATTCAGAAATGCACTGCAGCAGTTCCTTTAAAGCTGTTAGTACTGTGCATTTTGCTGTTTCGATGCTCAATTCTGCACTTTCTAGCTGACGATGAGTTTCCTTGGCCATCGCTTCGTGTCTATCCGATGTTTTGGTAAAGCCTTATGGCACCTCTCTTCTTTTGGGGCGAGACCATTAGTATAATTCCGCACTTTTGTGTTCATATATATGGAGTGGACGGATTGATTTTTGAGTCATTTCATTGTCCATTGTTGGGATTTTGCGGAAGCGTGTGTGTGCAAGTGTGTGTGTAAACTATGGCAAGGGAGTGAGAAATGAATGAAAAATAAATGAAGGCACAAACTGAATTTTATTCAAGAACTTTTGAGGTACAAAGGATAATGAAGGGCTGTTACTTAGTTTCTAGTTTTTGGTTCTCTCATCTCACGTTCTTTCTTATTTTTCTAGTTGTCGTTCTTTTTTCAAGGCTGAGTACTCTTGCCTATTTATAGACAAGTTTCACCGACTACAAGCTGCGACCGACTTTGACACTGTACAAGGATCAATATAAAATTCAGCTTGCGTTCTTTAGCTTCTGCTTGTTGCGGCTTCTCCAGGATCTTCACGTTGCTTCTCCCTTTTTCTCCAATTTTCTATTATTTGCAACTCCTAGCCACTTTTGTTGACTTTTCAACCAACTTCAAGCTAGCTTTCTTCCTTCGTACACTTGCTGCACTTGCTGCCCACGTACACTAGAAAATTCTCCAACATGTGAGAGTCTTCTTTAACTTGTACAAGTTGTTGCTGCCGACTTCCTCCTTCTCCATTAAGTATACTTAATTCATAAGCAAGAGTAGTCTAGTGAGTTCTAGAGTTTTCACAAAATGGATCATATTTTAACACTCCTCCTTGATCCATTTTTGTGATACATTAAGCATGCCTTATGTTTCTGAATTGATCCATCTGCATTAAGCTTTGTCTTGTAGACCCACTTTACGCCTATGATTTCTTTGTCTTTGGGACGATCAACGAGCTCCCAAGTTTCATTTTTCTCGATCATTTTAATTTCTTCCTTCATGGCTTTAATCCAAACTTCTTCTTTGGAAGCGTCTTCATAATTTTCTGGTTCTAAGGACATAAAATTGCATGTTTCATAGACTTTCCTTAGAGACTTTACCTTTAGTATAGGAGACTCAGAAGTAGATTCCTCTTGTGCTGGGCTTGGAGAGGATGGTGGTGTTACTTCTTGAGTAGAAGAATCCAATGTTCCGCCTTCTTCTTGTGGTGTTGATTCCTCACGCGCAGGAGGTATGTCTGGTAAGTTGACATACTTCTTCTCAATCTTCTCTTCATCCCAATTCCAAGCAGCATTCTCGTCGAACTCAACATCTCGACTGATCATGAGCTTCTTAGTTTTTAGGTTGTAAACCCGATAGCCTTTTGATTGATCGCTATAGCCGATGAATATTCCTTTTTCCGTCTTCTCATCGAGCTTGCTCCTTTTTTGAGCAGGGATGTGAACGTAGCAAATACATCCAAACACTTTGAGATGCTTTGCCGAAGGCTTCCGTCCACTCCATACTTCGACTGGTGTTTTATTTTGAACAGCTTTAGTTGGACACCTGTTTAACAGGTATACTGCAGTATAAACTGCTTCTGCCCAAAAAGTGTTGGGAAGGCCTTTCTCCTTTAGCATAGACCTTGCCATCTCCATGACGGTTCTATTTTTTCTTTCAGCTACTCCATTTTGTTCTGGGGCGTAGCCAACAGTCAATTGATGATGGACTCCTTCATCTTCACAGAATTTATTGAACTCTCTTGAATTATATTCCGTGCCTCTATCGCTCCTTAGGACTTTGATTCTGCGGCCACTTTGATTCTCGACGCGGTTCTTGAATTTCTTGAAAATAGAGAAAACTTCCGATCTTTCTCGAAGAAAGTAGACCCACGTCATTCTTGTGTAGTCATCAATGAATAGGATGAAATATTTATTCTGGCTAGGTGTAGGTGTCCTCATCGGACCGCACACGTCCGTATGGACAAGTTCTAATGGCTTCTTAGCTCTCCATGTGCCTCCAGACGGAAAGGACTTCCTTTGTTGCTTTCAAGAAGACAGCCTTCACAAACATCTGAAATTTCTGTAATGGCTGGAAAATCTCTCATCATATTTTTCTGATGGAGAATTTTTAGCCCATAAAAGTTGAGGTGGCCAAATCTCCGATGCCATAGCCATGAATCATCAAGTTGAGCTTTCATAGCTATATCTTTGACATATTTCCATCGAATAGGAAAATTCTTGTTCTCCATTTTCACAGAGGCAATAACATTATTCCTATATTTATCATAGATAGTGCATGTATCTCCTTTAAAGTATAAAGAATACCCATTCTGAATCATTTGGCCCACACTAAGTAAATTTTGTGCAAGACTCGGGAACCAAATATACTTCACGAATGTATTTTGGGCCTTTCTTAGTTTCAACAGCTATAGTCCCTTTTCCTTTCACATCAACTGATTCACCATTACCCAATCTCACTTGTGTTTTTACCGATGTATCGATATTGGTGAATATAGATTCATCTCCCGTCATATGATTACTACACCCACTATCAATATACCATGGGTCATTCCTCTCATCTTTTTCCACTTGGCCTGTATAGAATAAATTATCTAAATTTTCTTCTTCCTTTTCTTTTCCTTTTTCTTCTTCAACATAATTCGCTCGATAATCTATTTTAGAGCGACAAAATTTTTCTATGTGGCCATATCTTTTACAAGAGCGGCATTGTGGTTTATTTTTAAACCAGCAATCCTTCTCCAAATGATTATTTTTCTTACAAATACCACAAACTGGATATTTTTCCTTCCATGTAGTTTCTCCTCCTCTTCTATTTTTCCATGAGCTTCTTACACTACTTTTAGAATTATGAGACCGTATGTTCATTTTTGACTGAAAAGCACTTTCAACCGTATCTTCTTCCTGTACTTGCAATCTTTTTCATATGCTTCTAAAGAGCCAATTAGCTCACTCACTGATAGGGTTTTAAATCCTTTGATGATTCTATAGTAGTAACAATAGAATTGTATTTTCTAGTGAGTGTCACCAATATTTTTCAACAACCCTTTGATCGGTGATATCATCTCCATAAGATCTCATCTGATTTACTAATTGTTTCAATCTACCACAATATTCTTGAACAGTCTCATAATTTTTCATCTTAGAATTCTCAAATTCCCTTCTCAAAGTCTGAAGTTGAATAGTTCGTACCTGTTCGGTGCCTTGAAATTCTTCTTGTAATGTCTCCCAAGCCTTCTTTGCAGTCTTCACTCCAATTATTCTCGGGAATATTGTTTCCGAGAGTGCTTGTTGAATAAAGTATAGTGCCCTTGCATCCTTTTGTAGTTGATCCTTTGGTACACTTGCACCTTCTTGCGAAGCCTCATAACCACTCTCGATGATGTCCCATAAGTCTTGGGCCATCAAGAACGTGGTCATTTTGATGCTCCAGTAATCATAGTTATTCCCATCAAATATAGGAATAGGAAATGAGGATGAGGTAGAGTTAGCCATAGTTTAGTTGTTGGAAATTTGGATGCGTAGTTTTGGGAACGGGTGGTTAGGACAAACGCCCAATACCAACCAAAGACGTGGCTCTGATACCACTGTTGGGATTTTGCGGAAGCGTGTGTGTGCAAGTGTGTGTGTAAACTATGGCAAGGGAGTGAGAAATGAATGAAAAATAAATGAAGGCACAAACTGAATTTTATTCAAGAACTTTTGAGGTACAAAGGATAATGAAGGGCTGTTACTTAGTTTCTAGTTTTTGGTTCTCTCATCTCACGTTCTTTCTTATTTTTCTAGTTGTCGTTCTTTTTTCAAGGCTGAGTACTCTTGCCTATTTATAGACAAGTTTCACCGACTACAAGCTGCGACCGACTTTGACACTGTACAAGGATCAATATAAAATTCAGCTTGCGTTCTTTAGCTTCTGCTTGTTGCGGCTTCTCCAGGATCTTCACGTTGCTTCTCCCTTTTTCTCCAATTTTCTATTCTTTGCAACTCCTAGCCACTTTTGTTGACTTTTCAACCAACTTCAAGCTAGCTTTCTTCCTTCGTACACTTGCTGCACTTGCTGCCCACGTACACTAGAAAATTCTCCAACATGTGAGAGTCTTCTTTAACTTGTACAAGTTGTTGCTGCCGACTTCCTCCTTCTCCATTAAGTATACTTAATTCATAAGCAAGAGTAGTCTAGTGAGTTCTAGAGTTTTCACAAAATGGATCATATTTTAACATCCATACACTCTTTGTACTGGTTTTTGAATCACGGCAAAGGATCTCTCCTTGACGTGCAATGTGCTCAGTGTATAGGCCTAATGAAACCCCCTTGTGCGCATCTTCCATTGAAACTCCGTTAGCCTTCATTCTGCTTATTCTCCACTCTTTAGCCTTTTGTTTCAATATGAACTCCCAGGCCCAGCTTCCTCCTGTCTTCAATACTTCATGCATCCTGATGCAAGATGTGTCGCAGGGTTTTAGGAAGATTGATACGGAACGATGGGAGTTTGCGAACGAAGGATTTCAGGCAGGGAAGAAGCACTTGCTGAAGAACATAAAGAGGAGAGGCAAATTCTGCAAGCACAGGAAGACATCGAGTAGTAATTTTACCTCGGGTTACCCGAAAGCTGGAAAGGAAGCTGTACTCGAAACGCTTAGAAGGACCACGAAGCATTGAAGGCCGAGATCCTGAAACTAAGAGGAGCGGGAGAATTCACAGCATGAGATTGACCAGGTCGCAGAGCTGGTTCGTTGTGCCGAGTGCAGGCGCCAGCAGATGTTCCTCTTCCTCTACAAAGCTGCCAAAAGCCCGAACTTTGTCCAGCAGTTAATCCAGAAGAGGAGGCACAAGAGAGAATTAGACCCTCGTGAATCAAGCAAGAAGAGCAAACTGCTTGATCCCGATGGCGCCACCCAATGCTTGCTTGAAGCAATGGATCCCAAGATTCAAAGCCCAAATGTTGATTGCCTGACAATCAGTGACGAGTCGGCTCAGATGGAGTCTCAGCCAAATAGTGTCGTGCTGGAGGATTTTGAGACCATTCAGATGCACAATCCGTGGCCTTCTCCACTGGGTGGCAGAAATTTCAGGGTTGTGCAGGGTCAGACGCCGGATCAGATGGCCGGAGCTAGTCCGTCGCATTTGTCTTCGGTTTTCCACGAGATGTCTGAGAGACTCCTGGAGACAATATGGTCGTTAGTGACAACGTCGCTGATGTCGAAGAATTAGGAGACCTGGAGGTGAATGACTCAAGAATCTAACCCTCCCGCCGAACATACTATATTTACTTGCGAAAGGTTGTGAATCGCTTGAAATGCACGGAATTATCACACACGTTACGTTATCATCCAAATGAGTCACCTTGGCTCAGACGAATTGACTTCTCCGGCTGTCATAAGCTAATGCTGTCATAAGCTAATTCAGGATCAATGCTCCAGCAATGGCAATATGTTGTCAATCGAGGTCTCCCCGCCGCCCCCCCCGGCATGTGTTTGTGTCTCCAGTGTAAATGTTCGGCAGGACAAGGATTGCTTGGGGAGACTCGGGTTGACATTTTTCATCCAGGCCAAGATCCCAAAGTGGTTCATCCATCAAAGCACAAGAGGACTCATAAGATATCATATACCTTCAAAATCATACCGCAACATGGCCGGCTTGGCCTTTTATGCTATTTTCGGTTCAGCTAATCGAAGGGAAGTCAGTATTTCATGTGAGATCCTATTGTTTGTCAACAATCAAGAAACTTATGGTTGTGTAGATTGTTTTTCCTCATTGGAGTCAGATCACACATGGGTTCTATACATTCCACGGTGAATGATGCGAAATTGCTGATTCACTGCAATCAAGTTACAATATTGTTTCAAGCATCGGAGGGAACTCTAAGAAGTTGTGGGGTGCATCTGGTGTACAGACAAGGTAAGCAACCAAATGACATGAAGACTGACGAAAGCATCGATCCTCTAAATTCTAAAATGAACCTGACAAGTTCTTGTGTTCAAAGCTGCAAAAGGAAGGAAACAGTTTCAGACTCTTCATAAGTAAACCATGATTCACAACTTAGCTTCTTGTAATTTAGTGTAGGGAGTTATATTAATACCTTTTGAGCTAAAAATTTTTGTCGACCCATATCAAGGCCAAGCTCAAGAAAGAGAACCAAAAAAACGAACAAGGGGCTCTGAAAAAGAACTAGAATTTCCAAATTGGCTTGCAAGAAATTGCATGATTTTGCTTCTGTGAGTTTATGAATACATCAGCCATAAAAACACTCTTGTCAGCCTTTCTATCTCTTGCCCTGTTTTAATCTTGGCTTCAACAAAGGTCAGCGGCTACTGAAGTCATGAGAATGAAGGATGGGCTGTGCAGTCAGTTCACTACATGTTCAGCTACATGGTCCGTGTTTGATTTGGCCTTGTTTCCGATTCACCTTAAGTATAATTGCTCGTATGTTTTAAGCGTAATGTATGGCCCATTAATTCAGCCCATATTTTGTTAGCCAAGCCCAAAGTCCAACCCCTCAGCCCAACCCATTTCCTTTCTTCCTTCCACAGATTCGTGCGTGAGTGTGCGAAGCGGCGGACTAAACAAGAAAAAGGAAATAGAAGGGGAAAGATAGAGCTCGTCCGTGAAGAGAAAAGGGGAAAAGAGAAAAAGTTTCGCGCGTAGCCGATTCGGATGTCCCAACAAGCCGAATTAGTTTGCGAATTGCAACACCTTGTGATTATTCAAGCCTATTATTTATTTAATCAGAGTAATTTTCGAAGTCGGGTCTTAAATCTGGAATTATTAAAAGTTGAAATGCGAGGTTTGATTGAGGAGCAATTGAATTTTAGATTTAAATGTAAACAGTAGATAAGAGAGCTGTGGAGCTCTAAGTTTTGACGAAAATTGATTCCAAGTAAAGTTTGATCGGAACGAAAGTCTGAACTTTCGTATTCAAGTTACGTGAAGCAAATAATACGCGTAACGAATAAAAATGAATTTCTTGGTTAGCGCGTAGAAATCATTTTATCGATGGATAAACCTAGTTTCATTGACTTGAGTAACCTTCATAAGTCAATTTTCAACTTTCCTCGATAAGTAATAATATCTTTTTCCGAGTCTGCTTACTCATTTTTCGAACACAACTTGAACTAGATATATTATGAGTTACGAAATGGCATATTTAGTGCATAAAATCTAGATTGAGCATTTATATGAAGTGGGAAAGCATTTGTTGATTAAAGTTTGAGTCGATTGCCTATAAATGGTTTACGAAACTTGTTAAGAAAGAATCACAAAAATTCATGATTTATGAATATGGTTTAGAAAATGTGTTTTTGAGATATATATATATATATATATATATATTGAATCGTGAAATTATATGATTTGGTTTGTGATTAAGAGTTGATATGGTTTCCGATTTTGGTAGTGGGTTAATGAGGATTGATGTTGATGGATTTGTTCAATGTCGCTATGATCCCGTTGAGGAGTTTGTGGATATGTATACCAATTTTAGAATATTCTTATGGGCCAGCCACTAGCAATATAGATGGAGAGCCGGATAATAGGAGAATTTTGTTCGTCTTTGTCACGGTATGTTATGCGTGATCTTATTAGATGCTTAAGCACATGATTGATTAATAGAATAGACCATATTACTTGACTTGTTTCACACGTGCAACGTCCAGCAATAATTATACCCTTGGCATGCGAAACATTATTATCATCGATGAATTGAATTTTTGCAACATAAAATGAATTATATTCAGAAGGAATTTGTCATCCCTCTAAAAATTTAACATAGAATTGTAGAGGTGTGGATATCTCAAGTGCCAAAATTTAGCATTGGTGGACTTATAAGTGCCAAAACTTCCAAAAATATACTTAAGTGCCAAAATCAAAAAAGAAATGAACACTTAAGCGCTAACGCGAAAATTTCCAACCAAACAACTGACGTGGTATCTTTTGACTAAAATTTTAAATGATGTGACATTTCTTTAAAAAAGATTTATTCAAGTGGCTTTGACATGGCTAGATAAGCCCAAAACAACGTCATTTTAGGGGGTGCATGACAAACCAGAATTTTTGTTCCGAAACAATTTTACTATTCCGGACTGCATTTTACGAAATAAAAATCCGTTTGATAAACTTATTCCGTTTTTCTAGGTTTGGAATAGAAATCGAAGTAAAAAATTTCTACTTCTCTATTTCTGGAACAGAAATAAGATAAAAAAATTTCTCATCGTTCGTCAACCGGTCCTTCATCTATTACCGCCGACCACCGTCCGTCGAGTCACCCGCCGCCCATCGCCACCACCGCGCCACGCCAAATAAATTATTTTTATAAATATCATTTTAAAATAAAATTTATTCGAATAAATAAAATGATATTTATTTTTATTTTTATGAATAAATATTTATTTTACGAATAAATTAAAAAAAAATCTTTAAAATAAATAGATATCATTTAATAAATAAATAAATAAATATCATTTTAAAAATAAAAATTATTATAAAATATCATTTATTCATTTTTATTTTTAATAAATTTAATCGATAAAATAAATTAAATAAATTTAATCGAAATAAATTTATTTATTAAAAATAAATTCAAATTAATATCATTTTATTAAAAATAAAAATAAAAATATTCATTTTATTCATTTAAAAATTAAAATAAATTTACTAAAAATAAATAAATTATTTTTATTTATCATTTTATTTTTAGTTTATTAAAAATAAATTATTTATGATAAATAAAAATAAATTATTTTTATTAAAAATAAATTTAATAAATTATTTTTATTAAAAATAAATTTAATAAATTATTTTTATTAAAAATAAATTTAATAAATTATTTTTATTAAAAATAAATTTAATAAATTATTTTTATTAAAAATAAATTTAATAAATTATTTTTATTAAAAATAAATTTAATAAATTTATTTTTATTTGTCTTGAGTGTTTTGCCAAATATATTTATTTTTATTTTTAATTTTTATTCATTTTAAAATAAATTTATTCGTATGGGATATGTTTTCATGGACACAGAACTGACCTTCCTCTACTTTCTATTTTCCACAGAATTTTCAGGCAAGAATTTTAATGAGCGTCTCTCATGAAATTGTAGAGTACATCCTAAAATACCACATATAAAAATTTCAGAATGAAATCGTTTAATTGGCAAAATAATGTTCTTTTTAATCCTATTATCTATTAGAAGACCTACTGTTTTAGTTTGGTTTCCAAAAATTTATATAGTGTCGTATAAAATGAATTAGACTTTGATTTCTTTGCTAAAAATGTCCCTTTGGGTCTTATCTAAATTTCATAATTTTTTAAACACGTTTACCCAGGCAATCGATGATGTTTCCAAAGGCATGCGGAACACTATTATGGGCGAATTTGGGGACTTTAATATGGAATCCTTCTTGCTATCTGTCTGATGTTGGTACGAGTGTGTTTATATTGGTCTAGTGGAGTATAAGTAACTGAGGATTCGTCAGATTTACTCTTGAGTTCCTCGGTAGTAATAACGTCAATGCCTTTTAAATTGAATTATGGAATTACTATATCATGATATGGATATGTGATTGGGAATACAATTAGTCCTTAGGACGATGATGCCCCCGAGTTGTGTAGGAATGCTTGGAGGGGTAACTGGATTCCTCCAAATGCCTAAGGGGGTAACACAATTCTCCCAAATATCCTCACGATGCTTGATGGGTGTGAGATGCCCAGAGGGTAACGGAGTTTCCAGAGGATGGTGATAGTATGAATTCATATTGAATATAGTCTTTGTATCTTTAAATCTCATTTGAGTTACTGATCACTTGTTTGAAAAAGCTACTTAACTTATTGATCTGCTAGGTTGCTTTTGAAAAAGGTTCTCAAGCAAGTTGATTTGAAAATGATCACATATTCTTTATATTGAAGCTTTTCTTATCAGAACAACGATTGGTTTATGTTGTATAGAACGGTGGACTTTCTGTTTGCTAAGTTTAGTCTCACCGGTTGTTGATTTTACTTTTTCAGATCATGTCAATTCTTCCTGCTTCAACTTCCATTAGTTATGGGATACCCGTGGACCTCACCTAGCATTTTTTCGACTTCGTGGATCCGGATTTTCCGGACATCGCCTTCATCTAGTGGATTGCCATTTTGTCCGTAGACATAGGGGTCCCGGCCGGTCTCATACTCGTGGCTTTCCTCGCAGTCTACGCGCGAGTAGGAGGATAGCTCATGGGGCCAATCCCACACCCCGGGAATGATGGAGATGGCGATGATAGTAGTACAGTCGACTGGGGCAAGAGTAGGAAGGTGAAGCCACATTTTGGATCTAGGCAACAACTTTTGGACATGCTAGCATCGGAAAATAGGTGGCGAGACATGTACAGGTAGTTCCAAGGTCGAGGTAGTATCGTGGGGGTATGTTTGATGTACTTTGGGATGACCTTTTTTAAAAAAAAAAAAAAAAATCCCCAATACACCGATCATGTCACCTAAAGTAAATAAATAAGGAATAAACTACGTTAGCCTAGTTTATATTACGGGTGCGTTCTTTAAGTTTCCCATGTTCTGAATTATTACTGGTATAAAGATGCTTCCGCGTGCTAAAAAAGTAGAAGGAATTGGATAGCTACATTAGCCCGACATGCTAGAGTCATCACAAAAATGCTTTTATCACTAATTTGAAAGTCAAAAAACTCATCAGTTACGCTTCTAATGAACTCTCTTTTACATTTTTTTAATACAAAAGGAAAAGGACAAGTACCTTATTTTTTACCAAATTCGGAGCTTTCAGAGTTTCATAAAATATTCAAGCCACTTGATAAGATCCCATGCCTAGAGTTAACATCATGTAGCCCAATTAGAATATTGTAAAATGAGCTAACCTCTTTTAACATTTTTTTTCAGCAAGTGCTAAAGTAGCTTCTAGTGATATTGTTATTATACTTATTGAAGATGTGAAATTCATTACGTAAAGAATGATTATAAAAAATAAATAAACAAATCGAGCTATAACAAAAATGCGCGTGGAAAGAATGCCAATGACGTAAGTATTCTGTTAGATTTGCATATGACAAATTGATTCCATTATTCCTCGAGCGCTCAGCGCTCCATATCATTTTTACAAACCTACTCTATTTTAAATCATTCAATAGGATTTGATAGGTGAAAATGTTATCATTTTTCTTCGAGGCTTGGATGGTACAACATACAAGGTACATCGGTTAAGGGCTCATGATTACCTTACCCACACATACATTTAAGCACCAAATGAGTAGGCTCGAGGCGTTGCTCTCCTATGCACTATTCGTGCTATTGTCAGAGAAAATTCTTTATTTGAAGATGGCCGAGCTGTCAGATAAATTGATCATGGGATCGAATCACATCACATAGGAACTCTTGAAGCAATAACACATTGACATAGTCATAATCGAAGCCGCTGAGAAATTCATTTGTTGGATTGGATTAGTTCTTTCAATATGTATAGTATCTCAAGATCCAAATATCTACCAGTTTTCATACCTCTTACTTGTTATCTACAAACAAATCCTCCCCATTGCGGCTAAAGTAACGATTTTGGACATCTCAACAGAAATGGATAAAATTAATTTCCATCCATAGTAGTATAAGCATAAGGCCCGCAACAAAATCAAATATATTGTCATTGTCTGAAAGGGTCATTAATTGGCAAGTTCGTAGTTTTCAGTTTCTACTGATTTTTGCTCAATCATCCGTTATAATAATACATAGAAAAACCTTATTATGAGCATTCAAGCCATGGGCGTCGAGATCTGGTGAAACTCTGGCCAAGCCTCAAGCTTGCTGGCCTCTACCGAGCTTTGAGTTTGTGATCTAACAGAACTCTAGCTAAGCCTTCAGCTTGCTTGTGGCCATGCCGGCCGATTGTGGCAGAGGAAGTAGGAAAATGAAAAGGAAAGAAAAGAAAAAATGAGAAAACATAAAATTAAAAAATAAAAATAATAAATTTTTAGACTATAAAATTTTTTTGAATTTTTGAATTTTATTTTCCTAAAATAAAGTCATGAGATTGAAAATATTTTTCAATGAAACCCAAACTTCAGAATGCGCTTTTGATTATATAGCACCCAATAAAACAAATAAAAACTAACCATATTCTTAAAAACATAAAATTATTATTGAGTTTTTGCGAAATAAATACATGGTATTTCTTTACTTTTGCTCTCGGATCATTCGAGAATACCGAGATATATATTGTATTTCCGTATGGTTCCGCGCACTGATACATTCCATGGGCATTTTTTTATGATGTGGCATTTAAAAAGAAAATTCTGTTTAACTATATGTAGAGCTGTTCGGCCTTGAGAGTCAACCCCGTTTCAGTCTTTCAGTCCAGGAGTCGATGGAAGGAGGTTGCTCTTGCTCCTGCCGTCCAAGCACAAGATACTATGAGTTACGAAATGGCCGGCCGTCGGTCAACCCGTTTCGGTCCAGCAGGCGAGGCAACTCCCGATTCAGATGCTTTTCGGATCAGAGGAAGTCCCCCTCAATCTCAAGGCAATTCCAGGTTTCCCCTGTATTTTCAGGTATGAGAATCCAGAGAATTATGTGAAAAGATTTTCTGCAATTGATGCATTTTCATGAGCTCAGTGCATGTATTTATATAAGAGATTATAAGCCATTAAAATTAATCAAATTGAATTTACGATCCCTTGATCTTAGCGCTTGCTTGTCATTTGAGATTCTTCCATGACTTTAGCAATTATGTGATTTAATTTGATCTTCATTCCTTAATTTGTGCCATTATCTTGACATGTCAGTACCCGATGCCGTTGGGCTGGCGATCCAGATGGAAACATACTGCGTCTGGACTCCTTTGGGGAGAGCAGCCAGCTAGGGAACGGGGCACTCATGGAAGGCGAGGTGCTCTGGAAGGGCAAGGAGATGAGGCAGGATTCTCGGGGAGCCATCGGGGAGTCTGGCCGTCCGTACAGATACGACGTGTTCTTGAGCTTCCGTGGCGAGGACACACGCAACGGCTTTACCGGCCACCTCCACGCGGCACTGGACCAGCGAGGGATCGACGCGTTCATGGATGAGGAGAAGCTCCAGAAGGGCGAGGAGATCGCGCCGGAAATCCTCGGAGCCATTAGGGAGTCAAGGATCTCGATCGTCGTGTTGTCGGAGAACTACGCGTCCTCTAGCTGGTGCTTGGACGAGCTGGTGAGAATAGTGGAGTGCAGGGATACGATGGGCCAGATCGTGTGGCCGGTGTTCTACAAGGTGGATCCCTCGGATGTGAGGAAGCAGAGGCGGAGGTACGGACGAGCGCTAATCGATCACGAGGAGAGGTTGAAGTCGAACGGCGGTGATTCGGAGAAGGTGAAGAGGTGGAGAGAAGCACTGACTGCAGCAGCTAACATCTCCGGCTGGCCTTTGGTTGACGAGTAAGGCTCTCTCATTTACTCCTTTCTCAGTTTGCCTACCGTCTGTTCTGTGGCAAAACAAAATGAAAAAACTGTTGATTACAGAATTTCACTAATTTCCATGGCAATAGATTCATGGGAATGCTTCTGCATAAAATGGGGGAAAAAAAACAATTCACGCTAGTCCAAGCAGGAAAGCTTACGTACTAGTTTTCTTGACAAGCAACTAATGCCCTATTTGGTAAATTTTGTTTCTGTTCCCTAGAATAACTATTTCTATTCTTTTGTTCCAGGAACGAAAGAAGAATAAAACCCTATTCGGTAAAAATTTTGTTTCCAAGAAAAAAAAATCCATTTTTTTGTTTCGAGAATAGATTTAGAACATAAACAAGAAGTAGAAAAAAAAAATAATTCTTGTTTTTGGAAACAATTTCTAGAATTTATTTTTTTTCTCTCTCCTCTCTTCTTTTCTTTTCTTCTTCTCTTTCTTTTCTTCTTCTCCTTCTTCCTTTTGGCCGGTCGCCGACGGCATTAGCCATGGCCGGCGCCGACGATCGGCCGACGAGGGCCGACAACCTTGCCGAGCATTGCCGGCCCCGGAGACGCCGAGCCACCGCGAGACTCGACCTCCCAACCGGTGCAAGCGCGAGGTTGGCCTCACCTGGCCAAGCTAGCCTCCGGCAAGCTCACCGGACTGGCCAAATTAAAAAGGAAAAAGAAAAAAACAAAAAAAAAGCAAAAAAAAAAAATATAATAAAAGAATTATAAAATTAAAAGAAAAAAATCTAAGAATCCTATCAAACGTATTTCTATCTCAAGAATAGAAATTTTGGGAAGTGACTAAACCCGTTCTTTTGCTCAAAAATTGATCCCGAAAACATAATCAGAAAAAACCATTTCGATAAAAAATTGTTCCCCAAACAGAAGCGTTACAAAACGCGCCCTAAGTAATTTGTGAGTTGAGTATATAAACAAGGAGGTGGACGGCGTCCCTCTACAAGCCCATTTTTGCATTAGATGTCAATTTGCTAGAAACTGAACTTAATATGGCATGTTGTGCTTGAGATATTGACCGCGGTTTATTGAAGATCAGCTTAGTACTTTTTTTATCCAATGTGTTTGAATCTACCAGGCGTGAGTCTTCTGTCATTGAGCGCATTGTCAAGGGAGTATGCGCTCAGCTGAAGAATCGCAAGAAGTTACATGTTCCTAAAAATGCGGTTGCCATGGACTCGCATGTGCACCGTATGCGTACTTTGCTTGACATGGAATCGAATGAGGTTCGTATGGTTGGAATTTGCGGATTTGGAGGAATAGGGAAGACAACCATCGCCAAAGCTACTTACAATGCCTTTGAGCACAAATTTGAGTATTGCAGCTTTCTTTTCAACGTTAGAGAAACTTGCGAGAACTTCGTAGAGAGTGGCCTACTTCAGCTTCAAGAAACACTTATTCTTGAGGTAAGGTGGGATGATTGTCTGAAGCTTCACAATGTCCACGAAGGTATGAGCATGACAAAGAGTAGACTTTGCAAAAAAAAGGTCCTCATTGTCCTTGATGATGTGAACCAATTGATCCAATTGGAAACACTAGTTGGAGGACATGATTGGTTTGGTTGTGGAAGTAGAATCATCATAACGACTAGAGATGAACATTTACTGGCTGCTCATGGCATAGAAAATATGTACAAGGTTCAACCATTAGATCGTTTAATGGCTCATACGCTTTTTAGGACAATTGTTTTCCTGAATTCTTCTCCATATCAAGATCATGAAGAGCTTTCGTATAACATAGTGGAATACACCAAAGGACTTCCATTAGCCATTAAAGTTTTGGGTTCTTTTCTTCGAGGTAAAACATTACCTGTATGGAAAAGCACATTAGATAAATTGAAGGAAGTTTTCAATGGAGACATCTTCAGTACGCTGAGAATGAGCTTTGATGGTCTAGATGATTATGAGAAGGATATTTTCTTGACATTGCATGTTTCTTCAAGGGAGAGAATAAAAGTTATGTGAGAAATGTTTTGAAGAGTTGTGATCTCTACCCAGATTAAATAAGTCACTCGTCACTATTGAGCATGGCAAGCTGGAAATGCATGATATGATTCAAGAAATGGGAAGAGAAATTGTTCGGAAGGAATCTCCCAAAGAGCCGGGCGAGCGCAGCAGATTGTGGTTCGATAAGGATGTGCTTCATGTTCTAACAAAGGCACGGTAATGCACCGAATCATGATCTTTTGTTTTTGACAATATGTATGCATGTTTGGTAGGGTTAAAGCCTCTTAAAAAGTACTTTGGACATTATAATAAAGAAGCGTGCGAATATATTTCTACTAAGTAAGATAATGGCCTTACGGTCTCATGAGAATCATTTTTTTCCACATCCCAACCTGAAATGTAAGGTTTGCACTATTGACCTCTCTCCAAAAACTTAAACTATGAAAAATCCCCAGGAACTTAAATGATATGTTTCTTCAATGATTTGACTTGCTTATAAAACTAGTGTGTCAAATGCGGAAGTAAAAGCAAATTCTGAAAGCTAAGAGCAAAGGGCACCCCAAGCGCACCAAATCTTTTTTTTTTTTATTACTAGTTAAGTCCTTGCATAACCTAGACACTTTTGCACTTAATTTATCTATTCATATAATGTGCTGCCAGGGAACAAGTAAAGTAGAAGCAATAATGATCAAGTTGGCTGCTCCTGAAGAAGTATACTTTAGTGCTCAAGCCTTCACAAACATGAGAATGCTCAGAATTTTCTTAGCTCGCAATGTGTACTATATGGGTGATCTCATATACTTTCCCACTAACTTGAGATGGTTCGAATGGCCCGATTATTATCCAACATCGGTGCCATTCACTGCAGACCACGGGAAACTTGTAGGTCTAGACCTAAGTAAAAGCAGCATCCGCATATTGGGGAAGACATTCGAGGTACATCCTTGCAATATTCTCTTCCATCAAAATAAAAGATGAATCTGTGAAGATCTTGAAAAACTACTTACATATGTTATCCGTTTACTATGCAGCTTTGTAGAAATTTGAAGTTTGTTAATTTTAGCCACTGTGCTTTGCTGAGTGAAATTCCCGATGTATCATCACTGCCAAATCTTCAGAGTTTGGATCTACAAGAGTGCACCAATCTTGTTGAGGTTCATCAGTCTCTTGGGCATCTTGACAAGCTCATATGTTTGAACTTTTTGAACTGCTGTAATCTTAGCCGTTTCCCAAGAAATCTGAAGTCAAGATCACTTCAAAATCTAATTCTTAGTGGTTGCTCAAAGCTTTCAAGGTTTCCAGATATTCTTGTACAAATGAAACGTTTGACAGAGCTTGAGCTTCATGGGACTGCCATCAGAGAGCTACCCTCTTCTGTCGCGAATCTCATTGAACTGAAAGGGTTGTATCTAGAAGACTGCACGGACCTTAAAAACCTTCCTTGTAGCATCTATACACTGCAGCATCTTGAGCGTATCTTGGTTGATGGTTGCTCACAACTTAGCAAGCTCCTAGAATGTTTGTGTGAATCAAGTGATTGCACCAATTTCTCTCTCCCGCTAGCCCTTCCGAGCGTTATTAACTTGAATATGCAAAGATGCAGCTTATCAAAGCTTAGTTTCTTGAAAAATCTTCATTGCATGTCCTCGTTGACAATTTTAGATTTGTCGAGAGAACAAATTTGTGAGCCTTCCTACCTGCATCGAGTCAATTTACAAAGTTGCAGCAACTTTTTTGATGCATTGCAAGCAGCTGCAAGAGATTCTAGCTCTCCCGCCAAACATAACATCTTTACATGCAAAAGGTTGTGGATCGCTAGAAACATGTGCGGACTTGTCGAATGTGTTACGATATATTTCAGATGAATCACCTTGGCTCAGAAGATTTGACTTCTCTAACTGTCATAAGCTAATTCAGAATCAATGCTCCAGCAATTGCAATATGCTGTCAATTGAGGTCTCTCTCCCTCTCTCTCTCTCTCTCTGCACGTATTTATGTGTTTTGTGTCTCAAATGTAAAATGTTCCAAATGGCGGGGATTGCTTGGAGAGACTCGAGTTGACATTTTCATCCGGGAAGTAAGATCCCAACGTGGTTTGTCCATCAAAGTATCGAAGGACTCATAAAGTTTCCTATATCTTCAGAATTATACTGTGACATAGCCGGCTTGGCGTTTTGTGCTATTGTTGGTTCAACCAATCGGAAGGAAGCCAGTATCTCATGTGAGATCCAGTTGTTTGTCAACAAGGAAGAAACTTATGGTTGTGTAGATTGTTTTTCCTCGTTGGAGTTAGACCATGTATGGGTTCTATACGTTCCATGGCGAATGATGTGGGGATTGGATGCGAAATTGGTGAATCACCACAGTCAATTTGCAGTACTGTTTCAAGCGTCGGAGGGGACTCTAAGAAGTTGCGGGGTACATCTGGTTTACAAACAGGGTAAGCAACCAAATGACATTAAGATTGATGAAAGCATCGATCCTTAGAATTCTAACACGAACCTCACAAGTTCTTTATGTTGAAACCGCAAAAGGAAGGAAATATTTTGAGACTCCTAATCGACAAAACTATGATTCAAGCTTAGCTTCTTGTAATTTAGTGTGGGGAGTTATATCAATACCCTTTCGAGCGGCTTTGATCTTGTGTTTCCTCATAGCAAAATAAACTAGCTACTGTGCTTTTCTTTATTCTCATTGATCATCTTCCATCTTTCCCTCACTGAAGTGCAATGATGTTTATGAGGAATCAATATTCCTCAATTTTCTTGTCGACCCGTATCACGGCCGAGCTCAAGAAAGAGCCCCAAAAAACAAAGAAGGGCTCTAACAAAGAACTAGAATTTCCAAATTGGCCCAAATCTTTCTGCAAGAAATTGCATGATTTTGGTTCTGTGAGGTTATGAATATGTCAATCACTATCTTTTGCCCTGTTCGATCTTGGCATCAACATAGATCGGCAACTACGAAGTCACGAGAATGAAGGATGGGTTGTGTAGTCGGTTCACGCCATGTTCAGCTACATAGGCCCCGTTTGGTTCAGCATTTGGAATACTCATTTGGGCTATAAAGTCCATTGGCCAAATGCAAAGGTGTTTGGTTTGTTTTTTTGCACGACTTTGGCAAGATGCAATTGCATCTCCAAGTGGCTCTAAGGGCCTTTAGCCCAATGCAAATTATTGAGGTCCTTTGGAAAGTTGCATCTTCGGAATGCAACTTCCGGTATTGTTCATCTCTCCGGTGGAATATATATATATAAACATATATTTTATATTTATTTTTTATATAAAAAATATAAACATATCTATTTTTTATATTTTATGTTTAATAAATATATATTTATATATAATATATAATATATATTTTATATTTTATATAAAAATATAAACATATATTTATGTTTATTTTTTATATAAAAAATATAAACATATATTTATGTTTATTTTTATATAAAAATATAAACATATCTATTTTTTATATTTTATGTTTAATAAATATATATTTATAAAAATATATAATATATATTTTATATAATATATATATGTTTATATTTTTTTATAAAAAGTATAAACATATCTATATGTTTATACTTTTTATGTTTAATAAATATATATATTTATAAAAATATATAATATATATTTATCTGAATACCGTCTATCAACCAATTTTTGGAAATTCGGTTTTTGATAATTGAACACCATTATAGGTGCATTTAACATGCATTTCTCTATTCCAATCTTTTAAGTCCTCAGACCACTCGAGAAATTGGAATAATAACATAGAGGCTATAATTTTAGCTATTATCACCGAAGGGAATAGAATTTATTTTCTAAGAAAAGATTGGGTTACTAATAGGGATCCTCTTGTTGCTTGAGCAAATAAAATTCTATCCCAGGTTTGCGCTATTTCTATTCATGCTTTCTCTTCTCTTTTGTATTCTTCTCTTTTTCTTCCTCTTTTTTTTTTTCTTTTTCTTTTTTTCTTTTCCTCGGTATAATCTGAAATTCTTAATTCTGTTGTTTTTTTATACATCCATTTTTTCAAAATGAATTTTATCATGCCGAGATTTCAAAAGAAAAAAGGGGTTTGCCTATTCTGTCCAAAAAAAAGAGGAGAATGCACATTTGCTTGAAACAATTCACAAATAATTGTTTTACGTCTTTGAGCACGCATGGAGCCTTTTATTATGTCTCGACGAAAATTTGATTGTTGTGAATAACATATGAAAGTCACTTCGTCGGCTTGATCAAGATTATTAGCAAAATATATAAATAAATATATATATATATATATATTTATATAGATATAAACATATCTATTTTTTATATATATTTTATGTTTAATAAATATATTTTATGTTTATACTTTTATATTTTTATATAAATATATGTTTATATAAAAAAATATAAACATATTTTTTATTCAGGCGGTTCGCCGCCGAATTTGGCGGTCCGGTGGCGGACTTCAAAAAAAAATATAAACATATTTTTTTCTTTTTAATTTAATAAAATTTAATTACAAATGCAAATTTTACCAAATGACATTTGCATTTCGGAAAACCCCCTTCACCCAAAGGTATTTGCATTTCTGCAAATGCATTCCCAAAAGCCGAACCAAACGGGCCCATAGTCCGTGTTTCCTTCGGCCTTGTTTCCGATTCACTTTGGGTATGATCGCTCGTATGTTTTAAGTGTAATGTATGGCCAATTAATTCCGCCCATATTATGTTTGCCAAGCCCAAAGTCCAAGCCCTTAGCCCAACCCATTTTCCTTTCTTCCTTCAACGGATTTATGCATGAGCGTGCGAAGCGGCGGATAAACAAGAAAAAGAAAAAGAAAAAGGATAGGAGAGATTGAGCTCGTTCATGAAGAGAAAACGGGGAAAAGAGAGAGTTTCGAGCGTAGGCGATTCGGACGTCCCAACAAGCCTAATCAACCGCAAATTGCAACACCTTATAATTATTCAAGCCTATTATTATTCATTTAATTGGAGTAATTTTCAAAGTTAGTTCTTAAATCTAGAGTTATATGAAAGTTGAACTGTGAGGTTCGGTTGAGGAGCTATTGAGCTTAAGATTTATGTGGAAATAGTAGATAAAGGCATTGTGGAGCTGTGAGGTCTGACGAAAATCAATTATAAGTTATAGTTTTATTGGAGCAAAATTCTAAACTTTCGCATTCAAATTTTGTGGAGTGAATAATATGCGTAACAAATAAAGATGAACATCATTAACAAATTTATTAATTGGCATGTAGAAATCATGTTATCAACAGATAAGTATAGTTTAATCGTATCATTCGTTAGAGTGGCATATTTTTTTGAATAATTGATGGGAATACAAGTGTGTTAACTTGAGTAATCTCCATAAGTCACTTTTTAAATTTCTTATGTGAGTGATACCATCTCTTTTTCGAATTTGTAAACTTACATTTCAAAAACGATATAGATTAGATATACTATGAGTTACACAAAATTGTATGTTTATTGCATAAAATCTAGATCGAGCATTTACTATCATTTTTGTTTATTTGAAATGGAAAAGCATTGTTGAGTACCGTTTGAGCTAATTACTTGCAAATGATTTGCGAAGCCTATTATGAAATAATCACAAAAAGTTTATGATTTATAACTATGTTTTATAAAAGGTGTTTTGATATATATCGAATCATGAAATTATGTGATTTAGTTTGTGAATTAGAGTTGATATGGTTTCTGATTTTGGTTGTAAATTATTGAAGATTGAGGTTGATGGATTTGGATTATGCTCAATGTCTCTATATACCTATTGAGGAGTTTGTGGATATTCATATTAGTTTTAAGATATCCTTATGAGCTAGCCACCAACAATATAGGTGGAGACCTAAACAGGAGATGAATCTTGAATATCTTTTCATGAGACCTTATGCATGATCTTATTGGATATTTAAGCACGCATTTGTGACAGCCTGAATTTTCAGAATTTGTTTTCGATTAAATAAATCAGGCATTTCATCGACGCGCCAATAGTGCTATTCTCTGAGTTGGCCACTCATGAGATAACTGGTCTATCTGGGAAAACAATTAAGGAAACTAAATGTAATAGACTTGAGAATTCGAACATGAATTGACTGCTTGATTGTGTCGGTCTACAAGGGTCATTACGACACTATCAGAATCGATTAGAGATCAAAAATAGGTCGATTTGGCTGAGATATGTTATCAGAATGTGGGTGATTCCACTTGATTTCAAAATTCTCACCGATCGGCACTAAATTGATTTTCTGACGTTTTGGGTACCCTGTGTCCGTATTTGAAATCTCGAGATTTTCACGACAACCGAGAGTCGCCAATGTGCCGAAGATGTACATTGTGACTCGAGACAAATCGATCACGGGTCAATTGCACCAAAAAATTCCTAAAAACTACCCGGTAGACTAAGTCACGCTAAAAACGCACCGGATTGAAATTAACCGCTTATTTGAACCCGATTTCAGAAATTGAAAGTTCTGTGGTGTTACGAGCTATTTTAGGAACATCGACTCATCCTCCGAGAAATTTTCAGAGATTCCGAGATTTTTACGGAAATCCAATTCGGACGTCGCGGAAAATAAACGGCAATTTGTACGGGCCGAATTTAAGCGAGTTTTGACTTTCGAGCCAAACCTTTGAGTGTCAAGGACTTATAGCAAATTGTTTGGGATTTTTCTTCATCGAAATTGGACCTCAATTTGGGAAATTGAGTGATAAATTAAAGACCAAAATGTGAAATTCGGAGTGGAAAAGGGTAGTAATTTTTTGGGCTTCAAAATTTGGTTTAATTGTGAAGATAATGCAAGAAATTATTAGGAGACCAAGAGGATAGGTTTGTGGGCTTTTGGGGATCAATGCATGATGAAGTTGGAGATATTTTACTTGACTTTTGGACCTTCATCCTTAGCTTCTCGGTCATGCCAGCCGCTTGCCTCCATCTTTTGTTGCTTCTGCCCATCTTCTTCGAACATCCCATTCCCTCACGCCTCTACTCTCCTTTTCATTTTTTTCATTTTCCTTTGATTCCTCTGCAAACTCCACTGAAGCTCCAAGTCCACGTTCTTCTTCAATTAGTTGACTCCTTGCCGCGCGTCCATTTCCTCTTGCCTGCAAGCCCTCAACCCACCGAGAAGCAATTTCACCGAAATAGTCTCCACCGAAGTTGGAGCTCGCCCTTGCTCCTTCCACCGAGTCCATCTCCATGCTCGAGCTTCTCCACTTTCGGCCACGTATCGCTGCAGCTGGCCACGCATCAAGTAGCGATTGATGCTGCTTCTCGTCTCCACGCATGGTCAACAAACCGGCCATTGTTGACCCGGCAGCAGTCCAGCGAACTCCCCTCCTTCGCTACTTCCTCATCCAGCATCAACCGATCGAAGCAGCATCATCGTCCACACGCCAGCTCAGCCATTCTTCAGCTCGTGCCTTCATCCAGCAAGCTGCAGCAACGCGCGAAGCAAGCCCGTGAATTCATGCGTCTTCGGCCCAACACTTCACGCAAGCAAGCACATCCGAAGACAAGCCCTGCAGCAGTAAGCCCATCTCAGCCGAAGCCCAGCAATTTGAAGTCCATCAAAAGTCCAGGTTTCGGCCCGTTCAAGTGCAGCTCAGCCCATTGGATTTTAGCCCAAGTTTCAAGCCCATCTTGGGCCTGCGAAGAAGACCCAAGCCCGCAACCAGCAGCCCAAGTTGAAAACAAATCTCAGTTGGGCTGAGTTTTGTTGGCCCCTTTTAGGCCCAGCCAGAAATTCAGCGCCACCGACACCGCCGAAAATTAAGATTTCGGCCGCCGTCGCGATGAACCGGTTTTCGCGATACACCGATGAGTTTATTCTCTAAACTCTTCTTAGTAGGCTTTGATGCTCAGGGGTGTTTATATTTATTTAATTAGGAATTAGGTGGTTAGTTAGATTAAATTAATGATTTAATTATTTAATTGAGCATGTTAGGTGGTTAGAATGATTTAGCTAAGGCCTATTTAAATTGTGCTATTTATCTAGAAGGGTTCGGGAATTTTTGGGTCCGCATTGGTATTTAATTTAATAATTTTGGCCTAAGTTAGTATTTTTAGAAATTAAATTGAATTAAATAATTAATTTTCGAAATTATTTATTTATTAATTATTTTTCCGGAAATTAGGCCGGGATGGCTGGTGACCGGAATTTCGTGCTGATTGCAATGGTGTGGTTAATTTCTGCAATTGAGTGTTAAATTATGCAAATTGAGTGATGATTGGATTTTTGGTATTTAATTCCAAAAATTGTGAATTTCCAATATTTACTCAGAAAATCTCGAGTGTCAGATTTTAACACCGAAAATGGTTTTATATACTATATAAAATAGTGGGATTTTAAAAATGAAGAATGTTAATTTTCTAGGTCGAGTTGACCGTGTACCCACACACGACTATTTTCATGCGTATTTCTAATATGAAGAAAAGGCCAAGTTCACCATTTTAATTGAAGCATTTGAGTGCAATGCACGGTGCTCCAGACCATATTTGAGTGATCATGTGATGATTATGAGAAATCGTCCCGAGCTGTTGAGCTGGACGTTATCCCTATTTGGGATACCCCTTGATAAAGGGAAGTCGATCGCAGTAGATTCTGAACCCTATGCTCCTTCGGGAAAGCCGCCGACGTAGTGACGTGCCATGCTTAATGGGGTGAGACGATGCCTGACAATGCCAGAAGACCGCCAAACAGAGAGTAGATTGTGCTATATGCCGAGATCAAAATTAGGAACGCATGTTGAATTGAGTATTGTGTTCCAATGAATTGAGCTTAAGTGATGTTCTGATTTATGATATGAACCGTGTGCTGACTCGCAAGGTGGAACCGGACGAGGTAAGTCTCCTTGATTATGTGATTTTGTGCTTGGGACGCTTCTTAGCGTCTTTCCCTCCTAGCCGCAGTTTAGAGCTTAGACTTGCTGAGACATTGTCTCACTGGTTATTGTATAACCACTTTCAGGGTCATCGAGTGGAGGACTTGGAGTAGAGATGAGGTGATTTGAAGCATAGGTCGATATAGGACCGCTTCTTTTGGAGAACAGTCTTTTGTAGTCTTTTGACCATAGACTCTTGTACTTGACTCAGCATATGTTTATAAAGGCATGTTTGTTTGTGAAATTATTGTTCTGCTTTTCTATCCCGAGATGGTTACTATCAAGGGATTCTCTTTCACTTCCGCATGTGCAATAAAGTAAAAGGGTCGGCGACTAGTCCTGGGAAGTCGCAAAATTTTATCGACCAGAGAGGGATGGGTACGCGCTCGGGGTTCGGGGCGTGACACAATTAGTCAATGGAATGGATCATATTACTTGGCTTGTTTCACACATGCAACTTCTGATAGTAATAATACCTTTGGCATGCGAAACACCATTATCATCAATGAAGTGAAATTTTGCAATGGAAAATGAATTATATCCAAAACGAATTTGTCATTCTTCTAGAAAGTTAACATAGAATCGTAAATATTACAAGTGATGTGGGAATGATCCTTGAATCCAGAGGATAGCAAATTCCGCATTGTTTATGTGACATCCCGAATTTTCGCTTCTGTTTCCTTCTGATTGAATCGGGCGTTTCATTGACGTGTTTATAGGGCTATTCTCGGGCCCGATCATTCTTGAGATAACTAGACTATCGGGGAAATTATTAAGAATTTTAAGGCAATAGACTTGAGAATTCGACCCGAATCGGCTTCTCGACCGTGTCCATCTTTAGAGGCCATCTCGGCACAATTAAAAAAATCGATTTGAAATCAGAGATAGACTGGATCGACTGAGATGTGTGGCTAATCGTGGGTGACACCACTAAATTAGAAAATTCTCGTCGACCGGCTCTAGACTGATTTTCTTATTGTTTTGGTACCTGTGTTCGTATTTAGATCCTCAAGATTTTCACGACAACCGAGAGTCGCCAATGAGTCGAGTGGGTTCATAGTGGCTCGAAGAAAATCGACCACGAGTCAATTGCACTTAAAAATATCTGAAAGTTACCCGGTAGTCTAGGTCGCGCTAAAAACGCGTCGAATTGAAATTAACCGCCAATTGGAGTCCGATTTCAGAAATTGAAGTTTCGGCCATGTCACAATTAATTCTAGGAATGTCGACTCGGTCTCGAAGATTTTTCTGTGGTTTCGAGATTTTTACGGAAAATGGGTTCGGACGTTGCGGAAAATCAACGGGAATTTAGATTGGCTAAATTAATGGAAAATTGGACTCTCAGGCCGAGCCTTTGTGTGTCGTGGATTTATAGAAAATCATTTGGGATTTTTCTTCGTCGAAATCGGGCCTCAATTTGGGAAATTGAGTGAGGAGATTGAATTTAATTGGCGAAATTCGGATTTAAAAAGGGGCAGAAATTTGGAGTTTCAAAATTTGGGTTTATTGTGAAAATTATCCTAGAAAGTATTAAGGGGACATACAATTAATGGAATGGATAAGTGGCTGATTTTTCTTTCCTCCGTGGCTTCCCCAACACGCCGAACAGCTGCCCTCCATCTTGATTTTCAACCTCCGCACGTCTCTTTTCCTTAAAACGCCAGCTGCCCCGCTGATCTTTTGGATGGTAGTTTGTTTCTCCAAAGCGAAGCGGCCACAAAATCCTCTCTCTCTCTCCGTTGAAGATCGAAGTGAAGCCGCACGAATTCTCCGAAGCTGGCGCGGGCACCACCGCTTGAAGACATCGAAGCCTCCACCAGCTGCTTCGCCGTCCACGCGTCCAAGCTGCTTCTGCGTGGGCTCTCTTCATCGTTCAGCCCACAAGCCGCCAGCCCACGATCGCCTGCCCTCTCCACCACCGGTTGTCTCCTCCAGTCAACTTCAACGCCCACGGAAGACCATCGAAGATCTCTCTCTCCGTTTAGCCACGTCACTCGGTCAAGGTCAGCCGAGCGAAGCCACGTCTCTTCTTTTGCGCGTCGCTGGCCTGTTGAAGTTTCGAAGACCCGCAGCTCCTTCAACGCGCGTCACCCTCCACTGAACGAAACTCCTTCGTTCGTAGCTGCTGTCCCCACGTTCGCGTGTCCCCGGCCCCAACGAATTCCAAACCCAGTTGTCCGTGCATCTCGGCCCTTGAATTTTAGCTTTTCGGCCCACCAACAGCTCGTTGAGTTCAACGAATTGGCCAGCAATTTCAGTCTTCAAGCCCGCAAGATTGAGCCCAGTAATTTCGGCCCATTTTCAGCTGCAAGTTCAGCCCATTTTTAGTTTAAATTTCGAGTCCAGCAAGCCGCAAGCCCAATTGAGTTCAGCCCAGTTCAAAGGAAGCCCAACCTTGCTGAGATTTGTTGGGCCCAAGTCTAAGGCCCGGCCCAAGCCCGCCGGTGTCGCCGAAAATCCGATTTCGGCCGCCGTCGCGTCGCTGTTGCGGTGATTCGGTCTCCGCTTTTGCCAAGTGAGTTTTACTCACTAATACTTTCTTAGTTTGTTAATTATACTTAGGGTTAGTTAGATTTAATTAAATGCAATTAGGTGGTTAGAAATAGACATTAGCAAGTAGACATGTTCGGTTATTTATTGAATGTCTCTCGGGATTTTTCTCGACCCGTTTCGGGCTCCAATCAGGCAATACGGGCCTAAATTGGATTTTTAATATTTATTTATTTAATTTTCGAAATTAATTATTTAATTAATTATTTTTCCGGAAATTCAACTGGGATGGCCGGTGACCGAATTTCGTGCTGATGATCGTGGTGCAGTCCGTTTATTTATTTGAGCTCTACGTTGTTTGGAATTAATTGAATTGTGATATTTTAGGGGTTTGCCCTAAATTGATTGGAATTGATTGAGATTGAATGGTTGTTTGGAAATTGGCCAAGTTTGTTTATTTAACATTCTTATGCATTATTGAGTCGTAAAGTATGTGGAATGGTGAGAATGAGTCAGAAGTACCTTGGTGATGGACTGATCAGGCACGGTGTATGGACCTACGTGGTTCGGTGACTAAGGATGTCACTGGCGAAAACGACGCCTTAAAGAACGCACGTATCGGTCGAGTACTCACATTGTTATAGGCATGCATGGTTCGGTGATGGGGAAGATCACTGGCGAAAACGGCGCCTTAAAGAACGCATGCACTTGTCTATTAAACACATCGTTATAGGCATGTATGGTTCGGTGATTAAGGGTATCACCGGCGAAAACGGCGCCTTAAAGAACACATACACTTGTCTATTGAACATTATTATAGGCATGTGTGGTTCGGTGAGGTGGGATACCACTGGCGAAAACGGCGCCTTAAAGAACGCACACAATTGTCTAGTGAGTACATGGTTGTAGGCATGCGTGGTTCGGTGATGTGGGATATCACTGGCGAAAACGGCGCCTTAAAGAACGCACGCAGTTGTCTAGCGGATTAATCACCTTGGCGAACTTGACGCCCGAGAGCACCGATGTGGCTCGTGGCTGAGTGCACTATGGGAGGTTTTGTGGTGTGGAGTCAATGACCTAGAATGGTCCGTCTGACATGTAATCGACTAGTTCGATTGAACAGTGATTTGATTGATTGAATGAGATTGACCGTGAGTGGTCTTGTTGGTGTGAAATCGACTAGGTCGATTTGATCGATGCTTCGATCAGTGATGTGATTGTTTGGATGCCTTTGTGATCTGTGCTAACATGCAGGTGGAATCTGAGGCCAAGGTAAGTCCTCTGACCTGCGCGTGTTTAGGCAGCCCTTGGTGTATTGGCTTACTAATCGAGTCTTAGGGGCTAGAACTCGCTGAGATGTGGTCTCATTGGTTATTGAATAACCATTTCAGGACCCTGAGGAGGAGCTGAGGAAGAGGAACCTGAGGAGGAGAAAGATTTTTGAAGAAGAAGATGATCCGAGAGGGATCTTGAATACAACCCGGATGTGGATTGAGATCCCATTCCTTTTGTGAACCCTGTCTTAGTGTAGACAGGTGTGAGACTTTTATGCTGTAAATAAAAGTGTGGTTGTGAATTTCAATATGAAAAATATGGCCTGCTTTTCTATCCCATTGTTTTATTGTCTGGGGATTCTTAACTGCTTCCGCATGCGCAAAATAAATTGAAAGGGTCGGCGATACATAGTCCTGGGATATCGCACTTTAAAAATCGACCAAGGTAAGGGATGGGCGCGTGCCCGAGGATCGGGGTGTGACAGTTTACACTTCTAATGAAACTCTCTTTTACATTTTTTCGATACAAAAGGAAAAGGACAAACACCCAACACAGAATCCTTGTAATTCTTTTTTTTTTTTTTTTTTTTTAATCCTTGTAATCGACCTAAATTAGTTACATGGGGCTCCTAACATGTTTTTCCTTGCAGTAGTCCCTGTAAAATGATAATAAATGTATAGAAAACTCTAATGATGATGACAAAAGAATATTACTCGCGAGTGCTCCAAAGGTACTTTTTTTTTCTTGAAAACATAATTTAAGGAATTGGTCATTACCAGCACTTTTCAACTTCATTTGATCGTGCTACCATAATGTAACGTGCAGTCATCCCGAGATGGTACGATGTATGGTCTAGGGCCCCTTTTTCTCTCCCTTAAATTCATTTGTCGGCGGCAGGAGTCAACCATCCAAGCAATAAGTCAGACTGATCCCATTCATTCTAATCCTATCAAAATGGATCTTGTTAAATGAATTGATCTATCATGCCCTACTTCTTATTCTTAGTGCATTTTAGGAAAAGTTTGAAAATTCTTTTTTTACAATGATTGTGATGACTATTCTTGTGATTAAATATATTCGTAAACATGACTTGAATAATATATTTTTACCAATTATTAAATGTTACACATCGAGCTCAATATAAGGGCCAAGAAAAGAGATGAAAGTATACGCTATGCCCACGGTTTCAACACGCCGGCGATTGCATGAATTGTATGATTGTACGATGAAAAACGGCCGCCCGCACGAGCCAACTGGAATGCTTAGTTGGACAAGCGCATCGACAAGTGGCGCTCATGCATAGGATTCGCCGACCGGGCGAAAGAGCCCCCACCGCAGCGGGCTTATCCCGAACCAAATCCGACAGCCCACGATCGCCGTCGCTCTCTCGGCCCTCACCGCGGCGAGGAACCCGACAAACACCTCCTCCTCTTCCTGAGTAAGCCCCCAAAAGGGAGAGGAACGTGGCGACTCTTTGGACACCTTCCCGCGTGTATAAAGCCAACCACTCCTCCTTTGTCGCTCTTACAAGTCCACTTTTGAGCTCGAGCTCTCGGTCTCACAGTCTCGCCCTCCACTGTGTCAAGGACTTTGACCTCGAACTCCGGCTCAAGATGACGACGGCGTGTCACAGCGGCGCCGGCCGAACGCATCGCTCGTCTTTTTCCGACACCCTCTTTCCTGAACCGGGCCTCGAGCTAGGAAAGGCGAGAGCTTCGGCAAGTTCACTAGAAGAGATCGCGTCCCCTGCTGTTCTTGACAGCGGTGATGCCGGAGAGATGGGGTCGCCTGCCCATTCGGTTGCCTCGCCAAGAGTAGCCATTGGCAACGGCAGGATTGAAGCCGGGTCGCCTTCGCGTCCATGCCTGTCCTGGCTCTCTTCCTCGTATTACTCACTATCAGCTACGAATCAAATTAGGAATTGGTGTTCCCCCATTTCCAATTTGAGGGGGCTGTTAAGGATAACAGGACGAAGCTTTGCGATACAAATACGATATCGGTAAAAACGGGGAAGTAAGATGCACAAGAAGAAGTACGAAGAGGAAACATATGAAGAAGAAGATGCAGAGAATACAAAGGGATAATCTCTGTATATTACGAGTCTTGGCTTAGTAGTTAGTCAAGTATAATTCAGTTTTAGAAGTTAGTTAGTTGGTTACTCTTTAAATGTTTCAAGTTACTGTATATAAATAGCAAAACTCTTATGATTGAAAGTTACAGAATAACAAAGGAAGAAGTTGTTCATCTCACAATCTCTCTCTAAACTTTGTTTCTCCCGCTTCTTCCTTGCACTTAAACTTCTTCATGCTCGAAGAAGTTTAAGTGCAAGGAAGAAGCAGGAGAAACAGCTTTAGAGAGAGATTGTGAGATGAACAACTTCTTCCTTTGTTATTCTCAGAACTTTCAATCATAAGAGTTTTGCTATTTATATACGTAACTTGAAACAGTTTAACAGTAACCAACTAACTAACTTCTAAAACTGAATTATACTTGACTAACTACTAAGCCAAGACTCGTAATATACAGAGATTATCCCTTTGTATTCTCTGCATCTTCTTCTTCATATGTTTCCTCTTCGTACTTCTTCTTGTGCATCTTACTTCCCCGTTTTTACCGATATCGTATTTGTATCAGCAAAGCTTCGTCCTGTTATCCTTAACAGCCCCCTCAAATTGGAAATGGGGGGAACACCAATTCCTAATTTGATTCGTAGCTGATAGTGAGTAATACGAGGAAGAGATTTTGTGATAATATCAGCAAGTTGATGGATACTTGGAACATACTGCACTTGTAGTGATCCGGATGAGACTTTTTCCCGAACAAAGTGAAAGTCTATCTCAATATGTTTGGTGCGAGCATGTAAGACAGGATTGATAGTAAGAGAAATGGCTGATTTGTTGTCACAGAAGAGCTGTGTTGGACGAGACAAAGAGCAGCCTATATCACGAAGGACAAAGCTGATCCAGGTAAGTTCAAGTTCGAGGCGAAGCAAGAGCACGATACTCGCTTTTGTAGAGGAGCGACCGATCGTTGATTGTTTCTTTGCTGTCCAAGATATGAGGTTAGAACCAAGGTAAGTACAAAAGCCTGTTGTTGATCTTCTTGTTTCAACACATCCTGCCCAGATCTGAATCGAGAACCCATACGGATGGAGAGAGCTTCGAGAGTGAATAAAGACTCCAAGAGTGATAGTGCCTTTGACATATCTCAAAACTCTCTTGAGTTTATGGAAATCTGCAATAGTAGGTTGCTGTAATTTCGACGAGAGCTGATTTGTAGCATAGGCAATGTCGGTCGTGTTAAGGTTAGATACTGAAGACCACCTACTAAACTTCGATACTCAACAGGATTGGAAAGAGGAGTAGAATCAGTTATCAGAATAGGTGGTTTTAGTGACACGGGGGTGGTAATTGGTTTGCACTCAAGCATAGAAGCTCGAGTAAGAAGATCACCGGCATATTTAGTTTGGCAAAGAAACAGATGATCGAATTATTTTTAACTTCAATGCCAAGGAAATAGTGTAGTGGACCAAGGTCTTTCATAGAGAACGAAGACGAGAGACTGGATAAGATGAGAGAGTAACGAGAGGAACTTCCGGTCGGGATTATGTCATCAACATAGAGTAATAAGAGAAGAGTGTCTCAGATCGTATGATAGATGAATAAGGATGGGTCGGTTGAGCTACAAAAGAACCCATATTCAAGCAAAAATTGCTGAATTTGTCAAACCAAGCTCGAGGAGCTTGTCGAAGTCCATACGAGACTTCCCGAGGAGACAGACATGATGAGGTTTCTGGGAGGTCTTGAAACCCGGAGGCTGCTCCATATAAACTATCTCATTCAATGTACCATGTAGGAATGCATTTTTGACATCTAATTGATGGATTGGCCAGTGTTTCATCATGGCTACAGATAGAACTATACGAATTGTGGCATGTTTGATGACTGGACTGAAGGTTTCTGTAAAGTCAATGCCTTCTTCCTGATGAAATCCTTTAGCAACCAGTCTAGCCTTAAGTTTATCAAGGGTCCCATTAGCTGTAAGCTTTGTTTTAAAGACCCACTTACAGCCAATAACATTCATTTGAGCAAAAACGAGGGATTAAGTCCCAAGTTTGATTCGATAAAGTGCATCCATCTCTTCGTCATGGCTTTATACCAACCTTTATGAGCTAAGGCTGATTTGATTGTTTTTGGTTCAGTAGGTACATCATATATAGCAAGACATGCATATCGAGGATTGGTCTTGATAATGCCAGATTTAGACCTAGTCTGCATAGGGTGAGTAGGTACTGTACCTTGTGAATTTGTCTGATTATTTGAAGTGTGTTGTGCCATATCTGATCCATCTATTGTTGCAGTTATGGGAACTGGTAGTTCAATTTGTTGTGGACTCTGCTGAGTAGTGATGGACATGTGATCGAGAGAGATCACTGGAGAAACATGAACTTGCTTGGTCTCAGGCATTGATGTGAGACTATGCCATTTGTTTGCTGAGTTGTGGATTCTTGTTCCCAATTTGTAGACGAGGAGTGGAATGTTTGATGTGAGCTGGAGTAGATGAAGCTAGAAACGCTCTTCCGTTGTCCACAACTTATACAAGTGTGTGTAGGAGGGATAAACTATTGCTAATTTCGAGAAAAAGGGAAGAAAAGCTCATCAAATACTACATGGCGACTGATGTAGACATGGCCAGTAGTAGGGACAAGACATCGATATCCCTTATAGTGATCACTATATCCTAGAAAGACACAGGTTAGAGATCGTGGATCAAGCTTATGCTGTGCATATGGTCGAAGACAGGGATAGCAAGCACAGCCAAAGGTTCTGAGATGGTCATATCTTGGCTTCTGTTGATATAATTTGCTGAAGGGAGATTGCATCTGTAACTTGTGAGTAGGAAGAATGTTAACAATGTAGTTGGCTGTGACAAATGCATCTACCCAGAACTTTAATGGAATTTTTGCATGATATAACATAGCCAAGCCAAGTTCAACTATATGTCGATGTTTCCTTTCGGGTATTCCATTACGTTCGGGGGGTATAGGGACAGGAGATATGATGTTGAATGCCACAATTCTGTAAGTGAGTTCTGAACTGTTGGCTTATAAACTCTCCTCCACCATCACATTGGAAGGTCTTGATTTTACAGCTATGCTGATTTTCTACTAACTTTTGAAACATGAGGAAAATACTATAGAAATCTGACTTCAGCTTTAATGGATATATCCAACTGAACCGAGAGAAATTGTCAACAAAAATGACATAGTACTTGAAACTCTGAAAAGATTTAACTGGAGAAGGCCCCAGGATATCACAGTGAATTTGTTCGAGAGGTTTTGTAGCTATAGAATTTGATAATGGAAAAGGTAGAGCAAGGTACCCTTAGCTATTTGGCAACTTCGCAAACAGATCGTAGTTCTTTGTTGTACTTGAATCAGATTTTGATTCCTCAAATGCTTCAAGATACTCTGATTTGTGTGAGCCAGTCGTTGATGCCAGAGACTTTCTGTAACAGTTCTTTGCCTTTGGGTGAAGTAGACTTCTGCAGCATGAGGGTCTACTCTGTACAGACCTCTAACCTTGCTCCCTAGCCTCATGGTTGTGTTGGTGGTGCTGTCCGTGATATACACACCAGTTTTGTTAAAGATAAAAGAACAGGGGTAATCATCAGTTAACTTTGATACTGATAGAAGATTTTTCTTAATCTCAGGCACAATCAGCACATCATTTAAAGGCAAAGCATCAGTGGCAGTATTTAGTATTGCATTACCAATATATTTGACAGGTAAACACATACCATTGCCTATCATGACTGTGTCAGCATTATTATTTTTAGAAAGACTATGAAGTATACCAACATTAGATGTAATATGGGCTGTTGCTCCAGTGTCTGGATACCATTCTTGATCATTTGTCTCTTCAATATGTAGAGCTGCCAGGGCTGTTGGTATCTCCTCAGCTTGATAGGAATTATCAAACCTATACCAACAATGTAAGGCATCATGACCAGGCCTCTTGCAGATTTGACACTCAAGTCGAGTATGCTCTGCTGTTTTCTCCACTTGCACCCTTTTGTGAGGAGTTGAACTTGATGCAGGGTATGACCTGGTATCAAAATACCTTTGTGCTTTGATACATTGTATGGTCTAAAACCCCGAACAGTAACTCAAGCCAGCAAAGGTATTATGCTGTTTTTAAACTTTGCTGATTTTCTTGTTCATAGTTTGAGTTATTATTTCGTAACTCATGTTTCTTCCAGATAACCAAAGTTCCTGTATCCGGCATTATATGGTCTTCCTCTGCCATAAAATCTTCCTCCACGATTATTTGTTCTTGATCCTCTAGGAATAGTATGTTGTTGTATATATTCTCCATCAGCCTCTTCTTTATGTATAGCTTCAGTTTTCCTCTGGCCATAGTAAGCTAGGTTAGGACTCGAACCGATTTAAAGAGTAATTCGCAACCCGGCTTCGAATCTTTCTAAGTGTGAGATCACTTCATCATATTCTGTTGGGGTTTTAAGCAATAGATTGTAGTTTTAAAACTTTCATACTCGGATCCCGGACCTTCCGAATTCCAAAAAGTTTTGTGATTTCATCAATTGGTTTTCCTATAGCATTCAATTGATCACATATTGACTTGTACTCCCGAGGTAAGCGATAGAGTTCGTTCACGTTTCGACAGTGTCTGTAGTTTTCCTCTTAACTCGAACTCCTTAGCTACTGACTTTTGTGTAAAACGATTTAGCAAAGTTTGCCAAACTTCATAAGCAGTATTCAAGCCAATTATCAAGCCAAGTATATTTTCTGATACAACACCACTAATCCAAGAAGACACAAGCTGATCTGTTTTTATCCAGTCATTGTACTCAGGATTAGTAACCTCAGATGTTCGACTTCCTTCTTCAACTGCAATATCTTTGCAGGTGGTGGAATTTCCCATTCACAAAACCAAACAGATCTTGGCTCCTTAAGAATCTATAGAATTGAGCTTGCCATAGAAGAAAGTTATCCTCAGCTAATTTGATGGTAACAAAATTCGAGATATTAACATGAATAGGAAATGGATATCTCAAATTTCTTGCTGCCATTCTATTCTTCCTGATTGTTAATCAATTCTAGTTGCAGACACAAATTCTACTGATTTGTTGAATGTTGCTACAAGTATACTTCTGATGAAAAGTATCAACTCACAGATTTGTTGGAAGATATAGACGTCTCAACGATCAATGAAGCTTTGAAACTAACCTCACTCTGTTGTAGATCAAGATGATTTCTTCAGGATGCATAGCTTGTGACAGCAACTTTGGTTGATCAGCATTTGATCTCTATCCTTGAAGAACCGAAGAATCAACTTCAGAAATCAACTTCAGAACTTAGCATGAATCTGATCTTTATTCTTCGATCTCTTGATCAAAGAAGAAGTTACTGAACCAAATTCACCATCATCATCGCGGTTCTCTAGATCAGATTTTGAATCTGGTAACCAGAAAACCAGATCCAGTGAACAGAGGATCGTTTCTACTGCCACAGAACCTTCGATTTGATTTCTCAAGCGATCAAATGATCATGAGGATGATCGACCATTGCTCTGATACCATGAAGAAGTTTAAGTGCAAGGAAGAAGCAGGAGAAACAAATTAGAGAGAGATTGTGAGATGAACAACTTCTTCCTTTGTTATTCTCAGTAACTTTCAATCATAAGAGTTTTGCTATTTATATACGAACTTGAAACAGTTTAACAAAGTAACCAACTAACTAACTTCTAAAACTGAATTATACTTGACTAACTACTAAGCCAAGACTCGTAATATACGAGAGATTATCCCTTTGTATTCTCTGCATCTTCTTCTTCATATGTTTCCTCTTCGTACTTCTTCTTGTGCATCTTACTTCCCCTGTTTTTACTGATATCGTTTTGTATCAGCAAAGCTTCGTCCTTGCTATCCTTAACAGCCCGGATCCCATTCTCGCTCTGGCCGTGCAGGTGGTGAAGATCAAAGAGGAAGAAGTGGAAGGGAGGAGGCGGCGATGGTCGCGATCCGGGGACGCCACCACCATGTCGTCGTCATGCTCGTGGCGGGCAGCGGCAAAGGAAGTGGTGAGGACAATGGAGGGGCCGGGGGAGGTGGGGCCGACGCCGTTCCCGAGGAAGACGTATGAGATGATGTCGGACCCCGGATCGGACCCGGTGGTGTCGTGGGGTTCGAGCCGAGACAGCTTCGTGGTGTGGGACCAGCACGAGTTCTCAAAGCAGAGTCTTGCCTCGATACTTCAAGCACTCCAACTTCTCCAGCTTCATCAGGCAGCTCATCACTTACGTGGGTATTCCCCCGAACGGGATATGTCCTCTCGGTTTTACTCTGTTTCGGTGCTTCTTTTTTTTTTTTTTTTTTTTTTTTTTTTTTGATGTCGTGCGAGTGTGATCCTCTTGGAGCATCCAGCTACTCTTCATTGTCCCGGCGGATAGTCCCCGGGCGTAGAGGCTAGGATCCAAGGGCTTCCACTCGCGACGATTTGCTCAGGTTGTTGAGATTCAATTTGACCCACTTGGTCGGTTGTTAGTTGTGCTTTACCCTAGTTTAGGGCAGGAGGATCGAAGGAATCTGAAATGGCGGGCGAGATACGCAGATTCTATATGAAATCTCATGAATCGGTGGCCAGAGAACAATGGCCTGTCATCATATTCTAGTGATGATGCTTTAGACGGTAATTTGCAGAAACTATCATGTCAACCCTAACATCAGAACAACCATTAAGATTATCTTCTCACTGATTTGTATTTGAGTTCTTTTCTTAGATGGTAAATTTGAATTTGGATTCAGAAATGCACTACAGCACTTCCTTTTAAAGCTGTTAGTACTATGCATTTTGCTGTTTCGATGCTCAATTCTGCACTTTCTAGCTGAAGATGAGTTTCCTTGGCCATCGCTTCGTGTCTATCCAATGTTTTGGTAAAGCCTTACGGCACCTCTCTTCTTTTGGGGCGAGACTATTAGTATAATTCAGCACTTTTGTGTTCATATATATGGAGTTGACGGATTGATTTTTGAGTCATTTCATTGTCCATACACTCTTTGTAATGGTTTTTGAATCATGGCAAAGGATCTCTCCTTGACGTGCAATGTGCTCTGTGTATATTGGCCTAATGATACCCCCTTGCGCGCATCTTCCATTGAAACTTCGTTAGCCTTCATTCTGCTTATTCTCTACTCTGCAGCCTTTTGTTTCAATATGAACTCCCAGGCCCAGCTTCCTCCTGTCTTCAATACTTCATGCATCCTGATGCAAGATGTGTCGCAGGGTTTTAGGAAGATTGATACGGAACGATGGGAGTTTGCGAACGAAGGTTTTCAGGCAGGGAAGAAGCACTTGCTGAAGAACATAAAGAGGAGAGGCAAATTCAGCAAGCACAGGAAGACATCGAGTAGTAATTTTACCTCGGGTTACCCGACAGCTGGAAAGGAAGCTGTACTCGAAACGCTCAAGAAGGACCACGAAGCATTGAAGGCCGAGATCCTGAAACTAAGAGAAGAGCGGGAGAATTCACAGCATGAGATTGACCAGGTCGCAGAGCAGGTTCGTTGTGCCGAGTGCAGGCACCAGCAGATGTTCCTCTTCCTCTACAAAGCTGCCAAAAGCCCGAACTTTGTCCAGCAGTTAATCCAGAAGAGGAGGCACAAGAGAGAATTAGACACTCGTGAATCAAGCAAGAAGAGCAAACTGCTTGATCCCGATGGCGCCACCCAGTGCTTGCTTGAAGCAATGGATCCCAAGATTCAAAGCCCAAATGTTGATTGCCTGACAATCAGTGACGAGTCGGCTCAGATGGAGTCTCAGCCAAATAGTGTCGTGCTGGAGGATTTTGAGACCATTCAGATGCACAATCCGTGGCCTTCTCCACTGGGTGGCAGAAATTTCAGGGTTGTGCAGGGTCAGACGCCGGATCAGATGGCCGGAGCTAGTCCGTCGCATTTGTCTTCGGTTTTCCACGAGATGTCTGAGAGACTCCTCGGAGACAATATGGTCGTTAGTGACAACGTCGCTGATGTCGAAGTAGGAGACCTGGAGGTGAATGACTCAAGAATCTAGCCCTCCCGCCGAACATACCATATTTACTTGCGAAAGGTTGTGAATCGCTTGAAATGCACGAAATTATCACACACGTTACGTTATCATCCAAAGGAGTCACCTTGGCCCAGACGAATTGACTTCTTCGGCTGTCATAAGCTAATTCAGGATCAATGCTCCAGCAATTGTAATATGTTGTCAATTGAGGTCTCTCAGCCCGCCGCCCCGCCCCCCCTTTCGGACACGTGTTTGTGTCTCCAGTGTAAATGTTCGGCAGGACAAGGATTGCTTGGGGAGACTCGGGTTGACATTTTTCATCCAGAAAGCAAGATCCCAAAGTGGTTTATCCATCAAAGCACAAGAGGACTCATAAGATGTCCTATACCTTCAAAATCATACTGCAACATGGCCGGCTTGGCCTTTTGTGCTATTGTCGGTTCAGCTAATCGAAGGGAAGCCAGTATTTCATGTGAGATTCTGTTGTTTGTCAACAGTCAAGAAACTTATGATTGTGTAGATTGTTTTTCCTCATTGGAGTCAGACCACACATGGGTTCTATACATTCCACGGTGAATGATGTGGGGATTGGATGCGAAATTGCTGATTCACTGAAATCAAGTTACAATATTGTTTCAAGCATCGGAGGGAACTCTAAGAAGTTGTGGGGTGCATCTGGTGTACAGACAAGCTAAGCAACCAAATGACATGAAGATTGACAAAAGCGTCGATCCTCTAAATTCTAAAATGAACCTGACAAGTTCTTGTGTTCAAAGCTGCAAGAGGAAGGAAACAGTTTCAGACTCTTCATAAGTAAACCATGATTAATACCTTTTGAGCGACTTTGATCGCGTGTTTCCTCATAGCGAAAATAAACTTGCTGCTGTGTTTTTCTGTACTCTCAGATTATGTGATCATCTTCCATCTTTTCCTCACTGAGAAAGTGCAAGGATGCTCCTATTGAGTCAATATTGCTAAATTTTTTTGTCGACCCATATCAAGGCCAAGCTCAAGAAAGAGAACCAAAAAAACGAACAAGGGGCTCTGAAAAAGAACTAGAATTTCCAAATTGGCTTGCAAGAAATTGCATGATTTTGCTTCTGTGAGTTTATGAATACATCAGCCATAAAAACACTCTTGTCAGCCTTTCTATCTCTTGCCCTGTTTTAATCTTGGCTTCAACAAAGGTCAGCGGCTACTGAAGTCATGAGAATGGAGGATGGGCTGTGCAGTCAGTTCACTACGTGTTCAACTACATGGTCCGTGTTTGATTTGGCCTTGTTTCCGATTCACCTTAAGTATAATTGCTCGTATGTTTTAAGCGTAATGTATGGCCCATTAATTCAGACCATATTTTGTTAGCCAAGCCCAAAGTCCAACCCCTCAGCCCAACCCATTTCCTTTCTTCCTTCCACAGATTCGTGCTTGAGTGTGCGAAGCGGCGGACTAAACAAGAAAAAGGAAATAGAAGGGGAAAGATAGAGCTCGTCCGTGAAGAGAAAAGGGGAAAAGAGAAAAAGTTTCGCGCGTAGCCGATTCGGATGTCCCAACAAGCCGAATTAGTTTGCGAATTGCAACACCTTGTGATTATTCAAGCCTATTATTTATTTAATCAGAGTAACTTTCAAAGTCGGGTCTTGAATCTGGAATTATTAAAAGTTGAAATGCGAGGTTTGATTGAGGAGCAATTGAATTTTAGATTTATATATAAACAGTAGATAAGAGAGCTGTGGAGCTCTAAGTTTTGACGAAAATTGATTCCAAAGTAAAGTTTGATCGAAACGAAAGTCTAAACTTTCGCATTCAAGTTACGTGAAGCAAATAATATGCGTAACGAATAAAAATGAATTTCTTGGTTAGCGCGTAGAAATCATTTTATCGATGGATAAACCTAATTTAGTTGACTTGAGTAACCTTCATAAGTCAATTTTCAACTTTCCTCAATGAGTAATAATATCTTTTTTGCGAGTCTTGCTTACTCATTTTTCGAACGCAATATGAACTAGATATATTATGAGTTACGAAATGGCATATTTAGTGCATAAAATCTAGATTGAGCATTTATATGAAGTGGAAAAGCATTTGTTGATTAAAGTTTGAGCCGATTGCCTATAAATGGTTTACGAAACTTGTTAAGAAAGAATCACAAAAAATTCATGATTTATGAATATGGTTTAGAAAAGGTGTTTTTGATATATATATTGAATCGTGAAATTATATGATTTGGTTTGTGAATAAGAGTTGATATGGTTTCCGATTTTGGTTGTGGGTTAATGAGGATTGATATTGATGGATTTGTTCAATGTCTCTATGATCCCGTTGAGGAGTTTGTGGATATGCATACCAATTTTAGAATATCCTTATGGGCCAGCCACTAGCAATATAGATGGAGAGCCAGATAATAGGAGAATTTCGTTCGTCTTTGTCACAATATGTTATGATGTTATTAGATACTTAAGCACAGGATTGGTTAATAGAATATACCATATTACTTGACTTGTTTCACACGTGCAACGTCCAGCAATAATTATACCCTTGGCATGCGAAACATTATTATCATCGATGAATTGAATTTTTGCAACATAAAATGAATTATATTAAGAAGGAATTTGTCATCCCTCTAAAAATTTAACATAGAATTGTAGAGGTGTGGATTTCTCAAGTGCCAAAATTTAGCATTGGTGGACATATAAGTGCCAAAACTTCCAAAAATATACTTAAGTGCCAAAATCAAAGAAGAAATGAACACTTAAGCACTAACATGAGAATTTCCAACCAAAACTGACGTGGCATTTTCTGATGAGAATTTTAAATGATGTGACGTTTCTTTAAAAAGATTTATTCTCGTGGCTTTGACGTGGCTAGATAAGCCCAAAACAACGTCATTTTAGTGTAAATTTGATTTTTAATATGAATTAAATTAAATTAAAAGAGAAATTAGCAATAGTCTCTATAGCCATTGCCGCCGCTGCCACCCCACCATTGTTGAAAAAGGCTAGCGACGGTGGGGCGAGATCGACTAGGGTCGCCAAGCCTCGACCAGTGGCTGGCAACCCTTGCCAACTACAAGCGAGGGCCTACACGCCCTCACCTAGATCTAGGGTGAGGGGTCGCGGCCGACCCGCCAAAGGACAACCCTTGGCACAATCTGGGTGAGGCTGTGTAGGCCCTCGCCCCACCATCACCAACCCTTTCGATGATGGTGGGGCCACGGCGGCAAGAGTTGTGGAGGCCCTCGCCAATTTCCCTTTTTTTATTTAAATCAAATTTAATTAATACTTATATTAAAAATCAAATTTAGGGGCAAAATGATGTTGTTTTGAGACAATGATTACTGAGTAGACATTCCGGCAAGCCACTAGACGGTTTCATTAATAAAAACCCGACATCAGATTTTTAGTAAACCATACTAGAGCTGGCATTTAAGTATTCGATTTTATGAAAAAGTGACTTAGGGTGTACTTTTTCCTAGAACCGTAAACATTAAAAGTGATGTGGCAATGATGCTTGAATCGCAAGAATTGCAAATTCCTCATTGTTATTGTTGGAAAAAAATGCCACAAGATACACCAATGGAAGCACAAATAGTGAAGGATAAAAGCAAAATCTAGATCACCCAAAACGCAAAATATACGTGGAAATCTGAGATGGGAAAACCTCGAGAATTGAGGGATTTCACTTTCTTCAACAAGTACAAGATACAACCCAAAATCTCAAAAAACCACTTGGTGAGTCACAAGATTTAAATATCCAAAAAGAAGATGAGAAAAATAAAAGAGGCCAAGGTTTTAAATGTGTTGTTAAGCACATTCTTTTATAATATTCCTTAAAAAAACCCTAAAACATATGTGCATAGTCCAAACTTGTAACATCCAGATTTTTCCCTCAACGTATTGTGAGCCCGAATACCTAACTGTCCAAGCCAGTATCATCAAGCTGCCGCACTCGGCCTTCAATGAGCCGCGCCACCCAATTCTCCGTTCACGACTACGTCTCCACAGCTGGCGCCATTTGCCGCGATGAGTCACGCAGCAAGAAGCACAACCAGAAGTCCACCTCGTCCACTTTCACCGTTTTACCGAATTCAGCCACCTCTTCATCCAGCTGTCAAGAGCTCTGGTGGCCAGAGTAAAAAATAATGACCGCAACAATTGAAAAACGAGGATTGAGCAAGAGATAAACAAAGCCGCCTCCTCGGTCATCGAAATTGCTCGCTGCAACTTTCCTTCGTTCTCTCTTCATGCCGCTACACTTCCAGCGCTTTGCCACATCTCCTCTGGGGTCGGCAACGGAGACTAACTCCGTGTCACCTTCCTCAACAGCTCTCTTTAAACGGCGACACCTCGGCAGCAAAGGAACGGTGAAGGCTGAGTTGGAAAAGAGAAGGACAAAACCACTCTCTTTCTTCCTGTTTTCACGCCCAAGTTCTTCCTGTTTCTTCCGTTTTCACTGCAGCTTTCCCCTCTATCTGCACCGCAAACTTCCTCTGCCACAGACACCAAAGTCAGCGAGCAAGCTTCCCACTTCCCTCTTCAGCTTTCTTCCGTGTGAGCCAGAAGCAACCTCAGCTTTTCAAGTCGACATCAGGGACGCCTCATCCAAGCCGTCACGCATACCACCATGCCCTCGCCCCGCTGAGCCATGACCACAACCCTTTAGGACCCGAGGTAAGTGGATATCCTCCGTTCTATCCTATGTCGATCGATTATGTTTGGTGAGATTCGTTTCCCAGAAATTTCCATAAACGTTGCTTAGATTCTCGTCTAGTTGGAAGTTTCGACCAAATTATCTAGCTAAAATATTGAGTTCGTGGTTGGATCGTAGGAGTACGGTCTATTGATGTCTAGTGTATGTTAGGGCTGGAAATGCCAAAAGCCTGAGTTTAATTAGTGAAGGGATCTAAGTCGGGTTGGGTTCCTGCAAGACCTCTGATTTTTCAAATTTTGTATTGACTTTTGTGATACGAATTCCATAGGATGTCCTCACGAAAGTCATCCCTCATTGGATGTTCTATAACATACTTTAAATTCAGATTTTTTGGAGTTTGTATGACAAAACTATATTTGGAAAACAATTAAGTACAAGATCTGTTTTCACATACACAAAACCGACCTTCCTCTACTTTCCATTTTCCACAAAATTTTCAACAAAGAATATTAATCAGTGTCTCCCATGAAAGTTGTAGAGGACATCCCAAAATATCACATATAAAAATTTCAGAATTTTTTGAAATCGTTTAGTCGGTGAAACAATGTTCTTTTGAATCCTGTTATCTATCAGAAGACCTACTGTTTTAGTTTGGTTTTCCAAAAATTTATATAGTGTCGTATAAAATGAATTATACTTCGATTTCTTCATGAAAAATGTCCCTTTGGATCTTGTCTATCTTATGTTAATATTTCATAATCCTTTAAATGCATTTACCTAAAGGATTATGCATTTACCTAAGCAACCACTGCTATTTCCGAAGAATGTGGAACACCATTATAGGGTGAATTTGGGGACTATGATATGGAATCCTTCTTGCTATCCGTATGATGTAGGCACAAGTGAGTTTATATTAGTGTAAGGGAAGTATAAGTGATTGAGGATTCATTGGATTCACTCGAGTTTTCTTGTTAGTAATAACATCAATGACTTTTAAATTGAATTATGGAATTGTTGTGTCATGGTATGGATGTGTGATTGAGAATACCGTTACTCCTTGGGACGACAATACCCCGACAAGTAGTAGGGATGCCTTGAGGGGTAACTGAGTTCCTCTAGATGCCTGTGGGGTGTAACACGGTTCCCCCAGATATCCTTGCGATGATGGATGGGTGCGAGATGCCTAGAGGGTAATAGAGTTCCCAGAGAATGTTGGCAACATGAATTCATATTGAATATAGTCTTAGTATCTTTAAATCTCATTTGAGTTACTAATTACTTGTTTGGAAAAGTTACTTATCTTATTTATTCGCTAGGTTGATTTTGAAAAAGGTTTTCAAGCAAGTTGATTTGAAAATGATTTCATAACCTTTATATTGAGGCTTTCCTTGTTAGTACAGCGATTGGTTTATATAATGTAGACCGGTGGACTTTCTATTTGCTAGGTTTAGACTCACCGGTTGTTGATTTTACTTTTTCATATCAATAGTAATTATGTCAATCCAACCTGCTTGAACTTCCATTAGTTATGGGGTACCCATGGACCTCACCTGGCGTTTTTCCGACTTCATGGATCCGGATTTTCTAAACATTACCTTCATCTAATGCATCGCCATTTTGACCATAGACATAGGAGTCCTAGCAAGTCCCGTACTCATGGGTTTCCTCGTGGTCTACGTGCGAGGAGGAGGACAGCTCGTGGGGCCAATCCCACACCCCAGGGATGATAGAGATGACAATGGTCGACGGGGCAAGAGTAGGAAGGTGAAGCCACATTTTGGATCCAAGTGATGACTTTTGGACATGCTAGTATTGGAAGATAGATGGCGAGACATGTACAGGCAGTTCCAAGGTCGAGATAGTACCGTGGGTGTATGATGTATTTTGGGATAACCCTTTATTTTTTTTTAATTCCCAATACACCAATCATGTCACCTAAAGTAAATAAATAAGGAATGAAATGTGTTAGCCCGGTTTATATTACGCGTGCGTTGTTTAAGTTTCCCATGTTTTCAATTATTACTGGTATAAAGACACTTCCGCGTGCTTAAAAAATGAAAAGAATTAGATAATTACGTTAGCCATAACGTATTGAGGACGTCACAAAAATGTCCTTATCACTAATTTAAAAGTCAAAAAACTTAACAGTCACGCTTCTGATGAACTCTCTTTTACATTTTTTTATACAAAACGAAAAGGACAAATACCTTATTTTTTACCAAATTCGGGGCTTTTAAGAGTTTCATAAAATATTCAAGCCACTTGAGAAGATCCCATACCTAGAGCTAACATCATGTAACCCAATTGGAATATTGTAAAATAATTGGAATATTGTAAAATAAGCTAAACCTCTTTAAAAATATTTTAAAAAAAAATTATAAGGAAATAAAAGAAAAAAAGAGAAAACATAAAATTAAAAAATAATTAACAATGCAATTTTTTTAAAATTAAATTTCTCTCCTAAAATAAAGTCATGAGATTCAAAATATTTTCTAATGAGATCCAAACTACTGAAAGCGTTTTCAATTATATATCATCAAATAAAACAAAGAAAAATTGGTCATATTCTTGAAAAAAAAAAAATTATATTATTAAGTTTTTCATGGGACAACCGGAAGCTATATCTTTACTCAGCTCTTGGATCATTCAAGCATACCCGAATAGATATCATATTTCCGTATGGTTCCGTGCACTGGTACGTTCCATGTTACGCCTTCTTTGTGACGTGGCATTTATAAAAAGAAAATGTCTATTTAACTATTAATTTCCTGCTGGGCACATGTATAAATCCCTAACGAGTCTTACTTTGCTTCCAGCTCCACGGTTCCCACACTGATACATTCCATTGAGAGATGGCCGGCCGTGAATCAACCAGTTTCAGTCCAACAGGCGAGGCCATTCCCGGTCAGGTCACTGGTCCGATGGAAGGAGATGGCCTCTCGGATCCCGAACCGCTCGCCCAAACTCTCCACAGTGGGGCCTCCCTTCACCGGGTGCATTGGGGCCACGATCCAGATGGAAACGAACTGTGTCTGGACTTCCCTGCTGAGGACAGCGAGCGAGGGAAGATGTGGCAGGATTCTTGGGGAGCCAACGCGGAGCTCGCCTGTGGCCATTGCCGGCCGATTGTGGCGAAGGAAGTAGGCAAATGAAAAGGAAAGAAAAGAAAAAAGAAAAACATAAAATTAAAAAATTAAAAAAATAAATAAAATTTTAAACTATAAAATAAATTTTGTTATAAAATACATGAATCAATGAAATACATGAATGAATATTCATTATATTCATCTTATCTAATGTACTTATTATGGTACATTTGTATCATACATTCTAAGTACATCTCCCTATACAATGAACGTTCATCTCCCTTATCTAGTACATGTATCATTTGATACATTGATATTAATGATAAGTACATTCTTGTTCTCCTATAAATAGGAGTTTAGTTTTGATGTATAATGACCACTGTGAACAACCATCAGAATAAACAGTCACACCCTCTTCTCTAGCTTTCTCTACTATTTCTAGTGTCTAATTCTCTCTACTCAATCTCTCTATTCTTTCTATTATTTATTCGTCACGCAATATTTTACAACACGTTATCAGCACGAGGATCTACCGACTGAGTAAGTAATTTTTGCAAGCACGAGGATCTACCAACTGAGTAAGTAATTTCTGCAAGCACGAAAATCTACCGACTGAGTAAGTATTTTTTGCTAGTACGAAGATCTATCGTGAGTAAGTAATTTTTGCAAGGTGGGTATTCATTTTATTAATCATCATATACTTCATCTTCTTCTATCAATTCTTCATCTTTATTTTTCTTGGCCCGAAGCCAAATTTCAAATCTAAAAATATCCTTTTGCTCCCGAAGTGGCGATGGATATTTAGAAATCCTTCTAATTAATTTAAGGATTTACTTTTGCAAGGATTATGGCAAATATTGAAAAGCCTAAATTCCACATCCTGGAAGTGAGTGGAAAGAATTATTTATCTTGGTGCCTTGACATGGAAATGCACCTCCAAGGGCAAGGTCTCGCTAATGCAATTATAGAGGATAGAACCTCAAATGAAAAGGATAAAGCAAATGCGCTGATTTTTATTCACTGTCATTTGCATGAGAGCCTGTAGACTCAATATTTATCCGTTTGAGACCCTCAGATCCTGTGGAGGAGATTGAAGGATAGGTATGATCATACCAAGATTGTTATCCTTCCTCAAGCACAATATGATTGGCAAAATCTCGACTGCAAGATTTAAATCGGTGTCGACTATAATTCTGCTTTATTTCTCGGCTTGAGTAATGCGGTATCAAACTCGCTGATGCAGAATTATTAGAGAAAACTTTCTCCACCTTCTATGCTTCGAATATTGTATCGCAATAGCAATATTGGCAACGTTAGTTTGCCACATATTATGAATTAATTTATGTGCTTCTCACCGCTGAGCAAACTAATAAATTGCTGCTAAAAATCATGATCTTAGACCCTTTAGCTCAAAAGCATTGCCTCAAGCACATGCTAATTTTGAGAAAATACTAGCCATTTTAAAGGCTATAAGCGCAGGCAAGAATATAATCCTAGAAGGGATGGCAAGAAATTTAACCGCCCTAGGAAATCAAACTTTGGCCTGAATCATGGCTAAGAAAAGAAGCCAAAGAAGGTGATTAATGAAAGTATTTGTCATCGCTATGGCATGACTATGCACAGGTCACGTACCTGTCGTACGCCAAAACATTTTGTTGACCTATATCAAGCATCTTCAAATAATACGGGCAAGCATGGTGAATCTCATGCCATTAAAATCAATCCTACTGTCATAACCATTGTTGAGACCAATAATATTTCCATTGGTGGGACTCCTCTTGCTCCTGAAGTAGCAAATGCATCATTGGATGTCTCTGATTTCTTTGAGGACCTCTGATTACTTTGATGAGGCATTAGATTGGTGAATGATGATTTAAACTTCAAATTTTATGATACTTGACACCTGAAGTTGTCAACATAAATGCAAATGGAAAATACCAAGAAAAATGAAGATGTTTGTTTGCTTGATAGTGCAACAATACATACTATATTTCCTAGTAGACACTTTTTCTCGAGTATGACATTGCATAAGGTGCAAATCCATACAATATCAGGTCCCGTTCCGATTATTAATGGTTTTGGGAATGCCACAATTATTTTGCCAAATGGCACAATCCTCCATATTGAGAATGCGTTTCTAAGCATTAAATCAAAGAGGAATCTGCTCAGTTTCAAAGATGTACGCCGTAATGGGTACCATATTGAGACTATTTATGAGCAAGATAAGGAATACATTGGTATTTCCTCTTATAAGATGGGCCTGAAGACCATCCATGAGAAGCTAGAAGCTTCTTCTATGGGTTTGTATTGTGTCATAATTAAGGCTATTAAAACCTACGCCACCATATCCTGGAGATTGGTAAGCCTTGATCAGTTTGGACTGTGGCATGATCGCCTTGGTTCTCCTGGCGCTTCAATGATGCGTATGATAATTCAAAATACAAAATGGCACCCTTTAAAAGATATAAAGGTATTGTTGTCCAAGGATTATAATTGTGAGGCTTGCTCACAAGGAAATCTCATTATCAAACCTTCTATAACAAAGGTTAATATTGAATCTCCTTTATTCTTACAAAGAATTCAGGGTGATATTTGTGGACCAATACAACCACTAAATGGACCATTTCGATATTTTATGGTATTAGTGGACGCATCCTGTAGATGGTCCCATGTTTGCCTATTATTTACGCGCAATATCACATTTGCATATTTATTTGCACTATTATCATATTCCAGCTGCAAATGCTCCAGTTAGGATAGCTGTTCCCAAAGGACAGGCTAAAATGGATTAAAATCCCCCGCACTTGAAGTGTGGTAGACTGATAGGATCAAAAGATACCGCTCCTCAAAAACGAAGGGGAAAGAATCAGGAATCCGCTCCAGAAGAGCCTAGCGTTGTGCTTGCTCCTGAAGAGCTTATTGCCCCTGAAGAGGCGCAAACCCATGAAAGGAACACCAATCCGGGAATACCGAGAATTCCATTACATATTATAATGAAATTTGGGATCGAAATGAAATCATCATTGATGATGCTTTTGCATTCTCGTTGCCCATAAAATTATGGATGATGATTGTGAGCCACAATCTATTATTAAATGTCACAAAGGCAAGATTGGCCTAAGTGGGAGGAAGCAATTAAGGCTGAATTAGCTTCCCTAACTAAACGAGAGGTTTTTTGACCTGTAACTCGTATCCCCGATAATGTAAAGCCTGTTGGATATAAATGGGTATTTATCCGAAAACGAAATGAGAAAAACGAGGTTGTTAGGTATAAAGCCCGACTCGTTGCCCAAGGATTCTCCCAGAGACCTGGGATTGATTATAATGAGACATATTCACCTATGATGGATATGATTACATTTCGTTTTCTCATTAGCCTAGCAATCTTTGAAAGATTGGAAATGCGTCTTATGGACGTTGTGACGGCATATTTATATGGCTCATTAGATTATGATATTTATATGAAAATTCTCGAGGGATTCAAAATGCCCGAAGCATGCACTCCCATAATTTATTCTCAATAAAATTGCAAAGATCCTTGTACGGGTTAAAGCAATCCGGTCGCATGTGGTATCAACGCCTAAGTGAGTACCTAATTAAGGAAAGGTACAAGAATGATCCTATCTGCCCATGCGTGTTTATTAAGAAATCAGAAACTGGATTTGCTATTGTAGGAGTTTATGTCGACGATATAAATTTAATTGGAACTTCAGAAGAGTTAGCTGAAACTGCTGAATATTTGAAAAGGGAGTTTGAAGTTAAAGATTTGGGTAAAACCAAATTTTGTCTTGGTCTAGAGCTTGAGCATAAAGCAAATGGAATAATCGTCCATCAATTAGCATACGTTGAAAGATTGCTTAAACGCTTCAACGTGGACAAAGCTCACCCATTGAGCACCCCTATGGTTGTAAGGTCTCTAGATCCCCAAAAGGACACATTTCGTCCTAGAGAATCAAATGAAGAGATACTTGGTCCTCAAGTACCATATCTCAATGCAATTGGGGCTTTGATGTACTTGGCACAATGTACGAGACCGTATATCGCTTTTGCGGTAAATTTATTGGCACGATTTAGTTACGAGCCAACTCGGAGACATTGGAATGGAATTAAACATATTTTCCGTTATCTCCGAGGAACCATAGATTTGTGATTATATTATTCCAAAGATTCCACTAACTCTGGTTTAGTTGGATATGCTGATGTTTGGATATAGATCCGATCCACATAAGGCTCGCTCTCAAACCGGGTATTTATTTTGTTATAACGGCACCGCTATTTCTTGGCGTTCTACTAAGCAATCGCTAGTAGCTACATCTTCTAACCACTCGAGATTATTGCTTTATATGAAGCTGGAAGAGAGTGTGTTTGGTTAAGATCCGTTATAACGCATATTCATAATTCTTGTTGTTTAATACCAGTTACAAATTCTCCCACTATAATTTATGAAGATAATGCTGCTTGTGTTGCACAAGTCGAGGAGGATATATCAAAGGTGATGGGACCAAGCATATCTCGCCGAAGTTTTCTATACTCATGAACTCCAAGAAAGTCGACAAATTGATGTTAAACAGATTCGATCCATAAATAATCTTGCAGATCTTTTTACCAAATCATTGCCAACATCAACTTTTGAGAAATTAGTATATGGCATTGGTATGCGGCGAGTTCATAAGACGCAAGATTGATTAGCCCCAAGTGGCTATATGGCTTAATTGAGGGGAGATATTATGAACTATCCATTGCAGCATTAATATGCGGCGAGTTCACAAGATGCAAAATTGATCAGCCCCGCGGTGGCTATATACATTGCACTCTTTTTTTTTTTGTCCGGTTTTTCCCACAGGGTTTTTCCGGCTAAAAGTTTTTAACGAGGCAATTAATGCATCCATAAAAGGGAGAGATCATAACATTTGTGCTCTGCACTCTTTTTCCCTTTGTCCGGTTTTTGTCCCACTAGGTTTTTCCGGCTTAAGGTTTTTAATGAGGCAGTATCATTTGATGCACAATCATAATGAATACAATGAATATTCAAGGGGAGTGTTATAAAATACATGAATCAATGAAATACATGAATGAATATTCATTATATTCATCTTATCTAATGTACTTATTATGGTACATTTGTATCATACATTCTAAGTACATCTCCCTATACAATGAACGTTCATCTCCCTTATCTAGTACATGTATCATTTGATACATTGATATTAATGATAAGTACATTCTTGTTCTCCTATAAATAGGAGTTTAGTTTTGATGTATAATGACCACTGTGAACAACCATCAGAATAAACAGTCACACCATCTTCTCTAGCTTTCTCTACTATTTCTAGTGTCTAATTCTCTCTACTCAATCTCTCTATTCTTTCTATTATTTATTCGTCACGCAATATTTTACAACAAATTTAAAATTTTGAATTTTTTTCCTAAAATAAAGTCACGAGATTGAAAATATTTTTCAATGAAACCCAAATTTCTAAAAGCGTTTTGATTATATATCACCCAACAAAACAAATAAAAACTAACCATATTCTTAAAAAAAAAAAAAAAAAAAGGTATTATTGAGTTTTTCGCAAAATAAATGCATGCTATATCTTTACTTTGCTCTCGGATCATTCGAGAATACCGAAATATATACTGTATTTCCGTATGGTTCCGCGCATTGATGCATTCCATGTTAGGCATTTTTTTATGACGTGGCATTTAAAAAGAAAATTCTATTTAACTATATATAGAGCTATTGGGCCTTGAGAGTCAACCCCGTTTCAGTCTTTCAGTCCAAGAGGCGATGGGAGGAGGTTGCTGTTGCTCTTGCTCCTGCCGTCTCTCATCCCTCATTCGGAGGTTGTGCAACCGCTTGGCCGGCCGTCGGTCAACCCGTTTCGGTCCAGCAGGCGAGGCAACTCCCGATTCAGATGCTTTTCGGATAAGAGGAAGTCCCCCCCTCCAATCTCAAGGCAATTCCCCGTGTCGTTGTTATGTCGAAGATAGGAGATTCCCCCTGTGCTGAAACTAAAGCCTGGTATGAGAATCGAGAGAATTATTAGAAAAAGATCTTCTGCAATTGATGCATTTTTCATGAGCTTGGTACATGTATTTATATAATAGATTACAAACCATTAAAATTAATCGAATTGAATTTACAATCCATTGATCTTAACACTTACTTGTTACGTGAGATTCTTCTTTTGACTTTAGCAATTATGTGATCTGATTTGATCTCGATTCCTTAATTTGTGCCATTATCCTTAACACGTCAGTTCCGCGGACCGTTGGGCTGGCAATCCAGATGGAAACGAACTGCTTCTGGACTTACTTGCTGAGGACAGCGAGCGAGGGAACGGGGCATTCATGGAAGACGAGGTGCTCCGGAAGATGGGGCAGGATTCTTGGGGAACCAACGGGGAGTCTGGCCGTCCGTACAGATACGACGTGTTCCTGAGCTTCCGTGGCGAGGACACGCGCAACGGCTTCACCGGCCACCTCCACGCGGCACTGGACCAGCGAGGGATCGGCGCGTTCATGGATGAGGAGGAGCTCCGGAAGGGCGAGGAGATCGCGCCGGCAATCCTCGGAGCCATCGGGGAGTCGAGATCGTCGTGTTCTCGGAGAACTACGCGTCCTCTAGCTGGTGCCTGGACGAGCTGGTGAGAATCGTGGAGTGCAGGGATACGATGGGGCAGATCGTGTGGCCGGTGTTCTACAAGGTGGATCCCTCGGAGGTGAGGAAGCAGAGGGGAGGTACGGACAAGCCCTTGTTGATCACGAGGAGAGGTTGAAGTCAAAGGGCGGCGATTCCGAGAAGGTGAAGAAGTGGAGAGAAGCACTGACTGCAGCAGCAAACATCTCTGGCTGGCATTTGGTTGACCAGTAAGTCTCTCATTTCACAAGAATTTGTGTTCTAACTGTTGGTTACGGAATTTCACTAATTGCAATGGCAATAGATTTACGGCAATGCTTATGCATAAAATGGGGAAACAAAATCAATTCACGCTAATTGAAGCAGGAAAGCTTGTGTATTAGTTTCCTTGACAAGCAACTAAGCAAGTCGTGAGTTGAGTACATAAACAAGCAGGTGGACCACGTCCCTCTACAAGCCCATCTTTGCATTAGATGTCAATTGCTAGAAACTGAATTTAATCTGGTCTATTGTGCTTGAGATATTGACCACGGTTTGATCTTACTGGAGATCAGCCTAGTACTTTTTTATCCAATTTGTTTGAATCTACCACCAGGCGCGAATCTAATGTCATTCAGAGCATTGTGAAGGGAGTATGCGCTCAGCTGAAGAATCGCAACCAGTTACACGTTCCTGAAAACGTGGTTGCCATGGACTCGCATGTGCACCGTATGCGTACTTTGCTTGACATGGAATCAAATGAGGTTCGCATGGTTCGGAATTTGCAGATGTGGAGGAATGGGAAGACGACTATTGCCAAAGCTACTTACAATGCTTTTGCACACAAATTTGAGTGTTGCGGTTTTCTTTCCAATGTTAGAGAAACTTGTGAGAAATTCACAGACAGTGGCCTACTTTAGCTTCAAGAGGTACTTATTTCTAAGGTAATGTGGGATGATGGTTTGAAGCTTGGCAATGTCGACACAGGTATGATAGGGGTGTCAAAAAAACCCGACCCGACCCATCCCGACCTGACCCGAACACGAAACATGTATTATATAAAACAAGCAAAAAAATGTGTTTCGGTTTGGGTCAGGATTCGAACATTGTTCGACCCGAAACAAGTTAATTCTAAATTCCAAACACGCCAAAAACACAAACACTTTAGCCCCAAGCACTGAAGCACATACCCCGTCAGCTCCGCCTTCTTCTCCGACGAGTGCACCTTCTCGTGGAGTCCGCTGCTGCCGTCCGATCAACTCGCCGTCGCCGCCGCCGTTGCCACCCCTCGCCGACGCCGGAACCCTTGCTGCCGCATGCAGCTGACCATCATCGACGGCTCGGGGACTGGGTTCGCTTAGCGATCATGGCACTCGCTTCTCGCCTTGTTTCCAAGTCCCGGTAGGTGAGGAGCCCCCCTCCAGATCCACGCACCTTCCCCCTCTCGCCACTCGTCAAATGCCGTCCCGAATTTCCACTCTATGGCGCTCAACATTGGCCGTGGAGATTGGGAATTTTGCGTTTCGCAAAGTCGCCACTTTCCGCTCGGGCGATTGTTGATGATTATTTGTTCCTCTTTGTTGCGGGGCGATTTGATTCGGCAATTGTGTTTCTGTGCGCTTGAATTTTTAGATTCTTGTATTAAGGAAATTGCTTGTCTGATGCATTTAGTTGTCTATGAAATTCTTTGGGTTCAGGTTAAAAGTTAAGTTGAAGCAGCTAGCTGAGCAGTATGTGCTTTCTGAACAACATCATGAACAGGAGGTAAAGTTCTTTAAAATTGATTGATGGGTCTTTCTTGTTCGAGCTTATCTTGTTAAAATGAATGGTTGGTTGAAGTGTGAATGGGGAATTCTGTGGATAGGCTTCGGCAAAGCAGTTCAGGGTGATAGGGAGAGGGAAGATTGTGCTTCCAGGAATACTGTAGTTTCGAGATGGTTTTAGAGTCGATCATATGACCGTTTCTGTGCTCGACTGCCTGTACTGACACTAGTAGTTTAATTAGAGGAAAAGAAATTCATGCTCATGCCATCATAATTGGTGTGGAGACTAACTTGAGTGTCAACAATGCACTTATCGGATTTTACATAAAATATGGAACCATAGACGATGTGGAGGCCTTGTTTGAGAAGATGGCCACGAGGGATGTTATCACTTGGACAGAGATGATCAGAGCATATGCAGACTTTGGGTTGATTGATCTGGCTATGGAGATTTTTCATATAATGCCAGAGAAGAATTGTGTTTCACACAATGCCCTTTTGGCAGGACTTTGTAAAAATGGCAAAGCTTTTGAAGTGCAAAAGGAACATCTGCTGCTGAACATCTGATAGCTGAAGTCCTCTTTCTCCACAATATGTGTCATACCCATCTTTCATGCCACTGCAATTCAAGAAAATACATGATTAGCAAATAGAACTACTTATTCTAAGCTTATCACACACAAGGAGGAACCTCTATCTGTTGCTATATCAGCCAAAAGGAACATCTGCTACTGTCAATGATACAAAGTCATAAAATCTTCCTAGTTGAATAATAGCTTGTTGCCTATCAGGTTTTTAATCATCCTAGCAGATTTTGAAGAAAGGAGAAGATTGCATATTTTACTCTAGAAAGTAAAACCCTTTTCAGCATATTTACCGAGCTCACCATACCTTATGAATTCGTGGGCATTGGCAAGAAGTGCAGCTTTTCTTATTTCCAATTCTCTAGCATCTTCTTTTCCAATTGCATTAATGTATTTCTTAAACATTTACTTCTCTCCGACCCCATTTTAACTTCTTTCTTTTCCCCACATGCATATGCTTGTGCTCATTTGTAGAAGATACATTCATTTGAGGCCGGCCAAAAGAAAAAAGAGACAAAAATCAATCCAATGCTAAAAATAAAGAGCCAAGCTGAGGGTTGGAATGTTTCATAATAACCTATAACAGTTGCGAGAAGTCACGAACAACAATGAAGATGAATGCCCCCATTCGACTCTCACCCAAAAAAAAAAAAAAAAACAGGAAGACCCGGAAACCCGACCGACCTGACCCAAATTCCTATGCGAGTTTAATGTGTTTCGGGTCGGAATTTGCAGATGTGGAGGAATAGGAATGACAACTATTGCCGGAGCTACTTACAATGCTTTTGCACACAAATTTGAGTGTTGTAGCTTTCTTTCCAATGTTAGAGAAACTTGCGAGAAATTCACAGACAGTGGCCTACTTCAGCTTCAAGAGGCACTTATTTCTAAGGTAATGTGGGATGATGGTCTGAAGCTTGGCAATGTCGACACAGGTATGAGCATGACAAAGAGTAGACTTTGCAAAAAAAAGGTCCTCATTGTCCTTGATGATGTGAACCAATTGATCCAATTGGAAACACTAGTTGGAGGACACGATTGGTTTGATTGTGGAAGTAGAATCATCATAACGACTAGAGATGAACATTTACTAGATGCTCATGGCATAGAAAGTATTTACAAGGTTCAACTATTAGATCGTTTAATGGCTCATACACTCTTCAGTAAAATTGTTTTCCAATATTCTTCTCCTACTCCAGATTATGAAGAGCTTTCACATAACGTAGTGGAATATACCAAAGGACTTCCATTAGCCGTTAAAATTTTGGGTTCTTCTTTTCGAGGTAGAAGCTTACTTGAATGGAAAAGCACATTAAATAAATTGACGAGAGTTTTTAGTCAAGAAATCTTCAATGTGCTGAGAATAAGCTTTGATAGTCCGGATGATTATGAGAAGGATATTTTTCTTGACATTGCATGTTTCTTCAAGGGAGAGAGTAAAAGTTATGTGAGAGATATTTTGGAGAGCTATGATCTCTACCCAAATGCTGGAATTAATGTTCTATTAGATAAGTCGCTCGTCACTATTGAGCATGGCAAGCTGGAGATGCATGATATGATTCAAGAAATGGGAAGAGAAATTGTGCGGAGGGAATCTCCCAAAGAGCCAGGGGAGCGCAGCAAATTGTGGTCCTATAAGGATGTGCTTCATGTTCTAACAGAAGGCACGGTAATAAACCGAATCATGATCTTTTGTTTTTGACAATATGTATGCATGTTTGGTAGGGTTAAAGCCTCTTAAAAAGTACTTTTGCCTTCTACTGAAAAAGCGTGTGAATATGTCTCTACTAAGTAAGATAATAGCCTGACGGTGTCATGAGAATCTTTGATTTTCACATCCCACCCTGAAATGCAAGATTTGCACTATTGACCTCTCCCCAAAAAGTAAATTATGAAAAAAAATCCCCAGGAACTTAAATGATATGTTTCTTCAATGATTTGACTTGCTTATAAAACTAGTGTGTCAAATGCGGAAGTAAAAGCAAATTCTGAAAGCTAAAAGTAAAAGGCACCTGAAGCACACCAAATCTTATTTTTTTAATACTAGTTAAGTCCTTGCATAACCTAGACACCTTTGCACTTAATTTATCTGTTCATATAATGTGCTGCCAGGGAACGAACAAAGTAGAAGCAATAATGATCAAGTTGGTTGCTCCTGAAGGAGTACGCTTTAGTGCTCAAGCTTTCACAAACATGAGAAGGCTCAGAATTTTCTTAGCTCGCAATGTGTACTATACCGGCGATCCCATATACTTTCCCACTAACTTGAGATGGCTGGAATGGCCCGATTATTATCCAACATCGGCGCCATTCAATACATACCACGGGAAACTTGTAGGTCTAGACCTAAGTAAAAGCACCATCCGCATATTGGGGAAGACATTCGAGGTACACGCTTGCAATATTCTCTTCCGTCAAATTAAAAGATGAATCTGTGAAGATTTTGAAAAGCTACTTACATATATCATATGTTTACTATGCAGCTTTGTAGAAATTTGAAGTTTGTTAATTTTAGCCACTGTGCTTTGCTGAGTGAAATTCCCGATGTATCATCACTGTTTAGTCTTGAGCATTTGGATCTACGAGAGTGCATCAATCTTGTTGAGGTTGATCAGTCTCTTGGGCATCTTGACAAGCTCGTATATGTGAACTTTTTGAACTGCTGCAATCTGAGCTGTTTCCCAAGAAATCTAAAGTTAAGATCACTTCAAAATCTAATTCTTAGAGGTTGCTCAAAGCTTTCAAGGTTTCTAGATATTCTTGTACAAATGAAACATTTGACAGAACTAGCGCTTCATGGGACTGCCATCAGAGAGCTACCCTCTTCTGTCGCAAATCTCGTTGAACTGAAAGGGTTGTATCTAGAAGATTGCATGGACCTTAAAAGCCTTCCTTGTAGCATCTATACATTGCAACATCTTGAGCGTATTTTGGTTGATGGTTGCTCACAACTTAGCAAGCTCCCAGAATGTTTGTGTGAATCAAGTGATTGCACCAATTTCTCTCTCTCGTTAGCCCTTCCGAGCGTTATTAACTTGAATGTGCAAAGATGCAGCTTATCAAAGCTTAGTTTCTTGAAAAATCTTCATCGCATGTCCTCGTTGACAATTTTAGATTTGTCGGAGAACAAATTTGTGAGCCTTCCTACCTGCATCAGTCAATTTACAAAGTTGCAGCAGCTTTTTTTTATGCATTGCAAGTAGCTGCAAGAGATTCTAGCTCTCCTGCCAAACATAACATCTTTACATGCAAAAGGTTGTGAATCGTTGGAAACATGTGCAGATTTGTCAAACGTGTTACAATATAATTCAGCCGAATCACCTTGGCTCAGAAGAATTGACTTCTCTAGCTGTCATAAGCTGATTCAGAATCAATGCTCCAACAATTGCAAAATGCTGTCAATTGAGGTCTTTCTCCCTCCCTCTCTCCCTTCCTTTGCACGTGTTTGTGTGTTTGTGTCTCAAATGTAAAATGTTCCAAATGGCAGGGATTGCTTGGAAAGACTCAGGTTGACATTTTTCATCCACAAAGCAAGATCCCAATGTGGTTTGTCCATCAAAGTGTCAAAGGGCTCATAATGTTTCCTAAATCTTCAGAATTATACTGTGACATAGCCGGCTTGGCGTTTTGCGCTATTGTTGGTTCAACCAATCGGAAGAAAGCCAGTATCTCATGTGAGATGCAATTGTTTGTCAACAAGGAAGAAACTTATGATTGTGTAGATTGTTTTTCCTCGTTGGAGTTAGACCATGTATGGGTTATATATGTTCCACGGCGAATGATGTGGGGATTGGATGCGAAATTGCTGAATCACTATAGTCAATTTACAGTATTGTTTCAAGCATCGGAGGGGACTCTAAGAAGTTGCAGGGTAGTGTACAAAAAAGGTAAGCAACCAAATGACATGAAGTTTGACGAAAGCGTCCATCCTTAGAATTCTAACATAAACCTTACAAGTTCCTGTGTTAAACCCGCAAAGGGAAGGGAAGACTTTCAAACTCCTAATCAGTAAACTATGATTCGAACTTAGCTTCTTGTAATTTAGTGTAGGGAGTTATATTAATACCCTTTCGAGCGGCTTTGATCGTGTGTTTCTTCATAGCAAAAATAAACTTGTTGCTCTGTTTTTCTTTACCCTTAGTGATCATCTTCCATCTTTCCCTCACTGACAAAGTGCAAGGATGTTCATGAGGATCAATATTCCTCAATTTTCTGTCGATCCGTATGATGGCCGAGTTCAAAAAAGAGAACCAGAAAACGAAGAAGGGCGTTAGGACTAGAATTAGCACCTAGAGGGGGTGAATAGGTGTTTAAAGCAATTTTGATAAATTAAACCGAATGAGATATAAATAACTTAAAACCAACAATTGCAGCAAATGAAAGTAAAAATTAAAGATAAAAGGATTAGGGATAGAGAATCAAGACTCAAAAGATTTATAGTGGTTCGGCTTAGACCAAGCCTACGTCCACTCTCCAAAGTTACGGACAGCCCTTAATAGGTGTTTAAAGCAATTTTGATTTCACTAAGAATCAATAAGAGTGATTACGAGTCTCACGCTCTTGAGTCCACAGTGTAGAAAACTCTACTACACTTCCTCAAGGTCTCACTACAATATGATCTCTCTTTTGATTACATATAATCCTCGAAGAATGATATCGCAAAATAGAAAAGGAGATTCAGACTTTGGAATTCTTCTATCCGCACCCTTCAACAACTAGAGCATCTCTCTTATATACTTCTTCATGCCTTCAATACCGTTGGCACCTTCCAAAGAAGTTCTTCCAATCAACCCGTTGGACAGAATCAATTAGAGAGATCTCGAGCTCTTTAAGGTAAGTGTTGATAGCCCATCAATCCTGCTCGCCCATACAATTAGGATCTCGGTTTCCATAAGTAGATCCTTCCAAATATAAGTTGCGAAATCTTTAGAGAATCTATACATATTCCATATGAAAGTAAGATCGTTTAGTGCTGAATCCAGTAGAAAGATATCCACTAGTCGTTAGAATAAAGATCATATAAGATCGGAATAAACGTCGTTCTGGAAACTGTCCATGTGAGTAGACTTTGAAATATAAGTCTTGAGTCTTGCTAGCTTTGATCTTCGAGACTTTGATCTTCGAGACTTTGTCAATAGAGTCTTGTAAGTCTTCAGACTAGACTGATAAAAATGTTTTGTCAACTTCAAAATACTTTAAGAGAATTCATCCAACAATCTCCCCCTTTTTGATGGTGACAAAACTTTCCTGCAGATTTGAATATTATCGCCCTGCAATACAACTTTTAAGCAAGCATCATAAAAGATTAGAATAAAAATAGTAGAAGTTATCATGTACACGGATATCTTGTACACAGACTTTCCCTGTACACAGATCTGCATTCACCGAAACCTCATTAGTCATAAAAGAGACGGTACTATCTTTATCTAATTTAAGAAGCTTAAAGTATTGCCATAGTGAGCACACATTCAAAAACTGCACACATTTTAAAAACTCAAGTCAAAGTCAAGATAGCAACAAAAAAAAAAATATAAAAGATAAGATTTGGTTTGAGAACAGAAAATCATTCGAAAATCTGCAAAGTCTTCTCCCCCTTTTTGTCGGCATTAAAAAAAAAAAAAAAAATCAAGGAGCTCGAGGAATGCGAACAAGTTGAAAGTCCTCCATAGACTTGACAGTGTCTTCAAGCTTCCTCAAATCTTCCTGTACTTGGGTGAGAGTAGTGCCCTTTGCGGTATCCTGAATCGGCGCTGAACATCTTTAAGGCGATCATGCGAGTGATGAACATTGCATGATTTTCATTCTGCAAGGTCTGAAATTCATATCCCATGGCATAAATTTGGCCTTTGAGTTCCAAGATGATTTCAAGCAGCCTTTGAAAATCTCGAATTGTCGGTCGAGTGCTTGTTTCAGCTCGGTCGATGGTGGAGTCAAGCCGGTATGAATATCGGCGGGAAGTTCGGTGTGTGGAGATGATGCCTCTCCTTCGGAAAGCGTGCAGCATGAACATCTTCAGCATCGGGAGGTGATCGACTAACACTGTTTGTGCATCCTCTTCTCTAAAAGTCGGTAGAAGAGGTGTGTGTTCTCTATCTGTATCTCCCCCTGTTTCCATGTCTTACGGAGGAGAAAAGAACTCTTCTTTACGAGGAGTTTCCTCGGTGACGGTGTTGTAGATCCTCCTTTTACTGGAGAATCATTCGTTCGGTTCATCTGCTTGTTCTGCTTTTCCTTCTTCCTCTTCCTCTCTTTCTTCCTCTTTCTTCTCTTCTTCTTTCTCTTCCTCTTTCTCTTCCTCTTTCTCTTTCTCTTTCTCTTTCTCTTTCTCTTTTTCTGCAAATTGATGTTCTGGAACAGTTGGAATAGATGCAGCAAATTGAGAAACAAGAGCAGAGATGGGTATAGCATCCTCATCATCTTCATCTTCCAAGATGATTGCCCTTCTCTTCTTGGTAGAACTAACCACTGGTTCTTTCCCTTTCCTTTTGGCCGCTGATGAGTCTGGTCTGAACTTGATATGAGTCTTTTCCTTGAATTGCTCCAGCTTCTTGCTAAGCTCTTTCAAACGCATTTTGGTAATCATCCTCGGCCCGATGACCATTTTATCAATAGTCTTCACGGTGAGAATATGAGGAGGTTGAATGTTCGGATGTACGAAGAGACGAGTAATGAGAGCAGCATAAGGAAGTTTTCCTTTGTCCTTTGCCATGCATCTGTACATATGAAATATGATGGTGTGCGGCAAAGAAAAAATTAGACCAGTCTTGATGGCAAACATCAACTTGGCTTCAGAGATGGATACATCTATCTTGGATGTCGATTTGGGTCTCAGACAGTTGATCACAATCTTGTGCAGCAAAGTATTTGTTGCATTCATCCTAGAGTAGGAGAGTCGACCTTCTGTTATTCTGTCTCTTGCAAGTTCAAGAGTAGCATGGCTTACGGACACACTGATTGATTGGAAAGCCCCTCTTTCCACACCAAGTACATCAGCCAGAATGTCCTTATCAACAACATACTCTTTATCCATCACGCTAAAAGAAAAGCTATTTGCATCAATGAAACTGAGATTGGAGTAAAAGTACGCCGTTAATTCAGAATGTGCCATATCACGGTCGATCTGAACTGATAAAGTTGAAGTTTTCAAACTTCTCTCGCAGATTATGCTCAATAAGTCCAGAAAATCGAAATCCACGATCCGTGGGTTCATCACCCCACGCTTCAGCAATTTTTCATACTTCTTCCTATGTCCGTCTAAGGCGGAACAGTTCATCCTTCTTCCCTCGAAGGTTTGCAGCCACACCCATCCATGGTTTAAAGTGTATGAACATCTTTTCATCATCATCCTTTCCCTCAAGGCTGATTCATACTACCAAACCTAGGGTCACTTTGGGAAGTTTGCAAACGCTTTTGCAGCCGTTCCCTTCGAACAACCCCAACCTCTCCATGACGGTGAGAAAATGAGTCTCGTTTACGTAACCCTTCTCTTTCAGAAATTCATCCACGAAGGTCATAGCGAGAACCACCTTCCTTTAATACGAGTAAAGCTTGTAAACAAAGGCGGGCTTAAGAGTTCTTCTTGGTTCAATATCTTCATAAACCGTTTCTGCATCTTGAGGGCCATGTCCTTGAGGTCTAGTTGGGGAAGACCGCTGTTGAGATCGTTGAGGAGTTTGCTCAGTAGGAAAGTCGCTTTCTTCAGTGAGATCAAAGTGCGTAGGCCCCTCACCCGGATCCCCTGTGGTCCCCTATTTGCTATTCTGGATGACTTCCTTTGATACGACATTGTGCTTTCTTTGGAGAAGCTTTCTCACTTGTGTTGCAAGAAAGTTGAGAAACTTTGAAACGAAGAAGTTTTGGAGAGAAAAATACGGAGCGTGAAAAGCTTTTGATCTAGGGTTTTTGGGTAAAGTGAAAACGAAGGAGAAGAGGTGTATAAAAGATAACAGCTACGGGGGATAATCCAAGCGTCGTATATTTTGGAAATCTTAAAATTTCCTTTTTGAAAAATAACTGCCTTAATAAATCGATAACTACTCTCTTTAAATATAACCGCCTTAAAAATAACAGATAATCTTACCTTATCGATAAGACAGTTTAAGTAAATGAACTTACAATCGTGTCGATTCGTATTCTCGAGTCTTTAACCTTTGAGTCGATGCTTTGTCGGACTTTAGTTCTTGAGTCGAGCTTCAGCATTCTTCAAGAGATAATATATTGAGTCTTGAGCAAATAGACTCAAACAAGCTTTTCTCAAGTGGCTTTGTGAAGATGTACGCCGATTGATTCTTTGAGTCTATGAATTGTATCAAGACCTCTTTGTTCTGAACATGATCTCTTATAAAGTGATGTCGAATCTCAATATGTTTTGCTCTTGAATGTAGGATAGGATTCTTTGTAAGATTGATTGCATTGGTGTTGTCACATCTTATTTACCGTGCAAGAGTCTTCAATGCCAAAGTCTTGCAGTTGTTGTTTTATCCACAATATTTGAGAACAGCAACTTCCAAGGGCTACGTATTCTGCTTCAGCCGTTGAAAGAGCCACGGTACTTTGTTTCCTTGAAAACCAAGATACTTTTGCCTGTTTCCAAGCAATTGACAAGTACACGAAGTGCTTTTTCTTTCAACTCTACAACCTGCAAGATCTGCGTCGAATAGCCAAGAAGTGTAAAGTCTCCTTCTTTGGGATACCAAAGACCGATCTTAACATAGTAGCAACATATTTAATAATACGTTTAACAGCACTTAAGTGAGATTCTCTAGGATCAGATTGAAACCTAGCACATATGCAAACACTAAATAATATGTCGGTCTGGATGCGATAAGATAAAGAAGTGAACCAATGATACTCTGTATAACTTTTGGTCGATTTTCTTCCATGCTTCATCTTTGTCTATCTTCAAGGAACTTGACATTGGTATGTCGATCTTTTTGCAATTTTCCAGACCGAACTTTTTAACAAGTTCTTTTGCATATTTCTCTTGATGAATGAATATTCCCTCCTTTAGTTGTTTGACTTGTAGACCAAGGAAAAAGGATAGTTCACCCATCATGCTCATCTCGAATTCATCCTACATAGACTTAGAAAATTTCTTGCACAAAGTCTCATTAGATGATCCGAATATGATGTCATCAACATAAATCTGAACAAGTAAAAAGCTTTTACCTTCCTTTTTAATGAACAAAGTAGTGTCTACATTTTCTTTAGAAAAGCCACTATGAATTAAGAAATTACTTAGCCTTTCATACCAAGCTCGAGGAGCTTGTTTCAATCCATATAAAGCTTTCTTCGATCGAACACGAGTCTGGTTTCTTTGAATCTTCAAATCCAGGAGGTTGTTCCACGTAGACTTCTTCTTGAATAAATCCATTCGGGAATGCGCTTTTGACATCCATTTGAAACAACCTGAAATTCTTATAGCAAGCAAAAGCAAGTAGTAATCGATTGCTTCTAACCTTGCTCTTTGGAGCGTAAGTCTCATCATAGTCTATCCCTTCTTCTTGCGTGTATCCTTTAGCCACGAGTCTTGCTTTGTTTCTCGTTACTTTGCCTTTTTATCAACTTTGTTCTGAAAACCCATTTAGCTCCAATAAGCGATTTACCTTTTGGTTTGGGGAGTCAATTCCCATACGTCGTTAATACTTGAATTGTCTAGAGCTCTTCTTGCATTGCTTCAATCCAGCTTTCATCATCTAAAGCTTCTTCAATATTTTTGGGTTCTATTTCAGAAATAAGAGCAACAACACTAGACTCTTCTCGCCTTTTGGATCTTGTTCGAATTCCCTCATTAATGTTCCCAATAATGAGTTCTTCGGGATGACTAGACTTGTGCTTCCGATTCTTGGTCGATCGATAGATTGTTGATCTTCTTCTTGAGTAGATTCTTCATCGGTAGCTTGTTGTGCGATTTCGAATTTAGTAACTTCTTCATGGAGTTAGATCTAGCGATGTGCAGGAGCGGTTCTGAATCTTCGATCCCAGTATCTGCTGAACTTGTGGAGAGTCTTGAAATTTGACATTCATTGATTCTTCCACGGTCCCCGAGTCTTTTTGTTGAACACTCTAAAAGCTTTGCTTGTAGTTGAGTATCAAGAAAGAATCCTTCATCTGATTTTCTTCAAACTTACCAACACGATCATTTGCATTCTTTAGAATAAAACATTTGCAACCAAATATTTGAAAATAAGAAACTATTGGTTTCTTCCCTTTAAAAATTTCATAAGGAGTTTTCTCAAGAATTGGCCTTAAAAACACTCGGTTTATAATATAGCAAGCAGTTGAAACAACTTCTGCCCAAAACCTTGAAGAAATTTGATTTCCAATTAAAAGTGTTCTTGCCATTTCTTGCAAAGACCTATTCTTCCTTTCCACAACCCCATTACTGTTACGGTGTATATGGAGAGGAGAATTTGTGTTGAAAACCAAATTCATCACAAAATTTAGCAAAGTCTTGATTTTCAAACTCACCTCCATGGTCCGTACGAATGCTTGAGATAGTGTGACCTTTCTCATTACTGCACCTTTTTAGCAAACTTTGAAAAGAGAGAGAAAGTCTCGACTTACTTGAAAGAAAGTAGACCCAAGTTAATCGTGAATAATCATCCACTATTACCGAGACAGAACCTTTTACCACCAATGCTTTTCGTTACGGTAGGTCCAAACAAATCCATATGCGAAGGCTGCAATACATGATTAGTGGAAACTTTATTTATTGATTTGTAAGAGTTTCTAACCTGTTTACCCGTACGCATGGTGTACATAGATCGGACTTTGAATAATTGAGAATAGGCAACCCTCGAACAAGTTTCTTGGTAGAGATTTTGTTGATTTGCTTCATATTGATATGGCCTAGCTTTTTGTGCCATAGATTTGCTTCATCTTGTACGATATTAAGCATTATGATCTTTCTTGATTCACATCCGGAAGATAGATATTTCCATGTCTTCGACCGGTAAAAGATTGAGTAAAGTCTTTGCGATTCCAAAGCACGTTTCTTCCCGAAAGTTGATCTTGAAACCAAAATCACACAAGCCGACTTATGCTAAGCGGGTTGTAATTTAATCCTTCAACTAAGGAAACATTATTGATAGACAAACTTCCAATCTTCACTGTTCCTCGACCGTAATCCTTCCTTTGTTGTTACCACCAAAGGAAACTTTTCCTCCGTCTATCTGGATAAGTTTTATGAAGCGGCTTGAGTCTCTGTCATATGTCTTGAGCAGCCACTATCAAGATACCATTTAATCTTCTTTTTGATAGTAACCTGCAATTAACAGAAATCAAGCTCTTTTTGGTACCCATACCATCTTGGGTCCGAAGTGTTAGAACAATAGACAATCTTAGCCCAACTCTTTTTAACGAGTCTCCAAACCAAAGGACATTCTTTCTCAAAGTGTTCTAAGCTTTTACACTTGGAACATCTCGAGCATTTCTACCAACGGGTTTTACAAAAACTTTAAAATGATTCTTGTAAACAATTCTAGCTGGTCTTTGTTTAATTCTTTCTTTTACCTTCGGAAAATCAATCGGTGGAATAGTTTCGAAGTCATACCAAGACCTAACTTATCAAAATATGGTCTTTGTATCGAAAGAATCTTATCCGGCTTTTCAGAACCATTTGAAAATCTTTTTGATATGTTAGTGATATCATTTTTCAAAAGATTATTTTCATTTGAAATCTTTTGTCTAAGTTTTCTTTCACAACAGCAAAATCTTTTTCCAGCTTTTCAAACTTTTCTTTCATAAGTTTATCCTGTTGCTTCAATGTAGAATTTTCCCTTTTCAATTCGGAGATCCTCTTAAGAGGTTTTCGAGACTAAGACAAAGTTCATCAATATATTTAGAAACTTTAACGGGAATTTTCAAGTTACTAACCTCGAGTTCGCTGTCTGAGTGCAGTACGTATGCAGAATCAAGGTCTAGTTTGAGTCGATTTTGCCATTAAACGGATATTGGCATAATCATCGTCACTTTCTTCACATTCGGTATCACTCAAGTCTATGCTTTGAGTGCCTTCTGTTTTTCTCGGTCTTCCATTTTCTCTTCTTTAACGAGAGGACGGTTAGATTCGATGTGTCCCTTTTCTTGCATTCAAAGCAAGTCACTTCTTTATTAGTATCATCTTCCTCTATTGACCTGTTTTGAAACCTTTGAGAATTTTGTTTCTTCCAATTGAATTTCCTTCCTTTTCTGTTCAACTTTCTGAATCTCTTTATCATAAGTGCCGGTTCTTCATCATCTAGATCTTCTTGAGTCGTAACATCGGAATAGTCATTAGACTTTAAGGCAATAGATTTCTTACCTTTTGAGTCTTCCTCTTCGTTGGTCTGTTCTACTTCATAGGATTGAAGAGTCCCAACCAATTCGTCTACGAGAGTGGAGCAATCCTCTGTGTCTCTCTTATTGAGGTTTTTATGTAATTCCGGTCTTTTGAGAGTCCTCGAAGGAGTTTGTTGACCTTCATATGTCCTGAGATTGGATGTCCCTGATATTCAAGGCCATTTACAATTTCAATAAAGCGACTAAACATGTCAGTTATTGATTCTCCTGATCTCATCTTAAAGACTTCATATTGTCCCAAGAGAATGTTGATCCTCGTTTCTTTCACACGATCAGTTCCTTCATAGGTAATGTGAAGCCTATCCCATACTTCTTTTGCTGTATCACAAGAAGATATTATGTTATATTCAGTAGGGGATAAAGCACAATATAAAGAGTAAATAGCTTTGGCGTCGAGAGTCTATCTCTTGGTGATTTCTTCTTGAGTCGAAGAGTAGGAACAACGGTTTCTTTTCCTCTCTACGATTCCGATGCGGCAACGGGAATGATTCCTTTATCAACCACTTCCCATTCCAAAGGATCTTTCGATCTTAGGAATGCCTTCATCTTATTTTTCCATATCTTTGTAATCTTTTCCATCAAAGTATGGAGTGTCAGTATTGCTTTGACCTTCAACCAACCACTGTAGGCAACATACTAGCCATAGATCTTTTACTTAGAAGTAAAGACACTTCTTATAAACAAGTACACAAGCTCGATACCAATTGTTAGGACTAGAATTAGCACCTAGAGGGGGTGAATAGGTGTTTAAAGCAATTTTGATAAATTAATCCGAATAACTATAAAACCAACAATTGCAGCAAATGAAAGTAATTAAAGATAAAAGGATTAGGGATAGAGAATCAAGACTCCAGTTTATAGTGGTTCGGCTTAGACCAAGCCTATGTCCACTCTCCCGCACGGACAGCCCTTACGGCTTTGGATTTCACTAAGAATCAATAAGAGTGATTACAGTCTCACGCTCTTGAGTCCACAGTGTAGAAAACTCTACTACACTTCCTCAAGGTCTCACTACAATATGATCTCTCTTTTGATTACATATAATGCTCGAAGAATGATATCGCAAAATAGAAAAGGAGATTCGGACTTTGGAATTCTTCTATCCGCACCCTTCAACAACTAGAGCATCTCTCTTATATACTTCTTCATGCCTTCAATACCGTTGGCACCTTCCAAAGAAGTTCTTCCAATCAACCCGTTGGACAGAATCAATTAGAGAGATCTCGAGCTCTTTAAGGTAAGTGTTGATAGCCCATCAATCCTGCTCGCCCATACAATCAGGATCTCGGTTTCCATAAGTAGATCCTTCCAAATATAAGTTGCGAAATCTTTAGAGAATCTATACATATTCCATATGAAAGTAAGATCGTTTAGTGCTGAATCCGGTAGAAAGATATCCACTAGTCGTTAGAATAAAGATCATATAAGATCGGAATAAACGTCGTTAAGGAAACTGTCCATGTGAGTAGACTTTGAAATATAAGTCTTGAGTCTTGCTAGCTTCAGGACTTTGATCTTCGGACTTTGTCAATAGAGTCTAAGTCTTGAGACTAGACTGATAAAAATGTTTTGTCAACTTCAAAATACTTTAAGAGAATTCATCCAACCATTAATGAATTTCTTGGTCGGTGTGTAGAAATCGTTTTATTGACGGATAAGTATAGTTTAATTGTATTATTCATTAGAGTAACGTGTGTTTTTTTGAATAATTGATGGGAATACGAGTGCGTTGACTTGAGTAATCTCCATAAGTCATTTTTAAACTTTCCTAGGTGAGTGATACTATCTCTTTTTAAAGTTTGTAAACTCATATTTTGAAAACAATGTGAATTAGATATACTATGAGTTATACGAAATGGTATGTTTATTGCATAAAAACTAGATCGAGCATTTTCTTTCATTTTGTTTATTTGAAATGGAAAAGCATTGCTGATTACCATTTGAGCTTATTACTTGTGAATAATTTGCGAAGTCTATAACAAAAGAATCACAAAAATTTCATGATTTATAACTTTGTTTTATAAAAGGTGTTTTGATATATATCAAATCGTAAAATTATATGATTTACTTTGTGAATCAAAGTTAATATGGTTTCTAATTTTGGTTGTAAATTATTGAAGATTGAGGTTGATGGATTTGGATTATGCTCAATGTTTTTGTGTACCCATTGAGAAGTTTGTGGATATACATACTAGTTTTAAGATACTTTAAGAGCTAGCCATCAACAATATAGGTGGAGATCTAAACAAGAGATGAATCTTGACCATCTTTTCATGAGATCTTATGCGTGATCTTGTTGAATTTTTAAGCGCGGAATTAGTCAATGGAATGGATTATATTACTTGGCTTATTTCGCACATGCAATGTCTGACGGTAATAATACCTTCGACATGCGAAACACCATTATCATCGTTGAAGTGAATTTTTGCAATGGAAAATGAATTATATCCAAAAGGAATTTGTCATTCTTCTAGAAATTTAACATAGAATTGTAAATATTGCAAATGATGTGGGAATGATCCTTGAATCCCGAGGATAGCAAATTCCGCATTGTTTGCACTTCTAATGAACTCTCTTTTACCCTTTTTCGATACAAAAGGAAAAGGACAAACACCCAGCACGGAATCCTTGTAATCCTTTTTTTTTTAATCCTTGTAATCGACCCAACTTAGTTACATGGGGCTCCCAACATGTTTTTCCTTGCGGTAGTCCCTGTAAAATGATAATAAATGTATCGAAAACTCTAATGATGATGATAAAAGAATATTACTCACGAGTGCTCCAAATGTACTTTTTTTTTTCTTCAAAATATAATCTAAGGCGTTGATCACTACGAGCGGTTTTCAACTTCATTTGATCGTGATGCCATGATGTAACGTGCAGTCATCCCAAGATAGTAGGATGTATGGTATAGGGCCCCTTTTTTCTCTCCCTTAAATTCATTTATGGGTTTTGAGTCTAAAATAGAATAGTGTCTTATTCGGTACCATATCACAATATATTCATTCACGAGCGTGGTTATTCACGAAACATGGCATAGGTCATCTGTTGGCAGTAGGAGTCAACCATCCAAGTAACAAGTCAGACCGATCCCATTCATTCTAATCCTATCAAAACGGATCTTTTTAAATGAATTGATCCATCATGCCCTACTTCTTATTCTTAGTGCATTTTAGGAAAAGTTTGAAAATTGCTTTTTTACGATGTATATGATAACTATTTTGTGATTAAATATATTTGAAAACGTGTTAACATGAACTTGAATGATATATTTTTACCAATTATTAAATATTACACATCGAGCTCAATATAAGGGCCAAGAAAAGTGATGAAAGTATACGCTATGCCCACGGTTTCAACACGCCGGCGATTGCATAAATTGCATGATTGTACGAAGAAAAACGGCCGCCCGCACGAGCCAACCGGAATGCCTAGTTGGAAAAGCGCATCGACACGCGGCGCTCATGCATGGGATTCGCTGACCAGGCGAAAGAGCCCCCACCGCAGCGGGCTTATCCCGAACCAGATCCGGCGGCCCACAATCGCCGCCGCCCTCTCGCGCCCCCACGGCGGTGAGGAACCCGACAAACACCTCCTCTTCCTGAGGAAGCCCCCAAAAGGGAGAGGAACGAGGCGACTCTTTGGACACTTTCCCGCGTGTATAAAGCCAACCATTCCTCCTTTGTCGCTCTTACAAGTCCACTTTTCAGCTCGAGCTCTCGGTCTGACAGTCTCGCCCTCCACTGTGTCGAGGCCTTTGACCTCGAACTCCAGCTCAAGATGACGACGGCGTGTCACAGCGGCGCCGGCCGAACGCATCGCTCGTCGTTTTCCGACACCTCTTTCCTGAACTGGGCCTCGAGCTAGGAAAGGCGAGAACTTCGGCAAGTTCACTAGAAGAGATCGCGTCCTGCTGTTCTTGACGGCGGTGATGCCGGAGAGATGGGGTCGCCTGCCCATTCGGTCGCCTCGCCAAGAGTAGCCGTTGGCGACATCGGGATCAAAGTGGGGTCGCCTTCACGTCCATGCACTTTTTTAGGGTTGATGAGAGGGTCGAGAGGAAGTGGCCATTGAACGGCTTGTAATTATTAGACTTCCTAGTGTCACGGGCCGAGAGTTTCCTTGGCCTCGGAACGACCCGCGGGCGCCTGGCGAGCGGAATTCGCCAGGCCAGCCTTTCTTCTCTAGCCGTTCCACGATCGATACGGTGAATGCTCCTTCATGTGAGATCCTACCACGTCCGGCTTCGCTCGGGCGTCGATCCATCGAGTAAGACAGCGGTACTCTTCGGTACGACAACCGGTTTCGGCACCGCCATGGCCTCGTCGGGAGAGCGGCATCGCTCCCGACCGGTTTGTGCACGGGAGGCCTACCCCGTCTTGAGCTCCTAAGTGATATAATCCTTCTATCCTAGAACTCCTAGCACCAACCGTCCTGACGCCACTCCCACGGACCAGTTGTGTTCTACCCTTCTGCCTCACACTCTTCACCAGATAACCCCAAGCGCCACTCACAAGTGTCACGAGTACGGGAGGATTCACGGACCGTGACACTAGGGTCAACGGTTGGTAAGGAAATTGTTGTGTTTGGGAAATTTGTTCCTTGTGTTTACTATCCCTATGTTTGTTGAATGGCTAGGTGTTGTAGTTAATTCGCTTCTGCATGCGTTTAATCGAAAAAAAAAAAGGGTCGGCAATGCATCCTGAGACATCGCAAATTTTTAGTCGACCACCGAGAGATGTGTGTGTGCCCAGGATTTGGGGCATGACATCCTCGCCCGGAGTGGTATCAAAGCTGGTCAGTGTCTAGAGTGATAAGGTGTGATGGGTATTGGGATAGTTAGCTAGGAAAGACATTTTCCTTACGCTGATGCTTGTGATTGATTAATTATTTTGTGCAGGTTGTTCAAATTTATGATTCCTTGTTGGAATTGGAAGGCATGTTTCTATAAAGATCATGCAAAATGAGCAATCTTGAGCAGAGAGCCCCTCGGAGATGAGCTGTAATAGTTTTGACAGGTGCTAGAGGGAGGGCACTGAGGCGAGCAAGTACTAGAGGTAGAGCGTCAACTCAAGCTAGTACCGAGAAAAGAGTACCGCCTCTGGCTAGTACTAGGAGAGGAGCACCTAGCGATCCTAGGTTGAATGGGATCGTTCAGGTGCTTGAGACTCTAGGGAACAGAAAATAGCCAAAATCTAGCATCTTCGTCAAAGTCAGATGTTAGTGGACCAGTACGAGGCAAAGTTTGCAGAGTTGTCTAAGTATGCACCGAGACTAATTGAGAACCTAGTGGATGGGACAAAGAGGTTTTGGGATGATTTAAAACTTAACATTGGAAGTCAGTTGGTGCCTCTAAACCTGAAGGATAAGCAAGCTTAGAGTAGTGCACTACTAGGATGGGTGACCTCCTGGGATAGTGCCTACCCATGCGCCAAAGGGTAAAACCGTGAGGCTCGACATGGGATGGGCCAAAGTAGACAATATCTCTGTGAGTTAGTCTATATAGAAACGGGACCCCTTCAATAGATGTTAGCTCGGGGACGAACCAAGCGAAGGCTGGTGGGCTTGTAACAACCCGATTCGACGAGGGCAAGGAGTGGTCGCTGAGGCTAGAGGGCCTGAGCAAGGAGCGGCTCCTAACAGGCTTCTAGGATGGCGAAGGAGGCAGGAATGAACCGGACTATGCACCAAACAAGAGGGGCGGTGTTTCTGGGATAATTTATCAAAGTGGCGTAGCGAAAATATCGTCAAGCTTGTAGGACTTCGGTTTATTGAAATGAGGTCGGAGAAAGGATGAGCATCTTGCTGTAATGGATTGTTGTTATACAATAATACAGTTTAACCCATTATCGAGTGGAAGTTTTGAGTTTGTTGGAAGTCGAGGACGACCCTCAATTACCTTAATCTCGTCACTTGAGGCAACTCGTTTGTTGGATGTGGGTTGCCAAGGTTATTTAGCAACCTTAGTTGGTATGTTAGTTGAGGAGCCAGGAATGGAGGACATCGCTGTACAAAAGGACTTTGTGTTGGACGGATATACTAAATTGTACGTGCGATAAATAGTTCGTCTTTATAGAGTGCCAGTGACAATCACATTAAATTGAGACCTGAACTTCACGACAACTTTTAGGAAAAATTTACAAAGCGCCTTGGGAATGAAGGCTGCGATGCAGCCACGGCTTATCATCCACGGACGGATGGCAGTCTAAGAGGACGATTCAAACCCTTGAGGACATGCTGCGAGCTTACGTATTGGACTTTAAAGGAAGCTGGGAGGAACAGCTTCATCTAGTTGAGTTCGCCTACAACAACAGCTATTAGCAAAGTATCCAAATGGCGCCATTTGAAGCGTTATACGGCAGAGCCTGCAAAACTCCAGTTTATTGGGACGATGTTGGAGAGACTAGTTCGAATTGTGGATCAAAAGGAGCAGGTATTGCACAGCAAGACGATCCCCTTGGTTAAAGTGGTCTGGCAACACCACGGAACAGAAGGAGCAACGTGAGAAAGCAAGGAATCAATGAGACGTCAATACCCCCACCTTTTTATGAAAGGAGTGTAATGATTTAAATTTCGAGGACGAAATTTTTATAAAAGGGGAAGAGTTGTGACATTCTGAAATTCGACCCCGTCTCGATAATATGAAATGGGCATTTCATCGACGCACCTATGGTCATTATACTCAGAACTAATCACTCACGAGTTAACTAATCTATTAGGTGAGGCCGTTAAAGGATATAAACGCGGCAGACTAGAGAATTCGATCGGAAATCGACTACTCAACCATAAAAATCAACAATGGTCAATACGACACCATTATAATCAATTAATGATCGGATATAGGTCAATTCAGCGGAAATTCGTAATTGAATTGTGGGTGATTCCGCATGATTGTGAAATTCGCGTCAAACGGCACTAACCCAATTTTCTATCGATTTTATACTCGGGACACGTAATTGAAACATTGCGATTTTTACAACAATCGAGAGTTGCCTACGAGTCGGAGATGCACAAACGTGGATTGAAAATTATCGACCACGAGTCAAACGTGCTAAAATCCCTAAAAGTTACACGGTAGGTTAGATTGCGCTAAAATCACGTTCGGTCGATTTTAACCACGAAATTGAATTATGTTTTAGGAATTGAACGTTCGAGTATGTCATGATTCATTTTTAGGATGTCGTCTCATCTTCTAGAGAAATTCCGTCAAGTCCGAATTTTGCGGAAAAATTGATTTCAGACAAATCGGAAAAAAAAAAATTAGAAATTCGTATAGGCTATTGGGAAGGCTTATTTGGCTGCCAAGAGGGTTTATTTTGGGAAATTATAGCTTAAATTTGGAATTGGTTGGCAAGAAGACTTTGGTGGCCAAAGACTTTGGGGCATTTTCATCATTGTTTATATATTTGCAAGGCTTTCTAATTGGCCACTCCTTGGACTTTCATCCCCCCCCCTCTCTCTCTCTCCCCCTCTCTCCTCCCTCTCCCCCGCACATGACCCCCGCTACAGCCCTCCTTCTCTTTTCTTTCCTCTCACGTATCTCTCTCCCACTCCCTTTCTTCCTCACACCAGCAAATCAGCCACATTCCTTCCCCTTCTCCTTGCTACCATGTCCCTCACCATTGTACGCCCGTCTTCATCATTCCAACTCTGTCACTCCACTTGCCACTCCCCTCAACCCACCAACGTTCCACCACATCACCAGCCCACCACCCATTATTAGCCTCCATCCATCTCACGTCCCACAAACTTCCAACTCCATAGAAACCATCTCAGCACCATTAGCTCACCTCACGCCAGCCTTCCACCGCCCAACGCACGCTCCACCTTCAACAACCGCAACTACCAGCTAGCACCACCAACTTCGCAAAGATCTGGGTCAAGGTGTCTTCATAAAAAATGTTCGTTTAAGTGTCCTTTAGAACATATTCAAATTTGAGAATTTTCTAAGTTCGTTTGATTATGTTTCTGGAATTAAACTTGGAGGCGCGCGAGTGGCCCGATTTCTGCCAGTTAGGACCGGTAGTGGTTTTGTGGTCGTTCTTGGTGTAGTGCTTGCTGAATAGTGTATATTTGGTGATGTGGTTGACTTGTGGCATGCTTAGAACTTATGTGTGATGATATGTGAATGGTTGTGCTATAGTGAGTGTTTATTGGTGATGCAAAAGATGGCCTTATGGGCTTTTAATTAGAAAAACACTGAAGTATCGGGTCCGAGATACCAAAACTTATTTGCCCAATAAGACAATAAGGTTTTAAACTAGGTGCGTGCAAAGTTTGACGGATTAATTTTGAATACGTGAGCACCTATGAATCTATTTCTAAATGTTTTGAACAAAAAAAAAAAAAGATTACTAAGGTTTGTTTTCAAAAGAGGGTGGTTGGAGAAGAAATTAGAAAAGAAATACGGTGTCGGGTTTGGACGCCAAGTTTTATGTGCTCAATAAAACAATGAGTTTTTATACGAAATGCGTGCAAATTTTAGCGAGTTAATTTCAAATATGGGACCCTGTACAAATTTATTTCAGAAAGTTAGAACAAAAAAAAAAAAGGGTTGCCAAGTGAATTTTGAAAAAGGATTTTTGGTGTTCTTGACTATATGAGGGAGGATAAGGTTGACGTGATTGATGAGGTGCCTGCATTGTTAGGTTAATTAAATGGTTCGGTTTAATTAATCGTAATTTATTTATTTAATCGAGATTTATTTAGTTCAATTTAATTAGCTTAAATTGTGACGGAATAGCCGTTTTGCAGAACTTTACGCTGATTCTCATGGTTGACTTTATACATGAAATTGATTGCTTATTTGTGCAATTGAGTGCTTAATTGCCGTTATGGATTATTATTGCAAAAATTGAATTTTATGGTATATAAATAGAAAAATACCAGATGTCGGTTTTTGACGCCAAAATTTTATATAGTAAATGAAATCGTGGAATTTTGAAATGAGAGTGTACCACACTTACTGGTTCGATTTAAATGCGTGACCGCGCACGATTATTTTACTAGGATGATTTATAATACGAAGAAAATTGGCCAAGTCCATTATTTGAAATTGAGGTATTTGAGTGCAAAGCACGGTGTTCTTGGCCAAGTATGGATGTGCGTGTGGTCATTGTCGGAACCCATCCTGATGTGTTCATACGGGACGATGCCTGATTAAGTTCGGATGCCCTTGTCAACGGATGTCGGTCACAGTAGAGGCTGGGCCGATGCACCTTTATGGAATGCCGTCTAGATGTAGACATTGACGTGCCCAACAAAGCGGGACGACACCCAGTTATGCCGGATGACCGCCGACTGTTGAGTTAGTCGTGGCCAATAGGTCGTAAATAACTGGGACACACCTGAGTGATTGAGATAATTGCGCCTTATTATGGGGAGAAATTGTGTGGCATGGAATAGAACGTGTCATAACGATTTCACCTTATAATCAGGACCCATGTGATTGATTGATATATAAAAATGATGTGTTCCAGTTATTGATTACGCTTGTTGCGTTTATAAGTGCATATGTGATGAGCTAATGTGCAGGGACGCACCGAGGTGAGGTAAGTTTTATATGGTGCGTGTTTTGGACCGCTTTCGAGGTGAATTTGTGTCCTAATCGAGGTTTAGGCGATTGACTCACTGAGATTTTATCTCACCCCGTCGTGGGCTAACCTTTTTTAGGGCCGTAGCATGGAGATTTGCTGAGTGTGGATGTGGTGGGCGCGGGATGCGACACCTTTTGGACTGGCCCTGCCGTTAGCGAAGTTTAGGGTGACCCTGATCCCTAAAGGTTGATGAGAGGGTTGAGAGGAAATGGCCGCTGAAGGGCTTGTAATTATTAGACTTTCTAGGGTCAACAATTGGTAAGGAAATTGTTGTGTTTGGGAAATCGTTCCTTGTGTTTTACTATCCCTATGCTTGTTGATTGGTTGGGTGTTGTAGTTAATTTGCTTCCGCATGCGTTTAATCGAAAAATAAAAAGAATGGGTCAGCAACGCGTCTGGGACGTCGCAAATTGTTAGTCAACCGGCGAGGGATGTGCGCGTGCCCGGGATTCGGGCGTGACAACAGCGATTGGTTTATATAATATAGACCGGTGGACTTTCTATTTGCTGGGTTTAGACTCACCGGTTGTTGATTTTACTTTTTCATATCAATAGTAATTATGTCAATCCACCCTGCTTGAACTTCCATTAGTTATGGGGGTACCCATGGACCTCACCTGGCGTTTTCCGACTTCATGGATCCGAATCTTACTGGACATTACCTTCATCCGATGCATCACCATTTTGACCATAGACAAAGGGGTCCCAGCAAGTCCCGTACTCATGGGTTTCCGCGTGGTCTACACGCGAGGAGTAGGACAGCTCGTGGGGCCAATCCCACACCCGAGGGATGATAGAGATGACAATGGTAAAAGTACAATCGACAGGGGCAAGAGTAGGAAGGTGAAGCCACATTTTGGATCCAAGCGACGACTTTTGGACGTGCTAGCATCGGAAGATAGGTGGTGAGACATGTACAGGCAGTTCCAAGGTCGAGATAGTACCGTCGGTGTATGATGTATTTTGGGATAACCCTTTATTTTTTTAAATTCCCAATACACCAATCATGTCACCTAAAGAAAATATATAAGGAATGAAATGTGTTAGCCTGGTTTATATTACCCATGCGTTCTTTAAGTTTCCCATGTTTTCGATTATTATTGGTATAAAGACACTTTTGCGTGCTTAAAAAATGGAAAGAATTAGATAACAAAGTTAGCCATGACGTGCGGGGCGTCACAAAAATGTCCTTATCACTAATTTGAAAGTCAAAAAACTTAATAGTCACGCTTCTAATGAGCTCTCTGTTACATTGTTTTATACAAAAGGAAAAGGACAAATACCTTATTTTTTACCAAATTCGGGGCTTTAAGAATTTCATAAAATATTCAAGCCACTTGAGAAGATCCCATACCTAGAGCTAACATCACGTAACCCAATTAAAATATTGTAAAATAAGCTAAACCTCTTTTAAAATATAATTTTTTTTTATAAAGAAAGAAAAGAAAAAAGAGAAGACATAAAATTATAAAAATAATTAACAATGCAATTTTTAAAAATTAAATAAATTTAAAATATTAAATTTCTCTCCTAAAATAAAGTCATGAGATTCAAAATATTTTCTAATGAGATCCAAACTTCTGAAAGCGTTTTCGATTATATATCACCAAATAAAACAAAGAAAAACTAGTCATATTTTTGAATAAAAATTTCTATTATTAAGTTTTCGTGGGACAAACACACGCTATATCTTTGCTCGGCTCTCGGATCATTCAAGCATTACCCAAATAGATATCATATTTCCGTATGGTTCCGTGCACTAAGACGTTCCATGTTACGCCTTCTTTATGACGTGGCATTTATAAAAAGAAAATGTCTATTTAACTATCAATTTCCTGCTGGGCACATGTATAAATCCCTAACGAGTTTTACTTTGCTTCCAGTTCCACGGTTCCCCACACTGATACGTTCCATTGAGAGATGGCCGGCCGTGAATCAACCAGTTTCAGTCCAACAGGCGAGGCCATTCCCGGTCAAGTCGCTGGTCCGATGGAAGGAGATGGCCTCTCTGATCCCGAACCGCTTGCCCAAACTCTCCACGGGGGGGCCTCCCTTCATCGGGTACCCGGGGACTCCGGCTATCCCGAGGAAGAAGTGTCACTGACCTCCTTGGACGAGGACGAATCAGAGATGTCAGGGGAGATGTCCGATCTTGCGAAGACTTGGGTCCACGATCCAGATGGAAACGAACTGCGTCTGGACTTCCCTGCTGAGGACAGCGAGCGAGGGAACGGGGCATTCATGGAAGACGAGGCGCTCAGGAAGGGCGAGGAGATGAGGCAGGATTCTTGGGAAGCCAACGGGGAGTCCGGCCGTCCATACAGATATGACGTGTTCCTGAGCTTCCGTGGCGAGGACACGCGCAATGGCTTCACCGGCCACCTCCACACGGCACTCGACCAGCGAGGAATCGACACGTTCATGGATGAGGAGGAGCTCCAGAAGGGCGAGGAGATCGCGCCGGCAATCCTCGGAGCCATCGGAGAGTCGAGGATCTCAATTGTTGTGTTCTCGGAGAACTACGCGTCCTCTAACTGGTGCTTGGACGAGCTGGTGAGAATCGTCGAGTGCAGGGATATGATGGGGCAGATGGTGTGGCCGGTGTTCTACAAGGTGGATCCCTCGGATGTGAGGAAGCACAGGGGGAGGTACGGGCAAGCCCTAATCGATCACGAGGAGAGATTGAAGTCGAACAGCAGCGATCCGGAGAAGGTGAAGAGGTGGAGAGAAGCACTGACTGCAGCAGCTAACATCTCCGGCTGGCATTTGGTTGACGAGTAAGGCTCTCTCATTTACTCCTTTCTCAGTTTGCTTACCATTTGTTCTGTGGCAAAACAAAATGAAAAAACTGTTGATTACGGAATTTCTCTAATTTCCATGGCAATAGATTCATCGGTATGCTTATGCATAAAATGGTAAAAAAAAAAAAAAAAAAAAAAAACAATTCACGCTAATCAAAGCAAGAAAGCTTATGTATTAGTTTTCTTGACAAGCAACTAAGGCCTGTTTGGTAAATTTTGTTTATATTTCCCAGAACAACTATTTCTATTATTTTGTTCCAGGAACGAAAAAGAATAGAAACATGTTTGGTAAAATTTTTGTTTTCGGGAACAAAAAATCTATTTTTGTTTCAGAGAATAGATTTGGAATAAAAACAAGAAATAAAAAAAAAAAAGTAGCTTCTTGTACCCGGGAACAATTTCTAGAATCTTAAGTGAGGGCCATGATGGTGGGGTCTTGTGCTAGCCTCCCTCCGGGTATAATCGATGGTCTCCGTTGGGCTGTCATGCTGCGGCGGCCGTGAGCACTCGTAAAGTGTGCTAGGCCGGATCCTGATATCGGAAAAAAAAAAAACAAAAAAAACAATTTCTAGAATCTATTTTTTTTTTTTTCTCTCTTCTCTCTTCTTCTCTTTTCTTCTTCTCTTTCTTTTCTTCTTCTTCTTCTTCCTTTTGGCCGGTTGCCGATGTTGGCCATGGCTGGCGCCGGCGATCGGCCAGACGAGGGCCATAAACCTCGCCGGAGCATCGCCAGCCCCCGAGACACCGAGCCACGGCGGGCTCGGCCTCCTAGTCAACGCAAAGTTGGGCCTCTCTAGGCTAGGACGAGGCCAACCTCGTGCCGCCTAGGCAAGGCCGAGGCTCGCCGTGGCTAGGCTGGCCTCCGGTAAGCTCGCTAGACCGGCCAAAGAGAAAAGAAAAAGGAAAAATAATAAAATATAATAAAAGAATTAAAAAATTAAAAGAAATAAAAAAATCTAAGAATCCTACCAAATTTTGGGAAGTTATCAAACGCGTTCTTTTGCTCAGAAATTGTTCCGAGAACATAATTAGAAAAATCATTTCTGATCAAAAATTATTCATCATAACAGAAGTATTACCAAACCCGCCGTAAGTAATTTGTGAGTTGAGTATATAAACAAGCAGGTGGATGGCATACCTCTACAAGCCCACTTTTGCATTAGATGTCAATTTGCTAGAAACTGAATTTAATCTGGCCTGTTGTGCTTGAGATATTGACCGCGGTTTATTGAAGATCAGCTTAGTATTTTTTTTATCCATTGTGTTTGAATCTACCAGGCGTGAGTCTTATGTCATTGAGCGCATTGTCAAGGGAGTATGCGCTCAGCTGAAGAATCGCAAGCAATTACATGTTCCTGAAAATGCGATTGCCATGGACTCGCATGTGCACCGTATGCGTACTTTGCTTGACATGGAATCGAATGAGGTTCGCATGGTTGGAATTTGCGGATTTGGTGGAATAGGGAAGACAACTATCGCCAAAGCTACTTACAATGCCTTTGAGCACAAATTTGAGTATTGCAGCTTTCTTTTCAACGTTAGAGAAACTTGCGAGAACTTCACAGAGAATGGCCTACTTCAGCTTCAAGAGACACTTATCTATGAGGTAAGGTGGGATGATTGTCTGAAGCTTCACAATGTCCACGAAGGTATGAGCATGACAAAGAGTAGACTTTGTAAAAAGAAGGTCCTCATTGTCCTTGATGATGTGAACCAATTGATCCAATTGGAAACACTAGTTGGAGGACATGATTGGTTTGGTTGTGGAAGTAGAATCATCATAACGACTAGAGATGAACATTTACTGGTTGCTCATGGCATAGAAAGTATGTACAAGGTTCAACCATTAGATCGTTTAACGGCTCGTACGCTTTTCAGGACAATTGTTTTCCCGAATTCTTCTCCATGTCCAGATCATGAAGAGCTTTCATATAACATAGTGGAATACACCAAAGGACTTCCATTAGCCGTTAAAGTTTTGGGTTCTTTTCTTCGAGGTAAAAAATTACCTGTATGGAAAAGCGCATTAGATAAATTGAAGGATGTTTTCAATGGAGACATCTTCAGTGTGCTGAGAATGAGCTTTGATGGTCTAGATGATTATGAGAAGGATATTTTTCTTGACATTGCATGTTTCTTCAATGGAGAGAATAAAAGTTATGTGAGAAATGTTTTGAAGAGTTGTGATCTCTACCCAGATGTTGGAATTGAGGTTCTATTAGATAAGTCGCTCGTCACTATTGAGCATGGCAAGCTGGAAATGCATGATATGATTCAAGAAATGGGAAGAGAAATTGTTCGGAAGGAATCTCCCAAAGAGCCGGGGGAGCGCAGCAGATTGTGGTTCGATAAGGACGTGCTTCATGTTCTAACAGAAGGCACGGTAATGCACTGAATCATAATCTTTTGTTTTTGACAATATGTATGCATGTTTGGTAGGGTTAAAGCCTCTTAAAAAGTACTTTGGACATTATAATGAAGAAGTGTGGGAATATAATTCTGCTAAGTAAGATAATGGCCTGACGGTCTCATAAAGAATCATTTTTTTCCACATCCCAACCTGAAATGTAAGGTTTGCACTATTGACCTCTCCCCAAAAACTTAAAACTATAAAAAATACCAGGAACTTAAATGATATGTTTCTTCAATGATTTGAGGTGCTTATAAGACTAACGTGTCAAATGTGAAAGTAAAAGCAAATTATGAAAGCTTAGAGCAAAAGGCGCCCGAAGCACACCAAATCTTATTTATTATTACTAGTTAAGTCCTTGTATAACCTAGACACCTTTGCACTTAATTTATCTATTCATATATGTGCTGCCAGGGAACGAGTAAAGTAGAAGCAATAATGATCAAGTTGGCTACTCCTGAAGAAGTACACTTTAGTGCTCAAGCCTTCACAAAAATGAGGAGGCTCAGAATTTTCTTAGCTCGCAATGTATACCATACGGGTGATCCCGTATACTTTCCCACTGAATTGAGATGGCTAGAATGGCCCGATTATTATCCAACATCGGTGCCATTCAATACAGGCCATGGGAAACTTGTAGGTCTAGACCTAAGTAAAAGCACCATCCGCCTATTGGGGAAGACATTCGAGGTACATACTTGCAATATTCTCTTCCGTAAAAATAAAATATGAATCTGTGAAGATCTTGAAAAACTACTTACATATGTTATCCGTTTACTATGCAGCTTTGTCGAAATTTAAAGTTTGTTAATTTTAGCCATTGTGCTTTGCTAAGTGAAATTCCCGATGTATCATCACTGCCAAATCTTGAGAGTTTGGATCTACAAGAGTGCATCAATCTTGTTGAGGTTCATCAGTCTCTCCGGCATCTTGACAAACTTGAAGATTTGAACTTTTTGAACTGCTACAATCTTAGCCGTTTCCCAAGAAATTTGAAGTCAAGATCACTTCAAAATCTAATTCTTAGTGGTTGCTCAAAGCTTTCAAGGTTTCCAGATATTCTTGTACAAATGAAACGTTTGTGAGCTAGCGCTTCATGGGACTGCCATCGAGAACTACCCTCTTACGTCTCGAATTTCATTGAACCGAAAGGGTTGTATCTAGAAGACTGCACGGACTTTAAAAATCTTCCTTGTAGCATCTATACACTGCAGCATCTTGAGCGTATTTTGGTTAATGGTTGCTCACAACTTAGCAAGCTCCCAGAATGTTTGTGTGAATCAAGTGATTGCACCAATTTCTCTCTCCCGTTAGCCCTTCCGAGCGTTATTAACTTGAATGTGCAAAGATGCAATTTATCAGAGCTTAGTTTCTTGAAAAATCTTCATTGCATGTCCTCGTTGACAATTTTAGATTTGTCGGAGAACAAATTTGTGAGCCTTCCTACCTGCATCGGTCAATTTACAAAGTTGCAGCAGCTTTTTTGATGCATTGCAAGCGGTGCAAGAGATTCTAGCTCTCCCACCAAACATAACATCTTTACATGCACAAGGTTGTGAATCGTTGGAAACATGTGCGGACTTGTCAAACGTGTTACGATATATTTCAGATGAATCACCTTGGCTCAGAAGATTTGACTTCTCTAGCTGTCATAAGCTGATTCAGAATCAATGCTCCAACAATTGCAATCTACTGTCAATTGAGGTCTCTCTCCCTCCCTCTGCGCATGTTTGTGTGTTTGTGTCTCAAATGTAATATGTTCCAAATGGCAGGGATTGCTTGGAGAGACTCGGGTTGACATTTTTCATCCAGGAAGCAAGATCCCAACGTGGTTTGTCCATCAAAGCATCATAGGACTCATAATTCTTCCTGTATCTTCAGAAGTATACTGTGACATAGCCGGCTTGGCGTTTTGCGCTATTGTTGGTTCAACCAATCGGAAGGAAGCTAGTATCTCATGTGAGATCCGGTTGTTTGTCAACAAGGAAGAAACTTATGGTTGTGTAGATTGTTTTTCCTCGTTGGAGTCAGACCATGTATGGGTTCTATACATTCCACGGCGAATGATGTGGGGATTGGATGTGAAATTGGTGAATCACCATAGTGAATTTGCAATACGGTTTGAAGCGTCAAAGGGGACTCTAAGAAGTTGCGGGGTGCATCTGGTTTACAAACAAGGTAAGCAACCAAATGACATTAAGATTGACGAAAGCATCGATCCTCGAATTCTAATGCAAACCTCACAAGTTCTTATGTTGAAACCAGCAAAAGGAAGGAAAGACTTTCAGACTCCCGATCAACAAAACTATGATTCGAGCTTAGCTTCTTGTAATTTAGTGTGGGGAGTTATGTTAATACCCTTTCGAGCGGCTTTGATTGTGTGTTTCCTCATAGCAAAAATAAACTAGCTGCTGTGCTTTTCTTTACCCTCAGTGATCATCTTCCATCTTTCCCTCACTGACAAAGTGCAAGGATGTTCATGAGGAGTCAATATTCCTCAATTTTCTTGTCGACCCGTATCACATTCGAGCTCAAGAAAGAGAACTCCAAAAAAAGAAGAAGGGCTCTAAACAAAGAACTAGAATTTCCAAATTGGCCCAAATCTTTCTGCAAGAAATTGCATGATTTTGGTTCTGTGAGGTTATGAATATGTCGATCGCTATCTTTTGCCCTGTTCTGATCTTGGCTTCAACACGGATCAGCAGCTACTGAAGTCACGAGAATGAAGGATGGGCTGCGCAGTCAGTTCACGCCATGTTCAGCTACATAGTCCGTGTTTCCTTCGGCCTTGTTTCCGATTCACTTTGAGTGTGATTGCCCGCATGTTTTAAGTGTAATGTATGGCCATTTAATTCCGCCCATATTTTGTTTGCCGAGCCCAAAGTCCAAGCCCTTAGCCCAACCCATTTTCGTTTCCTCCTTCAACGGATTCGTGCATGAGTGTGCGAAGCGGCGGATAAACAAGAAAAAGAAGAGAAGAGATTGAGCTCGTTCATGAAGAGAAAAAGGGGAAAAGAGAAAAAGTTTCGATCGTTGGCGATTCGGCCATCCCAACCAGCCTAATCAACCGCAAATTGCAACACCTTATAATTATTTGAGCCTATTATTCATTTAATTGGAGTAATTTTATAAGTTAGGTCTTAAATCTAGAGTTATGTGAAAGTTGAACTGTGAGGTTCAGTCAAGGAGCTATTGAGCTTAAGATTTATGTGGAAATAGTAGATAAAAGGCATTGTGGAGCTGTGAAATTTGACGAAAATCAATTACAAGTTATAGTTTTATTGGAATGAAATTCTAAACTTTCGCGTTCAAGTTTTGTGGAGTGAATAATATGCGTAACAAATAAAGATGAACATTAATTAACAAATTTCTTAATTGGCGTGTAGAAATCACGTTATCAACAGATAAGTATAATTTAATCATATCATTCGTTAGAGTAGCATATTTTTTTGAATAATTGATGGAAATATGAGTGCGTTAACTTGAGTAATCTCCATAAGTCACTTTTTAAATTTCTTATATGAGTGATACCATCTCTTTTTTGAATTTGTAAACTCACATTTTGAAAACGATATGGAGTAGATATACTATGAGTTATACAAAATGGTATTTTTATTGCATAAAATCTAGATCGAGCATTTACTATCATTTTTTGTTTATTTGAAATGGAAAAGCATTGCTGAGTACTGTTTGAGCTAATTACTTGCGAATGATTTGTGAAGCCTATTATGAAATAATCACAAAAATTTTATGATTTATGACTATGTTTTATAAAAGGTGTTTTGATATAATCGAATCATGAAATTATGTGATTTAGTTTGTGAATTAGAGTTGATATGGTTTCTGATTTTGGTTGTAAATTATTGAAGATTGAGGTTGATGGATTTGGATTATGTTTAGTGTCTTTGTATACCTGTTGAGGAGTTTGTGGATATTCATATTAGTTTTAAGATATCCTTATGAGCTAGCCACCAACAATATAGGTGGAGACCTAAATAGGAGATGAATCTTGAATATCTTTTCATGAGACCTTATGTGTGATCTTATAGGATATTTAAGCATGCAATAAGTCAATGGAATGGATCATATTACTTGGCTTGTTTTGCACGTGCAACTTTTGACAGTAATAATACCTTCGGCATGCGAAACACCATTATCATCAATGAAGTGAAATTTTGCAACGGAAAATGAATTATATCCAAAACGAATTTGTCATTCTTCTATAAAGTTAACATAGAATCGTAAATATTACAAGTGATGTGGGAATGATCCTTGAATCCAGAGGATAGCAAATTCCGCATTGTTTACACTTCTAATGAAACTCTTTTTTACATTTTTTTTCGATGCAAAAGGAAAAGGACAAACACCCAACACAGAATCCTTGTAATTCTTTTTTTTTTTTTTTAAATCCTTGTAATCGACCCAAATTAGTTACATGGGGCTCCCAACATGTTTTTCCTTGCAGTAGTCCCTGTAAAATGATAATAAATGTATAGAAAACTCTAATGATGATGACAAAAGAATATTACTCACGAGTGCTCCAAAGGTACTTTTTTTTTTTCTTGAAAACAAAATTTAAGGCATTGGTCATTACGAGCGCTTTTCAACTTCATTTGATCGTGCTGCCATAATGTAACATGCAGTCATCCCGAGATAGTAGGATGTATGGTCTAGGGCCCCTTTTTCTCTCCCTTAAATTCATTTGTTGGCGGCGGAGTCAACCATCCAAGCAACAAGTGAGACCGATCTCATTCATTCTAATCCTATCAAAACGGATCTTGTTAAATGAATTGATCCATCATGCCCTACTTCTTATTGTTAGTGCATTTTAGGAAAAGTTTGAAAATTCTTTTTTTACAATGGATTAAATATATTCGTAAACATGACTATTCTTGTGATTAAATATATTCGTAAACATGATTTTTTTTTTTTTTTTTCTCGCTAATCCTATATTCATCTCGGACTTTTACCGATTATTAAATGTTTTCAAAAGAAATCGTCCCCACCACAATCAAGAATGTGGGGATTTGAACCCCAAGAAAAAAAGAGATGAAAGTATACGCTATGCCCACGGTTTCAACACGCCGGCGATTGCATGAATTGCAAGATTGTACGATGAAAAACGGCCGCCCGCGCGAGCCAACTGGAATGCTTAGTTGGACAAGCGCATCGACAAGTGGCGCTCATGCATAGGATTCGCCTACCAGGCGAAAGAGCCCCCACCGCAGCGGGCTTATCCCGAACCAGATCCGACGGCCCACGATCGCCGTCGCCCTCTCGGCCCTCACCGCGGCGAGGAACCCGACAAACACCTCCTCCTCTTCCTGAGGAAGCCCCCAAAAGGGAGAGGAACGTGGCGACTCTTTGGACACTTTCCCGCGTGTATAAAGCCAACCATTCCTCCTTGTCGCTCTTACAAGTCCACTTTTCAGCTCGAGTTCTCGGTCTCACAGTCTCGCCCTCCACTGTGTCGAGGCCTTTGACCTCGAACTCCGGCTCAAGATGACGACGGCGTCTCACGGCGGCGCCGGCGGAACGCCACGCTCGTCGTTTTCTGACACCTTCTTTCCTGAACCGGGCCTCGAGCTAGGAAAGGCGAGAGCTTCGGCAAGTTCACTAGAAGAGATCGCGTCCCCTGCTGTTCTTGAAGGCGGTGATGCCGGAGAGATGGGGTCGCCTTCCCGGTCGGTCGCCTCGCCAAGAGTAGCCATTGGCAACGGCAGGATTGAAGCCAGGCCGCCTTCGCGTTCGAGCCTGTCCTGGCCCGGATCCCATTCGGCTATGGCCGTGCAGGTGGTGAAGATCAAAGAGGAAGAAGTGGAAGAGGAGGAGGCGGCGATGGTTGCTGATCCCGGGGACGCCACCACCATGTCGCCATCATGCTCGTGGCAGGCAGCAGCAGAGGAAGTGGTGAGGCCGATGGAGGGGCTGGGGGAGGTGGGGCCGACGCCGTTCCTGAGGAAGACGTACGAGATGGTGTCGGACCCCGTATCGGACCCGGTGGTGTCGTGGGGTTCAGGCCGGGACAGCTTCGTGGTGTGGGACCAGCACGAGTTCTCGAAGCAGGTCCTGCCTCGATACTTCAAGCACTCCAACTTCTCCAGCTTCATCAGGCAGCTCAACACTTACGTGGGTACTCACTTTGAACGGGACTGTGTGTTTTGTCCGTGTGTTTTGCTTGATACATTCTTCATAGGTAAGAGCAAACTACTTGGGTAGATGTGTCCTTTGGTTTAACTCTGTTTCGGTTCTGTTTTTTTTATGTCGTCCGAGTGTGATCCTCTTGAAGCATCCAGCTACTCTTCACCGTCCCAACAGATAGTCCCCGGGGCGAAGAGGCTAGGATCCAAGGGCTTCCACTCTCGACGTTTTGCTCAGGTTGTTGAGATTCAACTCGACCCACTTGGTCGGTTGTTAGTTGTGCTTTACCCTAGTTTAGGGCACGAGGAACGAAGGAATCTGAAATGGCGGGAGAGATACGCAGATTCTATATGAAATCTCATGAATCGGTGGCTAGAGAACAATGGCCTGTCATCATATTTAAGTGATGATGCCTTAGACGGTAATTTGCAGAAACTATCATGTCAACCCTGACATCAGAACACCCATTAAGATTATCTTCTCATTGATTTGTATTTGAGTTCTTTTCTTAAATGGTAAATTTGAATTTGGATTCAGAAATGCACTGCAGCAGTTCCTTTAAAGCTGTTAGTACTGTGCATTTTGCTGTTTCGATGCTCAATTCTGCACTTTCTAGCTGACGATGAGTTTCCTTGGCCATCGCTTCGTGTCTATCCGATGTTTTGGTAAAGCCTTACGGCACCTCTCTTCTTTTGGGGCGAGACCATTAGTATAATTCCGCACTTTTGTGTTCATATATATGGAGTGGACGGATTGATTTTTGAGTCATTTCACTGTCCATACACTCTTTGTACTGGTTTTTGAATCACGGCAAAGGATCTCTCCTTGACGTGCAATGTGCTCAGTGTATAGGCCTAATGAAACCCCCTTGTGCGCATCTTCCATTGAAACTCCGTTAGCCTTCATTCTGCTTATTCTCTACTCTTTAGCCTTTTGTTTCAATATGAACTCCCAGGCCCAGCTTCCTCCTGTCTTCAATTCTTCATGCATCCTGATGCAAGATGTGTCGCAGGGTTTTAGGAAGATTGATACGGAACGATGGGAGTTTGCGATCGAAGGTTTTCAGGCAGGGAAGAAGCACTTGCTGAAGAACATAAAGAGGAGAGGCAAATTCAGCAAGCACAGGAAGACATCGAGTAGTAATTTTACCTCGGGTTACCCGACAGCTGGAAAGGAAGCTATACTCGAAACGCTCAAGAAGGACCACGAAGCATTGAAGGCCGAGATCCTGAAACTAAGAGAAGAGCGGGAGAATTCACAGCATGAGATTGACCAGGTCGCAGAGCAGGTTCGTTGTGCCGAGTGCAGGCACCAGCAGATGTTCCTCTTCCTCTACAAAGCTGCCAAAAGCCCGAACTTTGTCCAGCAGTTAATCCAGAAGAGGAGGCACAAGAGAGAATTAGACACTCGTGAATCAAGCAAGAAGAGCAAACTGCTTGATCCCGATGGCGCCACCCAATGCTTGCTTGAAGCAATGGATCCCAAGATTCAAAGCCCAGATGTTGATTGCCTGACAATCAGTGACGAGTCGGCTCAGATGGAGTCTCAGCCAAATAGTGTCGTGCTGGAGGATTTTGAGACCATTCAGATGCACAATCCGTGGCCTTCTCCACTGGGTGGCAGAAATTTCAGGGTTGTGCAGGGTCAGACGCCGGATCAGATGGCCGGAGCTAGTCCGTCGCATTTGTCTTCGGTTTTCCACGAGATGTCTGAGAGACTCCTCGGAGACAATATGGTCGATAGTGACAACGTCGCTGATGTCGAAGAAGTAGGAGACCTGGAGGTGAATGACTCAAGAATCTAGCCCTCCCGCCGAACATACCATATTTACTTGCGAAAGGTTGTGAATCGCTTGAAATGCACGAAATTATCACACACGTTACGTTATCATCCAAATGAGTCACCTTGGCCCAGACGAATTGACTTCTTCGGCTGTCATAAGCTAATTCAGGATCAATGCTCCAGCAATTGCAATATGTTGTCAATTGAGGTCTCTCGGCCCGCCGCCCCCCCCTCGGGCACGTGTTTGTGTCTCCAGTGTAAATGTTCGGCGGGACAAGGATTGTTTGGGGAGACTCGGGTTGACATTTTTCATCCAGAAAGCAAGATCCCAAAGTGGTTTATCCATCAAAGCACAAGAAGACTCATAAGATGTCCTATACCTTCAAAATCATACTGCAACATGGCCGGCTTAGCCTTTTGTGCTATTGTCGGTTCAGCTAATCGAAGGGAAGCCAGTATTTCATGTGAGATCCTGTTGTTTGTCAACAGTCAAGAAACTTATGATTGTGTAGATTGTTTTTCCTCATTGGAGTCAGACCACACATGGGTTCTATACATTCCACGGTGAATGATGTGGGGATTGGATGCGAAATTGCTGATTCACTGAAATCAAGTTACAATATTGTTTCAAGCATCGGAGGGAACTCTAAGAAGTTGTGGGGGTGCATCTGGTGTACAGACAAGCTAAGCAACCAAATGACATGAAGATTGACAAAAGCGTCGATCCTCTAAATTCTAAAATGAACCTGAGAAGTTCTTGTGTTCAAAGCTGCAAGAGGAAGGAAACAGTTTCAGACTCTTCATAAGTAAACCATGATTAATACCTTTTGAGCGACTTTGATCGCGTGTTTCCTCATAGCGAAAATAAACTTGCTGCTGTGTTTTTCTGTACTCTGTGATCATCTTCCATCTTTTCCTCACTGAGAAAGTGCAAGGATGCTCCTATTGAGTCAATATTGCTAAATTTTTTTGTCAACCCATATCAAGGCCAAGCTCAAGAAAGAGAACCAAAAAAACGAACAAGGGGCTCTGAAAAAGAACTAGAATTTCCAAATTGGCTTGCAAGAAATTGCATGATTTTGCTTATGTGAGTTTATGAATACATCAGCCATAAAAACACTCTTGTCAGCCTTTCTATCTCTTGCCCTGTTTTAATCTTGGCTTCAACAAAGGTCAGCGGCTACTGAAGTCATGAGAATGAAGGATGGGCTGTGCAGTCAGTTCACTACATGTGCAACTACATGGTCCGTGTTTGATTCGGCCTTGTTTCCGATTCACCTTAAGTATAATTGCTCGTATGTTTTAAGCGTAATGTATGGCCCATTAATTCAGACCATATTTTGTTAGCCAAGCCCAAAGTCCAACCCCTCAGCCCAACCCATTTCCTTTCTTCCTTCCACAGATTCGTGCGTGAGTGTGCGAAGCGGCGGACTAAACAAGAAAAAGGAAATAGAAGGGGAAAGATAGAGCTCGTCCGTGAAGAGAAAAGGGAAAAGAGAAAAAGTTTCGCGCGTAGCCGATTCGGATGTCCCAACAAGCCAAACTAGTTTGCGAATTGCAACACCTTGTGATTATTCAAGCCTATTATTTATTTAATCAGAGTAATTTTCAAAGTCGGGTCTTGAATCTGGAATTATTAAAAGTTGAAATGCGAGGTTTGATTGAGGAGCAATTGAATTTTAGATTTAAATGTAAACAGTAGATAAGAGAGCTGTGGAGCTCTAAGTTTTGACGAAAATTGATTCCAGTAAAGTTTGATCGGAACGAAAGTCTGAACTTTCGCATTCAAGTTACGTGAAGCAAATAATACGCGTAACGAATAAAAATGAATTTCTTGGTTAGCGCGTAGAAATCATTTTATCGATGGATAAACCTAGTTTCGTTGACTTGAGTAACCTTCATAAGTCAATTTTCAACTTTCCTCGATAAGTAATAATATCTTTTTCCGAGTCTGCTTACTCATTTTTCGAACACAATTTGAACTAGATATATTATGAGTTACGAAATGGCATATTTAGTGCATAAAATCTAGATTGAGCATTTATATGAAGTGGGAAAGCATTTGTTGATTAAAGTTTGAGCAGATTGCCTATAAATGGTTTACGAAACTTGTTAAGAAAGAATCACAAAAAATTCATGATTTATGAATATGGTTTAGAAAATGTGTTTTTGAGATATATATATATATATATATATATATATATATTGAATCGTGAAATTATATGATTTGGTTTGTGATTAAGAGTTGATATGGTTTCCGATTTTGGTAGTGGGTTAATGAGGATTGATGTTGATGGATTTGTTCAATGTCTCTATGATCCCGTTGAGGAGTTTGTGGATATGTATACCAATTTTAGAATATTCTTATGGGCCAGCCACTAGCAATATAGATGGAGAGCCAGATAATAGGAGAATTTTGTTCGTCTTTGTCACGGTATGTTATGCGTGATCTTATTAGATGCTTAAGCACATGATTGATTAATAGAATAGACCATATTACTTGACTTGTTTCACACGTGCAACGTCCAGCAATAATTATACCCTTGGCATGCGAAACATTATTATCATCGATGAATTGAATTTTTGCAACATAAAATGAATTATATTCAGAAGGAATTTGTCATCCCTCTAAAAATTTAACATAGAATTGTAGAGGTGTGGATATCTCAAGTGCCAAAATTTAGCATTGGTGGACTTATAAGTGCCAAAACTTCCAAAAATGTATACTTAAGTGCCAAAATCAAAGAAGAAATGAACACTTAAGCGCTAACGCGAAAACTTCCAACCAAACAACGACGTGGTATTTTTTGACTAAAATTTTAAATGATGTGACGTTTCTTTAAAAAAGATTTATTCAAGTGGCTTTGACATGGCTAGATAAGCCCAAAACAACGTCATTTTAGGGGGTGCATGACAAAACTAATTTCTGTTCGAGAAACAATTTTACTATTCAGGACCTATCTCTAAATAAAAATCCGTTTGATAAACTTATTCTGTTTTCTAGGTTTGGAATAGAAATCGAAGTAAAAATTTCTACTTCTCTATTTGGGCAGAAATAAGATAAAAAAATTTCTCATCGTTCGTCAACTGGTCCTTCATCCGTTACCGCCGACCACCGTCAGTCGAGTCACTGGCCGCCCATCGCCACTACCGCCCGGTCGCCAAATAAATTATTTTTATAAATATCATTTTAAAATAAAATTTATTCGAATAAATAAAATGATATTTATTTTTATTTTTACGAATAAATATTTATTTTACGAATAAATTAAAAAAATCTTTAAAATAAAATATTTTTAAAAATAAAATGAATAATTTTTTATTTTTAAAAATAAATAGATATCATTTAATAAATAAATAAATAAATATCATTTTAAAAATAAAAATTATTATAAAATATCATTTATTCATTTTTATTTTTATTTTTATTTTTAATAAATAAATAAATTTAATAAATTTAATCGATAAAATAAATTTAATCGAAATAAATTTATTTATTAAAAATAAATTCAAATTAATATCATTTTATTAAAAATAAATTCAAATTAATATCATTTTATTAAAAATAAAAATAAAAATATTCATTTTATTCATTTAAAAATTAAAATAAATTTATTAAAAATAAATAAATTATTTGTATTTATCATTTTATTTTTAGTTTATTAAAAATAAATTATTTATGATAAATTTAATAAATTTATTTTTATTTGTCTTGAGTGTTTTGCCAAATATATTTATATTTATTTTTAATTTTTATTCATTTTAAAATAAATTTATTCGTATGGGATATGTTTTCATGGACACAGAACTGACCTTCCTCTACTTTCTATTTTCCACAGAATTTTCAGGCAAGAATTTTAATGAGCGTCTCTCATGAATTTGTAGAGTACATCCTAAAATACCACATATAAAAATTTCAGAATGAAATCGTTTAATTGGCAAAATAATGTTCTTTTTAATCCTATTATCTATCGGAAGACCTACTGTTTTAGTTTGGTTTCCAAAAATTTATATAGTGTCGTATAAAATGAATTAGACTTTGATTTCTTTGCTAAAAATGTCCCTTTGGGTCTTATCTAAATTTCATAATTTTTAAACACGTTTACCTAGGCAATCGATGCTGTTTCCAAAGGCATGCGGAACACTATTATGGGCGAATTTGGGGACTTTAATATGGAATCCTTCTTGCTATCTGTCTGATGTTGGTACGAGTGTGTTTATATTGGTCTAGCGGAGTATAAGTAACTGAGGATTCGTCAGATTTACTCTTGAGTTCCTCGGTAGTAATAACGTCAATGCCTTTTAAATTGAATTATGGAATTACTATATCATGATATGGATATGTGATTGGGAATACAATTAGTCCTTAGGGGCGACGATGCCCCGAGTTGTGTAGGAATGCTTGGAGGGGTAACTGGGATTCCTCCAAATGCCTGAGGGTGTAACACAATTCTCCCAAATATCCTCACGATGCTTGATGGGTGTGAGATGCCCAGAGGGTAACGGAGTTTCCAAAGGATGGTGATAGTATGAATTCATATTGAATATAGTCTTTGTATCTTTAAATCTCATTTGAGTTACTGATCACTTGTTTGAAAAAGCTACTTAACTTATTGATCTGCTAGATTGCTTTTGAAAAAGGTTCTCAAGCAAGTTGATTTGAAAATGATCACATATTCTTTATATTGAAGCTTTTCTTATCGGAACAACGATTGGTTTATGTTGTATAGAACGGTGGACTTTCTGTTTGCTAAGTTTAGTCTCACTGGTTGTTGATTTTACTTTTTCAGATCATGTCAATTCTTCCTGCTTCAACTTCCATTAGTTATGGGGTACCCGTGGACCTCACCTAGCATTTTTTCGACTTCGTGGATCCGGATTTTCCGGACATCACCTTCATCTAGTGGATTGCCATTTTGTCCGTAGACATATGGGTCCCGGCAGGTCTCATACTCATGGGTTTCCTCGCGGTCTAGTGCGAGTAGGAGGATAGCTCATGGGGCCAATCCCACACCCCGGGAATGATGGAGATGGCGATGGTAGTAGGACAATCGATTGGGGCAAGAGTAGGAAGGTGAAGCCACAATTTGGATCTGGGCAACAACTTTTGGACATGCTAGCATCAGAAAATAGGTGGCGAGACATGTACAGGTAGTTCCAAGGTCGAGGTAGTATCGTGGGGGGTATGTTTGATGTACTTTGGGATGACCTTTTTAAAAAAAAAAAAAATCCCCAATACACCAATCATGTCACCTAAAGTAAATAAATAAGGAATGACCTACGTTAGCCTAGTTTATATTACGCGTGCGTTCTTTAAGTTTCCCATGTTCTGAATTATTACTGGTATAAAGATGCTTCCGCGTGCTAAAAAAGTAGAAGGAATTGGATAGCTACATTAGCCCGACATGCTAGAGTCATCACAAAAATGCTTTTATCACTAATTTGAAAGTCAAAAAACTCATCAGTTACACTTCTAATAAACTCTCTTTTACATTTTTTTTAATACAAAAGGAAAAGGACAAGTACCTTATTTTGACCAAATTCGTAGCTTTCAGAGTTTCATAAAATATTCAAGCCACTTGATAAGATCCCATGCTTAGAGCTAACATCATGTAGCCCAATTAGAATATTGTAAAATAAGCTAACCTCTTTTAACATTTTTTTTCAGCAAGTGCTAAAGTAGCTTCTAGTGATATTGTTATTATACTTATTGAAGATGTGAAATTCATTACGTAAAGAATGATTATAAAAAATAAATAAACAAATCGAGCTATAACAAAAATGCGCGTGGAAAGAATGCCAATGACGTAAGTATTCTGTTAGATTGGCATATGACAAATTGATTCCATTATTCCTCGAGCGCTCAGCGCTCCATATCATTTTACAAACCTACTACATTTAAATCATTCGATAGAATTTTTTTTTTTTTTTTTGGTCGGTCCTACTCTACGCCTATGCTAACTCTCACTCTCAGATTTTGCCCTGACTCCTTGCGGGGCGTGGGAGTCAAAACCCACTCCTGAAACTAATGCATCCTCATCCCCAACCCCCATTGAGAATGTGGAAATTCGAACCCCTCACCTCCCCCTTCTAAGTTGGAAAGGTGGCCACTGAAATAAACCTCAGTGGTTCATTCAATAGGATTTGATAGGGGAAAATTTTATCATTTTTCATCGAGGCTTAGATGGTACAAGCTACAAGGTACATTGGTTAAGGGCTCATGATTACCTTAACCACGCACACATTTAAGCACCAAATGAATAGGCACGAGGCGTTGCTCTCCCATGCACTATTCGTGCTACCGTCGGAGAAAAATTTTTATTTGAAGATGGCCGAGCTGTCAAATAAATTGATCATGGAATCAAATCACATAACATAGGAACTCTTGAAGCAATGACACATTGACATAGTCATAATCGAAGCCGCTGAGAAATTCATTTGTTGGATTGGATTAGTTCTTTCAATATGTATAGTATCTCAAGATCCAAATATCTACCAGTTTTCATACCTTACTTGTTATCTACAAACAAATCCTCCCCATTGCGGCTAAAGTAACGATTTTGGACATCTCAAGAGAAATGGATAAAATTAATTTCCATCCATAGTAGTATAAGCATAAGGCCCGCCACAAAATCAAACATATTGTCATTGTCTGAAAGGGTCGTAATTGGCAAGTTCATAGTTTTCAATTTCTACTGATTTTTGCTCAATCATCCGTTATAATAATACACACAAAAAAAAACCTTATTATGAGCATTTAAGCCATGGGCGTCGAGATCTAGTGAAACTCTGGCCAAGCTTGGCCAAGCCTCAAGCTTGCTGGCCTCTACCGAGCTTTGCGTTTGTGATCTAACAAAACTTCAGCTAAGCCTTCAGCTTGCTTGTGGCCATTGCCAGCCGATTGTGGCAAAGAAAGTAGGAAAATGAAAAGGAAAGAAAAGAAAAAGAGAAAACATAAAATTAAAAAATAATAAATAATAAATTTTTAAACTATAAAAAAAATTTGAATTTTTAAATTTTTTTCCTAAAATAAAGTCATGAGATTGAAAATATATTTTTCAATGAAACCCAAACTTTAGAATGCGCTTTTGATTATATATATCACCCAATAAAACAAAGAGGTCGAAGCCATGAAGACGGAGATCCAAGAGCTCAAGGCGAGCTCGCCCCGTGCAAGCCGAGCATCATCAATGGTGCGGTGCCTACTCAAGCGGTGCCCAAAATTGAGGTGCCAAAACCAAAGGAGTTCAAAGGCGACCGATCCGCCAAGGAGGTGGACAACTTCGTCTCGGAGCATGGAGCAATACTTTGGCACTGTCAACATTCAAGACGAGTCGATCAAGGTACGAACCGCTTCTATGTTCCTCTCTGATACGGCAATGCTTTGGTGGCGCAATAGGTGTGATGAGACTAGGCGCGGTGCCAATCCCGTGGAGACATGGGATGACTTCGTGAGGGAGTTCCAGGACTATTTCTTCCCCGAGTTTGCTCAACAAGAAGCCCGTAGCAAGCTCCATCGCCTCGAGCAAAGAGGTGAGATCCGAGAGTACGTGAAGGAGTTCACGGAGCTCAAACTCCAAATTCGCAACCTAAGCAAGGAGGAGGCTCTCGAGTGTTCATGGATGGATTGAAGCCGTGGGCACTACTCGAGCTAAAGCGTCAGGATGTGACGAGTCTCGCGAGAGCACTGAGCGTGGCCGAGTCACTCGTCGACCTCACCAAGAGCGAACCAAGGAGTCGAGCACGAGAGTGGAGGTCGGATCGATCTGAGGACGAAGGAAGGAATACTCCCCAAGGTGCGCATGAGCAAAGCGGCCAAACCAAAGCATGGGGAGAAGCAACTTCCAAGCCGTCCTTCCAAAGGGGTCAACCACCGACGAACTACACGAGTAAATTCGATCAACCCCCACCTTCTCCTTACTTCATTTGCCAAGGTCCACATTGGACCCAAAAGTGCCCGAAGAAGGGCCGAATCAATGCCCTCCTTGCCATCGAAGAGGAGGAGGAGCCCAAAGAAGAGAAGAGACAAACCCGACTTGGAGCGGTGAAGATGATCAACTTCGTCCAAGCTCGGTTGCCAACCAAGAAGAAGGAATTACACCAAACACGAACATGTTCTTCGTGGAGGTCGAAGTGTGCGGCCGAACGCTTTACGCTTTGGTCGACACAGGAGCGTCGAACATGTTCATGTCGACTGAGGCAGCAAAAGCCTTGGGTCTTCGCGTGGAAACATTCGGGAAGTCCTACAAGCCCATCAAGTCGGGCGACTTCCGAGGCGTAGGAGCAACTCCCAATGTGGATGTCAAGATTGGCAGATGGAAAGGCAAGATGACTTTCGAGGTAATCCTGCTTGACGATTATGATATCATTTTGGGTATGCAATTCTTTTAAAGCGTGGGAGCCATGATCGACATGAGGACCAAGTGCATCATAATCCCTAACCAAAAATGTCCGTCGATGATTCCCATGATCAAAGGGGTGGTCGACACCAAGACCATTGCGTCAATCCGACACCTCGACAAGAGCTTGAAGTCCGTGAAGCGCTTGAACAAGCTGACCGAGGTGAAGCCGAAGGTAGAGTTGGATCATACTCCAACACACGCCATGCCAATCCAAGTGCTCTTCCCCGAGGTCGAGTACTCACCGCGTGCTCCTCCAAAGTCGAAGATGGAGCCACATGCCAAGTCCGAGCTAATAATGGAAGGGTGTGGTCCTTCGTTCGTGAGCATCTGAGCGAAGCGAAATCAAAGGAAGAAAGCCTGTGCTCGCACGAGGAAGGCTGCCCATTGAGTTGTGAGTGACGAGGGCGTCGCTCGATTGAGTGGGGGAGAATGTCACGGGCCGAAAGTGAGCCCATCCCAGAGGTTCCTGGAGGACAATTGCGACTCACTGTGGACCTCTTGCTTTCACTCGGATTCCATCAAGTCTTCTCCCCGAAGTTTCCAAGGGCAGGCGAAACCGGCAAAGCACTAGGTTCTAGAAGTCTCTCTACTTATGTCAGTAGTTGGTAAGCTCTTATTTATGTCGGTGGTTAGTAGCCGCCATTAGTGTCGGTAGTTGAGGCGGTACGATCTCATCTGCCGGATCAAATCTAGATCAACGGATGTAATCAGAGAGCCTCGAGTATAAGAAGGGGTGTCATCCCCCTCATTTGTATCCATCCAATCCTTTTAGCAATACAAAGCTCCTTTCTTTCCAAAGCTCCTCTCTCTAAACTTTCTCTCTCTACGATCCGGGTATACGAGCGAGTGAGCGTTCGATCGAGCAAAGCTTGGCTTGGGTGATCCAAAGTTGCCCGAGTCGCTGCGCAGTCACAATCCCAATCGATCGGCCCATGACACTAGCATCGGAAAATAGGTGGCGAGACATGTACAAGTAGTTCCAAGGTCGAGGTAGTATCGTGGGGGTATGTTTGATGTACTTTGGGATGACCTTTTTTTAAATAAAAAAAAAAATCCCCAATACACCAATCATGTCACCTAAAGTAAATAAATAAGGAATGAACTACGTTAGCCTAGTTTATATTACTCGTGCGTTCTTTAAGTTTCCCATGTTCTGAATTATTACTGGTATAAAGATGCTTCCGCGTGCTAAAAAAGTAGAAGGAATTGGATAGCTACATGAGCCCGACATGCTAGAGTCATCACAAAAGTGCTTTCATCACTAATTTGAAAGTCAAAAACTCATCGTTACGCTTCTAATAAACTCTCTTTTACATTTTTTAATACAAAAGGAAAAGGACAAGTACCTTATTTTTACCAAATTCGAAGCTTTCAGAGTTTCATAAAATATTCAAGCCACTTGATAAGATCCCATGCCTAAAGCTAACATCATGTAGCCCAATTAGAATATTGTAAAATAAGCTAAAAATCTTTTTTAACATTTTTTTTCAGCAAGTGCTAAAGTAGCTTCTAGTGATATTGTTATTATACTTATTGAAGATGTGAAATTCATTACGTAAAGAATGATTATAAAAAAATAAATAAACAAATCGAGCTATAACAATGCGCGTGGAAAGAATGCCAATGACGTAAGTATTCTGTTAGATTGGCATATGACAAATTGATTCCATTATTCCTCGAGCGCTCAGCGCTCCATATCATTTTTACAAACCTACTCCATTTTAAATCATTCAATAGGATTTGATAGGTGAAAATTTTATCATTTTTCTTCGAGGCTTAGATGGTACAACCTTGAACCTACAAGGTACATCGGTTAAGGGCTCACGATTACCTTACCCACACATACATTTAAGCACCAAATGAGTAGGCTCAAGGCGTTGCTCTCCTATGCACTATTCGTGCTATTGTCAGAGAAAATTCTTTATTGGAAGATGGCCGAGGTGTCAGATAAATTGATCATAGAATTGAATCACAAACATAGGAACTCTTGAAGCAATAACACATTGATATAGTCATAATGGAAGCCGCAGAGAAATTCATTTGTTGGATTGGATCAGTTCTTTCAATATGTATAGTATCTCAAAATCCAAATATCTATCAATTTTCATACCTCTTACTTGTTATCTACAAACAAATCCTCCCCATTGCGGCTAAAGTAACGAATTTGGACATCTCAAGAGAAATGGATGAATAAGTTTCCATCCATAGTAGTATAAGCATAAGGCCCGCAACAAAATCAGATATATTGTCATTGTCTGAAAGGGTCGTATTGGCAAATTCGTAATTTTCATTTTCTACTGATTTTTGCTCAATCATCCGTTATAATAATACACATAAAAATCTTATTATGAGCATTCAAGCCATGGGCATCGAGATCTAGTGAAACTCTGGCCAAGCCTCAAGATTGCTAGCCTCTACCAAGCTTTGAGTTTGTGATCTAGCAGTGATCTAGCAAAACTCCAATTAAGCCTTGAGGTTGCCTGTGGCCATTGTCAGCCGATTGTGGCGAAGGAAGTAGGAAAATGAAAAGGAAGGAAAAGAAAAGCAAAAAACATAAAATTAATAAATAAATAAATTTTTAAACTATAAATAAATTTAAAATTTTGAATTTTTTTCCTAAAATAAAGTCATGAGATTGAAAATATTTTTCAATGAAATCCAAACTTCAGAAAGTGTTTTTGATTATATAACACCCAATAAAACAAATAAAAACTAACCATATTCTTGAAAAAAAAATTATTATTGAGTTTTTCGTGAAATAAATGCATGTTATAACTTTACTTTGCTCTCTGATCATTCGAGAATACCGAAATATATATTGTATTTCCGTATGGTTCCGCACACCGACACATTCCGTGTTAGGCATTTTTTATGATGTGGCATTTAAAAAGAAAATTCTATTTAACTATATATAGAGCTGTTCGGCCTTGAGAGTCAACCCCGTTTCAGTCTTTCAGTCCAGGAGGCGACGGAAGGAGGTTTCTCTTGGTCCTGCCGTCTCTCATCCCTCATTCGGAGTTTGTGCAACCCCTTGGCCGGCCGTCGGTCAACCCGTTTCGGTCCAGCAGGCGAGGCAACTCCCGATTCAGATGCTTTTCGGATCAGAGGAAGTCCCCCTCAATCCCAAGGCAATTCCCGGTGTCGTTGTTACGTCGGAGGGAGAATGTCTTCTCCCAACGGGCGAAAAGGTACGAGAATCGAGAGAATTATGAGAAAAAGATTTTCTGTAATTGATGCATTTTTTATGAGCTCAGTACATGTATTTATATAATAGATTACAAACCATTAAAATTAATCGAATTGAATTTACAATCCCTTGATCTTAGCACTTGCTTATGTGATCTGATTTGATCTTGATTCCTTAATTTGTGCCATTATCCTTAACACGTCGTCAGGTCATGATGCCTTGGGCTCGTGATCCAGATGGAAACAGAGTGCGTCTCGACTTCTTTGGTGAGAACAGCGAGCGAGGGAACGGGGCATTCAGGGCACTCAGGGCACTCATGGAAGACGAGGTGAGGGAGCGGAAGGGCAAGGAGATGAGGCAGGATTCTCGGGGAGCCATCGGGGAGTCTGGCCGTCCGTACAGATACGACGTGTTCCTGAGCTTCCGTGGCGAGGACACGCGCAACGGCTTTGCCGGCCACCTCCACGCGGCACTGGACCAGCGAGGGATCGACGCGTTCATGGATGAGGAGGAGCTCCGGAAGGGCGAGGAGATCGCACCGGCAATCCTCGGAGCTATCGGGGAGTCGAGGATCTCGATCGTCGTGTTCTCGGAGAACTACGCGTCCTCTAGCTGGTGCTTGGACGAGCTGGTGAGAATCGTGGAGTGCAGGGATACGATGGGGCAGATGGTGTGCCCGGTGTTCTACAAGGTGGATCCCTCGGATGTGAGGAAGCAGAGGGGGAGGTATGGGCGAGCCCTAATCGATCACGAGGAGAGATTGAAGTCGAACGGTGGTGATTCGGAGAAGGTGAAGAGGTGGAGAAAAGCACTGACTGCAGCAGCTAACATCTCCGGCTGGCATTTGGTTAACGAGTAAGGCTCTCTCATTTACTCCTTTCTCAGTTTGCTTACCGTTTGTTCTGTGGCAAAACAAAATGAAAAAAAAACTGTTGATTACGGAATTTCTCTAATTTCCATGGAAATAGATTCATGGGAATGCTTATGCATAAAATGGGGGAAAAAAAAAACCACGCTAATCGAAGCAGGAAAGCTTATGTATTAGTTTTCTTGACAAGCAACTAAGTAATTCGTGAGTTGAGTATATAAACAAGCAGGTGGACGGCGTCCCTCTACAAGCCCATTTTTGCATTAGATGTCAATTTCCTAGAAACTGAATTTAATCTTGCCTGTTGTGCTTGAGATATTGACCGTGGTTTACTGGAGATCAGCTTATTACTTCTTTATCCAATGTGTTTGAATCTACCAGGCGTGAGTCTTATGTCATTAAGAACATTGTCAAGAGAGTATGCGCTCAGCTGAAGAATCGCAAGAAGTTATCTGTGCCTGAAAACGTGGTTGCCATGGACTCACATGTGCACCGTATGCGTACTTTGCTTGACATGGAATCGAATGAGGTTCGCATAGTTGGAATTTACGGATCTGGAGGAATAGGGAAGACAACTATCGCCAAAGCTACTTACAATGCCTTTGCGCACAAATTTGAGTATTGCAGCTTTCTTTCCAACGTTAGAGAAACTTGCGAGAACTCCTCAGAGAGTGGCCTACTTAAGCTTCAAGAGGCACTTATTCCTGAGGTAAGGTGGGATGATGGTTTGAAGGTTGGCAATTTCCACGAAGGTATGAGCATGACAAAGAGTAGACTTTGCAAAAAAAAGGTCCTCATTGTCCTTGATGATGTGAACGAATTAAACCAATTGGAAACACTAGTTGGAGGACATGATTGGTTTGGTTGTGGAAGTAGAATCATCGTAACTGCTAGAGATGCTTATTTACTGGCTGCTCATGGCATGCATGGTATGTACAAGGTTCAACCATTAGATCGTTTATCGGCTCGTACGCTTTTCAAGACAATTGTTTTCCCGAATTCTTCTCCATATCCAGATCATGAAGAGCTTTCATATAACATAGTGGAATACACCAAAGGACTTCCATTAGCCATTAAAGTTTTGGGTTCTTCTCTTCGAGGTAAAAAATTACCTGTATGGAAAAGCAAATTAGATAAATTGAAGGAAGTTTTCAATGGAGACATCTTCAATGTGCTGAGAATGAGCCTTGATGGTCTAGATGATTATCAGAAGGATATTTTTCTTGACATTGCATGTTTCTTCAAGGGAGAGAATGAAAGTTATGTGAGAAATGTTTTGAAGAGTTGTGAACTCCACCCAGATGATGGAATTGAGGTTCTATTAGATAAGTTGCTCATCACTATTGAGCATGGCAAGCTGGAAATGCATGATATGATTCAAGAAATGGGAAGAGAAATTGTTCGGAAGGAATCTCCCAAAGAGCCAGGGGAGCGCAGCAGATTGTGGTTCTATAAGGATGTGCTTCATGTTCTAACAGAAGGCACGGTAATGCACTAAATCGTGATCTTTTGTTTTTGGCAATATGTATGCATGTTTGGTAGGGTTAAAGCCTCTTAAAAAGTACTTTGGGCATTATAACGAAGAAGTGTGCGAATATATTTCTGCTAAGTAAGATAATGGCCTGATGGTCTCATAAGAATCATTTTATTCCACATCCCAACATGAAATGTAAGGTTTGCACTATTGACCTCTCCCCCAAAAACTTAAACTATGAAAAATCCCCAGGAACTTAAATGATATGTTTCTTCAATGATTTGACTTGCTTATAAAACTAGTGTGTCAAATGTGGAAGTAAAAGCAAATTCTGAAAGCTAAGAGCAAAGGGCTCCCGAAGCACACCAAATCTTATTTTTTTTATTACTAGTTAAGTCCTTGCATAACCTAGACACTTTTGCACTTAATTTATCTATTCATATAATGTGCTGCCAGGGAACAAGTAAAGTAGAAGCAATAATGATCAAGTTGGCTGCTCTTGAAGAAGTACACTTTAGTGCTCAAGCCTTCACAAACATGAGAAGGCTCAGAATTTTCTTAGCTCGCAATGTGTACTATATGGGTGATCCCATATACTTTCCCACTAACTTGAGATGGCTCGAATGGCCCGATTATTATCCAACATCGGTGCCATTCAATACAAACCACGGGAAACTTGTAGGTCTAGACCTAAGTAAAAGCAACATCCGCATATTGGGGAAGACATTCGAGGTACATCCTTGCAATATTCTCTTCCGTCAAAATAAAAGATGAATCTATGAAGATCTTGAAAAACTACTTACATAAGTTATCCGTTTACTATGCAGCTTTGTAGAAATTTGAAGTTTGTTAATTTTAGCCACTGTGCTTTGCTAAGTGAAATTCCCGATGTATCATCACTGCCAAATCTTGAGAGTTTGGATCTACAAGAGTGCACCAATCTTGTTGAGGTTCATCAGTCTCTTGGGCATCTTGACAAGCTCGTATATTTGAACTTTTTGAACTGCTGCAATCTTAGCCGTTTCCCAAGAAATTTGAAGTTAAGATCACTTCAAAATCTAATTCTTAGAGGTTGCTCAAAGCTTTCCAGGTTTCCAGATATTCTTGTTCAAATGAAACATTTGACAGAACCAGCGCTTCATGGGACCGCCATTAGAGAGCTACCCTCTTCCGTCGCAAATCTTGTTGAACTGAAAGGGTTGTATCTAGAAGATTGCACGGACCTTAAAAGCCTTCCTTGTAGCATCTATACACTGCAACATCTTGAGCATATTTTGGTTGATGGTTGCTCACAACTTAGCAAGCTCCCAAAATATTTGTGTGAATCAAGTGATTGCACCAATTTCTCTCTCCCATTAGCCCTTCCGAGCGTTATTAACTTGAATGTGCAAAGATGCAGCTTATCGAGCTTGGTTTCTTGAAAAATCTTCATTGCATGTCCTCATTGACAATTTTAGATTTGTCAGAGAACAAATTTGTGAGCCTTCCTACCTGCATCAATCAATTTACAAAGTTGCAGCAGCTTTTTTTGATGCATTGCAAGCAGCTGCAAGAGATTCTAGCTCTCCCGCCAAACATAACATCTTTACATGCAAAAGGTTGTGAATCGTTGGAAACATGTGCAGACTTGTCAAACGTGTTACAAGATAATTTAGATGAATCACCTTGGCTCAAAAGAATTGACTTCTCTAGCTGTCATAAGCTGATTCAGAATCAATGCTCCAGCAATTGCAAAATGCTGTCAATTGAGGTCTCTCTCCCTCCCTCTCTCCTTCCCTTTGTACGTGTTTGTGTGTTTGTGTCTCAAATGTACAATGTTCCAAATGGCAGGGATTGCTTGGAGAGACTCGAATCGACATTTTTCATCCAGGAAGTAAGATCCCAACGTGGTTTGTCCATCAAAGCATCAAGGACTCATAAGGTTTCCTGTATCTTCAGAATCATACCGTAACATAGCCGGCTTGGCCTTTTGCACTATTGTCAGTTCAACCAATCGGAAAGAAGCCAATATCTCATGTGAGATCCGTTGTTTGTCAACAAGGAAGAAACTTATGGTTGTGTAGATTGTTTTTCCTCGTTGGAGTTAGACCATGTATGGGTTCTATACGTTCCACGGTGAATGATGTGGGGATTGGATGCGAAATTGGTGAATCGCCGCAGTCAATTTGCAATATTGTTTCAAGCATCGGAGGGAACTCTAAGAAGTTGCGGGGTGCATCTAGTTTACAAACAAGGTAAGCAACCAAATGACATGAAGATTGACGAAAGCATCGATCCTCAGAATTCTAATGCGAACCTCACAAGTTCCTATGTTGAAACCCGCAAAAGGAAGGAAAGACTTTCAGACTCCTAATCAACAAAACTATGATTCGAGCTTGGCTTCTTGTAGTTTAGTGTGGGGAGTTATATTAATACCCTTTTGAGCGGCTTTGATCGTGTGTTTCCTCATAGCAAAAATAAACTAGTTGCTGTGCTTTTCTTTACCCTCATTGATTATCTTCCATCTTTCCCTCACTGACAAAGTGCAATGATGTTTATGAGGAGTCAACATTCCTCAATTTTCTTGTCGACCCGTATCACGGCCGAGCTTAAAAAAGAGAACCCAAAAAACGAAGAAGGGCTCTAAACAAAGAACTAGAATTTCCAAATTGGCCCAAATCTTTTTGCAAGAAATTGCATGATTTTGGTTACGTGAGGTTATGAATATGTCGGTCACTATCTTTTGCCCTGTTCTAATCTTGGCTTCAACATAGATCAGCAACTACTGAAGTCACAAGAATGAAGGATGGGCCGTGCAGTCAGTTCACGCCATGTTCAGCTACATAGTCCGTGTTTCCTTCGGCCTTGTTTCCGATTCACTTTGAGTATGATCGCTCGTATGTTTTAAGTGTAATGTATGGCCAATTAATTCCATCCATATTTTGTTTGCCAAGCCCAAAGTCCAAGCCCTTAGCCCAACCCATTTTCCTTTCTTCCTTCAACGGATTTGTGCATGAGCGTGCGAAGCGGCGGATAAACGAGAAAAAGAAAAAGAAAAAGAAGAGGATGGATAATATGTAATTCCTTAATCACCATAACCAGAACAAGAACATGTATAATTGAGCGGAAACACAATGTTCCACGCGCAAGTCCTTCTCCTCTATTGCCCTCCGTATCACCGGCTCAATGAGGCGGCCCTCCTCACGTTTAGCGTTTAGGTAAACGCTCATGAAGAGAAAAACCTGGGGTAAAAACGAGTAGTCCATATTAAGTTTTACACGTTCATGAAGAGAAAAATGGGAAAAGAGAAAAAGTTTCATTCGGACGTCCCAACAAGCCTAATCAACCGCAAAGTGCAACACCTTATAATTATTCAAGCCTATTATTCATTTAATTATTCCAATTTTCAAAGTTAGGTCTTAGATCTAGAGTTATGTGAAAGTTGACTGTGAGGTTCAGTTGAGGAGCTTTTGAGCTTAAGATTTATGTGGAAATAGTAGATAAAGGCATTGTGGAGATGTGAGGTTTGACGAAAATCAATTACAAGTTACAGTTTTATGGGAATGAAATTCTGAACTTTCGCGTTCAAATTTTGTGGAGTGAATAATATGCGTAAAAATAAAGATGAACATTCATTATTGAATGCCTTAATTAGGGTGTAGAAATCATTTTATCAACAGATAAGTATAGTTTAATCATATCATTCGTTAGAGTAGCATATGTTTTTTGAATAATTGATGGGAATACGAGTGCGTTGACTTGAGTAATCTCCACATGTCACTTTTTAAATTTCTTAACTGAGTGATACTATCTCTTTTTCGAGTTTGTAAACTCATATTTTGAAAACGATATGGATTAGATATACTATGAGTTATACAAAATGGTATGTTTATTGCATAAAATCTAGATCGAGCATTTACTGTAATTTTGTTTATTTGAAATGGAAAAGCATTACTGATTACCATTTGAGTTGATTTACTTGTGAATGATTTGCGAAGCCTATAACGAAAGAATCACAAAAAATTCATGATTTATAACTATGTTTTATAAAAGGTGTTTTGATATATATCGAATCATGAAATTATATGATTTAGTTCGTAAATCAAAGTTGATTTCTGATTTTGGTTGTAAATTATTGAAGATTGAGGTTGGTGGATTTGGATTATGCTCAGTGTCTCTATGTACCCATTCAGAAGTTTGTGGATATACATACTAGTTTTAAGATATCTTCTGGAAATTTAACATAGAATCGTAAATATTACAAGTGATGTGGGAATGATTCTTGAATCCTGAGGATAGCAAATTCGGCGTTGTTTACACTTCCAATGAAACCCTCTTTTACATTTTTCCGATACAAAAGGAAAAGGACAAGCACCCAGCACAAAATCCATGTACTTCTTTTTTTCTTTTTTTCTTTTTTTTTTTTCTTTCTCAAATCCTTATAATCGACCCAAATTAGTTACATGGGGCTCCCAACATGTTTTTCCTTGCAGTAGTCCCTGTCAAATGATAATAAATGTACAGAAAACTCTAATGATGATGATAAAAGAATATTACTCATGAGTGCTCCAAAGGTACTTTTATTTTTTCTTGAAAATATAATTTAAGGCATTGGTCACTACGAGGGCTTTTCAACTTCATTTGATCGTGTTGCCAACATATAAGGTGCAGTCATCCCGAGACAGTAGGATATATGGTCTAGGGTCCCTTTTTCTCTCCCTTAAATTCCTTTATGGATTTTGAGTCCGAAATAGAACAATGGCTAATTTGGTATTGTATCACAATTCATTCATTCTCAAGTGTGGTTATTCACGAAACGTGGCATAGGTCATCTGTCGGCAGTAGGAGTCAACCATCCAACCAATACCATTCATTCTAATCTTATCAAAACGGATCTTATTAAATGAATTGATCCATCATGCCCTACTTCTTATTCTTAGCGCATTTTGGAAAAAGTTTGAAAATTGCTTTTTTACAATATATGTGATGACTATTTTGTGATTAGATATATTCGAAAACGTGTTTACATGAACTCGAATAATATATATTTTACCGATTATTAAATGTTACACATCAAGCTCAATATTAGGCCCAAGAAAAGTGATGCAAGTGTCCGCTATGCCCACGGTTTCAACGCGCCGGCGATTGCATGAATTGCATGATTGTACGATGAAAAACGGCCGCCCGCACGAGCCAACTGGATTGCTTAGTTGGACAAGCGCATCGACACGTGGAGCTCATGCATAGGATTCGCCGACCAGGCAAAAGAGCCCCCACCGCAGCGGGCTTATCCCGAACCAGATCCGACGGCCCACAATCGCCGCCGCCCTCTCGCCCCCCACCGCGGCGAGGAACCCGACAAACACCTCCTCCTCTTCCTGAGGAAGCCCCCAAGAGGGAGAGGAACGTGGCGACTCTTTGGACACTTTCCCGCGTGTATAAAGCCAACCATTCCTCCTTGTCGCTCTTACAAGTCCACTTTTCAGCTCGAGTTCTCGGTCTCACAGTCTCGCCCTCCACTGTGTCGAGGCCTTTGACCTCAAACTCCGGCTCAAGATGACGACGGCGTCTCACGGCGGCGCCGGCGGAACGCCACACGCGTCGTTTTCCGACACCCTCTTTCCTGAACGGGGCCTCGAGCTAGGAAAGGCGAGAGCTTCGGCAAGTTCACTAGAAGAGATCGCGTCCCCTGCTGTTCTTGACGGCGGTGATGCTGGAGAGATGGGGTCGCCTTCCCGGTCGGTTGCCTCGCCAAGAGTAGCCGTTGGCAACGGCAGGATTGAAGCCAGGCCGCCTTCGCGTTCGAGCCTGTCCTGGCCCGGATCCCATTCGGCTATGGCCGTGCAGGTGGTGAAGATCAAAGAGGAAGAAGTGGAAGAGGAGGAGGCGGCGATGGTTGCTGATCCCGGGGACGCCACCACCATGTCGCCATCATGCTCGTGGCAGGCAGCAGCAGAGGAAGTGGTGAGGCCGATGGAGGGGCTGGGGGAGGTGGGGCCGACGCCGTTCCTGAGGAAGACGTACGAGATGGTGTCGGACCCCGGATCGGACCCGGTGGTGTCGTGGGGTTCAGGCCGGGACAGCTTCGTGGTGTGGGACCAGCACGAGTTCTCGAAGCAGGTCCTGCCTCGATACTTCAAGCACTCCAACTTCTCCAGCTTCATCAGGCAGCTCAACACTTACGTGGGTACTCACTTTGAACGGGATTGTGTGTTTTGTCCATGTGTTAAGCTTGATACATTCTCCATAGGTAAGAGCAAACTACTTGGGTAGATGTGTCCTCTGGTTTAACTCTGTTTCGGTTCTGTTTTTTTTATGTCGTCCATAGTGTGATCCTCTTGAAGCATCCAGCTACTCTTCACCGTCCCAACAGATAGTCCCTGGGGCGAAGAGGCTAGGATCCAAGGGCTTCCACTCTCGACGTTTTGCTCAGGTTGTTGAGATTCAACTTGACCCACTTGGTCGGTTGTTAGTTGTGCGTTACCCTAGTTTAGGGCACGAGGAACGAAGGAATCTGAAATGGCGGGAGAGATACGGAGATTCTATATGAAAATCATGAATCGGTGGCTAGAGAACAATGGCCTGTCATCACATTTTTGTGATGATGCTTTAGACGGTAATTTGCAGAAATTATCATGTCAACCCTGACATCAGAACACCCATTAAGATTATCTTCTCACTGATTTGTATTTGAGTTCTTTTCTTAAATGGTAAATTTGAATTTGGATTCAGAAATGCACTGCAGCAGTTCCTTTAAAGCTGTTAGTACTGTGCATTTTGCTGTTTCGATGCTCAATTCTGCACTTTCTAGCTGACGATGAGTTTCCTTGGCCATCGCTTCGTGTCTATCCGATGTTTTGGTAAAGCCTTACGGCACCTCTCTTCTTTTGGGGCGAGACCATTAGTATAATTCCGCACTTTTGTGTTCATATATATGGAGTGGACGGATTGATTTTTGAGTCATTTCATTGTCCATACACTCTTTGTACTGGTTTTTGAATCACGGCAAAGGATCTCTCCTTGACGTGCAATGTGCTCAGTGTATAGGCCTAATGAAACCCCCTTGTGCGCATCTTCCATTGAAACTCCGTTAGCCTTCATTCTGCTTATTCTCTACTCTTTAGCCTTTTGTTTCAATATGAACTCCCAGGCCCAGCTTCCTCCTGTCTTCAATTCTTCATGCATCCTGATGCAAGATGTGTCGCAGGGTTTTAGGAAGATTGATACGGAACGATGGGAGTTTGCGAACGAAGGTTTTCAGGCAGGGAAGAAGCACTTGCTGAAGAACATAAAGAGGAGAGGCAAATTCAGCAAGCACAGGAAGACATCGAGTAGTAGTTTTACCTCGGGTTACCCGAAAGCTGGAAAGGAAGCTGTACTCGAAACGCTAAAGAAGGACCAGGAAGCATTGAAGGCCGAGATCCTGAAACTCAGAGAAGAGCGGGAGAACTCACAGCATGAGATTGACCAGGTCGCAGAGCAGGTTCGTTGTGCCGAGTGCAGGCACCAGCAGATGTTCCTCTTCCTCTACAAAGCTGCCAAAAGCCCGAACTTTGTCCAGCAGTTAATCCAGAAGAGGAGGCACAAGAGAGAATTAGACACTCGTGAATCAAGCAAGAAGAGCAAACTGCTTGATCCCGATGGCGCCACCCAATGCTTGCTTGAAGCAATGGATCCCAAGATTCAAAGCCCAAATGTTGATTGCCTGACAATCAGTGACGAGTCGGCTCAGATGGAGTCTCAGCCAAATAGTGTCGTGCTGGAGGATTTTGAGACCATTCAGATGCACAATCCGTGGCCTTCTCCACCGGGTGGCAGAGATTTCAGGGTTGTGCAGGGTCCAACGCCGGATCAGATGGCCGGAGCTAGTCCGTCGCATTTGTCTTCGGTTTTCCACGAGATGTCTGAGAGACTCCTCGAAGACAATATGGTCGTTGGTGACAACGTCGCTGATGTCGAAGAAGTAGAAGACCCGGTGGTGAATGACTCGAGAATCTATCTTGAATTGGAGGGTCTAATCGAGAAGCCGTGTGGCTGGAGTGAGTACCCAAGTGGGCTGATGGAGCAAGCAGCGGGACTGATGCCCTAAATTTCCATGTACTCCTGCTCTGTTCCATCTGTTATTTTCTTGCCCATTTGGGTTCTTCTTTCTGTATTTAAGCTGACACCAGAATCATTGTTGCTACTTTTTTTTTGTGGACCAGATCGCATGATGCAGCTTTTGCCATAATTGGAGAGAATTTCTTGAATGAAGTCTCTTTGCTTGACCGAATGAAGATATGCTGGAAACAGGAGGGGAGAGGGAATCCAACCATTAAACTAGGATCTCACGGCAAATGCCCATACTTGTCTAGATGTTGGAAGTTTTTTCCTTTGTCCACCGTTGTATCAGAGTCCCCCGGATGTTCTTTTCTCTAGTATGCACTATTTTTTTTTCCTTTTTTGGTGTGTTGTAACCAGCTACGTATAAAGAGAAGCTGTGTATATAGCGAAAAGTTCAATTTCAGTATTTTCCAAATGTTCTGCATGACCAAATTCTAATTAGGAGTTACCGGTTCTCCATATATTCTTACAGAGACGATATTTCTTTTTTCTTGATCGTGCTCCATGTGGTTCTCGTTGAAAGCTTCAACATGTCGAGAAGGAAAAGTTGATTGATGGTACACCGTGATTGGACCCTTTTTCATGAGAACGCTGCTTTAGTCGATGGTAGTAATCATTCAACTGGTCGAAAGTAATGGAGATCAGATCAAGGGCATCTTTCCAATACTGGAGTTTCAATCCCTGAAAACACCGCCTGCTTTATAAAACGACGAGGATGGCTTAATGCAAAGTTTTTCTGCTGATTGAGAATTTGTGACTTTTAGCTCTCTACTGAATCTCTGGAGAATTAATCTGCTCCCTAATCTCTGACAAAGCGAACCAATTTCGAAGTCCCCCATCTCATCATTTGAGAAGATGTGCAGATTAGATGGGAATGGGGGCCTATTCTCTCACTCAAATGAGAACCTTGACGACAGAAGTTAGGCCGGGTGTCCTTCTAAAGTCTGCCTCAAGAAATTTTATCTACATTGGGAGTATCTTTTAGGACATCAATCACTCAAAGATGTGGGCCATGCTAAATTTAGATAAGATCTTACTAGATAGAACGGATAAACACAAAATAATGGTCCAAGACAATACATACACCAACCCCATGATGTTCCCAAAAGATCACTCCCTAATGTCTGTCTTAGTCTAAGCATAGAGTCCTGAGTCAACATCACACGTTTCCAGCTGACTTCTCTGCCCCCCCTTCACCGTTCTTAAGAGATCATCGGTATGTGATCCCACAAATTTTCACATTCTTATGGACTCCACATGCACAAGAAATACTTCTGAATTTTGAGAGAATGAAAGTACATATGATGTAGGCATATATACGTACTTGTGCCGCTACACATTCGAACACATGCTTTTCTGTGCATCCTAACAAAGTTTTGATGTGAGACCTTCTAGGCTTCTACCGTGAATTGTGACATTCTATGTCCACAGTACTTGGGATACAACTCCTTGATTCCATATGCACTTGATTATTTACTCACAAAGTTTCCTGTCGAGATAACAAAACCAGCACTGGTTCACAGAAATGTCAAGAAAAATGGCCCTTGCATTTCTCAGCCGATTGAACTTAACAGACTCCTATACGCCCTATTAAAAAACCCTGACACAGATATAAAGCAGTAGATGCAAACCAAGAGAAACAAAGAAGGTTATGATAAAACAGTATGCACATTTCTGAAATCTTACACTGATCGATAGTTGATGTGGAGCTTTCCCTTAGGCCTCGTTGCTCCTGAAGATGAAGATGATGAAAAGGAAGAAACGTTTGATTTGTCCAACTCCTTCTTATCCTCGTTGAAAGCCTTGCTAAAAGCATCTTGAAGTTCCGTGAACCTTCTCCTCTTTAGAAGTCGTTCTTCCGGAGTGCCATTGTCAAGGCATGCTAGCCGAGTACAATCGTCGGCATCCATAATATTATCAAGTACATTTGAGCATCTAGGGAAGAAGCGTTTGCCGAGTTCCACTGTTCAAATGGTGGTAACAATCAGGCAAACATAATCCTCAGCTTCATACGTATAAGAGGCACGTTATTTGTCCTATCAGAGAAACTAAGCTGATTGAAGTGAGTTACATGCAAGTCAAAGTGTCTTGCTCCCAAAACCTTAAGAATCCTTTTTTGTGTCATAATGGGTGTAACAAACGCTGAAAGTGCAAATTTCTCGAGCTGGTCTTACATTTACCCTATAAGGAATGTTCTATCATAAAAATCTGCCACGTATATCTGCTTTCAGTAATAGAAATTGACAGCATGGCAGCGTGAATAAGTGTAGTTGCTGCTGGTTATGGCGACTGAATCATTAAGACCAACTCCTACATAGATTTGAACTCCTAAAATTACCCTTTCTAGATAGAGCAACCCTTGGATAAGCAAGAGAAAATCTGATGCTAAAAGAAGACAAGTTCACAATCTTACAGTCCAGATATTAATTACCAGTTCGGGAGAGAGCTATATTCCTTCTGAGATGCTGTTCTTGAAAAGGTGCCTCATCCAAGTCCACATGCATCCCCAGCGAGCCAGCCAAGTCCTTACAATTCCTGCTACTCAATGGGACCTCACGAGTGCCGTCCACTTGAGCAATAGCCATCGCAACTTTCGCTTCCATAGGAAACAGGAGTCTTGCTAGTGCAACTGGAAATTTTTTATAAAATTAAGCATCAAGCACAGCCAAATAACAGGGCGCGTATATTCATGCAACACCATGCTTGATGCGACAGTAAAGAGTAAGAGGGAGTGCCTTGTGAATCCATCATCAAAGATGCTCGATAATATCATTGCACTGAGTTCTTGGAAACTTTAAGAAGACGAAGCCAAAGTTTCTATTAGCAAATTAATTAACTAGTCAATATAAATAAAATCTTCTTCCTTTTTGCAAGAAAGAAGAATTTTTTCAACCGAGAATCTCTTATATGCTAGACAAACTTACTTTATGTTGAACTCAATCTAACCCATGATCTACACTGATGCTTTCTACTTTAAGAATTTTTTATTTTTTATTTTATTTTATTTTTGGCTTTGCACCCATATAACAGCATATGCCTCCAAGTAGGATCAGTCCCAGGAGCCAAGAGGGACCATGAACAATACCGAAACAGGTAAGTGCATACAAACCTATACAATAAGAGCAAATTTTGTGTGCACTATGCATGAATGTTACGATTAACTGTATGAGGATTTTAGGCATCTTGCTTGGAAATCAAGCAACTTGCCTTTTCTTAATACAAGAAGGTTATTTCCAAAATTCTATTTGGCTTCTCAATTTTGAGATTAGCAGCTTTGCATGAATCATTCTTCAAACACTGAATAAACAACCAATTCATCTGAAAGAATTTATGTTGCAAAAGGTGGAGGCGCTAACATAAATTAGCAGATGCCTTTATATATAACAGTTCCTGCTAACTGATTCATTTGCCCCAAGCTTAGAGGATATAACAAGGAAAACAATGAAGATTGACCTGGGAACCAAACTAAAAAGGCTAATCCGATAAAGATGAAAACAGGAAACACCTAAATAAAAAAATTATAAGGGGGATATCACGAGTCTTCTCCCTTGTCATACTAATCTGATCAAAGGGATCCTTATCATACTAGACATTGGAAATTTTCAGTGAGAAAGTTTTAAATAGCAAAGGAAGAAATAGTCTCAACCAGACTAGTGGCTATATAACAGGGACTATTTCAATAAAATATGCTTCAAGAATGCTCGTCTTAGAAATCACTCTGTCTCTCTCTTGCTCACAGGTATGCACACCCCACAAATTTGTACAATGTTGGCCATTGACAGCATAAGAAAGTGGGAAATAAGTACCCAGCACCGTAGCTCTGTCGCTGTGTACATCTGAGACCGATGCAAATGCACCGTCCACCTGTGAATCCATAAGGAATGCTAAGAACGCCCAATAAATAACACGTTGGAGCTTGCGAAGAGCATTTGTGTAAACAAATAATTCCTACACCAAGCAGACTATTTACATGCAGGTTCTTCACATGCACGTGTCAAATGCACTTTTGTTACTAACCATCTTAAAAGAGGACCACTGAAGTGGAGGAGGAAAAAATTGAACCCAAATATCTTACCTCTGTTTTCAAGATATAACAATTCCATGCGCAGATCATCACCTGCCACAGCAAGAGAAAAGGATGCTTCTCCAAGTGAGGGCTCTCTTTGTTCAGCTTGTTCCAAGATCTCGACACATAATTTGTCGTTCGGTGAAGGCTTTCCTTCCTCGGTAGACTCCATGTAGTCTGCAGCTTTTGTGCACCTCTTACATAGTTGAAGAGCTTTTCTACCATCAGGAGAGAGATCAGAAGGCTGAGCTCCCTTCATTAGGAGAGACATGATAACATTTGGCTCTTTCCTCATCGCAGCAACATGCAAAACTGTGAAGCCTCTTGCATTTCTACTGTTCACGTCGGCAATTCCAAGATCAAGAAGCTCAGTCAAGGTCTTCGCATCACGGTAAGCTACAGCATAGTGAAGTGCATGTGCATCATCCAGAGTGGTATGGCCCTCCTTCAGCAGCATTTTGACTAGGTCAACATCATCTGAGTCCAAGGCCCGATGAATCCTCTTCACATGCTTGTCAGGGAAGTTTATACATTCAGGAATGTTCACACCAATTTCCAAACGGGCACTGATGATTTGTTCAATGATAGCATGAGGCAAGCCTTTCTCTAGGGTTACAGTATCGAGATCAGACCTCAAGACATATTCTACACATTGTGCCAGCAATCCGTGACATTCATCACCACATATATTTGCAGCCGATAGCACAAGCAAAATGTCATCTGGGGCAACCTTGTGAAGAATGTCAAGTAGGTGCCTCTGCAAATGAACAAGTCTGAGTCGGTTATACTGAACGATGCAACCATGTTTTGGCAATTAAAACTACAAGAAAAATAATCTAGCATTTCTAGCCGTAACTCCGAATGTAGATTTCTTTATCGTAGTTTTCTCTGCCAATTTCTTTTTCCAACGAGCAGTTTGACAATAGACAAGGTCACTTCAGGCACATCACCATATTGAAGGGGGTGTCGAAATAAACATTTGACCCCATGGAAGACATCAAAGTAGGAAGGGAACTAATCAACCATGAAGTTGAAACGACTGACCCCTTAAGTCAATTCAAATGCAAAAGGCTAAAATGAAAGAGCTCCAAATTGTCAGATGCTCTTCACTAAGCAAGTCATAGGTCTAGTCAAAGTCATCCCAGTTTCTAGGGGCCCTCAGCATACCAATCTTGTCTGAGGCTGAGCTCATAGAACAACCACTCTTGAGAGCTTTTCGAAAACCCAAAAAGGAAAAAGGAAAAGAAGTAGACTGCTATCCTCCTTTTGCCACTTCTTTGCAGTCTGAGGAGTTAAACCTCCACGCAAAAAGAAGAAGAAAGGTCCTCCTTTTAAGCTACCAGCCGTTAAGGCTGATGCTCAAAGGCCATTGATGGTGGAAGCAGATAGATAAGCCTCAGCTGACTCGAGCAACTACACAACAAAAGGCACAGATCGGTCTCCTAATTCCTTTCTTTGACTACTGGACCCCAAGAGAACTCAACTTTTTCAGTTATTTTCGCTTCAAATGCATGATAAAATCTCTTCAGACGCAAATTCAAAGTCTAAACTTTCCGAGAACGTCCTCTTTGCCATTGAATGAGCAAAAAGTCGGCAACTTGTCGCCATCAATCATCCGAAAAAGGCAACATGACAGGAACAAGCAAACGACACGAGTAATTTGCTGATATACCTGATACAGAGCCACCAGTTCAGGAATCTGAAACCTGGACGAAGCATAGAGCACCTGCACCAGGAACTCCAAGGCTGGCCTACAAGCCACGTGCCGGCACTCCTCGTCCACGCAGTCGCACACCCCTTTCGGAAACGCCTTCACCTTGCCGCTGTACAGATACCCCAAGACAACCACCAGCGCTTCGGCCCCAACCCCGACCCCGACCCCTACGCCGAAATCCTCGGCCAGCTCCTTGAATTCGAGCCTCACCCCGCTCTGGCTCCCCGAGAACTTGGCCCCGAAGAACGGGCTCCGCACCGCGAGGACGCACCGGTGGACGGGGACCTCACGGCCGTCGGCGGCGACGATCGTGGCGTCGGAGAACGAGAAGCCGGGGCCGGCGAGCGGGAGCTCGAAGATCGACTCGAGGCTGTCGGAGAGCTTCCTCAGGGCCTGCGCCTCCGCCGCCGCCGCCGCGGCGTCGGGGGAGTAGGAGGAGGAAGGAGCCTCCGCGAGGTCTGCGTGGAGCACACGCCGCTGCTGTAGCTGGCGTCGTTCGAATCCGAGAGCGCGGCCCGTCCCGAGTCCATGCCACCCCCACGCGAAACGCGAGCACGCACGCACGCACGGCCGGCGGCGCCGAGAAGAGTCGGTCGCGCGGAAGAAGAAACAGAGCCGGCTACCGCCGCTTCGAATGGCGGCGGTCCAGGAAGAACCCAAGTGGAGCCTCGAGAGTCCCCCACACGAGGGAGGAGAGAGAGAGAGAGAGAGAGAGAGTCAACAGCAGGGAATGAGATCTGGGGAGACAGACAGAGCAGGAGAAAAGCGTGGCAGGGACGACGGGGGCTGTCCAGTCGTTAACGGGTAATGATTTCTTTTTCGTACCATTTTTCCCGCACGTGCGCCGGGGCCCGAGCTCTCCCCTCCCTCTTGTCTCGGTGTCCGTACACCGGGGACGGACCGGGACCCGACCGATGTTCGGTCCGAAACGGAGCCGCGGCTCGTGCGCGCCCCGCCCGCCCGCCTTGTCGATGGACTACGGCCGTTGAATCGCGTGCATATCCGACGGGTGGGGTCGGGCGTCGTGAGGACGCTGCGGGGGTGGGTCCCGCGCTTTCCTTGTCGAAGAAGGGAGCCGCCGCCATGTCCATTTCAGCACCACCGACCATTGGTTCCCTGTGGATCACCCAATTCCATCGTACATTGAATCCATCCATCTGGAACAAAAAAATTATATATATAAAGAGAAAGCTAAGTGGAGAATATGCTTCCAGTTTGATTTTCGATTCCATACTTCTTGAACCAATAGGAACGGCTTCAATTTCCGATTTTAAGTCAACAATTGTCTGAAAATCAGACCGAAACGAGAACCCACTCAAGTAAATTCTAATTTCTTCTCCTTCTAAGTGTTGCATTTTTCATTCTCTCTCTTGTGCATGTTTTACTCCGTCCCTCTCCTTTCTAGTCAGCAACTCGCTTGTCTCGTGCTCCTGCTCCTAATTGCGACTGCCACTCTTATTAGATTGATAATTAATTATAATCATAATCTCAAGCATTGATTGTTTTAATATGTGAGTAAATTATGTTTCACATCTAGAGTTATTTATTGAAATTATATTAGATTCTTAAAAAATGAAAAATTACATCATATTTGAAACATAGAGTCTGTATGGTTATTTTAGTTTTTGTTGGTGGACACATTCATTTCTCTTGAAAACATATCATTCAAGACATCCATATCCCCCATAAAATAATTAAAAAGATGGAATGGAAATGTCATTAAATGATACGTTATTAAGAAAAAAAAAATTTTTTCTCAAAATTAAACTAAATGCTTATCTAACTAAATTTTAAGTTCAAATTTTCATGCAACATTCTTTGAAATTCAACTCGACAAATTGTTTCCTTGATACTTTCTACACTCAATAGACAAACAATCAAAAATACTACACATGTAAAAATTATTGATAGTCAAAAAGAGAGGAATAAAAATGTGTAAAATTATGTCTACCGACATAAACCTGTGGGCACGCGGGTAATGTAATTGAGTCAGATGCGTTAATAATTTAGTGTGAACGCATGACTAATTTTTCAAGAAAAGTCGGGATATGATGCGCTCAATGGGGTCGGGTCATCAAGTACTCAACGTGTTCAAATTCCAAATGGCTAATTGATTTCAAAAGCATGATCCTAGAAAAGCATCCACATGTGGAAGTTATAACATCGCTAATCCAACCCTAAAGCATTTGTGGGTGAAAAGCTTGCACATCAATTAATCAGAGCTAATCAAACTTGGTCAACAAAACAAATCATATGCATAATCTTTTGTCACCAGAAAACCAAACTCAGTCAAGCATTCACATATAAAAACTCAATCAAGAGTAATAGGATGAAAAGTATCATAATATGTCTCGTGTTTGAGTCCTAAACGGATCACATAGAAGATATCCTATTTAAGACGTCCAGCTCTTATCCAAAGGACATCGGATGTGGAAATTAAAAGAAAGTCCAAATTGGACTGAGTTTTGTATCAAAGCAGAGAATACGGAGAAGTCGGTCCAAAGTTTTTCTAATTTTATTGGAAATATATATGTTTTATATCCAACCACGTGTTTCAATCCCTTGATTTAGAGCAGCGTGTCTCGCACGTCCAAATAGCTGGGCGTGAATTCAACGTGTGACTTTTTTATGAATTGCATTTAAAGATTCAAACCACTAATCTCATAATAACATTTATGAATTTTTTAGGGTGCGTATGACAAGATTTTTTTATCACGTGCACCCTTAGTATCTTAGTGCGTACATACATGCAAGTAAGTTTTCAAATTATGGTATTCTGATTTTTAATTTTCACTTGCTATAGATTCCCAAAACTTATACCCTAAATTAATTTAACTCAAAAATAAATTTTTTTGGTTCGGAAACCCAAAATACATGAATCCTTTCAAAATTGCACAAATTGACAGAAAATGAACCCCACCGGCTTTGGTTTTTGGGGGTTTATTAAAAGTATATCTGGTTTCAGAAAACCCTAAACCACCGAATTCCTCCGGGATCCGACAGATTTCCCCACCACTTCTTGCCGAATCGCGGTTGCAGATCGGATACCGCGAGAACCGCCGCCCCTCCATAGCCGGGGAGCTCCGTCGGCGACCGAGCTCTCGGGCGATTCCGTTCGCCGGCCAGCGACCCGGGACGGCGGAGGGGAAGAGGACGGAAGCGGCTGCTGCAGCATCGGTCGCGAGGCCTTCTGCCGTCGCGGCTTCGGCATCGTCGTCGATTCGGTGATCGATTCGGAGTAGAGACATTCGTCGGGGAAGGTCGATTGAATCATCAGTTGGAGCAGTCCTCGGCCCGCATCACTCCACCTGTTCGACGAATTGCCTGAAAGTTGGAGTGTCGTTTTTCCTTCGATAGCGGGCTAAAGGTTAGGGCTTTGCTGCCGTTTGTGGTATTTTTGTGGCTTTGAGCCGTGTGGGTTTCTCATTTCGTGCTTCCTCCGGCTCAAGGCTTTGAATTTTTTCCGGGTTATGTCAATTGGGTGCGTTTCTTTTGACGAATCTAGGTCATTTTCATTATTGTGGGCTCTCTCTGTCGAGAACGTCCGACTGGACAGTGGGTAATGGCTGGTTGCGATGTTCAATCCTGATTTGCACTTGTCTTTTGGCGCGGTAATTGGCCTGCAATTTCTGTTATCGAGCAGCATTATCTGTAGATGATGCCCTCCTGCTTCCATTCTCTTGTTGCTGTTTTTCGGTGTCGTAGTTTGTTTCCAGTAGGCTGCTTCGATCGTAGTGGAACTGGCAGATGGTATGAACTTTCTTTCTTTTTTTTGTGCATGTGCGCAAATTGGGTTCTCAGATGGAGGTTTTGCCTTCCTTTAGTCACTTTCTTAGACATGTCTGTTCTTGTTGCTTTAAAGGTTTACTTTTCAGCGTACTTTGTCACTGTTGTGCTCAATGTACCTGATTTGCGCATTCTGGCTTGTGTGGTTACAGGATTGAATTCTCAAATTAGTCACTTGGGCCTTCCCAAGGACATTCTCTCTGTTTGATTGATTTATAGATGAATTAGATTTTGGCGATTCTTTTTCCATGGACTCACCAGTAAGCCAGAGCTACGGTAGAAAAGATAGAGAAGATGATATCGATAGGAAAAGTGACAGGGCCGGGGATGATGCTGAATGGGAAGGAAGTGACAGGAGGAAACAACGGTCAAGCAAGTCCAGAAAACCTGGTAGTGGAGATGATGTTGACGGTTTCGATAGCAGTGGAAGGAGGAGAAATTCTGGAGATAAATACGAAAACCGAAAGAGATCAACTGGTTCCAGCAGAGCGGGGAGCGATGAAGAAGACTTTGACACTAGAAAAGACTCACGCTCGAAGCAGGTGAAGAGAAAGCAAGAGGAAAGTTCTTTGGAAAAGTTGAGTTCATGGTATCAGGATGGAGAAGTAGAAAATAGGCAGGATGGTGGAGACAAGCTGGGGAGTAAACATGGCAAGGTTGATGAAAGTGACAGGAGAAAACTGACCCCAAAGTCATCTGAGTATGAAAGTTCCCAGGGGAAAAGTAGAAGCAAACATGATAGGTCTCATGAGGGGGATACATCTGATAAAGATTTGAAGTACTCAGAAAAGAAGGAAAGCAGCCGTGAGAAGGGCCATGGGTCTCTTGAGTATGTAAAGAGCTCAAAGAAAAGGTGGGATGATGTGGATGTTAAAGAAAGTACTAGCGAAAAAAATGATGGCAGAAGTAGCAGGACATCTGACAACAAGTATGAGAGTGTCAGGGACAAAAGTATGGCAGCTAGACATGAATTTGGTGAGAGTAAGGGTAGGGTCACAGATTCAATAGTTGACAAAGGTATGAGATCTGACCGAAAGGATGAACGGAGACATGATGGTAAGAGTAGAAGCATGTCGGAAGCCGTAGAAGAGGATAATAAGGCAAGTCCGGCTAATTACGAGGACAGAACAGGCAAGGAGAAAAATGAAAAACACAGACAGCAGAGGACTCCTCCAAATAGGGATGTTCCTGAAAGCCGGGATGGGTCTCGCCATACAGATGAAGATGGAAGCTTTTGGTCAAGAGAGAGAAGTGCGAGAAGCCACCGCTCCAGGACCCCTGATAGAAGTAGCAGATATGCTCGTGAGAGGCCTGATAATGAAAGGCCTCATGGTCGGTCTGGCAATAGGAAAGATGGAAGTAGGGGTGAAGCTGTGAAAACTTCGTCGAATTATGGGATTTCAAATGATAATTATGATGTTATAGAGATTCAGACCAGACCTATTGATTATGCTAGTGCTGATTCCGGATCTAGTTTTGCTAGAAGATTTGAAGTTGGTCAGCAAGCCGACACGAAAGGACCTTCAGCTGAGGAAGAATGGGGGCATGCACGGGAAGAAAGGGCAAGGTCTAGTATTTATGGGTCCGCTCCATCTGGTGAAGATACAAAGGAAAGATATGTTGAGGATGATTTATCAATGAGAGATCAGAATATGTGGAGAGATGATGGTGACTTCCAGGGAGGGAAAGGGAGAGGACAGAAGGGCCCTATGCCTGCCCGTACTCCTGGTGGCCAGATGTCTAGCAGTGGTTCACAGCCCCCATTTGCTAACCAGGAGTCTGGATCCTTTAGTAGAGGGCCTAATCAAGGGGCAAAAGGCAATAGACCAGGCAGGATTGGACGTGGTCGGCCAACTGGAAGAGACAACCAACCAGTGGCAATCCCAATACCTATGATTGGAGCATCTTTTGGACCACTTGGGATGCCGCCTCCCGGGCCTATGACTCCCGGTATGTCACCTGCCCCGGGTCCGCCTATTTCTCCGGGTGTCTTTATTCCGCCATTTTCTCCAATGTGGGCTGGAGCTCGAGGAGTTGATGTGAATATGTTAGGGGTTCCAGCTGGCCTCTCTCCCGTTCCTCAGGGCCCATCAGGCCCTAGGTTTGCTCCCAATTTGGGGACACCACCCAATCCTGCAATGTACTATAATCAAGCAGGGCCTGGAAGAGGTGGGCCTGCCAACATACCTGGCCCTGGTTTTAATGTTTCAGGACCAATGGGACGAGGAACGCCACCTGATAAAGCTTCAGGGGGTTGGGTTCCTCCTAGATCAGGTGGACCTTCACATAAAGCTCCTTCAAGAGGGGAGCAAAATGATTACTCTCAGAATTTTGTTGACACTGGAATGCGACCTCAGAATTTTATTCGGGAGCTTGAGCTCACCAATGTTGTGGAGGATTATCCCAAGCTTAGGGAGCTTATACAGAAGAAGGATGAGATTGTGTCTAAAGCTGCTTCTTCTCCTATGTATTATAAGTGTGATCTCCGTGAATTCGAGCTTACTCCTGAGTTCTTTGGAACTAAGTTCGATGTCATTCTTGTGGATCCTCCTTGGGAAGAATATGTTCATCGTGCTCCTGGTGTTGCTGATCATACTGAATACTGGACATTTGAGGAAATACTTAATTTGAAGATTGAGGTACTAAGACTAGCGCTTGTTTATAGATTTGAACCTGTCAATTTTCTGCTGGGGTTGTTAATGGCTTAAAGTTATGCAAATAGACAATAGTAGGCGTTAGTGTTTACTTTAAGGAAGGACCCAAACCCTGAGGGATGGAAGATATTGCCGCCCCACTTCTGCTTTCATGCATAAATATAGTTTTGGCTGAAACAGGGAAGAAGAAAATGTTTGCAAGGGACTATGTTAATGAGATTATGCTTGATTTCTTTAGATTCTGGGTTTATCATAAATGAAATATTTTCTTGGTTGGGAATATCTTGTTGAACTGTATATCCAATTTCCTTGATTATATAATGAAACATCCCAAACAATGTGGGGAAATGCTCGGTTCTATTTTTTGACTTTTGGAAATGAATTGTCTTTTCATGTTCGTAGGCAATTGCTGATACCCCGTCATTTATTTTCCTCTGGGTGGGAGATGGAGTGGGTTTGGAGCAAGGCCGTCAATGTTTGAAGAAGGTACGGATCAAGCCTGACTCTTCCTTTTAGGTGTTTATTAAATTGGTATATTTAGGTTTTGGTGCTCGATGGTTAACTTGATTTATTGTTTGTAACAGTGGGGATTTCGAAGATGTGAGGATATCTGTTGGGTCAAGACGAATAAAACTAATGCAACTCCGGGGTTACGACATGATTCTCACACATTGTTTCAGCACTCTAAAGTGGGTTTTCTCCTTAGATTCTATGCTTGTTCCGCCACTTTGTCTTAGTTTTCTTATGTGTCATTTTCTACTGTATGCCCCTTGAATGTCTTCATCTGCTAATATGCTGTTGCTTGTCATTGTGATGAAGGAACATTGCTTGATGGGCATTAAAGGAACAGTTCGCCGCAGTACTGATGGTCACATAATTCATGCAAACATAGATACCGATGTAATAATTGCTGAGGAACCCCCTTATGGTCAGTAATTCATACTGGGAGCTTGCTGTTTATATCTATTCCTAGCATACTCAGTGAAATACAAATTTTGAACTCATTAGTAGCTGGTCTACTCCCTTCAATTTTGTGCTAGGCTGCTTAAACACGATGTAGCATATAAGTAGTATTTTGCATTTTCAACTGGTACATGTCTCTCCTCTGGTACAGTCCAGTACTTCTTAGCGTTGGAAGTCTAGAACTAGTCAAATCTATAGTTCACCTGGTTCAACTGGTTAAACTGGTGAACGAGTCACCTCCTTGTGACTGCATCTTGGGTTTTTGCAAAAGATTATTAGTGGCATGGGTGGCAGAAGAGGAATCGACTCCCTGCCATTTTAGTTCTGACACACATGCTCAGCAAACTGAGCTGCTTTTTTCTTTAGATGTAAACAGGCAGTTAGATTATCAAAGGTGTTTTTTTTTACTCTTTTCCAAAAGCATAATGCAATTACTCTGTGAAGGAAATACATGATCTCAAGGCTCCTCCCAGATGCCCCTGCCTGCCACCTCGATCAGCAGAGTTTGAGTCAGCTAGTGTATTATTTAAGTGATTTAATCAATGGGCTGGACCTTTCTTGCAAATCTTCTACTTTGGAGCCAAACTTTTAACATCAAAGAATGAGGGGTTTCCTCAAGCAGTTTGGACTTTCTGACAAAATGTACCATTCTGCCAAAGCACAATTGAAAATTGATTTTTGGTTTCACATAGTGCCCACCCTTCTAAAGAAAAAACGGAAAATCGAAGAGTAGATGCAAAGCTGCATTGAAGTGTTAGCAAACTCATTACTAGTCTTCATAATGCACCATCAGTCTACCATAACCTTCTGAAGCATACAATTAAGGAAAGCATCTTACTTTCTGTATTCATTTCCGTAGAAGTCACAAATGGACTCTCCAATCAAAGCTTTGCAATGGGTCTTTGAGCAACTGGTTTTCCTCGTCTCAGCAGTTCTTTTACTGGCTGCTTGTGTGTCAACATCATTTCCTGTCACATCAGGGGGTTCTGATGTTTGTACGTTTCTTAATTTAATGGAGATGCAGGTTCAACCCAGAAGCCTGAAGATATGTATCGCATAATCGAGCACTTCGCTCTTGGCCGCAGGAGGCTGGAACTGTTTGGTGAAGACCATAATATTCGAACTGGTTGGTTGACAGTGGGCAAGGAACTATCCTCTTCAAACTTTAATGCTGAGGTACAGTATTTGGTTTGCTGAATTTGTTTTACAAATGTTGCCATCTTCTTTGAAGAAGTTTGCCACTTTGTCATCAGCTTCTTGATCTGCCTAGTAAGCCTGGCCTTGGTCTAACAGAATAATAGTGCCACTGAATGACTATATAAATTTACTCAGCGGAGACAGAAATTAGCCTAGATTTTGATGGACAAGAAGTGAACAATAAACTCGATGATATTTGAAATTGACTGCGCAAGAATAGTTAAAGACTATTAACGTGTTCTTCCGAACAATTTATCTATGTCTAAAGTTGGTGCTTGTTCCTTCTTTTGATGAATAACATGACATTCCAACTGGATCTTAAACTGTGCTCTCACTGGGCTTTTTGCTCCGTTGGTATGATCAGTTCAGTTGTCTGTTGTGGTCTTAACTTTTCTTCTGGAAGTTGCTTGGAATCCCAAAGCTTTTCTAGTTCTTTTTTGCCAGTGTACCCGATCATGCTTGTATGTCCACTCGCTTTCTGATGGTCCGTGAATTTCTTTCCTATTTTTCTTTTGTTTACCTTTCAGAACTGTTTTCAACCTCACAAAAAAAATCTGCTACTTTACCAAACATTAGACAAACCCAGTCATTGCACCTCACTGCCCACCACATTGAAATGACTAAATCCTTGCCATGATATGGAACCTAAAAACTATGAATTTGTAACCAAAAGTTCTGGGGGCATATCTGAATTTTGATACTTTCTGCTAGCTTAACTCTTCAAGTGACGATTGAAAATTGGATGTTGATGTTTTTCAGGCATACATTAAGAACTTTGCGGACAAGGACGGGAAGGTATGGCAAGGTGGGGGAGGGCGGAACCCACCCCCGGATGCTCCTCATCTCGTGGTGACCACTCCCGAAATAGAGTCTCTCCGACCCAAATCTCCGATGAAGAATCAGCAGCAGATGCAGCAAAACCAATCGGTCTCCATTGCTCTCACAGCAAACTCGTCCAACCGAAGACCCCCGGCAAATCCACCCGAAAACCCCGCAGCTCTCAGCATGAGCCAAGAAGTCTCGAGCTCCAATATCCCGGCCCCTCTTCCTTGGCCTTCGCCGATGGAGGGCTTCAAGGGACCCGAGAGCGGGAACCTTCCTATGGAGGACAAGGTTTTCGACGTCTACAATTACGCTGGGCAGCCGAATGCAGAGTACTTAGATTTTGAATCTCAGAGAGCTATGAACATGTTGTAACGGAAGGTTCTGTTTTTTTTTGCGGTAATTGAACGTCCGATAAGATACAATTGATTCTTTCCTTTCTATGGCGCTACAGATCGAGAGGGAAAAAAGCGAGAAGCTCCTCTGCCCTTTTCGGAGCGTGGGCTCCGATTCACCTCTCGAGAAAACATTTTCCGACATCGCGACATCTTCATGGGGCGCGACTTTTGTTGAAATAATGTTGACCGTATCAACTGCTACATAGAAGTAGTCTCAGAAGTTTTGTTCAAGCCTTCGAGATGTTGGAATTGCCTCATTGGGCGAACGTCATCAATCAGAAACGATTCAGCGGTTGAGCTGATCTTGACGCGTTCTAGCGGTCAACGGTTCGGCGCCGCGAGAAAATATCAAAGCTCGAAAAATCTTTCTTTCTAATTTAATAATAGAACGAAAAAAATGAAGAAGGGGGACCAAAAAAAGTAAAAGAGGAGGAAAAAATTCTGGTCCCCCTGAAGTATCCGAACGCCGCGCTCCTTTTCATGCAAAGCGAAAAAGCGGGAAAATAAGAAGAACGAAATTATAAAAGGGGCAAATGTTGTAAATAATCCTTAAATTATGACTAAATGTGCAACACGGTCTTTAAATTTTTAGTTTGTTTAATGTAGTTAATAAATTTTAGCTCAATGTGTAATATTATCTTTGAACTTTAATTTGTTCGATATGATTCATGAATTTTTATACATGTTCAAATTAATAAAAATGTTTAATATTATCTCTAATTTTAAATTAATGAAAGGACAATATTACTTATTTTCATATAGTTTATGAACTAGTTTGAACATTATAAATTAAAAGTTCAAATATGGCATTGCACATTATATTAAATTTCAGAAATTACATTGAAAAAATTGACAATTCATAAATCACATATATCATTATCTCTTATAAAAAAGAGGGGGGGGGAATCTTAAATAGGGACCTAAAATGCCCTCATTTTCTTAAAAGAAGACATGAAGTAAAGTTTGTTTTAAATAAGAATTTAGTGGTCATTTAGTCTCAAAGAATGATCTTGCTTGTTGGGTTAGTGAATAGATGCATGTCCAATGCATGTTTCGATGGCCTAATTAGGTATTTTCGTTCAATTTTTTTTTATTTTTCATTTTCGATTATCTTGTTCATCGTCTTCTTCATCCCCTGTTCATATTCTTTATGCGTAAATCAAGAACACTAGACTTGGAGAAAGGCTAGCGAGCGCCGACTACTAGTAAGGGTTGGCAAGGGCTCGACGCCCATCGCCTGCAGCGAGTGAGGGCCGGGCAAGCCCTCATTGACCATAGGTGAGGGCCTACAAGCCAACCCTCGCCAAATATGGGGAGGGTTGGCCTCGCCTAGGGCCAATGAGGGCTCGACGCCCATCGCCAGTAGCAGGTGAGGGTTGTCGAGCCCTTGCTAGCCACAGGGGAGGGGGGCCATCCAAATCGAGGCTCTTCAAAGAGGTGTTGGAGGGCCAAGGGATAGTTGGAGAAGTCGTTGATCTGGGAGCGGTGGTGGAAGGAAGGGACGAAGAAGGAGACTTCGATGTCCCAGTCTTAGTCCTAGTAGAAGACGAGGTTGTTGATGGAGCGGCAAGCCGAGGCGAGGGATGTCGCCCCTTGTGGCCATAAGCAAGGTCACCCTTCATCGGCCTTGGCTCGCTCGGGGCTGGCGAGGGCTCACCCACCTCATCATTCACTGATAAAGGCCAGTGAAGGCTTGCAACCCTTGCCCATAAGCTAGTAAGGACTTGACGGCCCTCATCGGCCATGGCCTGCAAGCCCTCGCCTATGGCTAGCCAGAGCTCAACGACCCTCACCCACTGCTGACAATGGGTGTCGAGCCCTCATTGGCCCTTACTAGCGATCGGTGCTTGCTAACCTTTCCCAATTTTGATATTCTTGATCTAGGCAAGAAGAGGCTGAACAAGGGACGAAGAAGATGATAAATAGCATAGCCATTAACCCGAAAAAAAAAAAAAAAAAGAACAAGACAATCGAAAATGAAAAAGGAATTTTTTTGGACAAAAATACCCATGATCGGGCCACCGGGATATGCATTTATTCACCGATTGGCGAATAAGATTCTTATTTAAGACAGATTTCATTTCAGGTCCTATTTTAAGAAAAGTAAGACATTTGGGTCTTTATTTAGGATTTTCCCAAGATTTAAAAAAAAAAAAAAAAAAGGAAAAAGGAGAAGAGGGAAATAAAAGGCGAAAAATCAAAAAGAGAAAAAGGGCCACACGGGAGCCACCGGGCAAAACATCGTTCGCTGTCTTTCTCCCCACCCTCTCTTCTCCCCAAGTCGTGTTTTCCTTTCCTTCCCTTTTCGATTTTGGATCGTACCTTTTTTGCGCGCAATGCGAGCCCGGCGGAGCAGCGTCGACGAGATGGGAGCGACCGAGAGATGACGGCGGCGACGACGGCGACGGAGACGAGGAGCGCGGCGGCGGCGGTGTTAGCTTCGTCGATCGATTCGGCATTTTCCGACTTCTTCCTTTTTTGATTTTTGTTCATCGATTCGTGCCTCGAGAAGCCCGGGAAACCCTAGATCTTCGAGAGCCTTCGACTCCGGCGTCCGGCTTCGCTTCGCCGGTTTCACTTGCGGTTGTTTCCTTCGTTCGCCCGTCGCGCGTGCGCGGTCGGCGGGGGTCGGCGCTTTGATTGCGCGGTCGTTTCCGGCGTGGATTTTGGGGGGTCGGAGTTAGGGTTTTTGGGATCGGTGCTGTCTCGGGGCGTGGCGGCGATGGAGCCTCGCGTGGGGAACAAGTTCCGGCTGGGCAGGAAGATCGGCGGTGGCTCCTTCGGAGAGATCTACCTCGGTCCGTCGTTGACTTGATTTTGCCGATCAACTTCTCTCTCTCTCTCTCTCTTTTGCCTTTGTATTTCTTGGGGTTTTGGCTGTACTTGGCTGATGTTGGATGGTTGTGCAGGGACCAATATACAGACAAATGAAGAGGTCGCCATTAAGCTTGTGAGTGGCCTTTATAGTCTTCTTCTTCGTGCTTGTTTTGATGAATTTGTTTGGAGAGACCTTACAGCATAGTTTGATTGATTTGGAATGCATCAGAGCATGTTGTATAGCTATTTGTAGTCATATAACCAGTTTTGGAGGAGGAAATTGTTCTATTGGATCTAACTTTTATGGATGGGGAAGGTGGTGCTTCTTATCTTGTCTCTGGTGGAGCTAGAATTTGCATTTGTGCTCTCTTTCTCTCTGGTATGCATGCTGATAGAGTGATTACTATAATGGGTTGCTGGTCTGGTGATTTTCAGGAGAACATCAAAACAAAGCATCCTCAATTGCTATATGAATCGAAATTGTATCGGATCCTGCAAGGAGGAAGTAATGTTCCTTCTCCATGGCTTTGAATTTTGTACTTGTTCTGTCGATGCTGTTACGTTAACTATTCGTTTTGTATCTTTGCAGCTGGGATTCTGAATGTAAGATGGTTTGGTGTCGAGGGAGAATACAATGTTCTTGTGATGGATTTGCTCGGACCCAGCCTTGAAGATTTGTTTAACTTCTGTAGTAGGAAACTTTCCTTGAAGACTGTTTTGATGCTTGCAGATCAAATGGTTTGATTCGTTTACTTGCGATATTTTCATGGTTATAATTGTAGTGTCTTTGATCCCTGCTGACGCTTATGTTTTTATTAGATTAACCGTGTCGAGTTTGTTCACTCGAAGTCATTTTTGCATAGAGATATCAAGCCAGATAATTTTGTGATGGGCTTGGGAAGAAGAGCCAATCAGGTTTTTTTATGGCTTTGACATATTGGATTTACTTTGTGATTTCTTTTTGGACCTAATAAGATGTAATGTGGTTCTCTCCATACCTGTCCTCAGGTTTACATTATCGACTTTGGTCTGGCCAAGAAATACAGAGATAGCTCAACTCATCAACACATTCCTTACAGGTGAGTTAAGCTTTTGAAGTAATTCTCTTTTTTGTTGGTTACTTACATGCTTGTTTTAGTATTCGTACTTTTCTTGCCGTTGGCATTGGGTTATGTATCAGTATGATTATCGAAATGAAGGTCATGTGTCAATCCTTGTCTGAGTTTATAAAGATGATGTTACTTGCAGTCTTGTTGAGCTTAACCCTGCATTGTTGAGGCAGTATTATTGTGATGATTGCATTCATTATCTTTTTCGAACCGAGATATTTTGTTAGTTAGTGAAAATCTGTTCTGGTACACGAGGATAATACAAGATCAATGAACAAAAATAACAAAAAAACTATGAAAAACTTGTCACACCACCCAATCTTTATGAGGGTGTAGAGTGCGGAGCGTCAAATAAATTTAAACTGGAAAGTGAGTTGCTTATTCCAGGTGTGAAGTCAATTATGGCCTTCTCCAACTCTCTCTGTCCTCCAGTTAACTGGTGGAGGCTACAGCAGCAGTTTTTATGTTTTAGAGTGGCCACTCAAGACCATATGGACTGTGGAGTCTGGAGTCTGTTGCCATTGTTGTCACCTCAAAGAAATCAACTGTTTTATTTGCTCTGATTTCAACTTTTTGATATATTGGTGTTTGTCTTAACAAATTCTACCATTCGAGGCTTTGGTTATCATGGTAAGCAGTTGCTTATTGTGTTTGTTGATTGAACATTCAGGGAAAACAAGAATTTGACTGGAACTGCAAGATATGCGAGCATGAACACTCATCTTGGCATTGGTGGGGTGACTTATTCTGTTTTTGGTGTTGTTTTCTTGTTTGTTTTGTTTCCTTTCATTACTGATTTTTTCCCTTCTTTTGTTGGTCTATATAGAGCAAAGTCGGAGGGATGATCTAGAGTCTCTTGGTTACGTTCTTATGTATTTCCTAAGAGGAAGGTGACTGTCGCTGTCTATATCATATATCATAGATTAGGTGATAGGTTTCAGTTTGTTTCAGTAATTAGAGCTGCTACTTCCTTCGCAGTCTCCCTTGGCAGGGATTGAAAGCGGGAACCAAGAAACAAAAGTATGAGAAGATTAGTGAGAAAAAGGTTTCTACATCAATCGAGGTATGTTGTCTCTTTGTGAGCATATGAGGTCATTTCTGGCTTTATGGACTCATGGATGTTGATGCTTTACAGGCTCTGTGTCGTGGTTATCCGACAGAATTTGCATCCTATTTTCATTATTGCCGTTCACTGCGATTTGATGATAAGCCAGATTATTCTTACTTAAAGAGACTATTTCGTGACCTCTTCATACGTGAAGGTTTTGTATACATTTCTACCAATGAATTCTCAGAATATTTTATGTATTTACTGCCAATGTAGATCATTTCATTATCTGTAAGTGAGCCACAGCATAAATTCCGCATTCTCATTCTGCAAGTTGATTGCCTATCCAGGTTTCCAGTTTGATTATGTGTTTGATTGGACCATACTGAAATACCAGCAATCTCAAATGGCAACACCCCCATCTCGTGCACTGGTGAGTTCCATTTATGATCTGCTCAGGAAAGTGGAAAAAATGGAGAAAATGCAAGTTTGAGTGAGACTTTCGAAGTTTTTGTGGGAAGGAGGGGAGAATATATATGATGTGATGTATTTTCGTTCCCATTTTCTTTACTGTTGGCTCCTTACTTTAGCTAAAAATGATTAGTCCTTGTTTCTACTGTCAGGGTCTTGGTGCTGGACCTAGTTCTGGGATTCCCCCTGTTGCTGGCCATGTGGATAAGCAGTCAGGTAGGAGCTAAATTTTGAATGTCCAAATGTCCTAATTGTCAGTGCTTGCTACCTGTTGACTTTTCCCTGGTATACTTTCCCAATTAATATGCATTAAGATTGGAATTTTCCAGGTGGAGAAGATGGTCGTCCAGTCGGTTTGTCATCGATGGATCCTTCTAGAAGAAGGCTATCTGGGGCAACTGCAACTGCTGGAAGTTTCTCAAAGCAGAAGAGTCCAGTTACAAATGATGGTGCCATTTCCAAGGAAGCAATGGTAATTCTTTTGTCTTACCCTGATGTTGCTCTGTGTTATACTAAATGTATAGTATGAAAAATATATTTATGCTAAGTTTTGTTGAAAGATAGTCCAAGAGCCTCTCGGATGTTCTATTATATTTGCTTAACAACTGATGGTGCAATTTCTGAGGAACAGTGGTAAACAGCTGGTAACACTATTTGGAATTATAGTGGAAGGATAGAATTACTAGGCAAATTATTGGAAAGGAAAGCTATCTTCGATTCTTCAGAATGGAAGGGAAAAAGGCGCTAATTTTTGGAGTGGAAAAACCCTTCCTGGGTCAACATATTTTGCTCTTTTCATTTTTGGAGTATTGGGGAGAAAGACATATATTTTCATGGGCTTTCTGAATGTGTCTTTAATGGTCACTCAGAAAGGCAAAATTGTGCAGGATTATTAGTGAATTAATGTCATTTTCCTTCCTTTTAGACCAGCAAAAGAAATCACTGTTTCTTTTCCTACATTCAACTCCAGTTCTGCCTTTCTTTTCTGCCCTTTCTTACCAAACATACCAAGAAATTAGTTTATTTATAAACAGAGGTTCCTGTCTGAAGCACTGGTAAGTACTTGTCTTTTGGATGAGTTGGGAATCTTCACGTATTGAAGAGAAACAAGCATATTTTCGAGTATGTGTGTAGGAGCAGTTTGGGTGGGGTCAGATTAAGTTGGTGAAGTTGCTGCATTATACTGATCTTCATATGGACCCTCAGTTGAGGATGGAGAACCACCTGTGGTTTCAGTGAATTGTTGCTACGGTGTTGAGCATTGTTATCAGATGGTGTGTAATATTACCCGTGATTGTATCATTGCTAGGGTGTCAAGCATCTATATTGGATTGCTACTTACCTTATGTGAGTATTTGTTATTTGAATGTATGGGGTTGCGAAGGGCATGGTTTTCAGCAGAAAGCACTGGGACTTTTGTTGTTCGTTTTGCTGTTAGTTTCATAATAATTTACATTTTAATTTGGCGAAGCATGGGAAAATGGAGATTTTTCAAGACTTTTTTGGCAGACACATAGGCAGAACGACTCTGGTTGTAGAACTATCCTAGTAAAATGTTTGGGTGGACTCAAGAACGCAGAAGCAAATTTGAATTAGTTAAAAGCTGATCTTGTGAGCACACTGTATTTTTGCGACTTCGTCCATTGTAACTTTTACTTGATGATCAATTAAGTGAGTGTTTCATGTTTTTTAGTTGGTGTAATTATTTTGAAAAGTATTAAATCACCTCTTAATTATACATGAAAAACGTTTATGTGGTGGTATAGATAATAGTCCACATTTCTTTGTTCACATAGCTCACAATGTGTCTTTGGAATGCATAGATATCAAGTTCAGCATTTTTGGGGCGTTCAGGCGGATCGTCAAGGCGGGCAGCAATTTCCAGCAGCCGTGAAGCGTTTATGGGTGGTGAGTCTGATTCCCATCGTGCTCGCACGACAGAAGCCAGTCCCGGAGCAGTCCGCAAGATTTCAAGTGGCCAAAGAAGTTCGCCAGTCGGTTCATCGGACCCTAGGCAATCATCCTCTGGGAGAAATGCGGTGCACCTTAAGAATTACGAAAACGCCCTAAAGGGCATTGAGAGGCTCCACTTTGACAGTGACGAGAGGGTTCATTTTTAATGGCCAGTTTCGTGGATCGTTGTAAATCAAGAACCCTTCCATGCAGACTTTGTGGTAGAATAGGCTACTCTGTGGGGGAATTGACCAAGTTAAGCATCCAACTCCAGGTATCTAATGGTATGCTTCGCTGCGCTGCTATCTATATTGCTGGAATCTTAAATCCCCGGATTCAACGAGCGGAATCATGTGCAACGCGATGCATCGTCTCTGGGAGTTGGACATCCTTGGCCCCTTTTCTCTTTTTAACCTTTTTAGTCCTTTTCCTTGTGACTTCCTCCGGCAATCGGTGTCTCTGTGTGCTTCCTTTTTAAGTTCTACTTTAGCAGTATAACACGAATATTGATTTTCAGAATTTTCTTTTGGCCCTGTAAATTGGCCCTTGTATTTGTTTATTGAATCATACTCCCAGTACACAATCCCAACAGTCGCTGAATGTTCCATTCATTTCAATTTAGCTCGATTAAAGGACTTCCAAATCGACATGTTTGATTGTTCGTACAACTGGATTGTGGCAAAGATGTGCGAAACGTTATATTATGGACGTCCAAAATGTTACGCCAAAATGTGGATTGTCGGGCCGTCAGTCAATCGAGACGGTGCGTGCTGTTCCGATGCTGATGGGAGTTCGTTTCTTCGATCGTGGAGTCGGTGGTAATGGTGAAGTAGATTCGAACATGAGTCAGGTTCAAATGATTGCTCGTAGAGAAACCTCAATGAAAAAGATGATGCGGGAGAAGAAAAGATATATTCCTCGAGAGATCGGACCTGCAGGTGAGAGGTCAGTTTCGAAGTGTTTTCACTCGGTTCTTCCGCACGTTGGAATCACGAAAGTGGAAGGTAAATTGAGAAGTCGACGAAAAATCTCGCTAGAAAATTACAGAGCTGAACACAGATGAGAAGCGCCATAACCAAGACAAGATGATGCGATACTGAATCAGCGCCCATTCTCTGCTTATTAGTGATTACGACAGTCGGCTTGTTGCTTCCGACTGTCGCACTAGTCATCGTGCTTAAAGAAACTGCTTTCTCTCCCCCTCCCCCTTTCTTTACAAGTAACCCGCAACTTGTGATGAATACATACAGAGTGAAGATACAGCGGTGAAACTGAAATCGCAGTCTGGGACTGACCAGCTCCATTTTCCGGCGAGAGGAGTTGCAAGAGCTCAAGCGATTTTCCCCTTTCGGTTCATCAAGTCGTGATAGTACAAGAGGAGGCACGTTGGTTGGCCGAGAATGCAGAACATGAACCAGAAGACCATATTCCCCACCTGAAATATGAATTCAGGAATATGGATTCAGGACACGAGATGAAGCGGGCAAATGAGTCGACATGATTAAGGAAAACGAAGCCATACCATTGAGTTGTTGAACTTATCTTGAAGGTAATTGGTGATCAGCATCAGAGGAACCTGTCCAAAGAATATTTACCAAGCTGAAAAATTCTCTAGATGAATGACTATCCGAAACCCATCCCCATATGAAAGAGACGCTACGATGTGCGTAATTCAGTTCTCTCTGCACATGTTCGATAGGTACATACAGAAATAGAATGAGGTGGGTCAAGCTCTAAATCATCTTACCTGGAACATAATGCCAATAAATGCCCAAAACTTGAATATGTGGCAAGGGACGGCGATGCACAACTGCTCAAGTCAGAATAAAAGAAATTCAGTATATCTTGCTCACGTCCTGAGAATATTCTAGTCATTAAGTATCAACCAGCAATAGACTTAGGTTGGGGAAAATTGGCACCAAACTATTACCTTACATTCGTGTTAATCTCAAAACCCAAAATCAAAAGAGAAATTAGAAACGCATTATTTCTTGCTTAGGTCATATGAGCATTTTATCCATTAAGTATTCTAGACAAATAGAAAAAACCAGATACCGTATATAGTGAAATAGCTAACAAATGAAATAAACACGATGATCCCAAAAGGCCTACCTCATGGAAGATGGCAGACACTAAAAAGGCAATCAAAACAGCAACCATCTGAAATTGAAGAGAACCAAACAAGAAAAAGAGATTAGAGTCTTGGTCAAGAAATTGCAATGTATTTCAGAGACCCTAAAATTAAAGCGGCAGAAGAATTCACACCCACCGATTGAAAAGAAAGAAGAGGTGGAAAATACATGAACATACTGCCATATGCATATTATCAACCACTTCTAGCCGTAGAGCACTCTGACAGACAAATTGCTTATCAAGAAAAACTAAAGAGATAAGAGCCTACAACCCGTATACTCACTAAATCCGGATAAACAAAGACCAACAGGATAGATTGGCCACCTGATGGGTCTGGTTTTCACTGTCTTATGAGTTCACTGTAGCATTCATATTGAGAATGTGAAGATCACCCAATTAGGAGAGTGATCTCTGAACAGAGAGGATCATCCATATAAGAAATCTTGACAAATATGATAAATAATTTTGCAGACAATTCTTGAACAACGTGTTGCAGAGATAATTGAATCTTGGAAATTGGAATCCCCGAGGGAATCAAACATGCGCTAGAGTGGCAAGGTAATTTAAGATTATTATGTCTCCAAGAAAGCCTGTCAAATAGTTGAAATTTTATGCTCTTTGTTGCAGAGACTAATATATAACTGATATTTAAGAATTACTAAGGTAAAGAAAGAACAATTCTTTTTCGTCAAATATCCCAAAGTAATGCAGCTTCAGATGCTTCAGTTTTTTATTCTAGTATTCAGCAAAAGGTCAAGCCTATGTGTCAGGCATTGAAGGTCAACTTACTCCACTAGTATCAATAGGTGGTGTAGGAGAAGTACACTGCCTGGACATAACACTGAAGTATGCAAACATTATAAAGCAAAGAGAGGGATCAACTACCTTTGGTATCCCATTTCTCAAACAAGGAAAATATATGTGGCGAATCATCCATTTGTGAACAGGCTGCAACAAAAGAGAAATTCAATAACTAACAATCTTCATACGTCAAGTTCTTCAAAAAGATTAGAGGCTTTATTGTGCAATCAGGGAGTATGTGAGCAGCATTTCCTTTTCTTCTTTTGGATGAGTGTAATTTTACAATCTAGAGCAACAAAGTTTCAGAAATAGGAATAGGAGAAAATAATAATAATTTTGCACAAAAAGTATTGGCTGACAAATATAAGGATCATACTTTTTATTGCTGATGACCTGAAGCTAAATCTTGTTCCATGATACGGAAGTCAAGAAAAATTAGACACATGTTGACAAGCAGAAAACTAGGTAGCAGGCTCCTTCCACTCTTTTCTTGTATATTTTACCACCTTGTTAAATTGCTATTTGACCACAAGTTTAAAGGTGCCAAGCACACAATACTACCATCTCATTTTGAGATGAGACAAGAAGAAGATTTGTGCACCATGACTGTTGTAACCTGAACTTCCTCAGTTCAGTCAACAAATAAAGGTTTTCCAAGTAATGGGAAGTTTCTATTCCCCTATAAAGCTCATGGAGAGTTTCGCACGAGATCTTGTAAGAAATCCAAGCAAAGGCCTCATTGAACTAAAACCATGCGTCGCTAATATTATTGCAGGTGGTGATAAATTACACATTAAAGATTTTATATTTCGAGAAAGAAATAGGAAATGGCCACAGCATTCGAGCCAAAAACATGACCAGTTTTGCATGAGACAAATACAAGCAGAGGAACATACCATATTCCACAGTCTCCAGTACTGATAATATCCCCAAGTTCAAGAGCATGGAAGGACCACAAATGACAAATAATTGAAATCAGCAAGGCACCAATAAAAATCCAAGAAACCTAAATATAGTACTGTGACATTACCTCATCCACTGTTTTTGCATTCCACCAGTCTTTATAGAATTCACGGTCACCAAAACGAAGAAGTTCTGCAAGTATATTTAACCTGGAGAAACCCTTAGATATGTCTTGAAATCCTTTAGTACAATAATCAAAGAAATGAGAAAATCCTAAAACTATTGTGCATAAAAGTTCTTTTCTTTTTCGCCAGCATGTACAAAGAGTTCATACTACACCCATGAGAGACAAGCTCCACATGTTTCAAAAAGATTTGGAGACAAACTTTTGCTTCTAATTTATTTGATGGATCTTGGAAATGGAAAAGCTTCTTTGAGGAATGAAGATAATACCAGAGGTGGAAGAAACAGTAGAACATGCAGAGCCACACGTATAGATTTGGAACTGAAAGCTTCAAAATCCTCTCAATGGCATATAAAAGGTTTCCTTTCAAAGGGTGTTGTGAGTTCTGGACAATAGGATTAATATACTGCAAAAATTGCCAGCAAGAACAGGTCAGATCTGCAAATAAATGGACTACTCATCAAATGATATAGGAGCTCACCTGTTCAATGATAAACCCCATGACTCCTGTGAATATTACTAACTTGACAACTTGGCGAGCCACCCAAGCTTTTCGGACGCATGAAGTGCGAGGATAGCTGAGCTGCATAGAGGTGCATCATCATTAGTAGAGTGCTTTCCAACCTCATCATTTATGTAAGAGTTCTACCTATGTATTTGTGCCACAAAGAAAGAGGACACAACATGACCCATACAAGAGCTCTTAAAGACTACCATATAGCATTACCGAAAAAAAAAAGAGCAAGTGCCAACACAATCCCAATACAAAGCTAAATGGACATGAACGAATGATGAAATATTTGGGCTCCACCAATTAGTTACAGTGAGCAATAAAAAGCATACTTCTGCAATGGAAAGCCATACACCAACCATATTTGACAGCTAAACCATCATCAGAGAAGGCAGCAGAAGAAATAGATGAAAACAAGACCTTTCCATCTCAACATTGGTATAAAGAACGGCTAGATTTCTCTTGCGCCTCTTTCATGCTTTTCTTTCTATGTTTTCCCAGTATTGCATAAGACATATAAAACCCATTACCAAATTGAAAAACAAGAAAATGTTATCCGGTGAGAAAATTAAAGAGAAACCTTGCCAGCGGCCACATTTTGCTCTTAAGAAGTGCAGGGCTATGGCATCTAGAAACTCAACAATACTTGAAGCTGTGCGCACAGGCCTGGGAGTTAAGATAGGTCTCAGTATCAGAAGAGGGCCTGCTATGGCACCTCACCTATAAGGGAAGGACTAAGAACCAGCCAAGGACCACTCGGCACCCTATAATCAGCTTTCCACCCAAAAGCTACTTCACAAAATCAATTGAGAAACCCCTGAGTATCATTAAAATAGGGGAAACACACCATATATATATATCGGTTAGCCAATCTGCAATTGACTGTGTTACCAGTACATTCTAGACAAGCAATTCATGACAATAAAATGCTCTACAGAGAGAAAACAAACACTCAATGTTCCATTACCTGGTAACACAATGTAGGAGCGACCATGAAGTAGACCAACTTCTTGAAGCTAACATCGTACAAGTCCAAATTCAAAGAATTAGGAACAATGTCACCCTGGCATAAAAAAGAGCATCATTGACAAGTAGCAGAGGCTTTGTGAAAGATGCACTTGTCAATCGACAGATTGACATAACAACAAAAGAAGAAGAGCACCACAGAGATAAAATGGCATCTAGAGTGAATGTTGACACAAAATATTATAAAGCAGCTTCTCAACATGGTAGCAGATTTGGTAAGTACAAGTTCTATCAATTTAGGTCAAGTTTATTCACACGAATCTGTTTTACAGAAAGTAGTAGTAACTTCGTATGATAAACTGTCACCTTCTCAACTGACTTGGCAAGAGACCGCATGTCATAGCTTGTGTGAGCATATGATACCAATTTTAGCCACACAATGCAGGCAAAAAGCATCAGCGTGACACCTGATAGAACAGCGGAATCACATCTGCACAAATTAAAGTCACTTTGACATCAGGCTCCTCATGTTATACCAGACCTGAAGGGATGCTGCCAAATTGTTGATCTACCCTGATGTTATGCTGATGAAACGATGCCAATGCGAGCACCTTGATTTTTGAAGCACTGAGATACTCCTACCAACAACCTTTTCTAATAGAATATAAAAACGACTTCTCTAGTGCTAACTAATTTTAACCTCCTTAGAGATGTCAACTTCAAAGAGATACAAGATATTAGACATGTCTGAATAAATTTAGAGGAAGCATCAATTCTGTAAAGGTGCTTTCCCAGTTTCAGCTGCATTAACAAAAGAAGAAAATAATAGCAAAAGAGAGAGGGGTTCCTGACATCCAGTGAAAATTGATATCAATTTGGAACATGGATGGTGACAAATCCAGTTCAAAGGAAAATTAAGAAACCTAGCTCAATGTTCATACTACCAAACTTACAGGCGAGAGCACACTAGAAGGAACTTAATAAGGATGCAAAACCCACCTGAGGATCACAAGAACTGGATAAAGAACGGAGGCTGTTGTAATAATAATGTGGAGACAGACAATAACCTGCAAGCATAAGCCAGAGTCAAAGATGAGACAAATGTCCTGTACTTTGCTTTCCCGGATTTAGCCCCAGAAGCAACCTGAAGTACTGTTGTGCCAAGCATCAGAAGGACAAATACAGGCTAATAAAGCTAATCTCTGATAAATATCTAACATTCAAACTTCTATGAATATAGTTTCAACTTAAAAAATCTAGATAAGAACGGACAGGTAGAAACAAAAGCTTAGGAACTAACAGGTTAAAGTGACCATGGCCATAAGAATAAGCACTGCTCAAAGTGGCCTCTTGAAATAATTGCTAATACTTTTTACGATTGCTTTGAATGCTAGTAAAATCACCCAGAAATCAGATCTATTAATGGACAAGGGGCACTGAGCCTAGCATTTTTACTTCTTCAACATAAAAACTAGATCTTGCATGACTCAAGAATACCCTTTGCCTTTTTGAAGTCCCTACTCTTATTCTGATCAGTCTGCCAAGTGCTAAATGAGACACAATTTACTAGCAAATACAAGCCCGTCATTTCAACACTATATGTTCACATCAAGAAAGGAAGGGGTTTGTCTGCTGGAGATTTATGTACATTTCTGAAGTTTCAAGATGTTGATTTTAAGTTGCTTCCAATCTGTATCCTAAGTAGTTATTCTTTCCTTAAAACAGCATAGCAACTTGACCTGACGAACAGAATATTTGTCAAATGGTGTTATTAACTTACTGGCTCTGGAAGATACTTATGTTGTGCCAACTTCTCCACAAGAAAAGCAGAAAGGGGGAAAATCGGTAGTGAGAGGCTGTAGAAGAGCAGAATAAGGAGCTAATCAGTTCATAGGAATTTTAAGGTCAAGTCGTTAGCATTAATAGAAAAAAGCAGCAGCCAGCACATATTACCAACACATGAGAAGTGGCCAATCTCGTAATGATCCTGAACTAAACCAGAAACCCGATTTAATTAACCATCCATACTGCAAAAGAAATTAAAAAGTAAACATCCAAAATTTGGGTCCTGATAGAAAAGCCTTGAGGATCAAAAGAAAAGGGATGAGCATCAGGGAAACTCAGCATGAGCTAAAAGAATCGAACAAGTATATTCATCTGCTTTTTTGGGCTAATTGTAACAGCTAAAAGACAAAAAGATTCAATTGATTGCATGAGTCGAACCTTCATTAGGTTCTCAATGATAAGTCTGCTGTTAACCGCAACAAGCACTACTATACAGAGGTTGAAGAGACCTGCATGGCTCTGTCATAGAAAAAGGAAGTCGATATTAGTCGTGCACATTCTAAGTTCAGGCTATACATATCGCTAAAAGCTCTACCGACAGCATGACGCATCATGACCAATTGGATTTAAAATCTCAAATAGTTTCTATATTTATGACTGGATAACTGATGTAGAAACCATTACTCTGTTGAAAATAGAACCACGCTTATGCATTCTAGCAGGTAAATTACAGTGAAGCGTCTCCAGACCCAACTGGAAATGAAAAAAAATATTTGCATATGAGCTGACTTAGAAGTCAAATGCAAACAGGGACCTCCCCTGAATCGTGGACAGTGGGAACACAGAGAAGCGGAATGAAACCATTTCCTCAACCTTCACACCTCGACCGGAAAAGAGAAAAAAATAGAAGAATTACAGAATGGTGTCAGCATTGCAAATTACAGCTCGCAGGAGAAACGGCCTATCTCCCACTAAAAAGAACTGATAGCAAGCAAGTGTCAACATGAGACACCGATAATCGATACTTGCAAACGGTTCTCATCAACAGAATCTCTCCAAGCTCTAAGGAAGAACTTCGAATGATACCCGATCTAGCAACAATTCAGATTTCCATAGTAGCAAAACTCAATCTAGGAATTTGAGTTACAGAGAGCTGCCAAATCCTACAAGTAAACTAAAATTCAGAAGCAAAGCCACTTCCCGATGCTTCTGCACAGGCACTCACGACGTAAAATGACAAGCGCATCTGCAGTCAACCCATTCCAACTGAATTACTAAAGCACCGAGCTGCGCTGACCTGCTTGAATATATTATCGGAGCTAAGAGGACTCTCTCTCACTATCCGGTGCGCCGGAGCCGACGGCCGGTACGCGAACTTCGCCACCGCATCCCGCCCTCCGCCTTCCCCTGTCCCGGCCTTCTCGTTGCTCGCGGAATTCGCCGACTCCGCCGGGCTTTCGACGCCGCCGCCGCCGCCGCGATCCCCGTCGTCGCAGCGAGCCGATTTGGCCGCGGAGTCGCCGCCGCGCGAATCCTCGGCCGCGGCCGCGTCCTCGGCGCCGGGCGCGGCCGGCTCCGATCCTCCGCCGGAGCGTCGCCTGCGGAGGGAGAGGCTCGGATCCGCGGCGGCGACGTTCTCGACGGTGCCGACGGTCTCGACGGTCTCGAGTCCATAACCGCCATTGAAGCGGCCGGGGGGTGGCGATTACGGCGGCAGCCGCGGGATGGTGCGGGCACGCGGGGAAGCTTCGAGAGATATGGCGGTGCGCGTTGTCGTTGCTGTATGTGCTAGAGAGAGAAAGAGTCCATGCAGAGGAGAGAGAGAGAGAGAAAGTGGCGAGGAATGTGTGGGGAAGCGAGGCGGTGGTCTGCAATCTGGGAGGTAGAGAGAGAGAGATGAAGGTAGACGCCTAGTGAAGGTGGTGATGACGATGAGGTAAAGAGGTGAAGTTTTAGAGAGAGATAGAGAAGGAAAGTTCTTTCCGAGACCAGGTTCATCGATGCTTGGGCCTTTTTATCCATTCGTCGGACCCCGAGATCCGCCGGCCGTCTGACCGGAAAACTCACCCGCCGGACGTCGGCCGGCGGCTCGGCCGGACATTTTTCTTTTTTATTTTATTGATTAATTATTCCAACCGATACAAATGATTGTTCTCTTTTCTTTTTTCATAGTGAAAGTAAATTTCGAAAGCATTCGTATCCTGCAAAAACAATCCAAGCAAAGATGTAATCCTTCCCCTTGCGTCGCCACAGCGTGTCGCCTAGGATCGAGCGATAAAGACACTGTGAAATCAAAAAATCACACGGTGCAACTAATTGCGTCCGTTTGGGTACATGCATCGCAAATCCCGATCTGAACTGGGAAATGCTCTATGAGAATGAGTAAATTGTGCACGATTAGGTGCGTGTCCAATGCATGCAATGACGCAAGGTGTAGCCAATTGTGTTGGTTCGGGTATATGCATTGCAAATTCTAATTTGAACTGAAATGTTATATGATAATGAGTAAATTGAGCGTGGTAGGTGCGTGTCCCTTGCATGCAATGACGCATGGGGCAGTCACTTCGTCGGTTCGAGTATATGTATCATGAATTTCGATCAGAACCGTGAAATGCTCTATGAGAATGAGTAAATTGCGCGCATTTAGGTGCATGTATGCATGCATTTAGGTGCGTGTACAATGTATGAAATGATTTTCTTAGCAGTGAAATTAGCTGCTATGACTGACTTTATGTTATTCCATTCACACAATATGAAGTGCTATTTATAGAACCTAGAGGTTTTGGACAGTTCAATGCTAGGAACAAAATGTTCGAAAGCGAATTCATCTATTTACCCCTAATTGACCCGATCCATCAACATCCATCGATTTGTTACTCATTACATTTTACCAATCAAATGAAGCAAATCTTGTCATATTTCATGTAGCCACTTACGTCAGTTTGAGTATATGCACCGTGAATTTCAATCAGACTCGTGAAATGCTCTATGAGAACAAGTAAATTACGCGCATTTAGGTGCGTGTCCAATGTATGCAATGATTTTCTTAGCAGTGAAATTAGCCGCTATAATAATGACTCTATGTGATTCCATTCACGCAATATGAAGTGCTACTTATCGAACATAAGAGGTTTTGGACGCTATAATTGACTTTATGTGATTCCATTCACACAATATGTTGTGCTATTTATAGAACCTAGAGATTTTGGACAGTTCGATGCTAGGAACAAAATGTTTGAAAGCAAATTCATCTATTTACCCCGAATCGACCCGATCCATCAACATCCATCAATTCATTATTCATTACATTTTACCAATCAAATGAAGCAGTTCTTGTCGTATTCATGCCCTTCTTCACTCTTAGAGCGATCGCGACACGCGATGGATCGCTTGCGTGGGCTTTCCCGATGGGAAAGAGAACTTACCATTCTGAGGATGGCGAAATTGTTCCACAGCGGACCGACGTGACATAACGATTTCGCAAACACGTACGTCGGCGTACTTTATAAAGAAAAAATAAAGTTTCGATTTTCACGAAACCGATCATGCAACATCCCAGGGGGAAAAAATAAGTCATTTGAGAAAGGCTCTCGAACCTTCGACTCGCCCGCAAGTTGCCCATTGGTACAAAACCGAGAGATCCCGACACGCCTAAGTAAACCGCCCTTCCTCGGAATCTCGGATGCTTGGAAACCGTCATCAACGGATCACACCCTCATTAACAAAAGGATTAGATTGTCCCTTTCAGAAGACCGAAAGAAACGTGGACGGGAGATCCGTGCGCCCAGCTGGTAGAAATGTCAATGTAAAGATGTTACGTCACGTCAGCCCCGAGGTCGGATTTGGAAAACGATAAGAACCCCGATGTCACGCTTGTCGATGCTACTTTTCAAAACTTCATTCCGGGAAAATGAGGCCAGGGTCGTTCCCTTCGATGGTCGGACACTGTGCCAATGCCCGAAAGCAAGAAATGGACCATGTTTTTGCCATTCTTGATCTCGACAAAAGCTGCTGAGTACCATCCCCATGATTAAATCATCGACCCCCTTGGATTGAACAGAGGGTGGGGCCATCATGTCCTAAGGAGGCTGACCATTAAAGGCCTAAACCGAAGTTCAAGTAAATGCAGGCGTAGAACAAACAGTGGGAAAGGCAATGACTTGCGGAAACCACTCAGCCCGGAGTTTCCTTCCGTGAGAAGGAAAGAGATGCGGCACATGCCGATCCTTCCTACCGGTCAAACCTCGGCTGGACGGCTCTGGACGCAACGCAATTTGTCAGACGTCGACTCCACGAAGTACCGGGGAAGGTAGACCTGTCAGCGTCCGGCCGTTCCTGCTGGAGAGAGATTGAATATGACCCATAAAAGACCAGTAAAGAGACGTGGAGTTGGAAGTTTCTGCGGCTCTCCAAAACGCGCCATAAGGACCAGAAAAAGGTCTCTTGCTTCAGCTCCAATCTGACGGTAGTCCGGCATTACAAATTGACATGTGCTTAAACATTTGACAAGGTCACAGGGGAACAGAGCTAAGCGGCCGAAAACCCGAGTAACTACAGACCTTCTTGATACAAAGTACGGCAGAACAAAAATTCAAGCAACGCATGAACACCAAAAGCATAGGCAGAATAAGTTTTGCAGCAAGCTCAAACAAAATACTTACTACTGCAAACGCAAGCTTTCATGTCATATCACTCAAATATCATAGTTCCCAGTTTCAAAATTATGACGAACTCTGTGCCTATAAGACAAAGAGAAGTAAAAACAAAAGCATAGCACATCAAGTTACTCTTTCACAAGATGGGTTTCTCATGCTCCCTACCACTGCAACGCAAATTCCTACTACAGGAGATCTGCAACATTTGCTGGCAGCTCCTCGATGACCACATTGTAGAACCTCTGGATATCAGACAGCATCCTCTCATCATCCTTCGTAACAAAGTTGATGGCAACACCTTTCCTTCCGAACCTTCCACCACGCCCAATGCGATGGAGATAGTTCTCAGGCTGTGTCGGCAGGTCAAAATTAATGACAAGCGAGACTTGCTGAACATCGATACCACGGGCCAAAAGATCTGTGGTGATTAGCACGCGGGATGATCCCGAGCGAAATTCACGCATGATGATGTCTCTGGTATTCTGGTCCATATCTCCATGGGTGGCTGATACAGTGTGGTCTCTGCTCCTCATTTTGTCCGTCAGCCAGTCAACTTTGCGCCTGGTGTTTACAAAGATGACACTTTGGGTAATAGCTAGAGTTTCATACAGATCACAAAGAGTCTCAAGCTTCCATTCCTCCTTGTCAACATTGACATAGAACTGCTTGATACCTTCCAGAGTGAGCTCATCACGCTTCACAAGAATCCTAACAGGTTTGTTCATAAACTTCCTTGTGATCTCAAGGGCTTCAGGTGGCATTGTGGCAGAGAATACACCAACCTGAATTTTTGATGGAAGAAGCTGGAAAATGTCGTAGATCTGAAGAACAAGATACTAATTAGAATTCTCTCAGATATGATCCAAAAAAGAAAAGCAACCAACCTCTGCATCTATATCTTTATTTTTGTAAATCAAAGTTAAGCTTGGAAGAGGGAGCATGACCAAGCACACCATGATATTCCACCTTCCAATTTCCCTTTTTTTTTTACATAACAGACAGTGAATAAAAAGTTGACCAAAACAACTGCAAAACACTTGACATGCAATAATCACATCTGACCAAGTGAAACGTCACCCTGATGATCAATAATAAAATATGTACCTCTTTCTATGGGAGTTCAATGAAAAAAAAAATATATGGAGATCGTCACAGAAAAGATTTGGTATTGCAGGCAAAAATGGTGAACAAGGAAGAGAGCTAAAGGAGGGCAAGAGAGGGAAGGGGGACAGGGTTAACACCACAATATTGCAGGCTCAAAATGCACCTGATCCTTGAAACCACGTGAAAGCATTTCATCAGCCTCATCCAGAACAAAAATCTTGATGTGATCAGGACGCAGGGATTGTCTTCGGAGCATGTCGAAAACGCGTCCAGGAGTACCAACTACAACATGAACTCCACTAGAAAGGATTCGCTGGTCTTCACGAACACTGGTTCCACCAACACAAGCATGTACTTTGACACCAAGATAGTCTCCAAGAGCTCGCATGACCTTCTCAATCTGCTGTGCAAGTTCCCTAGTGGGTGCCAGAACCAAAGACTGGCAATCCACGAGACCGTAGTCAAGTTGTTGCAAAATGCCAGAGCAGAAAGTGGCCGTTTTTCCAGTTCCTGATTGAGCCTGTTGAATAACATCTAAACCTTTGCAGAATGGTACAATTCCCCTCTGCTGAATTGCTGAGGGTTTCTCAAACCCTGCAAGGAAAATTTGAAAAAAAAAAAAAATGTCAGCATTCCTCTAAGTATTATGAGGAACTTGCGGCTGGAAAGATGCTGTTGCTAATTTTTTTAGTTTGATGCTGGAATATGCTTTTTTCTTACTTTTTTAAAGCAACTTTTTTTCTCCTCAGTATCTCAATCTGTGCAATGCCCGTGTACACATCTACTGCTACTCGTCACTCATTAATTGTCACTTATCAAAAGCCAAATAAACAAGCAATATAGGGCACATTGAAGGGGATGTTTCCTCAACGGAAAAACTTGATTGCTTAAGAAGCATGAGTCCCGCCTTCTAACTCATAAAAACTCTTCTTCTCCCTTTTAGAAAAGAAAAAGAAGAAAACACGTCAGTGTGACACTTCAAAAGGTGAAGACCTCAGCTTTAACTCTCACATGTTGTTCAGTTCACACTTTCTACGCTCTACAACACGTTGCCCATCCGTTGTCGAGGAGAATAATTAGGTGAAAAGAAAACAGGAGCCGAAAGTCATATATACCATATGCGTAAATGCCCCTCAGGAGATTCTCTTGCAAGCCCATAGCATCAAAGCTCTCATACACCTCATCATAAGATGTAAAGAAATCCTCCCCATCAGCCGAAAGTCTGCGAGGCATGATTTTCAAAGTACGTGAGATTCCATGATAAATACTATATTCTAAGCAACTCCGAACTATCAAGGCAAGTGTTCCTTACAGCTCACTCATCTTAGCATCGAACTGACGAGAGTCGAACGCCGAACCTTCCGGGGTTAATCCTGCCATTGCTGCAAAATACCCAAAGGGAGTCGATTTACAAAAGACATAGCGATCGTAAACACAAAGAAAACATGATACTGATAGGAACTCGCAGGAATTATCAAAAGACGTAGCGATCATAAACACAGAGAAAACATGATACCGACAGGAACTCGAGGAAATTATCAGGGAACCACGGCAACAGGAGAAATTCCTCGCAGAAAAGCAGCCAAAGCTCAAAACTTGACCGCCCGAATCCAACTATAAATCCACACCGAAATAGAAGCGAAACACAGAAAAAGGAATCAAACCCATCCGACCCCCCCAAAAAACTAAGCGCATCCACCAAAACCTAAAAGCTGAATCGGCCCAAAAGCAAAGCAATTAAGCTCGAGAACCGCGCAGATCGACGACGCCGGAGCCGCGGACTACGGGGCCGCGAGCTCAGGACCTAACACGGCCGCCGGAGGCCGGAGGCCGGAGACCGGAACCCTCGCGGGGCCGGCCCGAAGGTCGATCGAGCGAGGGAGGGGGGGGCGAGAGAGATGAACCTGATGTTGACGGCGGTTGCTACGACGGACGGATGGAAGAAAGGAAGGGAGCGATCGATCGATCGGTCGGTCGGCCGGCGGAGACAGGGAAGGCGACGGGAGAAGCGGCGGCGATCGGGCGGCGGCGGGGGTAGCTTCTCCTCAGATCTAGAGCGAGATGCCAAGTGAGGCGTGAGGAGAGAGAGAGAGAGAGATAACGAAGGAAATTAGGGACGACGGAGGAGAGAGAACGAGTGGAGAGTGAGAGAGAGAGAGAGAGGAGAGGGAGGGATTGGAGGAGAGAACTAGATTGTAAATTTTTTTATCTTTTTATTTTTTATTTTTTTCTTGTTCCCAATTCCTTTTCCATTTTCTTTTTTTCTTTTTTATTTCTTTCGGGCGTGGGAATTGGGAAAGTATCGTCGCATGGCATGCGATCTGGTCGCGTTTCTCCCTTCTTTTTTTTTTTTTTTTTTTTTTTTTAAAACTTTTTTTAAAGATTTTTCTTTCCATTTTGTCTTTTTTTCCAGGTTGGAGGGGCCCACTCCAACTCAAATGATTGAGCCCACCAAGCTGGAAAGCCCAAGATTTTGTTACAACTCCACCGTAGCCCTCTCTTGGTTTGCAGAAATTAAACGCCCGCTGGTGTCGCTTATTAAAAGAAATAAACGAAAGGATATTTTTCTCGTCTCCAAATATATTTAAATATATATTATTATCGATAATAAAATTATTTCTCGTTCGTTTATTATTATAAGCGATATAAAATAATATATTTTAAAAAAATAAATCTCCAAATCGCTTATTCTTCTGCGAAATAAATGGAGCGAATTTAAAGAGCGATTGAGAGAAGAGGTGGGAGATATTCTATCAACATGAGGATTGCGTGTGGCCAGAGAAGAAAGGAATACAAGCATTGCATGCTGTGCTATGTTTGGAAAGCTTTATGTGGACATACAAACATTGGCATTTTTTGAGGCATATGTTGATTTTTTATTTTTACATTTTGGGATAATTTTATATTCTAGCGTTGAGAATCTTTAGGTGCACAAATAATAGATTTTAAAAGCTGAAAATGAAAACTAAATATTATTTAATAATTGCTGAATATCGAATATGGAACAAGATTAACCCATTGCCGAATATTGAAAGGTTAATCTTTGTAGTACAAGAAGAGGCAAGATTTTAGACTCCATTTATTTTATGAAAATGTGGAATTCGAAAAATATCTTCTGAATAAGGTCATTTGTATCATTAACAAAATTAAATAAATAAAAAATATTTTCATCGTCTATAAAAATATTCAGATATAAATTGTTTTATTGATAATTCGCAAACGAACCTTGAAAACACTTGTGATGTGTGTTCTTGCATGTCGAGAAGTTCCCAATCCGATTCGAATACCACAGAAAATTAGATAACTCGATGTTACTCCTTTTCAGCACATACTAGATATTGTATCTATTTTAAGAAAAGACTAGAACCAATTAGCCTTCTAAACGTTAAAATCACCAAATCTTTAACAAGATACAAAATTTTAGAAGGAAAAAGCTAACAGGAGTATAATGGTCCACACAAAAGTCTCCTGCGACAACGAAGTTGAGCTCTCCTTTTTCTCTACGCTACCACATTTCATGGCATGTTCGGGCTGCAAGCAAGCACCCTCTTCGTCAAACTTAGTGAAAGAAAAGAGCAGCCCACAGATCGATAACCTCAAATTTTAGCAAAAGTGAGGTCAACTCCTTGCCATGTAAGGTTAACTACAGCAAATGCACAAGGTTCTTTGGAGCAACCATATTTCCTCTGAGGCACGGGCTTAGCACCGCAGGTTCGTTACAAGAATATCATGTCGATCAATGCGGTTTTCCATTCATATGCATTTGCAGCGAAATGTGCAGAGGTGGCTTCCGAACTGGGAGATCACGTCGACTAAGCCTCCATAACCCCCGACTGCAGTTACCTGAACAAGATATTAAGCCCGATAGGATTTAAATGCTTGAATTTCAGGACATGCAGGGAGATATTTTCATCATTGACGTGCTAGGAAGAGATAATATGTGTCATAAGTCAGATGTTGTGAGTTTTTGCAGTAGAAGCAATCAGATGATGAGGGCTAGTTAAGAGGAACTTACACCAGATTGATGCAGAGAAACAGAAAACACCGACTGAGGTGCACAATGTATTTGAGAAAGAACCGCCCCATTCATGTCTAAACGACTGATCAAAGGTTCAGCTCCAACCAGTAATATCTGCAATTGCGAAATATTATTTCAGTGCAATTGCGCAGGCAACTACCAGAAGACTAAACGCATAAGACAGACGTGGGATAAGGATTCTGCAAAAGTATTACCAATTACAGAGCCCTGAGAAATATCCATAACAATGAAATTCATGACAATTCTACAAATCCACAATCCACTAATATATTTTAAGTTCCTAACAAAATAATGGGATTTACCAATATGTTATTACTAACACATATGACAAATCAACATCACCTGCAAAAATATTACCAATTACAGAAAAATTTTGTCATTTCAGCTCACTTTGATGTAGAATTTTCGTGAAATTGGAAGTCAGAAACTGAAAAACATTCGTAGGAACTACTTAGCCCTAAATATTACTGTTTATTCATCCAAATTTTTATTATTTCATCTGTTTCATTAAGTTCTTTCTCAGAAATTTGAACCCTTTCAAATCCAATTGCAACAGTAGTCTTCCTTTCAGACAGGATGCTCAAGTAAACTCAGGGTAGCAAGGTCAGGCAAGAGACCGACTCAAGTTCAAATGCGACAATGGTCATCCTTTTGGATAGAATGCTTGAGTAAGCCCAGGATAGCAAGGTCATGCAAAAGAGTGAAGCATTGAGGAAAACAAAACCTTGTAATGCTGACTTGGAAACAAGTTCATATAATGAGCAAGAGGTCGGTACAACTGTATGTAAGAAATTCAGGAAATAAAATTACAATGGACTTACTTGATTATCATCAAATAAGACATCCTGTGCAGGAGCATTGGTTGAGATTTTTGCTATGCAATCAGAAGCAGATATACTCCAGATAGATAAATCCCGACCCCTACCACAGACCTGCATGGAAAATGAAAAGATTAGAGGGGCATAACATCAATAATGAAAATGCTACATGCCAAACACTAATTCATTACACCAATATAACTCCTCATAATTTGACTGAGCTAAAGGTCAACCTCCCAGAGAAGTACTTTACCAGTCAAAAAGGATCACATACATAAATTAATCTCTATCATCAAAATTTTGATGCTTTCCAAATTAAATAATAGACGAGAGGAAGTAAAGTTAGCAAAAAACCTCCAGAGGCTATAATTTTAATTGCAACAACCATTGCCAAATATGAAGGTATTTAAAGCCACTAAGAAAACTTGCAAATATGAATGCTTACCAACCAACTCTCACTTGCATCTAGAGCAAGACAACTAACACTTGAGAAGAAACCTTTCTTATGGTCTTTGTCTGGATCAATTACTCGGACACACTTGCCACTTCTGCAATCTAGCAGAAAGACTATATGTCAGACCTGTTGAGAAGGGAGAAAAAAAGAAAGAAGAAGACAATCGACCAAAAGTAACCCAATAGAGTGCAACAACAATTCAAAAATGCCAAACAGGAGCATCGCAACATAATACAGAAAAAAGTAAAGGGAAGGAAGGTTTTTTTATTTTTTTTGGGGGGGTGTGGTTTTGTTTCCTACCCCATATTCTTGCTGTCCCATCCTCAGAACCTGTTATAATCTGCAAGAGAAGAGAAGATACTTTTATTATGCAAGCAACAACTCACAATAGGAGATAAACGAACTTTGAAAAATCTAGACCATCAACAACCCTGCCAACAAAGATGAGAACAGAAAGGTTTTTTTTTTTTTTTTTTTTGAAAGGGGGGGCAGACTGCAACAGAAATGAAGAGCATCAAAATAACAAACATATCCAACCTGACTCGAAGAGTTCCGTGCAACTATACAGTGTAGGTAGTCAGAATGCCCTTTGAAAACGGTTTTTATTTTACCACATTCCTGAGAAATTCAGAAGAGAAGGGGACATAAAATTTGCAACAAAAATGCAAAATTAAATATTATACACCAAAGATTATGCATACCACATCCCAACAATATGCACAAGAATCACCAGCTGCAGCATAAATGGATCCCCGCTATTCATAAGAGAGTTATAAACATCAGTAGAGGGATATGTGAGGAAAATATATCAGCACATGAGCACAAATAGCGTGAAGCTAAATATTCTCACACCTTAACATCTACAGCCAGGGCATTGTTCTCAGGGATTGGTGAAAGGGCGCCCCAAGGACCTCTAGAAGGCAGTAAGGATGCCAAAAGAAGTTAAAGAGGATATCAGAGAAGATGGAAGCCATATTTGATCTTTAGAAGAAGAAATATAATTCCAAACAATAAAAGTCAAACCCTAGCACAGTTGAAATGGATAAGTATGCTTAACAATTTAGGATATGATGATTTTTCACATATGTACAATTGTGAATCCGACAGGTAACCAAGAGATGTCTCGAGTGTTTCAAGAAGTGTAGTTCAACTTAAATGGCTATCTGACAGATCATGCCAAGTTCATCTGGCATCAGAGAAGATTTCTCCCCGATAACTTTGCCATAGATATCTACTTGGAATGAGACTGGATGATATAATGATGCTACGCCCAAAATTTTGTTCTCACCAATTTCAATTATCATTAAGATAAAACTTTATGTCAGCACACTAATAAGCCATTTTCGCAGATAGCTATACCTAAAAATATGAAGATGACTACAAATAGTTATAGAAAATAAATTAAGTACGAAGTACACACCTACTTTGAGGATTCACCAAATCAAGTACTGGTTTTGCACTGTTTCCTGTGACATGCAAAATAAACAAAGAGTAATGTTTACATCATTGAGGATACTTAAACCTTAATTAGCAGTAGTCATTTGTTGACTCATCAAATCATCTTGTGGGACAAAAATATCCATCACGAGACAAGGATAAGAGAGCATTCCGAGAATTTGAGCAAGTATATAGCAATGCCAAAAATTACTGAGAATATAATGCTGGGAAAAAGGCACTTTCGCAGTGACCTACCAAGGCTAGACGTCAGGCAAAAAGTACACATTGCGATGGAATACAAACTATGGGGCAAAACTTTTTAAAAAGGAATGAAGAAGGTACGGCTTTTTTCCCTGAATTTCCTTGAATCTAGAAACAAGGAAGTGATCGAAAAAGTGGCAAGCATGAAACCTATTGCACAGGACTAAAATTGAAGCTTCCCAAATTCAGTTTGGTTCCAATTTTTCTTCTTTTTATCTGCATTTTAAAGTACCTTGCCAGAGGATATCTTAAATGATGCACACTTCCCCACTAAGATGCTTATTCCTAACATATAAAGAAAGAAAGAAAAACCATAATCCAATATTCCTACTGATCAAGAATATCAAGCTTAACAAATGTGCCGCTGCCACCTGACTCAGAAATGGCAAGTGGTCAAATTTCCCAAAAAAAATAAAAAACAATTAAATAAATAAGATTGCTAAATGATTAGGTGGCTCCTTCGTTTGCAGTTAAGCTTAGTGAAGCAGAAAAAGTCACATAACTACTACCTTGTGAATGGTCATGCGCCTCTAAGCTCGTAATGTCTCTCCACATCCACCCCCGAATCCGTCCATCGTCACCACAACTACACAATTACATAATATCATCAGATTCTTTCTTTTATTTACTAAGAATGCTACTCCAGTCTAATGCACATAGCTTATCCGTATACAATGAAAAGACTAGTTCTATTAAAAACAAAGCAACCTTGTTCTTAACGCTAAACCTCTAATGCCTAAAAAATACCCACATCTACACGCCTTCCTGTAGTCACATGGCCTCAACTTTGCTTACAACATCCATCCAAAATTGGAGTTACCATGGCAATATTGGCAGTGCAGACAAATTGGATAAAATCACAGTATCTATAAGCTTCTTTAACAATGAAGAGAAGAAAGAATATCAAGTGAAAATAATGAGACGTATTAGACGGCATGTACCTCAGTAGAAGAGAATCTTCACCCTCGCCATAAAATTTGACATCATAGGCAGGTCCATCATGCCCTTGAAGGAAACAAGTAGGTTCCGCCTCTAAAACACTGCCGCAGTTCAGATCACCGCCGCAGATTGTAGAAAAGGAATCCAGTCAGTGTAGCCTTCTAAATCGAAACCAGTAAAGCAGTATGTTTCCGCTAGTAATCGACGCAAACTCACTTTTGAGACTTCGTGTCAGCAAACCGAAACGACTGCAATCTCTGAAGTACACAAAAAATCACATTACATTTCGCTATTCAAAACCCGCACAACGAATGCATAGAACAACAACAGAGACCTCAAGACTTCAACAAACTCGATTGCCGCCGAAAAAATCAAAACTTGGCCGGCATTTCCCATTAAAGGAGCGAAGCGGAGAAGAGCAGAGCAGACTAAAGTACCGAATCCGACAATTTTTACGCGAAATTGGAAAATCCCAAGCCAACATTAAGAATCTCGGACAGGCAAAACCAACCCCCGCATTCAAACATCACGCGCGCGTCGCATCCTCGAAAACGTTATCGCACAAAGCAATTAACTCGGAAATCACTGGAAAACACGCCACGGCGAGAGAGCTCCGCGGCGGACTTACGTGGTCGGACAGGCAGGCGGAGATGGAGTAGGAGGCGACGGAGCCGTCGCTGGAGGCGACGACGACGGCGTCGGGGCTGGGGCTAGGGCTCGGCGAGGGGGCGAAAGCGGCGCGGAACACGGTCCGGGTCTGGACTTCCCTCTCCTTCAGGACGCTCTCCCGATAGGCGTCCTCGTCCCAGCCCGTCGCGTCGCCGCCGCCGCCGCGCATCGCCGATCTGCGGATTTCTCGAAATCGGCGGGAAGCGCTGGCCACTTGAGCTTCTGGTTTTTAGTGTTGACCGCAGTTTCGCGCACTTCAAAGGAAAATGAAGGCAAATATAAAGATAAGTATACTAAAAGCGCAAAAGTGTAATTTAATCTTAAAATTTTCCAAAATCATAATTAAATCATAAAAATTATTATGAACATGCAATCGAGTTCTAAAATTTTTAAAAAATACGATCAATTCTTATAAGTCATCATGAAAGTACAATCGAATTTTAAAATTTTTAAAAGTACAATTAGCGAAAGACTCGATTTAATCAATTTGATAAATTTGAGAATTTAATTATACTTTTTGAAAGTTTTAGAACTCGATTGCAACTTCGTGACAGCTTTTAGAACTTGATTATATTTTTTAAAGTTTTAGAACTTAATTGTACTTTTTGACAATTTTTAAGTCTTCCAATGTATTTATTCAAAGAAAACGGTTAGAATTGGTCATCAACTTTGAATTGACGTACAATGTATTATTGAATTTTTAATTTATGAATATTTAAAATTTTAATTATTTTAATGTGCTCTATAAACTTTTGGTACATACTCAATTTAGTCTTTAAACTCTATGAAAATATCTAATATCATCCAACATTCAAGGAAAATATTAAATATTTTCATACAATTTAGAGAATAGAATGTTTGGACATCACATTAAACAAAATAAAAAGTTCGGAAACCACGTTACGTATTGAACCAAAATTTAAGGATCATTTATATAATTATCTCAAAATAATAAGAGAAAAAGGAAGAAAAAGGGACACTCTACTCTCACTTTGTTTAATTCCCAGATCTCAACAAATCGCAGCTATTCATTTCATGAATTTTCCATTAAACTTCACATAACAATGATGATCGATGACTATGATTATATGTAATTCATGATTCGTGAGTGGTGCAAAGAACATTCTTCCTTATGACCGGGACAAAATTGAAGTGGATTAGGTCATCAAATGGGTCTTAAGCTGAAGCTCTTATGTATCTTGTAGGCTAATTAAGATCATTTAGGCTAATTGACAAGGAGATGGGTATGCAATATGGGAATAGCGTTTTGGGAGGGAAAAAAAAAACAAATGCTCTATTGCTTCCTTCTCATGTTGCAGCATTTGGCTGCTACTGAGGGGAGGGCCTAATATCACAACTCCTCGTCTATAAATTGCCTTCATTTAATTATGAAGATGCTCTAGAATACAAACATACATTCCCATGTTGCTATTCTAGAGCGCTCTAGAAAATCCAAGACCCCTACCAGCTTTGTGCCAGATCATTTTCTCCACCTTTTTGGTCTTTTGTGCCGTTGAGAACCTTTAGTCCAAGACATGTGGGTCTATAGTTGCCAGGCTTTGGCTCGGTTTAGTTCAGCATTCCCAAAGGGCTTTGAGCCCCCAAAACCCATTGAGAAAAATATTATGTGTTTGGTTCAGTATTTTGAGGTCTCACTGGTCAAATGTTTGCATTTGAAATGCGGAAAGCCTAAAGTTGATGGGGACCTGCTATTTAATGCTATGTGCTGCCAAAACGTAACGGTGAACTTGAATCTCGGGCATTCAACCTGAAGAATCAAATCAGCTTTCTAGCCATCGCTTTTGGAGTCCTTCAAGCCATATGGACAGCGAAAGAGAGGGAAAAAAAAAGCGGTCGGGATCAGGTTTCTTTCACTTGCTTACGAAGAATGGACATGCTGCTCCTGCTTCAGAACACAAATCTGGGAGCAACCTCTCCTTCTCATATGTGAGATCGCGCCACGTGCTAAAGTTCTTCAATTATCAACAGAGGAAAAGTTTAAGAACAAGGGTATTTTGGTCATGACATTTTATCAACTAATCTGTGATCTCACTCAGCTCCACATTCTATTTTCATTTATTACATTTAAGGTACGATGACCGCTAAAGTATAATGTGACGGGTCAATTGTGCTCGTTTTGCATTGCCAATATTTCTAAATTCACGCAACTTTCTAACTAAGAATCTAGTTAAGATCAATAATCTACAAAGACAACCCACAAAAGCAGCAAAGCCATGACTTTCCAAGTGCTTCTCACGTTTCCATTTACTCTCTTATATATCTTCCAAAACAACGGAAGATACCCTTTATGTTTCATTTGTCGATGGAATCCGATTGACACATGATGTTCGTTGAACTGAATTTGGCTGGGGTTTCATGCTTCTTGCATGTTCCTCAAGAGGTACGATGAAGGGTTTCGCAGCAAATCAAATGGGCGGCAGGAGAGCTCGAGAGCAGCCGTTAGAACATTTAACAGATTTGAGTTTTAGGACAAGCACCGGACCAGATCGTCACGTCCGAATGGGATGCAGCGTAGCATCAGGCAACGTGAACAGACGAGGTTCCCCTACAGTCGAAGGCCAAAAACAGATACAGGAAGAACAACTGAACTTGATGCTTGCAGGAGTTGTGATTTAGTTGGTAGCAGGCCATTGACAAAAACTTGCAGAGCATAGCTTGGCTTGTGCTGCTGGTCTTTAGGGTTAGAAGGATTGTCCATACTTCAGAAACCAATAATTTTTGTGAATTAGAATTGATTATGTTAAGATGGAAAAATATTTCCTATTTATCACTAATTACAATAATTGAATAAATAAGGTTTTTCGAGTGGCATGTATCTGAGACATGTATGAAGCAATAACAAACATTTGAAAAGCCAAAAATGTGAGAACAACAGCCACGCTTTAACATGAAATATAAGAAATTGGCCAGAAGCTTGAGGAATTTCGCGTCTGTGTATAGTGATATGTTTATTTGTCAAATATACAATCATCCCAGATTATAATAACATAAAGACTTTATGTTGAGATTATGATATATCATAATATATAAAGAGCTATATATATATATATATATATATATATATAAATAATATTATGGAGACTTTATGTTGATATTAGACTAGGTAAAAACCTAGTGAGACAACAATATGTTTTGAACAAATACATAAGATGCTGAAACAAGTTTTGCAAATGAATAATTATAAATTCAAAAAAAATCATCACAACAATTTTATAGAAGAAAAATAAAATATTAATCGGTTTATGATACATTTGGTAACTATTCTATTTCCAAGAATAATTTTTTTACCATAAATGGTTTTCTTAGATTTTATTCCTTAAATGAGTTTTTGAGTATTTGAAAACATTTCGTAACCGTCTAAAATTTATATTCTTAGGATAAAAATATGTTTGATACACGTCTTAATTTTTTTTTGTTTCTTTTAATTTTTAACGCATTTATTATATTTTTCTATTTTTCTCTTCTTCTTCCTCCTTCTTTGTGGCCAATGATTAGCTAGGCAAGATTCGATGAGCTCGTCGAAGGCTTGCTTGACCACTGCTAGCCTTGGCATTGTCAAATCTAGGTGAGGCTTGACCTCACCTTGGCCTGGCAAGGCCCAGTCTCATGCAACTAGTGAGGTCAGCCTTGCGTTGCCTGGGTGAGATTGGTGAGGCTCGCCCTCACCCAATTTTGCTAGGCCGAGGCTCGCGGTGGTCAGGTGAGCCTCTAGCGGGCTTGCTAGATCTCACCTAGTCGATTGTCGACGACTATTGATGGCCACGGTGATGGTCGGTAGTGGCCAATGACCGGCTTAGAGGAAGAAGAAGAGAGAAGGGAAAAAAAAAAAAAAAAAGAAAACGAAAAGAGAAGAAAAAGAAAGTTAGGCTTTATTATGAAATTGTTTTTGAAAAATTAAAAAAATTACTTTTTCTATTTCTTGATTTTATTTTAAATCAATTCTTGGGAATAGAAAAAAATTTATATTCTTGAAAATAAAAAATTTGCCAAATGAATTTATATTCTTTTTATGTTTCGAAAAAAAAAAGAACCGAATCAGACAAACAGTGTCACCAAAGGGCCTTAGTTTCGCGACGGTTCTCGTAAGGAGAGAAGACGACCGCGTTTCACTTGACAAGACGCAACGTCGACCGTCTTCCAACGCCACAGGCCCCGCCAATGGCGCCCCTCCACGTGTCACCACGAAAGCCACCGTTAAAGGCCACGAGAGACAGCTCCCTCACCACCCAGACGCCATACTCTATCCAGTATCCTCAGCGCTCCCTCCCCTGATACACGCAGAGAAAAAACAAAAAACGAAGAAGAACGACGGAGAGCGAGGCTCGAGTCCGCCCGCATTCGGCTCCGGCGACCTCCGAGCGGCGGTGATGGCGTGAGCGGCGCCGGGGGGAACCGCATTCCCGCGAGAAGAAGAAGAAGAACAACAACAACCGTCGAGGCGCGGCGCGGGGAGGGAGGGAGGGAGGGGGATGGAGTGCGTCACCGGAGGCGCGCGGCACTTCGCGGCAATGGCGGTGCCGCCTCGCTCGCGGCGGAGGGCTCGGGCTCGGGCGGCGGCGAGGAGGGCGGAGGGCGCGGCGTCGTTCCCGCGGTGCAGAGCGTGCGGAGTCAGGGCCGGTGGTGCCGGGAGCGAGAGCTGCGTCGCCGTCCGAGAAGGCTTCGCCGACGAGGAGGACTATGTCAAGGCCGGGGGATCGGAGTTGTGCTTGGTGCGAATGCAGCAGAGCAAGGCGATGGATAGCCAGTCTAGAATCGCGGATAAGGTCGGTGAGCGTAGTAGCGCTTGTTGGAATTCTGGTGTTTTTTTTTTCGTGTTGCGGAGGCAGAGCATGCGGATGGCGCTTATACTAGACGCTCAAACTGAAAGAAGTAGGAGTAGTCATCGTCCTGATCCCTGATGTAGATGTTGGCATCCTTTATACCGATAAGTTTTCATGGTGAATTGGTGTCGTGAGCGAGCACTATCCCTCGATATGCGTTCGAACGTTCGTATATGCTTTGAAGGTTTCGTAACATGTAGTCCCTTCGCGGTACTATCTTCAAGTAATGCATTTAAAAGAACGTTCGCTATTATCATGGATTGCATGGGCAGCCACCTTTATTTTTTAAGCTGTTTTGGAAGATATCATGTTTAGATCAGATTCTCATTTGAGATGCTTATATTTAATCGATTTGATTCTATTGACTACTGTGACTACTGTGATCTCTGTTCTGTTGGTGCCATTGCGCGTTCTGTTTCATGCCTAATGTTTATGTTGAAGGTGTCCCCTGTTATTGGCTACTTTTGCAGTTACCACCGATCTCGCTAGGAAATGATCCACTGGATTTAGTTGTGATTGGTTGTGGTCCTGCTGGTCTAGCTCTGGCTGCAGAGTCTGCGACACTAGGATTGAGCGTCGGGCTCATTGGCCCGGATCTTCCTTTCACGAATAACTATGGTGTATGGGAAGATGAATTTAAAGGTACAAGCAATCTGTCAAAGTTTAAGTTTTCTATTGTAAAATGCCATCATTGTAATAGAGCTCTTAATCTCCAATTAGGAAGCCATTAGTCTGGCATAATAGATGTCAGCAGTGAGGATCAAGATTGAATAAAAGGTTCTTGAGCATAAGCCTATTCTGTCAGCGTTCCTCCAGCTATTACTTTAGAGAAGTTTACATAAATGACGATGCCTCGGTTAATAATCTATCTTTTCATTTCCTATCTGAAGAAACAAGTTCCCTCCCCATGGAAAGAAGGAAATATGCCCTTATTCCAGTTCACTTAGGTCTCATTTTTGCTGAAATTGCATTCTTCTAAAAGCAGCAGTATATCAGCTTATCCAAGTTTCCCCTTATGTTGTCACCTTCATTTGGCTTTTACAAGCTGGTGCCAGCTTCTCTAAGTAATTGCTATTATCCTAAAGTTATTGCCTGATGTAAGTGTTGTTGAAACTGTCACGACCAGTAAAATGTTTTTCAATGTTTCATGAAATTAGTGCTTGTTCTGTATTGAGTTTAACTGGAAACAAAGACTCCATTTTCAGATCTTGGACTTGCAAATTGTATCGAGCATGTCTGGAAGGACACAATAGTATACCTTGATGATAGCGAGCCAATTCTGATTGGTCGTGCATATGGACGAGTTAGTAGACACCTTCTTCATGAGGAGTTGCTAGACAGGTTAGCATGGCTATGATTTTTGGCTGTTATATGTCCAGCTCATAGAACACTCTCCATATATACGTAATCCTTATTAATTGTCCTTAGGTGTGTCAAGTCAGGTGTTTCATTCCTGAGCTCTAAAGTGGAAAATATATTTGAAGCTGCTGATGGGTATAGTCATGTTGTTTGCGAACATGACGTTGTCATCCCATGCCGGTAACAGAGGAAAACTCCACAATTTTTACATTCTTGTCAGCGTAGCTTTACTCATTTCCTTTACCTGAAGCTTTTAGCATAGTATTATAGGCTTGCTACAGTTGCATCTGGAGCGGCTTCAGGGAAACTTTTGCAGTATGAGGTGGGTGGTCCAAGGGTTTCTCTCCAGACAGCTTATGGAGTGGAGGTTGAGGTAGTATATTGTGTAAATGTTCATGTACAGTTCCTATGTAGGTTTAATGTCACTCAGAAGTGAACTTCGCTTTTTGAGCTTTCAGGTCATCAATAATCTCCAATTATCCATACCAGAGAAATATACCAATGGTGGTATCTTTCTAGTTTGTCTCGCTGTAGCTCAATGTAAATGCACTAATATTCAGACTGAAATGACTGTTACAGTGAAAGAATGGTTTGTAATCTGATGTGACAACTGTGTTTACTTTTTTGTTCTATTAGAAGTATTTTATTTTTAACTGAACTGAGTATGGTCCAACTGCATTAATGCTCATCTGACTTTTAAAATGGAGCAGGAGGTTTAAATATCTATAATTTGCAAAACCCTTCTGAGCATAATTATTACTACTTTTATGATATAATGAAAGTAGGAAAGTTCATTTGATGGTGCTTAAATATTGTGTTTTTACCCCTTGCTTTTGGATTTTTCCTTTCCAATTTCAGGTGGAAAATAATCCATATGATCCCGATCTGATGGTTTTTATGGATTATAGAGATTATAGCAAGCAAGAAATTCCCTGTTCAGAAGTTCATTCTCCAACTTTTCTGTATGCCATGCCTATGTCATCCACCAGAGTCTTCTTCGAGGTTTCCTCTGATAAATATTTTACAGCATGAATGACATTACATATCCAAATGCTTGTGATACTAACAGAGACGTCCTATAGGAAACTTGTTTGGCTTCAAAAGAGGCTATGCCATTTGACGTACTAAAAGAAAGGCTGATGTTTAGATTACAAACAATGGGTGTCAGAATTACAAAAACTTATGAAGAGGTAATAAATGAATCCATACTGCGATTACTTAATATATATTTTTGCAGTCTACAATGTCATTAAGCACTTTCTTATGTGTGAATTTTGCAATTATTATGGTGCTTAACAAGTTAACTTGGACATTTGTAACCAACTCCAGTAACTAAGCAAAGGAATAACAGGTTGTTGATGATGGTGTTGATGGCAATGATTTATGTGAGAAATGTCTGAGTCCATTGTATCCTTAAATGTACTCTTGAGGAAATAACCTTTTCACAATGCCTTAGTCTTGCACTATAATATTCTTTATTATAAGAATTCATCAAGAAAGCATGATGCTATGTTTATCTTTAGATGTACTCTAATTGACAGTCTACGCGCGTATGTGTTTTAATGTTTCTTTAGACATGAGGAAATTTATTATACGGAGATGTCTGGATAATACCACGAGTTGGTTTATGCTCCTTGGGGAAGTGTAAAATGCATACATATTAACCCTTCCATGACAAAACTTGACAATTTCACATGAAGTGCATGCACCTTTCAGCTTTTCTGGAAATGTGCAATTTTGCACTGTTGCTAATGTCGCACATTTGTGCATCATTTTGCAGTTGTGATAACATAATATATCTATTCTCGATATACTTGTGAAATTTCATGTAAATAGTCATCTGATATTTTCGATACCCTATACAGGAGTGGTCTTATATCCCGGTTGGCGGATCCTTGCCAAATACAGAACAGAAAAATCTTGCGTTTGGTGCTGCTGCCTGCATGGTGCATCCAGCTACAGGTGAAGAAAAAACAAGCTGATCTAACATTTTTCTCTTTTGCCTAAATTACATGTGTGTGTTTTTGAACAGGCTATTCTGTGGTGAGATCCTTGTCTGAAGCTCCTAATTATGCATCTGCAATTGCAAATGTTTTGAAGGCTGGTCAAGTTAAGGGGGCTCAAGCTTATGAACGAAGTAATGGAAACATCTCGATGCAGGGTACATGCTCTCTCTCTCTCTCTCTCTCTCTCTCAGTGTCTAGCATTTCTTCACGATCAGTTTCCTAGTAGTGCCAATAATTTTACACAATTTTATCAAATGCAATGTGCACAAACTTTCTGCTGAATATAGACTGCAACTGTGGGAGTTGGTGCATGCTGCTTCAATTTTTATTTGATTGAGGCTGTAGAATTTTGACTCTTGGATTCAGATAAGCACTACGAGTCAATCAAATTGGTGTGAGTCTCTTTGGACGTTTTTTGAATATAAATTTATGCCTTTATTTGTGTGTCCTTTTGCAAATGGAAACCCTTATTCTAGAATCAGTGGGAGCTTGGAACCAAAGCTTTTCCCAGTACGGATAATATGTTGACAGCACCAAGTCAGTCGTGCATTAAAGCATTTGCTGGCCCTCTGTACACCAATACATGCACAGCCACTAATAACTTAGAGAGTTCACTTCCCATGGACAAGTAGCAGCAAGTTTCCTTTGTAGTCTAATGACCTGATGGCTGAAGTTGAATGAGCTCAACCTTCCGATGATGATAAGAACATTTCCCTGTCATTCTCTACCATGTATCTTGTTCATCATATTATTGTCATCGTTGCTTATTTTCTTTGAATTTCTTTAAGGGGTGTTCCTTCTATTTCTCCATCTTCATCTTTACCCTACTCTGTTCTTTTATCACACATCATGTAGATTTCTCGTATACATTACCCTTTTTCATTATTAAGCTGGGGAAATTGGTGATGCCTATCTAAATAGAGAAAATACTCATAAGCAGAAATATCTACCGGGGGAAAGAGTCAAAAAACAAGTTTTCTTACAAATATATAACAGTTTCCCATAAAAGACGGGCATTAATTCAAAAACAAGTGTTGTTTATAAGAAACGTCACAATGCCTTCAGCTAAAGTTGCATGTGCTTAGTGAGGTTTGATTCATTTTATTTGCTCGCTGGTTCTAGCAATATAATCTTTTGGCAAATCATATTTATTATATATTAGTGCATGTCTGTCTTCTTCAAATGGTTCTGTCTTATACCCAAACCCCACTTCTTTCCTCTCTCAAACCAAGGTTGGCAGTATGAAGAAGTAGCCTTCTTAATAGCCTACACATGGGTGAAATTGAAATTCTTTTTTCTATCACGTAAAATACAGGAGACCCAATAAATGAATAATAGAGGGATTAAAGGAATCAAACTCAAGCTCTTTCATGGTGATATCGTGTTATATTTGAATAAGAAACCGTCTTCTCAGACAAGTTCAACTATTCGAGGATGAGGTGGAATATATTTCACATCTTAACAATACTTTATTGAATGGATTCTAAGAACACATTCATGAGATTCAGTTGGTTTACAGTTATCTTACTGTGGACTATCTTTTATCAGCTTGGAATACCCTGTGGCCACTTGAAAGGAAACGGCAAAGGGCGTTTTTCCTCTTTGGACTGGCTCTTATCTTGCAGCTGGATATCGAGGGAATCAGGACATTTTTTCATACGTTCTTCCGTTTGCCTAGATGGTAATTCCTCAGTGCCCTACTATTGTTTTGCATAAGAGAACTTAGACATTCCATCAGAGTTTACAGAGCTAAAAATGCTTGGATATATGTCAGTGACCATAAAATAGAAGTTTCTATACTTCTAAGCAATAGGTAGCCTGCATCTAAAGAATTGAACTCGTTATTGACAAAAAAGTAAGCACCTTGCTCAATTCATGCTATATATCTCAGAATTAACCAAGAATATTAGTACCAAATGGCATCTTCTTTATCAGGAGCTCTTGTCAAGTAATAGGCTTTTGTGATTTAACATACACATTTGTCAAGACTTTTGAGGAATAGACCACGTAGGTTTGTAGCTTTTCTTTATTCTTCATGCCGTGGAAAATACAAGATGACTAATTTGGTTACTTTTACATAAGTTGAGCTCCGGAGAATGACACACAAATTGAGCAAAGGGCGGGAATTATTTAAGGATGTTTTCTCCATATAACAATAGCAGAGGTGATACACAAGAAAACATGTGACTTCTACAAGAACATACACATTGAACGAGAAATGGACCTTCTTTTTTAGTAAGGAGAACTGGGTTTTTAAATTTTGATGCTTCTGAAAATACCAGTATTGCAAAGCTTACTATCACGTGTGATGGAAAGCTTAAGCAATGGGACCTACCTTTGTGTCTCCTGAAGAAATAATTCACATGGGAATGTGCATGTCTTTTTGCAGGATGTGGCAAGGCTTCCTGGGCTCTACTCTTTCTTCGGCTGACCTTGTACTCTTCGCTTTCTATATGTTTGCCATAGCACCAAATGACATGAGAAAGGGCCTTATCAGGCATCTCCTTTCTGATCCCATGGGAGCAACTATGATAAGAACTTATCTTACAATCTAGTGTTTTTGTCTGTTTCCTCGTTAAGGCAGCATCCTAGGTTAGCCACGACTATATTGCCCTTCACTACTAAGTATTCACATGTATATTCACTTGTTCGTCGTGTTTATCTTCCTTGTAAATGTAGCAACCGTATATGTTTTCTTAGACCCATAGAGTCGAGGGTGGTATATCGGTTAAAGCATCATTAGAGCTAGTCAATTTTGGAGGACGAATCTGGATATCAATTGTACGCGTAATATGACCCATTTGCAGAGATTATAAATGATGCTTCGAGATTGATAGTTCCAAGATGTATAGCGGAGCAAGGCAGCGTCGCTTGCCAATCGGTCTCATCTCTGTTCAGTTGTCAACTTGCCATTGGTTTGGAAAATGTTGAACTTCTTCGAGCAAAGAGGGGGTAATCAGTTAGATTTAGCCTCAGCATCCATGCACATGCCCTTTTCTCCACTGACATTGCATCGGACTAAATGACTATGTAAACCCCCGTTGACCTTCGTGATCGTACAATTTATTATCTCAGAGGTAGGAATGGTTCCACTTTGGCCTTTAAGATATATTCTTCCGTCTGCAATCTCTGGGATTCTCTTCTAGGAGGCCATCATCAGGAAACAACAAAAGAGGTGCTAACGAATATCATCTAGGGGGAATGCTATGATGTTAACTCGATTGATCACAATCTGTTCGAGGGTCATGAATCATCTTAAGCTACGTGATGTGATTCTCCTATGCTCGATATGCCTTACCCTTTTCGTTATTTAATACGTTGTGGTTCCTCTTTTCAATTACTAAAATCCAGTACGGTTGCCACGCAAGAGAATCGGATGTAGTAAAAGGAGTTAAAAGCAGAGGAGGAATTCACAATCTCGGTGGTCAGTGAAATATGCTCGGCATGGAATGTGCAAAAGGCGAGATATCGATCTAGCACTGCTTTATTGTTAATTGGTCAGAGCAACTTCAGTGGTTCCTGTTACAATTGCTTAAAGCATTTATACTTTTCTGTTGCTTTTCATCATGGCACATTCTTGTGAGGGCAGGACCTGTGCTTCTGGTAGAATATCATTTTCGTATGCTTTGAGCTGCCCTAGCTTGGCCTCCCCCGAAAGAAGTAATCCGTCGTGTTACGTTTTCTAGTGTTGATCTATTCTCTTATGTGGAGACAACCACACTATTAGAAATGATAGATTCTTTGGGTCCAAGATGAGGAGGGAATGGAATTGGCAATGTTGCTTGTCATTTGACCAAGCGACTTGGGATAATATTTCAACACATCCCTCTCACATGCTGTTAGGGCTAGAATTAGCACCTAGAGGGGGTGAATAGGTGTTTAAAGCAATTTTGATAAATTAATCCGATCAAGATATAAATAACTTAAAACCAACAATTGCAGCAAATGAAAGCAGTTCAAGATAAAAAGGATTAGGGATAGAGAATCAAGACTCCAGATTTATAGTGGTTCGGCTTAGACCAAGCCTACGTCCACTCTCCCGCACGGACAACCCTTCCGGCTGGATTTCACTAAGAATCAATAAGAGTGATTACGGTCTCACGCTCTTGAGTCCATAGTGTAGATTACTCTACTACACTTCCTCAAGGTCTTACTACAATATGATCTCTCTTTTGATTACATGTAACGCTCGAAGAATGATATCGCAAAATAGAAAAGGAGATTCGGACTTTGGAATTCTTCTATCCGCACCCTTCAACAACTAGAGCATCTCTCTTATATACTTCTTCATGCCTTCAATACCGTTGGCACATTCCAAAGAAGTTCTTCCAATCAACCCGTTGGACAGAATCAATTAGAGAGATTTCGAGCTCTTTAAGTAAGTGTTGATAGCCCATCAATCCTACTTGCCCATACAATCAGGATCTCGGTTTCCATAAGTAGATCATTCCAAATATAAGTTGCGAAATCTTTAGAGAATCTAAACATATTCCATATGAAAGTAAGATCGTTTAGTGCTGAATCCAAGGTACAAAGATATCCACTAGTCGTTAGAATAAAGATCATATAAGATCGGAATAAACGTCTTTTCGGAAACTGTCCATGTGAGTAGACTTTGAAATATAAGTCTTGAGTCTTGCCAGCCTTCGACTTTGATCTTCGGACTTTGTCAATAGAGTTTGTAAGTCTTCGGACATAGACTGATAAAAACGTTTTGTCAACTTCAAAATACTTCAAGAGAATTTATCCAACACATGCAAGTCGGATTAGGATACCAAATTAGAAAGTCTAACCTAAAAACTTAAGATGATGTGTGGAAAGAGAACACATGTACATAAAAAGCATGTAGGACTCGTTGTTGAGTAATGTGAGATAATATTTCTACACCTCACGATTTAATAATTTGGGTTGTCCAATTTTGGCTGTGGAACTATTGTTTCTATGCACTAGTTCGTTTTGAATCGGATCAAAGGGGTAATATGAAGTCCTAAGGTTCTTGCATGGGCCCCTAATCATATTTCCTGCTCTTTTAGGAGCATCCAATTAGTAACTTACTTGAATTAAACCAAAGTAAACCTGGGCTCTCCTGGGTAAGGACGTGAATGATAATTATTTAGTTCATGGAAATAATTTCTAGTTAAATATAGATTTTTCTATTTCTATTCCTTAAATAAGCTTGTGAGCAGAGATATCCATTTGATAATGATACAAAATTTCTATTCTTAGAAGAGAAATTCGCTTGTTAGGCCCTCTTAAATATCTCCCTTCCATACCCTTTCCATTTACTGTGCTCCACTCTTTCAAAGATAAAACATCTTTAATCAATTGAATTGAAAGTGTCAATATAGAAATCGTACATCGATAGGTAGTGGCTGATGGTGATCATGAGTGGCGAGGGCAAGGGCGAGGGATAAGAAGAGTTTTTTCTTTTTCCCGTTTCTATTCTAGAAATAGAAAAATAGAAAATTTCTAGTCTTCATTCTTGTTTCAAACCCATTTCAAAGGCTAAAAAATTGTCCTGAAAATAGAAAAATGAAATTATATTATTATACGGAATTCAGAAACAGAAAAAACATGATAGTGATCTTGCGCGCCCTTAATATCTCTCCTTTCACGGCAAGGATTCTTGTCCTCCCATGATGTCCTTCGCACCCAATGATCGAACCTAACACCAGATAGGATGGACATCGATGACAGAATTCGGAAATTGTCCAAAAAGGGCAAGGGTACCACGAGTGGATGGCAAAGAGGTTCTGCAGAATAGGAACTAAAGCGAGAATATGAGCTAAAGAGGACAGAGTCGACTGACTTTACCAGCATTTCGGTGGGGGCTGCTTTTGATTATCAAACTCGTAAGGCGAGAACATCGGGACGATAAAGATCTCATCAATATATTCCCAATGCGTCATGTGACACCACCGCCTTCTATAAAAGGCCCCCCCCTCGAGACGACATCTGCAGATCCACAATTCGATCCCACCTGTCTCATCCGTTTATATAACACGAGAGAATAAGCGATGTGAGATGATATTTCAATGGTGTATGGTATGCTGTCGCGATTTAGACGAGAGTAAGTCCATCTTTTGTGGGTGGAGGTGACAGAAGAGAGTGAGCACACAGGGTTCTTTTCTTGCATGGTCTGTCCCCATGCTCGAAGCTCTGCGTGCTCACCATCTCTCTGTCACCCCACGTCCTCTCTCTCTCTCTCTCTCTCTCTCTCGTATTCATTTTCAGGAACGCCTTCGATGGAGAGAAGTCTGTCTGTGGAGATTCATCTTCTGGATCGGTGCATTTGAAGAACGCTCACGAGCCGTGCCCCTCTTGGAAGCCGACGGGATCGACATCTTACATCGATGGTGGCCAGGTGAGTGCTCGTGAGCCCCTCTTGGAAGCCGACGGGATCGACATCTTACATCGATGGTGGCCAGGTGAGTACCGCATTCTACTTCTCGATTCATATTGTCAACGTTAAAATAAATAAGCTCCTTCAGATTTCATGAGACAGTTTGAAATTACTTGAAAAATTGAAGTCCTACCGATATCGATCTTAAAGGGTTCGGTTCATACATATTCAAACTCGTTATCATTAGAATCGAAGAAGAAATTCGACAGATTGTGTTCGTTTAGACAATGGCCAACGCCTCGATCGACTCCTTTACTTTTCTTCTCTTGCAAGTCCATCTAGGCATCTTCCTTCCCCCTTTCTTAATATACGATCACCACCTCAACATAAATTTTTCGATTTTGTATGCGAAAATTTAATCCAACGCATCGAAACTGATATACGCTTTAGACCTTAAGCTAAACCTTAAGATTTTTTTTTTTTTAATTTGATTTTAACAATACCGTGTAATTAGCTCGAGTCACAAGCACAGGAAAGTAATTACCTACTATTCTTTGGATCTCGAAATGAATTTACCAATGTGTAATGGACCAAGCCTAACACTTAATTTGATGCCAGAAAATATATTCCATCGATTAATGTTGCCTGAAAAGAAGATTCCTAAAAAAATTATATTACCATGGATTTTCAAAAGGATTTTGTTAGTATAACAATTTTTAGGATATTGTGAGTAATAAATTTTTGAAGGAATGAACCTTACAACAATATATATTATTTGTTTTGTTTTGTTTTTTTTTTTTTGTGATTCGGAATAGGCTGTTAGTTTCACAAAAAATTAAGAATCAGTTCTCTTTTCAAAATTATTCATGTGCAATTATGAAGTCAACCAATGGAAACTTTAAATGGCGCCCCGTCTTGAATCTCAAAAAATTAGGCTACTTTACTTATAGTAAAAATTGGAAATTGCATCGCACCTTTAACCTCACGTCAAACATAAACATAATAATCTCAAAAACAAAAGCAAATAGACAATTCCCGCGATAATATTAGAATGGAACGGACATCCTATTCAGGTAATTTTTCTTTTTCGGTGGTATGGCCGCAAAATTAAGCCCTAGATTGATGTCTCCCTCTTTTCTATTTCACCTAGAACTAGAGGGTTTTCAATGATTGTTTGGACCATTACACGGATGATGAAACGAACTTTTCTTCCTCTTGATGACTTAGCCGACTAAAATAGGTGATCTTTAATTGATTTATATAATGACAGACCCAGTGACCTCATGGTCACGGAGCAGAATACAATGCCTATGAAAATGGTAAAAATCGATCGACAACCTATTTCTTTTTATATACTCAAATTGAACGATCGAGTGGTAAATAAGGTGCCCAAAATTTCCAAGAACCGGTTGATATATTGCGTTGGCGATGATGAAAGTTTACCTGCATGTGGATCTTAGTGGGGTTTGTACTTGCCCGTTTCAAACATCATTTCCGATTACAAGCATAATTACTATTTGACTAGGTGTAGAGAGAGAGAGAGAGAGAGAGAGAGAGAGAGAGAGGCATTTTGAAAAAACTAATGCTCCATGACGTCTTAGAAACGTTTGGTGGACCAGAGATGACGTCGTATCGATTCTTGAACGAATCCATTGACTAATCATCGAAGAGTGCTAATTGGAGCCGTCACCGGAGAAACGACAAGCAGACAATCACTGTCTTCCACTCCCATATAACCAAATACAAAATGTTTCGCCACATTTGATCGTTGACTTCTCTTTATAGACTACGAATCTCCATTCTGACAACGTCTTACAAATCGAAATGAAAGACTTTGCCATTCCACGTTAAATACTATTCCAGTTCGCTTTGCTTCCATTCTTTTGTCTAAAAAATATCCACAGTTACCTTAAACACCCTAGAAAAAGGGTTACACAGTGCTTCTACTATGATCTTCCATTGATAACATTGGACTTTAGTCGATACTCAATACCCACTCGAATGTTGCCTCGTGGATTGAATTTGAGTCTATCATGTTCACTTTTCTTTAAAAACATGGACACCACAAGTGTTGTATAATTTTTATACACCGCTCACTTGAAAGTCATAAATTTTTTCTATTATTTGATTGTCGCATTAGTTGAAAATCATTCACTTGAGTGTTATCGGCAATTTGTGTTGCTGAAAATTCAATGCGGCATTAATTTAGTATAAATCATCCGATGTGGCTTACTAACAAAATGACGTTGATGAAACATTCCTTAAACAACAGTTTGGCTCCGTTTGTATTCCCCAAATCAACAAATAAGGCCTTAATTCTTCAAACCCTAATCCCAAATCGATGAATTGGGGCAAAATTCTTCAAAGTTTAACCTCAAATTGAAGTATCGGGGCAAAATTAGCTTCTGAAATTTGCAATGAAGAGAAGTGGTTCAGATCGAGCAAATAAAGAGTCGAGATGATTATGACGATTGCTTAGTGTCCACATTCAAGAAGGGCAAGTCTCGACCTTCATGGACCAATTCAGTCTGAAACTTTTTTCAGCAAATGGCTGTGAAGAAAATCTCATGGAGTTCTACGTCTACGGTCACAAGCGGTTGTAAAACCGTAGAAGAAACCAATAAGTGCAAGCCCAAGAAGGAGGTGGCAAACTCAGAGGACCTCTCGATATCGCTCGGCGGATCATACCTCTGCAAGTTCACCCTTCAGGAGCTGAAGCTGATCAAGCAGAGCTTCTCCTCGAGGCACAGCCGTGGCCATCATCAAGATGAAAGATTGAGAAAGAGAGAGAGAGGGGAAGTCAGTTTTTCCTGATCTTTTGTATTATACCGTCGTCGTTTTAGACCCGATTGCCACATTGTCTTGTCCATTTTCCACTTTGTACCTGGGCTTTTTTTTTTTAATAAAAACAAACGTTGGACTGAAATTTTCTTTAAAAAGCCATAGAGGACTGATCACCAGAAATGCGCTCAAGTTAATAATTTTTCATCCATGTAACACTTGAGTGATCGAAAAAAAATGTCATGGTGAGTATTGTACCAAAGTCATGACACTTGTGGCTTTCTTATCCTTGATGTCTTCCATTCATATGGAAACATAGGGTAAAAACAACCAAAAATCCTAAATTATATCAATTATGACATAATCACTTCAAATATTTTTGATGATATCAAAACTCCAAACTTTTACATATATGATACATTTACCAACAAAATTTATTTTTTGACATCAAAAACCTCAAAATTTTCTTTTATGATACCAAAAATCCCAATTTTTTTCTATGCCACTTAATTTTCAGGATAAATGTGTCACATGAATATAAGTTTGAGATTTTTGATTTTACAAAACAAAAGTTTAGGTTTTTGGGTGTCACAAAAGTATAAGTTTGGGTTTTTTTTTTTTTTTTTGTCACAAAAAAAAAAATTAGGATAAATGTGTTATATAGGTACAAGTTTGAAGTATTTTTATGTCACAAAAAAGGTTTGAGGTAAATGTGTCATAGTTGGTAAAATTTTAGGTTTTTTATGACTTTTTCCCTAAATAATACAATAACAATAAATGTGTATTGAAAATCGCAGAGCTTTCTTAATCGGTTGTTTTAATAATTGTCTTTGAGGTACTACTCTTTGAACAATATTTATATATCGATGCGGATGACGCGGTGATGCAATGAACAAATCCGAAGCGGAGTTGAATTGAAAGCAGAACGGCAAAGGAAAGACGGACTGTCTCATGTTGCATTTTTACAGGGAACGTGCATGCATGGACGAGGGAAGTTGGCACGTAACTCAATTTCTGTAGTGAGTTTTCGTGACATGTTTGAGACACGGGGACGGGAGGGGCCAATCCTTGTAAGCTCAAAACCAATTTCTTCTCTTCTTCCTCATAATATTCTGTCCAAATTGTTTGGACATGAATGGATATCTAAAGAAAATAGAGCAAGAGGGCGCTTTTGATTTCCTACTCTTGCTAAAAATTCAAAACCGCATTTTTACTTTTATTAGTCTCAGTATAGCTCTCATAGCTTCCAAAAAGATTAAGTGGTCATCTTTATATGGCTGAATTTTGTCTATGTGGGTAACCCAGGGTTTTCAGTTAAGGAAAAGATTAGAGCGGTCAGTGCGTACTCTTTTTTTTCCAAAGGGACTAGACATACTGATCCTTTTGCCAATTTGGCACCACATTAACCCTAAACATGAAGCTAAGGTGACTATGCTTACTCCGTTTGTCTGAGTAGCCGATTATTGAGACAGATGAAGCTGCTAATGCTTCAATGGAAATTCATACTTACCTAAATTCATCTCAATGAATGAAACTTCACCATATCTAGTATTATTACATCATAAGCACACAATTATTCAATCATTTTGTCAAATAAACAAGCTAAAAGGCCTCTTTACGTGTGCGTGCATGATAACCGAATGTGTGTAAAAAGTAAGAACTCTCACTGAAAAGTAGTCGACGTGCTCAAAGAGCTCCAAAAGATCGCTCTCCATGGATATAAAAGAGAACAGAAGAAAACCAATGAAACCCTAAGGATAGGTGGGAAAGGAAAGAAGAAGCCGAAACAGATGAAAACAAAGATGCAGTCCCCCCATACGTCGGCCATGATCTTACTAAATTATTTCCACCATTGACATCGGCTTTCCGACATCATAAATCGCAGGTCTTCAATTCAAACCTCAAAAGCATTATTTTGACCTTGATTACTACTGTTATGGCGTGCTCCGGAATTCGACCCGGTCCATAAAACCCTAGGAAATCTCCCATCATCTTCAACACCTCACCAAACCAAGTCATCGTCGTCGACCTGCAATCCTCTCTCTCTCTCTCTCTCCATCATGGGCAGCGAGTCGATGCGAAGCCTCCACATTGCGATGTTCCCGTGGCTCGCCCACGGCCACATCACCCCCTTCCTCGAGCTTTCCAAGTTCCTCTCCCTCCGCGGCCACGCCATCTCCTTCCTCTCCACCCCCAACAACGTCGCTCGCCTCGCCCGCTCCCACCCCGAACTCCATCCCTCCATCCGCCTCGTCTCCCTCCCCTTGCCCCTCGTCCCCAACCTCCCCATCTCGGCTGAGTCCACCTCCGACTTGGACATCGACTTGGTCCCCTACCTCAAGAAGGCCTACGACCTGCTCGAGCCGGCCCTGACCCGCTTCCTCTCTGGCAGCCGCGTCGACTGGGTGATCCATGACTTCGCCAGCCACTGGCTCCCAGGGGCCGCGGCTCGGCTTGGGGTCACCTCGGTGTTCTTCAGCACGTTCAACGCGACCTCGCTAGCATTCCTCGGCCCACCATCGGAGCTCATCAGCGGCCGGTGCCAGAAGCCGGAGGACCTGACCTGCGTACCGGCGTGGATACCGTATGAGTCCACAGCTTTCTTAAGGCTCCACGAGGTATTGAAGCACCAGCGGTGCATGGACGAGGAGGTCTCCGATTTCTGCAGGTTTGGCCACACGATCGACGGCTGCGATTTCGTGATCGTGAGGAGCTGCCGCGAGTTCGAATCGGAGCCGTTGAGCTTGTTGCAACAGATTTACAAGAAGCCCACGATTCCGGTCGGGCTATTGGCGCCGGCAGTCCGACAGGATGAAGGAGATGACGATGAGAAATGGAAAGCCCTGAAAAGTTGGCTCGACACTAAGCGCGAGAAATCGGTGCTTTATATCGCGCTTGGAACGGAAGTGATTTTGAGTCACGAGCTAACGAACGAGTTGGCCGCCGGGATTGAGAAGTCCGGGTTACCGTTTGTCTGGGCGGTTAGGAACGGCCTCGTCCCGCCTGGGTTCGAGGAGCGAGTCTTGGGCCGGGGATTCATCTGGGCGGGCTGGGCCCCGCAGACGCGGATCTTGGCCCACGAGGCGATCGGCGGGTTCTTGACGCACTGCGGCTGGAACTCCACGATCGAGGCACTGAGCCGCGGCCTGCCCCTGGTGCTGTTCTCCGGAGGGAGCTCGGACCAGGGCCTTATGGCCCGGTTCCTGCACGAGAAGCAGGTCGGGTTTGAAGTGCCCAGGGATGAGGCAGATGGGTCGTTCACGGGCGACGTGGTGGCCGAGTCAATCCGGCGGGTCATGGTGGAGCATGAGGGCGAGCCGATAAGGGCAACCGCACGGGCCATGAAGGAGGTGTTCGGCGACATAGAGTTGCAAAACGAATACTTGGAGGAATTCGCAGGGATCTTAGAGAAAGGTGTCACTAAGGACCAAAAGATGGTGAACTAAATTTGCAAGACAGAGAAATGTTATTGATTGTCATTGTGAATAAGACTCATTTAAGATTTGTTATATTTACCTTTCAGATTGAATAAGACCAAAAGATGGTATCCTAAAAATGATTACTTGTATTGCTTATAATAATTAGTCAACAAAAAACATTTTCTTTCTCAATAGTAAATTATGTCTAAGCATTTTCCTAAAAAATGAAAATATATATAGTGAGGTAAGTTATCATTTGTAGAAAAATATTTTTGAATCATTTATATTTCATAAAACAAATGAATGTTAAAAATAAGTCCTTAACTAAAACTTATTAGCCAAAGGTACATTAGCTAGTACTTGTTTATCCTCTTATTTGTATTTGAAAAACAAAATCCTAAGAGAACATCTTCGAGAATAACTATTCCATGGTTCGTGTATAATTCAAGGTAGGTCACGATTAATATTGAATGAGATGACATAATGTGTCTATCTTGTGCCATGCAGGCATTGGCATTTGATCACTTTCAAATAAGGTTAACAGTTTTTGGGATAATGTAAAAATAACAACAATTGTGAGCTATAAATTTTTGAATGAGTGGGTCCCATAATAATTTATAATTATTTCTTATTTGATTTTTTTTAGAATAAACTATTATTTTCACATAGATTAAAAATGATGATACAATCATTTCTCTTCCAAATACACTTTCTATTACCTAATCAAGATCTCGTAATATTAATTTTTTTCTTGCACCCAATACAAAGAATCGAACCGAACCGACGAACAACATCAGCCATTGTCAATGTGGCCGATTCACCTAGTCTTAATAATTTAATTCAATGCAAAACAAAAGCTACCATTAAAAGATATAGTTAAAGCCCCCAACTTGCGGGCGACCCAATTTAAAATTTGCCATGATAACCACTAGAAAACTTATCTTAAAAACTAAAACAAATAATTTATTCAAAGATCAATAGAACTTTATGGGACACTCAAGCAAGAGACACTATTTAGTACGCCACACAAATTCATCGGCGCCCATCCATTAGAAATTTTCTAGACCCCCTTTTTTCTTCGTCACTTCTCCGATGTCCACATTATCATTGCTCTCTCCCTCCTTCCCTCCCGCCTCACAACCAAAAGCTCCTTTTCATTTTCATTCCAAATTTCGTCTCTCTCAAAATAGCAGCTATTCTCACTGAATCCAAAGGATGGTTCATTCTCTACCTGTAGGCGTTTTGTTTCTGTTGCCGGTTGTTCTTGCCGTACTTTCCTTTCTTAGTTGGTAGTGGGCTGCCACGCCTGTGGCTTTCCGGTATCCCTCCACTTATTATGATTCGTTATTTTGAGAGTAGGTTCTGATGCCGTGTTCTTTTTCTTTTTCTTATTTTCTTTCCGTTTGTTCACTTATTCCTTTTTAATATATTAATTACCTTTCACAAAAAAAAAAAAAAAAAAAGCATTTTCACTTCCTCTTCTCATTTTCTCAGAAATTTCGAGGAATGAAGGCGTCTCTCTTCAAGGTGTCTCTCTTCACGACCAAACAAGCTGCCACCTCTGCCGTCGCCTCTAGGAGCCCCATCAACAGCTCCGATTCGATGTCTCCCTCTAATGAGCGAAGATGTGCTGGAAGTTAGGGTTTTCCTCCTCTTTCACGCTTATATTTGTGAGTTGTGTAATTGTAGAGATCAATGTTTTCCTACATATGCAGAGTTGAATCAAAGGTTTGAGTAGTGTCTCTCTGCTCAAAATGTGATATTACGTTGGATCAAGATGGAGACACGGATGGGCCACGGCCCGGCATTTGGGATACCTCTCGAACATTCCATCTATTGGGTAGGCCTTAGCAACCGGGCTATGTCAAATGCCTGCAAGTAGAAAGGGCCAAACAAATGCTCGATGAAACTTAAGGGCCCCCGCTGCAAGACACGCGATGATATTCGTCCTCCGGCGAAGGTGACGGAACCATCTCTCCGGTGGCCACTGCCACATCAACATCGTCCCATATCCATACTTGCACCTCTTTCCAGTTTTAATTATATTAATGTGCCAAATTTTTTTTAATTTCCTTTTGTTTTTTATTTGTGGAATCTTTTAGATGATTTTCTTTTTGCAGAAATTGACTAAATGTTTATTAGAGGTGATAAGGTGATGATGATATCGATCGTCATGATGGTTGCAGTTTAATCAATGCACTTAAAATATAAGTTAAACGGGGGAGATGTTTATTGGTTCGGATCGCATCAGTTATTCGTCATTTATGTTATATTGCGTGAAATTCATAAATGTGATTAATTAATTTGGTCCAAACTTCTATTTGACCTGCTCAAGTTTTGTTTTTTTTTTTGTTTTTTGTTTTTTGTTTTCAGTTCTACTCTACTCCTACTCTAACTCTTACTCTCAGATTTTTGCCCTACCTCTTTGCAGGGCGTGGGAGTCGAAACCCACACTTAAAACTAAATCGTCCCCATCCATTCCCCTTAAGAAGGTGGGGATTCGAACCTCCCACCTCCCACTTTCATGTTGAAAGGGTGGAAAACCCCCGTGGTTGACCTGCTTTAGTTCGACTTGCTCTATCCATTTGCTACCTTTACGTACTAGTCAAAGCTTGATTTTGGGAACGACTTCGATATAATATTTGTTGAAGATATCATTAGATATACTAGGGGTATTATTTGATATTTCATTGGCCTCATGTGGTTCGGCTTTAGGGAATGTCCTTGGAGAAATGCAAAGGCCTTTAATCTAAAAAGGTTTGACAAAATGCAAATACTATTTGGTAAACTGTAATTGAAAAAATGCCTTGAGATGTAACTTGGGAGAAATGTTGTTTGGTAAATACATACATTTAGAAAGTCCTTTTGTGTGCCAATTTTAAAGTTTTGCAACTTTAATTTTTTTAAAATAAAAAAAAAAAACCAATGACTGTAAATTTTATATATTTTTTTTCAAGTTGAGATAATGCATAATAGATATATTAAAAAAATTTAAATAAAAAATCATATCAAACTCAATTAAAAAGAGAGTAATTTCATTACAATAGATATGATAATATATGTTCAAAGGAAAAAAATAAGTTACCATTAAATAGTACAAACCTCCTTAAATATTTATTAAGTTCATAGCTATTTCATCACGTAAATGTACCGTTATCATTTGAAGCATCATGCTCAATCGAATATCCATACTTGAGATTCAAATCTGTCGTTTCAAAATCCATATCGGTTATGGCATTTCTTCTTATAAAATTGTGCAAAGCCATTGTAGTTATGACAATTTGCACTTGCTTTTCATAAGAATAACTTGACATAGTAGTTAAAATCTTCCACTTCATTTTTGACATGCCAAAGGCTCGTTCAATTTTTGAATGAATCGAGAATGGACACGGTTGAACACTTCTCGATGACCTATAGGTGTAGGACCTTATTGAAACTTCGGCAAATGATATCTAACTTCTGTATATGGCCCTAAATAATCCGTGTGATTTGGATATCTAAAATCTACTAGATAATATTTACCTACACAAATATAATGTAAATTTAATTAACATATGCCACATAAGCATAACCATTAATTAACGAACTTGGAGAAGGATGGGGAGACTGTGCATCACATCTTCCAATAGCATCATAAAAAATACAAGTATTATGAGTTTATCCCTCCCAATTGGTACAAACATACATAAATAAATTCTATGTTCAAATTACATATGGCCAACACATTTTTAGTGGTCTTTCCTTTTTGACCAATAAAGCAAATTTGATTTTACATCGGTGCCATTGCTAGGATATGTGTACCATCCATATCTCCAATGCAATCCTAAAACAAATAATGCAAATATTACATGATTTACATTTAGTTTTTCGTTTTTATTGTACAATCACAACTTACCTTAAAATATTGATAAAATCATTGATCTTTCTTGATCTTCTCCAGAATTTCCCAATATTGTCGATTAATTGGTTGGATCAAATCTTTTCCCATATCACCTACTTTACTTCATCTAAAAGAAACTAAAGTGTCTATTTATGGTTTTCCTAGAGTGTTGAAAATGCTTTTGGGCTACCCCGTTACCTATACCATATCCCAACATATAAAGAAACATTCCAAACGTTTCTACAACATCTATCCATCCATCCCTCTCGTTGGTTGCAAGACGATTACCCTTATCGATTTATTCAACATACAACTTACAAAATGTTTCCACATGTTCAGTGGTCCAATATGCATTTTCCTTTGTTGAACTTGCCATCTTCAAATAATATGAATATGAACAAATTTGAGAAAAAAAAAAAACAAAAAAAACAAATTTGGCTCCTTACCAAAAAGTCAAAAATTGTAAGGTTTCAGCAAAAAAAAAAAAAAAAATATAGCATCATTGTTTATATATGCAAAAAAAAAAAAACAAGTAGATTCCAACAAATTTGAGAGGCATATTAAAGAAAAAAATCAGCAAAAATCAAGATGAACTAGTGCAACACAAGTCAAGGTAACATTGTACTTAGTAAATCAGCCTTTCAACCCTATGCTCCAAAGCTTCCACCTTTACGTCTGAGAACTATTATCTATAATATTTGACTTTTCAAAAAGTGGTAAGACCCACTTCTATTTTAAAACAAAAAAAAAAAAAAAAAAAAAAGAAAGAGGGTTGAAAAAGTCAAATGAAGGGCGGAAATAAGTGCAGAAGGACACTCGCTCTTTTTAAGCCCAAACTAGTTTGGGAAGAGAGACGAAACAGATAGAGAGAAAAGGCTAAAAAAGAAAGAAAGAAGAAAAAGAAGGAAGAAGATAAAAGGGGTTTCTCTTGTACATGCCGCGAACACCTCACTAAGCCAACTCGACTACGAAACGCAATGCTCAAATCACAAGATCGATAATTTGAGTAACGTATGTTTTTGGGTTTTAGGGCATTGCCAGGTGAGTAAAACTAATGTCTTCTTTGGTTTGCGAAACTCATATTGAGGTAAGAGTAATTTGACATATGCATATATATGGAAGGGAAAATCTATTTATTGTATAAAGTTGGATAGAGTATTCGATACTTTTGAGTTCTTGTGGGAGTCACCTGTAAGGCCTTGTAGCCAAAGCTAAGTGCTATATAGTGACTTGGGTCACCTAGGAGCCACATTTAGGGCTTTGCACTATTGACATACATAATAAAGGGCTAAGTGCTACATAATAAAATAATTATGTAGGAGTCACCTTTAGGATCTTGTACAAATGACTAAGTACTACATGATAAGGTAAATTCATGGGAACCACCTCTAAGACTTTGAGTTAGATATTAAGCGTGAAATAAACCATTGACATGAGATATGAAGAGTTCAATTATTGAACCAAACTAGTGATGTGTATTTTGATATTATAGAGGAATTGGAAATTTTGCTATTTGATATAGCCAGGTCATGACATATTTTATTCATGCAAGTTATTATATTTTGGTTTGGCATTAATGAGTCACGTCTTGGAGTTCTAAATATGCAATGTGGAGACTTGATATGCTTATTGGTATGTACTACTCATTGAATTGTGGTTGCTCATTTCATTCATCTATTATGTTTTCATATTCCAAGATTAGCGACAAGTAGGACGAGAGTGCTACTGGAAAATTTTTAAGAGTTATATTTTGGGGTATGGTTTATGGAGTTGTTTATATAGTTGTTGTAAGTTTGTTGGATTGGCTGAGTTCTATATATATATTTCATTTGGTGAATCATTGAAATTGTGATGTTATAACTAACTTGTTGGTTTATCTAATAGATGGTTATATTTGAGGTTGCATCCTTCCTATGGAAGGATGACCGTGTCATCCCATTTTCTTGTGGTTTCAGGGTGTGACATTATCTACTATGTATTGCACAATATTTAATGTTTACTTTTGTTGACAAACAATATAATTTAGGGTCATGTCTATAATTCACATTCCTCGTACCTTTTAGTATATTTTGTATATTGAACATTTATAAGGAGTTTTTCATATATCATAACTATATCATTTCTTTGAATTACTCGATCGCATGAAAAATAAGTACCTCCTAATTTTTCAATCTCAACATATATTGGGCGTGTGTCCATATGAAAAAAAAAAATTTCCGGTACATGAAAGTTGGTATACACTTTAAACCTCAAGCTAAACTTAATATTTAAAAACGTGATTTAAGCACTATCCAAGCCTAACAATTATTTTGATGCCAAAAAATAAAATCCATCGGGTAATGTCACTAGAAAAGAAGGTTTCTCAACAAAAAGTAAATAAATTAACCGATGGTTATCAACTCTATGCATATGTATCAGTAAGGTTGACACGTAGAAACTTTATATCGCTCCCTCTTTGTATCTCAAAAAAATCGAGATTGGAGATTGCATTACGTTTTTAACTGCTCATCAAATACAAAGATTATAATCATGAAAAAAGAATAATCAAAAGAAATTTTACAGCATACAACCAATGAATTTCAGAAAGTGTAATTTATAGCAAGAAGTGGGTGGTTAACTTTTTCAGTTTTACCAAGAATGGAACATAAGTCCTGTTCGAGTCATTTTGTTTTCTTGCTGTTGTGCCTGCAAAAATAAGTCCTAGATTTGCGTCTTCCTCTTGTCAGAAGAATTACCCAATCAATCCTAAATTTATTGTGCAAATGTTATTTCGATCATAAAGTTATCAATTTTGTTCAAAACATTTACATAAAATTTTAATGTAGTTCTTCTGGCCCAATTATACATGAAATTATTTTTCTTTCCTTTGAGACGAGAGTCTCTTTATATTTCACATGTCCTGAATTATGTGAAGTAAGGGTCTCAGTGTCAGCTTATTTTGCCATATTTCTATATAGAGCACATGAAGTCATCAAAAAATATGTAATATATCTTTCGTTTCATTCCCCTTTTTTTCTCTTATGGTCGAAACGTAACCCTTAGATGATTAACCGAGTTGTGTTGAACTCTCTAAGGACCAATGAAAGCTCCTGTCGGCGGCTTGCTTTTGATATGTCACGTATAATTAGAGGGTTTTCAATGATTGGTTGGACCATCATACGGATGAGGATGACGAAACAAATTTTTCTTCACGAGATGAGTTAGCCCACAAAGATAGGTGAACTTCAGTTTGTATAATGACGTACCCAGTGACCTCGTGGCCATGGCGAAAATAAGATGCTTATAAATATGGCAAAATCGATGCCCACCCTTTTTTAACTAAAATTTTACAATCGAGTGGTAAATGAGTTGTCCATAATTTCCAAAACAGGTTAAAAGATTGTGTTTTGCTAAGATGAAAGCTTAACTACATGGAGTACTGTGATGGATCCTGCAGTCATTCTCTCGGGGTTTCTTCCGCATTCGTCGCTGACTTTCCCTGGGTCACAAAAAAAAAAAAAAAAAAAAAACTTAACTACGTGTGAACTTTAATGGGGTAGGTACTTGCCCGTTTCAAAACCCATTTTAATTACAAGCATAATTACTATATGACGAGGTATATAGAGAGGGGAAATTTGGTCACATGAAGCATTTTGATCAAGCTTCACTGGGAACGTGCACGCATGGACGAGATAAGTTGGCACGTAACTCAATTTCAGTAGGAGTTGCGTGATTGGGTAGTGAGTTCTCGAGACTCGGGGACAAGAGGGGCCAATCCTCGCTGTCTCTTTTGCTTAGAGCTCAAAACCCATTTCTCCTCTTCTTCCTTGGAATATTCTATTCAAATTTTTTGGACAAGAATGAATGTCTAAAGAAAATACAGCAAGACGGCAGCACTAATTATTCTAACCTTGCTCAAAATTCAAAAACCGCAGAATGACACTTATTAATCTCAATATAGACCTCATAGCTTTTAAAAAGATTTATGGGTCATCTTTACATTACTGCACTTTGCTTACGTGGGTTGACATAATGTTTCAAGAAAAAAATATTGTTGAAATTGCATTCGCGTATTTGGAGCATTTTCATATATTTAAGCCCACAAAAACCACATTGAAATTGGATTGGCGCATAGTGGATGTTGCTAGTAGGAGGAGATTTGAGCTTAATTTATATCATCCCTTGAGTCTACAAAAATTTAAAATTTGGATCTTAAACTACCAATCCCGCTGAGTAAGCAACTTGGTGGCCCCACCATATCCTCCTCAGCTGCCCAACCAGCCCGATCTCTGCACGTGATGGAAGACAGTGGACGGAAAACGGTCAGTTTATCAGTTGGTGGGCTTGGCAAGTGGACAATGGCTGAAAATATCAAAACCAAAGTAGAATACATATTTGTTTGGTGTTTATTTTGCTAAGCTTGATTTTGGAGGTTAATGAAAACCTTCGTTATCAGTGCACATGGGTGGGCATGCAACCTGTTTGTTTGAGATTTGTGAAATCAGATCAAACCCGCATATTTGAGGATGATTTTAGCTTAGTTATTTTGTGTTTTAAGCTAATTTCTGTCTAATCTTGCTAGTCGATCAAAACATTAAAAATATGTATGCAATCAAAAAAGTTCATTTTCTTAATTTAAATGAAAGAACCATTTTTTGTAAATAATCGATCTACTCTTTTTAAATTCTCATTTTGCTCAGCTCTATAGTCGACCGAATATTATTTCAATTTCTTGGGCACTTGCAAAAATGGAAAGTCAAACCTACAAAAACATTTGATGGACTACATAAAGTTATAATTGCACTCCAAGGGTGGTACCGCAAGGCATTATTGGCTCGATGGAGATTGGTTTCTAGCCAACCCTTGTCACATCTCGCACAGCAATTATCATACTTGGCCGGCCAAAGCTTTTAAACAAAGGTTAATGACATTAATGTCTCAAAATTTTTTATCAATGTGTAATGTGATGCTAAACTTGGAATCTATTCATTTGACCCTTGAACTTTAGCTCAATATATAATGTTATCCATGAACTTTTAATTTGTTATGTGGTCCGTAGACTCTTAGTAAATGTTAAATTTAATCATTGGATTGTATGATTATGTTCAATTTTGTCCTTTCATTGATCCAAGTTCATAAACAACATTAAACATTTTCATACAATCTACAAACTAAATCTAATATGTATCAAAAGTTCAAGAATTACATTAAACAAATTAAAAGTTCAGGAACATCATGCATATTATGTTAAAATTCATAGACCAAATTGTATAATGGACCAAAGTTCAAGAACAATTTGTGTCATTTACATTTAAACAGAGAGGAGGCCGATTTTTTTTTCTAGAGAGTATCCATAGCACACCAAACTTTGTCATCGTGCTTTGCCTCCCCATCGCCGTTCGCTGCCATGTCTTGCTTCCCTACCACTTTCGATTTTCCTTTTCGACGGTTCACCCCGAGAAAGTTCGCGACTCAAAGACCTCAAATAGATCACTCCCCATGGATATAAAAAGGAAAAAACAAAAGAGAAATGATGAAACCTAAACATAGCCAAGAAAGAAAAGAAGAGGCCCAAGCCAAGGTGAGCAAAAGATGCAATCACCCCATACGTCAGCTACGATGATGTTACTTTATGTTATATCCACCATCGACATCGGATCCCCCTCGTCATAAATCGTGGATCTTCAGTTTTTCAAACCTCAAAAACACTATTTTAATCTTCGGTTCCTGCTCTAATGGCGTGACCTCGGTTCATAAAAACCCTAGAAATCTGCCGCCATCCTCCAAATCATCGTCGTCTACGATCTCACTTCCTCTCTCTCTGTGTCTGCAGTCTTTCTCTCCATCATGGACAGCGAGTCGAAACGAAGCCTCCACATTGCGATGTTCCCATGGCTCGCCCACGGCCACATCACCCCCTTCCTCGAGCTCTCCAAGTTCCTCTCCCTCCGCGGCCACGCCGTCTCCTTCCTCTCCACCCCCAACAACGTCGCTCGCCTCGCCCGCGCCCACCCCGAACTCCCTCCCTCCATTCGCCTCGTCTCCCTCCCCATGCCGTGCGTCCCCAACCTCCCCAGCTCCGCCGAGTCCACCTCCGACTTGGACATCGACTCGGTCCCTTACCTCAAGAAGGCCTACGACCTGCTCGAGCCAGCCCTGACCCGCTTCCTCTCGGGCAGCCGCGTCGACTGGGTGATCCACGACTTCGCCAGCCACTGGCTCCCGGGGGCCGCAGCTCAGCTTGGGGTTGGCTCCGTGTTCTTCAGCACCTTCAATGCGACCGCGCTCACGGTCCTCGGCCCACAGTCGGAGCTCATTGGTGGCCGGTTTCAGAAGCCGGAGGACCTGACCAACGTACCGGCATGGATACCGTACGAGACCACAGTTTGCCTCAGGCTCCATGAAGTACTGAGGCACCAGCGGTGCATGGACGACGAGGTCTCCGATTTCCACAGGTTCGGCCACGTGATTGACGGCTGCAATTTCGTTATCGTGAGGAGCTGCCGTGAGTTTGAATTGGAGCCATTGAGCTTGTTGCCGGCGCTTTACCAGAAGCCGGCTATTCCGATCGGGCTATTGACGCCAGCTATTCGAGAGGAGGTTGGAGATGACGATGAGAAATGGAAAACCCTAAAAAGTTGGCTCGACACCAAGCGCGAGAAATCGGTGCTTTATGTCGCGCTTGGAACAGAAGTGATTTTGAGTAACGAGCTAACGAACGAGTTGGCCGCCGGGATTGAGAAGTCCTGGTTACCATTTGTTTGGGTGGTTAGGAACCGCCTCGTCCCGGCCGGGTTCGAGGAGCGAGTCTCGGGCCGGGGATTCGTCTGGGCGGGCTGGGCCCCGCAGACACGGATCTTGACCCACGAGGCGATCGGCGGGTTCCTTACGCATTGTGGCTGGAACTCCACGATTGAGGCACTGAGCTGCGGCCTGCCCCTGGTGCTGTTCTCCGGGGGGAGCTCGGACCAGGGCCTTATGGCCCGGTTCCTGCATGAGAAGCGGGTCGGGTTAGAAGTGCCCAGGGACGAGGCGGACGGGTCATTCACGGGTGACATGGTGGCCAAGTCAATCCAGCGGGTCATGGTGCAGCATGAGGGCGAGCCAATAAGGGCAACCGCACGGGCCATGAAGGAGGTGTTTGGCAACATGGAGTTGCAAAACAAGTACTTGGAGGAATTCGCAGGGATCTTAGAGAAAGGTTTCACTAAGGACCAAAAGATGGTGAACAAGAAGACGGAGTAAGTGATGACTCCACCAAGAATAATGTAGCAACAAGTAAATGATGGATTTGGCTTTCTTTATGCATGTCGAGTTGGTATACTTGCGTTTGATTGTATGTTTGTCGAGAAGTTGCCTCTCAAAAACTAAAGATTATATGATCACTAATATCATTTATAATAATTAGTCAATACAAAATGTTTTCATTCTTAACAGTAATTTATATCTCAATATTTTCGTGAAAGATGAAAATATTTATATTGATATGAGTAATCATTTGTAAGAAAATATTTTTTAAATAATTTATTTTTCACAAAAGAAACGGAACATTACCATCTATGATGCACGGACACGTCCCATGTGCCTCCGTGTTGTGTCCGACACGTGTCGGACACGTCGACACGCTCGGACACGCGGTCAACGCGTGTCGACAAATCCGACACGCGGTCAACTTTTGTCGACATGCGTGTCCGAAAGAGAATGGAGGGTGGAGGCGAGTAGAGATGAGGCCGCAAGCGAAGGCGAGCCCGTGACGTCAAGAGACGGCCAGAGAAAGAGGGCGAGGGCCGTGAGGAGAAACTTTAGGAGGGAGGCGCGCGTGGGGGAGGGCGGCGTCGTCGAGTGGGGCGGCGGCGGCAGCGGCGAGGGGGAGGAGGAGGAGGAGGAGTTCGCGGGCGGTGGCCAGCCTCTCGGCGCACAGGGACCGCGTTCCGCCTTCTTTTCGGATTCCTTTTCACTGAAACTTTTTCTGGGTTACTCTCTTTTCCGCTCCTTCGGCGAATGCTGTGCTTTTCTTGATCGAGTCTTCGATGCTTTCGGAGATAGGCGTCGTGCGGCGAGGAGGAGGAGGCGAGGAGGAGGAGAAGAAGGCGCCGCACTGCTAGGGTTTTGAACTTTGGAGAAGGAAAATAATTAAAAAGGACGCGAGGGGGAGGAGAAGAAAAGAAGGCGCCATGCCCTAGGGTTTTGAAAAGAATAAAAAATGACTTGGCGTGTGTGGGAGGGAGGGGAAAGTGACAGGAGGGAGGGGGAAGTGATGGGCCTGTCAGGTGGAATAAAAAGTGAAAAATTTGGGGGAGAAAGAGAGGAGGGAAGGTTTTTTAGGGGGGGCGGCCGCGGGGGAGAGGGGGTTTTGGTTTTGAAATATAAAGGTAAATTTGGGGGAGGGGGAATTTCGAAAAATAAATATAAATTTTGGATAATGAAATAAAAAAAGTGTAAGATTTATTAAATTATTAGTATAAATTCATTGTAAACTCTTTATTTATTTATTTATTTATTTGTGAATTTGAATAAAATTAATTAAAAATAAAAATATTTATTTAATATTTAACGTGTCGGAACGTGTCGAAATTGTTTACTTTTTGAGAAATGACGTGTCACGTGTCGTGTCGTGTCGTGTCGCGTGTCCGTGTCGCCGTGTCCGTGCTACATAGATTACCATCAAGCCCTTAACTCAAAGCTTATGAACCAAAACCACATTAGTTAGCGCTTGCTTTTCCTCTTATTTGCATTTAAAAGACAAAAACCTAGGCGAATATCTCTGAGAATATCCATCCCATGATTCATGTATAATTCAAGGTACGTCCTGATAAAATTATAGTTTTCCAAAGAAAAAAATATATTATAGCATGAGATGACGTAATGTGTCTCTCTCGTGCCATGCGGGCATTGGCCTTTGATCCTTTTCAACTACACTTTCTATTGCTTAATAAAAATTTCATAATATTAATTTTTTTTCCTAAGCCATTGTGGATGTGACCGATTCACCTAGTCGTATAATTTAATTAACTGCAAAATACCATTAAAAGATATTGTCACATACTCGGACTCCCTAGCCACCGGGATGCGACTAGCGAGAGTTGTTGTTGTGATATCCAAGCTCGTCGCCATTCCGTTTCTTTTATCTTTTTATTATGAACACGCGGAAGCGTTTATATAACAAACACCCAACATCAACAACAAGAAGTTAGGAAAACACTATACAAACACACTACTACTATTATATAATGTTAGTGCTTTGTACAAGCCCTTTACTACGGGTCCTTTTTCTTTCCACATACGATTACATATTTATCTAGGGAGAAGTGCCAAAAAAGTTCTAAATCTTTTGTGTTTGTGCTAGTTTAGTCATAAACCTTTTTTTGTGCCAATTTAGTCCTAAACCTTTTTATTTAGTGCCGATTCAGTCATTTGGATTTTGCTGACCGGACGCCGGCCGGCCGACGTGGACAATTTTTAATTTTTTTAAAATTTTTTTTTTTTTTTTTTTTTTTTTTTCTTTTTCTTCTCTCCTCCTCCCTCCGGCCGCTGGCCGGACCACGGCGACCGGCCAGAGGAGACGGCCGGTGAGGCTCGCCGGCCACCTCTCCAGTGGCCGCAAGGGCGGCCTCGCGTTGGGCGGCGAGGCTCGCCTTCGCTGGACCCGGCGAGGCTCGACCTCGCCGAATCGCGGCCTCGTGATGGGTTGGTGAGGGCGAGCCTCACCGGCGCCGCCCAGGCGCGAGGCCACCCTTGCGGCCGCTGGTGAGGTGGCCGGCGAGCCTCGCCGGTAGTCTCCTTCGGCCGATCGCCGTGGTCCGGCCGGCGGCCGGAGGGAGGAGGAGAGAACAAAAAAAAAAAAAAGAATAAAGAATAAAGAGAAAAAAAGAATAAAGAATAAAGAAAATAGAAAAAATATTTAAAATATTTAAATATATTAAAAATTGTCCACGTCGGCCCGGCCGGCGTCCGCAAGCAAAATCCGGCCAAAAGGACTGAATCGACACTAAATAAAAAGGTTTACGACTAAATTGGCACCAAAAAAAGGTTTATGACTAACTACAAACACAAAAGGTTTAGGACTTTTTTGGCACTTCTTCCTATTTATCCACAAAAGTTGGGGTATCCTTAACTCCTCTAGTGAGGTTGCACTTCCAAAATCGATTCCCATCGTTGGGCTAGCCTCCTAGGTACTGAACACAATCCCACCGGATGAGGATGCATCACTTGGCCTCGACGGCCCATTGAACCCACGAAAGGGTCCGACGAGGTCACCGTCAAACCAAACGTACTACGCCACGTAATAGTGGGGAACCAAGTCATCAAGGCCCTCCTTGACCCAAATGATAGTAGTGCATCTACGATAGGCGGTATTGGCTCTTGCTTCTATAACATCGATGATGGTCACATACATTTCAACAGGCAAGCCAAAATGAACAGTAGGGAAATCCATACCTACAAATCTGAAGAAAACAAAGAGAGTCATGGACTTAGTAAGTAAACTCAATAAACTTCAGTTAGGAGGATGCCTTGCCATCGAACAAAGCATGCAACTATCACCGTCTCAAGTGTCAATGGGAAATCAAAAGCAAATTGTTCCATTAATCTTGACCATATGCATAAGAATGGTTCATCTTAACTTTGATGCACGAAGTATCCAAAAACATCAAACAAAACATAGAGAAAAGCACACAAAAGTTCATTTATGAACTTAACCGAAATCCATTGATTCTTCCGGAATCCACCAAGCGTTTGAAATCCATTGGGCAACGTCTTCGAAATCCATTGGCAACGGATAATTCCACTGTGTGAGCATGCGACAACATCACGCAATCCGACTTCTTATCTCTGTATTCTTAGTCAATGCATCAAGGCCGAAGATGTATCATGTAAGTAAGTGTCATGACCTACAAAACCCTTACTATACAATATGTTAGGCATGGCCCAAAGTTCATGGCTTGACCCGTTACACCAAAGCACCAATCTAAAACCAAGCAACATTTGGATCGACACACCTCACTATTGATTCGAGGCCAAGTGAGGTCCAATCCTTCATGCCTCAATGTCCATTCAAGACCAAGTGACACCCCTTATGTGGCCTGGAGCGTGTTTTGACTCATGGACAATAGCACGTGAGCAAACCATATATGAGCAATCGTCAACATACTCATACAAGCGCAAGTGACAACACGTCCAAGTCCGAGCGACATAGCACAACGCCCTAATGAGGATTGGGGAATTCACTTACTACTAGACTGAGCGGTGACTAAATGACAAAGGGCAAGCAGCGGCAAGAGAGGAAGTGGCCGAGAGAGAGGGAGGGGCGTGCAAGGAAGAGGAGAAGTTTGAGAAATGAGACAAGGTTGAAAATGAAGGATTGATGCTTCTATTTATAGGCCAACCCTCCATGATGGCCTTTCCAAATGGTCCAATAGCTTATTCTTGGGTGGCAAGGCTAATTTAGGAGAGTTGGCACCTTATCTTGGTTAAGTGGTGCCCAGGTTTCTAAAGAAATGATTGGAGCCTTATTTGGGCCTGATAAATATTTTTTTATGAAAAAAATGGTACAAAAATGGCATTAGAAAAATCTAATGTAATCAAGTCTCTGTACTCAAAATATTTAGTTTGTAGGAGTAAAATAATTTTCTCGTTATCTTACTTAGGTATTTAATCAACCTACCATAAATTGATTAGTGACGACTCCTAATTGAAAAATCATTTACATGTTAAATACTTGAACCCAAGTTGCAAATTGGTATGAACTTGGGAGAGCCAGAGCTAAGTTTAAACTTAGTAATCTAATAGTCAAACCCTAGGTGGTTGACCCGAGATTAAATCGTAACAACTTAGCGATTCCGCTAGGGACCGAACCTAGAATCTCTAGTTCTTAGAAGGCAACCTCTATGTGGCTGTCTTGTCTTTGTTTTGTTGTTGTTCCTTGGTTGGTGTTGTTCTCTTTGTTTCTATGTGTTGGCTTGCTTGCTTTGACCGATGTGCGGTGTTCTTTTGCATTAGGCACCCCTTCACTCCTTTTGACACTGTGTCTCTTTGAGTGAAAGTTTTGTGGTGCTTAATCTTTTGTAATTATTGGTTCTTAGCTCAATATATCATTATCTTTACCAAAAAAAAAAAAAAAAAAAAACCTCTACGAGTCACCATATTGAGCAAAGGCAAGGGAGACAAGATTCACTACCTCCTGATATTCGTGACTTACAAAGAGAAAGAGGTCTATGTCGATGACATGATTGAGCTCAAGAGGGGCCAATCCTAGTTGTCTCTCTTTCTTATAGCTCAAAACTCATTTATTCTTCTTCTTCCTCAGAGTATTCTATCCAAATTGTTTGGATATGAATGTATGTCTAAAGAAAATAGAGCAAGAGGGCGCTTGTAATTATTCTACTCTTGCTCAAAATTCAAAACCGCACATTTACGTTTATTAGTCTCAATATAGCCCTCACAACCTTGAAAAGAATTAATCGGTCGTCTTTGTATGGCTGGATTTTGCTGATGCGAGTAAGTCAAGACTCTCAATTAAAGAAAAGGTTTGAGGGGCTTGTGCACGTTCTTTTTCCCAAAGGGATTAGAAATGTCCAAGTCCTTTTGCCAATTTGGCACTGTGTTTAACCGTAAACATGAAACTAAGGTGACATATACATGATTACCCACATTCATCTCAATGAATGAAACTTCACCATATTTAGTATTATTACATCATAAACACAGTTATTCAAATCAACAAGCTAAAAAGCCTTTTCATGTGTGCGTGCATTAACCGAATGTGTGTAAAAAGTAAGAACTCTCACTGAAAAGTGGTCGACGTCCTTCAAGAGCTCTAAAAGATGGCTCTTAATGGATATGAGAGAGAACAGAAAAAAACCGATGAAACCCTAAGCATAGCTAGGAAAGGAAAGAAGAAGCCGAAACCGATGAAAACAAAGATGCAATCACCGCATGCGTCAGCCATGATCCTACTATATTATTTCCACCGTTAACATCGGATTTCCCACATCATAAATCGTAGGTCTTCAATTCAAACCTCAAAAACATTATTTTAACCTTGATTACTACTATACTGGCGTGCCCCAGAGTTCGACTTGGTCCATAAAGCCCCAAGAAACCTCCCATCATCTTCAACCCCGCAACAACCTTAATCATCGTCGTCTACAATCTCACACTTTCACCTGCAACCTCTCTCTCTCTTGCTCTCTCTCTCTCCTGTAAGAGTTTTCTTAATTGTGGACTACATTAATTGATATTATAATTTACCGTTTAACGTTTACCGTTTTACGGGGATTGGTCTAAGGTGATATAGAAGGTTTCTTAATTAGTCTAATATGGGCTGGCTAGTGTGGGCCGAGTTGAGCCTGGCCCGTAATGAGGGGGCCTTGCTGGAAACTCTATAAATAGCGCTAAGTCTCTCCTCTAACCCTAATTCTCACATGTATCCTCACCTAAGGGGTGTTTACCTAACGCCAAATGTGAGGGGGGCCGCCTCATTGAGCCAGTGATATGGAGGGCAATAGAGGAGAAGGACTTGCGCATGGAACATTGTGTTTCCGCTTCCGCTTCAAGATCGATGGATTCCAAAACAGGTGCATTAATTCTTCTGCTTAATTATGCATATTCTTGTTCTGGTTATGGAGATCTTGGGTTGCGCAATTTGCGTCCAACACGTGGTATCGAGCCTCCATAACCCTAGAACTTGAATGCATAAGTTTTTTTGCCCTAATTTGTGATTTTCGAGATTTTTGTTCAATAAAAATAAAATAAAATCACAAATTCGGATGATCCTGAAACGATGGGGTTTTTGTTCTACATGTCGAATTCGTTCGCGACGAGGATGATGGGGTTTGTGAAGATTTGTATTTGTTTATATATATATATATTTCACGCATGGTCGGCAGCGTTGGACTCGTATGGTGATTTCCTACGTTGTGGTGTATTTATTTTAATTTTTTGATGATTTTATGGATGTTAAAATACATACAAAGCCCTAAATACGCGTATTTTTAGTGTATTTTTGCGTATTTTTCTTATATTTTTCTGTGCTTTTCAAAATACAGGTCTTTGGGTTACTTGGTATGTTATAACAAGAATTTTATGAGTGTTATTCATCAATATTTTACAATAAAATTTATTTTTATGAAGCAATGTAATTAGCATGATATGTGATTTTGGTGATATGATGCCCCTATCACTAAAGCTAAAATCACATGTATATGGTGTATGTGAGGAGTAAAATTTATATCCCTGGTATGAGAGAGTTTCAAGGATTCAATTGAGTAGTGACCGCCAAAGTGGCACGCTTGATTGGGTTTGAGAAATTTCGGTCTCGTATATTGATTGGGATGTCTCCTGGTCTAATGTGTAGTCATACTCCTAAAGGGGTGATTATATATTAGTTCATGGAGGGATACATGATAGTATGGTGGAGGAGTGACTGATTCTAGTGATTCATATGCCCAAAGGTGATGAATTCACGAAAAATTGGAATATATTCTCATAACCGCTATTATGTGGGGAGTGTACAACTGCTTATCATGTATTCTGCCCAAAGGTGATTATGTGATTTTGCATGTAACTCTCTGGATGTGTACTTGTGTGTCAAGTTACACATTGCTCACATGATGCTAATTATATATACATTGCTTGTTATTTTAGTCACTTTTTCTATAATTTATAATTCCACTATTATTGAGGTTTTTACTGCTTCAAATTTTAAGTTGTGGACATATGATTTGTTGCTTGAGAATGTAATAAAATTTGCTTACTTGTCCATGAAGCATTTCATTCGGAATACTAGAAAAGAGGTTTGTCTGTGGACTGCACTGCTATAATATGATGGAAGCCTTAGTTGCTTGAAATTATGTCTTGTTTGATATTGAAATTAGAACATATATGCAAAGATTGTGTTTAAGTCCTAATGATATTATATATATATATATATATATATATATATATATATATACATCTCATATAAGAATGAAAAGTTGTTTTCAAAATTTGTCTATTTACTCTTAACGGTTATCTAAAGACTTCTATAGATTATTGTGGAAGTAAAATTGACCGAGATAAAGAATAAATTGGTTAGAATTAATCTTAAAGGTTGTCAGATTTAATAGTGATGAGTATGATAAGCAAGACTAATTTATCGGTCTATTGTGGGTTGATATTATGAAAGCAACTTTTTCACATACAAAAAGTGTCATTATCAAAGTTGTTTTATAAACTTCTTTTGAGTTATAGACTGGGCATAGATTACTTGAATCATATTAAATTTAGGGGTGTCATGCAGAAGTGAGATTATCTAATCCATTTTTAAGTGTATTGCAATTCAGATCAACTCGAAATTATTTTGTATCTTATCCAGATTGTTAAAGGGGTATTGATCTTATGATCCTAAAGAAGATATAAGAATTATGGAATCACATACTCTAAAATTTCTTAAGATCGACGTAATTGTAGAGGATAGCTGCTCTCATACTATTAAAGATAATAGTATGATGGGGGTTACTGTGTTTTGTCTTTATCTATACAGATAATTATGGAATCTCCTGTACCATAGATTAAACTTGTTGAGGTTTAATGTACTATTCTTGATATGGTTTATAATGAAATTTCTTAAACCTCTCAAGTGTAGAATGAAGTGGTTGCGGTTTTATTAAGGAGATTTGTTAGAGAAAGACAATTACTTATACCATCGAGACTATATAGTCTATTTGTGAGAGCATGATTACAATATCCATTACATGGTTGTTTTAGCAACTTATATAAATGTCGTTTCTTGTTCTTAATTAAGTATGTGATTAGATGCCATAAAAAAAAAAAAAGGATAATAATATTTTTGCTCGAAAGAAGGGTGGATAGTTAGTGAAGAAATAATATTCCTTTATTAATTCTTTCAAAGTGAACGTGGCATTGATAGTTTTATATGGAGTTACATCAAAGAGATATAAAATCTATATAAGTGTAACTGGAGAATTTTGCAACAGATTCAAGTAAATTTGTGTGTAGACTGAAAAGTCTTAATTCATGGTCTTAAGCAAGTTTCCAGGCAATATTATTAAAGTTTCATAGTGTTGTTATTTTGTACAATTGGAAACAAAGTAATTCAATATACTGCAAGGTCAGTGGGAGGAAATTTATTTTTCTCATACTTTTTGTATATGATATTTTGTTTACAAGTAATGACCTTGAGACATCTTATATCTTTTGTATTAAGGTTTGTAAGAGTTGTTTTTTGCCATATTATATTAGATTTTCTCGGAGGACATTTGCTGATTGTATATTGGAAATATTCAATATACATTATTGCAAGTCAGGAATTGCTCCTGTTGTTAAGGGTGATGGGTTGAATCTATCACATTGTCCTTATTTAGATATTGAGAAAATCTAATTAAATGGTGTACTTTGTGTCGATGCATTTAAAAGTAGATTATATTCTAACAGATGATATGGTTGCAGATCCACTAACTAAAGGCCTACGTCCATGTATATTTGAGCGACATGTCATTAGCATGGGCTTAGGAGCATCTTGGGATGCTGTTATTTAGTGGGAGCTGTTTTATTTTTCTTTGAATAATGTTTACATCTGTTTTTTTGTTACAATTTAGTAACATTTTGATATATATATGTCAACTTTTGCATTCAATAAAATGTTTTTGAATGGTTTGTTATTATGTTGAAAATATATATATTGTTAAAGTCTCAAGGTATTGCTTAAACCTTGAGTGAAGGCTAGGGGCATACGGTTATTAGCCTTGTCCATATGTCTTCTTATACATAAAGAATGGTTAACCGTAAGGACAAAACATATGTGGGTTCATGGAACCATAAATGCATTCTCTAGTGGCACAAGTTTTTGTGACGCTTAAGGTAAGAGAATGGACATTCTCTAGTGGCACAAGTTTTTGTGACGCTTAAGGTAAGAGAATGGTGATCGACAAATGAGATCTCTCTATGAGAGATGTTATCCATTTGACACACTACCATATTGGATCCATATCAATAGAGTTGAGAACACTCGTGACCATGGAAGGCTCTGTGTGTATACATGTAGTTACCGTCATGATTCGGTGTTTGAGACTTTATGGGATAGGATTGACTATTAAGAATTATCTCTAGACCAATGTGCGCACATACAAGATACGATTTCAATTAATATAGTCCAAGTGGGAGAATGTAAGAGTTTTCTTAATTGTGGACTACATTAATTGATATTGTAATTTACCGTTTAACGTTTACTGTTTTACGGGGATTGGTCTAAGGTGATATAGAAGGTTTCTTAATTAGTCTAATATGGGCTGGCTAGTGTGGGCCGAGTTGAGCCTGGCCCGTAATGAGGGGGCCTTGCTGGAAACTCTATAAATAGCGCTAAGTCTCTCCTCTAACCCTAATTCTCACATGTATCCTCACCTAAGGGGCGTTTACCTAACGCCAAATGTGAGGGGGGCCGCCTCATTGAGCCAGTGATACGGAGGGCAATAGAGGAGAAGGACTTGCGCATGGAATATTGTGTTTCCGCTTCCGCTTCAAGATCGATGGATTCCAAAACAGGTGCGTTAATTCTTCTGCTTAATTATGCATATTCTTGTTCTGGTTATGGAGATCTTGGGTTGCGCAATTTGCGTCCAACATCTCCATCATGGGCAGTGAGTCGAAGCAAAGCCTCCACATCGCGATGTTCCCCTGGCTAGCCCACGGCCACATCACCCCCTTCCTCGAGCTCTCCAAGTTCCTCTCCCTCCGCGGCCTCGCCATCTCCTTCCTCTCCACTCCCAACAACATCGCTCGCCTCGGCCACGCCCACCCCGAACTCCCTCCCTCCATCCGCCTCGTCTCCCTCCCCTTGCCTCGCGTCCCCAACCTCCCTAGCTCGGTTGAGTCCACCTCCGACTTGGACATCGACTCGGCCCCCTACCTCAAGAAGGCCTACAACCTACTTGAGCTGGCCCTGACCTGCTTCCTCTCGGACAGCCGTGTCGACTGGGTGATCCACGACTTTGCCAGCCACTGGCTCCCGGGGGCTACAGTTCAGCTTGGCGTTGCCTCGGTGTTCTTCAGCACGTTCAACGCCACCTCGCTAGCATTCCTCGCCCCACCATCGGAGCTCACCGGCGGCCATTTCCAAAAGCCGGAGGACCTAACATGCGTACCGGCGTGGATACCGTATGAATCCACAGCATGCTTCAGGCTCCAGGAGGTATTGAAGCACCAGCTGTGCATGGACGAGGAGAACTCTGATTTCGGCAGGTTTGGCCACACGATCGACGGCTGCGATTTTGTGGTCGTGAGGGCTGCTGTGAGTTCGAATCGGAGCCGTTGAGATCGGGCTATTGACGCCGGCAGTGCGACAGGATGAAGGAGATGACGATGAGAAACGGAAAGCCCTGAAAAGTTGGGTCGACACTAAGTGCGAGAAATCGGTGCTTTATGTCGCGCTTGGAACAGAAGTGATTTTGAGTCACGAGCTAACGAATGAGTTGGCCGCCGGGATTGGGAAGTCCGGGTTGCCGTTTGTTTGGGTGGTTAGGAACCGCCTCGTCCCGGTCGGGTTCGAGGACTCTCAGGCCGGGGATTCGCCTGGGTGGGCTGGGCCCCACAGATGCGGATCTTGGCCCACGAGGCGATCGGCGGGTTCCTAACCCACTGCGGATGGAACTTGACGATCGAGGCCCTAAGCCTTGGCCTGCCCTCGGTGCTGTTCTCTGGGGGGAGCGCGGACCATGGCGTGATGGTCCGGTTCCTGCACGAGATACGGGTCAGGTTTGAAGTGCCCAGGGATGAGGCGGACGGGTCGTTTACGGGCCACGTGGTGGCCGAGTCAATCCGGCGGGTCATGGTGGAGTGCGAGGGGGAGCCGATGAGGGCAAATGCATGGGCCGTGAAGGAGGTATTTGGCGACATGGAGTTGCAGAACAAGTACTTGGAGGAATTCGCAGGGATCTTTGAGAAAAGTGGCACCAAAGACCAAAAGATGGCGAGTTAAATCTGCAAGACTGAGTAATGTAATTGATTGTTATTGGACATCGAATAGGACTTATTTAAGATTCGATATATTCACCTTTCAAATTGAATATGACCAAAAGATGATGTTCTAAAAATGATCTCTTGTATTGTGTATAATAATTAGTTAATGGAAAATATTTTCATTCTAAACAGCAATTTATGTCTTAGCATTTTCGCGAAAGATGAAAATATTTGTAGTGATATAAATCATTTGTCAACCGGGCTGTGTTAAATGCCTGCAAGTAGAAAGGGCCAAACAGATGCTCCATGAAACTAAAGGCCCCCCGCTTCACGAGACGCACAACGATAGTCGTCCTCCGATGAAGGTGACGCAGCCATCTCTCCGGTGGCCACTGCCGTCATCGCAGATCAACGTTGTCTCACATCAAAACTTGCAGTTTTTTTTTTCCTCTTCTATTTATATTAATATGCAAATAAATTTATTTTATTTTATTTTTTTTGCTGAGGTTTTTAGGTTCATGTTTTTCTCCTTAGAAATTGGCTAAATGTTTTTAGAGGCAATAAGGTGATGATGGTATCGATTGAGCGGTGATTGTGGCGGTTTAGTCGATGCAGTTAAGATATGAGTTAAACGGGGAGATTTTTATTGGTTCGGATCGTGTCGGTTATATGCCGTTTAGACTATATTGCATAAATTTAATAAACATGATTAATTAATTTTGGTCCAAACTTTTATGTGACCTGCTCTATTCATTTGTTACCTTCACTTACACTCAAAGCTTGATTTTGGGTACGATTTCGATATAATATTTGTTGGAGATATCATTAGACATACTAATGATGTTATTTGATATTTCATTATTCGCTTTGTAGTGCATAATATTTAATGTATACTTTTGTTTACAATACAATATTATTTGGGGTCACGTCTACGTATTCACATTCCTTGTACCTTTTCATATATTGAACAATATAAGAAGTTTTTCCATATTTTGTAACTATATCATTTCTTTGAATTACTTGATCACATGAAAAATAAGTACCTCCTAAATTTTCAGTCTCAACATAAATTGTACGCATCCATATGAAAAAAAAAAAAATCCTAGTACATGAAAGTCGGTACACACTTTAGGGAAAAGTGTTAAAAAAAAACTCATAAACATTTTGCATTTGTGCCAATTTAGTCCTAAACCTTTTTTAAAATCCTAAACATGACGTGGACAACTTTTAATAATATTTTAATATTTTTGAATTTTTATTTTTATTCTTATTCTTTTTATTTTTATTCTTTTATTCTTTTTTTTTTTTCCTTCTCCTCCTTCTTCCTCTAGCCGGTTGCCGGACCTCGACGACGCCGGGCGATGGTCGATGAGGTCAAGGTCGACCTCACTGGCCACCTCACTAATGGCCGCAAGGCCAGCTCGAGGTCACCCGGCCACGAGGGCGGCCTCGCGCCGGGCTGGCGGGGCTCGCCCTCGGGCCATGGACGAGGCTCGACCCTCGCCAAATCCGACGAGGGCTAGCCTCACCGCCCAAGCCTCGAGGCTGCCCTCGTGACCACTAGCGAGGTGGCCAAGCGAGGTCAACCTTGACCTCACCGGCCGTCGCCAAGGTCCAGCGACCGGCTAGAGGAAGAAGGAGGAGAAGGAAAAAAAAAAAAAAATATTATAATGTTATTAAAAGTTATCAACGTCGCACCGATCTGGCCATGTCGGTCGGTCGACGTCCGCTAGCAAAATCTAGCCAAAATTAGTCGGAAAAGACTGAATTGGCACCATGTAAAAAGATTTATGACTTAATTGGCATCAAAAAAATGTTTATGATTAAATTGACACAAATGTAAAAGGTTTAGAACTTTTTAACACTTTTCCCCACACTTTAGACCTCAAACTAAACTTAAAATTTCAAAACTTGATTTAAGCAATATCATGTAGTTATCTCAAGTCTCAGCACAGAAAGTAATTGCATTCCATTGTCTCAATCATGAAATGAATTTACAAATCTTTAATTGAACAAGCCTAACACTTAATTTGATGCCAAAAAATAAAATCCATTGGGTAATTTCACTAGAAAAGAAGATTTCTCAGAAAAAAAAAAAAATTGAACCTATGGTTATCGACATTATGCATATGCATGAGTAAGGTTGACACATGGAAGCTTTATATTGCGCCCCCTTTGAATGTCAAAAAAATCAGGTGACTTGAGATTGGAGATTGCATCACGTTTTTAACCGCTCATCAAATACAAAGATTATAATTAAAAAAAAAATCAAAAGACATTTTACAGCATACAACCAATGAATTTCAGAAAGTGTAATTTATAGCGAGAAGTAGATGGTAACTTTTTCAATTTTACCTAGAATGGAACATACGTCCTATTTGAGTAATTTTTCTTTTTGCTGTTGACCCCACAAAATTAAATCCTAGATTTGTGTCTTCCTCTTGTCAGAAAAATCATTCGATCAATTATAAACTTATTGCACAGATATTAATTTAGCCACAAAGTTGTCAATATAGTCCAAAAACCTTTGCACAAAATTTTAATGTAGTCCTTGTAGCCCAATTATAAATGAAATTATTTTTCTTTCCTTTGAGATAATAGTGTTGGGTGGTCTAGGTCTCTCTCATCTTAAAAGCAAATTCAAAGGATAAGACTTTCCCTCGCACTTAAAAACCAAGCACCAGCCCCTTCCATGACCATAATCTCAACAATTGCCCCCTCACATATAGGGCCTAGATCGGCGGCGCAACAATCCGTAACTCTCCCATGTCACCTTTTTTTTGTCCAGATTTATTGGCAACCTAAGCTCTAATAAACAACGAGTCTCTTTATATTTCACATCTCCTAAATAATGTGAAGTTTGGTTTCAATGCCAGCTTTTTTTGCCATATTTCTATATAGATATGAGGAATTATAAAAGACTTTTAGAGCACATGAAGTCATTTAAAAACATGTAATGTATCTTTAGTTTCCTACCTCTTAGTTTCCTTTCTTTTCTTTTTTTTTTTTTTTTTTTGGTGGGTCGAAACATACCCCTTAGTTGATTGACCCACTTGTGTTGACTGTTGAACTCTTTAAATACTAATGAAACCTCCTGACGGCGGCTTGCTTTTGATATATCACATAGAAGTAGAGGGTTTTCAATGATTGTTTGGACAAATACACGGATGATGGAACAAAGATTTCTTCCTCGAGATGAGTTAGCCCACAAATAAAGGTGAACTTCAGTTTATATAATGACGTACCCAGTGATCTCATGGAAAATAAGATGCTTATAAAGATGGTAAAATCGATGGCAACCCTTTTTTGAACTCAGATTTAACAATCGAGTGCTAAATGAGGCTTATCTACGTGTGAATCTTAATGCTGTAGGCACTTGCCCGTTTCAAAACCCATTTTAATTACAAGCATAATTACTATTTGACGAGGTGTGGAGCGAGGTGGGGGTGGCCACCGCTGGAGGCCGCGGCCCTCGGCAGCACCGCTCACGAAGGTGGATCTCGCCAACAACGTCCTCCAAAGTCGCTCGGCGCCAACAACCTTTATCCGAAGAGCGGTGGTCTCTCTCTCCCGCTTCAAACTATTCAGATCTGATCAAAATAGTCCGTGACCGTTCACTCAAAGCTTGGCCTTGATCGGCTTTTATGCATATAGAGAGACGGATACATATAGGATGACATCATGACATGGACTACACATAATAAGTTGGAATATAATGGTAACCGAAAGTAGCACAGCTTTCTCGATTAGTTATTTTGGTAAGTGTCTTTGAAGCACTCTTTGACAAGATCGATCGATCGATCGATTTGCATTGATGCAGCAATACAATGACAAATTCAAAGCGAAGGAAAGACGTTCCTACTTCAAACCCTAATAGAACCAACTTAATCATAACGGGAAATTCGGTCACATGAAGCATTTTGATCAAGCTTCACGGGGTAGGAACGTGCATGCATGGACGAGATAAGTTGGCACGTAACTCAATTTCTGTAGGAGTTGTGTGATTGGGTAGTGAGTTTTCGTGACCTGTCGACACTCGGGGACGAGAAGGGCCAATCCTCGCTGTTTCTCTTAGAGCTCAAACCCATTTCTTCTCTTCTTCCTTGGAATATTCTGTTCAAATTGTCCGGTCATGAATGTATGTTAAAAAAAAAAAATGGAGTAAGAGGGCACTATTGATTATTCTAGCCTTGCTCAAAATTAAAAACCGCACATCTACGCTTATTCGTCTCAATATAGACCTCATAGCTTTTGAAAAGATTTATGGGTCGTCTTTACATTACTGCATTTTGCTGACGTGGGCTGACATAATTTTTCCATGAAAATAGGGTTTTCGGTTTATGAAAAATGTTAACGGAGGCAGCTGCATTGGTTGAGAGTCTCTCCTTCATCGCCGAAGTCAAGAGTTCGAAACCCGCGTATGCTAATGCGTTGTAAGTGGGGGACATGGTGTTGAGGTCATGTGCTAGTCTCCCCTGAGGTACTGACATTGGTCCAAATACACTACCGGGTGCTACTAAGGCCTTGTGACCCCCGTAAGAGGGCTTGAGACGGATTCTCGATTAAAAAATGTTCAAGCAGCCCTTGCATATTAAAATTAGGAATTGACCCCAATCCCTAAACAAAAATATTGTTGACATTGCAATTGTGTATTTGGAGCATTTTCATTTAATTAAGCCCACAAAAACTACATCGAAATTGGATTGGCGCATAGTGAATGTTGCTAGTAGGAGGAAATCGGAGCTTAATTTAGATTGTCTCTTGAGCCTACAAAAACTTAAAATCTGGCAATCCTGTCGGTTTATCACAGTGACTGAGAATATGCTATGCACATGGGTGAGCTCAACAGTCGATCAAAACATATATATAAAGAAAGTCGATCTACTCCATTCGAGCTCGATAGATATGTACTCAAAAATGGAAAGTCAGGTCCACTCCTTTCCTTGAAAGCTTCACCTTCTCACTTATAAAAAAAGGACTGGAAGACTTGGCACCTTCACCAGATAGAAGTCCACATTCCACAAGAAGGCACAACCAAAAATAAACAAAGGAAAGGCACTGTTGGCTCGATAGGTAAGTGATCACATGTCGCACGGCAATCATGCATGCTTGGCCGGCCAAAGCTTTTAAAGAATGGTTAATGACATAAATCATCTCAAAATATTGGCCTGATATGTAATGTGGTCCCTATATTTTAAATCCGTTCGATAAGGTCTCTGAACTTTAACTTAACGTGCAATGTCATCCCCAAACTTTTAATTTATTCAATATGATCCCTAAACTTTTGGCACTTATTTAATTTAATCCATGGACCATATGGACTATTTGATGGACCATATACACATTAATATTATATTCACCCTTGACATCAGATGCCCCGCATCACGAATCGTAGATCTTCAGCTGTTCAATCCTCAAAAACATTATTTTACTCTTCGCTTACCGCTCTAATGGCGTGACCCGGTCCATAAAACCCCAAGAAATCTCCCACCATCGTCGTCAACAATCTCACTTCCTTCTCTCTCTCTCTCTCTCTCTCTCTCTCTCTCTCTCTCTGCATTGTTTCTCTCCATCATGGGCACCGAGTCGAAGCAAAGCCTCCACGTCGCCATGTTCCCGTGGCTCGCCCACGGCCACATCACTCCCTTCCTCGAGCTCTCCAAGTTCCTCTCCCTCCGCGGCCACGCCGTCTCCTTCCTCTCCACCCCCGGCAACGTCGCTCGCCTCGCTGGCGCCAACCCCGAACTCCCTCCCTCCCTCCGCCTCGTCTCCCTCCCCTTGCCCCGCGTCCCCAACCTCCCCAGCTCCGCCGAGTCCACCTCCGACTTGGACATCGACTCGGTCCCCTACCTCAAGAAGGCCTACGACCAGCTCGAGCCGGCCCTGGCCCGGTTCCTCTCGGACGGTCGTGTCGACTGGGTGATCCACGACTTCGCCAGCCACTGGCTCCCACAGGCCGCCACTCGGCTCGGGGTCCGCTCGGTGTTCTTCAGCACCGCCAACGCAACCTCACTTGCCTTCCTTGGCTCGCCGTCGGAGCTCATCGGAGGCCGGTGCCATAATCCGGAGGACTTGACCTGCGTGCCGGCGTGGATCCCGTACGAGTCCACAGCTTGCTTCAGGCTTTATGAGGTACTGAAGCACCAGCGGTGCATGGACGAGGAGGTCTCTGATTTCTGCAGGTTCGGCCACACGATCGACGGCTGCGACTTCGTGATAGTGAGGAGCTGCCGCGAGTTCGAATCGGAGCCGCTGAGCTTGTTGCAACAGATTTATCAGAAGCCCACGATCCCGATCGGGCTATTGACACCGGCAGTACGACAGGATGATGGAGATGACGATGAGAAATGCAAAGCCCTGGAAAGTTGGCTCAGCACCAAGCGCGAGAAAACGGTGCTTTATATCGCGCTTGGAACCGAAGTAATTTTGAGTAGCGAGTTGACGAACGAGTTGGCCGCCGGGATTGAGAAGTCCGGGTTACCGTTCGTTTGGGTGGTTAGGAACTGCCTCGTGCCTACCGGGTTCGAGGAGCGAGTATCGGACCGAGGGTTCGTGTGGGCGGGCTGGGCCCCGCAGACTCGGATCTTGGCCCACGAGGCAATCGGCGGGTTCCTGACTCACTGCGGGTGGAGCTCCACGATCGAGGCGCTGAGCCACGGGCTACCCCTGGTGCTGTTCTCCGGGGGAGCGCGGACCAGGGCTTGATGGCCCGGTTCCTGCACCAGAAGAGGGTCGGGTTCGAGGTGCCCCGGGATGAGGCGGACGGGTCATTCACGGGCGACGTGGTGGCCGAGTTGATCCGGCAAGTCATGGTGGAGCCCAAGGGCGAGCCGATTAGGGCAAATGCATGGGCCATGAAGGAGGTGTTTGGCGACATGGAGTTGCAAAACAAATACATGGAGGAATTCGCAGAGATATTAGAGAAAAGTGCCACTAAGGACCAAAACACGGCAAAGTAAAACTGCAAGATGAGTATTGCTAAGTATATCGAATCGATATATCAAATTGATAAGTACGATAATGCGATCAATTTTTATCGGATATTAAATATGACCCGATTTAAGATTTTATTGTGTTTATCTTTCACATAAAATTTAAACGATATTAACTTTAGTAAACCCATACATCATTCGTGTGAATTCACTATATGCGGAGTTTGCAAAAGTTATTAATGGGGTCGATTACATATGATTTCAGTCAATCCAATCATTTCATGAATAGACAGAAGCTACACAAACGGCAAGATGTAACGTAATCAATTGATTAATTAAAAGTCGGACGAAAGCAACCATTATAAGATATGCTAAAAGCCAAAAGCACTTTGTACACTCAAATGTATGAGAGGGAGGAGACGGGGTGAAAGAAAATAATCAAAACCCGCCGTTGCGGGTGACCCAATTTAAAAAATTCGCCTCCATTAGCATAAGAAAACTAATCCTAGAAAAATGAAATAAAATAATGTATTCGAAGAAGACTAATATAGATTGAAAGCCATTACGCGACAAGTACGTGCGCTCGGCCGTGGGGGCTGCTTCTGAATGAGGATCATAGAATTCAAATAATATAAATATAAGGATAAGATTGGAATTTTTATATAAACTTAGAAATTTGGAGCTGATGATTAGAATCCATCATGAAGCTAAAACAGTACGATATATATATATATAGACTCACACGTATATATTAGTCTTGCCATAAGGATGGACCGAGTCCGGTTAGTGTCGGATAAAAAATAACCGGCCCAAATTTTTTCATTTAATTTATTTTAACTCATTTTTATACAATTCAAATCTAGTAATCAATATCCAATCACATACCAAACCAACTTATTTTATTAAAATACTCATATATTGAACCAAATTTTAAAAAAAAAAAACTTAATCCCAAACTAAGGTGAGAGCACAGAGTGAGCAAGCGCGAGATTGAGTGAGAATGAGAGAGGGTCATAGAGGTGAGTTGAGTCTAAGTTATAAACCCATTTGACACTTATATTATTTTAGGTCTTACCATCTAAAATCCATCTATGACCTTTTTACTAATTATAACTAAGCGATGTAACTATCCAGCCCATCAAATATGGGTTAAAATAAGTCTAATATATAGATGTTAGACAAAATAATTCATATGCGGAAGCCAGGATCGATTATAGACAAACCTCCAGCCATTGTTCTTGTAATCACGTTCGTCTGAAAACCTGAAATCAACAAATATAGGGTATACACTACTAACGCAATTTACTCTCGTACTGATGGTGTATTCTGAATGAGAGAATTTGTGTTAGACCTTGTCATCACCCGTCAGAAATGAACGTACGTTCCTATTTATACATCGTCTTCCATCAAGACGATTACCGAATGAACAGTTGTCACGAAAGGGTACGAAGTATGGAAACACTTCATGTTGAACAGTCGCGACTTTAAGAGAAAATGTGGGTCTAAAATGTGGATCGCCAAAAATAAATAACATTCTCCCACTTGATCCCAACATTTTCATCATACGAATTATCCAACTAATTCCACAAAAACTTTATGCTTAAAGAAAAGAAACAAAACACATGAATCATGGCGACATGTCCTCTAAGAGTGAGTAATATCTTCCATGTATCACAATGCATCTTATTTCTTTAATGTCAGCCTATATGTGACAACATATCTTAATGAATAAACCCCATGTTTATTCCAGAACTAAGGATAAATGTTATTCTCATAAACAACAAAATGTGTACACCAAAATTGAGAATCAACATTACAACTGAATAAGAGTTTCATACAACAAAAATCGTTCATACGACGACAAATCACATGATGGGACCTATTCCCATACTAGTTACATGATCCTTATACTTCATTGGTGGCATGCCTTTAGTTAAAGGATCGGCTATCATCAATTCGTGCTAACGTGTTCAATGACCACTTTATTCTCCTTAACACGTTCCCTTATGGCTAAATACTTAATGTCGATATGCTTACTTCGACTGCCACTTTTGGCATTTTTAGCCATAAAAACTGCAGCTGAATTGTCACAATATATTCTTAATGGCCTAGAAATAGAATCAACAATTCTAAGCCCAGCAATGAAACTCTTCAACCATACACCATGCAAGGTAGCCTCAAAACAAGAAACGAACTCAGCCTCCATAGTAAAAGTAGCAGTCAAAGTTTGCTTGGCGCTTCTCCATGACACGGCTCCGCCAGCTAACATAAAAATGTATCCAGATGTTGATTTTCGTGAATCAACGTAGCCCGCGAAGTCCGAATCCGAATAACCGACCACTTCCAATTTGTCAGTCCGTCTATACATAAGCATGTAGTCTTTGGTACCTTGAAGGTATCTCATGACTTTCTTTGCAGCTCTCCAGTGGTCTAAACCTGGATTACTCTGATATCTTCCCAACATTCCCACAGCAAAAGCGATGTCAAGTCGAGTGCAAACCTGAGCATACATCAAACTTCCGACAACAGAAGCATATGGGACGTTGTACATTTGTTCCCTTTCTAAATCGTTCTTCGGGCATTGGTTCAAATTGAACCTGTCACCCTTCACAATAGGTGCTATACTTGGTGAACAATCTTTCATCCGGAATCTTTCTAAGACCTTATTGATATATGTTTCTTGAGATAGTCCTAAAATTCCTCGAGGTCTATCTCTATGGATCTTAATGCCAATGACATAAGATGCCTCACCCATATCCTTCATATCAAAACTCTTAGAGAGAAATTGTTTCACCTCATGTAACAATCCTTTATCATTGGTTGCAAGTAAAATATCATCCACATATAGCACAATGAAACAAATTTTGCTCCCACTGACCTTCTGGTATATACATTGATCCATGACATTCTCTACAAAACCGAATGAAGAAATGACATCATGGAACCTTAAGTACCATTGGCGGGAGGCTTGTTTCAGGCCATATATAGATTTCTTAAGCTTGCACACCAAATGCTCACCTTTACTAGAGGGGAATCCTTCAGGTTGTTTCATGTAAACCTCCTCCTCTAGTTCTCCATTGAGAAACGCCGTTTTCACATCCATCTGATGTAATTCCATATCAAAATGGGCAACCAATGCCAAAACAATACGAAGAGAATCTTTCTTAGATACAAGAGAAAAACTCTCTGTGTAATCGATTCCTTCCTTTTGAGTGAATCCTTTGGCAACGAGTCTAGCTTTATATCTTTCAATGTTACCTAATGAATCCTTCTTAGTTTTGAAGACCCATTTACAACCAATGGCCTTCACATCATCGTAACTCAACCAAATCCCAGACTTCGTTAGATGCCATAGAACTCATCTCTTCCTTCATGGCATTGTACCACAAATTGGATTTATCACTATCCATGGCTTGTGAAAACGTTTCGGGATCATTATCAGCTCCAATATTGTAGTCAGACTCTTGTAAATACACAATATAATCACTAGGAATTGTCGATTTCCTTATTCTAGCAGATCTTCTCAATGTTGAATCAACATTCTCTTGAGGAGCGTGCTGCTCAACCGGTTGTTCAACAGTTTCGGTAATTGATGAACAACTGGATCTACTAGATCAATATCGCGGGTTGTGGAACTTCAACGATTGGTTGTTCAATAGCCGGCTGAACTGAAGGGGCATTATGAGCAATAACCAACCTTAAACTTGAGGTGGAAGGTTGAGTATATGTATGATCTTTCTTAGGATCAAGGTCCTTCGATTGATCGCTCCCACTAATCAAGTCATTTTCAAGAAATTTTGCATTTCTTGATTCCACAATCCTAGTGGTATGAGATGGACAATAAAACCTGTATCCCTTAGACCTTTCGGCATATCCAATGAAATACCCACTTATGGTCCTTGGGTCCAACTTCTTTTCTTGTGGATTGTAAACTCTCACTTCAGACGGGCATCCCGAACGCGCACATGATGCAAACTCGGTTTCCAACCCTTAAATAACTCAAAAGGTGTCTTTGGGACAGCCTTGGTCGGAACTCGGTTTAATATGTACACTTTGCCGTCTTAAGTGCTTTAGTCCACAAGGATTTAGGAAGTTTGGAGCTGCTAAGCATACTACGCACCATATCCAATAAAGTCCGGTTTCTTCTTTCCGCTACGCCGTTTTGGTCCGGAGAACCAGGCATAGTATATTGGGCAACTATCCCATGCTCTTGAAAAACCTTGCAAATGGACCAGTGCTTGTCCATCTTCAGTGTATCTACCATAGAATTCTCCACCTCTATCTGATCTCACGATCTTAATTTGCTTACCGCATTGTTTCTCTACTTCTGCCTTAAATACCTTAAAGGCATCTAATGCTTCATACTTATTATGAATCAAATAGAGATACATGTAACGTGAGTAATCATCTATGAAGGAGATGAAGTATTTCGACCACATGAGTCCATATCTGGACTACAAATATCTGTATGTATGATTTCTAATATTTCTGTACTCCTCTTGGCACCTTTCTTAGACTTGTTGGTCCGCTTTCCCTTTATGCAGTCCACACAAGTATCACAATTAGTAAAATCTAAAGTATCGAGTACTCCATCATTTACTAATCGCTTAATTCTTTCTATGGAGATATGTCCCAATCTCCGATGCCATAACATAGAAGAATGTTCTTTCACAACACATCGTTTCATACCAGCTTTATCATGAACATGTATCGCATCATAATATGCATTGTCTTGTAAATTAATTCGAAAAAGACCATCAGACAAAGTACCACTCCCAACAATTTCAGATTTAAATGATAAACATAAGTTTGAATCTGAAAAGTTAAAAGAGTATCCCAAAGGTACAAGTCTTGAAACTGAAATTAAATTTCTAGAAAAACTAGGAACATAAAAGTTCTTTTCCAAATTCAAAACAAAGCCACTATTGAGAACTAGTCTACATGTCCCAATAGCTTCCACATGCGAACGCATCTTGTTTCCTGAATAGATGCTTTGTTCACTTCCCACTGGCTTCCTGTGGTTTTGAAAACCCTGCAAGGAATTTGAAATGTGGATTGTAGATCCAGAATCAATCCACCAAGTGTTGTGACTTACATCGGTCATATTAGATTCATAACAAACACAAGAGATTGGATTACCTTTCTTCTCGAGCCAGGCCTTAAATTTGACACAATCCTTCTTCATATGCCCCTTCATTTACGTAAAGAAACATTTGATTCTTTCTTAATGTCAGCTTGGGGAGGTATTTTACCTTTTCCCTTATGCTTGCCATGGCCTCTATTCTTTCCTTGTGTTGCCAAATGAACACTTTCTCCCAATTCCATAATCAGTTTTTCCTCCTCTTGAACACACATGGTCATGAGTTCATTAATTGACCATTTATTCTTATGTGTGTTGTAAGAGATCTTAAAAGGTGCATACTGTTGTGGGAGAGTGTTCAGAATATAATATACAAGAAAGGAATCAAATATCTCAACCTCAAGGTTCTTAAGTTGAGCTGCTATGTTCCTCATTTGCATGATGTGCTCACGCACACCTCTAATACTAGTGAGCTTCAATGATGAAAACTTCATAATTAGGGTCATAGCATGCGCCTTCTTAGAACTCTCAAATTGCGCATCAATGGCCTCCAATAAGGCCTTAGCATTGGTATGCTGAGCAACCGAACCACGAATACTAGGAGATATCTTAGCTCTTATAAACATGGCACAAACGCGGTTGGACCGCTCCCATTGGTTATAAAGAGCTATCTCACTGAAGTGCTCGAATCGTAGGAGCAAGTGGTTCGTCTTTCCTTATAGCATAGTCAATGTCCATCCACCCCAATTGAAGAAGAACTGACTCCTTCCAAACTTTATAGTTCTCACCATTCAGGTATGGGAACATCAAACTTAAATTCAGAGAAATTCACAGGTTGCGAAACTGCATATCAAATAATCATGCTTATGTCACAAAATTTGAGGCAAATATACATAAATCATGTTTTACCAATGTAAACACGTCACAATATGAATCACATAACATAAAAACTACCTGTGGGCTAAGTTTTTAATTTAAATAGATTCATAATTACATCATGAAGAAACTACCATATTATATACCTTTTCTTAATCCCCGTGGGTAAATTAAGAAAAATAATATGATATTTCATCCTAATTAATCATATTAATACAATGAAAATTCATGTGGGATAAAATTCATCATATTAATATAATTAATTACAATCAATGTCCATTTCTAAATATGATCCGGAAGCTCTTAATATATAATTTAATTAATTAAAGATGCTGTGGCTACTCTCTCATTAATTAAATATATGAATCATTGGACATTTAATTTCATGCATAAAATATTCATAAAAATGCATGAAATGACATAATAAATAAATACATCAAGGGCATAACAGTAAATAAATAAATCGGCCACGGGCAAAATTGCAAAAACACGAAAAAATTTGAGGCAAAATCACAAAAGGAGCCGCGGGTGGGAGACGACGGGCGTGTGCCGAGCACGCGCCAAAATCCGCGCGGCTCGTGCCGTGCACGCGCGCGGTTCACCGCGCGGGCGTGTGCATTGCACGCGCCCGCAATGCCGCGGGCTGTCCGCGCGCGTGTGCCCCACGTGCCAGCGGTTGGCGCGCGCGTGGATCCCACGCGCGCAGCGGTTGCTGCGCGCGTAAGAGCGCGTGGCGCATGGGCTCCACGCGCCTTCTTCCTCGCGCCCGAACGAATTTCTTCATCCTTTTTCGCCGTTCCACCGCGGGATTACGCCGGCCGTTTCTTCTCCGGCAGCCCATCCCGACACAAATAAATAATGGGTTTTGAAGAGCATGCCGGCACGACCACATGGGTTTAAAATTTCGGCAAAAATGATGAACAAATTAGCCCCAAATCAAACGAAAAACTCCAAAAACGCAAATCTTCAACCACCGCGAGTTCCGCCGCCCGATTAGCCTCCGGCGAAACACCAATATGCCGAAATAACTCATGGCTAATATCCCTTACGGCGGTGCGACCGTACTGGTCCGAAATCAAGGGGTGGGTCGCCGAAATTTGCCCGAAATCGGCGAGTTTCTCCCTTGGCCTCAAAAAACCGGGTTACTTGTTCATGTTCTAAAATGCCCGAAAAATTCACCAAAAATCCGAGAAAAACAAGACAGAGGCACAAAAACGCTCGATACCAAATGTTAGACAAAATAATTCATATGCAGAAGCCGGGATCGATTATAAACAAACCTCCAGCCATTGTTCTTGTAATCACGTTCGTCCGAAAACCCGAAATCAACAAATATAGGGTATACACTACTAACGCAATTTACTCTCGTGCGATGGTGTATTCTGAATGAGAGAATTTGTGTTAGACCTTGTCATCACCCGTCGAAATGAACGTACGTTCCTATTTATACATCGTCTTCCATCAAGACGATTACCGAATGAACAGTTGTCACGAAAGGGTACGGAGTATGGAAACACTTCATGTTGAATAGTCGCGACTTTAAGAGAAAATGTGGGTCTAAAATGTGGGATCACCAAAAAATAAATAACAATAGAGGCATGGTGTTTTGTCCTATTTTGACAGTCTAATTTACTCTCTGGCAGCCGTGTTGACTGGGTGATCCTCGACTTTGCTAGCGACTGGCTTCCGGGGGGTTTGAAGTGCCTAGGGATGAGGTGGACGGGTCGTTCACGGGTGATATGGTGGCCAAGTCAATCCGGGGGGTCATGGTGGAGCATGAGGGCAAGCCAATAAGGGCAACCACACGGGCCACGAATGAGGTGTTTGGCAACATGGAGTTGCAGTAAGGACCAAAAGATGGTGAACTAAATTTGTAAGACAGAGTAAGTGATGACTCCACCAAGGATAATGTAGCAACAAGTAAATGATGGATTTGGATTTCTTTATGCATTTCAAGTTGGTAAACTTGCGTTTGATTGTATGTTTGTCAAAGTTGTCTCTCAAAAACTAAAGATTATATGATCACTAATATCATTTATAATAATTAATTAATGGAAAATATTTCCATTCTTAACGGTATTTTATATCTCAATATTTCCATGAAAGATGAAAATAATTATAGTGATATGAATAATCGTTTGTAAAAAATATTTATTAAATAATTTATTTTTCGCAAAAAGAATGAGACCTTAATATCAAGCCCTTAACTCAAAGCTTATGAGCCAAAACAACATTAGTTACCGCTTGCTTTTCCTCGTATTTGCATTTAAAAGACAAAAACCTAAGCGAATATCTCCGAGAATATCCATCCCATGATTCATGTATAATTCAAGGCACGTCATGATAAATTTATAGTTTTCCAAAGAAAAATTATATTATTGCATGAGATGACGTAATGTGTCTCTCTCTTGTGCCATGCAGGCATTGGCCTTTGATCCTTTTCAACTACACTTTCTATTGCTTAATAAAAATATTCATAATATTAATTTTTTTCCTAAGCCATTGTGGATGTGGCCGATTCACCTAGTCTTATAATTTAATTAACTGCAAAATACCATTAAAGGATATTTTCACATACTCGGACTCCCTAGCCACGGGGATGTGACCGGCGATGGTTGTTGTTGTGATAAACCAGACTCATTGCCGTTTCATTTCTTTTATCTTTTCATTATGAACATGCGGAAGCTATCATATAATAAACACCCAACATCAACAACAAGAAGTTAGGAAAACACTTTACAAACACACTACTACTATTATACAATGTTAATGCTTTGTACAAACCCTTTACCATAGGTCCTTTTTCTTTCCACATACGATTACATATTTATCTGCACAAGTTGGGGTAACCTTAACTCCTCTAGTGAGGTTGCACTTCCAAAATCGATTCCCCTTCGTTGGGCCGGCCTCCTAGGTACTTAACGCAATCCCACCAGACGTGGATGCGTCACTTGGCCTCGGCGGTCCATTGAACCCACGAAAGGGTCCGACAAGGTCACCGTCAAACCAAACGTACCCCGCCATGTAATAGTGGGGAACCTAGTCATCGAGGCCCTCCTCAACCCAAACGGTAGTAGTGCATCTACGATAGGCAGTATTGGCTCCTGCTTCTATAATATCGGTGATGGTCAATTCCATTTCAACAAGCAAGCCAAAATGAATAGGAGGGAAATCCATACATACAAATCCGAAGAAAACAAAGAGAGAGTCATGGACTTAGTAAGTAAACTCAATAAACTTCAGTTAGGAGGATGCCTCGCCGTCGAACAAAGTATGCAACTATCACCGTCTCAAGTGTCGATGGGAAATTAGTAGCAAACTGTTCCATTAATCTTGATCATATGCATAAGAATGGTTCAGCTTACCTTTGATGCACAAAGTATCCAAAAACATCAAACAAAACATAGAGAAAAGCACATAAAACTTCATTTATTAACTTAACCGAAATCCATTGGTTTTTCCAGAATCCACCAAGCATTCAAAATCCATCGGGCAATGTCTTCAAAATTCATCGGCAACAGATATTTCCACCGTGTGACCATGCGACAACATCACGCAATCTGACTTCTTATCTTTGTATTCTTAGTCAATGCATCAAGGCCCGAAGATGTGTCATGTAAGTGAGTGTCATGACCTACAAAACCATAACTATACAATATGTTAGGCACGGCCCAAAGTTCGTGGCTTGACCCGTTACACCTAAGCACCAACCTAAAACCAAGCAACGTTGGGATCAACACACCTCAATATTGATTTGAGGCCAAGCGAGGTCCAATCCGTCATGCCTCAACGTCCGTTCAAGACCAAGTGAGACCCCTTACGTGGCCTAGAGCATGTTTAGACTCATGGACAATAGCACGTCAGCAAACCATATATGAACAATCGTCAACATACTCATACAAGCGCAAGTGAGAACACATCCAAGTCCAAGTGACGTAGCACAACGCCCTAACCAAGATTAAGGAATTCACTTACTACTAGACCGAGTGATGGCCAAATGACAAGGGGCAAGCAGCAACAAGAGAGAAAGTGGCCGAGAGAGAGGGAGGGGCGTGCAAGGAAGAGGAGAAGTGGAAGAAATGAGCCAAGGTTGGAAATGAAGGATTGATGCTTTTATTTATAGGCCAAACCCTCCATGATGGCCTTTCCAAATGGTCCAATAGCTTGTTCTTGGGTGGCAAGGCTAATTTAGGAGAGGTGGTGCCCACCTTACCTTGGTTAAGTCGTGCCCGGGATTCTAGAGAAATGATTGGAGCCTTATTTGGGCCTGATAAACATTTTTTTCATGAAAAGAAAAATACCAAAAGGGCATTAGATGTAATCAAGTCTCCGTATGCAAAATCTTTTGTTCGTATGAGTAAAATAATTCTCTCATTATTTTACTTAAATGTATAATTGACTTACCATAAACTGATTAGTAGTGACTTCTAAATGAAAAATCATTTACATATTAAAAACTTAAACCTAAGTTGCGAATTGGTATGGGTTTAGGAGAGCCCGATTAAAGTTTAGGCTTAATAATACATTAGTCAAATCTTAGGTAGTTCACCCGAGATTAGATTACAACAGCTTAGTGATTCTGCTGAGGACCAAACCCAAAATATCCGGTTCTCAAAAGGCAACCTCTACGAGTTGCCAAGTTGAGCAAAGGCAAGGGAGACAAGACTCACTACCTCCCAACATTCATGACTTACAAAGAGAAGGAGGTCTGTATCGATGATATGATTGAGTTCAACAGGGGCCAATCCTCGTTGTCTCTCTTTCTTGTAGCTCAAAACCCATTTCTTCTCTTCTTCCTCAAAGTATTCTGGCCAAATTGTTTGGATATGAATGTATGCCTAAAGAAAATAGATTAAGAGGGCGCTCTTAATTATTCTACTCTTGCTCAAAATTCAAAACCGTACATTTACATTTATTAGTCTCAATATAGCCCTCACCCCCTTTAAAAGAATTAATCGGTTGTCTTTGTATGGCTGGATTTTGCTTATGCGAGTCAATCAAGATTCTCAGTTGAAGAAAAGGTTCAAGTGGCTCGCGCGTGTTCTTTTTCCCAAAGGGATTAGAAATATCCAAGTCCTTTTGCCAATTTGCCACTACGTTTAACCCTAAACATGAAACTGAGGTGACATATATATAATTACCCACATTCATCTCAATGAATGAAACTTCACCATATTGGGCTTTATTGACAACACAAGGTTTGGCCAAGGCACTGGATGGTGAAGATGAGTTGCCAATTATAATGAAAGCCTCAGAGAGGGTAGAGCTAATGGAAAAAGCAAAGAGTATAATCCTGTTAAATTTGACGAATGAGGTCTTACTAGAGGTTGCTGAGAAGAAGGATGCCGCAGCATTATGGGCAAAACTTCAAACACTCTATGTAAAGAAAGGTTTGAACAATTGCTTGCACATGTTGAAGAAGATGTTTCAATTTAGATATACTGAAGGTACGTCTATCAGAACCCACCTAGATGAATTTAATAAACTCATGTTGGATCTGAAGAACATCGGTAAGTTACTTGATGATGAAGAGCAGGGCATGATGTTGTTAGCCTCTTTACCAAAGTCATGGGAGCACTTTACTGATTCACTGTTGTAGGGGCGTACTACTATTACCTCGGAAGAGTTAAAGTCCGCCTTATTCTCTAAGAAGTGGCAGAGAAAGTTGCGAGATGACAGTCCTGCACAAGGAGCAGCGCAAGCACTGACGGTTCGGGGTAGAGAACAACATCGAGGGCCTAGTAGCAACAAAGGTAAAAGCAGATCAAAATCACGCCATAGAAAGTCCAAGGGACACGTGAAATGCTTTGAGTGTCACGAGAAGAGGCACATTAGGAGAGACTATCCTAAGCGGAGGAATAAAGTTGATAGGCAGAATGCCACAAGCAATGTGGCAAACGTTACTGAGGGGAGCAATAGTGATGCAAAAGCTATTTTATGTATGACTACTACTTCGTCAGGAGACGAATGGATGCTGGATTCGGGGTGTTCTTATCATATGACACCTCATAAGAACTGGTTTACTACTTACCAGACTGCAGATGGTGGTAGGGTTCTTTTGGGGAATAATGCAATCTGTAAGGCTGTGGGGATAGAGACAATTTGAATTCGGATGCACGATGGGGTGGTGCGCACATTGACAAATGTGAGGCATGTACCAGAGCTCAAGAAGAACCTTATTTCTCTGAGGACACTCGATGACATCGGGTGTAGGTACACCACTAAAGGTGGAGTACTGAAGATCTCTCGAGATGCCATGACAGTGATGAAAGGGAAGAAAGTAAATACTCTCTATCATCTACTGATAGAGACCATGACAGGAACCGCTGCAGTTTCATCAAGTGAGTCGGATTCTAACTTGACTCAATTATGGCATATGCATTTGGGGCACATGAGTGAGGCAGGTATGACGATGCTGAGTGAAAGAGGGTTGTTGAAAGGTTAGAAGACAGGAAAGCTGGACTTATGTGAGCATTGCATCTATGGGAAGCAGCACCGAGTTAAGTTTGCTACAGTTATCCATTCGACCAAACGACTAGTTGAATATATTCATTCAAACGTCTAGGGCCCGTCTTCGGTTCCTTCGAAAGGAGGTGCTCGATATATGCTGACTTTTATCGATGATTATTCGAAAAATGTATGGGTTTACTTTCTGAAGCACAAATATGATGTGTTTGATCGGTTCAAGAAATATAAGGCATTGATTAAGAAGCAGTCAGATAAACAAATCAAGTGCCTAAGAACCGATAATGGCATGGAGTTCTATGATAAAGATTTTACTTAGTTCTGCGAGAAAGAATGTATTGTAAGACATCGCACAGTACCTAGGACACCACAGCAGAATGGCGTGGCAGAACGGAAGAAAAGAACTTTGCTTGAGCGAGCTCGATGCATGCTTTCGCATGCAAGACTTGGCAAGGAATTTTGGGCCAAAGCAGTGAACATGGCATGTTACCTAGTTAATAGATCTCCATCATCTGCTATTGAGTGGAAGACTCCTGAGGAAGTATGGTCGGGAAACCTGTTGATTACTCCAGATTACGTATATTCGGATGTCCTGCGTATGCTCATGCGAGTGATGGTAAGTTTGAGCTGAGGGCGAAGAAGTGCATCTTTCTAAGTTATGCACATGGGGTGAAAGGCTATCACCGTAGTGCACCGATCCCCGGATCACCCGGTTTTCTAATCGCGAGAGATGTGATCTTCGACGAGACCGCAATGCTTCAAAGGAGGAGTTCTGAGACACAACCAGCAGAGAAGACAGATCATGGTGTCATTAGTGAGGTGGAGCTTCAGGTGGAGACTTCGGAGACCTCGAAGGTAACAGAAATTGAGACTGCAAATGAAGCCGCAATTCCTGAAGTCGGTGATAATGAACAACTAGTAAAGCCACAGCAGACTATAGCCACAGATAGACAAAAAATGCAAATTAAATCACCGGTACATTATGGTTATACATATATTGCTTATGCATTGACTGTAGGTGATGAGGTGGAGACAGATGAGCCTTCGTCTTATTTTGAGGCAATGGCTAGTTCGGAGTCGTCGCAGTGGCTAGGGGCTATGAGTGAAGAGATGGAATCACTCCATTGAAATCAGACATGGGAGCTGGTCAAAGTACCCAAAAGCCAAAAGATTGTCGGAAGTAAATGGGTCTTTAAACGGAAAGAGGGCATTCCCGATGTCGAGGCAGCAAGGTATAAGGCGAGACTTGTGGCGAAGGGATATACATAGCGTGAGGACATTGACTACAATGAGGTGTTCTCTCCTGTGGTAAGACATACTTCTATTCGTGTTTTACTTGCTTTAGTTGCTTCGCAGGATCTCAAGTTAGAGCAGCTAGATGTGAAAACTGTGTTTCTTCATGGTGAATTGGAGGAGCAGATTTACATGAGGCAACCAGAGAGATTTGCTATTCCAGGTAAGGAAGATCATGTTTACTTGTTGAAGAAATATTTGTATGGGCTAAAACAGTCTCCTAGGCAGTGGTATAAACGTTTTGATACTTTCATGGTTAGTCAAGACTACTTGAAAAGTCAGATGGATAGCTGCGTTTACTATAGGAGATTGGAGAATGGTTCTTTGATTTATCAACTCTTATATGTTGATGATACGCTGATAGCAGCTAAGAATATGTTTGATATTAATGTGTTGAAGAGGCAGTTAAATGCTAAATTTGAGATGAAAGATTTAGGTGTTGCAAAGAAAATATTGGGTATGGAGATTTTGCGTGACAGGACTGCAGGAGTTTTACGTCTATCTCAAAAAAAAATATTGAGAAGATAGTGGCACGTTTTAATATGCAGTCGGCAAAATCTGTAAGTACACCTTTAGCAAAGCACTTTAAACTTTCAGATAAATTATCACCGCAGACTGAGGAGAAGGAGGAACATATGTCCCATGTTCCTTATTCTAGTGTTGTGGGTAGTATTATGTATGCTATGGTGTGCACTGGGCTTGATATTTCACAGAGCGTGGTTAGTCATTATATGAAGCGTCCTGGTAAAGCTCATTGGGAAGCTGTGAAATGGATCCTCAGATATTTGAAGGGGACAACAGACGTAGGTATAGTATACCGGAGAGACAGTAATGGCAGTGAGACCACCGGTTTTGTGGATTCGGATCACGCTGGTGACTTGGATGATTGCAGATCTTTAGCAGGGTACGTATTTACGCTAGCGAGTGGTGCAGTTAGTTGGAAAGCATCCTTATAGGATCGCATTGCCTTGTCTTTAACTGAGACATAGTACATGGCACTAACCTATGTAACGAAGGAGGCGATATGGTTACAAAGTTTGCTCTCGGACTTTGGGTTACAACAGAAGAGTGTGGATATACACTGTGATAACCAAGGTGCGATATATTTGGCATATAATCTTGTTTAAAATGAGCGAACGAAGCATATCAATATCAGGTACCATTTCATCCTAGATGTCTTAGCTAAGGGTATTGTTATTATCAAAAAGATTGCTACAGCAGATAACCCGGCAAATATGATGATTAAGTCTGTTCATTTGGCGAAGCTCAAACTCTGCTTGAGCTCTATTGACATCTGTGAAGAGTGAGCGCCTGTCGGGGCGTTAGGAGAGCAGCATGGATGATGAACACTATAACTTGGCTTTAAACATCGAGCCAAGGTGGAGAATTGTTAAATTATGTCTCGAGTTTGAGCATTTACAAAACGCAATTCGCTGAACTCTTAAAGCTACACAAAAGATGAAATAAAATAGAATATGCATACATATATATATATATATATATATATATATATAATATGCAGCAAAGTTTTCTTTCCATTACAGAGGAGAAGTCGAATTTTTATTGAGCCATGGTGGGGCCAAATGGGCACACATTAAATAAAAAAAAAAAATGGCTACACAAGAGAGGAGTCCGTCGAAGCCCTGCACGTAGAAAAGGAAAAGAAGGTGGGGCCCAAGGTCAAAAGTTTGACCTTGGGCACACACACGCATTCTTTCTTCTTTGGGCGTGTGTGAAGGGGTTTTCTCCTTTTAGTCGCGGCAGTATTACGAAAAGGGAGCCGCGAGAGAGAAAACCCTACGTACTTGAGCCGCACGTCCGCGCCACTTGTAGAAGCCCTACGAAGAGGATACGTACGTGAAGACGCTGTTCTTGTTTGACGTACGTAGAGCGTTTCGTTCGAGCTTAAATGCACGGTAATTTTTATGCCGTGAGTTTATCTCCAAGTGAGTTGTTATTTATAAACACTTAGGGTTTTTGGTTAAATCTAGGTGTGCGAAACACTTGAGCGTGTAAGTGATTGTAAACTATGATTCTCCGATTTTAGTGGATTATTTGTCTGCTGCTCTTTTCGTGGATGTAGGTACCGATACTCGGACCGAACCACGTAAATTTCTAGTGTTCTTATTTTTCTCGTTTATTTCTCTGGTGATTTCGCGTTGACATAATTTGCAATATCCTGTCGTTTCTGCATATTATCCTAACAATTACATCATAATCACAGTTATTCAATCATTTTGTCAAATCAACAAGCTAAAAAGCCTTTTCATGTGTGTGTGCGTAATCACCGAATGTGTGTAAAAAGTGAAAATTGTCACCGAAAAGTAGTCGACATGCTCAAAGAGCTATAAAAGATCGCTCTCATTGGATATGAAAGAGAACAGAAGAAAACCGATGAAACCCTAAGCATAGCCAGGAAAGGAAAGAAGAAGCCGAAACCGATGAAAACAAAGATGCAATCACCGCATGCGTCAGCCATGATCTTACTATATTATTTCCATCACTAACATCGGATTTCCCACTTCATAAATCGTAGGTCTTCAATTCAAACCTCAAAAACATTAATTTAACCTTGATTACTACTGTACTGGCGTGCCCCGGAGTTCGATCCGGTCCATAAAGCCCCAAGAAATCTCCCACCATCTTCAACCACGCAACAACCCAAAATCATCGTTGTCTACAATCTCACACTTTCACCGACTCTCTCTCTCTCCCCACCATGGGCAGTGAGTCAAAGCGAAGCCTCCTTTTCTCGAAAGCTTCACCTTCTCACTTATAAAAAGGGACGGGAAGACTTGGCACATTCATCATATAGAAGTCCACACCCCACAGGAAGACACGACCAAAAATAAACAAAGGAAAGGCAGTGTTGGCTCGATGGGTAAGTGATCACATCTCGCACGGCAATCATACATGCTTGGCCGGCCAAAGCTTTTGAAGAAGGAATAATGACGTAAATTATCTCAAAATTTTGGCTCGATGTGTAATGTGGCCTCTGAATTTTAAATTTGTTCGATAAGATCCATAAACTTCAGCCCAATGTGCAATGTCGTCCCTAAATTTTTAATTTATTTAATGTGGTCGCTGAACTTTTGACACTTGTTCAATTTAACCCATAGACTGTATGAAATGTTCAATGTTGTCTTTTCATTGATTCAAGTTCAAGTACAATATCGAACATTTTCATATAATCTAGGGATTGAATTAACATATACCTGAAGTTTAAGAACAACATTGAACAAATTAAAGTTCGGGGACGACATTGCACATTGGATCAAATTTCATGGACCAAATTGCATATTGAATCAAAGTTAACGGATCATACGTGTCATTTACTATTTAAAGAAAGAGGAGGCCAGTTTTTCTTTCTCGAGAGTATCCATCATTCGTGAAGAGAAGAGATCCATTTCACACGCAGACTTTTTTCTCTGCTTTGCGCCACTATCAACATAAACACACTCTGTCGTCGTGCTTCGCCTCCCCATCGCCGTTCGCTGCCATCCCGGACTTCTCGCGGCCAAACACTGGAGAGCTCCCATTACAGATAGTAATCCGTTAGCTTTTCCTTCCGGCGGTTCACTTCGAGAATGGCCGCAACTCAAAGACCTCAAATAGGTCACTCCCCATGGATATAAAAATGGAAAACAAAAGAGAAACGATGAAACATGGCCAAGAAAGGAAAGGAGAGGCCCAAGCCAAAGAGAGCAAAAGATGCAATCATCCCATACGTCAGCTACGATGACGTCACTTTATATTATATTCACCGTTGGCATCGGATCCCCCCAATCACAAATCTGAATCGTGGACCTTCAGTCGTTCAAACCTCAAAAACATTATTTTAATCTTCTTTTCCTGCTCTAATGGCGTGACCTCGGTCCATAAAACCCCAAGAAATCTCCCACCATCGTCGTCCACAATCTCACTTCCTCTCTCTCTCTCTCTCTCTCTGCATTGTTTCTCTCCATCATGGGCAGCGAATCGAAGCGAAGCCTTCACGTCGCCATGTTCCCGTGGCTCGCCCACGGCCACATCACTCCCTTCCTCGAGCTCTCCAAGTTCCTCTCCCTCCGCGGCCACGCCGTCTCCTTCCTCACCACCCCCGGCAACGTCGCCCGCCTCGCCAGCGCCCACCCTGAACTCCCTCCCTCCGTCCGCCTCGTCTCCCTCCCCCTTGCCCCGCGTCCCCAACCTCCCCAGCTCCGCCGAGTCCACCTCCGACTTGGACATCGACTCGGTCCCCTACCTCAAGAAGGCCTACGACCTGCTCGAGCCAGCCCTGGCCCGGTTCCTCTCGGACGGCCGCATTGACTGGGTGATCCACGACTTCGCCAGCCACTGGCTCCCACAGGCCGCCGCTCGGCTCGGGGTCCGCTCGGTGTTCTTCAGCACCGTCAACGCCACCTCGCTTGCTTTCCTCGGCCCGCCGTCGGAGCTCATCGGCGGCCGGTGCCATAAGCCGGAGGACCTGACCTGCGTGCCGAAGTGGATCCCGTACGAGTCCACAGCTTGCTTCAGGCTTTATGAGGTACTGAAGCACCAGCGGTGCATGGACGAGGAGGTCTCTGATTTCTGCAGGTTCGGCCACACGATCGACGGCTGCGACTTCGTGATAGTGAGGAGCTGCCGTGAGTTCGAATCGGAGCCGTTGAGCTTGTTGCCGGAGATTTACCAGAAGCCCGCGATTCCAATCGGGCTAGTGACGCCAGCTATCCGAGACGAGGTTGGAGCCGACGATGAGAAATGGAAAGCCCTGGAAAGTTGGCTCAGCGCCAAGCGCGAGAAATCGGTGCTTTATATCGCGCTTGGAACCGAAGTGATTTTGAGTAGCGAGTTGACGAACGAGTTGGCCGCCGGGATTGAGAAGTCCGGGTTACCGTTCGTTTGGGTGGTTAGGAACTGCCTCGTGCCGGCCGGGTTCGAGGAACGAGTCTCGGACCGAGGGTTCGTCTGGGCGGGCTGGGCCCCGCAGACTCGGATCTTGGCCCACAGGGCAATCGGCGGGTTCCTGACTCACTGCGGGTGGAACTCCACGATCGAGGCGCTGAGCCGCGGGCTGCCCCTGGTGCTGTTCTCCGGGGGGAGCGCGGATCAGGGAGTGATGGCCCGGTTCCTGCACCAGAAGCGGGTCGGGTTCGAGGTGCCCCGGGATGAGGCAGACGGGTCATTCACGGGCGATGTGGTGGCCGAGTTGATCCGGCAGGTCATGGTGGAGCCGGAGGGCGAGCTGATCAGGGCAAATGCATGGGCCATGAAGGAGGTGTTTGGCGACATGGAGTTGCAAAACAAGTACATGGAGGAATTCGCAGAGATCTTAGAGAAAAGTGCCACTAAGGACTAAAAGATGGCGAAGTAAATCTATACCACGAGTATTGTTACGTATATCAAATCGATGTACCAAATTGATAAGTACGATAATTTGATCGATTTTTATCGGATATTGAATATGACCCGATTTAAGATTCTATTGCGTTTCATTTTACATAAAATTTAAATGATATTAACTTTAGTAAACTTATATATCATTCGTGTGAATTCACTATACGTGGAGTTTGCAAAAGTTATTAATGGGTCGATCTTATATTATTTCAATCAATCTAATCATTTCATGAATAGACAAAAGCTACACAAACGGCAAGATGTAACGTAATCAATTGATTAATTAAAAGTCGGACGAAAGCAACCATTATAAGATATGCTAAAAGCCAAAAGCACTTTGTACACTCAAATGTATGAGAGGGAGGAGACGGGGTGAAAAAAAATAATCAAAACCCGACCTTGCGGGTGACCCAATTTAAAAATTGGCCTCGATTAGCATAAGAAAACTAATCCTAAGAAAATGAAATAAAATAATGTATTCGAAGAAGACTAATATAGACTGAAAGCCATTACGCGACAAGTACGTGCGCCCGGCCGTGGGGGTTGCTTCTGAATGAGAATCATAGAATTCAAATAATATAAATATAAGGCTAAGATTGGAATTTTCATATAAACTTAGAAATTTGGAGCTGATGATTAGAATCCATCATGAAGCTAAAACAGTATATATATATATATATATATATATATAGCATTTGCCAAGGATATTTTCATTAATCAAGAACGAAAGTTGGGGGCTCGAAATTTTCCAGATCTCTCTCCTCTCCTTCCCTCTACCCCTTGTAAACCCTCATCTTTTCCATCCTCATCCTCATCTCTTCCATCTTCAAGCTCTCTTACCTTGTATCCCTTGTTACAAAATAAGTTTGTTTTTCAAATACATCTAGCATAGTTTATACAGGGTTACCAACTTACATGATAGTTGGTTAACCATCTTTTGTAATACAAACATCGATAATCTCTGGAGTGCGGATTACCGCCCTAGTGGATGACTTGATGCTTTAATTTTTTGCATCTTTCAATACATGTTCTTTAAATACATGTTCTTTCCATACATGTAATCTTTCAGATTATTCAATACAAGTTTATACCACCTTCATGGTTGGTTTTTGTTTATGCATACTATTACTTTACATTTTATATATTGCTTTTTGCCTTTATATTATTTTTAATTCCCGCAACTTTATTTAGTTCTTATACACTCTCAATATCTATAGATCTGTCCGATAATCTCTTATACTTACTTGTTCTCTCATATAGTATTAGTCTTGTCATATGAATGGACTGAGTCGTCGAATCAAAAATAACCAACCTAAATTTACTCATTTAATTTATTTTAACCTATTTTTATGTAATACAAATCTAGTGATCAATACCAATCACATACCAACCCAACTTATTTTATTAAAACACTAGAGCTGGCAAAATGGGTCATAAACCCATATTATGACTCATTTTTAGTTATATGGGTCAAATGAAAATTAAATATAGGTCACAAATGGTCTTAGAAAGTAAAACAAGAAAAGAAATGGGTCTGAATGGGTTATTAGGAAACCCACTTTGAACCCATGGCCTTCCTCCTCTGCGACAGAGGCTCTACCTTAATTCTCTCTTCCTTCCATGACTGCAAATCTTTGGATGAGTAGAGCACCCCCTTCCCTTTCCAATCCCAACCGATTGCAGCCACCACCTACCCTGCCGTCACGCCGCCATCTTCATCGTCAATCCCGAGCTTGTCGACCTCAAGCAAGCCACGAGCCGTGAGCTCGCCGACCTTGGCCGAGCTCGAGTTCGCCTAGATCCGGCGAGCCGCGAGCTCACCGGCCTTGACGAAGCTCAGGCTCGCCTGGATTGGCCAAGCCACAAGCTCGCCAGCCATGGCCAAGCTTGGGCTCGCCTAGATAGGCCGAGCCCCGAGCTCACCAACCGCGACGGAGCTCGGCAACTCGAGCTCCCTAGACGGGTGGAGCCTTGATCTCGCCAAACCGAGGCTTGGCTGGTCTCCATCGACGGAGTAACAATGGAGAAGAAGGAGGAGGAAAAGAAAGAAAAGAAGAAAATAAAATAAATAATAATAATAATTTCAAAAAAATTATAAAAAATTCGATTTTTTTAATGATATTTGGTAGATAGATATCTATATACATACTGGAGAAGTACTTTTAGACGAAGTTCGATGCTGTTTAGATTGATAAATAGAAATTATAAACATCATAATGTAATTTTTAACTTGGTGAACTAAAATCAAGAAATCAACCAAAATTAAAAACAACTACAATTAAGAAGCTATGCATTCTCGCATTCAAGAAGATTTGTTATAAGTAAATATTATTTTCATGTCAATTATTAGCTTATCAAACTTTTTCTTATCAAGAGTTCTTCAAAAGTATTTCAATTTAAAGGTTTTTCACATTTTTATTTTATTTTATTTACTTTTTAAATTTGGTGTGAAGTTTTTATTTAAGTAACTAAATTGAGTTAAATATAAATGTGTTTAGATAATATGGGTCGAGACGGGTTGGATCGGGTCGAGTCGGGTTGGGTATGGGTCATCAAATTTACATTGCATGAAAATAGGTTAAAACGGGTTAAATAGGTCAATATGGGTCGGACCATTTTCGACCCGACCCACCCATTTGACAGCCTTATAAAACACTCATATATTTAATCAAATTTAGAAAAACTTATACCCAAACTAAGGTAAGAGCAGAGTGAGCAAGTGCAAGATCGAGCGAGGAAGAGAGAGGGTCTTAGAGTTGAGTTGAGTCTAAGTTATGAACCCATTTAACACTTATATTGTTTTAGGTCTTACCATCTAAAACCCATATATGACCTATTTACTAAATATAACTAAGTGATATAACTACCCAGCCCATCAAATATGGGTTAAAATGAGTCTAATATATAAAGGCATGGTGTTATGTCCTATTTTGACAGTCTAATTTATGGTAGCATGGTGCTATGTATAATCAGAATAGTCTAATTTAACAAAACACATATACAAAGAAGGCCGCACCATCCATGTGCCTTGTGTAAAATTTTGCAAGTTCATCACTAACTATTCTAAAAGGTTCAATTGATAAATGAAGACGTAATTCAATATTTAATATACGAACACTCTACATTACACCTAAGTTGGACTTTACTAGTATTTTAACATTTCTCCTCACATTACACTAGGGTGAGATTTAACAAGGGAGACAAATAATGGGTTTGAAAAGATTTGAACTTAGACTTTTTAGCTCTAACACCTTGTAAAATTTTATGAAATCAAAACCAATTATTTTTAAAGTTTAAACCATTGAAAGAATGTAATTGCTTCAACTCATGTATTATTATAGGAAATAATATATTCAAGAAAATTCCACAAATGATGACTTTACTTGCCAATAAATTCTTCTCATATTAAAACAAGGAAACAGTTTTTATTTAAATACTTTAATCTTATATTACCAATTGAAAGGATGTTGAGAAGGAAAAACTTAACGTGCGATTTTGGTATAAGATTATCGGTATGTTTTCGGTTTTGATAGCTTTAACCAACAGCCGATTAAATTATAATAGAATCGGGAAACAAGCTTTCTATAGAAAAGGAAAAGGTTACTTATGAAATAACCTAAACCTTAGAATTTCGGAAATAATTTCTATAATTGACTTATATGGTATAGAAGATTACACTTCTATCATTTGCTAAAGTAAGAGACACAGTAAAGATAAAATAGTAGGCCTAAGCACTGCAGGAGCCTCCCACTAATCTGTTACATGGGTGTTTTGTTTTATTAATAGTCAAACTGTCATTCAAAGCTGTGTTAGCATTTACTTTCATTTGGATCAATTATTCATTTGGCGACCCCTTCACGTCATCACCAGAATCTTTCAACGTGATTAGAGAAAAATAACATTGCTAAAAATTTCATCAAAAAGTGTCGTGTTCATGTCGATTTCAAATTGAATTATATCAGATCAAGTCGAGTTCAGACCTCTCTCAATAAATTATTGTCAAGTCAATGAAATGTTATAAACATCCTCATGGGGGAAGGCATACTGGGCCCTTTGACTCAATATTCTTTTAGTCGAGTGCTAGCACCACTTTAGAGTCGGGCTCTTCTGCTATCGATGAAACCGGTCTAGATTCTTAAACTGCAGTGGACTCATTTAGATGTGCATATCACGGCCGCTGGCCATTACCGAATGAAAGCACGGCCCAAAGCATCCGCACCTCGATTTTGTAGGCTTTGTTCAGTCTCAAATATACACGACCGGCTTGCGCAACGTTCGCAAATTTTGCAAACGATCCAATTATCGACGATATCGATATTTTACTGTTCGGGCGACGCGCTGATCCTGCCGCCTTCTTCTGGCCGTTCGGCACGCATTAGTTGTTCTCATAGTCAATTTGTCGGCAGCATGAATGATCTCAACAGAGCCTAAATCACGAAATCTCTCCTGGCCGAAACAGGATTGCGAAGCCATTTGGGCCTGCGATGCTTGACCGATCCCATTCGCTACACCATGGATCGTTGTCATAGATTTCGCCCATCAAATTTCTGGTTTCGGGTTCTCTCAAGTTCGAAACGTCATCCGGAAAAGCGGACGAGTTCTGATGATTCATGCCCCTTTTGCCAACCTGCCTTAATCTTCGAGAGGCTTCATATCCTAAATGATCGCATGCATGCTCTTATGTAAAGTTCTCCGACTGAAGGAGTAGTCAGATCGATGATGGCATCGAACGGATAAAGCTTTGCTAAGAGAAGATCGGAGCGCAAAAATCGACTAGCTGCATAGGCGCGGGGAATGGCCAAGGCGCTCCAACCAGGCTTATCACATAAAGCTCAGCGATATTATGTACATATCTGTGCATGGTACTGCAATACTACAGAATAAGAGTGTCCGTGAGTGCAGAGATATCAGATGCAAAGGAGACAAAGTACGAACTCTCGAAATGCTGGTATGTATGATATCGTGTCTCATGAATCAAGTTGCACAAACTCGAGAGCATTTGCATCCGGATCTCTCGTGAAAATCGCCGGCCTCCCCGACTTGCTAAGCGTGTAAGGAATGCCTGCAAGTAGAATGGCCAAACAAGTACTCAACTTTGTCACTGCGCAGTTCTAAAACATAAATCCCGATGAATTAAATGCCCGTGCTTCATGAGATGCGTGTACTGCTTGCCAAAGAGTAAGGAAAGATTTACATACCGGCTTTATCAAGGACGGCCTTCAGCTTAGACACATCCTTAATAGAGATGCAGGTGTGACGGTCTCGGCCCCCATGTTCGGGTCTTCCGGTCAAGGGGTCTGGATTTGGGAGCTCCATCAGGTGAATCATCTCGGAACCCACCCACAACCATGCACCACGATAGGGAAGTTTGTCATCCGGACGTGCTTCGTTTATCTCGAGACCTAATTTAACAGAAAAGATCGACAAATCATGACCGTTCTTTCAAAAAGTAGTACTCTTGTACCTGAATGTTGGCATGGGAAGTAGGACTTACCAAGAAGGTTTTGATAATAATCAAGCGACCTTTCAAGATTTTCACATAGGATTCCTACATGATGAATGCTGAGGAAACCAATATCTGCATAAACGTTTGATGTTACCAAAGCTCAAAGGCTCGCAAAAGCAAAATGATGCCATCAAACAAGAACTACTACAACCTTGTGGATTCAGTATTACGAGATAATCATTCTTTGACCAGACCAGACAAGCAAACGAGTGACAATCAGTGATTCTGCAAGTTATTTCTCCACCCACAGCACAGAAAAGAAATGGATAAGTTTTGTTCTGCTGGCAGACTGATCTGATCAATTTACTACTGAACTCCTAATTAACCATGCAGAAGAGATGTGCTTTGCAGTTTGGAATTCGACATGAAATGGGAGGTTAACATTTCGACTCAATCCATTGACTCCAATTCTCCATCTGATGTCAACCAGCAACTAAACAAAATTCAGTAAATCGCACACAGAAGTGACACGATCCATAAAGAAATACTTGGAACCAAACGATTTCCGTCGCTTAAGCAGATAGAATTTCGAAAGTAAAAGAAAAGTAGTAGCCAGATTACTTTGAACTGCCAGGATGCTAAGATGCTAGATATACGCGGGCACTAGTGCGAAATCAAAAGTGCATCGAGAAAACAGAAGTTCCAAAACGACTGTCTAATCACCATTTCTGTTGGCCGCCGCATCTGCTTCTCTCGTTAGCATTGCCCCTTCAACAGTCGCTTGAGCTTTCACCGCAAGACGGCATCTGCCGCCACCTCGAACCGCCCCACGTCGAATTGCTGCTCGTGGTGCGCTTGTGCACAAGCCATTACCTTTACAGTGGTTCACCTGAATGCAAAGGAGAAAATTCATCAAACAGTTTTCAGCCAACCAAGGAACCTGGCATTGGAGAACAACTTTAACTTGTGCAACTGCAAGCATGTACAAGAAGCCGAAAATGCAGAGAGATTATATGAATCCGTATCTCCTTCCATAAAAATTTAAACTTTTCCCCCTCCTTCCATTCCCAGCCACAAGCAACGCATACCCAATTAAACTTACTCATTACCTGGATCAATTAACGACTCAATTCTTGAGCGCGAATAAACAAGAGCCACCGAAGCCTCAAAGGGCGACGACTTAAAACCAGAGACCCAGATCAAGAAACCGCGGGAATAAGTCAAAGGAACCCACCAGAAGACGAATGAGATCGAGCAGACGGGCAAAAAAGAAAGTGAATTTTCGGCACCGACCGACGAAGAAACGACCCAGATTCACGCGGACGAATCGAAAAACAGGGGATCGAAGGAGGAACTAGTCAACGATGACTGTAGCAGCAGAAGTTATCTACCTTGTTCTGCAGAGGTACGGCAGGTGATGATGGGCTGAGAAGAGACGCCATGATCGAGCGGAGATGGATCCACGAACCTCGGAACGGGTTTTTTCTTCTGCTTTTGCTCCTTTTTTTATGCCTTCGATAATTGTCATTATTATTATTTTTTAAGGCTGTGCGTATGCGGGCGGCATGAATCAACCACGGCCTCAAGATTCAGGAATGAATAGGAGCCACAGGTTCCCGGACCTTCGCAGGATGGTTCCAGGGGACTTTGCATAATTGGGGATGCTTTTTGGAGTTGTGTGTGAATGGAGTGATTAAAGGGGCATTTCAAGAAAATTTAAATCGTTGGAGATGAGAAAGAAAGAGGGTTGATAAAGACGATAGAGACAATGGGACAATAATCGACACAAAAATGCATTTTTTTAAATAATTACACAGGAGATAAAAACGACAGAAATACAAATATAAATTATCGTTTTATAATATAATATTTTTCAGACCATTCATTTTTTTAATATAACCACAATACAAACAGAACTTATTACCTACTCTAAGTTGATAAAATCCAAAATTCACCATCGATATGAAGAGTGCCTCAGGAAATTGCTGAGAGGTGGAAAATTAATCTAGAGACTCCCCAATTTATCATACCTAAAAAATAAAATTTGCCTTCTCGAGATGGTATTTTAAAAAGTTAAGGCATTTTTCATTTCATAAAAGTAGAATTTTAAAAGCCGTTAATTTTAAAAAAAAAAAAAAAAGGGCAAATTGTCAAAAATTTTCATTGAACCATTTTCTCCACGATGTAGTCATTTCTCTCCGTGTCATTAATCCAATATCAAAGTCGCCAGTACAGAAAGCACCGTAACGAAAAATTAAAATAGTAATGTGAAAGCGCACGCCTTTCTTAATCACAAACTTACGAAAACCCTAATTTTAGTAAAGGATCGGGTCAATCTACTATTAGATTATGTCGAACTCCTACGTCGGATGCTCATTTAATTCTGTCGGATCCTCACCTGGTCCTGACCTTCCCATCGAAGAGCAATCAGAGAGTCGTCCGCTTTCGGTTCCGCCACACGACAAGAAATGGAAAAGGGAAGAAGACGAAAAAACCAAAAGGAAAGATGGCCCGTTTGGTTTTGACGTTTGACGATTCCGGACGCTGGTTGACCTGCTGACTTTCGGGAGACGGGTCAACCCCAAATGGGAACGCTCGAAGGGTCGCGCCACTTTCCTCGCCATGGCCGAAACGACTCGTACCTAAAAAAAAAACAATCGCCAAGCTGGCATTGAATTGAACGGCTCCTTGCATCGTAGGAAAACATGGTTATTGACCTGCCCATGTTTTAGTCCTAATGAACCTGTTGACTATTCCGGATTACGGTTGTCATGCATGATCACGTGCACAAAATAATCCCGTGTTGACAAGCGGGGACGGGATAAGTTGCTGACATTTTCTCACTTGGAAATGATCATACCGGAAAGGAAACGACGCGGATCATTAGGGTCCGTTCGTTTCGCGAAAAATGAGTCATTTTCGGAAAATATTTTTCCGGAAGTCATTTTTCAAAAAAAATGACAATATTTTATGATGTTTGATTAAGACCTGAAAATGTTTCGGAAAACATTTTCCGATGTTCGATAAGAAAAATGTTTCCCGCTCCCCAGATTGGCGAGCGCGAGCGTCAAGCTTGAGGCTAGCGCGAGCTTGAGGTTCACCCGATGACAAAACGACTAACCAAGAAAGAAGAAGATGAGAAATAAATAAAAGAAAAATAAAAAAGAAATAGAAAAGAAAATGAAATTAAAAATAATTTGAATTAAAAAAGAAAATAAGAAATGGGAGGAGGAAGTGATGATTTGTAGAGGTGTGAGATAAGAGAGATCAAATGTTCAAAAGTGGAAAATATTTTCCCTAATTTAGAAAACTTTTTCCCATTCATGAAAACATTTTCTCCAATGAATTCATTTTCTCATGAAATGAAGGCCGAAAAATTCGGAAAACATTTTCCTAAATTATTTTCTGAAACTAAACGAACGAAAGATAAGATTCAATTTGCTTCGCAAAATAAATTTTGGATTTGCACTTATTTTAATTCTTCGTAAAAATAATTGCATCCCAAAATAAGTATAAGTTTGTAAAATTTATGATCGCATTGTAGTTGTCGTGATTTATACTTACGTTACAAAAAGTTCAAATTCGCATAATTGGAAATAGATAATTTAAAAGCCTCTTTGAACTTTGAATAACATGGCTTCCGTAAAAGTAGTTACAGATAAGGAATTTGATGAAGTTGCGAGGGCATGAGTGGATTACATTTGACGATCGTGGCCATTAAATCAGGAAAATCCGGATTTTTATCATGAAAAGTCCATGCGGTATGAGGAATTTCATGTTATTATGCCGTAAGCGGTGACCTGGGATTTGAGCGTGACGGCCGGAGGTTACAGATGGCGGGTCGAGAACATGTTGGCCTGTTCCACAACACATGGCGTCAACAGTTTCGGTAGGATTTACCAAATGCAAAAAATGGTGGGGCGAAAATAGAAACATCTTTCAAGGGTGTGAATGCATGCGATTACACCTCGGTGCGGAAGTCAAAAGGGATTAATTAACTTTTGACTTGCTTTGGAGAGTCAATTAGACTCTTACTGGTTGATTTTTTGAAAAGCTATGAGATATATTACTTCCACTTGTCCATTGATTGACATGGGAAATATAAAATACTGGATCGAGTGGACCTGTAAATTTGAATTATTAATTTCTTTGTGCATTCCGTAAAAATTCGAGACATTGTTCGGTAGCAATTTAGTGATATGATTGGTTAGGACTTGTAGCATCGGCCTTTCTCCATGCTCTAAAGTATCATTTAATATACCTCTAAGGTAAATGTACAATATTTAATAATTTACGATCTCTCTTTTCTCTTTTTGAATTATTATATTTAGACATGTGAAAGACATAACCAATGAATGATCTCCGACTCCAATAGAAGAATTGCTCTCGTGCGTAAAAAAAATATGATTAGATTTAACATTGCATTAGGCTATCAGCGCCCCCTGTTGCCAAGATAAATTCTCATATAAACTAGTAAATTTAAATAATAACCATAACCCATATATGATTAGATTTAAAGTTTTATACCGAACATTCAATGTGTTAAAAATTACGTTTTTTTTTCGGTAAATATATATTTAAGGAAAATATAGGAAGGCACGGAGTACTCTAGAATCCGGTAGGACCGGCGGGTTTCATAGTTTTTCCGGCGGTTCCGACAGCTTACGGGAAGGAGGTCTCCGACTACGAAACCTCGCGACGGACGTCTACTCGGTTTGGGACTGTACATATATTCCAAAGATAAGCAACCCCGCGAAACTTCTCCATCTCTTCCCCTCTCTATATTATTCGCAAGCAGCGTCGAGAATAAATCCAATTTCTTTTATGTAATTCTTATTTTATTTTTTTTTTAATTTAAAACGAGTAAGGACGCCAAAACCATCTACTTCCTCCCGACCGCGTAAACGAAACCCAGGATCGCGTTTACTATTCCAAAAAAGAAATTAAAAATTAATAAAAATTAAAAAAGAACCTTAATCGTTCCAAAAGTCAAGTCCCCCTCAGGCTTCGGCGACCATCTCCCACTTTTCCACCGCGTTCACACGGCCACCGCACACGCTTCCCCTCCCAAACCGTATAAAAGCTCCGACCACTTCCGATGACTCGTATTCAAACCAGCCCACGCCAAGCGTTCACATTCCCCGTTCATACATCAGATCTCTTCTTCTCACCCCCACCACCCGGTCGATGGAGCTTACTTCCTTCCCATTTCTCAACCCGGACGCTCCCGACGACCTCTCCCCTTCTCCAGCATCCTCTTCCCCGACATGGCCAGCTTCGCCCCTGCCGGCGACGGCGACGGCGATGGCGATGGCGGCGGCAGCGGAGGCTCCTACTGGTTCGGCGCGGGCGGTAGCGGGAGCGGGAGCGGGAGCGGGAGCCAGCCCTTTAAGCGCCGCAGGAAGGAGGAGGGAGGAGGACAGCACGGCAGTGGCGATGGCGGCGGGTCGGTGGGAGAGATCGTGGCATCGCTGGCTTTGATCGAGGAGGAAGAGAAGCGCGAGAGGGAGAGCTTCTTGGCCGACTCGATGCTGGGGAAGGCCACCCTGGATTGGAACTTCGGTCGGGAGGTCCGAGCGGCCGGGGATTACTACAGCCAATTCCAGGCGCATTACGACGGCGCGAACGAGCTCGAGATGGGGAAGAACAAGCGCACCAGGCAGTCGGCCGCCGCGGCTGCAGCGGCGGCGGCTGCGGTGGCGGCGGAGGGCGGTGAGGGCGACGCGCCGGCGCAGGGCGTGGGCCAGCATCGGCGGCTTTGGGTGAAGGACCGGTCAAAGGATTGGTGGGAGAAGTGCAACAGCCCGGATTTCCCCGAGGAGGACTTCCGGCGCGAGTTCCGGATGAGCAAGGCCACCTTCGAATTCATCTGCAACGAGCTCGACGCGGCCGTCACGAAGAAGAACACGATGCTGCGGGACGCGATCCCGGTGCGGCAGCGCGTGGCGGTGTGCGTGTGGCGGCTCGCGACGGGGAGCCGCTCCGCCTCGTGTCGAAGCGGTTCGGCCTCGGCATCTCCACGTGCCACAAGCTGGTCCTCGAGGTCTGCTCCGCGATCCGCAACGTCCTCATGCCCAAGTTCCTCCAGTGGCCCGACGACGGCCGGCTCGCGGCGATCAAGGAGGAGTTCGAGGCGGCGTCGGGCATCCCGCGCGTGTGCGGGGCAATGTACACGACCCACATCCCGATCATCGCCCCCAAGATCAGCGTCGCCGCGTACATGAACAGGCGGCACACGGAGCGGAACCAGAAGACCACGTACACGATCACGGTCCAGGGCGTGGTCGACCCGCGGGGCGTGTTCACGGACGTGTGCATCGGGTGGCCCGGGTCGATGCCCGACGACCAGGTCCTCGAGAAGTCGGCGCTGCACCAGAGGGCCGGCAAGGGGCTGCTGAAGGACATCTGGGTGGTGGGCAACCCCGGGCACCCGCTGACGGACTGGGTCCTCGTCCCCTACACGCACCAGAACATCACCTGGACGCAGCACGCGTTCAACCAGAAGCTCGCGGAGGTCCGGGACGTGGCGCGGGGGCGTTCGCGCGGCTCAAGGGGCGGTGGGCGTGCCTGCAGAAGCGGACCGAGGTGAAGCTGCAGGACCTGCCGGTCGTGCTCGGGGCGTGCTGCGTGCTGCACAACATCTGCGAGGCGAGGAACGAGGGCATGGAACCGGACACTAGGTTCGAGATCTTCGACGACGAGGTGGTGCCCGACAACCCGGTCCAGTCGGTCGCCGCCGCGCAGGCCCGGGATCAGATCGCGCACAACCTGTTGCACCACGGGCTCGCCGGCACTTCTTTTCTATAGCGCTCTCTAGTAGGATCGGAGCTTTTGGGTCATCTGATTAGTTTGCCTTTTTCGTTTTTCGATTTTACGATATACTTATTATTTTAATGGATGTGGGTATAGAATAAAGTGAAATTGATCCTTACGCTTGGGGTTGAGGAAAATACGGTACCCGGATAGGTTCTAACATACGGAATTTATACACGTTTTGGTGTTTGGTTAACGTGTCTCGTCTCAATATGCTCCTTCTTTATTTCGATTTTTGTCAATTTTTCTCCTTCTCGTCAATATAGATGATGGGGGCGTAAACTTTCGACATGAGAAATACTTACTAATTCTTTCTCATACGGTCTATGTATATATTCCTTATATACAAACGTCTTCCTAAATGGGCTCAAATAATTTCTTTTTTCTTTTTGGGATTTCGATTGATGAGGTTGACAAAACGAGGGAATCCCATGCTTCGATCTGATTCATGATGACAAGAAATTTGGCGGCTGCAGGGATTTTTCAGTGGATTCCTTAAGCAAGCCATCCAGTTTGGGCGGTGCCCCACGCTGAGTTGACTTCTTGAATTAGTGAGGAAGGATCTCTTTTCCTTCTCCTTCTCATTTTTCTTCAGCTCTTCAACTTTGACCAGGAAGAAAGTTCTCTGTATCTTTGAAATTGACCACCGTTGTAGCTCTCGAGTTCATCCTTACATTTGGTGATTTTTTGTACGCGAGTGCCACGTGAATCTCGCGAAAAAAGATGTATACACGGCCAATTTTATCTTCATTTCCCCCATTAACTATCATTTGTTATATTTTTTTGTCTTGCTTCTCTCTTCTATGTACATGGGTGTGCAGTGGTCTCGGAATTGAATTCCAAATCTTATACTCTCTGACCCCACCCTCCAAATTCCTTTACCAATAGGGCCGCATGCCCGTTGACTAATTCGTTACGTTGACTGACCAGAAGTACATGTTGTTAATTTCATTTTATTCGACACCAAGTGTTGGCTAATATCATATTATCAAATTGAGTGTGTGGTGAGCTACCCAAAAAAATATTGAACTATGAAAAGCTGGCCATATATCAAGAGAGTGGTCGGGATGTAAATATTTGAGTATTCAACTACTAATTATCTCAATTTAAGTTATGTTGAGCAAGTGTGATTGGTTCCAAAATTGATAAATTCTATAATTGAGACTTTGTAAGAATCGTTTCTCAATTTTGTGGAACTTAAGATGCGCATGATAACCATTTTGTTTCTTTATTTTTCTATTTTTCAATTCTCGAAAATAAGTTTGAATAGAAATCAATCTGTAACATGATTTCATTGTTCTATTTACATAACGAATTTTCACTCAAGAAATAGGTTTGAAACGGAAATCAAAAGTATTTTTTTTTTTACTTTAAAATTTTGAAATAAAAATACAAAATAAAAAAACTCTTCTCATCGCTCTCCCTTCTACTAGTCAGTCGCCTGCCTGCCATCCGCTTGCTTGCCATTTGACCGCCTCCTGCCCACTTGCCATCTGACCGTTGTCCACCCGTCGCTCGCCTATTGCCCGCCTGACCGCCCGCTGCTGTGTTTTTCTCATTCTTCCCCGTACAGACCATATCATATTCATATGTGTTCAATGCATTCAACATGCTCTGCTAAAACCATCGTTGTTCACTTACAAACCAAAAGGAGGAACGAGAGGGTGTGTTGCCCTGCTAAAAAAGTGTTATTTATAGTTTTTAACTTTGTAAACCAAATAGAGGAACTGAGGACCATTCAGTACAAGAAAAACTCATAAACGGCTTCGCATTGCAGCTGTAAGGCATTCGATACATCTTAATCCAATGCAGGTGCATTTTACATTACATTGATATTACACTAAGTGCAATAGAATCACCAAATCAACATCCAAATACATAAACATCACGGGAAAAAAGACACTGTAAGTTCTTGTGGCCCAGGATGTTCCCTTCAAGTAGATATTTCCCCGGCTGTAGGCAAGCTTCCCATAGCTACGACGATGATCAGTGCTATAATATATGGGCTTTAACTAAGAAATGAAAATAAAAGAAAAGGAAAAGTAAGGGTTGAAAAGTCAAAAAGGAGGCTGAGGGAGAAGTGTGGAACATTCGGTGGGTTTTAAAAAGAGAGAAAGAGGGAGAGAGAGAAGAGCACAGCAGAAACGAAAAGCAGGGGAAAACGCAAAACAGGGGAGAAGAGAGAAAGAAAAGAAAAAGGAAAAGGAAAAAAAAAAAAAAAATTGCACGCTCGTGATCCAAATGCCTCATCAAGCTGACTCAAGTGTGTTTTGCAACGCCGGTAAGGAATCGAAGCTTTTAATCACCTACTTCAAGCAATCGCCGCAATTAGGGCTCGAAATTCGGATTTCTTGAGATTTGTGTGGCGAAGCCCGATTTTTGAGTCGTTAAGCTGTATATTTTTATAGAAATGGTACTTTGGGACGTTGTGAAGCTATAGCATCTTACGGATCGTGATTTGAGCTTGTGGTTTGTCCGAATGGAATTTTGAAGTTGGGGACGCAATCTGGTACTGTAGCGGCAGTAGCTTCGAGCCTCTTTTTTTGTCGTTTTCGGTTCTGTTTTGGGGCAGCTGAGTTGGGGTTGTTGTTGTATGTTAAAAGAGCTTTCTAAAGACTGCAAGATGGCTTGAAACGGAAATTTGTGGAGGGACTTATGGCGTGACGAAGTTGGCGCATGGACCACACCTAGCTGAAATTGTTGGGTTTCTGCTTTTTGTGTACTTTTGTGGCGCATAGGTGTCATTTTATTGACTAATAAGCCTAGTTTAGGCGAGTCGTTATAAGAATATTCCTTTTACTCGGCCTTTTGATATTGTTTTTCCGTTAATTGTTAGGGATCTGAGTGCGTGGTTCGAGCGAGCGTCGTATTTGATTTTTGGTTTTTCCCTGGTGAGTGACACTATTTCTTCTTTGTATTTTAAACTCATATTTTGAAAATCGTGGTGGATTATATAATCCGTGAGTTGATAAAAAGCATATCTTGTTGCATAAAACATGATCGAGCTATTACTGCCATCTTTGCTATTTGAAAAGGGTTATATTTCGATTTCGATTGGAGTGGTTGTTTGAAAATAGTTTGTGAAATTCTTTATGAAAGAATCGAAGAATACTTTGATATTTATTTATCAAATTTTGAGTTGTGACATAACTTCCTTTCTGATGTTGAATTGCTGGATATTGTGATTAATGGTTGGTGCTCAATGTCTCTCTGGACTCTGAGGGGTGTGGGTATGCGCATACTTAATCTAGGATATCATTGTGGGCCGAGTCACCGGCTAATAATAGGTGGAGACCTTGTTGCCAAGGGGGGAATCTTGGTCGTCTCGTCACGGGCGTTACGCGTGACCATGGTTAGACATTTGAGCATGAATTAGTCAATGGAGTGGACCATTGACGTGTAATTTGAGTTTGGTCGATGGAATGGACCATCGATGTAATTTGATGAGATTAATCAATGGAATAGACCATTGATACGTGTTTTATGAGATTGACTAATGGACTCGACCATTGGTACTTTCAAGATTTGAGTTGTATTTGTGTTTTAAAATGTGCATAGTGATTTCTCGATCCGCTTAGAAGAAATGTGTTACTCACTCGAGCCGTGGTAGCTTACTCCTCTCATCTACTTGCTTTTTAGGTTCTTCAGCGAGTCGCGAATAGGCGTGAGCGTTCGTTCGGAGAGGACTTTTGTGGTGGAAATTTTTGGGTATGACTTGTGCATAGTTAAAAAGTTTATGTTTTGATCTTTTGTGGATTATAGATATACTCGATATTGTAACCAAATACCCTTTTTTGTTACATATATATATATATATATATATATATATATATATATATATATATATATATATATATATATATATATATATATATATATATATATATTGGATGTATATATATTGTTTTTGGGTTGAATTTTGGTTATGTTGAGGCTGCGTCCTTTGGTAAAAGGACGGTCGTGTCATGCCCATTTTTCTTGTGAATCGGGGTGTGACAAGTTTCACGGGAATGATCGCCCGCTCCTTAATCCAAGTTACCACAATGCTGCCATAAAGGACTTGCTCCCCTACATAGAGGGTTTCTGATAAAATTATTAGCCGGTAAAACACCCAGTAGTGCCGAAACCTTAAGCCAATGGGTTTAGTCATTACCGTTATTGAAAAAATAGTGTCAAGTAATAGTTGGAAGCCTTGGCGATGGACTTTGTATTTCCTCAATTAATGGCGCGCTGGCTGTGTATAAACATAGGAAGAGAAATAAGAGAGCGATTTTGCTCCTAGGCAGCTTCACATGAAGAGACATAGCATCATTTTATGACCCTAAGTGGTGATGCATATCACAACTGGAAATAAAAACCAAAAATTAGAAATAAAAAGTCTTCTCATCGCTCACTCTCATTACTAACTGATCGTCGACCGCCTACTTGATGTCCGATCGCCATTCGTCATTTGCCGCCAACTCATGAATCACATGTCGCTCGACCGCCGCTTCACACACTTCCCGTTCACTACCACCCGCCTCAACATATTGTATTTTTTCAATCATAAACTTTTTTAATTTTGCCAATTGAGTTCTTAACATTTTCATATTTTGTAATAAATTTTTTAAGGAAAAAAAAAAAAAAGCTGATGAAAAACTTGAAGATATTATAAAAATTATCCACATCAAAGACCGACCGTGCTATGTAGAATGGGTGACATTTGCTTCAACAATTTTCATCAAGAATTTTCCTCGTGAACTCAATTGACAAAATATGAAAAGATTTAGGACTCACTTAATAAAATTGAAAAAGTTTTTAACTGAATTGATAAAAGTGTAATAGATACAAGATAATCAATGAAGAAAGAACAAAATGTCATGTATCTTATTCTCTTTTGGGGTCAATTCCTAAAAAAAATATCCCAAACTTTAGATCTAATCATAAATGTGCCCTAAACTTTTTTTGTCTAAGAAAAAACCCCAAATTTTAGTTACAGTCGCAAATCCGCCCCGAATTTTTATTTTTTTTAATCTTAGAGAAAAACCCTAAACTTTAGGTCCAATCCTAAATCTATCCCAAATTTTATTCTGTCTAAAAAAAATTAATAACTTTTGATCTACTCTCAAATCTACCCCCATGATCCAGTCCCGGATTAACGTGGCATGTCCACAGTGATAATAAATACACATCGGCAAAGAGACATAGAAAATTATATTCAAAATAAAACCGTTATAGAATGTAAAAATTAGGGACGACTAACTACAACTTTTGGATAGAGAGCTAACCGGGGGGGCAAATTTAAGGCTAGAGTAAAAATTGACGATTCTCTTTTCGACAAAAAAAATGGGATAGATTTGGGATTTGACATAAAATTTTAGATGAAAGAAAAGTTCGAGGCAAATTTAGGACTAAACCTAAAGTTTGGAGTTTTCTCCTAGACCAAAGAAAAAAAAAAAGGTTAGGACAGACTTGAAACTAGACCTAAAATTTTTTGGTTTTTTTTTCCCGAAAAAAAAAGGTTCGGGGCAGAATTGAGATTAGATCTAAAGTTTGGAGTTTTCTCTAAAATAAATAAAAAAAAAAAAAAGTTTGGAGCGGATTTGGGACTAATAAATCTAAATGTTGAGGTTTTTTCTGGAAAAATTTGGGCCATAATTGTGATGAGACCTTCTTTTTTGTCCAAATACTCTCACCTACTTTATTCTCTACAATCAGAGAAGTGGATGGACGATGAGATTTATCAATAGGGATTCCGAAGAATTTCCCCGTCGTATCCGGCGAATTAAAATAAATTTCATCAGAATAAATACAAACCACTAAATTCAATAGATTCTCGTAGAACAACGTCAAATCTACAGTTCCACCACACGCAAGGCAACCCCGTGATTTTCCACGGTACGGCATTCCATCAGACATCCTCTGCACGGAACCCCGAAGCTCCGGGCCTCTTTCCCTCAGATTCGCTCACGATCGTCGGATCTCCAGGCTCGCCGACCTGGCCTTTCTCCGGTAGGCCCCGCCCGGCCAAAATTCCGTGCAGCATGTCATCGACGCGGGGGCCGCGCACGCACCCGATGATGAAAAAACCAAAGAACCATTCAGCACAAGAAGAACTAAATAAACAGCTTCTATTGCGACTAAAAAGCATTCAATACATCTTAATCCATTGCGGATACATTTTTACATTACATTGATATTACACTAAGTGCAACAGAACCACTAGAATTTAACGTCCAAGTACATAAACATCACCGGAACAAGACAGCACGAGTTCTCGTGCCCTCAAGGTAGAAATATACTATAGTGAGAATAGCTACAATTATGATCAATACCACGAGAATGATCGCCCACTCCAGCATCCAAGTTCCTGCAATGCTGCTGCGAAGGACTTGCTTCCATGCTGTCGCGACCAAATTTTCGCGACCAAATTTTCTAATGGAACACTTAGGATTTGGCTAATGGATTATTTTTATCTAGCCTAGATTAGACTCCTAAATAAAATAATGTGAAGATTATTTTACTCCTACGAACTAGAGATTTGTGAGTTCTCATTAGGGGCCTAAGCCCATACCAATTTACGCAATTTAGGTTCAAGTTATTAACATTTACAAATGATTTTTATCTTCGAGAAATAGAGTCGACACTAATCTATTTTTTTTTTTCTCCATTTGGTTTCTTCATTCACGGGTCGAATAAATAAAAATATAATTTATTATAAAATAATGTATTCATTTTTATTATTTTATTATAAATATTATTATTTTTAAGGATATTTTTATTATTAAAATAAATTTATTTTTAAGGATATTTTTATTTTTATTCATTTTAAAATGCAAATAAAAAATTATTTTGTATTTGAGGATGTCCTATGTTGTTATCTAATTAATTTTTATTCCAAGAAATAGAAATTTTATTCTTATCCTACGAACTAGAATAGATTTGTGAGTTCGGGGACTTGATTACATTAGATTTCTCTAACGCTCTTTAACGCTCTTTCCTTTCTCTTTTGTTTTTTTGAAAAAATGTTTGGCAAGTAACTTGAATTGATTTTAATTTATCTCCCTAACATGTGATGTCATCATGCGAGTGTGCAAACCACAAATTAAACACCCAAGTAAAATAATAAATAAATTGCAAAAACTCACCTCAAAGCAACGAAAGCATCTCGCAATGTTAAATCGGAGAATTCACATCAACAATCATATATATGATTTCTAATTAACACGTAATTTCTTTTTTAGGATTTTCTTGTTTAATGAAAAAAAATGTCTTATGCAATGCATGCTACTAATCTAACGTGAAATGATATGGCAATATGACCGAATGACCTAATTCTAATGACGGACACTTTTTAATTAAATGGACCTAGCAATAATAGCTAAATGAATCTATATGACGTGTACATGACATTTCTACTTTCCTTAAAAAAAAAAAACATGCAATTCTATCCTAGAGAATGAAATGAATTTACTCTAAGACGATTTTTTTGGATTTTTCATGAAATTCGAAATTAAGAAAAATGCAAAAAATAACTATCTAGATTAAGATTCTATCCAACTTACATTAAGAATTGGGCTAGGTCAAATCTTAATTTAAATTAGGATGTTATCTTAACTTGAAAGTTTATAATCTATAATGCAATCTATCTCAAAAGATTTATCTAAATAAAATCAAACATGCAATCAACCTAATATGCAATGATGTGCGATAATGCCCTAATTCTAAATGATATATGCATGGTGATTTTTTTTTTTTTTTTTTATAAAATTCGAAATTTAAAATTGCCAAATAATTAAACGTGCAATTTAAATTAAGAAAAAAACTAACATCCTAAATGAATGCATTTTTTTTTTTTTTTGGATTTTTATTTAAAAATTCGAAATAAGATTGCAATTTTAAATATGCAAAATAACCCTAAGACTAGAGATATTCCAAAACGAACCTAATCCTAATTCAATTTTTTTTTTTTTTTTTTGGATTTCTTTTTCTTTTTACGAAAACAAGGTCGACTCAAACTTCCATAAAAAAAAAAAAAAAAATTGACGAACCATATCTCGCGCATGAGATCGAGTTAGCCAAATTTAAACAAAATCATGAATTGAATCTCGCGTGTGAGATTGAATTGGCGATTTTCCGTGCGATTGCGAATCGATTTCGGGCGCGAAAATCGGGCTCAATCATATGCACGTTATGAAATTGGGAAAATTTCCCAACTTATAAGGCTACTCGATTCCATCATGTGCATCAACGAACATATGAAATAAGGAAACAAAATTTTCAAAAATCAAAATAGACAAAAATTTTACCTATTTCGAATTTCGGCTTCCAAATTTACGACTTACGATCGGCGAGTGATGGATGGACCGTTCATGGTGAGGCTGACCGATGGGTCTGTCGGTGATGCTTACGATCGACAAACCTACGAAACAGAAACTTCACGGGATGCTTGGTTCTCTCGACAAGGCAGTGAAGGGCACCAAGGAAACGTTGACCAATGTCAAACTTTGCTAACTCCCAAACCCTTTGTCCGCATCCTCCAAGTCTTGTGACGATAGTCTTCAGCGAGGCAGCAACTTCTCAGCTTCGTCAGGCAGCACTGAGGCCCTGTTTGGTTCGGCTTTTCAAATGGGGCTTTCGACCAGCGCCTCTTGGCCAAACGCAAACGCGTTTGGTTCGGTTTTGGGTGACTTTGACAAGATGCAATGCATCTCCAAGTGGCTCTAAGGGCCCTTAGCCCAAAGCAGTGCCCTGGAGGTACTTTGGCAAGTTGCATTTCGGGAATGCAAGTTCGGAGTTACTGTTCATTTTCTCCGAAGAGGTCGATCGGAGGGCCGACAATCGCCGCCAAGGGGTCGCACGCCGGCGACCGCCCCGAAGGTCGCCCGAGTCCGGCGACCGTCGCCGGACCTCGGTAACGCTGGTCGGGCGATCGGGCCATTAATGGCCCGAATCGCGCTACCCAGCGGTTGCTGAGGTCGCGCGACCTCGGCGACGGTCACCGGGTCGGCCGTCGCCCGGGTCTCGCGAACCCAAGCGACGGCCGCCCGAGGTCGCCCGACCCTAGGCGACGGCCGCCCGAGGCCGCGCGACCCCAGGGCGACGGCCGCCCGGGTCACGTGCGACCCCGGCGATGGTTCGGGGCTAGATCCGCCATCCGGTCGTCGGATCCGGCCCTCCCGCGCCGGATCCGGTGGACTTCAAAAAAAAAAATTACAAATATTTTTTTAATTTAATAAAAGTCATTTACACATGCAAATTTCACCAAACGGTATTTTGGCCAAAGTTGTATCTCAATGCAAATTTTACCAAACGATATTTGCATTTCGGAAAACCCCTTCACCCAAAGGTATTTGCATTTCGCAAATGCATTCCCCAAAAGAACCAAACGGGCCCCGATTTACAGCGAGGATTCTGGTGCAGCAGCTTGTCCCGTGGTGGTCTCGCAATGTGGGGGCAGCGTTGCGAGCATGAGAGCGCGGCGGGGCGGCGAGCCTCACATGGCAAGGGACTCTCGGCCAAGCTTGGCGGAGCTCTCTCTCTCTCTCTCTCTTATCTCACGTGTGTTCTCTTGGCCGTATGTATCAATGTTTGGCCCACCTCAAAACCCTACGCGAACAAACCTATTTATAGGCCACCGATTAGGGTTTCAATTTTTTCAAATCGATATCCCGGAAAATTTCAAATTCGAGATGATCTTTGATCATTAAAAAAAACGGGCTTTAGCCAATTTACTCACTTTGTGGCCTTAATCCGACCTATCAAGTTAAAGCTCAGAACCACTAATTCGAATACATCAATCACCGGTCCAATGCAAAAAATGCAAATTAAAAATCAATGTACTAAAATCTATATGCTATGCAATTAATATTTTTTCAGGGATAAAATTAACCCTAATTTTTAATGCGATAAATGTCTAAACGAGTCACCAAAATTTAGGTGTCAACACACGCATAGAGGGTTTCAAATAAAATTATTAGCCGGTAAAACAACCGTTAGTGCCAAAACCTTAAGACAATCAATTTAATTGTTACCGTCGTTGGGAAAAAAAATGTCTAGTAATAGTTATAGCCTTTGGTGATGGACTCTATATTTCCTCAGTTAACGGCGTGCTAACTGTATGCAAACACGAAAAGAGAAATGAGAGAGTGATTTTGCTCTGGGGCAGCTTCACATACATAGAGAGACATAGTGTCATTTATGACTTTAAACAGTGATATATATTACAATGGGAAATGAAAACAAAAATGAGAAATAAAAAAAAAAAAATTCTCATTGTTCGCCCTCACTACTAGCTAGTCAATTGCCCATCGTCCGATCGCCAGCCTTCAATTACCACTTACCAAGGAGAAAGAAATTTTATATCGTTATCAAACGTATTTCTACTCTAAGAAGAGAAATTTTATATCATTATAAAATGCGTTTTTTTGCTTAAAAACTCATTCGGGAAATAGAAATAGAAAAATTAATTTCTAAAACAAAATAATAATCATTTGCGCACTGTATTTATTTTGAAACTAAGATTGATATATATTTTGTTTGTCTGATTGATTGTAGGGTCTACCCATGAATGCGTTTATTTTTGTTTTTCGCTTTTGTATTTTTGAAAACCATATAAGTAACAAAACGATTCAAAGTAATATATCGATACAAAACAAATAGAAATCTATTTAGTAACACAATTTTATTTTTTTATTTAACAAAAATGAGAAATAAAAACTCTTCTTATCGCCCGTCCACTCGCTATCTGCCCGCCTGCCCGCCGCCAAAACATGTTGTTAGTCTTCCTCATACGGAACAATATCGTATGTTATATTTGCTCAATTCATTGAATATGCTCTGCTAAACCAATGTTGTTCACTGGTTTTAAGTTGCAAACCAAATAGAGGAACTAAGAACCATTCAGCACAAGAAAAACTCATAAACAGCTTCTCATCGCAACTATAAAGCAGTCAATGCATCTTAATCCAGGTGCATTTTACATTACATTAAGATTATACTAAGTGCAATGGAGCCACTAGAATTCGAAATGCAAATGCATCCCTTAGGACGTTCGCTTCAAGCAGATGTTTCCCCAGCTGCAAGCAGGTTTCCCATTGCTATTTCCATGTCCCAAATCCTGCATCGTAGGGGAATGGGGTTCCTGCACTAGAAGTATACTACAATGAGAATAGCTAAAACGATGATTAGTACCACAGGAATGATCACCCACTCCGACATCCGAGTTCCTACAATGCTGTCGTAAAGGACTTGCTTCCTTGCATAGAGGGAAACAACCGCTAGTGCTGAAACCTTAAGCCAATAAGTTTAGTTGTTGCCATCATCAAGGAAAATAGTGTCTTGGGAATCTTGGTGATGGACTCTGTATTTCCTCAATCAATGGCGCGCTGGCTATGTGCAAATATGGGAAGAGAAACAAGAGGGGGATTTTGAAACTGGGTAAGCTTCGCACAGAGAAAAATAGCATCATTTTATGACTCTAAGTGGTGATATATATCACAATGGGAAATAAAACGAAAATGAGAAATAAAAAGTCTTCCCATCGCTTGCCCTCCCTATTAGCTGGTCACCCACTTGTCGTTGGCTACTGTTCGACCACCATTTGCTGCCCACCCACTAGTCGCTCGTCGCCCGCCCACCAATCGCACATCGCCCGCCGCGCTTTGCTCGCAACCCACCTTCGATCGTTGGCTGCCCGAGAAAAGAAATTTTGCGTTGTTATCAAATACATTTTTATTCGAAAAATAGAATTTTTGTATTGTTATCAAACACATATTTTTGCTCAAAAAAATCGTCCAATTAATAGAAACAGAAAATTTAATTTCTACCAAAAATTGATTTCTAGAACATAATACTTATCATTTGCATCCTTAAAGTTTACCGTTTTTGTTTGGAAACTGACATTGAAATATATTTTGTTTGTCTGACTAATGTCTACCTAGGAATGCATTTCTTTTTCTTTTTTTTTGCTTCTTTTTTTTTGCTTCTTTATTTTTGAAAACTAAGACAAATAGTAGTTATAATAAAACAATATAAGTAACAAAACAACTCAGAGTAAAATATCAATACATAACAAATAGAAATATAAAAACAATAGTGAAGTTGAGCTCATTTAATAAAGATAAATCAATCATCTTCATTCAACTATATAGAACAAGCTCTTATAAGTGGGTGCAAGGATGGCTTCAACGCTTAGAACTTACATGCACAGTAAAAATTCTAAATTAATCGGGAATTGGACTTGTTTTTACTAGAGACTGAATTTGTTTCCATGACGATTGGTTTGGTTCTCATGTTGAACTAGATTGGTTGCACAACCCTAATTTTGAGGGTTAGTCTATGCATGCAGAAGGGATGGTTTACGTGCATTCACATGGATTAATTAAGCTGAAATATTTTAGATACTAACAATAGTTTAAAAAAAAAAAAAAAGATCAAGCAATTATAGCATACTCTAGTGGTCTAAAAGAAAATTTACACAATTGGCTTTATGGGAAAATTATCTAATGAGTTTTAAATTTATTCTATAGATGTCGATTCAAATCTTATATTGGTCTTTCCAAAAAAAAAAAAAACAATTAATAGGTTTCATTTAATTTCGAGAGGATCAAGTGGCACGGAAAAACTTACCCAAAAATTCTAAACCTTTAGTACTTTTATCAATTCAATTATAAACTTTTTAATTATACCAATTGAACTCTAAATATTTTCACATTTTGTAATGCATTTAGAAAAGGAAAAAAATTTAATAAATTTAATAAAAAACTCGAAGATATTATTAAAATTGTCACCATCAACGCTAATCGCGTTACGTAGGACGAGCGGCATATGCTTCAGTGGTTCCCGCCCAAATTTTTTTCAATAAATTCAATTGACAAAACGTAAAATGGTTCAAGACTTAATTGGTGAAACTTGAAAAATTTATTACTAAATTAACAAAACTACAATAGGCGCAAGATTCATCGAACAACTTTCTCAATGGCATCTCCGCTAATTAACGAAAAAAGAACAAAATGTCATACCCAAGATACTCTCATCTACTTTATACTCTACGATCAGAGATAAGCGGAGAGATGATGTGATTTATCAATAGGGCCAAAAGAATTTTCGTGTTGTACCGGGAAATTTAATAAAGTACATCAAAATAAATACAAACCATTAAATCCAATCACATCGAATTTACAATTCCACTAAAGTCGAACGTACATTAAAATTAATACGCCACGCAATCCGTAATTTCCCACGGCACGACATTCCGTAACACATCCCCCGCACGGAACCCGGAAGATCCGGGCCCCTCTTTTCTCCTCAGATTCGCCCTCGACCGTCGGATCTCCATATCCGGTCGCGGGGGCCCCACCCTGACCGAAATCTCGTCCAGCCTGTCATCGAGGTGGGGCCGCACACGCGCCCGGCGATGAGCCGCGCTCGCTGCTGTTTCTTACGTGCGCCAGCGCCACCCCTCGTCCTCGCATGAGGGAATCTATCACCTGTTCGAAGCGCACGAGCTTTTCCGGCACCGACCAATCGGGCTCCCCCACGTGTACGAGGGACAATTTACGCCGCGGGGGTGAGGAGGAAAAGAAAAAATAAAAAGAAAGAAAAGGGGAAAAAATACCCCAATGCGGATGCAGGTTTTTGGTTCGCGCTTCGTTGTCGCGATCACTAAAAACAAATAATAAATAATAAAAAAGACCACGAAGGATTTCGCGAACCGCACAGAGGCGAAGGAGAGCTTTTTTCCTTCCACGGCGAGAGGGAGAGAGAAGGCGGGAGGAGGCATGGAGAATCGCCAGGAGGTGGAGGAAGCGGCAGCGGAGGCGGCGGCGGCGGCGGCGGAGGCTGCGGCGGCGGCGGCGGCTGCGGCTGCGGCTGCGGCTGCGGCCGGGCCAATGGAGGAGGACGAGCAGGAGGTCGGCTCGAGCCTGACGATGGAGAGGGTCGCCGCGGCGAAGCAGTTCATCGAGAACCACTACCGGGCACAGATGAAGCACATCCGGCAGCGGAAGGAGAGGTGAGGCTCCCTGTTTTCCCGTCCGCCCTTGCCTCGTGCATGTCCCTTCGCGAATTCCCGCGCCCCGTCGGAATTTTCCCCGCGGATTTTCTCGCGCGTCTTCGTTTCGGGAGGGAGCGGCTTCGATGAGTCTGGCGCGTGGGATTGGGGAATCCCGGCGTTCCGTGAGGTTATTTTGCTGGATTCGAGAGCTGGAAAATGCGGGGATTATCGGTCGGGAGCGCGGCTCGTCGGAGGAATCCGTGGGGTTTGCGCATGGGGATTTCGGGACGCGAGTGCGACCTCGTCGTTTCGGCGTTTCGATTGCATGCCTGCCTTCTCCTTTGTGATTGGCGGTGTTGAGTCTCCATGTTGCTAGAATTGATTGATGTTTGCATGCCTTTATAAGTTTGGAAGGCGCGGGTTGAGGTGAGCGACGGGCAGAGCATTGTGTAGGATTAAATGCGAGTCGTCTTGGTCGAATATGGACATTTTTGGAAATGATTGTCGAAAGTTTGAAGAGGCTTAGGAAGTTGCTCGAAGGAGCCGATTTATTGTTCTTAGAGATCATGAAACGATAAGTGGAGCCACCTTATGTTGAGTAGGAGTGCATGGTGGTTTAATATGTTGCAGTGGATGAATTCGTCGTCTGATACTTCTATGAATGGCATGTAGCTAAGAAAGATAATGTTAGTGGCATAGAAGAAAATACCTATAGTGGTTATCCAATCTTAGGACCTTCGAATATGCTGCACAAGATCAGGCGGGTACCTCAAGGAATGCATATGTTTACTATAAGCCGGGACAACTCATGAAGTTCCTTCTCCTTACACCTGAGGTCTCTAGATGTCTGTGTTTATGTCTTCAGTGTCGCATCCTGGTTTTTGGTCGCAAATGTGCTTTTTATGCAAAAGATGCATGATAACCTTGAAAAGAAAGAAATTTCAGAAAAGGTTGGATTTGGAAGCTAAAGTGCTTTTTCAACCTTGAGCCTGAGAAAGCTTCAGATGATGAATTTTGATGCTTCAGAAGATGAAATCCGTGCAGTTTAATGTGATCTCTGATGATTCTTTGTTCACTTCTCACACTTCACATGTTTCTGATGTCTCTTTTGTCATGATGTCATTCACAGATGAATGGTTACATGCATGACTGTATATCGGTTCATGAAACGAGTTCTTGCCTACTGTTGTTAAGAGTGCTATAGTCATTGTTGATAATACAGATACCTAGATATCTTATTTTAGAATCCAGGACTGGTGACTATTTATTTGTCCTATTTTCCTGACAAATATTATTCACTCCAGGCGCTTGGTGCTGGAAAGAAAGTTAGCCTCTTCAGATGTACCCGAAGAAGAACAGATGAATTTACTAAAGGATTTGGAACGGAAGGAGACAGAGTACATGAGACTTAAACGGCACAAGATATGTGTTGATGATTTTGAGCTACTTACAATCATAGGAAGAGGAGCTTTTGGAGAGGTTCAGTACTCGTTTTCTACACGTGCCAAACTTGAATCACTTCAATCAATAAATTTGTCTTTTAGAACCTGATGCTTAGTCAAACCAATAGTATGATATTATTCTTAAATTTCAGAAGTTGGCTTTGTATGCTTTTTGATAGTCCACAAAATAATTTGAGTTTTAGAAGAAGTTCCTTCTAGGAGGCCAGAATGAAACGCATCTAATGCATGCTATAATAAATTAACAGGCCAGATGATTTCACGTGTGGGAACATGCACTTTATAATTTGAAACAGGTGACATCAGATTCATGATCAACAATATAGAGAAAGGGAAAAATAATGTATCTTGAAAGGGATGTTCTTTTCCTCTACCGATGTCAATCTGTGCTAGATGTGAGATCCTCTTGGGAATATTAGTGCACTTATCAGAGCAATGTGGTTGAGTGATTTGTATGCTGCTTTCCTTGAATTCCGCATAAGTAGGAAATTGTTTAGGAGATATTGAAGGAGCTGTTAGGTATGGCTTTATAATGGCAAGCATCTAATTTTTGGGAACTTTTGTTGGAGATGCTGATCGTATGCTATCAGTTGCTTATCCTGGAAGAAAAAATAGGAGCAAAAAATTTAAGTTTCAGGGATGATTATTGTTTAGGCCCTTAAGGGATGTTTGTCAGTATCAATATAGGTCAAATGTACAGGGAGATGTTTGTATGTATATGTCTCTCACAAATTAGTGAAGGTAGCAGTATTGTGCTTGTAGTGGCAACAAGTGTCTCAGTTGCCGTTGCTACCTTTTTTTCTTTCTACTTGCTTCGCTGTGGCGGAAGCAGAACTTATTGTTGCTTTTGATGAATTTACTTGTTGAAGATATATACATCTTAAGCTGCAAACTCTGATATGCACAAGTCAAGATGGGTATATACTGATTCTGATGCTGAAGAAAGTGACTTAATCTGCTGTAATATGTTACTCTGGAAAAGCAATGTCAAGCAAAAAGAAGATTAGACCTCAGGTTGTGAGAATAATGCATGCTAATGGTGGGGCCTAGCATCCTGCACCTCTATTTTTTGGGTTTGTTGAAAGTAATGTCAATCTCCAGAGTCCCTTAAGGGAAAACCATGCTTTCTTCAAGGATATGTATTGTCACTTTGTATCTAGCATCCATTTATTTCTCATGTAAACTGCAATGCAACAGGATAAAATATAGTTGCATGGGCGGCAACTGCGATAGTAATGTTTCCTTGTCATTTTTTCTCTTCACTCAACTTTTAGCATCTTTAAGGAGTTTTGATTATGTTCTGCTAGTTGCTAGGATCACTCTTGGATTTGGGGGGTGGGAGGAAGGGGGTGGACATGTTAGGTTTCAAAAAGATGCGTGGATCCACTTAGGCAAATGTGGATACGATGACACATTAATTACATTTGGCTCAAGGACATTTCTTTCTCCCTGTTTTTCATTGAATGCAAAAACTAAGGTGAATATGGATGCAGGTCAGACTTTGCCGTGAAAAGAAATCAGGGAACATCTATGCCATGAAGAAATTGAAGAAGTCAGAAATGCTTAGCCGAGGCCAGGTGAGATTTGAAATAGCTTCATGACTTCCACTGGGTAAATTTCCACATTGTCAGTTCCGTTGCCCAGATAGTCTCCTTTAGAGAAGGAAACACCAAGTAATGTAGCATGCTTGATCATTTTCAGTGATTTATTAAATGTCACTGGCTTGTTTCATGATCATGGACGAAGTAGAGATCATACTACTTTCTTTTGCTAGTAGCTAACAGGCACATTTACAAATTCCTCATTTCTTACGATGTGGCACAGATTCCAATTGTGTGGTGACCGGCCATTCGGCCAGGCTAACGCTATACTACCTTTTTCTTTTCATTTGTTTTATAAGTGAATGATGGTTGGGTCATGATCCATTGTTCCTGCTCCTCTGTTGGCTATGCCATAGTAGAGAATATTATTTCTGTGTTCTCATACTTCCTGTTCTTCATCTCGATAAGACGTGGTAGTTACATTTATGTTTTTTGTGTTATAGGTTGAACACGTTAGAGCTGAAAGGAATTTGCTTGCAGAAGTTGCCAGCCATTTTATTGTTAAACTGTATTATTCTTTCCAAGATGCTGAGTATCTATATTTGATAATGGAATATCTGCCTGGTGGTGACATGATGACTTTGCTTATGAGAGAGGAGACGTTGACTGAAATGGTGGCCAAATTTTATATTGCTCAAAGTGTTCTTGCCATAGAATCCATTCATAAGCATAATTACATTCACAGGTATTTTTTTTTTCTTTTTTTTTCCTTCCTGTGGGTGACTCTTCTACCAGTAAAACATTTTGATTCGGTTCCTATATTAATGCAATATGTATCAATGATTTCTTAATACTGTTTTTGAGTAATTTGTCTTTACCCTATGTACTTTTCTTTCTGCAGGGATATAAAACCGGACAACCTTCTCTTGGACATAAATGGTCACATGAAGCTTTCTGATTTTGGTCTGTGCAAACCTCTTGACTGCTCGAATTTATATTCTATAGATGAAAACGAAGCCATGGATGATGGCAATGTCGTTGAATCGATGGACATTGATGGGCGCTTTCCTGGCACTAGTAACGGGGGCCGCTGGAAAAGTCCCCTCGAGCAGCTTCAACATTGGCAGATAAATAGGAGAAAACTGGTATTGCCTAGAAACCTGACTCTTTGAATTTATATGGTATTAGTGCAGTGTCTTGTAGTTCTTTTTTTGTTTTCACATGATGTCAGTAAAATTAATGTATCTATAAAAATTCCTTTAATTGCAGTAAGAAATGAAATCTTGCATTTTGTACGTGCAAGCATTCCTGCAAGTTAAAAGTGTCTTTTCCTCTTGTCAAAAAAAGGACCAAGAGCTACATAAATGCCTCTGTTGGGTTCTTTCTATTTGCAGTGACCTTTATTTTTAACGTTTCCTTATGCATTTGCTATTAATGTTTGGGATTTTGACTTTTCTTTGATACTAAACAGCCTGATCTCTTAAATACTATGAATATGGACTTTCAAGATAATTTGTATCAAGCGGAACTTTTCATGCATTTTGACATCAAACAATCTTTTTCATTGTAGCAGTAAAGTTGATTTCTTCAAAAATTGAAACAAATGGCTTTATTATCCCTTTGACCACTAGGTTGCAAACCTTTAGGCCATTGATTGGAGGTAGAATTTTGGTGTAGTTGCTATGTTCAAGTTCTAGCCATTCTCTCATATTTCTTTTTATCTCCAGTAATCTTGTGATCCCAGAAAATCTATTTTATTCCATTATGATTCTAATTGCCTCTAATGATAGGCTTTTTCTACTGTTGGCACACCTGATTATATTGCCCCAGAAGTTTTGCTGAAGAAAGGATATGGCATGGAGTGCGACTGGTCAGTTGATGATTCTGTAGATACTCTACCTTGGCAATTATTTTAAATAACAGTTGTTTATCTTAGTTCTTGGTATCTCTCACCTGACCCATTAACTGTTTATTTAAAATCGAAAGCAGTTCTTAAGATGTGCATCATGTATAAACTAGAATTAATACAAACTCCATGTTTCCATAAACAGTATATCCACTTAATGCATGCTGGAAATGTAATTTCCCATAGAAGTAGATTGAGCGTGCATCTTTTCTGTGCTTGTTAATGATTCCATTCACCTCATAAAGAAGATGAACAAAAGGTTTCGCACTCTAAAAATATTATTGGAAGGGACTAGCGGCAGAATGGAAGAGAAAATCACTGTAACTGACAAGGACATAAGGTCTGTAATACCCTGTTATTGCAGTGACTTATGCCAGGAAGTAGCAAGTGTCATTCTCCTTCTAATTGATTTTCGTCTTTGTGGGGACTGTTTGGTTTTATCATTTGTCTGATGTCACATGACATGCTTAGGAGATGGTGACTTATAAGGTCTATTGGCATAATAATTTTATAGATATAATGGAAGTTTAGCTGCATTTATGTGATAAGTCGAGTGAAGGGAATAGAGTTAAAATGAAGGTGTCACTGTGACATAAATTATTTTAAAGAAAAACTTGACATTGTTTTTTGAAGGAAAATGCTTTGGTGGAATTTGGATTATGACTTGACTATACTGAACTTGAAAGTGCTCTATTTTTTTTTAAAAGAAAAGGAACTTTTTTAATTTCCCTTACCAGGCACAACTCAATGACTTATAGGCCTGGAAGGCGTTTTCTGTTGTGTGTGAATTTGTTTGTTTCAACAATGATTGCATGAGATACTCTCTATCATCTCTAAATGCATATTTAGGATTCTGCGTTTCTTATGTTAGAATTAATTTAAGTAGAGCTGAGTTTCTTTGATGACTTCTTATTGAATTCCCTCATTTCAGGTGGTCACTTGGTGCAATCATGTATGAGATGCTTGTTGGTTATCCTCCATTCTATGCAGATGATCCAATAATGACATGCAGAAAGGTCAACTTTCTTTCCTGATTCACATTTATGGTATGCTTAGTCGATGGGATTTAAGAGAAGGAAAAGGGTTTGGAAAGAAATCATTTTTAAATCATTTATCTGAAAGATCTGAAAGAGGGAGGAGAGAGAAGTGATTTGCACGGATTATTTTTGAGGAATTGGATGATGATGTGAAGGGAGAAGCATTATGCAAGCTGAGGAATGGCTTCTATCATTTGTCCTCTTTACTTTTTTATAACAATCACTTAAAATTTTTATTTTCCCCCTCTAATTTTCCAGATCTAGTTTTTCATGAGTTGTCCCTATTGTTGGTTTTAGGGTCTTGTAGATGTAGGATGTGGTTTATGTTTTCAGGTACAAGTAATCAGAATGCCGAGACATGGACATTTTGAAATGTTTAATGATGTGTAGTAAGTACTCACATTATTCTCCCCAATGCAAAGTCTATCTTTCCTTCAGAATGTGAATCCATTTTTCGCTTTGGATCAATTTTAACTGTTTCAGTTGCATCAGGACATGATCTGTCTAAAGAGATGTGTCCTTGACTGTGTTACACAGCAATCTGTCTTCATGTCCTCATGTACTGAGAAGATGAATGATTATGTTACAATAATAGAATTTAGTCTATGGAATTCGGTCTACCGCATTAGGAAGAGGGACACTTTGTGAAGATGCTGAGGTTGAAAGAATGAGTCTGTCAGTTCTTTCTCTCTCAGAGAGAGAGAGACAGAGAGAGAGAGAGCGAAGTAGAGGAGCGATTTTGCTCCCCTTCCTTTTTTTTCCTGATTTTTTCTTAGCAATTAATTAATTCTATCCATCCGTTATGCCAATTTGAGTGAGCTTCTTTTCCCAAGTTTGTTCCATCTGTTTTAGCTTTTTCAGTGATGTTTGTGTTTTGCTTTTTTGTAGATTGTGCATTGGAAAAATCATTTAAAATTTCCAGAGGACGCCAGATTGTCACCTGAAGCAAGGGATTTGATCTGTGGGCTTCTTTGTGACGTGGATCACAGGCTTGGTACTCGAGGGGCAGAACAGATCATGGTATGTTGTGTTGTTGATTTGATGTAGCATCACTCTAAATTACACTGAAGTATGCTGCATTAATTCGATGGTGCTATCCCTTTTCTTATCACTGTTCTTGCATTTGCTTATAACTCAAAGCTGAACTGATCAGGCTCATCCTTGGTTCAAAGATATCAACTGGGATAGACTTTACGAAATGGAAGCTGCTTTTAAGCCACAGGTCAATGGAGAACTTGATACACAGAATTTCATGAAATTTGACGAGGTGAATGATGCTAGTGTACTTTCACTTATCTTTTATGGAGGTCATTCTTTGTGTTTGACTAACAAATGGATTTTCATGTTAATTAAGAAGAGGTCATGACATAATGCAATTAGTCAACACACTCCATTCCTTGATATCATTGCATTTTCAGGTTAAGGCATGTTCAGGAATCATGATAAGGTTTCCAATGGCAATGTCCTTCAATGGATTGGACATATTATTTTTTCTACCGGACATGATTTCTTTCATATCCTTATATGAAATGATTTTGTTAGTAAAATTTTCTTGATCAATTGTTTGAGCAGCGGTTTTCATGCTTTTACCTCTCCTCGTTAAGTGTGTTGTCAAAATATCTCCAGAATGACCATAGATGTTCCAGTTTAACAGTATGTTATATTAACAATCTGACTCATTGAATAGGTGGAACCTCCTATGCCTTCAAGGACAGGATCTGGACCTTCAAGGAAGGTAAATATTGTTCAGTGGGGAATATAAAACGCTTGACTAGATTGATATGATTTTTATGATTGATTGCTGCTGCTGTTGCTCATGTTTAAGGTGAAGAGCAATTAATGTTAGAAATTTCCTCATAAGACATCTAAGCATTTTACATGCTATGTGGACATTAGATGACAATATTTCTATTGTATGTGAGTGAGATGGGGCGAGTCTAAAATATCACTAACAGGAAGCTTGAGAAACAACCGTACTTTTCACAAATCTTTTTTGTTTATCCTGAACCTTCTAAAATATGCTGCTGGATCTTTTGAATTCTTTAGGAAAGAACAATTGGCACGACATCCATCTTTCGGTAAAGAAGAATCTTTTCTTACATAAAAAGTTATTTAAACTATGCCTTTTTGCTGGTACTCTGAGAATATAGAAATATCCTATTGCTTGACTGGAAAATCACTTATCTTCTGTCAACTTATCTAGTTGTCTTAAAAGACAAGCCGCATAATTTCTCTTTTCCTATGTATTAGAATCTAATCGCTATCTTCTTCTTCTTCTTCTCTCACATGCACGCACCCGCATTAGCAGGTCACAAAACATGGGTGCTGGGGTTTTGAAATTGCACATGACCATGTTGATGTCGTTGGAGAATTGGTTGGATTGATGGCTGCTATAATCTTTATTTTTACCTTTCACGTGATGTCTGTATTCTGCTATTATACACAAGGAGAACTATCTATCCTTTTTACTTTGGTATTCTATAAGACAAGCTGGAAGAAAATACCATTCAACCTTGTGTCGAAATTACTTTGCATGAACAACCCGTATTGCCACCAATTTTATGTTATGGCTGACATCTTTTGAGTTCTGCTGGGAGAGGGTTGGTTTGTTTCAGCTTCTGATAAGTACTTTTTCTTTGCCTCCAAAATTTTTGAAAACGACAAACTGTTTTAAATTTAGAATAGATAAATATATAATCCTGTCTACATGTCCATGTTTGCATGTCTAAAAGTTATCAGGTGTTTGACATAAAGTAAAAGTTGAACTTCAAAGCTCCAAGAGAAGGAAATGGCAAAAAGCTAAAAGTAAAATTTACTCTAGACTGACCCTGGTAGTAACTCATGTCTCACACGACATACTTAGAATGGATTTGGCTGAAATGATCTCATTGCATGGCTTATGGGTTCCTCAATGCGCAATATATAGAACAACGCTGACACGTAATGTGCTGGTGAAGATGTGTGGCAGTGGTTAATTCTGCTTGTTGATTGTTCCAAGTGTCATCTATGGAGGATGCGCAAGCTACTAGACCTGAATAAATCTAAGTGTAGGTTATTAAGCTTTGAGCCAACTCCTGTGTTTACTACATAGGGAAGGCGTGTGTTGACAGTTTCAGGTGAAACTCACAATATTCTTTCTCATCAGCATCATTCATATGATTAACACATTACGGAGAGTAAATCATACAGCTTAAAAAACTTTGGTTATGTTTGGTGAATTCAGTTCTAGTAAGTTTGAGTAGGAGGTCATCTGCTAATCTACTTGCTGTTTTATCTTCTTTTCTGCCATTAAATGATGTTGATTTGCAGATAGCTTCTTGTTTTTGGATCTTTAAACTTGCCATGACTATGTGTGAGTTGCCACCTTATGTTATGCTGTGGGCTATTGCAGATGTTGTTGACACCTAAGGACCTCAGTTTCGTTGGGTACACATACAAGAATTTTGAGGCACTTAAGGGGGCTTATGATCTCTATGGTATGGGACTTGAGATTTTTCAAATACATTTCCTCCGTTCTGAAATTTCAGTTGCCTTAATCTCTCGATGCTTTTCTACATGAAGCCTGGGCAGTATGTTCCATGGAGTAGTTCTTAATAACGATATCTGTTCAGATGCGATAAGCTTGTTGAATGGAGTATAATAAAAAACAAGGATTTTGGGGTACTAGTGAAGCATCATCTATACGGATTTACCCTGCACATTCGACCATGGACAACGGCATAAGTCCAGCGGCACCTAAATCCCATGTATATGCCGGATGAAATTAGGAAAGATGCTATTATTTTAAACATGTATCATAGATAGACTGATTACTCGATTGATGGCAGGTTCCTTTGTTCGTTGGCTCATTCTACTTAACCTACGTATACAAAACCATTATGCATTTGCTCCTGAAGTATGCTTGTATTTTATGCTTTGGAGAGACAGTATCCATGTTTGATCTCACTAGCACCTATATGTAATTCTACATTAATTAATGTAAAATTTCTTAGAAAATTATGGAAAGGCAAATCATGCAGTAGCAGAGAAAGGCCCTAGCCAACAATAGTCGTCGATGACTGTTGCAGCCTAACCATTAAAACAACTGTGTTAGCCTAGTGTTAGCCTATTGAATGTCTCGCTGTGCATGACTCATTAGTAAGCAAAAAATGAGAGAAAACCCCAAAAGGTGGGAGTTGTGACCTGATCTTGACATTTATTTGGGTTCTTGTAACTATGCGACTAACGTAATTGTCTCATATCGATTCTGCTAAATGCCCATACATGCCTTGTTCGTCTAATTGGTTCTCGATGGCCTTATACTACTCTTTGTTTTCTTTTTGTTGGCTGTGGAGTAGTCCATACTGACACGAAGAGGAGTTCATCACCAGCACGGTCATCCACCGACTCATTCCAAAGTAACACCTCACCAACTTCACTTAACATAACTTTTCATGCTTTCCAATTGATGAATGGCAAGTTAATTTGATCATGCAACTTTTCAGGTGACACTGGAATGGGCTGCTCAACTGTCGAGTTGACCCCTGACAGCCCCGAAAAGCAGATGCTTGCATCGCAAGGGGACATGATGCCACAGTGAAGAGTGGCCAACTCCACAGATCAGCTTACATAACAGACGATCCAGATCCTCGCAGCAAGGTGAGGGGTGGACCTGCTTATTTTTCAGTCAGGTTTCGCCCCAAGCTACGTTACTAATAACATTGACTGCCTTATATCCCGCTGAACTCAAGCTGATGTATAGTAATGTTGGAATCTTAGGCGATGTTAAAAAAGCGTCTGTACGTGTCGGTTGGTAGCCTGTGACGTTTGAAGTTTTGCATGGACGTAGGAATTTTTCAGTACTCACTGGCTGTCCAGACTACCCAGGTTGGCAGGGCTAAGACTTGCCTTCGCTTGTGGTGGGTTGGGCCTCGTTCTGTGTCTCTTGCTTGTTCCTAGCCTTGTAAGGTACCTGTAATTGCTCTTAACTCGTGTCGAGCTGCTGATGGATTAGCGGCGATTGGGAACTACGACTTGAATAGGAAATGAAGTGTTATCAAGTTTTTGTAGCCGGAACTCGGGTTGCTGTACTTTAACCTTCTCCTCATATTCATACGCTAAACGACCGCCTCTCGGAATTGTCGATTTCGCCTGCTGAATACAGAACACAGTTGTCGTCGGGACCAAGTAGTTTAGCGTATGTTGCCCCACGACCGTTCTGTCACGGCACAAATGCGAAACAGGACCAGTGATCTTCGGAAACATCGAGGGCCAGCGATCGAGACCACTCCTATTTGTGGCAAGTGCTGCTAAGCTCGTAGCCCGTCCGGTCCTAGCCGTCCATATCCCAGAACAACTGTCATTCGCTGTAAGCATCAACTGACTATATGCTCTACACATTCGAATTAAGGCGAATTGACAAAATTTCGCTGCATCGAAAGACCTCCCAAAACGACTCGTGCCCTCGATGACACGGCTGACGAGGGGAGCTGCCCCGACTTGTCCCCAATCAAAGTCGGCCTTGTCTGGTCCGGTGGAAAAAAACCATCTGTCCTGGAGAACCTTCTCCGCGATAATTATTGCGCGACCGCACATTTCCTGACAAGTGTCCCGCCGAGCTGTCTCGATTGGAGGCGATATTTTCTCGGGACATTGGAAAGCATCATGCCTTCTCCCTCTCTTCCTTCTAGAAAAGGTACCAGAACATCATCAGATAAAGTCAAATTCCACGTTCCCCGAAGTTTTTATGTGTTTTCCAGGGGTTGGCCAGAGCATAAATTAGTGAGAAAGGGCGGGCGGAAGGGTTGCGTTTAAGGAGCCTCGGACAAGTGTTCCAAGAAAAGATCCTGTCACATCGGCCTTGCTATCAATAATTGACTTCGTTTTTTTCCTTAGGGTTTTGCTTACATCCGCGATCAACTCGACCGACGATAAGATCGGCGTTCTCTCTTCACATTTTTCCTGTCCTTTTCTGCTTTTTCTTTAATGACAACTTGGTCGACGTGTGCTTTTGGTCCCGAATTATGAAAATACTTTTATCCTGTAGGATGTGACATTAGCTATTTAAAAAATTAAAATTACTTATTATCACGACAATTGATAGGGTCTTGTTAACAAATATCATGGCGGTTGGTAGAGTATTGTTGATAAATATCTCGCCGGCTTTGAGTGATTAATTTTAGATTTTACTTGTTTTGTAGAAAATATTTTTCAAAAGAATATTTTTCTTGTTTTCTGACGTTTATTTCGCTTGAAAAATAAGTCAACGGAAGTTATTTTCCTAATCAATGGAATTTCCTACCAAAGCTAAATTTCAAGAAATGTTTTTCTAAAATATGATTATATATCAACACTTGAATCAATAACTCTATGTTTAGGCATGGGAATCCAAACTCTCGCTCTTGGGCTCTTAGCAGTAGGGGTGAGTCTTTTGCGCTCAAGCTCGAGGCTCTAGCGCCCTGTCCATTTACACCAAGCCTCTGACCCCAGCCATTGCACTTGGATCCATCAAGGTTGCAACTAGGAGCTAGTGCCCGTGCTCGGACTCCAGGCCTAGTAATACAGAGGCCAATTTAAAAAAAAAAATCAAAATTTTAAAAATATATAAATTTTCTCTTTATCCTTATTCCTTTGCTAATCACCTAGCCTCGTGCAACCAACCATAAGCATGAGTCAGCGAGGTTTGAGCTCAAGCCTTGCCAAGGCTAGCTAGGCTCATGGTCGCCAATCTTGGGCAAGCTTGATGTCATCACATCTCCTCAAGCTCGAGTCTCGCCATATCTAAGTGAGACTCGACATCGCCTAAGGCAGCGAATAACCAGAGCTATTACTCATTACATCAAAAAATTTCCATTAATGAAATATGCAAATCCATTGGAAAATCAAAACTACACACGTCGGATGAAATGGTTGTTGTTATATGCTCCAATAACGAATCATTGGTTTAAATTTAAATAAATAAAATAAAAAAATAAATAGACTTTTCTAGGACGGGGTTCACCTATGGTACCCAGTGGCCAATAAATGAAGAAGGCAAAAAAAGAGAAAAATCATTAAAAAAAATCAAATAAAAAATTTCCACGTCAAGGTAAGCCAAGATCACATTGGACAGTCGACGTCGTCATATGCAATTTCAAATCAAATGAGATTTTTTTATCAGACGACGGAAAATATTTTTCGGTAATCATTGTGTCGTAGTCAAACACTAAATAACATTATCATTTTCTTGAAAAACGACTTCTCACAAAATCTTCTTTCCCAAATCTTAAATTTTCCGGGACCCAAACAAAAATCATTGAAACCATCGGTCAATGGAATCTGATACACTTCCATTAACTAAACTAGTTTGAACGAAACAAGCGAAGCATGAATTCCGTGAAACGAGGGGGGACACGTGTCAGGAGGAGATCGTTTTGGGAACGGAGGAATTGACGGACGGCCGGGGGGTGGGACGTCGCGCTGTCCCTTCCCGGTTCGTGCTCGGTCTTCGCCCCGGTTGTCGGTCAACAGATTGGAATCGCAGGAGGAGGCGGGAGAGATCCGGAATGCTACGCTTCCGAGGCGGAGGCTGCACACGTGGCGGAAACCCAGATGAGCTTCCCGGGCACGAAAGTCAAGGAGCGCCCGAAAAAGATCGCCCTTTTTTTTTTTTTTTTTTTCGCCTTTTTCTTTTTCTTGTCGACCGAGAGAGAGAAAGAGAGAAAGAGAGATTTAATATTTTTTTATAAAAAAATTGATTTTATTTATTTATTTTAGCGAATTTCGAGGAGGTTGAGGTGTCAGTGCGATGTACCTAACCTTAAACTAACTTTTGCTGTCGATGATCCACACGTCACTTTGGGTTACCCACCCCGGATTCTCCGACGGATTTGTATTCCCCCCCACGTGGCGCCCCCTCAATGGCCCGATCTCCCGCCTTCTCTCTCTCTCTCTCTCTCTACACGAGATTTCCCACGGGACAAGGCGCCTATCGTGTCCCCATTTCATATCTGACTTCAATTCCGTCCTGAACTCCTATTTTTATCTCCAAGAAAAATCGCAAACTTCCGATCTTTTTTTCTGGAACTCGTTCGATCTCACGTCGAAAAATCGGCGTCTAGTTTCCTCGAAATTATCAACATTGACGCTATTATTAGATTCCTTGCACCATCACTGATATCTTTGTTTTCGTATGGAACAGTAATAATCTCCTCATGTTGAGAATCTTGAATAAACCAACGGTCATTTTCGAGTATAGACTTAATTATGAGATTAGGGCTCTGTTTGCTTTCATTGAAATAAATTATTTAGAAAATATTCTTTTGAAAATGATCATAAGTATAATGAAAGTAGTTTTTTCATTGAATTTTTTTCATTGGATTTTATTATTTCATACGATATAAGAGATCACTTTTGAGGAAAATATTTTCCAAATTATTTATTTCCATAAAAGAAATAAAGCTTCGAATGAAAGTCAACAATTTTTTTAGATGGAAAAAAGTGCATAGCATAATTAAGATTTGACTTAAAGTTTGAGATTTATTAGAGAATTAGACCTAATTTACCGACCCCAGTCACCCCTAGTAGTCTTAGGAATTTTGACCTCTTCCGCCTCCCATCGAATACATTATCATAAAATTTTGATATTTTGGCAGATACCCGCGTCACACGGGACCCGCATGATACCCTCAAGGGATGTAAGTCGTTTCGTGTGATCTGAGGACCGACCGAATATCTAATTAATATACTTCGATTCGGGTGTGACTTCGAAAAGCCTATTATCATCTGTGCTGTCTTGATGTTTGCAGAGGTATTCTTGGATGTCAAAAGAAGAGGAAAGGAAAATTAAAGTTCTGAAAAAGGAAAAATCTTTGGCCCATGCCTGTGTTCCAGAGATCCTTCTCTCCTGGACAAAGAAAACAAAAATATTTTTTCCCGGCGGAGCTCCTTTTTCTGGCCGACATTGATTTTCCGGGAAAGCAAAAATATTTATCTTCTCAGGATATTAGTAGGCCATTGAATGTTGCACATAAGTTCATCAACAAAATAATAAAATCGTTAACAAAATCGTCACGAAAAAAGAGACATACATACGTACGTGAGTATCTATGTGGTTAAGGATAGCAGTGGAACAAGTTAGATAATCTGAGAATAATAGGTCTATGCACTCAATTTTCTTGAATCATATATATATATATTCAATCAAATTAGAAAAAATAAACTCCAAATTACCCATCGCCTATGTTATAGTCCATGTAAAATTTGAAGCTAGGAATTTGCTAGATCGGGCAATTTTGAGACCATCATCGGCAAAATCTGACTATCCGTAATTGCATGGAATACATACAAACCTCGTAAATTGATTAAAATAAGAGAAGGATCTTTCCATATCTAGAGGTCTCGTGTCTTGATAATTATCTCCTCATGATGAGATAAGGAACTCGATGCTTCAAGAGGTCTATAAATCAATATAATTTAAAATAGGTGAAATTGGAAAAAAGAATATCTCACTTTCGGGAGTTTATGTTTTTTTTTTCTTCATACGAAATTTTTTCGAGAAGTGGATATTTTTTAATTGAGAAAAACAGAAAGAGCAAAGTTAGATAATTTTAAGTTTTCTCGCGTTGAATATTATTTATTAAATAAAGTAGCCAGAGCATATTAATTTTTTTTTACAAATGGGACTTATATTTTGATTGGGTGTTATATCTCTCCTAAAGTACACAATAAACAAGATGAGTACCCACATTTGTAATCCCATTTGCACCAACCGCGGAAAAACGAATTTTAACCAACAATATAGAATGATCAAAATGCTAGATTATCCTATGAAAATTAACACTTTCTCTAGAGGCAAGCAAATTAGATCGACGAACTGAGAATCGGCTAGATTGGCCGGTTCGAAACGATTTCTAAGGGTGTCGCTCTGATTCTCGATTCCATATAAATGGAACCGATAATTTTTTTGTCCAATTCCCAATTCCAAGAGAAACTGAATCGACTATATTATTTTTTAATTTTTAAAAATAACAATAAACCTAAAATAACAACAAGTTGAGTAATTTTTGGGGAAAAGATTTACCTTCAAAATGATAAAATTTAAAGGTGGAATTGCCAAATGATTGGTTCCATCAGATCGGTCCGGTTTTCGATTCATGGATGGAAACTGAATCGGAATAGGAATCGATCATCCCTAAATCTTTCGCACGATAAATAAAGCTAAAACAAGCACCTCTCTCCAAAATTTTCAATAAAATTTCACTTTCCATCATCCGGTTCAACACGATACGCTACTCAGCATTTCCAGGTTCATCGTGCCAACTTTCCCTCCCGGTCGGCCTCCTAGACCTACCTAGGCGATTAGAAAAAAAAAACATAGACTTAAAAAGAAGATTGATGCGGACCGAGACCGGTTCGTCCCGCCACCTGCGCGTCCCTCCACGGCTCCTTCCTTCTCTCTCGTGTCGGATCGTCCAAGAATTCGCATGATGCCATCACGCAATCAATCTTGATTTTGTAGGGTACCCACCGGACCCAGACAAAGAACTCGCGTCTTATAAAATGGGGGTCCGAAAATCATTAACTTTAAAAAATTCCCCCCCACGACTTTCCCACCGATTTGGGTTCCGTCCAGAGGTAGTTGGGACACCGTGTCCTCCTTAAATTTTTCCATGTTTGGTTCGTTCGCTCGTACTTTGCAATCGATCCCGGTTTCTTTCGGTCAATGTGCGTGTACGTGTACGTGTCCGTCCCGTGATGTAAAATCCCGAATGCACCAAGTCGTGTCCGTGACGTGAAATCCCGAATGCAGCGTGTCGTTGGGAGAGACGGGTTAGTCGAGGTATGCGAAAGTTTTGTGCGCGTGCCTAGTCGCCGTTGTGAAAAAAAGTTTTTTTATTTTTTTTTAATTTTTTTTCTTGAAATTGGGTTTGGAGGGTGATGTCCTGTTGGCATGTGATTGGTGGGATTGATTTTCAATGAGATTGGAATGATGGGGTCTCGTTTCTCGATGGTGGACACGTGTACGCCTTCTTCGGTTTAAAGTCTTTGTGGTCTGCTGCGGTGCGGTTTCTTTTAAGAGTTTCTTCTTCTTTCCTCCTTCTCCTTCTCCCTCTTCCCTCCTCCTCCTTTCCTCCCTCCTTCCCTTTTGTTCTCCACACGCCGCTTCAGTGCTTATTGAGAGGGTAAGCAACTTCCCATCTCTCTCTCTTTCTGGGTTTAGTTATAGCTCTTGAGCTTTCTTAATCTCCCTGTTCTTGGGAGTGGTTCAGAGGGTCTTGAAAGATTGTGCCTTTAGGCGGTTCTGCCGTTGATTCTTGATATGCCAATCGATCGAGAAGGTGTTTTTCCCTTGTGTGTTGATTTTGATGCGTGTTCTTGATTTGTGCTTGACTGATCTGAGGGTGTCTAGATGAGGTAAAGAAGAGACCCACATAATCCGAGCCAAAACAGAAGAGAGAGAGACCGACCCAAGACTCTAGAGATGAAATAGATCTCCTCAGATTAGGCAACCCATCTTCTTTGTGAATTTTGTGCCAATTGGCAAATTGGAAAATGTTTATGATGAACCCATTTGGCCTCTCTCTCTCTCTCTCTCTCTCTCTCTCTCTCTGTTAGCGGGTTTCCTTGAAACTAATCAGTTAGATTCTCGTATGTTGCTCATGGATTTAACTCTCTCTGTGTTAGCGGGTTTCCTTGAAACTGATAAGTTAGATTCTCATATGTTGCTCATGGATTTAACTCTCTCTGTGTTAGCGGGTTTCCTTGAAACTAAACAGTTGGATTCTCATATGTTGCTCATGGATTTAACGAAAAGTAATGATTTGAGGGAAAGAAGAGAAGCTTTTGGTCATCTCTCTTTCATATGTTAAACTTTTTTGTCCATGTACTTTCAGTTCAGTATATGGATGTTGAATCAGATTGGGGTTTGTAAGGGTGAGTATATCGGACCGGACCGGTTGGTCCGTCCGGTGATTTTCAGTCGGGTTCCAGGTTCCAGGGGAACCGGACCAGACCGGACCAACACTTTTTAAAAATATATATGATTTTTATTTTTTTAAAAATAGCAATAAACCCTAAAATTGTAATAACTTTAGTATTTTTTTAATTTTTTGTGAACTGGCTGGTTCCATTGGACTTGACCAGGCTGGTTCCCTGTCCTAGGACCATCTGGTCAGGTCCCCGGTCCCAAAAAAGGGGAATCAAACCAGACCGGGAACTGATCACCCCTAGCGGTTTGAGTGAATTTTGCTTCTCACTTCTCTGTACTTTGTTTTCTATTGCTCCAGACTTCTGTGAGGTTGGCTCATCATGATTTATGTCCCTCAACTTAGGTGATTTCTCTAAAAGGCGGTTCGGAGGTTAGCCCAAGTGAAAAGAGGCAAAATAATGCTTTAGATTTTTGTGGAGGGTTGAGGCAATCAAAGCTGTGCCATACAACAGAGGTGATAAATGGAGGAGATATCTTCTACACTAGCTATGCCGTTTAGACTGAATAATATGACCAGTGACGAATCTGCACTACAAACCCAAATCGAAATCACTGGACTGAAGCTTATTGCGAGCACTGCTGGTTTGTTATCGGACCATCCGGGGGTGTTGTCGCCTTCTATTTCTGATCATGCAGCTGCCCAGGATTTGAGTTCTGGCGGTAAATCAGGCAAGTTTGGTGTTCTGACACTGTCAACTGATGAAGATGAGTCTAGAGGAGGTGGAATTTTTTGGAAGACAGTGGAGAATGAACTTAAGTTGACACCGGAAGATGGGAAAGTGCATAGTCCATATGCTTGTGGCCAATTTATCAATTACTCTTGTTCATATACGGTTGCTAGTGACGCCACTAGTGCTTGTCATGAAGAGTTTGTACCGGTGAAAGCAAGTTTTGATAAGAAATCAATGACTGTCATTGATGTCAGTGGTGCAACACTGGGGAGCGTTTCCAATGTGAATAAATTGGGTGAGCTTGAGTCTCGGCGAGAATTACAGAGAACTGCAAGCCGGGATGTCTCCGAAGTGGATTATGTCCCGCTTTGGGGATTGAATTCTATCTGTGGAACAAGACCAGAGATGGAAGATGCTGTTGCAGTGGTACCTCGGCTTTTGAAAATTCCTTCTCTGATGCTGGCCGGCGGACAAAATTTGGAACTTAGAAATCAACATGGCAAAGATTTAACAGCTCATTTCTTTGGGGTCTATGATGGACATGGTGGTAGCCAGGTAAAAACCAGATATAGCTTTTTAAATCTCTAAACCATATTTTTTATATGACGAGCATGAGAATGCACAAACCGCTTATAGAACTATAACGTAGTACTAACTAGGGCTTTATTGGTATAGGTTGCTAGCTACTGCCGGGAAAGGATACATTTAGCTCTGGCAGAGGAGATGGAAGTTGCAAAACGTGGCTTCCGTAATGGAAGTAGCTGGAGTAATGGAAAGGAGCAATTGGAGAAGGCCTTCTCCAATTGCTTTCTAAAGGTTGATGATGAGGTCGGCGGTGTATCCAGATACACGAATGGAAGCGACCCTTCTCTCATAGAATCTATGGCCCCTGAAACAGTAGGTTCTACTGCTGTGGTTGGCTTAGTTTGTTCAACACACATTATAATTGCAAATTGTGGCGATTCGAGGGCAGTTCTCTATCGCGGAAAAGAGACCGTGCCACTGTCGGTAGATCATAAAGTAAGTCATGTTGCTGGAGTTGTATTTTGATCTTTTAGTATTGTGATGAATTCCAGCTGTTTCTGTTTGCACTTACCTCTGTATGGCCTTTGAATGTTTTGTTCAGCCAAATAGAGAAGATGAGTGTGCACGGATAGAAGCTGCTGGTGGCAGAGTTATTCTGTGGGATGGATTCCGCGTTTGTGGCGTTCTTGCAATGTCAAGGGCGATAGGTAGGTTCTTTTGAGTCCATGATCCTATTTTCTGCTTCTGTAGTATAAGTCTTATCTACGTCGAGGATGCCAATACCTCGACTTGTATGTTTGCAACTTCTTCTAGAGATTTTGAAGCGCCAATGGAGGGTTATTCCTCCTTAGTCTTCGGTTGGTGTGAAATTTGAATAGCTGATTAGAACAGGGAGCTTCAGTAGTACCCCCTTAATCGCCTGCGCCCCTAGACGACCCATGCTTTCGGCCCTTTATAATAGACTGTCTTTTGTCCCCACTTTATTGCATATTCTCAACACCAGGGGGTTATTCCAAAAAGTTCGGAGTAAATCAGTGTTCAAAAAATACAGAGATTGCCAACATTTGTTGTAGAGAAGTGTAGGGTTTTGAACATATGGGGTACTTGTGAGAGTAATCATATATGTAATCTGCCAGGATGTGATTCCGTCACGCCACTTGTTTAATCGTTATTCTCAGGACTCTTGCTTATCAGTTTGTCCATGTAACTGGCCGCTAACTTCCAACTATCTCGCTGACCATTTTCTTGTCATTCTCAGGTGATAGATACTTGAAGCCCTCAATCATCCCAGATCCGGAAGTGGTGTTCTTTCCACGGGCAAAAGAAGACGAGTGCCTCATTCTAGCCAGCGATGGTCTCTGGGATGTCGTGACCAATGAGGAGGCCTGTGACATGGCGAGGAGGAGAATCCTCCTTTGGCACAAGAAGAACGGTGACAACCTTCCTGCGGAAAGGGGCAAGGGAACTGACCCGGCAGCGCAAGCGGCCGCGGATTATCTTTCCAAGCTAGCTCTTCAGAGGGGAAGCAGAGACAACATCTCTGTAATAGTAATTGACTTGAAAGCTCAGAGAAAGTTTAAGAAAAAGATTGTACCCGAGGCCCAACAGCCAGGAACTGTGAATACATAGTTGTATGCCCCTTTATATCTTATGAGAACAGCAGGTAGTTCGGTTGAACCGAGTGGTCCATGCATACATGCCATGTCACATTTGCTTCCCCATTCATGCTTTATTGAGATGAACCCCAGGTGCCAATTGAATGTTGGAACCGACTGGTTAAAACCTCCATAGCCGGCAGACTCGATATCTCTTTTTCATTTGGCTGAGGTTTCTGTGTGTCTGTCATAATGCTATTTCCAGATTTCAAGATCGAGATATGATGTGCCTATGCGGATAATTTGTCTAGTTACAAGCTTTCCTCATGATGATGTCAATTAACAGCAGTGGGTTTCGATGACGGTAGAATCAACATGCCATAAGTACTCTTGAGTAGGACGGACATTAACAACGTGTTACTAGCCAAATTTGCTGCAAGTCCTACATTGGTGATGTCGAATTACTAAGCTCATAACCAGAGCTTAGCATAGTACGGAGCTTCCTCGATGACGTCAATGCACAGCAATGGGTTTTGATGACGCTAGAATCAACATGCCATAAGTATCGAGAGTAGGACAGACTTCAACATAATTTGAGCAAGTCCTTAGAAGGCTCATGGAGAAGAAATAAACGAGAGATCCGTTTTGGGATGGGAGACTCCAAAATATCATCCCCTATTCCCTCCTCCTTGGGAAGACAAAAATAGAGTAAGAAATTTGGGGGCCTCTTGGTAATAAGTGTAGACAACACATGAGGAACTTAAGTTCTCACTACCATCAAGTAAGTTGGTATAGTAGTCACTCACGCCTATGGTGAATGAGAGCAAGTGAAAATCCTGGGATTTGGCAGCCTTAAGGCAAGGTTAAAGAACCCGTAAGTACCCAGAGTAGGACAGACTTCAACAAAGTGTCACTAGCCAAATTTACCGCAAGGATGATTAAAGCTCATAACCAGAGTACAAGGTAGTACGGAAATAATCAACATAACTGGGGTGAAAATATTTGCAAGTGTCTCGGCTAAGAACTATTGAGGCGGAAGTGCTATGATGTTAAAGCGAAAAAAGTTCCACGTTGGGTGGAGAAGTAAAGGAAGCAATGAATGTATCTTTATTGGCAAATGAAGTCGTTCACTTGAGCTTTACATTCAACTGGAAGTACTGACATATTTGGACTTCGCCTCTTCCTTAGTGACTCCCCGGATGGCGTTAAAGATATCAAAGTTAAAACAGTAGATGCCATAAAAAAAATCCGGAACACGCAAACTCCACAAGAGCGAACTACGAAATACAACTCATACATGTGAAATCAAACAGTTGATTTGAAACTATAATCGTGTGTCCAGAGGAGTTTCTATGAAGAGCAACATAAACCAGAGAGTTGCAGAACTTTGGCATTATGTACAAACTGAATCCAAGAAAAGAGTAAAACCACAAGTCAAAAGCCAAACAACCTTCTCAACATTAATAGCACGATACATACATCCCTCCATGCCCAATCAAAAACTATACTATCTACACGTATGTTTAGTAGTCGATGGAACATAAGCCCTCCTGCTACCGGCAGACAGTACCCCAATCAGTTCAGGAATCAATTATGTTGAAGGAAAATTTCGATAGCAGCTGCGGAACTCCAGCTATAATCGGCCCATATGTCTGCACAAACAGAGATTGAACCAAATGAATCATATTGTAGCATACAGCAACTTCTAGGGCAAGAGAAAAGGGTAACCCACAAGATAAACACTTCAATATCAGAGATTTAACTTTAGATGACAAAGGACATAGGGATTCTTTTTCTATTAAAGGTAAGTTCATGAAGTCAGGGGGGCATCATAATCACCGAGGTCACAGGACAAATTGAAGCCCTTGCCTGACACAATCTTCTCCTATCCCCTTACAAGTGATTATCGACGTATTTGGTCCAGGGCACAGGAACCATCAAGTATGGGTCCCCCAAATTCCATACCAGATCCATGGGAGTCCGGGTCGTAACAATATTAGTCAATCAAAGTTGCTAAGCTAAGCCCAGATGGTCAGTGGATCTGGTCACCCAAGCAAGGAAAACGGCAGGAGACACAAACCAGCCAAATTCACTCCGCAAAACCAAAATTACAAACTCTGGTCGTGGGGTGACCTGCAAAGCTCATGTAAGCCAGGGAAATTGTTTCCTTCAGCCACACTAGAATTTGCAGGTCTCAATAGGGTAGGTAAGTTTGCATCTTCAAACTTCAGGATTTCTCCACATTTGAAGTAAATTATATGTAGTAGTATTCCTAAAATTTAACCTCTTCACGGAAAAACGTTTCTTTAGTTATAATTTCACCTCTTCACAGAAAAATGTTTCTTTAGTTATAATTTCACCTCTTCATGGAAAAACGTTTCTTTAGTTATAATTTTCCAAGATCTCTCATCTAGCAAGAAGAAAAGGTCTTCACATATCATTGGCAACAGAATTTCATATATCACATAAGAATCGGGAGGCACCAAGATAATTCCCTTCGGAGATGCATGCATCCATAATAGTCAATCCATCTTGATAAAGAAGTGCCATACCTTGAGATTTTCATGAATTTGACAAAGTGGTACAGCAAGCAATTTCAGGTTTTTTGGAACAATGAACTTCCGACTTACAGGTAACTTCACAAGAAAGAGTTTTGTGCACTCCTAGAGACCAGGCAACAAAGAATTAGAAACTTAATCAATCTCAATTTGAAGTGAGCAGTCTCAGTGGTGGAAACAACCTTGGGCTTCTTAATATTAGGTGGCAAGTAAGGATAGAGCAAAGTTTCAAAATCAGGCCTCCACCACATCCCAAGGCATTCTCCAATCTACCATTTGAAACAAAAGGTCATTTCCAACTATACAGCACGAGAAGTAATGAAAACCTGTAGCTCCATGATACCAAAATGAAAAACATTATCCACCTCCCACTGAGTCTCATCGCTAGCTCCATTGGCAGAAAGCTTGCTGGTCAGCTTGCGTTTCAGCCCTTCGACATCTGAAAAGATAAGCATGAATAACAACATTTTCCCGTTGAAAAGCATTATCCCTCCTCAAATTCGTCTTCCCCGTGGTATCATGGAGAATTACCAAATTACCTGATTCACCAGGCCTTAATCGACCTCCCGGCAGCTGAAAAGTGGAATTTCTTACTTGCAACAGCAACAGATGAGGATGTCTGAATAATTCAACCTATTTTAGAAACATCAGGATCCTTAGGGTATGTTATAATCCATCAGCCTTTCAAAGGAAAGATGTAAAATGGCATGGAATGCGATAACAGGTAGGTAGTGGACCGATTATATTAAATGATATACATCTCAAAGCATCCACCAAATTTTGTCTACCTTCTCAGTATTCCTAGCATTTTTGCTCATCCAGGAAATGAATGCAAGCATACACGATTGTTAACATAATGAGCAAGTTTAAGATAATCCCCATAAAAATTCTGAAGAAGTATGCTCATTGCCTCTCCTTATCATTTCAAGGCAGAATATCAGCAAGTGGGAACCAAAAGCATTAGTTGCTCCCTTTCCGAAACTCATTTGCCTTCACGGATTACAACCCAACACTGCAGAAAACTCATATCCAAATTACAACATCAGCTCCGGCTTGTAGTTAACGCCGAACACAACTAGAACCATAGTAACTGAAACTTCAATTAGCCGTTGCCCTAACATTCAAGCATCACACGGGACAGCTTGGCAATTCGCCTTCCCAAGTTTCCCCGAGTTAATGTAGATCACCGACGTAAGCACTCAGCCCTAAGCAGTGGAAAAACATCTCGACGCACAAGATCATCGTCATTCCGACCGTTTGAATTCGCTAAAGGACTCGACATGCAAATGCAACCATACCAATGTCGTTAACGGAACTTACAGAATGCCATAGCAGGCAAAAGGGCAAGACTACCTCGTACAGACTCGTCAGCTGCTAAAAGAAAGAAGCAGAAGAAAAAGAAGAAGAAAAACACCAACCACAATGACGGCTTCCACGCAAGTCCTCAATCCATGAGCCGCGTAACTGCACGAAAACCACCACGAACAGAAAACAGGGGAAGAATCGAAATCAGCGACACGACCCACTTCGATTTCAGGCGGCACAAACGCAACGGAAGACAACAAACAGGCGCAGCACCCAAAAGCAGAGATGGGTAGAGAGAGAGACGTCACTGGGATTTCATCCTCTGGACGCGATCGGCCAGGGTCTCCTCCCTTAAAGCGAGAGCGTCCTTGGAGCCGAAGTAGTAGCTGCTCAGAGGGTATATGTCCAGCACCCGGGCCTGATCATCGCCGCCGCCGTCGCCGCCGCCGCCGGCCGCCCGCCGCATGGTTGATCACAGTGACTTCCTCGCCTTGCATTTTCTCTCCACGCGATGGAGGAGCAGCAGCCGCAGGAACACGGGGACCCAGATACGCAGGAAGCCTACAGAGAACGCAGAACCGCAGTAGAGAGAGAGAGAGAGAGAGTGGTGGAGTGTCGTGGGTTTTCTGCTAGACGGGTGTGGAAGGAGAAAGGTGCGAGCTTTCTCGATGCGCAGAGAGAGAGAGAGAGAGGGAAAGGGAATATATAAAGACGAAGAATTTGCAACGACGACGGAATAAAAAAGAGAGCTTGAAGATGATACCAGAAAGAGAGAGAAAGAGAGAAAAGGGTGGCTATGGTGGCGACCCGAAGACCCCTTCTTTTTTTTTTGGTTGGGACCCGTGGGTGCTCAGAATTTTTTATTCGAGACATCTGATCGATCGACTCACGCGATATCCATATGATCTTTCCCGACTCTTTGCACGTTATATGCTTTCAGGTGTCAATCACAAAAAGTAACCAAGGGAATAAGAAATATAGCGACAATACCATCGACATGGCGCATGATGCGAACACAGTTAAGTACTGTAGTGAACACAGTTAAGTACTGTAGTATGTAGTTCTATTGGATTTTGTTGGGTATTTGGAAAAATCGAAACGGAAGCATACACATCATAAAAAGATCGCGCTGGGTGAAATTTCAAATTATAGAAATTTATTTAGTAATTCTCGACGAGTTCCTAAACGTTTTGCGGACACAATTTTTTTGTCGATGATGTGGTTTATTAATTGTTATAGATGACAATTTCTTTGATGATTAGACAAGACCCATATGGCACATGCCTTTTCGAATTCGAAAACCGATGATCTTAAGATTTTAGGAGTTCTTAAGTTTGCATAATCGTTTCAATTAGAGAAAAAGTCATAAAAAATCTCAAACTATGTATACTGTAATATATTTATAATAAATTTTTTATGAGACATGTTCACCTTCAGTCAAGCAAACTCCATGAACGATATTAAAAATTTATCTATATGACGCTAGAAAGCATATAGTGTTTGATATGGCATCTACGTGTCCTAAGTAAAATAAAAATAATATTATTTTAATTGCAAAATCATTAAACGGAACCTTAATAGTGATAAATGTATCACATAAATATAGAATAAATGGGTGATATCAAATATAATTTGAGATTTTCGATGATTTTTTCCATTTCGATTATCAATACAAATTCCTCGCGTAGAAAGATCAATTGAACAAAGCCGTTTCCTGTCATTGTCTTGGACTGCACTTTGGTCTAGTGAGCTATCTTTGTTTCCCTCTTTAGAAGGAGTTTCGTAGTAGTTTTTCTAGCAGCCCAGTGCCACGTGGAAGCCCCTAGTCGAGCCAGCACCAAGAGCAGGTCAAAAATATTAATTAAAAATTTTATTGAAAAAAGGCCGACAAACATGAAGTAACCAACCGGAGCTCTTGGTCGGTTCGGATTGTTCGAGGTTTATCCACGTCAAAGAAGGGGGAAAAGGGACAATCGAACGCTGGAAAACTCGGGGAAAAGAGGATTAACCGGCGCCGGTCAAAGGTTTGACCCAGCGGTTGGTGGTCGGTAGTTAGTTTCCTTCGTGGCCAAGCAACCGATTACGGTGGGGGGCCCACTTGGTCGGTCGTTGATGCGGTGAGCGTGGTGAGGATCCTAGTAGATTGTTCTTGGATCATGTAGTCGTGCGTTCTTATTGCCCTTTTAGGTCGGCAATCCACTCAACTCAACGTGTTCTTCTCTCATTTGATGATCATTTAGAGCTTTCAATCAGATCCTAAAGTACATTTGCAGTGTTCAAAGTGCGTTTTGCCTTCTCCACCTTTTGAGTTTAAAACTCTATCGAGGTACATGGGGGTGGGTTTGGTTCAATGTTGCAAATGAGCATTGGGAAATGCAAATGCCTTTGACCTAAAAAGTCTCTTATGGAAATGCAAATTGTGTTTAGTAAAAAATAATTTGTAAAGTTACTTTGACTAAAATGGTATTTGTCAAATATTGTTTTGCAAATGACTTTTGGGTCTAATATTTCCTTTTTTTATTAGAAAAATCAAATCTTCTAACCAAAAGCTAAGGTTGTCGATGAGTCGGGATATGGCGTCAACAGCCGTCGTCCCAAGGTCATGCGACCCTTGGCTAGGGCCGTGTGACCCTAGGCATCGTGACCCAGGTGGTTAGCTAGGGTCATGCGACCCTAGGTGATAGTCGCTTGGGTCACATGACCTCGGGCCTTGTCGCTTAGGTTGCACAACCTAAGCAATAACTGTGTGGGTTGCGATGCCTAAAGCCGCATGACCCTTAGAAGATCGCACGACCTTGCTGGCTCAATCTAGCCTCACTAGCCGCCCTTGCTAGCTAACCTTACTAAAAAAAGATGAACAATAATGAGGGCAAAATCAAAAAATTAAAAAATTGACGATGGTAGTTTTGGAAGAAAGAAACTAGTTTCATCATTTGGTCAAATGTTGAAAGCCCAATGCTAGTTCCATCAGCAATGGATTTTTAGTTTTTCCAAAGTTAGCATTTGGTCAAAAACCCATTGGGAAAACTTGCCATGTAGCCTGGTATTTATTCGAGGGGCTTGGGAGGTTGAAAGCCATTGAAAAAGTTGAACCAAACGCACTCACGGTCTCGGGATTGAGTCTTGATATATGTGTGGTACGAGGAAGTTTGTATGTTAATTGATGAATCAAGATTGTGGTATCGTGAGATTGTCTGGCCATCCTAGGGTCAAGTGGGAAATTTTCCTAAAATAATGTGATTGGGCCATTTTAGTTGTTCTTGCTTCATAATGATGGAGATCAAGAAGGAACTCGAAACTTGGGGAGGAATGAGGATTAAGGGGAAAGCAACTTGGTTTGTTGTGCTAAAGCTTGATTAATCTGTAATTAATCATCGAATTACAAGTCATCCTGCGGGTCCCGACAGTAGGTGAAAATGGGCTTTCACCATTATTACCCCTCATTGAATGACTCGCGGTAAAGAAGAGATGCCAACTTCATTATGTAGAAAGTCGCGGAAATTACCTATTCTTTTTTGCTGTTGCTATTTCCATCCCTGAAATAACCTTATTATACACACCCTAAAATTTAAATGGTCCAAGAGTGCATTTGGGAACACTTTCCCAAAGCCCACTGAGTAAATGCAAGTAGCATTTAGCAAATTTTTTGGAAAATTTTGGGAAATACAATTGCATTTTCATAATCTCAAAACATATGTGAAGTGCTTTAAACGTAAGTCTTAGATTTATAATATTTTTATTCCACTTTTGCACTGCTCATCTTCCCTATGATTTGCACAAAGGAGTTGAATAGAGGCTAGTGACCGTCACCTGTCAAACAACACCTAAAGTCGCAACGGGCCTCAAGTCGCTAGAATTGGCCTGCCGCCGTTGACAAATGTTTGAGATTTTTTTTTTTTTTTAACTAGCAAAAATCCTTTACTAAGTGTAATTTTTTCGAAACAACATTTAAGTCAAAATTGCTTGACATTGTTTTTTTAAGTTACACTTCATCAAACGCTATTTATATTTTTTTAAGAAAACCCTTTCACCTAAAATTCTTTGCATAAATTTACAATGTTTCTTTAAAGTTCATTCCGAAATAATACCTTATACTTTACAATTTTTTTGTTTATGTTTTTCTTATGGAATTCTTTGATTAAAATTATGAACTCTCGATTATAATTTATACTTAGAATATGTGAATTGACAAATTATGAATGAGGTTCAAACCCATTACAAAAATATCCTTGATAGAAATCAGCTCGTGCACATTAGCACATTAATAAGTAAAAAAGAGGAAATGAAGTCTATATAAAAAAATGGAATGAAAGAGAATATCGTTGTTCTGATTAATACACACAGTCTTGTATTTCATGATAATGCGTGATTTTTATATTTGTAATAAATAGCAACTCTCACTCTTTCTATTGTGATTTTAATTAATTAGTTCTCATAAGATTATTTTCGTCGCCTCAATAAGTTAAAAAGTATTAAAACCATTGTGAGGGTAAGAATAGTTAATTTTTTTTTTCACTTTATTGACATTTAGATCTTGTTTGGTTGATAAGAATGAAAATAATCGAAACGTGAACAAAATCTTAAAGCCATTTATGATAGCGTTTGTCACTTGGAATAAAGAGTGAACGTGTAACAAATCTTGCTATGGTTATAAGCATGAAACTAACTAAGGGTGTGTCTGTTCATGAATGACTCTTTGTGGAAGGAAATAATTATATTTAAGGAAAGTGATTGATTTTTCTCTTATTTAATTACAAGTACGAAAATAAAAGGGAGGTAGTTTTCCGGTATTTGGATTTTACTCGTGAAATTATTCTTTTCAAGGACAGATCATGTAATACTACTAAGCTATAAAAAGGAAATATATATATTATATAATGGAATATGAACGTTGGTTTAATGATGAAAGAAGGACGAATCTCAAATAAAGTACTTTTCTAAAAGCAAACATAGGATTCGAAAAAAAGAAGAAGCAAATATAGGAAAAAGAAGCACAAGGGGGATGCATTCATAATATTCAATTTCTTCATTCTTTTTCTCTAGTTTCAAAATTAATATTGGAAAGTAGTGAATTGTAAGTAGAATCTATTTTGACATCTTAACAAATACCTTACGTGCTCTTCACTTCAACACCATTCCAAGGGGAAAAATTACAAATTTAAAATATTTGTTTTAAAAAAATGAGAACACGACTTTTTTCAAACTTTAAGTGCAGGGTTTTTTTATTTTTATTTTTTAACTAAAAATACTTTTCGGATTACTTACCATTTTCAATGTTCCAAATATTGAAAAACATAATAAATATTTCCATAGAAGTTCTTTTTAACGAAGCAAAATTGATTGCGATAAATAAATGTAAATAATAATCGGGACTTAACCACAAATTATATAAATCATCAATTCCCATTATAGTTTTACCATATGGACATTCTCTCATCGGAAGGACATGAATATTTCAGATTAACAATTCCCATTCTGGTTTCTGCTGTCCGTCTGGCTAGATTGCCAAACCTGGTCAACTCAAATCCTACAAAAAAGTCAAAACCTCCCCCAAGAAAAATCCCCAAATCCAAAATTAGGGTTCGCTCCAACCAAACCCCTACACTCTCCAGCTCTACTTTGTACTCTCTCTCTCTACTTTCTCTCTCCATCTTCTTCGCCAGGATTCGAATGAGATGAAGATCGCGGGCCTCAAGTCGGTGGAGAACGCCCACGACGAGTCGGTGTGGGCCGCCGCGTGGGTCCCGGCGACGGATTCCCGGCCGGCGCTCCTCCTCACCGGCTCCCTCGACGAGACCGTGAAGCTCTGGCGGCCCGACGAGCTCGCCCTCGAGCGGACCAACGCCGGCCACTTCCTCGGCGTCGTCTCCGTCGCCGCCCACCCCTCCGGCGTCATCGCCGCCTCGGCCTCCATCGACAGCTTCGTCCGGGTCTTCGACGTGGACACCAACGCCACGATCGCCACGCTCGAGGCACCGCCGTCGGAAGTCTGGCAGATGCAGTTCGATCCCAAGGTGAGTAAATTTCCAGAGCTTTCGTTTTCTATTGAGGGAGGTTGGATTTGAGTGGACATCGAATGGTGGGAATTTGGAGTTTTTCTTAAAGTTTAGTTTTTGGAGTAGCGGGCATTTGCAAGTTTAATTTTTTTTTTCTGGTATTTAACGTGGACGAACTGATTCAATTTAACAACTTGCGATTTCTGCAGTCCGAGGACTCTTGAGATTGCTTGGGCTAGGAGACTTAAATATGGTAAAGCATTGAGAAAACTTAGCACTGGCCCGGGAAATGTAATAAAGGGAGGCTAAATGCGGGTGATTTTCGGTATATGTAAACTCGAGTTGAAAGGCTCTAGCAAGTTAATAACTTGAGCGAGTTATCTAATGGAATTAAAGAGGCAGGTGCGCTGAGCATATCGTCCATGATGTTTGAGGTGGTTCTACTCCTAGTATATTGTGAGAATCTTAGGAGTTTCCTAAAGTAAAAAAGAATGTCGGGGCTTTTGTATGGGCTAGACCCGGACAGTTTAACCCATGAACCAGAAATGGGACTTGTGTCCGATTTGGTTTTTGCAGTTGGCTTGTAGCAGTCAAAGTGGACTGAACACTGAGTGACTGTAGTTCCTCCAGTGTGACTGGTGGTGATTCAAGCAACCCAACCCAACACATCTAGATCTTGTTATCTGTAAAGGGCAAACCTGTGCGCTGAAGTTGGGGCTTATCTCCAATCCCTCAAGGAACTCCCCATGGGCTCTTCACCACTTTGCCAAAGCATTTACATATCGAAATATGTATGCTCATTTGTTTATAATCCCTTTGTTGACCTTAAAAAATCATGTTATTGAAGGTAGAGGGAACTAGTTCTTATTCTCAGGTTTGACAAGAGAGTGCTTACCATGTGAAGTAGAAGTAAGCTATGTCATGGGTGTGAAGAGAATAGAATACTTAGATGACCTCAATATTTGAAATAAGAGTTGGAATTCTTCTACTTGTTGACTGTCCGATTGAACTTGTCACTGATTTTATTGTGGTCAGTATTTGAAAACACCAGAGAATACCGTGAGTAGCATGAAGTGGTTTTATCTTTTTCATTTCCTTTCTTTTCATATTTGACATCCGCTTACTTGAAGCTTTCTTGGTTCCTTGCTTTTGCTTGCTTGTTGACAAATTGGGACACTTGTTATGCATGATCATGGTCATTAATGAGCTCCTTATTAGTATTGGATTGCTTTCTTTTACGGAAAGTAAATCACTTCTGATATGGTGATGATCATAAAGTTGGCTGGCATGAAATTGTGCATTAAGGATATTGTTTACAAAGCTTTGCTGGATGATGAGGCGTCATTGATTCTGTTTGGGGGAATTTATTTGGACATCCAGGCATTAAAAAAGCTAAGCCCTGAGTATCCTATCTGATCTTTGTAATCTGCTGACGAAAATGTTTGAATGCTCTGTAAATCAAGCTCGAATATTCCTTAAATGGTCAGCTCGTGGAAGGATTCTGGTGATTTTTTTTTTTTTTTTAAATTTATGTGCAATGTGAATAAAGACTAAAAATGTGCAAGTGGCTTTCAAGATTAATTGGCTTTTCTGTGCTGTTTTCCACCTTATGCTGGACCACTTTGTTCTTGTCTTCAACATGCAAATTTAATTTTGATATCTCAATGTTGCTAAGTATACTTCTTCCCTAGGGCACCACTCTAGCAGTGGCAGGTGGAGGGAGCGCATCGATCAAGCTTTGGGACACTGCCACATGGGAACTGATTGCAACCCTCTCGATTCCTCGTCCAGAACAGCCCAAACCCTCCGAAAAAGGCAACAAGAAGTTTGTCCTCTCTGTCACGTGGAGTCCTGATGGCAGAAGGCTTGCCTGTGGCTCAATGGATGGTACAATCTCTATATTCGACGTGGCTCGGGCCAAGTTTCTGCACCACCTGGAAGGCCACTTCATGCCAGTGCGATCTCTCGTATTTTCCCCAGTCGAGCCACGGCTGCTTTTTTCTGCATCTGACGATGCTCATGTGCATATGTATGATTCCGAAGGTAAGTCCTTGGCGGGGTCCATGTCTGGCCATGCTAGCTGGGTATTGAGTGTTGATGTCAGCCCGGATGGAACGGCACTTGCGACAGGTTCAAGTGACAGGACTGTGAGGCTATGGGATCTTAGTATGAGGGCTGCCGTTCAGACGATGAATAACCATTCGGATCAAGTTTGGGGGGTTGCCTTTCGACCAATGGCGGGTGCTGGTGTCAGAGCTGGTGGTCGGCTTGCTAGTGTATCTGATGACAAGAGCATATCACTCTATGATTACTCATGAAGGTATATCTGCAAATTGTGAAAAGATAAGTTCTTGGAGCCGCTGATCATTAACCTTTGTTTGAATAGTCTGCAAGAGATTTTCTTGGTTTCAGATCATTTTAATTTGTATAATTAGTTGAATATGATAGCTTTCGGAGAAATGGCTCGATACATCTCTTATCTGATGGGTGCCATGTATTAACTTCGAAGTCAATTTGATACCTGATATTTCTGAGAGGTTTTTTGTGAAGTTATATTAACCATGGGGGTTACCATCACTAATCAACTCAGCTGTTAATATAAATTAACCATCGACCATTTTCGTGGTAATCCCAGATCTACTAGGAGAATAGACCTGAAAATAGTTATGGAAAAGAAATTCCCTGAAAATGATTTGAATGAAGAACATCACAACACTGCAAGATGGTAACACAGGGAGAAGACGGTGGATACAATAAATTTGTAGATCGTGGCTTGTGATCGAGGCCAACTCGACTTGTTGCCAGGCTTCTGGTCGGGTTCACCGAAGACCATGCCTTGAATATAATCCTGTGTATTTATGGTAAGAAATTATGTCCACCGTATACCGTCAAGAGTGTTCTTCAACCCAAAGTAAAACTTTTATGTTAGATTACGATTTGAGGAACACTCGATCACATTATTCTTTTCTGGGGGGATAGGAGCATGAATTCGGGGCAATTTGGACACCGTCATTGGGGTCTCACGTCATGAATAGGATTAGTTTTTTTTTTTCTTTCCTGGGGGTGCCTAGTTCCGAGAAATTAAAAGAATATTTTGCTTTTCATGAGAACGGAATGAGTTATTTTTTGTGAAATAAATGCATATTTATGTATGCATTTGATATATTTGATCGCTTTGACTTGATCTTAGTCATTGTAGTGGTTTTATGACTTAGCTTCCTTGTAGCGTCCCCAATTATCCGCATTTTGCCAAGCTAATTTCTTCAGAATTAAAAGAAATTGGAGAAGTGTTAAATAAAAAAATTTGAGTTTTTGTTTTCACAATCCATCATTAAGGTTCTGTTTATTTTGTGAAAATAAATGATTTTGAGAACATTTTTTTTTTCAAATGATGCCCGTAATATTTTTAAAAATGAATGAATGAATGAAAAATATTTTTGTCATCTACTAAAAATGTATAGGTATAAATTTATAATGGATAATGAAAATATTTTCGATTAACTAATTATTTTAAGTGATACGAATGATCGTTTTTATGAAAATATTTGTCAAATTATTTATTTTTTTATGAAATAATGAGTTCTAAATTTCCCTATCCGACAATCAATATCTCCAAGTCAATCATTCGGATGTTTAGTGGGGTGTAATAAGAAGAATTTCGACGTCGATCTTGACATTGTTTTTTTTTCCATGTTAGGTTCCAATATCTCAAGTTCACGTTAACTAGGAAGTGAGACACGATGACAACAAAAACGATACAAATTTCAAACGTAGGACAAGGTTTTTTAATCCCAATATTGTCCCTACAGATTTGACCTGGGACTTTTGTAGTATTTACGATGTAGCGTTTAAAAAACTTCATCGAGCTGTAGATGAATAATATTTAAAATCACTTTGCAATGTTATAGGTTAATTTTGAGTTGCAAGGTAAAAGAAAAAGAAGAAAAGGAAAGGAAAGGAAAGAGAAAAGTCCGCGGATCGGTCGCCGGCCCACCCCAAAAACGCCGCCAATCGCCGCCCAACGCGCGCGAGCCACCCGCTTCCCCTCCCTCCTTTGCCACGTCGGCCCGAACGGCGGGGGCTATTTCGGTCATTTCGGAAGTCGCCCGGAACCGGGTCGTGCCCCGACGACGAAGAATTCTTCTTGGACGGCGCGCCGACCCGCGCCGACCGCGCGCGCATGAGCTCGACAGCATGTCTTTTTGCCCGATTTCGCACGAGCGCACCGGCACGTGACGTCCACGTGTCGCTTTCCTAGCGGTGGATGATGGTGGCGATGATGATGTCTTCTCCTTTATAGGAGCCGCCGGGACACGCTAAGACGGTGCGAGCGACTCGCACGGGATCTCCATCTCTCCGCAGCTTTGGAAATTAAAAAATATATATTTATATATATATGTATATATATATATATATATATTTTTTTTTTTTTTTTTTTTTTTCAGCAATGTATTTATATATTTACTCGCCAGCGAAAGGTGGGGGCGGATGTCGTTCTGTACTGTCCGGGAGAGAAAATAAAAACAAAATTTTGCGTACCTTACAAACGGGAGTTACGATGATGTCCGCATCCGGGACTCGCATTGACGGTTTTGCCCCTCCCCTCAAAGAGGATTTCCCAAACGAAAAATTCGATCTTCGTAGGTTCTTTCTTTTTTTAACGATTTCGGTAGTTTTAATCGCAATTAATTCAGACTTTGTCCATGGCCGATCGAAAAAAAAAAAAATCATGCCAGGCCGACTCCGCACATCAAGGCTTAATATAATAATCAGGAATCACATATATTAAATAAGCAACACCAATGAAATTACTATAAAAGCTGATATTCGACGCCGTTGATTTTTATTTTCATTTTCTATTAACCAAAGGGATTGAACCCATTTTTCAATTTATGTTTGGAATAAGAAATTGCGGGTTGAGATCTTTCTTAATGGCGAAGTTTACATGAGAGCCATTTCGAAATTCATGCGTTAAAAAGATGGAAACGTTGTGATTGGTGGGAGGGAAAAAGGGGGAGGGAGGGAATGTTGTCATAATGGAACGTGGGAGGGAAGGAGTGTCCGAGAAAGGACAGCACCCCCCCACAGAAATAGGGTGGAGTAAGTAAAGCACGAATTAATCAGGTTTAAGAGGGAGCTTAATCATCGTTTGTGGAGACCACGACACTCTCTCCTCTCTCTCTACCTACGACCCCTGGCGACCACCACTGAGAAGGGAAAAGGAAGAGAAGCGAATTGAAAATCTTTTTCTCTAGTGAGAGAAAGTGAGAGAGGAACAGCTCAAACTCGACCATCCTATTCCTCTCCCCCCTCCCTCTGCTCTAGAGAGAGAAACGCACCCACCCGGAAGGGCATTCGAGAAAGAGGAAAGGCGTGCGACGGAAAGTTTAGAGAGAGAGAGAGAGAGAAAACCTGCCTCGGATTTCGCTCTGCTTCTTTGCTCATCGTCAGCTTCGGAAACCATCCGTCCGTCCGTCTCCGGTCCTTTCTCGCTCTCGGGATTGGCGGTCGGAGCTCGGGACCACCGGCGGCGGCGGCGGCGGCGGGGCCCGATCTGGGTAGCCGACGAGTCCGATTCCCGCGCGGGGCTCGGTCGCGCCTCGCATGAGTTGAGAGAGGAGGAGAGGTGGAGGAGATCGACGGCGGTGATTGATTAATCCATGGTCAGTAGCGGTGACGTGGTGTTGTTGTTGTTGTCATTCGATCGGTGTATAGATTTCGGACTCGCTGGTTTCGCTGCGTTTGAATCGGTTGAGCTTTCTGAGGTTTTGGTTTTTTCGATTGGACGTGACGCTAGCCTGTTCGATGTCGTGGATGAAAATCGTGTTTTTTCATTTTTTTATAAGCTGAGATAGCGATGCGCTTTAATTGCGGAAGAGCTTGAGGTGAAGCTGCTTGGGTTTTTAAGTAAAAGTTTTCGGCTTGATTGGTTTGGCTGAAGAATTGAGCTGATTAGCAGTGTTTTGACTTGAGACGGCTTGAAGTATTTGTTGAATCCGTTTCGGTGTTAATTGAATATGCACGACTAGTGGTAGAGGCCCATAGTGAGTAGCGATCGGAATGACTAGTTGGAACTTAGAGGCGAGGCGAGTGACTAATGGTGATTGGATCATGGAATATAATATGGCTACCACAGAAGAAAACTCTGGAGAATTAAATATTGGTTTAGGCATCTAATTCATGCTTGCTGGCAGAATTCCTAATTAAGTGAAGATGGTTTATAAACCTGCCGCAGTTGAGAAATTTGTGTGTTCCCATGTCAACTTGAGGGAATGATACGGCGTTGCGAACTTGTGCCCGCCTCTTGATTTATTTCTAATTCCTAGTCCAAATTGGATGTTATACTTTTGCAATCCAGCTTCAATTGAATTTTAAAATTTCATGCAATACTTCAAATTGGATGTTATACTTTTAGTTTTAGAGTGCTCAAGTGGCATTGAAACCACCTGAATTTGCATGCAATGGACAGCCTCAAGCATGATTGCATGATGTTCGTCCAATGGGGTTAAGCCCAATGAAGAATGACATGTGGTTATGTTGTTAAAACCTAATATCGCAGTTATCCTATTTATAAGTGTGTGTGGAAACCACCACAAAACACCACTGTGTGCTTTCAATGGAAAAACAAGTGACGTGATTGAGGATGGTTAATATATGCTTATCGACACTTACCTCCTTGCAACCAACAGCATGGTTTGCGAGATACTTGTAAAAACCAATTATGGGAAAATCCATGATTATCAAGATTATTATCTAGAGCTGGCCCTGAGAAGTTTGTGATGTTGATAATTTTGGGCAAATCTCTCTACCTCAAGTAGTTTTGCGGACAATTGTTTATTCAAAGATACATTTTTGAATAGTTTTCTTGCAGCCTTTTAACATTTTTGATGTGCTCAAATCATTGCAGGCTGCATCGGTGAATATTATAGTTGGTTCTCATGTATGGGTCGAGGATCCAGCGCAGGCATGGATTGATGGTGAAGTTTTCCGCATTAATGGCGAGGAAGTTCATATTCATACAACAGATGGAAAAACGGTGAGTTTTGTAGTACACTTACTCTGCTAATGGGGTTTTCTTATAGTAAAAGTTGAAATTTTTCCTACCAAATATTATGCTATTGTCTGTCCAAATGACATTCTATCCAACTTTTAGGGCGGGTACATGTTGAGATGGTTCTGTTTTAGAGTTTTACTGAGAAAGAGAAGATTCTATTAGAAAATTTTACTGAGCAAGTCTTGTTGTACTTTGGTACTAAGGGGAGAGAGGATGGTTTAGTCAGAAAAGTTTTGCTGGAATGTGGAGCGCCAAGACACTCCTTGTTGTGCTACTGATGATGCTATTTCTGGGGGGATCATAATAAAATTGGATCCACGTTGCAGGTTGTCAGTAACATATCGAAAGTATATCCGAAAGATATGGAAGCTCCTCCTGGAGGTGTGGATGACATGACGAAGCTTTCGTATTTGCATGAACCGGGAGTTCTTCATAACTTAGCCATGAGATATGAACTCAACGAAATTTATGTAAGATGCTGAGTTTCTTTATTTAAAAATACAAGCTAAACTACTAGGTTGAAGAAAAACTGAAAGTGACAATTGTTTTTTTTTTTTTGGCTATCAGACATACACAGGGAATATACTCATCGCAGTGAACCCATTTCAACGGCTACCTCACTTGTATGATACTCACATGATGGAGCAGTACAAGGGTGCAGCATTTGGAGAGTTAAGCCCTCATGTGTTTGCTGTTGCCGATGTTGCATACAGGTGAACCTTTATTTGATTTAGAGTAAGAATCAAAAGTTTCTCGGAATGCATCTTCTGATCTTGTCAGAGATATACGACAGGGCAATGATGAATGAGGGAAAGAGCAATTCGATTTTGGTAAGTGGAGAAAGTGGTGCTGGTAAGACTGAGACAACGAAGATGCTCATGCGATATCTTGCATATCTGGGCGGTCGATCTGGAGTGGAAGGACGGACAGTGGAACAACAAGTTTTAGAAGTAGGATGAAGTTCTCCCATGCTATTGTACATATTGATCTTTTGTTTCTTTCCATTGATGAAGGTCTATGCCTTTTGTGTTTCATCGAAATTGTGTACTTAGCTATGCGCTTGGTCTCTGACTTTCACAGTCTAATCCAGTTCTTGAAGCATTCGGCAATGCAAAGACGGTCAGGAACAATAATTCAAGGTGAGTAGCCAATAGATCTGCTGCCTGTTGCGATGATTAAAACCTGGACAACTCGTTTGAAAGACAGTTGTGGAGTGTTCCTGCCTTACCCGCTTCACTTCCTGGATGTTCTGCTTGAACTTAATCTGTTTCACAGCCTGCACAAAAATCTAGTGCTACCCTAATCTTAAGAAATGAATCTGAGATCACTACAGTGTTCAGAAATTAATGGAAAGGCTGATGATTGTTGGGCCATTTTAGACCTCAAATTTCTTGCGTATTTCTATGTACCCATCGGCCTCTAGATCCCTGTTCATTTCTCTTAAAAGGAATACTTGGATAGCATTTGAGATTGTTTATATTGAGGAGGGATTATCTTACAACTTTTCTGTGTGTGCTGGGTTTACTCTAATGTAGTCGTTTTGGAAAGTTCGTGGAGATCCAATTTGACAAGAGTGGGAGGATATCTGGGGCAGCTGTAAGGACTTATTTGCTTGAAAGATCTCGAGTTTGCCAAATTTCAGATCCTGAGAGAAACTACCATTGCTTCTACCTTCTTTGTGCGGCTCCGCAAGAGGTGATTGCTCTTGTGACTTCTTCAGTGTTTTATTTGCTTCTCTAAACCATGGTTAATGATAGTTTCGATCTCTTTGGATTCCTACGAAATGATTGAATACTTGCTTCAGGAAAGAGAGAGATACAAATTGGGAGACCCTAGGTCATTCCATTTCTTAAATCAATCCAGCTGTTATGAGCTGAATGGGGTCGATGATGCCGAGGAGTACCTCGCAACCAGAAGGGCCATGGATGTTGTAGGAATTAGCGAGGAAGAACAGGTTTGCCTTTTTCTTTTCTGTCAAGAACTCTCAGAAATAGCCGTCAATTCCAGTTGAATTTAATATCATTGCAAATGCTTATTTCAGGATGCAATTTTTAGGGTAGTAGCTGCAGTTTTGCATCTTGGAAATGTTGAATTTGCAAAGGGGCCGGAAATTGACTCTTCAGTCATTAAAGATGAGAAGTGTAGGTTCCATCTGAACACAACAGCTGAGCTGCTTAGGTAGGACGTAATTACCCTGCTTTTAGTGATGCCTGTATATGGTGTTTAACTGCATGCCGCTAACTTATATATATTAATCTCTCACAAGATGCAATGTCAAGAGCTTGGAAGATGCAATGATTAAGCGTGTAATGGTGACCCCTGAGGAGATCATCACAAGACCTCTGGATCCTGTTGCTGCTCTTGGTAGCAGGGATGCCCTAGCCAAAACTATTTATTCTCGCCTGTTTGATTGGTAATTAACCTTCTCAACTCTCTACTGCTTTCTGCCTGCTTTCCTGGCTTGCCCTGAATTTGCATGTCTTTTGCTTCATATGTTTTCCCATGAATCCCAAGGACTTTATTTTTTCTACTTTTGCTATGGATTATCAAGAGGGTGAGCCTTGATGTAGCTGTAAAAGGTTATTCCATTATGGCCTGACATCACAGGTTCAAGTCACGGAAACAGCCTTTCTAAGAAATTAGGGGTAGGCTGCATAGATTAACCCCTCCAAAATCATTCAGCATGGGAACACTTCTGCAGTGGGACGCTCTTGCTATGGAATACCAGGAAGATGACTAGGAATAGGATAATCACAGTCCACTAGAGGCCTTTCATGGAACGGCATATACATAGACCCTTTAGCTGTAGCATTAGAGGGATCGATCTGTCAGCTGTTTGCAAAGATTCAGTATTCTATTGGAATGGGAAACATTTACCAGACCAGTCTATCATACTTAGTTGGATTAATTATCAAGTCTTTTTCTGTGAAAATGTACTCTTTCAATGAAATTATGAAGAAACTTGAGCAACAAAGACACCTGAACTGTATATTATGCTGTTTGCTTTTCAAGTAAAATCATGCTCTAAGCCTATATTGAGTTCGTGTTGCTATTTTTTCCTTGCTATTAGACTACGATTGATGCTTGCTTCTGTTGATCTTTCGAATGATGGGGGTTGTTTTGTTATATTTGTTAGTTTATAAACCAGCAATACAACTATAGTCCCCTACAAAAGTTTAAGCTTTGATAATTTCCTTTTTCTTCCCAGGCTTGTGGATAAGATTAACAATTCAATTGGGCAAGATCCCAACTCAAAGCAATTGATTGGGGTTCTTGATATTTATGGATTCGAAAGCTTTAAGTTCAACAGGTGAGCCGTTATCTTTAGACATGCGTGACCGGAAGCATATGATTGACACTTGGATCTTACTATTGTTCTTTACTAGCTTTGAGCAGTTCTGCATCAATTTCACAAATGAGAAACTGCAGCAACATTTTAACCAGGTTCATCAACTGTAAAACACTTTTATGCCCCTATTTTAACTATATTTTTGGGTTCCCTACCCTGATCTTTGGTAATCTGTGTCCACAGCATGTCTTCAAGATGGAACAAGAGGAATATACCAAAGAAGAGATCAACTGGAGCTACATAGAGTTCGTTGATAATCAAGATGTCTTGGATCTGATTGAGAAGGTGTCTTGTCCTCACCAATATATCTTTTGCTGAATCCTTAATGAGCTGTTATCAGATTTTTAGCCTAATTTCATGGTGAATTAGAAGTTCCTCATGATCTCTTGAATGTTGTGTATTGCTAACATCTAAAACATTTAAAATCTTGCAGAAGCCTGGAGGGATCATTGCCCTTTTAGATGAAGCCTGGTATGCGGACAATTAATTTTTCTATTTTCTTTTTATATAATTTCATTTTGTTACTGTTTCATGATTTTTGGATCCCCATGATGGACTTGTATATCATAGCAGGATATCTATTTATTAGTCACATCAATAAAATGTAAGTCTGGCTTTGATATCTGACTTATACTCATTGTTTTGCAGCATGTTTCCTAAGTCGACACATGAAACATTTGCTCAGAAGTTGTATCAAACCTTTAAGAACAACAAGCGCTTTATCAAACCTAAGCTTTCTCGCACAAGTTTTACAATATCTCACTATGCTGGGGAGGTAACTATTGTTTCGCTTTCGTCAATTAAAGTCGGACCTAACAGTCCTTTATACATGACTATCGACTGTTTCTTAATGTTTCCCAGGTTAATTATCTGGCTGATCAGTTCCTTGATAAGAACAAAGATTATGTCGTGGCGGAACATCAGGCTCTTTTGACGGAATCCACATGCCCCTTTGTGGCAGGTCTATTTCCTCCACTTCCTGAAGAATCATCAAAGTCCTCCAAATTTTCTTCAATTGGTTCCCGGTTTAAGGTATGTTAGCTTGTGTTGTTCGTCGGTTGTCTTGGTGGAACACTAAGGACGAGTTTGGGAAAACTTTAAAAAGCAGCTTTGTACTTCCAAAGTCTTTTGACTGAAAGTTTTCATGCCCAAAGTCTCCCTTTTGAAAGCCCAAAGTCCAGAGCTACTGCTGCTTTGACTCAAAGGACTTTGGGAATCAAAAGCTGGTTTTCAAAGTTTTCCCAAACTCACCCTTTGTCCTACTATCATTTTTGAGTTCATTTGATTTACAAATTAACTTTATCAGTAATAAAATCCTAAATACTTCACTCTAGTCTTTAATTATGAAAAGTGCCTTATATCTTTGTAGTTATGGAATCTTTCCTTCAGATTATATCTTTGGCCTTAATTGAGCTTAGTCCAGCTCATTAAGCACATTAATGCATTGTGACTTGCTTGCATCTTTGCAAGTCAGAGGTGATCTTGGGAAAGCAACTTGCTGAAGAGGCAATTCTCTTGAGAGCATCCCAAAGCTAGGTCAAACTAAGGTCTTTGAAATAGAAAGAGCAAAAACCAGGATCTATTACGTGGAAATTCCTACTGAAAGGAGATGTCTATGGAGCTTCATTAGTGAAATTTCCTTTTCGTTTCTTCCTATTATATTGTTGCTAATGTACTAATACTTGAAAACACCAGATGTATCGTGTGCAGATTGTAACATTGTATCATAGCACACTTACCAGAAAAAAAGTCATAGCACACACTACAAAATATTGATGTTTCAATTTGCATACTCTACGATAAAGTCATAGGATTGCTCTTGGGACTGGCTTAGAGAGATCACCTCATGCAGAAAGAAGGAAATGTGACTTGGCATGTGCCAAGAAGTTTCCATTATTGTTTAGGAATGCTATTGCAGCTTGATAAATTGCTTTATTTTTAAAGTGCCTCTGTTTAATCATTGCTACTTCAGATAACTCGACTCTGGAGATTAGTATTTGATCATCTTCATTGCTGTGGGACAAATACTGCATTTAATCTAAGAGTTGGATGTGTTTTCAAATGCAGTTGCAACTTCAATCCTTGATGGAGACATTAAATTCCACAGAACCTCATTATATCAGATGCGTGAAGCCAAACAATGTCCTGAAGCCTGCCATTTTTGAGAACTCCAATATAATTCAACAGTTGCGCTGTGGAGTGAGTATACTTCACTTTTTTTTCTGTTCAACTTGTTAACTTGAAAGCTCATTTTACAGTTTTTCCTTCTATCTGAACCTTCTTTTTTCTTTTAGGGTGTTCTCGAGGCAATTAGGATTAGTTGTGCTGGATATCCGACTCGACGGACATTTTATGAATTTCTTCTCCGTTTCGGTGTCCTTTTCCCAGAGGTTCTGGAAGGAAAGTGAGTGTCATATCCCTGGGATTATTTGGTATTTTTAACATCAGTTATGTATGTACGTACCTAACATGGTAGTGGCAGATACAAATGGGCGCAACCACCAAATGTTGCATTATCCTTATTCTTCCTGATGGTTTTGTCTTGTTATGCTGGCTATTTTTTATGGCCTCATTGTGTTCTTCCTCTGCAGTTATGATGACATGACAGCTTGTCAAAAGATACTGGACAAAATGGGACTGAAGGGCTATCAGGTACTTTGACCATCTCCTTCACTGCCAGCTTTTCCTTTTTTGAGATGCCACGGAAACAAGTTGTCTGATTGGAGACATAAAATATCCCGCATGGAAGTTGTCTTACTACTCATTCATCATCCTACATGCATAAGGTGAAGATATGGAAGCAGGAATGGCTAAGCGAATGAGATGAGTTAATGTAGAAAACCGTAAGGACTCAGGCCATTTATAAAAATATACTGTAGATCATTTTTGTGACCATACTTGAATGACCATACTTGACATATCAAAATTTTACATGACTTTCAGGCATGTTCCATAATATATGGAGAATGTGGAAGCTTGAAAGTCTAATTCACATAAATGAATCATTTAAGGCAATGAACAGCAGCATAGTGTGAGGCCTCCCATTTTCACGACTGAAAATATTGACATTTGTTGATGGCTGTGCCTCATTGATCAGATGATTTGCATTGCTTGAGAACATATTGCACCTATGGCGAATCTTGTCCATTGAGCTGGACGAGACATCCTCTTCAAGACACAATTTATTGAGCATTAGATTAGGAACTAGGCACTTTTATAGCAAACCTTAGACATTCTTGAAGTTAGCTGACTCACGTTGCCTTCTAGTGTTTGAGTGAATTTTTAGCTCTCTGCCCTGCGGGATAGAGACAATTGAAGAAACAAAAAACCAAGTTAGTGTACCAATGTATTGGCATAGTTATACTCAGGGTATTGTGCCTTCTTAAATCATGGATATACCTGTCCCTCCATAGAAGTATACATGGACCATTGCTGGTGTCGGCTGACTTTTATCCCTTGCAGATAGGAAAGGCGAAAGTTTTCCTAAGAGCTGGGCAAATGGCAGAATTGGACTCAAGGAGAGCAGAGGTGCTAGGAAATGCAGCAAGAATAATTCAAAGGCAAAGTCGTACATATATTGCTAGAAAGGAATTTATTGCAATGCGTAAAGCAGCAATTACAATGCAATCTTGTTTACGAGGTATATTTTCTTCTTTGAAACTGTATCACATATTTCTGTTTCTGCCTCTCAGGTTTTTACTTAATGGACAAGTGAAATGGTAATGTGGCGTCTCCATTGCTTGGCTTTTTAACACATGATTGTAGTTCCTTATGAAAATAGGAAGTCTGTGAGGTGTCCTACTGAGAAGCATTATATTTTGTTCAGCTTCCATGTGGTCCATACCATCAATTGTGTTTCAGCCTCGTAAATATACTAATACTAATTAAAATGATAACTGTCATTTTATTTGCCACTATGAGTAGGTAAACTGGCATGCAAGCTCTATGAGCAGCTGCGAAGGGAAGCATCAGCCTTGAAGATTCAGAAGAACTTCCGCCAATATGTTGCAAGACAGTCATACCTTTCTGTAAGGCTGTCTGCAATCACATTGCAAACAGGTTTAAGGGCCATGACCGCTCGAGATGAATTTAGATTCAGAAAGCAAACTAAGGCTGCTGTTATTATTCAGGTCTCAATACTGACTCTCTTTGAATTTATTGTCCTTGATGGAAGCTTCAAAGTTAACTCTAGATGTTCTGGGATGCAATTGAGTTCAAACTAAAAATGATCATGATCACTGTTTATTTTCCTTCTCTGCAGGCTCATTTGCGGTGCCACATTGCATATTTATATTATAAAAGTCTTCGCAAGGCTGCTATCGTTACACAATGTGGTTGGAGAGGACGAGTTGCTCGTCGAGAACTCAGAAAACTAAAAATGGTTTGATTTACCTTCTGCTGACACATCTTGCTTCAAGCATGGTTTTATGCCCACTTGATAAATTCAGGCACTGACTGCTTTTGTATATTTATCTAGGCTTCACGAGAAACAGGTGCTCTCAAAGAAGCTAAAGACAAACTAGAAAAGCGGGTGGAAGAGCTTACATGGCGCTTGCAGTTGGAGAAGCGATTAAGGGTATGTTGTCTTGGACCAGTCTTCAGTGTTGTGAGCTCAATTTTTGGGACAAACAACTCCATATGGGTAACTTACTGTTTTCTTGTTTTGTAATATGAATTTCAGACGGATTTGGAAGAGGAAAAGGCACAAGAGATTGCTAAGTTGCAGGAGGCTTTACATGCTATGCAAATACAAGTGGAAGAAGCAAATGCCAAGGTCATCAAAGAACGAGAGGCAGCTCGAAAAGCTATTGAGGATGCTCCACCGGTTGTGAAGGAGACTCCAGTGATAGTGGAAGACACAGAGAAGATCAATAAACTAACAGCTGAGATAGAGAGCTTGAAGGTACACCATCATACTGAGTATTGTATTATCTTTAGCACATGGTCTCATATACTACTTCTGATCTTATAATGATTTCTGGAACCAAACCTACTGGTGGAATAATAGCTAACTAGTCTAAACTAGAAAGTTTGAAAAATCAAGGACATCAATTCAGTAAGTTCTCTGTTTGGTGCTGCTGATAACTGTAATAGCTGTGGGTTTAGTAAGTTAAATGAAATACTAAAAGCTTGCTGGAGATGAAGCGATAATTTGGTGGTGCTGAAGCCAATTGGCATGCAAATTTTGAGTGATGCTATGGGCTTTAACAAAAGAAAGGACATTTCTTGACTCTTTTAGATGAGGATTTTCTCTTGGAAGCAATTCTAATAGGGGTGATGCTCTTTCTGTAATCATGTAAAAAAGAGAGATGATGACTTTTGGTCGATCTTAAGTAACAACTGAACTGAATATAACAATCAGATATGTCAGCTTCTGTTTGAGCATGGATGATCAGGAGGTCATTTGCGTGGAGTAACAACCAATTTTTTTTTTCCCGAATATATAGCCTAGTTTAGTATTCTCAAGCTTTGTGCATGTTTATTTGCCCTATGTCTGCAAACATATGATCCTATCAAATACTGAGCTAGAAAATCTGTCTGTTTTTTTTTTTTTTTTTAAAACTATGGATTGGCATGATCAGTGTTATTGCTTCACCCATTTCATCTATGTTTACTGAATTTGAAATTAGCATGATACACTAAGTTAAAAAGCTTCGTGCTTCACAGGCTTTGCTTACATCAGAAAGAGCAGCAGCAGAAGAGACAATGAAAGCCCGTGTGGATGCGAAGGCCAGAAATTCAGAGCTGGCTCAAAAGCTTGAAGATACAGAGCGAAAAGCTGATCAGCTTCAGGATTCTGTGCAGAGGTCTGTTAGATGCAAATATTCTCAGTGGCTCTAAACTGCCACATCTTATGCTGATGTCTGTATATTGTCTTGTTTTATGAACACAGAAGCTTATATCTTCCTTGCTTCAGACAATGATTCCTTTACTTGAGGAAATATATGTTTAAAATGTTGGTTTTGTTTCTGTTCTTCAGGCTAGAAGAGAAATTGTCCAACACAGAGTCAGAAAATCAAGTACTGCGTCAGCAAGCACTGACTATGTCACCGACAGGGAAAAACTTGTCTGCACGACCAAAGACTGTTATTATGCAGGTATGGATAGGCCTTAATTATTGCTGTTGCTGTTTCATGTGATCAAAGATTTTAAATTTGGGAAATAAAATGCAGAGAACACCTGAGAATGGAACAGTTACAAATGGAGAAACAAGGGTTGCATCGGTGAGAACTTACATTTATTTAATAATGCTACTTATATCAGGAGTTTTTGGTAAAGCATTTGTTCAATGTACTGCTTCTTTTGCAGGATATGTCTTTGGCTACACCAACACGTGAACCTGAATCTGAAGAAAAACCACAGAAATCGCTCAATGAGAAGCAGCAGGTTAGTGGCGATTAGACTTGCATGAAATTAATGTCCCCTTAATGCATACTTCGTTTTTCACATAGTCATTCTATTATAGCTTTCCTGGTCATATTTTATTCCAGTCCAGAATAATTTTCAATTGTTCTCTCTTCAGGAAAACCAGGAACTGCTGATAAAATGTATATCACAAAATTTGGGTTTTTCTGGGGGCAAACCTGTTGCTGCCTGTGTAATTTACAAATGTCTTCTTCATTGGCGATCATTTGAGGTTGAAAGGACTAGCATATTTGACCGTATAATCCAAACAATAGCTTCAGCAATAGAAGTAAGTGTCCTCTTCAACCACTTTTCTCTCCATTCCGTAATCTCTAATTTCTGTCTGGGATTATTTAAAATTGGTCAGTTCACAAGGGATTTCACCAGTCACTGATGGTCTCTGCAATTTGATGAAGGTCCCGGATAATAATGGCGTGTTAGCTTATTGGTTATCAAACACATCAACGTTGCTGCTGCTGCTTCAACACACTCTTAAAGCGACTGGAGCAGCTAGCTTGACGCCACAGCGGAGGAGAACATCGTCTGCTTCTCTTTTTGGGAGGATGTCACAAGTAATGAAACCAAATTTTGGATATCTACTGTCACATGATTTACTTTCCATGATTTGAATTCCATCTGTTTGCAAACTTCACCGTTTGAAATTGTAGGGGCTACGTTCATCTCCTCAAAGTGCTGGAATTTCGTTCCTCAATGGTAGAGGGCTCACAAAGCTGGATGATTTGCGACAAGTTGAGGCCAAGTATCCAGCTTTGCTCTTTAAGCAACAGCTTACTGCTTTTCTGGAGAAAATTTATGGAATGATCCGAGACAACCTGAAGAAGGAGATTTCTCCATTGCTCGGGCTATGTATCCAGGTAGCTGCTGAGTTGCAGGACTCAATTATGATGCAGTTAATTTTTACTTATTGCCATAAGCTAGGTTATACTGAATATCACAGTCAAGTAGGAAGCTATAAAGTTCCTTCTGCTCAGAAAAAATCAGATCGATGGTAACATGGGAAGATATTGGCTGTAATTTTTTTTGAGACTTCTAATTCTTCACCATGAAAACATGAGCCAGCTGGTATGCATGTCATGTCTGATTGAGGACTATAAGGGAGAGTGATAATGTAGACCTTTTCATGTGCCCAAGACAAGCTCTATGATTCGTCCCAATTTTTCAATTGTGGCTTACAGCACAGAACATTTACTTTTATAATGCTGGTCTCTGGAATGTAGACCAGTTGCCGACATTCAGGATATAAATTAGTCGTAGGTTTCCCCTGAGTGTGCTTTGAGGTGTCTCCTGCTTAAGTATTCATGAACCTAATGCAGGCTCCCAGGACATCAAGAGGTAGTTTGGTCAAAGGACGTTCTCAAGCTAATGCGGTTGCTCAGCAAGCTTTGATTGCTCACTGGCAAAGCATAGTGAAAAGCTTGAACAATTATCTCCAGACATTGAAAGCAAACAATGTAAGTAATTTGAAAGTTAAAACCTATTGCTGCTAAAGGTTCTTCCTTGCCTTTTACTAACTATGCATTCTGATTATGATTCCTCAGGTCCCACCTTTCCTAGTTCGTAAGGTGTTCACACAGATATTCTCCTTCATAAATGTTCAGCTGTTTAACAGGTGACTGATTGTAAAGCACAATAGCATCACCAGTGAACAAATAAGTTCATGCTCCGTCAGTATCTAATTGACAAACTTTTGCATTCTTCTTTTGCAGTCTTCTTTTACGGCGAGAGTGTTGCTCATTTAGTAATGGCGAGTATGTAAAGTCAGGGTTGGCTGAACTAGAGCAGTGGTGCCATCAGGCAACTGAGGAAGTGAGCACTGGTTTTCTCTTTGGATGATTTGGGCATTTCATTGTTCTTTCTTTTTTTTTTTTGGATTTTTGGTTTCTGTTGCTGAACTCTTGTTGTAAGCAGTATGCAGGCTCAGCTTGGGATGAATTGAAGCATATTAGGCAGGCCGTTGGATTTTTGGTAACGTACACTTGAATCTCTAATCTAGTGAGATCACCAGGATCACTAGCGAAGAAGTTGCTGACTCTTTCTCCTTCGAATTTCTTAACAACGCAGGTCATACATCAGAAACCCAAGAAGACCTTGAACGAAATCACAAAAGAACTTTGCCCGGTGAGTGAATTGCCACCTTTGCACAACTCAAGCCTTGTGCTGCAGTTTTCTTTTTCGTCCGCTTGTTGGACATGCTCTTGAAATTTCGTGTATGCTTCTCTGCCTTTTCAGGTTCTAAGCATACAGCAGTTGTACAGGATTAGTACGATGTATTGGGATGATAAATATGGCACCCATAGCGTGTCTTCAGAAGTAAGTAAATAGTCTATCTGCATAGCGCAGTGCTGATTTATGGTCCCTGTGGTATACACGCAACTGATCTGTTCGCATTGGCTCAGGTTTATTCTAACTTCCAATTTTCCCCGTCCAGGTTATTTCGAGTTTGAGGTTCATGATGACCGAGGACTCCAATAATGCGGTCAGTCGCTCATTCTTGCTAGACGATGATTCAAGGTATTCCATTATGCTTTTCTCCATATCTTTTTGACAACCAGCAATCCTTGGCTCCTTCTTTACCATCCTTCAAGAACGCAACTTGGTTTCTAATTAGGCCCGTCAAATGGGTGGGATGATTTGACTCATATTGATCTATTTAACCCGTTTTGACCCATTTTCATGCAATATAAATTTGATAACCCATATCCGACCCGACCCATATTATCGAAACACATTAATATTTAACTCAATTTAGGTTAATCTGCTCCCACCCATTTAATTTATTTTAAGCTTTTCATATATATCTTACTTGAATAAAAACTTCACATCAAATTTAAAAACTAAATTAAACAATAAAAAATGTGAAAAACCTTTAACCAAACCTAAAAAGCTTATTTCTTATGATATATATATATATATTTTATATAAAAAAATGGCATTGCTAAAACACTTTAATACAATACAAATTTAATGGACAATTTTTTATAATTTTTATAAAAATCGAATTTTTAATTATTTTTTCTCTTTTCCTTTTATTCTTGTTCAGCCAGCCACCAACCATGATGATGGCTGGTGACTGGCCACGGGCGAGCTCGTGCTCACCCTCCGTCGATGAGCTCAAGGCTAGCCGGACTGGTGAGGCTTGAGCCTCACTAGTTGTAGGAGCTCAAACCTCGCCAATCGTCGACGAGGCCTTGGCCTTGCTCGATTGGCGAGATTGAGCTCGCTCGACGTTGGCGAGCTCGAGCCTTGCCAGTCGTCGGCCGGCCACCAGCCATTGTTGTGCTGGCCATTGGCTAAGGAAGGAGGAAGAAGAAAGAAAAAAAGGAAAGAAAAAAAAAAGAAATATAAAAAATAATTCTAATTTCGATTTTTATATATATATATATTTTTTTTTTTAGTTAAAAGGGGAAAGAGAGAGGGTGAGGCTTGGGTTGGAAATGAATTTTTAAGTCAAATCCATTTAAGACCCATTTAACTAGTCTCTTCTTCAAAATGTAAGTGACTCATATATAACCTACATCAAAATGTAAGTGATCCATATATGATTCATTTATGATTTAAATAGGTCATATATGGGTTTAATACCCATTTGGACACCTTTAGTTCTAATCAAAGCCTGAAATTTTAATGCAGCATCCCCTTCTCCGTGGATGACATCTCGAAGTCAATGCAACAAGTAGACATAGCTGATGTCGATCCTCCAGCATTGATACGTGAAAACTCCGGTTTTGGTTTCTTACTTCCACGTGCAGAATGAGGGTGCGATCACATCTTCGGGCCTTGCCTTTCAGTCTCCTCATACGCTGAGCTTCGACTGATCAGAACCGACGACCTTGTGCATATATTGTTTTGTTCAGTGTCCATATATTACATGTTCTCCATCAACCTGGGCTACTCATATTTGGTTGATGTCCGGGTTGATTCAATTCTTTTTTTCTTCCCCTCAAGTCACTTCGATGCGAGGGGCATTCTTTAGTTTGAGCCATGTCACTAAGGTGGTGATATGTGCCATTTCAGATTGGTGGGTCGGATCCCGCCAATTCGGTCACGCCTCCAACAGGCAATTTTCATGTTTGTTTTGGCCTTTCTTATTCCTTTTCTTTTTGTCGGGTGAGGGCTTCATTCATATTTGGATATGGGTTTGGTTTCTCAGGTGTTATAGTGGTTTGGGAATTCTTTGTTTCCTCAGTGTAAGTTGTGATAGCAGTTGCAGTTCCAAGGGGCAATTATATGTATTGTACGCGAGAAGTAAAGTAATTCAATTATTAATTTTTCCTTCAAAGACGCAACATTGTCATCTGTGGACGATGCATTTTTGTCACGGAAACCAAGTTCCGGTGTCCTCTTGAATTCATCGGTTTTAGTGGTACGGATACAGATGTTTAGAATGGCCTGACGCAATTATAATGGATCATCCTCAAGCACGAAGCATAAACAGGCAACTGATATGCGACAACATTTCCAAGAACTCCAAAAACAAGAGCAAAATCTTGTCACAAACTTATTCTGCTTTTGCTTATCACTACATCATCTTGATTTAAGTTTTTTTTATCTTTTCCCTCTGGGCTACTCGCATGATTCAACATATGTTCGAGCTTTTTTCTGAAGCTTTGAGGACAGTCCACGTCCGAACTGTTGATTTATGACTCGAGTTTATTTTGAATTTGTTGGACTCCGCAAGGGATTTATAAAAGATGAAATATAAAATAAAAAGGAATCCTGCAGTCTTTGAATTCCTTTGAAAAGGAAATCTGGCCGTGAAGCTGAAGATGTGTGCGTGAAACTGAAAAGGGAAAAGTGGGGCCCAAGGTCAAACTTTTGACCTTGGGCACACCCACCTATAAAATAAGAATTTTTATGTTGCAGGTTTCCTCTCTTCCGAAAGTTGCACGCCGAAGACCTACGAATAAAAGGAGGAGCCGCAAGTCATCGAGCTAAAGCGCGATCAAGAAAGAAGAACGCAGATTTCGTACGTACACGAATCAAGCATACGTAGAGCGTTGTACTTTGGACTTGAACGCGGTAATTTTGTGCCGTGAGTTTATACCCAATTGAATTATTTATTTTATAAACACTTAGGGTTTGGGTTTAGATCTAGGTTTGGGAAACACTTGAGCGATTGAGCGATTGTAAACTCTGATTTTCCGATTTTAGTGGATTATTTGCTGTTGGCTCTCCCCGTGGATGTAAATACCGATATTCGGACCGAACCACGTAAATTTCTGGTGTCCTTATTTTTCTCGTTTAATTTTTCGAGGTGATTTCGCATTGACGTAAATTGCAAGATCCCGGTAATTTCGCATATTATATCCCAACAATTGGTATCGAGCTTGGGTTGGATTTCTTGATTGTGATTTGGAGCTTTTGCTTGTCGATTATTATCCGGAAATTCATTTATTGCAATTATGTCTGAGAGGAAATCTGAGATTGAGAAGTTTGATGGGAGCAACAACTTTGTGTTATGGAGCATCAAGATGCGAGCTTTATTGACAACACAAGGTTTGGCCAAGGCACTGGATGGTGAAGATGAGTTGCCAATTATAATGAAATCCTCAGAGAGGGTAGAGCGATTGAAAAAGCAAAGAGCATAATCTGTTAAATTTGACGGATGAGGTCTTAATAGAGGTTGCTGAGGAGAAGGATGCCGCAGCATTATGGGCAAAACTTCAAGCACTCTATGTGAAGAAAGGTTTGAACAATCGCTTGTACATGCTGAAGAAGATGTTTCAATTTAGATATATCAAGGTACGTCTATCGAACCCACCTAGATGAATTTAATAAACTCATGTTGGATCCGAAGAACGTTGGTAAGATACTTGATGATGAAGAACGGGGCATGATGTTGTTAGCCTCTTTACCGAGTCATGGGAGCACTTTACGATTCACTATTGCAGGGGCATACTACAATTACCTCAGAGGAGGTAAAGTCCGCCTTATTCTCTAAGGAGTGGCAGAGAAAGTTGCGAGATGACGGTTTGGCCAAAGGAGCAGCGCAAGCACTGACGATTCGAGGTAGAGAACAATATCGAGAGCCTAGTAGTAGCAGAGGTAAAAGCAGATCAAAATCATGCCATAGAAAGTCCAAAGGATGCGTGAAGTGCTTTGAGTGTCACGAGAAGGGGCACATCAGGAGAGATTGTCTAAAGAGGAGGAATAAAGTTGATAGGCAGAATGCCACAAATAATGTGGCAAACGTTGCTGAAGGGAGCACTAGTGATGCAGAAGCTGTCTTATGTGTGACTGCTACTTCGTCAGGAGACGAATGGGTGCTAGATTCGGGGTGTTCTTATCACATGACGCCTCATAAGAACTGGTTTACTACTTACCATGCTGTAGATGGTGGTAGGGTTCTTTTGGGGAATAATGCAGTCTGTAAGGCCGTGGGGATAGGGACAATTCGGAATCCGGATGCACGATGGGGTGGTTCGCACATTGACAGATGTGAGGCATGTACCGGAGCTCAAGAAGAACCTTATTTCTCTTGGGACACTCGATGACATCGGGTGTAGGTACACCGCTGAAGGTGGAGTACTGAAGATCTCTCGAGGTGCCATGACAGTGATGAAGGGGAAGAAAATAAATACTCTATATCATCTACTGGGACAGACCGTGACCGGAACCGCTGCAATTTCATCAGGTGAGTCAGATTCTGACTTGACTCAATTATGGCATATGCGTTTGGGGCACATGAGTGAAGCATGTATGACGATGCTTTGAGTGAAAATGGATTGTTGAAGGGTCGAAACACGGGGAAGCTGGACTTATGTGAGCACTGCATCTATGGAAAGCAGCATCGTGTTAAGTTTACTACATCTATTCATTCGACCAAACGACCAGTTGAATATATTCACTCAGACGTCTAGGGCCCGTCTTCGGTTCCTTAGAAAGGAGGTGCTCGATATATGCTGACATTTATCGACGATTATTCGAGGAATGTATGGGTTTACTTTCTGAAGCACAAATATGATGTGTTTGATCGGTTGAAGAAATTTAAGGCATTGATTGAAAAGCGATCGAGATAAACAAATCAAGTGCCCGAGAACCGATAATGGCATGGATTTCGTGGTAAAGATTTTACTTGAGTTCTCGCGAGAAAGAAGGTATTGTAAGACACCGCACAAGTGCACTGGGACACCACAGCAGAATGGCGTGGCGAACGGAAGAACAAAACTTTGCTTGAGCGAGCTCGATGCATGCTTTCGCATGCAGGACTTGGCAATGAATTTTGGGCCGAAGCAGTAAACATGTCATGTTACCTGGTAAATCGATCTCCATCATTTGCTATCGAGTGAAAGACTCCTGAGGAAGTATGGTCAGAGAAACCTGTTGATTACTCTGGATTACGTATTTTCGGATGTCCTGCGTATGCTCATGCAAGTGATGGTAAGCTTGAGCCGAGAGCGAAGAAGTGCATATTTCTGGGTTATGCACATGGGGTGAAAGGCTACCGGTTGTGGTGCACTGATCCCAGATCACCCAGTTTTCTAATCAGCAGAGATGTGATCTTTGACGAGACCGTAATGCTTCAAAGAGGAGTTCCGAGACACAACTAGCGAGAAGACAGATCATGGTGTCATGAGTGAGGTGGAGCTTCGGTGGAGACTCGGAGACCTCGAAGGTAACGAAGTTGAGACTGAGATGAAGCCGCAGTTCCTGAAGTCGGTGATAGTGAACAACTAGCAAAGCCGCAGCAGACTATAGCCGCAGATAGACAAATAATGCAAATTAAATCATCGGTAAGTTATGGTTATACATATATTGCTTATGCATTGACTGTAGGTGATGAGGTGGAGACAGATGAGCCTTCATCTTACTCGAGGCGATGGCTAGTTCGGAGTCATCGCAGGTGGCTAGGGGCTATGAGTGAAGAGATGGAATCTCTCCATCGAAATCGACATGGGAGCTGGTCAAAGTACCCAAGAGCCAAAAGATTGTCGGAAGTAAATGGGTTTTCAAACGGAAAGAGGGCATTCCCGTGTCGAGGCGGCAAGGTATAAGGCGAGACTTGTGGCGAAGGGGTATACACAGGCGTGAGGGCATTGACTACAATGAGGTGTTCTCTCCCGTGGTAAGACATACTTCTATTCGTGTTTTACTTGCCTTAGTTGCTTCGCGATCTTGAGTTAGAGCAGCTAGATGTAAAAACTGCGTTTCTTCATGGTGAATTGGAGGAGCAGATTTACATGAGGCAACCAGAAGAATTTGCTATTCCGGGTAAGGAAGATCATGTTTGCTTGTTAAAGAAATCTTTGTATGGGCTGAAACAATCTCCTAGACAGTGGTATAAACGTTTTGATACTTTCATGGTTAGTTAAGATTATTCAAAAAGTCAGATGGATAGTTGCGTTTACTATAGGAGATTGGAGAATGGTTCTTTGATTTATCTACTCTTATATGTTGATGATATGCGATAGCACTAAGAATATGTTTGATATTGATGTCTTGAAGAGGCGGTTAAATGCTGAATTTGAGATGAAAGATTTATGTTCTGCAAAGAAAATATTGGGTATGGAGATTTTACGTGACAGGACTGCAGGAGTTTTACGTCTTTCTCAAAAGAAATATATTGAGAAGATTGTGGCACGTTTTAATATGCAGTCGGCAAAATCTGTAAGTACACATTTAGCAAAGCACTTTAAACTTTCAGATAAATTATCACCGTAAACGAGGAGGTGGAGGAGCATATGTCCCGTGTTCCTTATTCTAATGCCGTGGGTAGTATTATGTATGCTATGGTGTGCACTAGGCTTGATATTTCACAAGTCATGAGCGTGGTTAGTCGCTATATGAAGCGTCTTGGTAAAGCTCATTGGGAAGCTGTGAAGTGGATCCTCGGATATTTGAAGGGGACAACAGACGTGGGTATAGTATATCGGAGGGACAACAATGGCAGTGAGACCACTGGTTTTGTGGATTCGGATCACGCCGGTGACTTGGATGATTGCAGGTCTTTAGCAGGGTACGTGTTTACGCTAGCGAGTGGTGCAGTTAGTTGGAAGGCGTCCTTACAGGATCACATTGCCTTGTCTTCGACTGAGGCAGAGTACATGGCACTAACCTTTGTAGCGAAGGAGGCGATATGGTTACAAAGTTTGCTCTCGGACTTTGGGTTAGAACAGAAAAGTGTGGATATACATTGTGACAACCAAGGCGCGATATATTTGGCATATAATCCAGTTTATCACGAGCGAACGAAGCATATCAACATCAGGTACCACTTCATCCGAGATGTCTTAGCTAAGGGTATAAAAAAAGATTGCTACAGCAGATAACCCAAAGAGACATGATGACTAAGTTTGTTCCTTTGGCAAAGCTCAAGCTCTGCTTGAGCTCTATTGGCGTCTGGGCGTTGGGAGAGCTCTATTGGCGTCTGTGGAGCCCGTCGGGCGTTGGGAGAGCGGTATGGATGATGAGTCTTATATAATTGGTTTTGGCATCGAGCCAACGTAAAGAGAATTGTTGATTTATGACTCGAGTTTTTTTTGAATTTGTTGGACTCCGCAAGGGATTTATAAAAGATGAAATATAAAATAAAAAGGAATCCTGCAGTCTTTGAATTCCTTTGAAAAGGAAATCTGGCCGTGAAGCTGAAGATGTGTGCGTGAAACTGAAAAGGGAAAAGTGGGGCCCAAGGTCAAACTTTTGACCTTGGGCACACCCACCTATAAAATAATAATTTTTATGTTGCAGGTTTCTCTCTTCCGAGAGTTGCACGCCGAAGACCTACGAATAAAAGGAGGAGCCGCAAGTCATCGAGCTAAAGCGCGATCAAGAAAGAAGAACGCAGATTTCGTACGTACACGAATCAGAGCTAAACGCAATCAAGAAAGAAGAACGCAGATTTCGTACGTTTGAACGTTGTACTTTGAACTTGAACGCTAATTTTGTGCCGTGAGTTTATACCCAATTGAATTGTTTATTTTATAAACACTTAGGATTTGGGGTTAGATCTAAATTTGGAAAACATTTGAGCGATTGAGCGATTGCAAACTCGATTCTCCGATTTTAGTGGATTATTTGCTCTTGGCTCCCCGGATTATTTATTCTTTGGCTCTGTGGATGTAGGTGCAAATCTTGGACCGAACCACGTAAATTTCTGGTGTCTTTATTTTTCTCGTTTAATTTCTCTGGGTGATTTCGCATTGACGTAAATTGCAAGATCCTGGTAATTCCGCATATTATATCCCAACACGAACCTTGCGACAAAACTTCGAATTCACCTCCATGATAACCTTCTCTCAACACTCCAGTGAATAACAAACTCTCCAAAAGAAAAAAGAATCAGTAAAGGATGCAACCTTGCAGCATCGTTGAGCCAGCTTGACATGTGAGCAACCATCAGGCAGCCGAGGCGCGGGCACAGTGGAAGTTCTACAAGCGAAGATTTGAGTCTGAGGTTTACCTATGCGCGCTACGATTGGCGTGTTTCAGTGGAGTTATCTGCGTTGGGAGGATTGTCCGTTGCAACAGGGGCTTGTTCCTGCTGGTTTTGTACTTGTCGCGTCTCCGTTTTCTTCTTCTCCTTGAGAATGACCTGCCTCGGCATAACTTCCAAGAGAAAGCTTCCGCCGCTCCAAACTGTCGCGGACACCTTTAGTATTTGGAAGATCACGTGCAGTCTATAGGACAAAAAGATGGGGACCGTGAGCGCCATGGTCGCCACGGTAAATATTCCTTGAAGCAGAGTGTACATGAAAAGCCGATTGTTGTCCCCCAGTAAGCCGCTCAGACGCCACCATATGTTGTTTGCTTTCTGTGCCTTCTTAGACAATTCCCTATGGTCATAAGGCAAAAGATTTCAGAATAGCACTCTGAAATTTTTTCCTGTGGCTGTGGGTATGCGAGTATGCACTCTGATTTTTGTGGAATAAATGGGAAAAGACAGAGACAGAGACAGAGAGAGTCGACAAACCTATAAGAAGTCATAACTTCAGGATCTCTTAACAGTCTTTGTCGACGTAGAACATTAACTATGAGAAAATAGAGGACCTGCCATAGAGTATAAGCAACTAAGGGAATCACAAACAGCCAAGTCCAGAGATAGGATTTGTCTTCCACATACGGCCACGAGACTCTTTGTGCTGTCCCTTGAGGGTGCATGGCAGCAAATGTCGTGGGATTCCACCATCTTATGGTAAAAAAGACTATTCCTGAATGAACAATGACTTTCGTTTATTGGATAATCGAACATTTTTTCAGGAGTCATTTGGACATAAGCAGCAGCCCTAGAGTTATAGCTCCAAAAAACACTTCCTTAAAGCGAATAGAATCTCTTCATGTTTTCATAAGTTCAGGTACTGTAATTGTTGAATCCATGAATTTGAAGTATCATTTAGTGGATAAGTTAAAAATATGGAGGTAAGTATGCTAAGATCTCAATCAAGAAGCAGCCTCATGAGCTGTGATGAAATAACGTTATAACTTGCACTTGATAAAGCCATAGAACAGTGTCATACAGGCGTCCTCTTCATTCTCCATTCCAAATCCCTCGATTGTTTTTTCTTCACCTTGAGAATGACTAAGATTGGTGCCATTAATCATAAAACCAACTTACCTCAAGAAAGAACTCCAACTTAAAAAAGGAAATGCCACAAAATGAACCAGCAACAGAAGCTCTCTAGGGGAAGAGGAGCAGAACATAACAACCACGAGCTTACTAAATGCTTCCAGTTCCTTTCTATAACTCTCATCACTGGATTAATTTAGTTACTAGACAGATCAGCGAGAAATTCTTCTCATTTTGGTCAGATAAGTAACAAATGCTACAAGATAGTCCTCATCAGTCAGGAATTTAGGCCGTTCCATAACTTAGAAACTTTCACATCTTTTAAATTTTATTTAAGCTTGAAAGAAATATCAATGCAATACTGCAATCATAAACATTAAAATTGCCCTCAACATCGGTAAGCTGGATTAGAAAAGAAACATCGAAAACAAATACTCAAGATACTTAGGATGCCCAAATGAAGCATGGATCCAGGAAAATTTGTGAGTTTCACAAAATATAGTATTATACTGTGCAACATAAACAATGGGAAGCATCTAAAGTTGGTCACAAAGAATAATGGATTACTACCGAGGAATCATCACAACTACAGGTACTAAGATCTTTCATGGTGTGACAGTTACTTAGGACATTATGAATGAAGTGTTAAGACAACCGTTTTTAAAGCTCATCACTCCTAACGCTATGTATCACTTCTGAATATATAGGAAAAATGGAAGCAGTTCAGATTCTAGACTAACTGTGGACTCACCTGGTAAAAGGTGAATGAGCACACTAACAATTTTATCGAGTGAACTAAACACCAAGCTACAACGCCAGACAATCAATGCCCATGCCAATGGTCCCTGCCATAGCATTAAATGCAAAAGGATGAGAATCTCATCATGAAACGACGGACATTTACCCATGCTAGCTCTTTACCTCGGCAAACGAGAAGCAAACCATGAAAAGCTTTTCATTTTTTGGATATAGAAGAAGATCGATCAAGAAGATACTGTTGGCATAGTAGCAGAAGTCCTGTAAGAAACAATGTAGAATGTCAAACTTCAAAATGCTCAGTTGGAAAGACTCCATGAGATAAAAAAATTATTAGAAAATAAATTATGTTGATGATGATGTTAAGAAGCTTAAAGAAAAGGAAAATCAACATGGCTCTGCATCTTTTCTGCTTCCTAATGGTGATCTCTTTCTTTCGTTTGTCTTTCTTTGCCCTTATGAGTATCCAAATCTAAAATCAGATCTGGAAATCAGGAATTTTCCATAAGGAACAGAGTCCCTTTTTTAGCTTTTCACCACATCCACCTCCTACTGACACAGTTGACTAATCCTGGCAATACTCAATTTCTGAAACAGGCACAATTTCTGGGTGAAATTCATCTCCGCCTCTTTTCAACTTCTTACAACTTTCACCTTTTTTACCAGGTCCCATATTGACAGAGTTGGATAAACCTAGAAAATACTCAATTCCGTAACTGGCAAAACTTCTGATTAAAATCAATCTTTAAGAAAATCCAGTGCTTAAAATCCCGCCAGTACCACACCAACATCAACACATTAGTCAGTACAAGTACTTAACGTGAGGGATTTAAGAGATTACCAATAGGTAGTAATGCCATTTTTTGAACCGATAGTATATCCACCGAAGGGGGACGAAAATCACATAGAACACACAATATACATAAGGAACATCTTGTGGTCCTGCAGAAGTGGTAAGTTTCAGCAAGTGATCGATTTATGCATCCTATTGACAAGAGAGAAGCAGGATGTCACTTACTGGCTCCAAGCAGGTAGCAAAACCCACCAAACCCGAGGACACCTATCAGATGCGTCACCTAAACATCAATTCGTCGAGTAAAAATTCTGAATTTCCAGGTTCAACAAGTACCCACGACAAAGAATGCCTACCAACTTCCTAAAACTTAAACACCTATTAGATGCGTCACCAAAACATCAATTCGTCAAGTAAAAATTCTGAATTTCCAGGTTCAACAAGTACCCACGACAAAGAATGCCTACCAACTTCCTAAAACTTAAACACCTATTAGATGCGTCACCTAAACATCAATTCGTCAAGTAAAAATTCTGACTTTCCAGGTTCAACAAGTACCCACGACAAAGAATGCCTACCGACTTCCTAAAACAAGATACAAAGCAACATTCATACAGCACCTGCTGCCAAGCCGAAACAAAGACACCCATTCGGCTCGGCTTTCCGGAACCGTAAACGGAGGCAATAAATGGCCACTCGACCGATTCGGCACCCCCGATCCGATTCAGAAATGCCCCCACGACGCTAACTCAGCGAGGTGGCGGGAAGCCAACGCCAAATTTCTCTCCCCCCAACCCGCGAAGCCCACGAGCAACAGCGAAAAAGAGAATCAGGAGAACCTTGCCTTGTTAATGAACCGCTCGTGCTCCTCGGCTCGCTGGGCGATCCTCTCGGCCTGCTTGGAGATCATCTGCTTCGTCATCTCCTTCGTCCGGGCCACTTTCTACGCACCCGAAAACAACGCCGCGACGGCGAGATCAAGAAACGACCCACGAACGGAACGACCAACCGGAACCGACCCAGAAGACAAAAACCCGAAAAAAAAGGACCCAAAAGCTTGGCGCACCTTCGATCTATCCCTCAACCTCAGCTTTTCCTTGTGGAGCGAATCTCCTCCTCCATTCGCCCCCGCGTCCTCCACCTGCTCTTCGCCGCTCGACATTCCGCAGCAAGCTCCGCCACCGACCGACCGAGCGACCGAGATCGATAGAGAGAGAGAGAGAGAGAGAGGCTGAATAGGAGAAAGTCCTGTGCTCTTCTCCTACAGGCTACGCATAAAAGGGGAAAGAGAGAGTGAGAGAGATAAAGGAGGCGTTTTTAAGTGGAGGTTGGAGTGAAGATGATGACGATGATTAGTGACAGCGACGTGTAATTGAATGAGGAAATCTACGTTGGGCCGAGTCCGGGGTACAGAAGAATATTCGTGCATTGGATATTCTCTTTCGTTTTTGTTCATGTGTCTTCCTCCTTATGGTTATATGTCACTCTTGTTTCGTTGGTTTTCTGTGTTCTACACCACAAAAAAAAGATGGGAGTGGAAATTACTTTTGACCGTAAAATTCATCGAAAATTTCGTGATGAAGAGCAATGTTATCGGTAGAGATCGTTTTCATGGAAAATCGTTAATTCTCATTTGTGTGGCAGTTTTAGGGAATGCAATTTCCTTTTTTCCAAGACCAGAAGTTGCTTCCCCCTGTCTAACCTAGTTGTTTTCCTTCGATTGATTAGTTTTCCATTATTCAAATATTGAAAAATCGAAGAACAATTATTGAGGCTAACAATACAATAGGTTGTATGAAGATATTGATAGACTTTAGTGGAATATCAAACACTCATAATATAAGATACTGTCAGAAGCAAGTCAACGTGTGTGATGTTGGCATGTATATAGAGCAAAGTAAACAGATCACACGACGATATGTAGTGGTTCGATTATATACCCAAGTCTTCATCCACTCTCCGACTAATAGCTTTAACGGCGGTTGAATTCCACGAATAATTAGTAACTGGCTAGTGATGTTCTTTTCACATTATAAATCACACTATTAGGATACAATCACTGCACTTACACTTATACACTTGATTATCGGTTATTAAAATATTTAACCAATATAAAAAGAAACTGATAACACGATTGGAGGCAATTTCTAGCTTAGATAGTATTTGCAGTATTCAATGTATCCAATTCTCTTCTCAATTTCCCTGCTCCTTATATATTGAACTCTTCAAACTATTCATTGGAGACCTTCAGTGATGCCTACCTAGCCATTTAAAAGTCATTAGAAACCTCAGATACAATCGTGACTGCTCCTATAATTGTTTCCTCTTACTACCATAGGTTTCCTAATATGGAGTCTGCTACCACCATCTCAAAGTAGAAAAGCTATTAGTTGTTTTTATAATTTCTTTTTCGGTTTTCCATCTACGAAGTCTAGTCTTGTAATGTCTATTTTCCGTATCATCAACAGTCATCTTTCAGCGTACATGTCACCATCATCAAAGCCAATGCATCATTATCACAATCCGATAAACACTATAACCTGTGTAGATTGTGAGTGATTTGGCAAATGATCTTCAATGACAATATTAGCCAAACCACACATGACGACGTGATCAATGATCTTTCCACCTTTATTGATACCCAAAGACTTCCAACAACACTAGCTTGACTAGTACTTCCAAGCTACCATGGGATACTACTCACATTGGTACTTGTTCTCCTAATTGTCAAAGCCTAGTTTGATGCTATAAGGAATTGATAATCCATTAACCATTTTCACCATTTGCACTCATCACAGAAAACATTAGTATTAAAAACAGCTCTGGAATCATCAAAATTTGATAAGTATATTTTTCCCGACAATAATTTTTTGGAAACAATTTTCCTTCCAACAAGCCGACCCTTAGCGTACATTCAATTGCTACGATGAAAGAGCCATTTCAAGAGGATTTTTGGAATCCGTGTAGATTAAAAAATTATGTGATTTAACCCACCCCGCTGTGAACACGTTGGTTCAGACGTTCCCCGCTCTTCCGGTTGGGGGAAGGTTCGAATCACCGCGATCGCATTTGCGCAACTTAAGTGCGGCGCTGTGGGAGGTGGGTCCCCGCGTTAGCGTCACCCCGGGTTTGCGTTGCCGGCTGTCGGTTGTACAGCGATTCCCGAGTCATCAAAAAAATAAAAAATTATGTGATTTAAATAGGTTAAAGTGGCACTTCAATAGGATCATACTGACTGTAGTGTTGGATTTACATTTCCCTTAACGATTTTTCTCGGACTCATATTGTTTCAAGTGGTCGCGTTGCACATAAAGTTCTCAACTTAATTCAGACTATATAGGTAGGCTATATAGTATTGTATCTAAAGATTATACGGATGTTTCTTTACCATGTTATCATTTTTCCTTTTGCTGTTTAGACTACTTTGTCTGGAATTTGTTTCATCGAGTTAACTGCACCCTTGAGATCGCTCAAGATGCACGAAAATTGGCTTGGACAACAATTTAACTCGCTAAAAATCCAAAAGAAAAGAAAGTTTAAGCTCAACTTGAGGGCTAAGTAAAGCTCGATTCTGTGATCCATGATCAACCAATCAATTTTAGTTCAAAGATAAATAAAGCTTGAAGTAGTATGAGTTAACTTACAGTTGGTGTTTTTAATCGAAGATTCAAGATATAGTGTTATACCTCGCTTTTATGCTCATGAATCTAGTAAAATGCGCCAGAATCTGATTAATTAGTTATAAACTATGCTCACCGTGAACCATTTACCCTAAGCCTTCTTCAATGATATAAAAAATTCCAAACTTGTAACGATGTGACACAATCAACAATAACTATTGAAAATCTACATACATGGACGCTAAAAAGCAAATGATGTTGACATGGCACTCACATGACTTTAGTGAAATAAAAGCAAAGTTGTTTTGACTGAAAAATATCCCACAGAATCTTAATGAATAGTAAATGTGTCACATAAATACGTGTTTGGAGTTTTTTATACCACAAGAAAAAAATTTAGGATAAATGTATCATAGTGGACATGGTTTGAGATTTTTGACATCACAAAAAAAAATTAGTGTACATGTATCGCAATTGGTATAATTAAATTTTTATTTTTTTTAAACTTTTTCCCTCGGTTGTATTCGTGGAACACTTAGGGTGCGGATGATAAAATTTACTTCGAAATTGATTTTTTTAAAGAGGAATAGATTTTATTATTTTTATTTCAAGATGAGTTTCCGAGCGTAAGTTCGTGTTTGATAACGACGCAAAATTTTAATTCTTGGATGATAACAACACAAAATTTCTGCCTCTCGGGGGCGGCGGTGGACGCGGGCGGCGGCGGCGGTGCTCGGTGGGTGATGGCGGCAGATGGCGGGTGGGTGACCTACTAGTAGAGAGGATGAGTGATGAGAAAAGGTTTTTATTTCTTATTTCTTGAACAATTTTTACTTCTGATTTCTATTCCAAATCTATTTCTGATTAGAAATCTGTTCCGAAAATAGAAAATAGAAATAATTTTATCAAACGGAATTTTATTTCAAAAATAAATTTGGAATAATTTTATTTTGTCACGCGCTCCCTTAGAATCTCAAATCATAGAAATTGAATTAGCGAAAGTGCTTCGACGTCATCAGTAGCAAGACCCTAATACACGTGGAAACGTGTTGACGGTGGCGAAGGCGGCGCTGAAATGAAAGTTACCAAATGCACGAATCGACCCCTCCATATCAATGATAATAACGAGCAGGACCTTGCTTTTAATTTCATCACGAGTTTCGCCCATTAGAATTAGGGGTTATCTAAAACAACCTGCGGACCCTACAAAATTGACACCGTCAGGTAGGTTTCAGATTAGGTAGGCAACGTTGGTCCTGAATTTCCAAATTTTCGAAACTAATGGATACATTGCAAAATTCAGGATTCGAGATGACACTATCTTGAATGATATGAAGATTATTTGTACATGATCCTCATAAAATTTCATAATTACATTATACATACTTAATTATTTACGACTTTTTTTTTTCTTCATGAGATTTTCAACAACTAAATGTGTTGTTTTCTCACTATCATCGTTAGCATCGTTTTAGGGCTATGTTATCATTAGACACGAACATGTATGTTCAATACGTTGATGATAAGAACTGCGATTATACTTTATTCATTAAAAATTCTTTTGGAAAAAAATGCAGGGCAATGCGGTATATCCTTAAACTTCCCAAGACGACAGGTTCCATGATGGTCCCAAGAACGTAGACTAGATTCCAAGAACGTGTGACCGGTAATCATTAGGCAGGTTGAAGAGTAGCGCAAATATAACTTGCACGCCCACCGGTATGGACAGGTGTTGCATTTTAAGGAAAATAATCAAATGGTTGCATATGTTTATTTTCTTTTATGATTAATATATTTATATTAGATAAAGTCGAGTGCTTAGGGATCCACTTTTAATCCAACGAGAAGCGTGTCCACATAATTTGGCATGCTTGCACTAAAATCGAAATTGGGAAGAGGTCCGTTTACTTTCGATGCGAATAAAATTCAAGTCCACGCGCTTGCCTAATACAAGCTTTTGGACGGGCTTATTTAATAGGTTTCATCTCCACAACTAGACATGACGAATCAATTTTAAGCGCCGCTCCATAATTATGCCTTATTTTATTTCCTTGCTTTTTTTTTAATATTATTTTTGTCGTAATTTCACATATCAATATAAATATTCAGTTACTTGGTGACTTAATCGCTGGCGTGAGTGTGGTGGCCAGCAGAACTGCGTCCCCGTGTTTCTTCCAAACCATTTTTTCGGTTTCCGGGTTCCAAAAAAAAAATAAAAAAATAAAAAAATATTCACGTGTGGGCCAGAAAATGTATGGAATCGGGTTCTTTCTATTTCTAGATCCGGGAAAAAGTATAAAATGGTCTTAAATCTATTTTATTGATACTAATTTGATCATAAATATTTCGATTGAATTAATTTAGTCCTAAATTTTTGCATTTGTACGAATTAGTTCATTTGACCAATTTAGCCCGAACATTGTTGACATGTACACCAACCATCTTATGTGGCATGGTTAGCTTTGACATGGATATACATATTTTTCTTTAATCCTTCCTTTTTGTTCTTTCCCCTTTTTTTATGGCCAATGTTCGGTTGTAGGCCATGGCAGACAAGAGCTGGCCCTACTTGGGCAAGAGTCACTCTTGTGCGAGGGCAATCACTAATGAGGGCCCCCCTCACCTGTTATGACGAGATTGACCCTTGACTAGGTCAAGACAACTTCGCCAGGGTGATTGTTGGCCTCGTCAGGTCTCGCATGGGTGAGGTTGAGGGTCAACCTCACCAAATTTGGCGAGGATGGTCCTCATTGGACCTCACCCTGGGTGAGGCATAGCAAGGTCGACCCTCATTGGTCTTAACTTTTGACTGGTGGGCAGTTAATTGCTGGCGACTGACAAAAAGAGAAGAAAAAGAAAAATGAAAGAAAAGAAAATATGAAAAAAATGAAAAAGAAAATATTTAAAAATGTTTAAAAATTTTCACATCAAAGTCAGTCATCTTATATATAAAGCCGCCGCTATCACGCGAGCAATTTCGAGGAAGCAACGGGAAACCTTAAAACAATAGAGGTCGTCGTAAAAATAGGAGGTTGACCGGCATGCTGTCGGTTTGAATATTGGTGGGTGGGGCCATTACCTTGTCTTAGCAGTAATGATAATTAAAAATAATAGATTTTTTTGATCTAATAAAAATAATAGATTAGAAAAAGAGAAAAAAACGCCAGTTTTAAAAAATGTTAACGCACGTTGGCATGTGTTTTGGCACGGCATATAATAATCGAAAAGGAACAGGACCATTTTTTAAAAAATTTCCAGTGTCCCCACCAACCAAGGAGCGTGCTGAGTTCCGTCACACGTTGCCGTCACGAGGGAGAAACTTCCCTGAATTTTCGAATTATGCTTTTGGCATCTCTCGGTATCGAGCCGTATGAAAAGACTTATACCTAAAAAAAAAACATTAAATTAATATGTTTGTGATAAATTAATTTTTAAATTAATTTTTGGGTCAATAGAAACTCTAAATCGGTATACTCTTGATATACTTTCATTAAATTTTATCGTAAAATTATCAAACTGAATGACACATGTCAATATTAACACAATAAGACTATGTGAAAATCCATCTCAATTTGGGGTATATTTGTTATAGGTATACAAATTTTGGATTTTTGTGACCCAAAAATTAGTTTGAGATAAGTTTATTATTAGTGTACTAATTTGAAATTTTTCGCGCTTTAAAGCACTATTTCCAAATTTTAGGACTATATATAAATAATTGGTGGAGCTTTATAATTCTATAAGCATACCATTGCCCATTGAAAAAACGTTGAAAAAAGGTTATCTGATGACGAATTCATTAGCAAAAGTCATGTGAATAGATTGACGAATTTCCCTTCGATTTTCCATTTATCTATCGTAACTGTCACTGTGTGTTGCAATTTTTGAAATTCCGGACACAATATCAAAAAATTGAAAAATCGTTCGAAATTATTTAAGAATCTAAAGATTATTCTCCTTGATCCTTAGTTTACGCAATTTAAATAAAGTCCACTTTTTATTTAACCCTTCAAACTAAATCCTCTTACTTTTTGCGTTCATGATAAGGACTAAGGAGCAACTTTTCACGACGACCACGTAATTTTCGGAGGGAATATCCAAAAGGATTTCGAATCGAAGGTTGGTGAGTTAGTCCTATTAATCTTAACTTTTATCCCTCCGGCACATCTATGCATCTAGAGATTGGTAGCTATCTAGATAAACATGAATAGTTAGGTTTTCAAATCGAAGTTGGTGAGTAATTCCTATTATTCTTAGCCTATATCCCTCCGGCACATCTGTACATCTATAGATTGGCATCTAGATAGATTTAGAATAGTTAGGATACTTACGTTTTCTAAAAGATTTCATGTTATGACGGAAAATCATCTAAAAATCCAAATCTTTCAATTGTACTAATTTGGTCCTAAATCTTTTAACTACTTCTCAATATAAATTGGCAGAAAATTACTGAAGTAGGTTTCGATCAGGCTATGGAGTATAGCTAATGCTGATTTTTGGTCTTTTAATTTTTTTTTTTCGTTTTCGCTTTTCACTTTTCTTTTCACCTGTGGGTAGTCTTAGGTGATGTCAATGAAGAAAAATTCAATTTTTTTTTTTGAAAATTTCCAAAATCATCAACTAAGCATTGGGTATACTAGGTTGATTGGAGTCCACATGAGCAAGTTTTGATCAAAATTGAATATATTGATAAATTATTAAAAGGTTTAGAATTAAATTAGTATAATTAAAAAATTCATGACCACATTGACTTTTTGAAATTTCTCCCATGTCAGGAAGTCAACAACATAATGTTAATGTGTACATCATCTACTTTTTTTTTTTTTTTTTGCACTTCCTCCTCCCCCATAGGGGTGCAGATTGACGTGAGCCTCGCATAAGAAATGAACGTTTAACAATATTAAAAAGACGATTTGAGGCAAGAAAACAAGCACGATATGATGGAGATGTTTCGATTCAAGTTCGAGACCCCACGCTTAATATGCAGGCTATAAAGAAATCGATTCTCTTAAAAAGCTAATTGCAAACAAGCGGGTTGATGGTACCCACGTATATACCTCAATATGTCCGATTCAATAATGTTGACGGTGTCTACCGAGGTTAAATATCAGAACATGAACATCAACCTGGTAATCCAACTACAAGCATTCTGTCGCTCTTGATCATGGGTCAGCATGCGAGGTTAGCACCTTAATCACATATACTTGTCACGATCATTATTTAGCCAACATGTAAGATTAGGCAAATATTTTCTTGCCGGTCAATTATAGAGTCACCTTAAATACTAAGTAATGACCAATTTGACTGGTTCCCTTTTTAAAAAAAATAAAAAATAATTTGAAGAATATAAAAGTATTAGTTGGTCAACTTTCACAATGCATGATGTGCTGCATGTTCCATGCAAGCAAAGTATTTTCCAAGGACCAAAGGAGACAACTCAGCTACTCCTTCAACGCCCCCTTTAAGTCACCACCCCTTGGAAGGAAAGGCACGTGAAGGATCTAAAGGATCTAATTTTTTCGTTCAATTGCATTTATTGCTGTGTTTTCCGTGACAATCCTTCCTTTTGCCCTTTGAAATAACTTTGTAAGGAAAATAACATAAATGGTCCATGAACTTTGGTTTAATATACAATATGGTCTCTAAATCTTCAATTTATTCAATGTGGTCTTGAATTTTTAGTACATATTTAACTTAGTATTCATTACCGTTATTCTATTAATTCAAATTTAGGGACAATATTAAATATTTTCATATAGTTCAGAGATTAAATTAAACGTATACCAAAAGTCTAAAAAACATAACGACACATTAAAATTCAAAGATCACATTACACATCGAGTAAAAATATAGGAACTATTTGTGTTAATGTCTATTTTTTTAAATTGTTTTCCATGCAAGCTTAATCTAGTCCTTTTCTTGATCTTTGGAGGTTCTAATGAGAAGTGGGCTCAGGGCGGGCCATGAAAAGCGTTAATGGCTTGCTTTTAGTAAACACTATATACATAGGAAAAATTCAAATTCGAATTCGAATTCCTCCGCCTTCTGGGGCAAGCATATCTCGTTTTATTGTCTTCAGATTATTAGATGATTTTGACATGATGGGAATGAATAGAGATACAATAACATACAGCCAGCATAGAAAGACAATTATGTGATAATGTTTTTTTCCTTTTTTCATTTCTTTGCATTCTTTTCCTTTGCTAGAATCCAAATTCCATTCTGTAGGACGAATTTTCTCGGGTCTAGGCAAGATCGGGTCGCTAATCACCAAAAGAAAGGAGGTCCCTCTCCCAAAATGTAATAAAATACCTTTCAACTCAATCAATCTTGTATATCAAGGTCGGATCCATCTCTAATGGAAACAAATTGTCAAATTGAGATCTCAAACTTTTCTCGAATAACTCGAAATCCATGACTATTAATACAACAGGAATACATGTGTATTTCAGCCTGCTTTATAAGGGTAATTGTATTTTAGTCGTGTGCTTAATTGGGCTAAGAATTTCCAGACATCTTCTAATTAAGCCCTGAATCCAGCTCATCACCAGAACTCCGGGGTTTGATTCAACGATTGAGAAATTCAACTAATCCTTATCAATCTGCGAGGGGTAAAAAAGCAAACCCACGACCCGATGGGACTATCCTACGCATGGGTAGCGTAGAATCACTGATGAACCTACCATTTTCAAAATTCCCTTTTGCGAACCAGAAGGAAAAGAAAAGAATTTAGGGGGCCAAGTTGCAATTTTGGAAAATATCGGGGGCGCACAAAAAGAAAAACCTGCCTGCCTTTTGACGAGAGCGCCTGCCTGCTGATGCAGTTCTGGTTTGAAACAGGGGGCAAGCGGCAATTCAGACCGGCGGAGAAGTTTAGAGAGAGAGAGAGAGAGAGAGAGAGAGAGAGAGAGAAAGAGAGAACTGGCGAAGCAGATGCTCTCAGACATCATAAGCTCGCTTGTCTTGTAAGATTTTCTGCATCTCTTTTCTCCCCTTGAATTTCAGCTCGTTACGTGATAAACCCTCTTTCCTTTTTTTTTTTTTTTTTTTCAATTTTCTGTTTCATTGGGCATCTGTATATCCGATTGGAATTTTCGAAACGAGAAATGGGTGGGGATATAGCGTGGAAAAATCAATAGAGAAAAGCCGTATTTTGGTCTAGTGGTTCTCGTTTGGCAATCGGATTCGAATCGGTATTGATTTTCGTGTTTGCTTTGATATTGGGGCACTCTGAGTTCGGGCGCATGTGGAGTTTCTTCCTGTTTGATGCCGTAATTGGGTTCGATTTATTGCGTCGGCGTTGTCATTAGGCGGTGGGAAAAACCCAGGAAGGTTTTTTGGAGTTTCCGAGGTTTTTTCTTAGTTTGAGATGGACTTAGGATTATGGGTTTTGGCTGATTTGGTGATTCCCCGTTGTGGATGTATTTGTTTTGCGAGAAGATGATGTTGTCTAAAACTGAGGCTGGCAAGAAGATTGACCCGGATTCGAGCAGCGGGAAGTTGTTGCAGGAGATCGAAGCGATTAGCAAAGCCCTTTATTTGGACAAGAACCCTTCGAGGAGTTTAATTTCTGCGGCCAGTAGTAGATCCAAGTCTGTTGGCAAAACCCATTTGCCTGACCCCAAATCGAAGGTCAAGCATGGCAATGAAGACCAGGCACAGAAAGAGAAGAAGTCCATCTGGAATTGGAAGGGTTTCAAGGCCTTTTCTCACGTCCGGAACCGGAGGTTCAACTGTTGTTTTACTCTTCTAGTCCATTCCATAGAGGGCTTGCCCTCGAGTTTCGATGACCTTAACCTGTGCGTGCACTGGAAGAGGCGAGATGGTGGTTTGGTCACTCGGCCTGCAAAGGTTTTTCAGGGAATAGCTGAATTTGAGGAGAACTTGTTGCATACTTGTTCAGTTTATGGCAGCAGGAGTGGACCCCATCATTCAGCAAAGTATGAGGCTAAGCATTTCTTGCTTTATGCAGCTGTTCATGATTCTCCCGAACTTGATTTGGGAAAACACCGTGTTGACCTCACGAGGTTGCTGCCTCTTACTTTGGAGGAGCTGGATGAGGACAAGAGTTCTGGCAAGTGGACTACGAGTTACAGGTTATCAGGAAAGGCTAAAGGTGCCTCACTGAATGTTAGTTTTGGATATACGGTAATCCGGGACAATGCAAGTGCACCTGGGCTTAGACAGAATATTCCTGGGGCTTTGAGCCTCAATGAGAACAATTCAAAGCTGGCTGTGAGATCTGGTAGAGGCAATGGTGGGAATTCCATAAGACGCGGTGGAAGTCTTCCTAGTCAGTCTAATCAACCATCTGACGCGCCGTCTCGCTATGTGGAGGATATAAAAGACCTGCATGAGGTGTTGCCAGTATCCAAGTCGGAGCTTGCAAGTTCAGTCGATACACTATACCATAAGTTCGATGAGGGGAAGTCAGATTTGAAGGTTGATTACAAACCTGAGTTCGATGTTTTCACAGAAGAAAATGAACCTGTTAAAACAGCTTCTCAGCACATGTCTGATAATGCTAAACAAGATGGTGATAACGAGTGTGAGGTGAATGAATTTTCTGTAATTGAGCAGGGTATAGAAGTGTCCACTGAAGAGCAGGTGATATCCAAGGAAGCTATCACAAAGGAAGCCGATCTTTCTACCGCAGACAGTCACGGTGTGCCTGAAGTTGATCCCAATTTAACTTTGCCTGTTGAGGAGGGCACTGAAGCTTCCCCCAGGGCTGAGGAAATGGGCAGGCATGAAGATGAAGTCGTTATTCGTGACTGCCATGCCAAAGCGGGTGAGTTGTGTAGCAAAGAATCACTAATGAAAGAATTAGAGTCGGCTTTGAGTAACGTGTCGGATTTAGAAGTGGCTGCGCTGGATTCTCCTGAAGATCGAGAGGATGACCTTGACATTAGAGCGAGTTATAAAATGAACAGAAAGGGGAGGTCACTTAGCTTGGATGATGTTGCTGATTCTGTGGCCTGTGAATTCTTGGATATGTTGGGAATAGAGCACAGCCCTTTTGGCTTGAGTTCAGAAAGTGAGCCAGAATCTCCACGAGAGCGTCTTTTGAGGCAGTTTGAGAGGGAAGCTCTAGCTGGTGGTGGTTGTTCTTTATTTGGTTTTGATGTAGGTGATGAGGACTTTGCTGAACAAGGCAACGACGCTGCTAATGTGCCTGGCTGGGGGAATACATCTGAGGATTTTGAACTTCAATCACTAATTCAAGCTGCCGAAGAAGAGCATCTGATGGCAAACCATGTTAACAAAACAAAAGCAAAAATGTTGGAAGACCTCGAGACAGAAGCTTTGATGCGTGAATGGGGTCTGAATGAGAAGTCTTTTCAGTCTTCTCCACCTAGCCATTCTGGTGGGTTTGGCAGTCCAATTCATCTTCCTCCTGAAGAATTCGTGGAGCTACTGCCTCTTGGAGAGGGGTTAGGGCCATATCTCCAGACGAAAAATGGAGGTTTTTTGCGGTCAATGAATCCCTCACTTTTCAAGAACGCCAAAAGCGGCGGGAGCTTGGTTATGCAGGCTTCTAGTCCAGTTGTAGTACCTGCAGAAATGGGCTCTAGTATCATGGAAATATTGCAGGGTCTGGCTTCTGTTGGAATTGAAAAGCTCTCCATGCAGGCAAACAAGTTAATGCCCTTGGAAGATATAACTGGAAAGACAATGCAACAAGTCGCATGGGAAGCCTCACCTTCTCTTGAAGGAGTTGAAAGGTTTGTGGCAACTTTTTTAAACATCTTTTCTTTTATATATATTTTTAAAATATACTAAGTCTACAAAATTTCGACCTTGGTGCAGGCAATGTCTATTGAACGACAGTTTAGCAGTGGGGCAAGATTTGACTTCCCGGCAAATCAGAAACACAGAAGCGTCATACAATTCTAGGTCTAGTAAGTACAATCAAAATGCAGCTGGCAATGATGTTGGCTCTGAATATGTATCTTTAGAGGATCTGGCTCCTTTGGCTATGGATAAGATTGAAGCTCTGTCAATTGAGGGGTTGAGGATACACTCTGGCATGTCAGACGGGGATGCACCTTCAAATATCAGTGCACAATCAATTGGAGACGTTTCGACTCTACGGGGCAAGGGCATGGATATCAGTGGGTCACTGGGTCTTGAGGGAATTGGTGGGCTGCAGCTGTTGGATCTAAAGGAAAGTAGCGACGATAAAGATGAAGGGTTGATGAGCCTATCTCTAAGTCTTGATGAATGGATGAGGTTGGACTCTGGTGAACTTGATGATGAAGATCAAATTAGTGAGCGAACTTCTAAAATTCTTGCCGCGCATCATGCCAACTCCTTGGACTGGATACGTGGAGGGTCAAAGGGGGATAGAAGGCGTGGCAAAGGCTCTGGTAGGAAGTGTGGTCTTTTGGGAAATAATTTCACAGTTGCATTGATGGTGCAACTACGGGATCCTTTGCGGAATTATGAACCAGTCGGTGCACCAATGCTTGCGCTAATTCAGGTCGAGAGAGTGTTTGTTCCACCAAAGCCAAGGATTTACCTCAAGGTTTCTGAAGTAAAATATGAGGATGAAGAGGATGAGTCAGCCGAGTCCAAAAAGAAGGAAGAAATTAAGGAGGGGACAGAAGAAAAGAAATCTGAGGTGGAAGAAATTCCCCAGTATAAGATTACTGAAGTCCATGTTGCTGGTCTCAAGACTGATCCTGGGAAGAGAAAGGTCTGGGGAAGTTCAAACCAGCAACAATCTGGTTCCCGTTGGTTGCTCGCTAATGGAATGGGGAAGAGCAATAAGCATCCGTTCCTGAAGTCGAAGACTGCTTCTTCTAAATCTACTGCCCCAGCAACAACTAAGGCACAGCCTGGTGACACACTGTGGAGCATCTCATCCCGTGTTCATGGAACTGGTGCTAAATGGAAGGAATTGGCAGCTCTTAACCCACACATACGCAATCCCAATATTATTCTCCCAAATGAAACCGTCAGGTTGTGTTAAGTTGGGGTTGTGAAATGGATCTTCTTGAAAGAGGCTTGGTTTGCCAAGCTGGGTTGAGTGAAGTTTATGAGCTGCATTAGTTGTGGGCTTGCTGATCGAAACCACACATTGTGGTTGTCTAAGACAGATGAAAGTGCTGGCTCCCGCCTTTGAGAACTCTCTTACCTTCCCAATTGTTATGGACTGATTATCACCAGTCTAAGGTACAAAAGATCTGTCTATGCAATTGTTTTCATCTCTCTGTTCTTACATCCCCTGTAATCAGTTTGCATATGAACAGTAATTTTTTGTGTTTTGTTTGGGATGATACGCTACCAATCCTTTGTCTTGTGATTAGGAGCAACAGATCGGTCCATGAGATTTTAGGTTCCATATCTACCTTGTCCCTCCTCTACTTGTCTATATAAAGAAGAAAAGATCCTTTGGCAAGCAGTTATAATATCAGAGCTTGAATGTTGTTTTAGAAGCACACGTTCTTGTATGTGAACATTACATATGAAACTAGCGCTGCTTTGATTCTGACCTTTGAGGGAGGATCAGCTTGCACGGCCTGCGAATAACAATGGAGTGTTTTCTGTGAAATCTGTGTATCACTTCCTTAAAATTAGGCAGGAAAGATAGTGTAGGAAGTTCATGTAAATGGTGTGACTGCATTATGGTTTGGTGCCATGGGGTTGAAATTGATCAGACAGAGAGGCTCACTGGCTTTGATCAGATGGCTTTTGGACATCTATCAGCATTGGAGAAGTATATGAAGGAAACATAAAAGAAATGCGGATGCTTTTGAGGAAGGTGGGTTCGGTTGTTTGGCATGATTGGAAAGAGAATGGTGAAGCTGTGTGAGACAAATCATAGAATGGCCCAATGTTGCTTTTACCTAGTAATCTGCGGCATACATAGGAGTAGATCAGATTACTTTGTGGCCAGGCCTTCCCAATCTCTTTAGAAGGATTCGGCTACGTGGGCGAGACATCTCTGATGAGGAGAACTCGAGAATAATGCAAGATGGACTCTGCGATTGGTTTAGTAGTCTCATTAAATCGTTTGCACAACTGGCGGTACTCAGAATGATCCTATGACATAGGGATTGAGTTAGAAAGAACACAGGCATCAAGACTATGTAGTAATCCTTTGTCCCACCAGATGAATACACTAGATCTTGATATTGCCCCTAGATCTGCACCAACTCACACACCCTGATATCCACCTCTTGAGCTTTTGCGGATCTTTCGGAGGTATCGAACGATGTGAACTAGAAAAAGAATGGCTACAGCGCAGAGAAAAACAAACATGAAGAGCACAGCCACTGGGATGGGTGCCCCACTTTCGGATTCCCTAGCGTGGGTGGGTGGGCTAGCCGCTCCGTCTTCAGAATTCCTGTGCACGTGCAAGAAGGCCAGCATGGACTGGAGGTAAGTCAGCGCCGTGAAAATGATGGTCACCCACATTGTGGCCATCAGAATCCACGTCAGAACCTTCTTCCCCAAGGGGAAGCCACTTATGAGCAAGAAGATCGTGCTAAGGGATGCAAGAAAAGAGATGGTGTCGTATGTCAAGAACATTGTGTAACCCTTTGGATCGTTTGCTGCCATTATCGATGTTCCTGCGTAGTATAAGATGGTGCCGTTGTCGTCTTTCTGATCGTTGTCCCACACGCTGCCAGGAGGGCTAATGCCGGCTTGGTAAGCCATGGCTGCGATCACAGTGGCAGTTATCTGTCGTGATGTGAAAGAAAGTTATAGATTGTGAATGAAGAAATAGTGTTTCGACTATATTTATTATTCATACATACAAAGATCATCGAGTGTCATTCCAACAAATGCACAAATTCAATTGATGGCTTTTCCTATATTTATGTAAATACTAGAAAATTGTAGCGAGCTCTCTACAGAAATAGAGCTCATGGATTAAATTGTGAAAAAACATAAAAAAAAAATGAAGATATTTCGAAATTTGAACGTCTTTTTATAAAGGTTGTTATTGTTGTTAGAAAGAAAATCAAAATCAATAACTAAATGTGTCGAAAATAAAACACACTTATATTCCAGCCGTCGATGAGGCTCGCTAACGCTAGGCGGCGGCTTGACGCCGCTCGGCATTGGCAAGGTCTGAGCGAGGTTGAGCTCACCCAGCCGCCGATGAGGCTCAACTAGCAATGCTTGGCCTTGCTGGGGATCAATAATGCTTCGACGAGGTTGCCGACCCTCGTGTGGCCGGTCGGTGGCAATCGGCCAAAGAGGAAGAAGGAGAAGAAGAAAAAGGAAAAAAAGAAAAATATAATAAAATTATTAAACAATTAAAAGAAATTCTAAATCATAAAGGAATTTAAACCAAACCTTACCAAACGCATTAAAAAAAAAAACTCATTTTATAAATAGAAATTGTTCCTAAAAACAAACTTGTTGCCAAACAAACTCCAAGTCATTGAGAATATTTGAAGAAGATAAAAGATTGAGTCTTTTAGAAATCCTCTTTACTTTATGTATTGGTATAGATATTTGAAGAAAATCACCCAATTGCTTCATATTTAGATTTTCTTGAGTACCATTACTTTCTTAAATATTCATCAACTTGTTTCATCTCTTCTCATTATTAGATTTCTTATATTACCCTCTGTTTTTTTTTTTTTTTTTTTTTTTTATAATCATAAGCCATCTATTATTGTAACTACTCATCTTCTTTCTCTACAAAGCTATTTAATTATGATCAATTTAGTACATATGTAGAAAATATTTTTAAGAAAGCATAACTATTTATTTTAAACGACACAAATGATCATTTTTAGGGAAATTTCTGAATCATCCATTTTTTCATGAAAGAAACGGAGAGTTTAATTAATTAGCTGTGGGCTATGATCAATTTGATCTAAGTTATCAGCAAATAGTCCAAGACATCTAGCTAAAGCATTACCATCAGAGAATCGCGCTTCTTCTTGATCCATTTCTTGTGTTTGTCTTCCTCCTACTTCCTGATTTTACTCGATAAAGACAGTGGCAGAACCGCCTCTACCGGAGGAGTATTGGTGGAGGGAGGTGCTACAGATGCTGGGTTAACTACAACAGTTGAATTCTTCTCATTTGTGTTATCAACAACTGCTTGGTGAGTTGTCGATGCAGGGAATCTTATGGCTCTCAGAGCTCCAGCATGTACTAACAGTTCTCTCAATTCAATGACTTTGAAATCCTTTGGAAAATATTCCACTATATCCAGAGCAGAGAAGCCATTTCTATTCACTGTGTTCACATCCACTTCGCTTCTTTGAAGCAGATATTTCACTGTCTGCACAAAAAGATGAGCTTCTTATCAGTTATAAAAGAAACAACAAACAAAGATATCTCCTGTAAGTTTCTTCAACCAATATTATCCATTGAAATTTGAATGCAGAAAGCTTGAGTCTATAGAAAAATGAGAATGAGCCTGATTCTATCTGCACAAAATGTTCAATTGGAATGCGATATCTGACGTCGTCACAATTCCGAAGCAATTTGAAGTAGAAAGGATTACCTCTATTTGCTTGTTTGCTGCGGCCAAATGCAAAATGGTATTACCCTCATCATCTTGAGCTTTCACCAAATCACTATCTCTCATCGTCTCCACCAGGACTTTCAGAGCCTCCAAACGATTATGACTCACTCCCAAATGGAGAGCGCTTTGGCCGTGGCTCAGCCTGTGCTTAGCCGCCTCCGGTCTCGCCTTCGCCAGCTCTACCACGATATTGCTTCGGCCCTTCATCATGGCAAGATGAAGTGGGGTCCACCCATCTTCGTCATGGACAAGACATGCAAGGGGGTCTGATTGTAACAATTCCCTTGCTATTTCGACGTATCCGTTCGCAGATGCCTAGTGAAGAGGTGTACGTCCCTGCAAAAGTGAAGTGCTTAGCTATGGAGCATTCTTATTGAGGGACACGTTCATATGATTTATATGTATCGCATTTTCAAATCAAATAGACCGAGCTGCTCAAATTCACTGGTGTTTGTAAGATCTTTCAGGCTGAATTAACCTGGAAATCTATGACTTGATTTCCGTCTGAATTTTGTTAATTTCCTTGAGATATATGATGGGTTTGATTTCTCACATATCATGAAAACTGGAAAACAAAATGCTATATTACGTGCAAAATCTAATTTGACAAGCAATATAGTCTGATCTATGTAGAGATATTCCACGGAATATAGTTAATAAATTACTTTACACATGGCTAAAAGCCTGAAACTTGCAAAAACCTAATCAAAAGAGTTGCGATACCGATTATCTGGTTTGTGAGGATGACCGGGTTCAGTTTGATCTGACAAAAGGATATCAAACAACCACGACCAAGGTTTTCGCTTTGACGTACCTGCGAGTCAAAGTCCATAGCCAAATCCCTCTTATGAGCCAAAAGATCCTTGGCAAACTGTACATGACCATGCATACAGGCCACATGCAATGGTGTCTCGTTGAAGCAAGTGACAGAAGCCCGAGCCAGGATGAGTCGGTCTTCTTGCAGCAACTGAGCTAACGACTCGACGCACCCATCATGCGACGCTTCATAGAGCCTCCTCTCTCGGTGTCTTCTTTCAAGTGCTAAGGAAGCTTGTTGATGCGATGGCGAGGATGGCGACCTCCTTCTCGGGCTTGTGATCGATGGCATTGTTCCCAGCTCGGGTTGAACTCGAAGTCGCTCGGGTCGATCATTTGAAGTGATTCTACTCCTCTCATAAGTGGTGTTACCGTAATATGCGGGGTTGCAAAGTCAAAAAGTCACATGATGACCGGAAAAAAAATTTAAAAATTGACAAGTCAACAAAGGCGGTTCCACCTACCAAAAAAAAAAAAAAAAAAAAACAAAGGTGGCTCCCTCTTTAACACACAGAAAGAAAGAAAAGAAAGAGAGGGAGAGAGAGAAGAAAGGAAGGAGGAAGAAAGAGAGGGTTTTCGCCAGCTGTTGTTGTCCTTGGTCCTCTTGTGCGTTGTTCTCTTTTTCGCAGAACGCGTGAGGGAAAGAGAGGGCGAGGAAGAGAGGGCTGGGCTGGTCTTGGGGAAAATAAAGGAAAAGTGGGCCGGCCCAGGTGAAGAGAAATAAAAAGGAAAAGAAGGGCGTGCGACAACATTTGCTCCGTTAGAAATAGTTTCAAGAGGTAATTTTTCTATTTCTATTTCCGGACGAGTTTCTGAGGAAAAATCTGTTTGATAACGATACAAAATTTCTGTTTCGAAATAGAAATTCGTTTGATAACTGAATAAAATTTCTATTTCTTAAAAGAAAATTTTCTTTTTTTTGAGCAAATGAGATGTACATTCTTACAAATTTCATATGTTTATGAAATCATTGACCCAAATACAAAGTATGAATTTTTTTTTAAGTAAAGTCTCCCTTTTTTGCAAAAAAAAAAAAAAATACAAAGTAAGAGATGTTATATCAAATTTTATAAATTTTCACACAAAATTCTTTAGCATCCACGTAGATAGGTAATTACGGTCAAACAATATACTTATCAATAGTCTCCATACAATAGAAAAAAGAGATCAATATGCATTACTCTTGAGCATAATAGAAGGTTCCCAAAATTCTACTAGAATGAAGGCGGGCAACCATATTCTAATCCCCTTCATGCTAGTGTGTCACGTTGATCGCCGCCACGGTTTATGATATCGAGCAATCGTTTTAGAAAGAAACACTAAGAAGTGTATTGGGTAATTTGCGGCAAATTTTACAAAATCGGCGAATTTTACGAAGTGTAACAAAGACCATTACAAATAAGGGATATCATCAAGTAGAACATCACATTACAAGAATTGAGATAGGAATCATCAAATACATTATCACAATACAAAAGCAAACATTGTAAATCCCCAAATACAAAATAATAGAAATACATTACAAAAATTAAAAACACGATTTCATGGAATCTCCGGCATATTATGATCCATTGCCATCTTATTGGCAATATTCTTTCTAAGCATATTCATCTCAATTTCCTCCTCGCCGATGTATCACCTACAACCTCATCTTCTGCTGATTCACATGAGTACTGGATCTCCATATAAGGAAAAGTTTCTCCCCTCTCCCGTCTTGATCACGGATGTAGTTATGAATAGCACAACATGCAATTACAACATGTGCTTGCTTTCGAATTGCAAATGCAGGCATGTGTTTCAAAATAAAAAAGCGATTCTTTAATGCCGCAAATGATCTCTCAATGACATTCCTTAGTGAAGAATGCCCGTAGTTGAACAACTCTCTTGCTGTTCCGGGTCGTCTTGCTCTACCCCTATAATCATTTAGATGATACCGTTCGCGTCTGAAAGGAGTTAAGAATCCCGGAATTGATGCATAACCAGAATCTACAACATAGTATTTGCCTATAACAAAATATTCATATATTAGTAGTGATTTGTAAATACAATACAATCTTAAAGAAAATTGATAATTTTAGAACAAGTAAAAATACCTGGTGGAGGTCGAGGAAATTCCAAGTGAGGAGTCTCGAGTACCGCCGATAACACCCGGCAATCGTTGGCGAGATCCTTCCCAGCCAGCATACACAAAAGTGAATTCATATCAAACGAACATACACACATCACATTTTGAGTAGTACCTCCTATTCTCGCCTCTAAATGGAATTTGCTTCGATAAAGGTATAGAAGCATGAACATGAGTACCATCAATAGCGCCCACACAATCTGTCGTTTTATCAAAGACTAGTGTTATATAAGATTAGCAACAAAATGAAACCGATATTGTAAATGAATGTATGAAACTCTTACCTTGAAATAAAGTTTATGGTTGGGATCCATAAGAATCTCATTTGGGACCACATCAAATGAAGGCGATACGATAATCTCTCTTGCAAGTTCGAGAACTGCTAGCAACACTATAGTGAAGTATTTGCTAATAGTTTGTCCCGAATGTTGGAATCTCTCGCATAAAGTTCTATTCGAGTTCTTGTGACAAATCATAAATAAGAATATCCCAATTTGTTCATCTACCTTTATATATCGACTATCTTTCAGCCAACCTCTTGCCTTCATCAAATCACAAAGATTGAGAAAAACGTGTCTCTCCATTCTAAAAGATTCATATATTCTATCTGAATGTCCTTGAAGAACCTCCATCATCCATTCGGGTCCTGACAATATGCTATCCCTAATAGGTTCTCTCGAATGCAAAGACATATCCATCGCAACCATGCTCAACCATGCTATCATAATATCGATGTCAAAGTCATCAAAGATTACTTCAACCGATTCACCTGTTGCTACTTGATCACTACACATGCTACTTTCATCCTCCTCCATATTACCTATGCCTTCACATGCAAAAAAAGAAGAAGAAAGAAGATAAACACAATATATAAGTAAGGAATCTAATAATAATCAACAATAGCCACAAAATTTTCATAATTGCATCATAAAAAGACCAAAGCATCTCAAATACATAAGTCATAGAGTGAAATTAAACAAAATATATAAATCCATAGCATACTATTCAACATCTGTTTAAAGAGATTCAAGAAATCCACGTCTCCTTTCGGTAGCATTGTGATAAAAGCTTCTCTCCAACTGGCATGAACATATGATTGGTTCACAGCTTTGTTGTAAATATTCTGCTCTAAATCAGGCATATTATTTAAGATGGCAACCACGGCTGCTGTGGATTAGGGGTCTGCAGTTGATGGGGCATCTCGAGGTCACGAGCCACTTGTTGATTGAACCGTCCTGATTTTAATCATTTCTTGAATGGCTTTGCAGGTGTCACTAACATCATATCTCGGTACTCTTCCTCCTCCTTTTAGAATTTGGAGTCCTATCCTCGCTTGTGTTTCTTAAGATTTGAGGTAGTAGTCGTATCGGTATGAAGGCCTCCGCATCAATACGCTGTTCATCAAATTCCTCTGCATCATTTACTTTGCATAACCACTACCACCATCACCATTGTCACCACCATTGTCACCACCATTGTCACCACCATTGTCATCTCTCTCAGAGGACACTAGCACTTCTTCTTCAGCATATCCTACCACTTTTTCTTTACTTCCTGCTGCATAGTTCCCAAAGAGCATATGTATCACCAAACACGATACACAAATCAGGATACTGAGGAAACCCATCATTTCTGAATTTCGCCCATTCGCTATTATTCTGTAATTTATACAATAATGACAGATGTCAGCAATATAATCAAAGCTTGCAATACAATATGAACAAAATGAAATTGGTAAATTGATACCTTGACGTGAGACTCCCACACACTTTGATCATCCACAACAACCTTATTGTTTATATTATCCCATCCAAATCCAGATTGTGACAAAAGCTTCTTGAAACTACTATACTGTTTCTTCAATTTGTTAACCTTGTTCTTCAACTGAATTATAGTAAAGTTGACTCCCATCCGGCTATTGAATTCGGCATGTATGTTATTCCATCCTGTTTTGTTGAAGGTAGAAGTGGTGCGATTTCCCTTTGTTACCTCTGTTACCAACAAGCTTACAAGCTCATTGGTCAAAGGCTCGAGTCCACTTTGCCATACAAACCTCTTTGTGGGAAGCCATTTAACCTTAACAACTTGAGCATCAAATGAGCCATATCAATTGGTGTACCAGTTCAAGCGCGTAGACTTTGATGTCGATATCACATCAAGCAAACAGAGAATAATCCTCATATAAAATTTTACAAGCAACCATATATTACAAGCAAAAAAACCATTAAAGAGCTCTTCAAAGAACTGCTAATATGCAGAAAAAAGATTTACTACTTTACTCGTATCAAATATAGAGTTCCTATCTTAGTCACAACTCACAAGACAATGCTGAAACCTAGAAATGGAACATGAAAGATGTGGAGAAGCACATCAAGCAAAAGAGATAGGTTTAAACCAAACAACCCAGACATTAAAACAGTTCAAATCTGTTCTCCCATGAAGAGAAAATTGATATGCCCCGTAACTCCCTTGCACTCTCTTACCTATATTCAATCTACACAATTACTTGTTGATATTTATATTTTCTGCAAATAAGTTCCATGGTGAAAAACGAAGTCCAAAAATATTATTGTAAGTGACCTTGTTTTGTTGCCTTTACAAAGTGAATTCCGTATAAGCTGAAACCAGAATACTCTCACTAGCACGCAATCAAATAGGTTATGGAGACGGCGTGAATTTCTTTGTTGCTAAAAGTGCCAAAAGTATCGCCTAGAGGAAGCATTTTAAATTGCCAGGTATTCTTCATCGCAAAACATTTTCTCAATTAAAGAAAATGATGTTTCTTCGAATGAATTTTGAAAAAAATTTCTCCAAAGTGACATTTTAATGGCATAAAATCGCACTACTTGCCTCATTGACCCTCCGTATCATAAGAGCAACTATGAAAAAAAAAAAAAATTGGCTTCAAATGGACTTAACACGAGAACCCTAAAATGTGAACTAACATATTGACTTAACACAGAACCCTAATCCAGTTCGGCAACATGAAATCAAAATAAGAACGAACAAGTTATTAGACCCAAGCTTCGATACCATATTCGATGACCTCAAAACGAAACATTTCATTCATTCCTTTCAATATTGCTTCCTCGGACAGGTAAGTAATGATTCCATCAATATCATCATCATCAATTTCCTCACTTGATTGCACCACCATATATTACAAGCAAAAAGAAGAGGAATCGGCCCGAACCGAGAAGGGTAGTTACGCTTCTTTGCGCACTTCACGGCCTCGTCGGACGAACTCGAGCGGCTCCGGTGTCCGCTGTAGAGGGCTTCCGGATGAGGCGAAGGGGCTCGCCACCGGATGAGGAGAGGCGCGCGGCGTTGCCGAGGTCGTGGGGCGATGGCGGCTTGGGGCGTCGGTGCTTGGGCTTCTGGCTTGGCTTCGCTTCGCAGGGGAACGAGCGGCGGGGGTGCAGGCGCGAGATCTGTTGCCGAGGGGTGCTCGGACAACAATCGCTGACAGGCGGAGGAGAGGGCGCGCGGCGTTGCTGAGGTCGCGGGGCGAAGGCGGCTTGGGGCGTCGGTGCTTGGGCTTCGGGGCTTGGCCGCCGCGGGGGAACGAGCGGTGCTTGGGCTTCGGGCTTGGCTTCGCTTCGCGGGGAACGAGCGGTGCTTGGCTTCGCTCGCAGGGGAACGAGCGGTGCTTGGGCTTCCGCTTGGCTTCGGGAGCGAGGCGAGGATGAGGCGGAGGAGGACGCGGAGCGAGGCGGAGGAGGAGAGGCGGAGGAGAGGCGGGGCGGAGCGAGGCGGAGGATGAGGCGGATGAGGACGCAGAGCGAGGCGGAGGAGGAGAGGCGGGGCGGAGCAGGCGGAGGATGAGGCGGAGGAGGACGCAGAGAAGAGGCGGAGGAGGAGAGGCGAAGGAGAGGCGGGGCGGAGCAGAGGCGGAGGATGAGGCGGAGGAGGACACAGAGCAGAGGCGGAGGAGAGGCGGAGGCGGAGGAGAGGCGGAGGATGAGGCGGAGGAAACGATCTCGGGCTCGAAGAGGAAGACGCAGAGGAGGCGAGAAGAGGCGTCGGGAGAGAAGAGGAAGACGTAGAGAGGAGGCCGATTAGGGTTGAAGAAATAGAAATTGATTTCTTCCGAAATCAGAAATAGAAATTTTCTATTTCGATTTCTCCTCAATTTCTATTTCGGAATAGAAATCTATTCCGTAAATAGAAAATCTGATTATTTTTATCATGCAAATTTCTGTTCCAGAAATTGGTTCGAAAGAAAAACAATTTCTGAACAGAAATTATTTTTATCATGCACCCCCAAAGAAGCCGGGCCGACTTGCCCCGGCCCGGTCATGCTTTTCCCATTCTCCCTTCTTTTTCTCTCTCTCTTTTTTTTTTTTTTTAAAATTAATTTCTTTAAATAAATTTTTTCTTTTTCTTTAGAAATTTCTATTACTAATAACGCAAATGCTCCTAATGTTTTTATGCCATGCTATTAATGATTTTTTTTTTTTTTGCTAGAGGTTAAAAGTTAATCCCTAATTTTCTATACAATTAATGAATGATTAAACGGGTCGGCTAAATTTGGGTGTTAACAAAGGTCAAACTTGGAATACACTTTGGGTTGGGTGAGGCTAGATAATAGAGAATTCCGATATGGTAGAGGAAACTTATCATCTTGTAAAAATGATTTAGAGGATGATAATTAATAATCAGTCCATTAGGCACAATTTTGAGTTTAGGGATTTGTGTAAGGATATCCTAACCAATAATGATATCTTTATCTGGTGAACTCGAGTCAAGAATTTTGGTAGTGACTGAACACTGAGGAAAAAACTATATGGTGATGGGTTTGCTTTGTACTTTTGTAGTAAAGGTATCTCCCGCTTTGTACTTTTGTAGTAAAGATATCTCCAAAGGCAGAGTTAAAATACCGGGTGCATGACGCCCAGTATTTTTCTAGAAGTATCTTTGTATCAAGAATAGAAGCATTGGCTCTAGTGTTGACGAGGGCAAAAAGAGAAATAGGCTTGTCATACTTAGATGGGTATATTTTAATAGATAAATATGAGAGGATAGAAGGAGTGTATGCACAAAGGTTTTTGATTGTGGGAGGTTCAAAGAAGAAAAATACCTCTTCTTTCGGTTCCCCTGACGAGCTTTCAGTGTCACTAGTTTTTGATCACGTCTGGATAGCACATATAATGTGTTTGGTTGGTTCATCTTCCAGGGAGAAGAATGATTCAACATTATCATCTTGGAGTGATACTCCAGTTTGCTTCTTTATCTTCTGGATTAAGTGGGAATGTCTTCCTCAGGCCTTTGGACAATTTTTGGCAAAATAGCCTTTCTTGTTACAAATGTAATACCTGTCGGATTTTCTATGCCTTCTAGAAGAGCTTCGTTTAGAGCGTCTTTTTCACAAGAATCACCATTTGTGCCTTTTCTTTATATGTCATAAGGAGAATCTTTTGAAGTGTCTTCGTTTTTTGCATTGATCTCCATAAGAAGGATCATCACATGAGTTTTTCTTTGAGCACTTGATTGTTAACTCAAGCTTTTGACAAGCCTGGTTACGTTCCTTGTTGCTCATAAGGTTCTAAAAACCTTTCTTTGGATGCAAAGATCATCAAGAGCAAGATGTATCTCCTACTAAAATTCTGAACATTCGCAATAGTTGTCTACTTATTTTGAATGGACCTTTCCACCATTTGTCCAATTTCTTTTGGAATTGAAGTCGAGAAGACCCGTTTTAGGCTAAGATCAGCTCTCAAAGCATAAAATAGTTTAAGCATTTCTTGGAAATGCTCATTGAGATGCTTTCTTCGTAGAGAGTAGCACTTTTTTTTTGAAAAATTCTCTTCTTCTAAGCTTAAGGAGATCTTCTAGTTTACCAATAAAGAATTTGTGGATCACCCGGATCACATAATGGAGATTTGTTTGAAGCAAAAATGTTATTTGATCCTGGTTAGAAATAGTTCTCCACCAATCTTTTAAGCTTCCAATGAATCTGCTCACGAACTCGATCAATATGTCATACCAATGTTCACAAAAAAGTGCTTTGGTGTTGAACCAAGCATGGAATTCTTGCAATCTATCTAGCCATTTAGAATATGGAATGTCATGAAGATGTACTACTTCTGGCTCGGATAAATTTGATTCCATCTCTACTTTAGGGGGATCAACCATAAAGATAACAGGCACACATGATACTGGTGTTTTCGGAGGAGAGGGAATGTGATTTTGAGGCTGATTCAAAGGTATTTTGCTTGACAGAGTCAAATGCAGCAATAGTTGGTATATTTTGTATGCTTTGATCTCGCAGGAAAGCCTTAAGTGGGTTTGAAACCATATGAGCAGAGAGAGGTTCTAGAAAAGGTTTAAGAGGTGGCTTCTTTTCTTCACTGATCTTTTTTTTGCTTTTCTATCTCTTTGATACGGTTTCGAAGCGTAACAATATCCCTTTGATCCTATTTTGGAGCTTCGTCAATAATTGAAGCAATTGATGTAGCCCTAGAAGGGCTCATGTCCATTGGAATCGTTTGCCAAGGCTGAGAAAATGGATTTGGAGGAGGAATAAATTTTCCATCATGCGAGAGCTTGATTTGTCTTCTTAATTTTTCCATTTTAGTCGTATGATCTTCCAAGTAATGATGAGAAACGTATCTTCTAGCTTCCATCTGCTAAAGTTTCTTTTGGAATTTCTCAAGCAATTTATTTGTGACCAAAGTCATTTGATCAACCTTATGGTTGACATAATCAAGACGAGCTTGGACAGTTGAAAGTTTTGTGTCAATTGTCTTGAGAACATTATTCTAGGCCAGAGCATTCTCTGACTGGCTTCAACAACTGTAACCTTTTGTTGTCTTCCATGGTTCCCAATATCTATGGGATTCAGGAGCTTAGGGATGTGACGAAAATTGTTGTGAGGATCTGTAAATTTTTTGATGCCAGAAATGGGGCACTAGATCTTTCCAAAGGTGGGAAGTTTGAGGGTTGGAACATCCAGATATATGGAAGCATTTAATCCCCAAACTATGTCGTCAAAAAGTTGTAAATAGTGATAATTGAAGTGCCAAATTTTACTTAAAGTGATCATTGGAGTGCTAAATTTTATTCAAAGTAATCACTTCAATGTTAGTCATTATTAAAAAACGATTACTTCAATGCCAAGCATGCCATGTAGAAATGCCACGTGGAATGGAGTTTTTGAAAAATTGCCAAGTTATATTATAATTTTAATTATAAATGACAAGTAATCAATTTGGTTGAAATTTCTCGCCGTTGGCATTTAAGAGATCATTTTTTCTTCGATTTAGCATTTAAGTGAGCCGATGAAAACTCTTTTCACTAAAGTGAGCGTCATACACAACTTTTAGATTCTAGTATACTTATCCCTACAAACACGTGTGAGAACATTTTTGCATGCTTTCGCAATGTTGAAAAGGCAAAGAGTGTGGAATGATACTAGAGATAAGCAAAGAACTTATGACGTTGATACAAATTTATCGGAGACTATATTAGTTGGAAATTTGAATGTGATGCACTATTTCTTTTTCGCTAAAATTGAATATGATGTATGTGCTTTAACAATGATGTGAACAAGGAATTTGATAATGTGATAAATTGTTATTTGATGCTGTTCATACATTGCTTATGAAAGATATACCTTTCTAGTTGTTGGAAGGTGCAGTGAAAATACGATATTTTTACTTATAGAGATCGCCAAGGGAAAGTTTAAATCCGAATCTTTCAATATATTTGATCGGACCACTTAAATAATATTGATTGCTTCACTTTGCATCATGTCACAAATGTGGGACTTCTTTTGCATTACACTCTTGCATGTGCACCTCAATAAATCTCCCCCTTAGGTATGAGCCTTCAGTGTCAGACTTTTGATAAGTTATTTTTTCACACTGATAATATCTCCATCAAATATCCACCTTGGCCCAACCAAGTTCTCAGAAATACAACTTCTACCTTGACTCCTCCTCAATGCGAAGCTCAACAGGAAAACACCATCTGCCACCTCGATTGGGAGTCGCGTCGGATTTCTTTACTTGAAACATTCACCCGATTACAATCCAACATATTTTGAGCCCAACCTGTTTAAACCATTGGTTTGATACCACTTGTCGGGAAGCTTTGACAGAGCTGAGCAGGTGCTTGACAGAGTGTCCATGCCAGTCGAAACAGTGTCCGAGCGCATGAAACATGTAGAAAAACGACAAAGCAACGGTGGTGGAAACATCGAGGCACCTTCTCTGGTTATTTATCACAATTTCTTGACCTCCCGTGCGTTGGTTTTATTTTACAATTTTTCTTGTAATTGTCCACGAAAGGGACCAAAATAAAAATAATAAAGACAAATCATTGGTGGTGAAGACCCTCTGTCCGTATCCGCCATTCTTGACAATTTTTCGTGTGAAAATTTCTCTGCTCTAACCATTCATTCATTTGTCTTTATTTTATTTTATTTTATTTTAATTTCTATATATTGACTACCCTACCTGTTCGTCGGTTCTTTTTAATTTTTAGGATAAGTGCATTAGAAGTCTTAAAACTTATCATGAAAATACAATTAAATTCTAAAACTTTCAAAAAGTGCAATTAAGTTCTAAAACTTATCATAACAATTCAATCAAGTATTAAAACTTTCAAAAGGTTCAATAAAGTACTAAAACTTATCTCGAAAGTGCAATCGAACCCTAAAACTTTCAAGAAATGCAATCACTAGAAGGACTTAAATTAAACCACTTTGATAAGTTTTAGGATTTGATTGCACTTTTTGAAAGTTTTAGGACTTAATTGCACTTTTTGAAAGTTTTAGGACTTAATTGCATTTTCATGATAAATTTTAGAACTTCCAATGCACTCATCCTTAACTTTTTTCTCCCATAATTGTTCGGGCAAAAGTGTTTCGTGTAGAAATTGTCATTTAGCTACGAACCTTTTTTTTTTTTTTTTGTCTAATTGCTTATGGTAGAATCTGCATATGGTAGATCACGTCATAATGTTATGATAATCCTTCTGTCAACATTTGGACGAAAGTAATGAGAGGGGGTGAGGGAAGAGAGAGCCTCCCTTCTTAACCCACTTTAGACAGCTTTTTATTAGAATAACATGTGCTTAACAGTGTTTTGGAATAAAGAGATTCTTTACCTCAATGATTAACAAGTGTTGGCAGGACACTCGTTGAAAAACAGAACTTGTTATGAGAAAACTCTTACATTTCATTTCTAGTACAATGAAAATTTGTAATATCTTCATGGTCAGATCAAGAACTTCTGATGATGCTTCCATTAAGACTTTTGTCGATAAAATATTTTAGAATTAAAGGGGTATAGACTCTCGTTGGTGATGTGCAGCAAAACGAGTACCATGCATGTCTATTAAAAAGGTCAATCACGTCCATCCAATTCTTTTCCACTAGCAACTTCATTTGTCTAAATCTTCAAGTAAGGAGGTTTTCTTTTTTTCAAATATTTTTCATTATTTTAATGACGTCGTTACTAATTTTTAAGAAGTGCATATAGAGTTCCGAATTATATGAGCCGGGTGGCCCATTATACATCTTCTAGTAGATATAATGTGCAAGGTTTGGTTTCCCACAAATGTTGCTATTAGTATTAGCCCGTGCGAAACCAATTTCATAAAAAATATAACGTGAATTGTTGCCATTGGTCCTTGTTAAACCAATCTTTTGACGGCACATAAAACAAAAATATGATGCTGAATTATTGCTATTAGCCCATGGGAAACGAATCTTTTGACGGCACATAAAACAAAATTTTACCACTACCTATATGTCATTGTCCATAAATAGTTAGCTATAGAGAGCGATGATGAGGATGAAGATGAGTGTGAAAATGATGTTACTGAACACTCCGGCATAAGATTGGTAGCGGATCATTCGGAGAGATCTACCTTGGTGGATTGCTCGCTAAATGATATTTGATTTTTGCTATATCCATTCTGCTTTTAGTTTGATTTTCATTGAAGTTTTTCATGAATTGTTTCCAAGAATTAATATTCAGACAAACAGGGAAGTCGCAATGAAGATTGTGAGTGGCCGTTTCCCGGTAGAATTGACCTCTGTTTTATTTCTAGTTTTTGAGCGTTTCAGTTATTGATACCACTTGTCGGGAAGCGCAATAAGATTACTGAAGTCCATGTTGCTGGTCTCAAGACTGATCCTGGGAAGAGAAAGGTCTGGGGAAGTTCAAACCAGAAACAATCTGGTTCCCGTTGGTTGCTCGCTAATGGAATGGGAAAGAGCAATAAGCATCCGTTCCTGAAGTCGAAGACTGCTTCTTCTAAATCTACTGCCCCAGCAACAACTAAGGCACAGCCTGGTGACACATTGTGGAGCATCTCATCCCGTGTTCATGGAACAAAATGGAAGGAATTGGCGGCTCTTAACCCACACATACGCAATCCCAATATTATTCTCCCAAACGAAACTGTCAGGTTGCATTAAGTTGGCGTTGTGAAACGGATCTTTTTGAAAGAGGCTTGGTTTGCCAAGCTGGGTTGAGTGAAGTTTATGAGCTGCATTAGTTGTGGGCTTGCTGATCGAAACCACACAATGTGGTTGTCTAAGACAGACGAAAGTGCTGGCTCCTGCCTTTGAGAACTCTCTTACCTTCCCAATTGTTATGGACTGATTATCACTGGTCTAAGGTACAAAAGATCTGTCTATGCAATTGTTTTCATCTCTCTGTTCTTCCATCCCCTGTAATCAGTTTGCATATGAACAGTAATTTTTTGTGTTTTGTTTGGGATGATACGCTACCAATCCTTTGTCTTGTGATTAGGAACAACAGATCGGTCCATGAGATTTTAGGTTCCATATCTACCTTGTCCCTCCTCTACTTGTCTATATAAAGAAGAAAAGATCCTTTGGCAAGCAGTTATAATATCAAAGCTTGAATGTTGTTCTAGAAAGAAGCACACGTTCTGGTATGTGAACATTACATATGAAACTAGCGCTGCCTTGATTCCGACCTTTGAGGGAGGATCAGCTTGTATGGCCTGCGAATAATAATGGAGTGTTTTCTGTGAAATCTGTGTATCACTTCCTTAAAATTAGGCAGAAAGGATCGTGTGAGAAGTTCTTGTAAATGGTGTGACTGCATCATGGTTTGGTGCCATGGGGTTGAAATTGATCAGCCAGAGAGGCTCACTAGCTTTGATCAGATGGCTTTCGGACATCTGCCAGCAATGGAGAAGAATATGAAGTATAAAAGAAGAGTTGATGCTTTTGGGTATGGGTTCTTTTTGAAATGGAAGGTGGGTTCGGTTGTTTGGCTAGTGATTGGTCAGAGAATTGGTGAAGCTTTGTCTGACAAATAAAAAACAAGAAAACTCCCAATGTTGCTTTTGCCTACTAATTCCCGGCATACATAGGAGTAGATCAGATTACTTTGTGGCCAGGCCTTCCCAGTCTCTTTGGAAAGATTTGGCTATTTGGGCGAGACATCTCTGATGAGGAGAACTCGAGAATAATGCGAGATGGACTCTGCGATTGGTTTAGTAGTCTCATTAAATCGTTTGCACAACTAGCAGTACTCAGAATGATCTTATGACATAGGGATTAAGTTAGAAAGAACGCAGGCATCAAGACTATGCAGTAATCCTTTGTCCCACCAGATGAATACACTAGATCTTGATATTGCCCCTAGATCTGCACCAACTCACACACCCTGATATCCACTTCTTGAGCTTTTGCGAATCTTTCACAGTCGGGAGGATGGTTGCGAGGAATCGAACGGTGTGAAGTAGAAAAACAGTGGCTACAATGCCGAGCCAAACATACATGGAGGAACTAACCACTGTGATCAACCTCTTATGCATGGAGGAGCTAACCACTGTGATCGACCTCGCATGTAAAGATTCCCTGCCCACGTAAAAGATGGCCAGCATGGACACGAGGTAAGTCAGCGCCATGAAAGTGATGGTCACCCAAGTTGTGGCCATCAGAATCCACATCAGAACCTTCTTCCTCAAGGGCAAGCCGCTCATGAGCAAGAAGATTGTGCTCAGGGATGCAAGAAAAGAGACCGTGTTGTATATCCAGAACATTGGGTAACCCACTGGATAGTTTGCAGCCATTATCGATGTTCCTGCGTAGTATAAGATGGTGCCGTTGTTGTCTTTCTGATCGTTGTCCCACACGCCGCCGGGAGGGCTAAGGCCGGCTTGGTAAGCCATGGCTGCGATCACGGTGGCAGTTATCTGTCGTGACGTGAAAGAAAGTTTTAAGATTGTGAATGAAGAAATAGCGTCACACTTTTACTTGAAACTATGAAGATCGTCGAGTCAAAGATAGTCATTTCAACAAATACACAAATTCAATTGGTGGCTTTTCCTATATTTATCGAAATACAAGAAAATTGTGGCGAGCTCTCTACAGAAATAGAGCTCATCGATTAAATTATGAAAAAACTAAGTGTATGAATATACACCTATATGAGAAAAAGAAATGAAAGATATTTCGAAATTTGAACGTCTTTTTATAAAGGTTGCTATTGTTGTTAGAAAGAAAATCAAAATCTAATAACTAAACTTGTGGAAAATAAAACACACTTATATTCCAGCCGTCGGCAAGACTTGCCCTTGTCGGGCCATTGTGAGGGTGGCATTGCTCGGTTGTGGGCAAGCTCGGCCTCACCAAATTTGAGTGAGGCCAAGCTTGCCCAACTAAGGTGAGGCGAGCCTTGCCCAGCCGTTGGGGAGGCTTGGCCGGAGGGCTAGGCCTGGTTGGGGGCCAATGACACTTTGATGAGGTTACCGGCCCTCGTTTGGCCGATTGTCGACAACTAGCCAAAGAGGAAGAAGGAGAAGAAGAAAAAAAAAAAAAAAAAAAAAGAAGAGAAAAATCTAATAAAATTATTAAAAAATTAAAAGAAATTCTAAATCACAAAAGAATTTAAGGTCTTACTAAATACATTTCTATCCCGAGAATAGAAATTTTGGATAGTTACCAAATGCTTTCAAATACTCAAAACTCATCCAGGGAACAAAATAAAATAAAAAAAAAATCATTTTAAAGCACAAATTATTTTCGAGAATAGAATGGTTATCAAACATGCCCCAATGGAGAAGACAAAAGATTGAGTCTTTTAGAAATCCTCTTTACTTTATGTAATAGTATAGATATTTAAAGAAAACCACCCAACTGCTTCACATTTAGATTCAATACCATTACTTTCTTAATTCATCAATTTGCTTCATCTCTTCTCAGTTCTCACTATTAGATTTCTTATATTACCCTCTGTTTTTTTTTTTTTTTAATAATAAGCCATCTATTATTGTAACTATTGATCTTCTTTCTGTACATAGCTATTTAATTATGAGCAATTTAGTACATATGTAGAAAACATTTTTAAGAAAGCATAACTATTTATTTTAAGCGATATAAACGATTATTTTTAGGAAAAATTTCTTCCGAATCCTCCATTTTTCATGAAACAAATAGAGATTTTAAATTAACTAGCTGTGAGCTATGATGTTAATTGCAATAACATAACCGATCCGATCTAAGTTTTCAGCGAACGCTACTACAAGACATCTAGCTAAAGCATTACCATCAGAGAATCGCGCTTCTTCTTGATCCATTTCTTGTGTTTGTCTTCCTTCTGCTTCCTGATTTTACCAGAGAAAGACGGTGGCGGAACCACCTCTACTGGAGGAGTATTGGTGGAGGGAAGTGCTACAGATGCTAGGTCAACTACAACGGTTGAATTCTCCTCATTTGGGTTATTAACAACTGCTTGGTGAGTTGTCGACCCAGGGAATCTTATGGCTCTCAGAGCTCCAGCATGTACTAACAATTCTCTCAATTCAATGACTTTGAAATCCTTTGGAAAATATTCCACTATATCCAGAGCAGAGAAGCCATTTCTATTCACTTTGTTCACATCCACTTCTCTTATTTGAAGCAGATATTTCACTGTCTACACAAAAAGATGAGCTTCTTATCAATTATAAAAGAAACAACAAACAAAGATATTTCCTGTAAGTTTCTTCAATCGATATATACACTGAAGTTTGAATGCAGAAAACTTGAGTCTATAGAAAAATGAGAATGAGCTAGATTTTATCTACACAAAATGTTAAGTTGGAATGCGATATCTGACGTCATCACAATTTCGAAGCAATTCGAAGCAAAAAGGATTACCTCTATTTGCTTGTTTGCTGCGGCCAAATGCAAAATGGTATTACCCTCATCATCTTGAGCTTTCACCAAATCACCATCTCTCACCGTCTCCACCAGGACTTTCAGAGCCTCCAAACGATTATGACTCACTCCCAGATGGAGAGCGGTTTGGCCATGGCTTAGCCTGTGCTCAGCTGCCTCCGGTCTCGCCTTCACCAGCTCTATCACGATGTTGCTTTGGCCCTTCATTGTGGCTAGATGAAGTGGGGTCCACCCATCTTCGTCATGGACAAGGCATGCAAGGGGGTCTGATTGTAACAATTCCCTCGCTATTTCGACGTATCCGTTCGCAGATGCCAAGTGAAGAGGCGTACGTCCCTGCAAAGGTAAAGTGCTTGACTATGGAGCATTCTTATTGAGGGACACGTTCATGTGATTTATATATATTGCATTTTCAAATCAAATAGACCAAGCTACTCAAATTCACTGGTGTCTGTAAGATCTTTTAGGCTGAATTAACCTAGAAATCTATGACTTGATTTCTGTCTGAATTTTGTTAATTTCCTTGAGATATATGATGGGTATAATTTCTCACGGATCATGAAAACTGGAAAACAAAATGCTATATTACATGTGCAAAATCTAATTTGACAAGCAAGATAGTCTGATCTATGTAGAGATATCAAACAACCACAACCAAGGTTTTCGCTTCGACATACCTGCGAGTCCAACTCCATAGCCCAATCCCTTTTATGGGCCAAAAGATCCTTGGCAAACTGTACATGACCTTGCAGACAGGCCACATGCAATGGTGTCTCGTCAAAGCAAGTGACAGAAGCCCGAGACAGGATGAGTCGGTCTTCTTGCAGCAACTGAGCTAACGACTCGACGCACCCGTCATGCGACGCTTCGTAGAGCCTCCTCTCTCGTTGTCTTCTTTCAAATGCTAAGGAAACTTGTTGATGCGATGGTGGGGATGGCGACCTCCTTCTCGGGCTTGTGATCGATGGCATTGCTCCCAGCTTGGGGTTGAACTCGAAGTCGCTGGAATTTATCATTAGAAGTGATTACACTCCTCTCACAAGTGGTGTTACCGTAATATGCGGGGTTAAAAAGTCAAAAAGTCACATGATGATTCACAAGCTTCCCACGCGGAGTTGACTTTTGACTTCCTGTTCCTGTTCCTGGGTCATTGTACTCATTGTTTAACGGCTGCGATGGTTTGTGCTACCCGGATCATCGTAGTCATTATTTAACGGCTGCGATGGAAGAAATGCCGACAGGCTAGTAAGAAATGCTGACAAGCTACCAGTTTATTAGGACGGAAGAACGAATAAATTCGACCAGATTCGTTGAGCGGTAGAGATCAAAATTTGGTCCGCCCTTATTTGCATCCGAATGTTTGATATAAATTTTCATCTTTATCACAATATTATAATTTTTTCATATAATTTCTTTAATAATCCAGAGACACGTATGTGGAGACTTTTCTACCTGAATTCTAGTTAGGAATACCCTTCAAGCTCATAAGTCGGTTTTTTTTTTTTTCAGGTCAGACCATAAATCAATTAAGAAGGTGTGTTTACGTGACCTCGATCTAGAATGTTTCATACATAATTGGTAAGAGTGGAATAAGATATCTCTAATTTCGAAACCCGAATTCTCTCGATATCCCATTTAACTATACTAACCCTAAAAGAGTTAATAAAGATTTTTGCACAATTTCTGAAAGACGTGATTAGAGGCTGTTGGCATAGGCGACCCGGATCAAAGATCACCTAAGGCTAATGATATCCTAAGCACAGGTAATTTGCCTGAGTATGCTCTCCATCTATAGAATGAAGCTAAACTTTCTTAAAATTTGACCCTATAGAAAATTAGATCTTTCTTAAAATAAGTTCTTTCATAATCAAGGACTCGAGTGCAAAGGCTCGGTTCATTTTTGCTATTACTGACTATAAAAGTAGAGAAGCTTATTATAACTACTACAATCGTAACCTCAATTATCAAAGATTTAGTTTTGTTGGAAGGTCTCCTAATAATCTATTTGAAAAAGGGTAACATTGTGGAGCAGTTGAGTTTTTCTCTTTCTCATGGTCAAAGGATTAGATGAGTCTAAAGATGACTATTCATCTAAACATTCCCTTCGACGTGTCGCTGTCGGTCTCATTAGATCTGGCAAACGCTCTCTGGTGTGTAAGCAACGAGGATCGTGCTCCTCTTGAATCCAGTGAGAAAGTCCAGTGCTAAAGCAGTCGATTTTCTTCACTGGAAAAAGGTCGAGACTCTTTGAGTTTGAGACTTCTTGGTCCACGTAGTTGTAGATGACAAAGACTCGAGAAGTAGCATTAGAAGATGGTACTGTGCACAGGCTGTTGGCAAATGGATTCGGTGGGTTTTGAAGAGGGTCTTCAGCTTAGCCTCCGGCTTCCAGTCTTCCATAGTCAAGCCACCCTGCATATATAGGAGCTAAGTTATGTAGTCATGTTTCAAATTCAGCTTAAAGAACTGTGAAGCCATTACTAATTAATTAAGATTTATCTACCCGGTATTCGTCTTAGAGACCTCTTCGAAATGTGACTGACAAGCTCCTCTTCTGAGTCAAAATGCCTGCCGGATATCTTTCCCTGGCTATTTTGCATTCGGGCCGACAATCTGGAAAGAAGAGCAGCATCCAATCAGGTAAGAATGTCTTCCCTGAATAACTACAAAGATAGAAAACAACGTATCCTAATGGCCACCGTCTGGCCGTTCTTGGCAGTGTCTAACGGGTTTGTGATTGTTTTCTATAGAGGCGATCTGACCGACATCGATGAACACTCCCTGCAGAATACAAACAGGAGTAACCGACCTGTCGGGGAGAGATAAAAGCTTAGCTACTTAAGCACAAAGCTGTGCACTAAATTCATGAGATTATCTTTGAATAAATCTCCTGGCAGATCAGACTCTGAACTGTACCTGTAATCTTTCATTCCGTCACTGAAGGTACATAAATTGATGAAGAATAAGGGAATGAGAATCCACATGCAAATGCAAGAAGATCAAAGTTCTGTGTTCTTCTATTGATTTAGTCCTTGGAAAGAATAGGTGAAAAGAACAAGAATGTATGTGATGGTCGGACTGGTTTGCAGACAATTTGACAAACTCCCTTGATTGTTCAAACTGTAGAAATCAGGGTCGACTTAGTTCGACGATGCAATTTACAAGTCTCGAAACAGAGACTTCTTACTTGGGGTATGACAATATCGAACTTAAGCTAAGCCAGGTCCAGATGACATATTAGAAGTGAGGGAAAAGAGAATGGAACTTCCCCGCCTCAATGATGTTGATCCTTCTCACGCTACCGACTCATATCGATTTGCGTACCAATTTTATGTCTCTCGCGTAACTATTCCCGACTTTTTCCGACGGCAGTATCTATTGTATGTACACATTTGGCAATGCCGCTCCTCTTCCTCCTTCCTCAGTCTTTTTTTCATCTTTCCCTCGGCCTCCTTGCGTCCGCGTCGAGTGGGTGTGGAGCACGAGGGCGTAGGGCCCCGACTGTGGTCTTGGCTTTGTCCTAAAGGTGAGTGTGACCACAAGGCGCAGTCTTCCATGCACACAAGGCGTGGTCTTCCATGCACGACAATTCCGTCCACCTCCGCGTCATGTGGGTGTGGAGCATGAATTCCGTCCACCTCGTCAAGTGGGTGTGGAGCATGAGGGCGTAGGGCCCCGACTGTGGTTTGTGCTTCGTTACATATTTCGTAACAGGTTGTGAGACACTAACACTCAAAGTGGATTGATGAGATGGTCACATTTTCACTCTTTTTCAACTTACTTAATTGACTCTTACAATCTATCACATCACTTTGTAAACTAATTTTGAAAAAAATCTAAATAAGGGCTTGAAATGCCTTCATTTCTCGAATAATAACCTAAAGTGGTCCTTGTGTTAAGAGTTTGAAGTGGTCATGGAAGTTTCAAATAAGGGACTGATCTCGCTGATTTATTCTAGACAATCAAGGATATTTTTGTCAAAAGAAAATTTTAATTTGAAATTATTTTTTATTTTTTCTCTTTTCCTTTTTTTTTTCCTGGCGAGCACCGGCGAGGGCTCGGCGACCTTGTTGAGGCGAGGTCATCCCGCTTGGCAAGGTGACCTTGCCCAAATCTGGTGAGGGCGGCCCTCGCTTATGGATTTTGAGGGAGGCCTCACATAGGGCGAGGGTCGCCTCCCCCAGGCAAGGCCCTCCCTCGCCTAGCCCTCTTCGGGCATTGTGGGTGGGTACTGGCCACCAACGAAGAAGGAAGAGAAAACCAGGAAAAAAGGAAAAAAGAAAGAAAAATAGGAAAAAAGGTAAATGATAAAATGCCATTGGCCAACTAGAAAGTCAAGCTCTTTTTTGAAATTAACATAGCTATTTTAGGCTCTTATTTGAAATAAAATCATTTTTAAACCCTTATTTGAGAATGAGGACACTTTAGGCTCTTATTTAGAAAAAATATTTATTTCATGCCCTTATTTGGAATTTTCCCATTGATTTTGTATGTCATTTTCATATAGTGTTGAGTTCGACAATTTAAGATTATAAAGCACTTAATAGTGATTTGGAATATTTATGTGTTATCAACTATTTAAAATTTTGAAATGCCAAAGCAATAGGTAGTTTTTCAATTTCGGTCAAAATTTAATAAATTATCTGAATTTTCAAAAGTTATGGAAAAATTATATGTATATCCACATTTCATTGTAATAGTTTCAAGCATCTTGGGCTAAAAAGTATTTAAAGCGTATGACCCGCAATATTTGATTAAGTAAAAAATAATAAGCAAAAGGACTTACTTGTTTGTGTTTTAGCAAAAAGCATTTTTTTTTTTTCTGCCAAACTTTAAAGTATTATTTCAATTTTTAAAATTTTCGAAAAAGTACATGTGAATTTTTGCGTCAAATTGCCATTTTGTAAAAAAAATTATACTTTTTAGACTTGTAAAAAGCTCAAAATTTACAAGCCACGGATTATGAGTGTGAACAAATGAAACACAGAGTAAAAGTCAATTTAGACAAAACAATCGACGCAATTCTTCATCGAGGCATGTCTCGTCTCACGAGATCCATATGTAGTGTAATTTGGCAAAAGGATCTTATTAGCAGGTATCCCAGTGCATGAGTTAATATAACTAAAAGTGGAAATCACACTACCCAAGACACTTTTGAAAATGGAAGAGTATTTATACATTATGTTGAAGTCTCTTGCTTCAAATAATAAATATCAAATCTTTAAGGCATAGTTGATGAACAAATTATCAAGACGATGCTCTTTGGCATTTTCTCGCTAAAAGCAAAGATTAAGGGGAAAATAGAAAGATCAACATCACATTGAAATCGGTGCAATTACCTCTCCAAGTTGAGCATAAATGCTTTTTCTGTACTAGGTGCTGGGGCTCCTTTAAATGGGTAATTTCGGTGCTTGATGTCGCATATATAAAAGAAAATTATTCGAATACAAAATCTTGCATTTTAGTGATTCTAAAAGGATTCATTTGCTTCGCAGGAAAGAATGATTTGAAAAATATTTTCTTAAAAACTTATCACTTGTATCGTTTTGAAATAATATAATGAAAATGTTTTCATTATTGATAACAATTTTTGTTTAGCTATTTTCTCAAATAATGAAAATACTTTTCATTCATTCAATTTTCTTTTGCAAGCAATTATCTTTAAAAAAAAAATTAAATTATTCATTTTCTATAAAATAATTTTTATTGCAGTTTTACTGTGCTTGGCTATAACGCTAATTAAGAGCTTGGTCAATCACTCTCGCGACGTCGGGGGAAGTGGGTTTGCATAGGAAGGAATTTGGCATTTTGCTCGTTCCACATAGCCATGATATAGATCCAAAATATCGATTCGGACATGTTCCTCTGGCCCCCTTGGTTTAATCATTATTGTGCTGATATAACCAATTTAATAAAACTTGATCGGTAGTCCGATTCAATGCACATAACCATTTGCACTTCGATACCACTAGACAAGCGGACGTGTTCAAAAATGTGATTTACGTTTAATTGGGACTTTTTTTTTTTCCTCTTTTTCATTTTGCATTTTTGATGGCTAAAACCTAGAGTAAAAGTGAAATGTAGCTTTAGTAGACCATATATAGCCTATAGGGAAATAGGAAAAGTATATGTTCTTTACGATTACTTAACTTTGGTTATGTTTAATCAGTTTATATGCACTATTCACATGGTCCGGAAGAAATTCTTACAATCGAGTCAATTGCTTGAAGTGGTAAAAGGAGGGCGGGCAAACCCCTTTTGCACGTGAACGAGAAAAGACGTCCGAAATCGATTGGGAAAAGTGCTTTCACTTGCATGATTTTTACTCTTTTATATAAACAATGCATGGGACTCGTACCTTATATTATATTTTAAGTTCGCGATGAGCTGTGCGGATTTGCCGGAAGCGAAAGAGATTTCCGGCGACTCCCGTAAAGAACACGTCGTCAAAGTCGACGTGTGAATCGATTGGGCGCATGATTTGCTGTCCCCTACTGTGCTTTTCACTTGCATGATTTTTTTTTTTTGGCTCCTTCCATCCTTCTCCATGTATAGCCGCCTCCGAACCCAACTTTCGTGCTTGCCCCTGTTCTTGCCAACGGCAAATTGTCACACCTTCGAGCTGCGCTGCAGCTTGCTGTCGTCTCTATAAACATGATATGCTCGGACAAACTTGAGAACTCGGGCTTTTGCATATATGGGGATTTGACGTATTAAGCTTTCTATTTATTTCATAGAAAATGAACGGTTCGAAAAATATTTTCTTAAAAATGATTGTTCATTTCATTTATAAAAATAAATAAATAAAAATGTATTTTTATTGTTCACAAAAATATTTAATTATAGATTACTATTATTAGTAAAAATATTTTTATTAATTAATTATTTCAACTTAGGGGGACTGCTCAGCGAGTGGGGCCACGCGCGGGTTTGGTCTCGCTGGCTGTTGTACGATCCCCCCGGCGGGTCAAAACCGAAGCGGGGGCGGGGTTTCGTTTCCCGGTCAACGGTCTCGACCTTTTCATTTGTTTCCCCAAGATCGCGTTGACCTTTCAATTTGGCCATTTTCGTTTACGTACGAACAAATAGTCCTTAACTTCTTTTATAATTCCTCTCACCCTGTTTATAAATTTTTGTAGATCTCACGTCATTGTGGACGCACGGCATGTGTAAACCATGCGTAAAATCGACTTTTAATCCACAAATAGTTAAACATTGCATGTTGAACCATGCAAAACCTTAAATAATTATAGATCCATCAAAATAATGAGTAGGGTCGAAAATGATTCGATTTAAATTGATTTATTTAACACGCTTTGACATATTTTCATGTAATACAATCTAGTGACCTATAAACGGCACGACATGTATTGCTAAAATACTTTTATATTTAATCAATTTAAAAAAAAAAAAAACTCATACACAAACTAAAGTGAGAGTAAAGAGCGAGCGAGCGTGAGATCAAGTGAGGGCGAGAGAATGAAGAGAAAGTAGTAAAGATGAAATAGATCTAAATAAGTTGTGAATCTATTTAACATTTATATTATTATAAGTTTTACCATTCTGAACCCATAGTGAATATAACTAGCTCATATAATAACTCAACCCATCAAATATGGTTAAAAAATGAGTCTATGTCCCATTTTGACATATCTAAATTATTAGAAGATGACGGTTTAATCTTAAACTCTTCTAAGATCTCATCTAATTTAAAATCTATAAATCCCACGTCGTCGTAGATGCATGGCATGGGTATCACAACCATGCTAAAATAATTATAATCTAGAATTAATTAAACATATTTGATCCTGGGAAGAGAAAGGTCTGGGGAAGTTCAAACCAGCAACAATCTGGTTCCCGTTGGTTGCTCGCTAATGGAATGGGAAAGAGCAATAAGCATCCGTTCCTGAAGTCGAAGACTGCTTCTTCTAAATCTACTGCCCCAGCAACAACTAAGGCACAGCCTGGTGACACATTGTGGAACATCTCATCCCGTGTTCATGGAACTGGTGCTAAATGGAAGGAATTGGCGGCTCTTAACCCACACATACGCAATCCCAATATTATTCTCCCAAACGAAACCGTCAGGTTGCGTTAAGTTGGGGTTGTGAAACGGATCTTCTTGAAAGAGGCTTGGTTTGCCAAGCTGGGTTGAGTGAAGTTTATGAGCTGCGTTAGTTATGGGCTTGCTGATCGAAACCACACATTGTGGTTGTCTAAGACAGATGAAAGTACTGGCTCCTGCCTTTGAGAACTCTCCTACTTTCCCAATTATTATGGACTGATTATCACCAGTCTAAGGTACAAACGATCTGTCTATGCAATTGTTTTCATCTCTCTGTTCTTCCATCCCCTGTAATCAGTTTGCATATGAACAGTAATTTTTTGTGTTTTGTTTGGGATGATACGCTACCAATCCTTTGTCTTGTGATTAGGAACAACAGATCGGTCCATGAGATTTTGGGTTCCGTTTCTACCTTGTCCCTACTCTACTTGTCTATATAAAGAAGAAAAGATCCTTTGGCAAGCAGTTATAATATCAGAGCTTGAATGTTGTTTTAAAAGAAGCACATGTTCTGGTATGTGAACATTACATATGAAACTAGCGCTGCTTCGATTCCGACCTTTGAGGGAGGATCAGCTTGCACGGCCTGCGAATAATAATGGAGTGTTTTCTGTGAAATCTGTGTATCCCTTCCTTAAAATTAGGCAGGCAAAAATAGTGTAAGAAGTTCATGTAAATGGTGTGACTGCATTGTGGTTTGGTGCCATGGGGTTGAAATTGATCAGACAGAGTGGCTCACTAGCTTTGATCAGATGGCTTTTGGACATCTATCAGCATTGGAGAAGAATATGAAGGAAGCATAAAAGAAGTGTGGATGCTTTTGAGGTAGCTGGGTTCGGTTGTTTGGTGTGATTGGAAAGAGAGTGGTGAAGCTGTGTGAGACAAATCATAGAATGGCCCAATGTTGCTGTAGATCAGATTACTTTGGGGCCATGCCTTCCCATTCTCTTTAGAAAGATTCGGCTACGCGGGCGAGACATCTCTGATGAGGAGAGCTCGAGAATAATGCGAGATGGACTCTGCGTTTGGTTTAGTAGTCTCATTAAATCGTTTGCACAACTAGCGGTACTCAGAATGATCTTATTACATAGGGATTGACTTAGAAAGAACACAGGCATCAGGACAATGCAGTAATCCTATGTCCCACCAGATGAATACACTAGATATTGATATTGCCCCTAGATCTGCACCAACTCACACACCCTGATATCCACTTCTTGAGCTTTTGCGGATCTTTCACATTCCGGAAGACGAACTTGAGGAATCGAACGATGTGAACTAGAAAAACAATTGCTACAATGCCGATCCAAACATACATGGAGTTGTTAACCACCCCAAAGATCGGCTTCACATTTTCAGGTTCCGTTGTTATGCCAAAGAGGGCTACCATGGACGCAAGGTAAGTCAGCGCCATGGAAGTGATGGTCACCCACGTTGTGGCCATCAGAATCCACATCAGAACCTTCTTCCTCAAGGGCAAGCCACTCATGAGCAAGAAGATTGTGCTAAGGGACGTAAGAAAAGAGACGGTGTTGCTTATCCAGAACAATGGGTAACCCCCTCGATAGTTTGCGCCCATTATCGATGTTCCTGCGAAGTATAAGACGTTGCCTTGGCTGTCTTCTTATCGTCGTCCAACACGCCGCCGGGAGGGTTAAGGCCAGCTTGGTAAGCCATGGCTGCGATCACGGTGGCAGCTATCTGTCGTGACGTGAAAGAAAGTTTTAAAATTGTGAATGAAGAAATAGTGTTTCACCTATATTTGAAAATATGAAGATCGTCGAGTCAAAGTTAGTCATTTCAACAAATACACAAATTCAATTGATGGCTTTTCCTATATTTATCGAAATACAAGAAAATTGTGGCGAGTGGATTAAATTATGAAAAAACGAAGCGTATGAATATACACATATATGATAAAAAAGAAGAAGATATTTTGAAATTTGAACGTCTTATTGTTTTTAGAAAGAAAATCAAAATCAAATAACTAAACGTGTGGAAAATAAAACACACTTACATTCCAGCCGCCAGCGAGGCTCACCCTTGCTGGGCCACCGCGAGGGTGGCGTTGCCCGGCCTTGGCAAGGTTTGAGTGAGATTGAGCTCACCCAACCATTGGCAAGGCTTGGCTGGTGAGGCTCGGCCTTGCCGGGGGCCGGCGATGCTTCATGAGATTGTTGAGAACAAAATAGTTACAAAACAGATCCCAAGTTGTTGAGAATATTTGGAGAAGACAAAAGATTGAGTCTTTTAGAAATCCTCTTTACTTTATGTATTAGTATAGATATTTAAAGAAAATCACCAACTGCTCCACATTTAGATTTTCTTAAGTACCATTACTTTCTTAAATATTCATCAACTTGTTTCATCTCTTCTCACTATTAGATTTCTTATATTTCCTTATGTTTTTAACTTTTTAATTGTAAGCCTTCTATTATTGTAACTACTCATCTTCTTTCTCTACATAGCTATTTAATTATGAGCAATTTAGTAGATATGTAGAAAACATTTTTAAGAAAACATAACTATTTATTTTAAGCGACACAAACGATCATTTTTAGTAAAATATTTTCTGAATCATCCATTTTTCATGAAACAAACGGAGTTTAAATAAACTAGTTGTGAGATATGATGTTAATTACAATAACATGACCGATCTTATCTAAGTTTTCAGCAAATGCTACTCCAAGACATCTAGCTAAAGCATTACCATCAGAGAATTGCGCTTCTTCTCGATCCATTCCTCGTGTTTGTCTTCCTTCCGCTTCTTGATTTTACCAGAGAAAGACGGTGGCGGAACCGCCTCTACCGGAGGAGTATTGGTGGAGGGAAGTGCTACAGATGCTAGGTCAACTACAACGGTTGAATTCTCCTCATTTGGGTTATTAACAACTGCTTGGTGAGTTGTTGATGCAGGGAATCTTATGGCTCTCAGAGCTATAGCATGTACTAACAGTTCTCTCAATTCAATGACTTTGAAATCCTTTGGAAAATATTCCACTATATCCAAAGCAGAGAAGCCATTTCTATTCACCGTGTTCACATGCACTTCACTTCTTTGAAGCAGATATTTCACTATCTGCACAAAAAGATGAGCTTCTTATCAATTATAAAAGAAATAACAAACAAAGATATTTCTTGTAAGTTTCTTTAATCGAAATCTACTAAAGTTTTAATGCAGAAAAATTGAGTCTATAGAGAAATGAGAATGAGCTGGATTTTATCTTCACAAAATGTTCAATTGGAATGCGATATCTGACGTTGTCACAATTTCAAAGCAATTTGAAGCAAAAAGGATTACCTCTATTTGCTTGTTTGCTGCAGCCAAATGCAAAATGGTATAACCATCATCATCTTGAGCATTCACCAAATCACCATCTCTCACTATCTCCACCAGGACTTTCAGAGTCTCCAAACGATTATGCCTCACTCCCAAATGGAGAGCGGTTTGGCCGTGGCTCAGCCTATGCTCGGCCGCCTCTGGTCTCGCCTTCACCAGCTCTATCACAATCTTAGTTCGGCCCGTCATCGTGGCTAGATGAAGTGGGGTCCTCCCATCTTCGTCTTGGACAAGGCATGCAAGGGGGTGTGATTGTAACAATTCCCTTGCTATTTCGACGTATCCGTTCGCAGATGCCCAGTGAAGAGGCGTACGTCCCTGCAAAAGTGAAGTGCTTAGCTATGGAGCATTCTTATTGAGGGACACGTTCATATGATTTATATATATATCGCATTTTCAAATCAAATAGACCAAGCTACTCAAATTCACTGGTGTCTGTAAGATTTTTCAGGCTGAATTAACCTAGAAACCTATGACTTGATTTCTGTCTAAATTTTGTTAATTTCCTTGAGATATATGATGGGTTTGATTTCTCACAGATCATGAAAACTGGAAAACAAAATGCTATATTACATGTGCAAAATCTAATTTGACAAGCAAGATAATCTGATCTATGTAGAAATATTTCACGGAAATATAGTCAATAAATTACTTTACACATGGCTAAAAGCCTAAAACTTGCAAAAACCTAATCAAAAGAGTTGCGATACCGATTATCTGGTTTGTGAAGATGACTGGGTTCAGTTTGATCTGACAAAAGGATATCAAACAACCGCAACCAAAGTTTTCGCTTCGACGTACCTGCGAGTCCAACTCCATAGCCAAATCCCTCTTATGAGCCAAAAGATCCTTGGCAAACTGTACATGACCATGCATACAGGCCACATGCAATGGTGTCTCGTCGAAGCAAGTGACAGAAGCCCGAGCCAGGATGAGTCGGTCTTCTTGCAGTAACTGAGCTAACGACTCGACGCACCCATCATGCGACGCTTCATAGAGCCTCCTCTCTCGTTGTCTTCTTTTAAATGCTAAGGAAGCTTGTTGATGTGATGGCGGGGATGGCGACCTCCTCCTCGGGCTTGTGATCGATGGCATTGTTCCCAGCTTGTGGGTGAACTCAAAATCGCTCGGGTTGATCACCTGAATCTTTTGGTCCATACACGATCTCTCTTTTTCTTTCACTAGACTTCCTCGGAGTTGGAGTGTCAAAGGTTGAGATTGTTAACTATATAAAAGGTGGGAGGGCCACAAGGCACAGTCCGCGTCGAGTGGGTGTGCGCGTAGGGCCCCGGCTGTGGTCTGTGCTTCGTCCTAGAGGTAACCATTCCGTCCACCTCCGCGTCGAGTCCGCGTCGGGTGGGTTTGGAGCACGAGGGCGTACGGCACCGACTGTGGTCTGTGCTTCGTCCTAGAGTCCGCGTCAAGTGGGTATGGGCCTAGGGCCCCGGCTGTGGTCTGTGCTTCGTCTTAGAGGTAATCATTCCGTCCGCGTACGACACCAACTGTGGTTGTGCTTCGTCCTAGAGGTAACCATTCCGTCCCCCTCCGCGTCGAGTCCGCATCGAGTGGGTGTGGAGCACGAGGGCGTACGGCCCTGACTGAGGTCTGTGCTTTGTTCTCGCATTCCTAGAGATGAGAGATGGCCACAAGGCGCAGTCTTCCATGCATGATTCCGTCCACCTCCGCGTCGATTGGGGGTGGAGCACGAGGGCGTAGGGCGTTGACTGTGGTCTGTGCTCCGTCCTAGAGGTGACCATTGAACACGCTCGGATCAGACTCGAAGATCGGATTTAGCGCATCGTCCAAATCACTAATGCCGTAGAGTTTATATAGAAATTTTTGGGCGGGTCGGGCTTTCTTGTATAAGATGTTTTGTCCAAGCTCGCCCATTTGCCTCTCGGGTCTGAGCTGCTGAGTGAGGCGCCCTTGTGTTGATCACCTTCATGTATTCGTGTTGAGATATTATTGAGCGTGGTAACTCATTGGTAAAGAAGACATGTTATTTTTTCTATAATCCCGAGTTCAAAATGAAGTCATGCCTTTAGCATTTTCTACTGCATCTCTATAGACCTCCTAACTTCTGGCCCCTCGATTGGGTTGCCGTGATGAGCCCATCAGCTCCTTCACCCTCGGAGGTATGAGTTTCAAGTAAACCAAGTAGTTATGGCTCAAATCACATATTTCGTTACGGGGTGTGAGACACTAATGCTCAAAGGGGATTGATGAGATGGTCACCTTTCTACACTCTTTTTTAACTTGTTTAAGTGACTCTTACAATCTATCACATCATTTCGTAAACTAACTTTGAAAAAATTCTTGAAGTGCCCTCATTTTATCAAATAATTACATAAAGTGGACATTGGGTTAAATAATGGTTTGAAGTGGTCATGGAAGTTTCAAATAAGGGCTTGACCTCACTAATAGCAGATCGGCTAAATATTCCAACCAATCAAAGGTACTTTCGTCAAAAGATGATTTCAATTTTAAATTATTTTTTCTTTTTTCTCTTTTCCTTTTCCTTTTTTTTTTTTTTTTTTCTTTTCTAGCGAGTACCGGCAAGGGCTCAACGACCTTATTGAGGCGAGGCCATCCCATTGGCGAGGTGACCCTTGCCCAAATCTGGTGAGGGCAGCCCTCGCCTATGGCTTTCGAGGGTGGCCTCCCCCAGGCAAGGCCCTACCTCGCCTAGCCCTCTCCGAGCATTGCGGGTGGCTATCGGCCATCAACGAAGAAGAAAGAGAAACTAGCAAAAAAGGAAAAAAAGGTGAATGACAAAATGCCATTGGCCAACTAGAAAGTCATGCACTGACCAAAACAAAAAGCAAAAAAAATAGAAAGTCATGTCATTTTTTGAAATAACATAATTATTTCAAGCCCTTATTTGAAATAAAATCCTTTTTAAATCTTTATTTGAGAAAATAAGCACACCATGCCCTTATTTGAGAATGAGAACACTTCATTGAAATCATCGGCTCTGATACTGCTTTTAAGGAGGTGCAAGAAAAGCCCAAAACTTTTACCTAAGGAGATTGCTTAAGCCCAAGCCCAATAATATATCTTGTTGGACTAACCTTTATTTAGAAATTGAAATCATTAAGTTATGAACAAATTAGAATATTATTACTGACCAAAAAAAAAAAAAAAAATAGAATATTATTGACTTCTACATTTCACGACACATCATGAATGTGAGGTTTCTTTCGTATAATATCCTTACACGTGCATCTCAATACTATAAGTGAAATGATGATATTTTGGGAAACTATAAAAACATACGTGCGGGCATGAGAAGGCTTTTATAGTATTTTTTTTTATAGTGGGCCATTTGTTTATCTAGTCAAAAGCCCATAACCAAATTATTTATCTGCTGATTTTACTAATTTGATTATGGGAGTGTGTTAATATTTTATCCAGGCATGCGCGCAACGCTCCAACTTTTCTATTATAATTTAGTTGAAAGAACTAGGCAACCGCTAAACCATTGATGTCAAAACCTATGTGCTTATCTGTTAGGCAAAACTAACAGTGCAAACCTTCAGGAAATCGCCGCTGCATCCTGAATGGGAATGCAAAGGGTTTCGCGATGCCACCAAACCTCAAATGGGGTTTCATGGTTATTGACTCATTCCCTTCTTGTCTCCTGTACTCCCGACCATCTTCAATAATTTTTTTTTTTTTTTTTTAAAATCTAAGACCATCTTCATTAACTTAAACTCGCTGAAATGATGTCTGCACCGATGGGAAAGGATCTGCTTCCTCTTTATTCGCACGGATTAATGATTTGGATGGATACGACATTGAATGGAGGAACCAATAAGATGAAAGGGGATCTCATGCTTACACCGACGTTGATATTGCGTGTACCATTTGGATAATCCTTTACATGTTCAATTTTCGGGTCGATCGCGTGTCGTGTGATTGTCGGACAAGTTTGGCTAAAGATTAGAAGGCACTAAGGGAATACAGAATTTCCATCTACATACCTTCATAGGCACAAAGAATGTTCACACCTTGATAAGGACTCTTACTGCTAAAACGCCATTGTGGAGATTTTGGGTTCTCGTCTTACTCGGTCCTTAGTATCGATGGGGTGTTTGGGAGGTTTAAGGTTTACTTATCTCAAATGGGCTCCTCATAGAAAGCGAGTGTTAGAATAATTAATAGAAAGGAAAATGTTAAAGAATGCAGTTAGGGTACTTGTTGGGCCTCATTAATTTTGCTATGGAAATATAAATTTGTATATTTGAAGTAAGTGACTTTTTCAAAATTTCGCGTTGCTCAATTTTCATCATATGCCGATACGCTTTATTTTTTATGGTTGGTGGTTTTAATTAGTGCCTCTGAGGTATTTTATTAACAAGACCCTTATAACATGGTAATTATCTGAATTACTTGATCAAAATTAAAGAAGTATCGTATTAACTCTGAGAAAAAAAGATGTCGAATAATGAAATTTAACAAATATCCTTACTCTTTAACATTTGCCTTTTTATTAATGCTTTCGACACTTGCTTTTCCTATGACAAAGAGGCTCATTTTTGTTAAGTAAACCTTGAATACCCAAAATGCCTTATTGATTTGATGGATCAGGCAAGATGCGAGCAAAATCAAATGAATGACTCGCATATTTTGCAATCTCCTTTCTTCCCATGTTGAATCAAGACTTATAAGTACACACTTGTATTTCGTGGGGCAAGTTCACCAAATGATTACAAAATATTGTAGTTCCCATTTCAATTTATAGGAAGCTTAAAGGGGCAAGTGCCTCCATTGCCCCCATGGTGAATCCGCCCATGCTGACAAGACAAATTCAAGATGATGTCCATTGCTGTATTTTCTCTGTAGATGATATGGTGTTGGAAGGTGAAACCCATGCTGGAGGTAACCAGAAACCTGAACTTCGAAGGAAAACTCTGCTAACCTTAGGGTGTAAGTCTAGGAATTATAGAAACTCAGCGAAACCTCGAGAAAATTGGACATCATGGAGTACTGAGGACTGAATCCTTCCATCCACTTCGATCTAATTTGACAAAACTGGAGATCATGCCGACGACACCTTGAGAATGCTTCGTAGTTTCAAGAGAAAAGGCAAGATTCGAAATCAATTAATGCAGGTAAAAGCAGGGACTGCCAACCGATCGAGGATAATATGAGAGGAGTTCGTTTGAGACGTTTCGATCACGTCGAACGGAAGACCTTTGGGTGGATGCCTCGGCGAGGAGATATGAGCAAGGAACGAAAACTATGGAGAGGAGGGGTATTGGCACGAACTATTCAGAGCTTGTAGAAGATCTAATAAAAGATCAAAGGTAGCGACCCGATAGGATTTCTATAACCGACAACAATAGCAGGACAGAAAGCTTCAAACTTTGAAGATGTCCAGTGGACTTGGGTCAGTCGAGCAACTAATCCATCAGATAACTGGATAGCAAATACTCAGTCCGAGTTTTATATGATGCTGGTGTTGAAGGCAGACCACCAAGATGTAATAGTCCTGTATTTTCCATATGAATGAGAATTGAGAAGTTTTTATGGCAAAAGACAGAACAAAGGAATAAGTTCATGCTTTCATTAAGTTTCATTCTGTTTAATAATCATTAGAGTCGGTTCTCTCTTTCATTCCATGCTAGTTTGATTGCTTGAAATATTATTTCAAATAGCCTAGCAAATCGAGTCTTGCGGGGATTTTAACGAAAATTATCATGTGTGGCGAGTGAGATGTTACGAGGTAAAACCTTATAAAGAGTCGTGCCTTTAATCATCAAATGTGCATGAATTTGCACCGTTGAATTGACAGGGAATTCTCAAGTCATAGATAGTAGATACACTCTAACCTGCATGAGGTTCTGTCTCGTGCAACAGAGGCTTGAGATGGCAGCTTAGTTGATCCCTCTATAGCAGAAGCGTCTGGCAAGATAGATGTTTAACAGCAGCTAGGAAGGGAAGGAAATAGAATATCTACACAAACATTTCCAATCTCACCTTAAATAATATTATAAACTAAGGAACAATTATATAACAATAGCAGGAAATACCATCCTGCATTAGCAATTCACTTCTAGACACCCTAAATCTCAATTGAGGACCAAAGGCCAGAGTACTTCCATGCTGAGCAAAGATGGCCGAGCTGAGGACCGAGCTGTTCCTGAGCAGACCGGGCCGAACTGGCTGAAGCTCTCTTCGTCCAACAGTCATGTTCAACATTGTATAGAGGAGAAATTGCGGCAACTATAACCGTGTATTGTCCCGATTTTGTACAAATTACAGAGGGAGATCATGCACAATTGCTCCAAGCACCATATTAGTCTCTTCAATCGTTTACCATCCAAAGATTTCTCTAGCAGAATCTGTAATATATGGGCTTTAAAACAAGAAAAGAAAAAAGAAAGGGTTGAAAAGTCAAAAAGGGAAGCTGAAGGAAAGTGGAGGAAGCTTCGGCTGAGTTTAAAAAGGTAGAGAGAGGGAGAGAAACAGAAGAGTATCGGCAGAAGCAGGGGAAAACGCGAAACAGGGGAGAAGAGAGAAAGAAAAGAAAAGAAAAAGGGAAAAAGGGAAAATTTTGGCGCGCTCATGATCCGAACGCCTCATCAAGCCGACCCAAGTATGTTTTGCAACGCCGGTACCGAATCGAAGCTTTTAATCACCTACTTCAAGCAATTGCCGCAATTAGGGCTCGAAATTCGGATTTCTTGGATATTTGTGTGGCGAAGCCCGATTTTTTGAGTCGTTGAGCTGTATATTTTTATAGAAATGGTACTTTGGGACGTTGTGAAGCTATAGCATCTTTCGGATCGTGATTTGAGCTTGTGGTTTGTCCGGAACGGAATTTTGAAGTTGGTAACGCAATTTGGTATTGTAGCGACAGTAGCTTCGAGCCTCTTTTTTTGTCGTTTTCAGTTCTGTTTTGGGGCAGCTGAGTTGGAGTTGTTGTCGTACGTTAAAAGAGCTTTCTAAAGATTGTAAGATGGCTTGAAACGGAAATTTGTGGAGGGAGTTATGGCGTGACGAAGTTGGCGCATGGACCGCACCTAGCTGAAAATGTTGGGTTTCTGCTAAATTGTGTGCTTTTGTGGCGTGTAGGTGTCGTTTTATCGACTGATAGGCCTAGTTTAGGCTAGTTGTTGTAAGAATATTCCTTTTTACTCGGCCTTTTGATATTGTTTTTCTCGTTAATTGTTAGGGATCCGAGTGAGCGGTTCGAGTGAGCGTCGTATTTGATTTTTGGCTTTTCCCTGGTGAGTGACACTATTTCTTCTTTGTATTTTAAACTCATATTTTGAGAAACGTGGTGGATTATATAATCTGTGAGTTGATAAAAAAACATATCTTGTTGCATAAAACAAGATCGAGCTATTACTGCCATCTTTGTTGTTTGAAAGGAGTTATATTTCGATTTCTATTGGAATGGTTGTTTGAAAATAGTTTGTGAAATTCTTTATGAAAGAATCGAAGAATGCTTTGATATTTATTTATCGAATTTTGAGTTGTGACATAATTTCCTTTCTGATGTTGGGTTACTTTTGGATATTGTGATTGGTGGTTGGTGCTCAATATCTCTCGTGGACCCCGAGGGGTGTGGGTATGCGCATAATAGTCTAGGATATCCTTGTGGGCCGAGCCACCGGCTAATAATAGGTGGAGACCTTGCCAATGGGGAATCTTGGTCGTCTCGTCACGGGCGTTACGCGTGACCATGGTTAGACATTTAAGCATGAATTGGTCAATGGAGTGGACCATTGATGTGTGAATTGAGTTTAGTCGATGGAATGGACCATCGATGTGATTTGATGAGATTAATCAATAGAATAGACCATTGATACATGTTTTACGAGATTGACTAATGGATTCGACCATTGGTACTTTCAGTATTTGAGTTATGTTTGTGTTTTAAAATGTGCATAGTGATTTCTCGATCCGCTTAGAAGAAATGTGTTACTCACTGAGCCGTGATAGCTCACTCCTCTCATCTACTTGCTTTTCAGGTTCTTCAGCGAGTCATGAGTAGGCATGAGCGTTCGTTTGGGGAGGACTTTTGTGGTGGAAATTTTTGGGTATGACTTGTGCATAGTTAAAAGGTTTATGTTTTGATTTTTTTTTTTGTGGATTATAAATATACTCGATATTGTAACCAAATACCATTATATATATATATATATATATATATATATATATATATATATATATATATATATATATATATGTATGTATATATATTGTTTTTGGGTTGAATTTTGGTTATGTTGAGGCTGCCGTCCTTTTGGCCGTGTCATGCCGCTTTTTCTTGTGAATTGGGGTGTGACAGAATCCGTCTTGCCCTCTCTTTAGGACAAATACTCTCTTATCAAACAAAAGTAAAAGAAAACAGAGCACCTCAAAACCCATCATCGACCCGCTCATCAGAGTCACAAGTTTTACACATATTGAATATGCCGCTGCCATCATAGAACAAAGACCATTCAATTTACTCGATTGTCACACAGACCGTCACACTTCCTCATGCTTGTCTTCATCGTCTTCATCTGAATCCTTCTTCTCTTTTATTCTTAGTGGTTTAACTAGTGGCTCTCATGTTTATTAACAAGACCCTTATGACATGGAGATTCTCCGAATTACTTGATCAAAACTAAAGAATTATTAATTGACTCTGAGAAAAAAGATGTCAAATTAAAAAAAAAAAAATTAACAAATATCCTAGGGGCACTCTTTAACATTTGCCTTTTCATTAATTCTTCTTACACTCGCTTTATCTATGACAAAAAAGCTCATCTTTGGTAAGTAAACCTTGAACACGCAAAATGTCTCATTGATATGATGGATCAGGCAAGACGCGGGCAAAATCAAATGAATGACTCGAATATTTTGTAATCTCTTTTCTTCCCATGTTGAATCAAGCCTTGTAGGTACGCATTTGTATTTTCGTGGGGGCAGATTCACCAAATGATTGCAAAATATTGTAGTTTTCGTTTCAATTTAAAGGAAGCTTAGAAGGGGCAAGTGCTTCCATTGCCCCCATGGTGAATCCGTCTATGCAGACAAGACAAATTCAAGACGATGTCCATTGGTGTATTCTCTCTGTAGGTGATGTGGCGTTGGTCTTGGTAGGTGAAACCCATTCTGGAGCTAACCAGAAACCTGAACTTCGAAGCGAAACTTTGCAAGCCTTAGTGTTAAGTCTAGTAACCATAGAAACTCAGACGGCACTCTGAGAAAATTGGACATCGTGGAGTACTAACGACTGAGTCCTTCCATTAACTTTGATCTATTTTGACGAAATTGGAGATCAGGCGGACGACATCTTGAGAATACTTTGTAGGATAAGAGATGCAAGAGAAAAGGCGAGATTCAAAATCAATTAATGTGGGAAAAAGTAGGGGCGGCCAACCAATTGAGGATAATATGGGAGGAGGCTGTTTGAGATGTTTCGATCAAGTCTAGTAACCATAGAAACTCAGACGGCACTCTGAGAAAATTGGACATCGTGGAGTACTAACGACTGAGTCCTTCCATTAACTTTGATCTATTTTGACGAAATTGAGATCAGGCGGACGACATCTTGAGAATACTTTGTAGGATAAGAGATGCAAGAGAAAAGGCGAGATTCAAAATCAATTAATGTGGGAAAAAGTAGGGGCGGCCAACCAATTGAGGATAATATGGGAGGAGGCTGTTTGAGATGTTTCGATCATGTCGAACGGAAGACCTTTGGGTTGATGCCTTGGCGAGGAGACATGACTCGTAGCTAGAGCTTATAGAAGATCTAATAAAAGATCGAAGGTAGCGACGTGATAGGATTTCTATAACCGACGACAATAGCAGGACAAAAAGCTTCAAGCTTTGAAAATGTCCAGTGGAGTTGAATCAATCGAGCAACTCAGGCTAGAGACCAAGTTTTAGTGAGAGCTCCCTTATATCTGCAGTTTTTATTTGATGCTGGGGTTGAAGGTAGACCACCTCGATGTAATACTTCTGTAGTTTCCATATGAATGAGAATTGAGAAATTTTTATGGCAAAAGACAGAAGAGAGGAATAAGTTCATGCTTTCATTAAGTGTCATTCTGTTTAACAATCATTGGAGTCCACTCTCTTTCGTTTCATGCTAGTTCTATCGGTCAAAATATTTTTTCGAATAGCCTAACGAATTGAGTCTTGCAGGGATTTCAATGAAAATTATTATGTCTGGCGGTGAGATGTTACGAGGTAAAACCTTATATAGAGTCGTGCTTTTAATCATCAAATGTGCATGAATTTGTACAGTTGAATTGACAGGGAATTCTCAAGTCATAGATGGTAGATACACTCTAACCTGCATAAATCTACTGCCCCAGCAACAACTAAGGCACAGCCTGGTGACACATTGTGGAGCATCTCATTCCGTGTTCATGGAACTGGTGCTAAATGGAAGGAATTGGCGGCTCTTAACCCACACATACGCAACCCCAATATTATTCTCCCAAATGAAACCGTCAAGTTGCATTAAGTTGGGGGTGCAAAACGGAACTTCTTGAAAGAGGCTTGGTTTGCCAAGCTGGGTTGAGTGAAGTTTATGAGCTGCGTTAGTTGTGGGCTTCCGTATTGAAACCACACATTGTGGCTGTCTAAGATAGATGAAAGTACGGGCTCCTGCCTTAGAGAGCTCTCTCACCTTCCCAATTGTTATGGACTGATTATCGCCAGTCTAAGGTACAAAAGATCTGTCTATGCAATTGTTTTCATCTCTCTGTTCTTCCATCCCCTGTAATGAGTTTGCATATGAATAGTAATTTTCTGTGTTTAGTGTGGGATGATACGCTACCAATCCTTTGTCTTGTGATTAGGAGAAACATATCGGTCAATGCGATTTTAGGTTGCATCTCTGCCTTGTCCCTCCTCTACTTGTCTATATAAAGAAGAAAAAATCGTTTGGCAAGAAGTTATAATATTAGAGCTTCAATGTTGTTTGGGAAGAAACACACGTTCTGGGAGTTTGGGACACCTGAAGTGCCAAAACTTGGCATGGGGAGACACTTAATTGCCAAAATTTCGAAAAGGTACATTAAGTGCCAGTTTCGAAGTTAAATGGAACACTTAAGTGCTATTCTGGTGAAAATCCGGCCAAATGGCTGACGTGGCAATTTTCCGATGAGTTTGGTCCAAAACGGCGTCGTTTTGCATGCTGACATGGCGAGAAAATGCAAAAACGACACCGTTTCATGTCGATGTGTAAATAATAATATAAAAATTAATTAAATTAATTTTAAACTTAATTTTATTTAAAATATTCTAAAAATTAAAAAACTTAAAAAAAAAAAGGGGAGGCCGAAGGGGGCGGGCCGAGGGTTGAGCCCTTGCTACCACCGCCTCCCCGCCATCGTCGGGAAGGGCCGGCGACGAGAAGGAGGAGGGTCGGCCGGGGTCGTTGGCCCCGGCCAACAAGCGACGAGGGTCGTGAGCCCTTGCCGGATCGCGGTGAGGGCCGTGACCCTCGCCCCGGATCTGGGTGAGGGCTCGCGGGCCCTCGCCGCTGGGGCGGCCGACGTCGCCGGCCCTTGGCCGGGGCTCGCCGACCTCAACCCCGGCTAGGGCTCGGCGACCCCGGCCGACCCTCCCCCTCCGTCGCTAGCCCTTCCCGGTAGCGGCGGCGGGAAGGCGACGAGGGCCCGTAGCCCTTGTCGGATCGGCGAGGGCTGCGCCAAGTCCTCGCCCGATCTGGGCCAAGGGTCGCGGCCCTCGCCGTGATCCGGCGAGGGCTCGCGGCCCTCGCCGCCGGTTGGCCTAGGGCCGGTGTGACCCCGGTCGATCCTCCCCCTCCGTTGCTAGCCCTTCCCGGCGACGGCGAGGAGGTGGCGACGGCAAGGGCTCGAGTCCTCGGCCGCCCCCTTCGGCCTCCCCCTCCCCTCTTTTATTTTTAAATTTAAGTTTTTTAATATTTAGAATATTTTAAATAAAATTAAGTTTAAATTAAATTTAATTAATTTTTATAATATTATTTACAAATTTGGTCCAAAATGGCGTCGTTTTTGTATTTTCTCGCCACATCAATGTGCAAAACGACGCCGTTTTGGACCAAACTTGCCGAAAAATTGTCACGTTAGCCATTTGATTGGATTTTTGTCGGAATGGCACCTAAGTGTTCCATTTAACTTCAAAACTGGCACTTAAGTGTACCTTTTCGAAGTTTTGACACTTAAATGTCCCCCTGTGCCAAGTTTTGGCACTTGAGCTGTTCTTAACTCCACGTTCTGGTATGTGAACATACATATGAAACTAGCGCTACTTCAATTCCGACCTTTGAGGGAGGATCAGTTTGCATGGCCTGTGAATAATAATGGAGTGTTTTCGGTGAAATCTGTCTATCACTTCCTTAAAATTTGGCAGGAAATGGTGTGACTGCATTATGGTTTGGTGCCATGGGGTTGAAATTGATCAGACAGAGAGGCTCACTAGCTTTGATCAGATGGCTTTTGGACATCTATCGGCATTGGAGAAGTATATGAAGGAAGCAAAAAAGAAATGCGGATGCTTTTGAGGAAGGTGGGTTCGGTTGTTTGGCGTGATTGGAAAGAGAATGGTGAAGCTGTGTGAGACAAATCATAGAATGGCCCAATGTTGCTTTTACCTAGTAATCTGCGGCATACATAGGAGTAGATCAGATTACTTTGTGGCCAGGCCTTCCCATTCTCTTTAGAAAGATTTGGCTACGCGGGCGAGACATCTCTGATGAGGAGAGCTCGAGAATAATGCGGGATGAACTCTGCATTTGGTTTAGTAGTCTCATTAAATCGTTTGCACAACTGGCGGTACTCAGAATGATCTTATGACATAGGGATTGAGTTACAAAGAACATAGGCATCAAGACTATGCAGTAATCCTTTGTCCCACCAGATGAATACACTAGATCTTAATATTGCCCCTAGATCTGCACCAACTCACACACCCTGATATCCACTTCTTGAGCTTTTGCGAATCTTTCACAGTCGGGAGGATGGTTGCGAGGAATCGAACGGTGTGAAGTAGAAAAACAGTGGCTACAATGCCGAGCCAAACATACATGGAGGAACTAACCACTGTGATCGACATCTTATGCATGGAGGAGCTAACCACTGTGATCGACTTCGCATGTAAAGATTCCCTGCCCACGTAAAAGATGGCCAGCATGGACACGAGGTAAGTCAGCGCCATGAAAGTGATGGTCACCCAAGTTGTGGCCATCAGAATCCACATCAGAACCTTCTTCCTCATGGGCAAGCCGCTCATGAGCAAGAAGATTGTGCTCAGGGATGCGAGAAAAGAGACGGTGTTGTATATCCAGAACATTGGGTAACCCACTGGATAGTTTGCAGCCATTATCGATGTTCCTGCGTAGTATAAGATGGTGCCGTTGTTGTCTTTCTGATCATTGTCCCACACGCTGCCGGGAGGGCTAAGGCCGGCTTGGTAAGCCATGGCTGCGATCACGGTGGCAGTTATCTGTCGTTACGTGAAAGAAAGTTTTAAGATTGTGAATGAAGAAATAGCGTCACACTTTTACTTGAAACTATGAAGATCGTCGAGTCAAAGTTTGTCATTTCAACAAATACACAAATTCAATTGGTGGCTTTTCCTATATTTATTGAAATACAAGAAAATTGTGGCGAGCTCTCTACAGAAATAGAGCTCATCGATTAAATTATGAAAAAACTAAGTGTATGAATATACACCTATATGAGAAAAAGAAATGAAAGATATTTCGAAATTTGAACGTCTTTTTTTTTATAAAGGTTGCTATTGTTGTTAGAAAGAAAATCAAAATTTAATAACTAAACTTTTGGAAAATAAAACACACTTATATTCCAGCCGTCGGCAAGACTTGCCCTTGTCGGGCCATTGTGAGGGTGGCATTGCTCAGCTGTGGGCAAGCTCGGCCTTACCAAATTTGAGTGAGGCCAAGCTTGCCCAACTAAGGTGAGGTCGAGCCTTGCTCAGCCGTTGGGGAGGCTTGGCCGGAGAGGCTAGGCCTGGTTGGGGGCCAGCGACACTTTGATGAGGTTACCGGCCCTCGTTTGGCCGCTTGTCGACAACCGGCCAAAGAGGAAGAAGGAGAAGAAGAAAATGAAAAAAAAAAAAAAAAAAATCTAATAAAATTATTAAAAAATTAAAAGAAATTTTAAATCACAAAAGAATTTAAGGTCTTACTAAATACATTTCTATCCCGAGAATAGAAATTTTGGATAGTTACCAAATGCTTTCAAATACTCAGAAACTCATCCAGGGAACAAAATAAAATAAAATAAAAAATCATTTTAAAGCACAAATTATTTTCGAGAATAGAATGGTTATCAAACATGCCCCGATGGAGAAGACAAAAGATTGAGTCTTTTAGAAATCCTCTTTACTTTATGTAATAGTATAGATATTTAAAGAAAACCACCCAACTGCTTCACATTTAGATTCAGTACCATTACTTTCTTAATTCATCAATTTGCTTCATCTCTTCTCAGTTCTCACTATTAGATTTCTTATATTACCCTCTGTTTTTTTTTTTTAATAATAAGCCATCTATTATTGTAACTATTGATCCTCTTTCTGTACATAGCTATTTAATTATGAGCAATTTAGTACATATGTAGAAAACGTTTTTAAGAGAGCATAACTATTTATTTTAAGCGATATAAACGATTATTTTTAGGAAAAATTTCTTCTGAATCATCCATTTTTCATGAAACAAATAGAGATTTTAAATTAACTAGCTGTGAGCTATGATGCTAACTGCAATAACATAACCGATCCGATCTAAGTTTTCAACAAACGCTACTCCAAGACATCTAGCTAAAGCATTACCATCAGAGAATCGCGCTTCTTCTTGATCCATTTCTTGTGTTTGTCTTCCTTCTGCTTCCTGATTTTACCAGAGAAAGACGGTGGTGGAATCGCCTCTACTGGAGGAGTATTGGTGGAGGGAAGTACTACAGATGCTAGGTCAACTACAACAGTTGAATTCTCCTCATTTGTGTTATTAACAACTGCTTGGTGAGTTGTCGATGCAGAGAATCTTATGGCTCTCAGAGCTCCAGCATGTACTAACAGTTCTCTCAATTCAATGACTTTGAAATCCTTTGGAAAATATTCCACTATATCCAGAGCAGAGAAGCCATTTCTATTCACTGTGTTCACATCCACTTCGCTTCTTTGAAGCAGATATTTCACTGTCTGCACAAAAAGATGAGTTTCTTATCAGTTATAAAAGAAACAACAAACAAAGATATCTCCTGTAAGTTTTTTCAATCGATATTATCCACTGAAGTTTGAATGCAGAAAACAACAAACAGAGAATGAGCCGGATTTTATCTGCACAAAATGTTCAGTTGGAATGCGATATCTGACGTCGTCACAATTTCGAAGCAATTCGAAGCGAAAAGGATTACCTCTATTTGCTTGTTTGCTGCGGCCAAATGCAAAATGGTATTACCCTCATCATCTTGAGCTTTCACCAAATCACTATCTCTCATTGTCTCCACCAGGACTTTCAGAGCCTCCAAACGATTATGACTCACTCCCAGATGGAGAGCGGTTTGGCCATGGCTTAGCCTGTGCTTAGCTGCCTCCGGTCTCGCCTTCACCAGCTCTATCACAATGTTGCTTTGGCCCTTCATTGTGGCTAGATGAAGTGGGGTCCACCCATCTTCGTCATGGACAAGGCATGCAAGGGGGTCTGATTGTAACAATTCCCTTGCTATTTCGACGTATCCGTTTGCAGATGCCAAGTGAAGAGGCGTACGTCCCTGCAAAGGTAAAGTGCTTGACTATGGAGCATTCTTATTGAGGGACACGTTCATATGATTTATATGTATCGCATTTTCAAATCAAATAGATCGAGCTGCTCAAATTCACTGGTGTCTGTAAGATCTTTCAGACTGAATTAACTTGGAAATCTATGACTTGATTTTTGTCTGAATTTTGTTAATTTCCTTGAGATATATGATGGAATTGGTTTCTCACAGATCATGAAAATTGGAAAACAAAATGCTATATTACGTGTAAAATCTAATTTGACAAGCAAGATGGTCTGATCTGAGTAGAGATATTCCACATAAATATAGTTAATAAATTACTTTACACATGGCTAAAAGCCTGAAACTTGCAAAAACCTAATCAAAAGTGTTGCGATACCGATTATCTGGTTTGTGAGGATGACTGGGTTCATTTTGATCTGACAAAAGGATATCGAACAACCACAACCAAGGTTTTCGCTTCGACGTACCTGCGAGTCAAGGTCCATAGCCAAATCCCTCTTATGAGCCAAAAGATCCTTGGCAAACTGCACATGACCATGCATACAGGCCACATGCAATGGTGTCTCGTCGAAGCAAGTGACAGAAGCCCGAGCCAGGATGAGTCGGTCTTCTTGCAGCAACTGAGCTAACGACTCGACGCACCCATCATGCGACGCTTCATAGAGCCTCCTCTCTCGGTGTCTTCTTTCAAATGCTAAGGAAGCTTGTTGATGCGATGGCGAGGATGGCGACCTCTTCCTCGGGCTTGTGATCGATGGCATTGTTCCCAGCTTGCGGGTGAACTCGAAATCGCTCGGGTTGATCACCTGAAGCTTTTGGTCCATACACGATCTCTCTTTTTCTTTCACTAGACTTCCTCGAAGTTGGAGTGTCAAAGGTTGAGATTGTTAACTATATAAAAGGTGCGAGGGCCACAAGGCACAGTCCGCGTCGAGTGGGTGTGCGCGTAGGGCCCCGGCTGTGGTCTGTGCTTCGTCCTAGAGGTAACCATTCCGTCCACCTCCGCGTCGGGTGGGTTTGGAGCAGGAGGGCGTACGGCACCGACTGAGGTCTGTGCTTCGTCCTAGAGTCCGCGTCAAGTGGGTATGGGCCTAGGGCCCCGGCTGTGGTCTGTGCTTCGTCTTAGAGGTAATCATTCGGTCCGCGTACGACACCAACACCAACTGTGGTTGTGCTTCGTCCGAGAGGTAACCATTCCGTCCCCCTCCGCGTCGAGTCCGCATCGAGTGGGTGTGGAGCACGAGGGCGTACGGCCCTGACTGAGGTCTGTGCTTTGTTCTCGCATTCCTAGAGATGAGAGATGGCCACAAGGCGCAGTCTTCCATGCATGATTCCGTCCACCTCCGCGTCGATTGGGGGTGGAGCATGAGGGCGTAGGGCGTTGACTGTGGTCTGTGCTCCGTCCTAGAGGTGACCATTGAACACGCTCGAATCAGACTCGAAGATCGGATTTAACGCGTCGTCCAAATCACTAATGCCGTAGAATTTATATAGAAAATTTTGGGCGGGTCGGGCTTTCTTGTATAAGATGTTTTGTCCAAGCTCGCCCATTTGCCTCTCGGGTCTGAGCTGCTGAGTGAGGCGCCCTTGTGTTGATCACCTTCATGTATTCGTGTTGAGATATTATTGAGTGTGGTAACTCATTGGTAAAGCGGACATGTTATTTTCTCTATGATCCCGAGTTCAAAATGAAATCATGCCTTTAACATTTTCTACTGCATCTCTATAGACCTCCTAACTTCTGGCCCCTCGATTGGGTTGCCGTGACAGGCCCATTGGCTTCTTCACCCTTGGAGGTATGAGTTTCAAGTAAACGAAGTAGTTATGGCTCAAATGACATATTTCGTAATGGGTTGTGAGACACTAACGCTCAAAGGGGATTGATGAGATGGTCACATTTCCACACTCTTTTTCAACTTGTTTAAGTGACTCTTACAATCTATCACATCACTTTGTAAACTAATTTCGAAAAATTCTTGAAGTGCCCTCATTTTATCAAATAATGACATAAAGTGGACCTTATGTTAAATAAGGGTTTGAAGTGGTCATGGAAGTTTCAAATAAGAGCTTGACCTCACGATTGCCGATCGGCTAAATATTCCAGCCGATCAAAGGTACTTTCGTCAAAAATGATTTTGATTTTAAATTATTTTTCTCTTTCCTTTATTTTTCTTTTCTAGCAAGCACTGGCAAGGGCTCAACGACCTTATTGAGGCGAGGCCATCCCGTTGGCGAGGTGACCCTTGCCCAAATCTGGTGAGGGCGGCCCTCGCTTATGGCTTTCGAGGGTGGCCTCACACGGGCAAGGGTCACCTCCCCCAGGCAAGGCCCTACCTCGCCTAGCCCTCTCTAAGCATTGCGGGTGGCTATCGGCCATCGACAAAGAAGAAAGAGAAACTAACAAAAAAGGAAAAAAGGTGAATGACAAAATGCCATTGGCCAACTAGAAAGTCATGCACTGACCAAAACAAAAAGAAAAAAATAGAAAGTCATGTCATTTTTTGAAACTAACATAGTTATTTCAAGCCCTTATTTGAAATAAAATCCTTTTAAAATCTTTATTTGAGAAAATAAGCACACCATGCCCTTATTTGAGAATGAGAACACTTCATTGAAATCATCGGCTTTGATACTGCTTTTGAGGAGGTGCAAGAAAAGCCCAAAACTTTTACCTAAGGAGATTGCTTAAGCCCAAGCCCAATAATATATCTTGTTGGACTAACCTTTACTTAGAAATTGAAATCAATAAGTTATGAACAAATTAGAATATTATTGACTTCTACATTTCACGACACATCATGAATGTGAGGTTTCTTTCGTATAATATCCTTACACGTGCATCTCAATACTATAAGTGAAATGATGATATTTTGGGAAACTATAAAAACATACATGCGGGCATGAGAAGGCTTTTATAGTATTTTTTTTTTTTAGTGGGCCATTTGTTTATCTAGTCAAAGCCCATAACCAAATTATTTATCTGCTGATTTTACTAATTTGATTATGGGAGTGTGTTAATATTTTATCTAGGCATGCGCGCAACGCTCCAACTTTTCTATTATAATTTAGTTAAAGCATCGAAATTCAAATAAAGTGAAGTTGAAAGAACTAGGCAACCGCTAAACCATTGATGTCAAAACCTATGTGGTTATCTGTTAGGCAAAACTAACAGTGCAAACCTTCAGGAAATCGCCGCTGCATCTTGAATGGGAATGCAAAGGGTTCCGCGATGCCACCAAACCTCAAATGGGGTTTCACGGTTATTGACTCATTCCTTTCTTGTCTCCTGTACTCCCGACCATCTTCAATCACTTTTTCTTTTTTTTTTTTTCTTTTTTTTTAATCTAAGACCATCTTCATTAAGTTAAACTCGCTGAAACGATGTTTGCACCGATGGGAAAGGATCCGCTTCCTCTTTATTCGCATGGATTAATGATTTGGATGGATACAACATCGAATGGAGGAACCAATAAGATGAAAGGGGATCTCATGCTTACACCGACGTTGATATTGCGTGTACCATTTGGATAATCCTTTACATGTTCAATTTTCGGGTCGATCGCGTGTCGTGTGATTGTCGGACGAGTTTGGCTAAAGATTAGAAGGCACTAAGGGAATACAGAATTTCCATCTACATACTTTCATAGGCACAAAGAATGTTCACACCTTGATAAGGACTCTTACTGCTAAAACACCATTGTGGAGATTTTGGGTCCGCGTCTTACTCGGTCCTTAGTATCGATGGGGCATTTGGGAGGTTTAAGGCTTACTTATCTCAAATGGGCTCTTCTCATAGAAAGCGAGTGTTAGAATAATTAATAGAAAGGAAAATGTTAAAGAATGCAGTTAGGGTACTTGTTGGGCCTCATTAATTTTGCTATGGAAATATAAATTTGTATATTTGAAGTTAGTGACTTTTTCGAAATTGAGAAACTTTCGGCATATGCTTATACGCTTTATTTTTTATGGTTAGTGATTTTAACTGGTGCCTCTGAGGTATTTTATTAAGAAGACCCTTATAACATGGAGATTATCCAAATTACTTGATCAAAACTAAAGAAGTATCGTATTAACTCTAAGAAAAAAGGATGTCGAATAATGAAATTTAACAAATATCCTTACTCTTTAACATTTGCCTTTTTTTTATTAATTCTTCGGACTCTCGCTTTTCTATGACAAAGAGGCTCATTTTTGGTAAGTAAACCTTGAACACCCAAAATGCCTTATTGATATGATGGATCAGGCAAGACGCGAGCAAAATCAAATGAATGACTCGCATATTTTGCAATCTCCTTTCTTCCCATGTCGAATCAAGCCTTATAAGTACACACTTGTATTTTCGTGGGGCAAATTCACCAAATGATTACAACATATTGTAGTTCCCATTTCAATTTATAGGAAGCTTAAAGGGGGCAAGTGCCTCCATTGGCCCCATGGTGAAACCGTCCATGCTGACAAGACAAATTCAAGATGATGTCAATTGGTGTATTTTCTCTGTAGATGATATGGTGTTGGAAGGTGAAACCCATGCTGGAGCTAACCAGAAACCTGAACTTCGAAGAGAAACTTTGTTAACCTGAGGGCGTAAGTCTAGGAAGTAAAGAAACTCAACGAAACCTCCAGAAAATTGGACATCATGGAGTACTGAGGACTGAATCCTTCCATCAACTTCGATCTAATTTGACAAAACTGGAGATCATGTGGACGACACCTTGAGAATGCTTCGTAGGACATGACATTCAAGAGAAAAGGCAAGATTCGAAATCAAAAAATGCAGGTAGAAGCAGGGACTGCCAACCAATCGAGGATAATATGAGAGGAGGTCGTTTGAGATGTTTCGATCACGTCCAACAGAAGATCTTTGGGTGGATGCCTCGGCAAGGATATGAGCAAGGAACGAAAACCATACAGGAGGGGTATTGGCACGAACTATTTATAGCTTGTAGAAGATCTAATAAAAGATCAAAGGTAGCGCCTTTGATAGGATTTCTATGACCGACAACAATAGCAGGACAGAAAGCTTTAAGCTTTGAAGATGTCCAGTGGATTTGGGTCAGTTGAGCAACTAATCCATCAGACAACTGCACAGCAGCTACTCAGGCTAGAGACCGAGTTTGTAGTGAGAGTTACAGTTCTAATGTTCCCTTATATCTGCAGTTTTTATTTGATGCTGATGTTGGAGGTAGACCCCTTGATGTAATAGTGCTGTATTTTCCATATGGATGAGAATTGAGCAGTTTTTATGGCGAAAGACAGAACAAATTGTTTTGTTCCGTGTGGAATAAGTTCATGCTTTCATCAAGTGTCATCCTCTATGACAATCATTTGAGTTGGCTCTCTCTTTCATTTCATGCTAGTCCGATTGCTCGAAATATTGTTTTGAATAGTCTAGTGAATCAAGTCTAGCAGAGATTTCAGCGAAGATTATTATGTCTGGCGGTGAGGAGTTACAGGGTACCATGCTTAAACAGAGTCGTGCTTCTAATCATCAAATGCGCATGAATTTGTACAGTTTAATTGACATGGAATTCTCAAGTCATAGACGGTAGATACACTCTAACCTGCATGAGGTTCAGTCTCGTGCAACAGAGTCTCGAGATGGCTGCTTAATTGATCCCTCCATAGCAGAAACTTCTGGAAAGATAGATGTTTAACAGCAGCTAGGAAGGGAAGGAAATAGAAACCCTAGACAAACATTTCTAATCTCAGCATCAAATAATATTCAAACAAAGGAAACAATTATATAATGATTGCAGGAAATCCCATCCTGCACTACTAATTTATTTCCAGCGACCCTGAATCTCAACTGAGGACCAAAGTCCAGAATACTTCAATGCCCAGTGAAGATGGCCAAGTTGAGAGGACTGAGCCATTCCTGAGCAGTCCTGGCCGAACTGGCTGAATCTCTCTTCGTCCAACAGTCATGTTCAACATTGTATAGAGAAGAAATTGCGGCAACTGTAACCGTGTATTGTCCTGATTTTGTACAAATTACAGAGGGAGATCACGCACGATTGCTCCAAGCGCCATATTAGTCTCTTCAATCGTTTACCATCCAAAGATTTCTCTAGCAGAATCCGTCTTACCCTCTCTTTAGGACAAATACTCTGTTATCAAACAGAAGTAGAAGAAAACAGAGCACCTCAAAACCCATCATCAACCCGCTCATTAGAATCACAAATATTACACATATTGAACATGCCGCCGCCATCATAGAACAAAGACCGTTCAATATACTCGATTGTCACACAGACCGTCACACTTCCTCATGCTTATCTTCATCGTCTTCATCTGAATCCTTCTTCTCTTTCTGCTTCGAGTAACCCCACTTCCTCAGCACCCACACACATAGCCTCACTACATTCCCCATGAACACCACCCCCGTCAGGCACAGCCAGCACACCACCGACACGTTCGTCGCGTCTTTCAGCATCCCCCGCGTGTCAGCTAATGATATCTTGCCAATTCATTCCTAAATCTTTTATATTTGTATCGATTTAGTTTATTCAGTCACTTCTGACACTTGTTAACTCCTAAATTTTGCATAAAAAATGGGTTAATTTTTACCCAAAAAAAAGTAATAAAATTGCAGGACATATAATTTTAGGCGCATTTGGCATATTCAGTAAATTTTTTATATATTCAAACGATATATATGGAGAGGTATATTTCGTTGAAAAGGTAAATGTGATTTATATTTGGCGTTGATCTTCGGGTAATATACATTTTCGACATGATAAAAGAAACATGGGATCTTTTAATTGTCGATGTGCATGAACAAAGGAAAATGAAATAAAATCGTGAAGATTACGCCTTGGCCGCGCGAGATGCAATTAAAAAGAAAAGAAAATTATGCATCTTCCATATGGGGGCTCAATTTCGTTGCATATAAAAAGGGGGAAGACCGAAAAAATTCGGAAGAAGGAATTCATAAGAGAGGGGCAGGAAAGAAACGAGTCGTAAAAGGAAGAGCGTGGGAGGGAGAGTAAAAAAATGAGACGAGCTCCCTCCGTTGATCTTCAGCCAAGAAGAAAGTGATCTTTCTTTCTCTTCTGACAGGCTGCAAAAGAAAGAGGAAAAGTCAGCCGCTACAGTGAGGGAGACGTGAGGGACGTGCGACGGGTGAGTGAAAAAATAAATAAAAAAATCAAAAGAGGGCCACTATTCGTCTTCCTCGTGCAGCCCCTCCTCGACGCCGCCGCACCTCCAGACGCCGGCGTCTCCCTCTGCCGGCCACTGCCGCTCTACCTGCGACCCAGCGACGCCGCTGCCGCGACCTGCGGCAGCCCGCGAGCTCCCTCGCCGAGTCCCTGCCGCATCCCCCTATTGCTCAAGCCGTCGCTCCGTCGTCCGCGATCTCGCGTCGTTGTTGCTGCCCAGAAGCCGTGACGCTGCCGCAGCCACCACGCCTCTGCCCGCGACTCCGCTGCTGCCTCGTCGCTCCGCACCAGCAGCACCGAACGCCAGGCGCCCCGACGACCGCGCTCCTGCCCTCGCCGACGCCTCGCCACTGCACCACCTCCACTCGTCCGCTTCACCGCCGCCGGAGCCCGACGCCGCCGCGCTTCCCGTACCGCGCCCCTGCCTGCCCTCCGTCGTGCTCCGCCCCTCACTTATCGGTGCCATTGCTCCCTCTTTCCAAGTCCCCCTTTAGGTGGCTTTTGTTATTTGTATTTTTTTATTTATTTTATGCTATTTTAATTTATTTTTTATTTTTTAAGTTTCAATATTATTGTACTGGAATGTGATTTTCATTTTATGCATATTCTGACATTATCTGTAGGGATTTTGTCCAAATTATTGTAATTATTAATTTGATCTATAAGATGTCGGATCATTTTTTTAATTACATTAATTTTTGGGCATTTTAATTGTTAAATCATTATAATTATTAATTTGATCCGTGAGATTTCGGATCATATTTTTAATTATTTTGAACATTTTATGTGTCGTGATGTTTAGAGTTAGAGTAATCATTAATTTAATTTGTGAGGTAACATGTTATTTTTTCGATTATTTTAATTCTTTATTTGTTGAATATCTTGATTGTGTATATGTAAGGTTTATTTGATAATTACTAGTTTTGGAAAAACACTAAAAAATATATTTTAAAAAAATCAAAACCTTGCAAGCGGTTATAATATCAGAGCTTGAATGTTGTTTTAGAAGAAGCACACGAGTGCTGCTTCAATTCCGACCTTTGAGGGAGGATCAGCTTGCACGGCCTGCAAATGGTAATTGAGTGTTTTCTGTGAAATCTGTGTATCCCTTCCTTAAAATTAGGCAGGCAAAAATAGTGTAAGAAGTTCGTGTAAATGGTGTGACTGCATTGTGGTTTGGTGCCATGGGGTTGAAATTGATCAGACAGAGTGGCTCACTAGCTTTGATCAGATGGCTTTTGGACATCTATCAGCATTGGAGAAGAATATGAAGGAAGCATAAAAGAAGTGTGGATGCTTTTGAGGTAGCTGGGTTCGGTTGTTTGGTGTGATTGGAAAGAGAGTGGTGAAGCTGTGTGAGACAAATCATAGAATGGCCCAATGTTGCCGTAGATCAGATTACTTTGGGGCCAGGCCTTCCCATTCTCTTTAGAAAGATTCGGCTACGCGGGCGAGACATCTCTGATGAGGAGAGCTCGAGAATAATGCGAGATGGACTCTGCGTTTGTTTAGTAGTCTCATTAAATCGTTTGCACAACTAGCGGTACTCAGAATGATCTTATTACATAGGGATTGACTTAGAAAGAACACAGGCATCAGGACAATGCAGTAATCCTATGTCCCACCAGATGAATACACTAGATATTGATATTGCCCCTAGATCTGCACCAACTCACACACCCTGATATCCACTTCTTGAGCTTTTGCGGATCTTTCACATTCCGGAAGACGAACTTGAGGAATCGAACGATGTGAACTAGAAAAACAATTGCTACAATGCCGATCCAAACATACATGGAGTTGTTAACCACCCTAAAGATCGGCTTCACATTTTCAGGTTCCGTTGTTATGCCAAAGAGGGCTGTCATGGACGCAAGGTAAGTCAGCGCCATGGAAGTGATGGTCACCCACGTTGTGGCCATCAGAATCCACATCAGAACCTTCTTCCTCAAGGGCAAGCCACTCACGAGCAAGAAGATTGTGCTAAGGGACGTAAGAAAAGAGACGGTGTTGCTTATCCAGAACAATGGGTAACCCCCTTCATAGTTTGCGGCCATTATCGATGTTCCTGCGTAGTGTAAGACGGTGCCTTGGTCGTCTTTCTGATCCTCGTTCCACACGCCGCCGGGGGTTAAGGCCAGCTTGGTAAGCCATGGCTGCGATCACGGTGGCAGCTATCTGTCGTGACGTGAAAGAAAGTTTTAAAATTGAGAATGAAGAAATAGTGTTTCACCTATATTTGAAAATATGAAGATCGTCGAGTCAAAGTTAGTCATTTCAACAAATACACAAATTCAATTGATGGATTTTCCTATATTTATCGAAATACAAGAAAATTGCGGCGAGCTCTCTACAGAAATAGAGCTCATGGATTAAATTATGAAAAAATCGAAGCGTATGAATATACACATATATGATAAAAAAGAAGAAGATATTTTGAAATTTGAACGTCTTATTGTTTTTAGAAAGAAAATCAAAATCAAATAGTTAAACGTGTGGAAAATAAAACACACTTACATTCCAACCGCCAGCAAGGCTCACCCTTGCCGGGCCACCGCGAGGGTGGCGTTGCCCGGCCTTGGCAAGGTTTGAGTGAGGCCGAGCTCGCCCAGCCGCCGGCAAGGCTTGGCTGGTGAGGCTCGGCCTTGCCGGGGGCCGGCGATGCTTCAATGAGATTACCGAGAACAAAATAGTTACCAAACAGATCCCAAGTTGTTGAGAATATTTGGAGAAGACAAAAGATTGAGTCTTTTAGAAATCCTCTTTACTTTATGTATTAGTATAGATATTTAAAGAAAATCACCCAACTGCTTCACATTTAGATTTTCTTAAGTACCATTACTTTCTTAAATATTCATCAACTTGTTTCATCTCTTCTCACTATTAGATTTCTTATATTTCCCTCTGTTTTTTAGTTTTTAATCGTAAGCCTTCTATTATTGTAACTAGTCATCTTCTTTCTCTACATAGCTATTTAATTATGAGCAATTTAGTAGATATGTAGAAAACATTTTTAAGAAAACATAACTATTTATTTTAAGCGACACAAACGATCATTTTTAGGAAAATATTTTCTGAATCATCCATTTTTCATGAAACAAACGGAGTTTAAATAAACTAGTTGTGAGATATGATGTTAATTACAATAACATGACCGATCTGATCTAAGTTTTCAGCAAATGCTACTCCAAGACATCTAGCTAAAGCATTACCATCAGAGAATTGCGCTTCTTCTCGATCCATTCCTCGTGTTTGTCTTCCTTTTGCTTCTTGATTTTACCAGAGAAAGACGGTGGCGGAACCGCCTCTACCGGAGGAGTATTGGTGGAGGGAAGTGCTACAGATGCTAGGTCAACTACAACGGTTGAATTCTCCTCATTTGGGTTATTAACAACTGCTTGGTGAGTTGTTGATGTAGGGAATCTTATGGCTCTCAGAGCTCCAGCATGTACTAACAATTCTCTCAATTCAATGACTTTGAAATCCTTTGGAAAATATTCCACTATATCCAGAGCAGAGAAGCCGTTTCTATTCACCGTGTTCACATGCACTTCACTTCTTTGAAGCAGATATTTCACTATCTGCACAAAAAGATGAGCTTCTTATCAATTATAAAAGAAATAACAAACAAAGATATTTCTTGTAAGTTTCTTTAATCGAAATCTACTAAAGTTTTAATGCAGAAAAATTGAGTCTATAGAGAAATGAGAATGACCTGGATTTTATCTTCACAAAATGTTCAATTGGAATGCGATATCTGATGTTGTCACAATTTCAAAGCAATTTGAAGCAAAAAGGATTACCTCTATTTGCTTGTTTGCTGCAGCCAAATGCAAAATGGTATAACCATCATCATCTTGAGCATTCACCAAATCACCATCTCTCACTATCTCCACTAGGACTTTCAGAGTCTCCAAACGATTATGCCTCACTCCCAAATGGAGAGCGGTTTGGCCGTGGCTCAGCCTATGCTCGGCCGCCTCTGGTCTCGCCTTCACCAGCTCTATCACAATCTTAGTTCGGCCCGTCATCGTGGCTAGATGAAGTGGGGTCCTCCCATCTTCGTCTTGGACAAGGCATGCAAGGGGGTGTGATTGTAACAATTCCCTTGCTATTTCGACGTATCCGTTCGCAGATGCCCAGTGAAGAGGCGTACGTCCCTGCAAAAGTGAAGTGCTTAGCTATGGAGCATTCTTATTGAGGGACACGTTCATATGATTTATATATATATATATATATATATATCGCATTTTCAAATCAAATAGACCAAGCTACTCAAATTCACTGGTGTCTGTAAGATTTTTCAGGCTGAATTAACCTAGAAACCTATGACTTGATTTCTGTCTAAATTTTGTTAATTTCCTTGAGATATATGATGGGTTTGATTTCTCACATATCATGAAAACTGGAAAACAAAATGCTATATTACATGTGCAAAATCTTATTTAACAAGCAAGATTGTCTGATCTATGTAGGGATATTCCATGGAAATATAGTCAATAAATTACTTTACACACGGCTAAAAGCTTAAAACTTGCAAAAACCTAATCAAACCAGTTGCGATTCCACCGATTATCTGGTTTGTGAGGATGACTGGGGGTTCAGTTTGATCTGACAAAAGGATATCAAACAACCGCAACCAAGGTTTTCGCTTCGACATACCTGCGAGTCCAACTCCATAGCCAAATCCCGTTTATGAGCCAAAATATCCTTGGTAAAATGTACATGACCTTGCATACAAGCCACATGCAATGGTGTCCCGTCGAAGCAAGTGACAGAAGTCCGAGCCAGGATGAGTCGGTCTTCTTGCAGCAACTGAGCTAACGACTCGACGCACCCGTCATGCGACGCTTCATAGAGCCTCCTCTCTCGTTGTCTTCTTTCAAATGCTAAGGAAGCTTGTTGATGTGATGGTGGGGATGGCGACCTCCTCCTCGGGCTTGTGATCGATGGCATTGTTCCCAGCTTGTGGGTGAACTCGAAATCGCTCGGGTTGATCACCTGAAGCTTTTGGTCCATACACGATCTCTCTTTTTCTTTCACTAGACTTCCTCGGAGTTGGAGTGTCAAAGGTTGAGATTGTTAACTATATAAAAGGTGGGAGGGCCACAAGGCACAGTCCGCGTCGAGTGGGTGTGCGCGTAGGGCCCCGGCTGTGGTCTGTGCTTCGTCCTAGAGGTAACCATTCCGTCCACCTCCGCGTCGAGTCCGCGTCGGGTGGGTTTGGAGCACGAGGGCGTACGGCACCGACTGTGGTCTGTGCTTCGTCCTAGAGTCCGCGTCGAGTGGGTATGGGCGTAGGGCCCCGGCTGTGGTCTGTGCTTCGTCTTAGAGGTAATCATTCCGTCCGCGTACGGCACCGACTGTGGTCTGTGCTTCGTCCTAGAGTCCGCGTCAAGTGGGTATGGGCCTAGGGCCCCGGCTGTGGTCTGTGCTTCGTCTTAGAGGTAATCACTCCGTCCGCGTCCGACACCAACTGTAGTTGTGCTTCGTCCTAGAGGTAACCATTCCGTCCCCCTCCGCGTCGAGTCCGCATCGAGTGGGTGTGGAGCACGAGGGCGTACGGCCCTGACTGAGGTCTGTTCTTTGTTCTCGCATTCCTAGAGATGAGAGATGGCCACAAGGCGCAGTCTTCCATGCATGATTCCGTCCACCTCCGCGTCGATTGGGGGTGGAGCACGAGGGCGTAGGGCGTTGACTGTGGTCTGTGCTCCGTCCTAGAGGTGACCATTGAACACGCTCGGATCAGAATCGAAGATCGGATTTAGCGCGTCGTCCAAATCACTAATGCCGTAGAGTTTATATAGAAATTTTTGGGCGGGTCGGGCTTTCTTGTATAAGATGTTTTGTCCAAGCTCGCCCATTTGCCTCTCGGGTCTGAGCTGCTGAGTGAGGCGCCCTTGTGTTGATCACCTTCATGTATTCGTGTTGAGATATTATTGAGTGTGGTAACTCATTGGTAAAGAGGACATGTTATTTTTTCTATAATCTTGAGTTCAAAATGAAGTCATGCCTTTAACATTTTCTACTGCATCTCTATAGACCTCCGAACTTCTGGCCCTCGATTGGGTTGCCGTGACAGGCCCATTGGCTTCTTCACCCTTGGAGGTATGAGTTTCAAGTAAACCAATTAGTTATGGCTCAAATCACATATTTCATAATGGGTTGTGAGACACTAACGTTCAAAGGGGATTGATGAGATGGTCACATTTCCACACTCTTTTTCAACTTGTTTAAGTGACTCTTACAATCTATCATATCACTTTGTAAACTAATTTCGAAAAAATTCTTGAAGTGCCCTCATTTTATCAAATAATGACATAAAGTGGACCTTGTGTTAAATAAGGGTTTGAAGTGGTCATGGAAGTTTCAAATAAGAGCTTGACCTCACCGATTGCCGATCGGCTAAATATTCTAGTCGATCAAAGGTACTTTCGTCAAAAATGATTTTAATTTTAAATTTTTTTTTTCTTTTCTAGTGAGCACTTTATCGGCAAGGGCTCGGCGACCTTATTGAAGCGAGGCCATCCCGTTGGTGAGGTGACCCTTGCCCAAATCTGGTGAGGGCGGCCCTCGCTTATGGCTTTCGAGGGTGGCCTCACACAGGGCAAGGGTCACCTCCCCCAGTGCAAGGCCCTACCTCGCCTAGCCCTCTCTAAGCATTGCGGGTGGCTATCAGCCATCGACAAAGAAGAAAGAGAAACTAGCAAAAAAGGAAAAAAGGTGAATGACAAAATGCCATTGGCCAACTAGAAAGTCATGCATTGACCAAAACAAAAAGAAAAAAATAGAAAGTCATGTCATTTTTTGAAATTAACATAATTATTTCAAGCCCTTATTTGAAATAAAATCCTTTTTAAATCTTTATTTGAATCATTTTTAAATCTTTATTTGAGAAAATAAGCACACCATGCCCTTATTTGAGAATGAGAACACTTCATTGAAATCATCGGCTCTGATACTGCTTTTAAGGAGGTGCAAGAAAAGCCCAAAACTTTTACCTAAGGAGATTGCTTAAGCCCAAGCCCAATAATATATCTTGTTGGACTAACCTTTACTTAGAAATTGAAATCAATAAGTTATGAACAAATTAGAATATTATTGACTTCTACATTTCACGACACATCATGAATGTGAGGTTTCTTTGGTATAATATCCTTACACGTGCATCTCAATACTATAAGTGAAATGATGATATTTTGGGAAACTATAAAAACATACATGCGGGCATGAGAAGGCTTTTATAGTATTTTTTTTTATAGTGGGCCATTTGTTTATCTAGTCAAAGCCCATAACCAAATTATTTATCTGCTGATTTTACTAATTTGATTATGGGAGTGTGTTAATATTTTATCTAGGCATGCGCGCAACGCTCCAACTTTTCTATTATAATTTAGTTAAAGCATCGAAATTCAAATAAAGTGAAGTTGAAAGAACTAGGCAACCGCTAAACCATTGATGTCAAAACCTATGTGGTTATCTGTTAGGCAAAACTAACAGTGCAAACCTTCAGGAAATCGCCGCTGCATCTTGAATGGGAATGCAAAGGGTTCCGCGATGCCACCAAACCTCAAATGGGGTTTCACGGTTATTGACTCATTCCTTTCTTGTCTCCTGTACTCCCGACCATCTTCAATCACATTTTCTTTTTTTCTTCTTTTTTTTAATCTAAGACCATCTTCATTAAGTTAAACTCGCTGAAACGATGTCTGCACCGATGGGAAAGGATCCGCTTCCTCTTTATTCACATGGATTAATGATTTGGATGGATACAACATCGAATGGAGGAACCAATAAGATGAAAGGGGATCTCATGCTTACACCGACGTTGATATTGCGTGTACCATTTGGATAATCCTTTACATGTTCAATTTTCGGGTCGATCGTGTGTCGTGTGATTGTCGGACGAGTTTGGCTAAAGATTAGAAGGCACTAAGGGAATACAGAATTTCCATCTACATACTTTCATAGGCACAAAGAATGTTCACACCTTGATAAGGACTCTTACTGCTAAAACACCATTGTGGAGATTTTGGGTCCGCGTCTTACTCGGTCCTTAGTATCGATGGGGTATTTGGGAGGTTTAAGGCTTACTTATCTCAAATGGGCTCTTCTCATAGAAAGCGAGTGTTAGAATAATTAATAGAAAGGAAAATGTTAAAGAATGCAGTTAGGGTACTTGTTGGGCCTCATTAATTTTGCTATGGAAATATAAATTTGTATATTTGAAGTTAGTGACTTTTTCAAATTGAGAAACTTTCGGCATATGCTTATACGCTTTATTTTTTATGGTTAGTGATTTTAACTGGTGCTTATGAGGTATTTTATTAAGAAGACCCTTATAACATGGAGATTATCCAAATTACTTGATCAAAACTAAAGAAGTATCGTATTAACTCTAAGAAAAAAGGATGTCGAATAATGAAATTTAACAAATATCCTTACTCTTTAACATTTGCCTTTTTTTATTAATTCTTCTGACTCTCGCTTTTTCTATGACAAAGAGGCTCATTTTTGGTAAGTAAACCTTGAACACCCAAAATGCCTTATTGATATGATGGATCAGTCAAGACGCGAGCAAAATCAAATGAATGACTCGCATATTTTGCAATCTCCTTTCTTCCCATGTCGAATCAAGCCTTATAAGTACACACTTGTATTTTTGTGGGGCAAATTCACCAAATGATTACAACATATTGTAGTTCCCATTTCAATTTATAGGAAGCTTAAAGGGGGCAAGTGCCTCCATTGGCCCCATGGTGAATCCGTCCATGCTGACAAGACAAATTCAAGATTATGTCAATTTGTGTATTTTCTCTGTAGATGATATGGTGTTGGTAGGTGAAACCCATGCTGGAGCTAACCAGAAACCTGAACTTCGAAGAGAAACTTTGTTAACCTGAGGGCGTAAGTCTAGGAAGTAAAGAAACTCAACGAAACCTCCAGAAAATTGGACAGCATGGAGTACTGAGGACTGAATCCTTCCATCAACTTCGGTCTAATTTGACAAAACTGGAGATCATGTGGACGACACCTTGAGAATGCTTCGTAGGACATGACATTCAAGAGAAAAGGCAAGATTCGAAATCAAAAAATGCAGGTAGAAGCAGGGACTGCCAACCAATCGAGGATAATATGAGAGGAGGTCGTTTGAGATGTTTCGATCACGTCCAACAGAAGATCTTTGGGTGGATGCCTTGGCAAGGATATGAGCAAGGAACGAAAACCATACAGGAGGGGTATTGGCACGAACTATTTAGAGCTTGTAGAAGATCTAATAAAAGATCAAAGGTAGCGCCTTTGATAGGATTTCTATGACCGACAACAATAGCAGGACAGAAAGCTTTAAGCTTTGAAGATGTCCAGTGGATTTGGGTCAGTTGAGCAACTAATCCATCAGACAACTGCACAGCAGCTACTCAGGCTAGAGACCGAGTTTGTAGTGAGAGTTACAGTTCTAATGTTCCCTTATATCTGCAGTTTTTATTTGATGCTGATGTTGCAGGTAGACCACTTGAGTTAGTTGTGGGCTTGCTGCTTGAAACCACATATTATGGTCGTCTAAGACTGAAAGTACTGGCTCCGGCCTTTGAGAACTCTCTTACCTTCCCAATTGTTATGGACTGATTATCACCAGTAAGGTACAAAAGATCTGTCTATGCAATTGTTTTCATCTCTCTGTTCTTCCATCCCCTGTAATCAGTTTGCATATGAACAGTAATTTTCTGTGTTTTGTACAAATTACAGAGGGAGATCACGCACGATTGCTCCAAGCGCCATATTAGTCTCTTCAATCGTTTACCATCCAAAGATAATGATTGCAGGAAATCCCATCCTGCACTACTAATTTATTTCCAGCCACCCTGAATCTCAACTGAGGACCAAAGTCTAGAATACTTCAATGCCGAGTGAAGATGGCCAAGTTGAGAGGACTGAGCCGTTCCTGAGCAGTCCTGGCCGAACTGGCTGAAGCTCTCTTCGTCCAACAGTCATGTTCAACATTGTATAGAGAAGAAATTGTGGCTACTATAACCGCGTATTGTCTGATTTTGTACAAATTACAGAGGGAGATCACGCACGATTGCTCCAAGCGCCATATTAGTCTCTTCAATCGTTTACCATCCAAAGATTTCTCTAGCAGAATCCGCCTTACCCTCTCTTTAGGACAAATACTCTCTTATCAAACAGAAGTAGAAGAAAACAGAGCACCTCAAAACCCATCATCAACCCGCTCATCAGAATCACAAATTTTTACACATACTGACCATGCCGCCGCTATCATAGAACAAAGACCATACAATTTACTCAATTGTCACACAGACCGTCACACTTGCTCATGCTTGTCTTCATCGTCTTCATCTGAATTCTTCTTCTCTTTCTTCTTCAAGTAACCCCACTTCCTCAGCACCCACACACATAGCCTCACCACATTCCCCATGAACACCACCCCCATCAGGCACAGCCAGCACACCACCGACACGTCCGTCACGTCCTTCAGCATCCCCCGCGTGTCAGCCAGCGATATGTTGCGCAGCGCTATGAAGTAGGTGATCGCCTGCCCATGATCGCTAGCCACATGATCACCATATGGGTCCGCATCCAGTATCGCCGCTTTATTGGAAACCCGCTCAAGAGGAGCAGGATGATGCTGAGGGAAGACAGGAAGGCCAGTGGGTTGAAGATCATGAACTGTCCGTAGGCCATCCGCTGGATGTGGGCCATGATAGAGGTGCCCGCCATGTGCGGCTCCTTCACCGGGTTGCCGTAGGCATCGACCTTGTAGTCATCCTGCCAGACGCCTCCTGGCGGCGTGGTCGCAGCTTGGAACGCCACCGTCGCTAGCAGCGAAGCGACCACCATTAGTGAATCTCTCCTGACTCAGCCAATCGGCTTCCACGGGGGTCTTCTTAGAGCACTCAGTTTCTTTGATAGGGGTTTCCTTAAAGTACTCCGTTTCTTTGACGGGGTTTTCTTGGTGGTGGTGTGGGAGGTCATTCTTGGTGGTGGGTCAAGAACTGGATCATAGTAATATGGGACTGATTGGATGTCTATGGAGAGTGATGAAAAAATCGTAGTTTTTGTATATTGTATTGTGATCTCTTGTACAAACTATATATAAAGATATTACAAGAGTCCTAAATTAGGAATGATTGATGTTGCTTAAGGTAAGCAGAGAAAATATAGGAATAATATCAACAATATCTTAAATTGGATACAAAAAATAAAATTGCTGATTAGGAACGTTATCAAGTGAAGCTCCTGAGCTTTGAAGGCATGTCTCAATTTCAAGAACTCTCGAGCCTCTGGGACCCTGCTCAAGAATGTCTAGTGCTGTGAGGCCACTTGAGTTTGGTGTGTTCACCTCGAGTCCTGGGATTGTAAGCAAGAACTTTTATCATCTGCACACAAATTTTTAGGGATAAATTCCCCAGTGCAAGATTACTGAAGTCCATGTTGCTGGTCTCAAGACTGATCCTGGGAAGGGAAAGGTCCGGGAAGTTCAAACCAGCAACAATCTGGTTCCCGTTGGTTGCTCGCTAATGGAATGGGAAAGAGCAATAAGCATCCGTTTCTGAAGTCGAAGACTGCTTCTTCTAAATCTACTGCCCCAGCAACAACTAAGGCACAGCCTGGTGACACATTGTGGAGCATCTCATCCCATGTTCATGGAACCGGTGCTAAATGGAAGGAATTGGCGGCTCTTAACCCGCACATACGCAACCCCAATATTTTTCTCCCAAACAAAACCGTCAGGTTGCATTAAGTTGGGGGTGCGAAACGGAACTTCTTGAAAGAGGCTTGGTTTGCCAAGCTGGGTTGTGTAAAAGATGGGTTTGACCCAGTCAAAGAAAGAAAAAGTAGAAGCAGCCGTAGAGAAGAGAGAGAGAGAGAGAGAGAGAGAGAAAGAAAATAAAGAAAGAAAAAAAGGGGGAGAGATAAAAGAGAAAGCAAGCCCACGTTCGGGCAGAGAGAAAAGAAAAGGAGAAGAAGAAGAAGAAGAAGAAGAAGAAGAAGAAGAAGAAGAGAAAGGAGAAGAAAGGAAAGAGTTTTTTTTTGGCACGTGCACGCCACGGATGCCTCGCCAAGCCGACTCGACTCCATAACACGGCACCCGGTAAGAGATTAAGCCCATCGTTTGTCCGATTGAAGTTATTTTTGAGTTTAGGGCTCAAATTCGGAATTGTTGGAAAATCAAGTGGCGAAGTCCGATTTTGGAGTCGTTGAGCCGCGCTTTTTCATAGGAATGATAATTTAGGGTGTTGTGGAGCCATGGGATTTTACGGATCGTGATTTGAGCTTGTGGTTTGTCCGAAACAGAATTTCAAAGTTTCCCGCGCGCAGTGAACAGTAGCGTCCAGCAGCTTCGGGCCTATATTTTGTCACCTTTCGGCTTGATTTTGAGACGGTGAAGTTGGGATTCTTGTAATATGTGTCAAGGGCTCTCTATGGACTATAAATTCGTTTGGATCGGGTTCGGAGGAGGAAGTTAGGGGCGTGATCAAGTTTTGCGTTTAACTCCGTGTTGCGTTTTGTTAGCGCGTAGAAGTCCTTTTGTTAGAGTTAAGGCATAAGTTAGTAATTTTGTAGTTAAGGCAAGAGTTTTATTAGATTTTAACATTATTTCTCGGTTTTTGATAAGGCCTTGAGTTCGACGATACGAGTATCGTTCGTCGTTTGGTCATAGACGTCGATGTGAGTGGTACTATATCTTCTTTGGTTTTATAAAATCATGTCTTGAAATATATATATATATATATATATATATATATATATATATATATATATATATATATATATATATGTATATATATTGAATCGAGAAGAGCATTTTTATTGCATAAATGTCGGATCGAGCATTTACTACCCTTTGGTTGATTATGAGTATTTGAAAAGCGTATTATATAAAGTTTGTGGAGAAATATATATGAAATTGCTTTGCGACCGATTGATAGAAAGGTTTATGATGATTTGAGAAATGGATGATGGGCTATGCTTCAAAAGGTTATTTGCTTGATTTACGATATTGATTTATGGATTGAATTTCTGGTATTGGATAATGGTTATTTATGCTCAATATGACCGTGAACCCAATGAGGGGTTTTTGGGGTATGCATACCAGGTTTAGGATATCCTTCTGGGCCCAGCCATCGGCTTTGTAGGTGGAGACCTTGCCAAGGGGAAAAGCTTGGTCGCCTTGTCACAAGGCGTTGTGTCGTGACCATGGTGAAATATTGAGCAATAGATTAATCAATGGATGGACCATTGATATGTGATATTTGATGAAGAGATTATTCAATGGACTTGACCATTGATACTTGACTTTTGATGATGATTTAAATGAGTTTTCTATATTAGTATAAAGCCTTGATGATATCAAATAAGTCTTTAATGATTCAATATGTATTTTATATATTGAATTGGCGTTATGAAGTTTGGTATTGCTTTGTATACATGCATAGTGGTTGTTCGATCTGCTTAGAAGATATGTACTACTCACCGAGCTGTTGTTGCTCATTCCACTCCTCCTTTAATCTTTTCAGGTTCCTCGGTTAGTGGCGATTAGAGCGAGTGCGCCGTCGGTGGGAAACTTTTGGGAGTTCTATTTTGGGTATGGCCTAAGGAAGTGGTGCACTTTCCTTGCTAGTGTTTGGTTTGTCGAGTTCTATTTGTATATTTCTTTTTGGTGGATTATAGAAACTCGATGTTGCAACCAATCTGTTGGTCTATCCGATATGTATATATATGGTTTGATATATATATATAAGTTGATATCAGGTTGTTGGTTGTGTTTGAGGTTGCGTCCTTTGTGTGGAAGGACGGCCGTGTCATCCCTATTCTTTGTAGTTTTGGGGTGTGACATCTTTTGGTATCAGAGCCTAAGTTTTGATCTTTTTGGATGTTGTTATGGGACGTTGTGAGGTTGTGTGATAGATTTTATTTTTTGCGTTAGTATTTTAGATTCTAAGGTGTAGTTTTATTCTTGGTTTTAGGTGATCATGCGTTCCGACTCCGAGACTCTTGCCTCGCTTCATAGGAGCAGCAAAGGCAAACGAGTCGCTACCCCGATGCTAGGGACATGCCTCAAGCTTCTCGAGGTGCGTCGTTGAGAAGGAGACTTGAGGACCGCTTTGATAGGAGTCCTGACTTGCGCGAAGTCAGAGAAGATGATCAAGAGCCAACCCGTTCAACTGAATTTGAGCAAGCAATGATCCATTGGTATCGCCAAGCAAAAGAATTAACTGGAGATGGAGCGACCTCTGGCACTTTTGCTCAATTTAGAAAGGCGAAACCACCCACTTTTGATGGGAAAGCTGATCCTCTTGCGGCTGAGCGTTGGATTAAAAAGATTGATGGGATCTTTGAAGCTGAAGAGGTTCCCGAGGAGCGGAAAGTTAAATTTGCCACCCAATACCTGGAAGGTGAAGCAGAGTTTTGGTGGGATGGGATGAAGCCAAGTCTTGGAGGTAGGGATGTTATTATATCCTGGGAGGACTTTAAAAAGGCTTTCAATGCTCAATTCTTCCCAAAGTCATTTCAGGCAAAGATGAAGGGTGACTTTATACATATATCTCAGGGTGACTCCACAGTTTTAGAGTATTCAGTCCGCTTTAACCAGTTGAGTAGATTTGCGGAGCACTTGGTAGCAAATGAGGAAGATAAGGCTGACCATTTCCTAGAAGGGCTCCGACCTGAAATTAATTCTGCACTTGCACCTTTGATGTTAACAACTTATAAGGATGTGCTAGAGCGAGCAATCAAGGTGGAACAAAGCATTCAAGCACGGCCCACAAGAAGCGCCTCAGCCCAAAAGGTTTAAGCCCACAAATGTACAAGGTAGCCATACTAGTGGTAGTGGAAAGCGAAGAGGTTTCACCGGCCGGACAGTTCAAATCCGAGTAATCGGGGCCCCGCAATACATGTGGAAGTTATCATCGCGGTGAGTGTCATCGGAAAACTGGAGTATGCTTCTTATGTGGGAAAGCGGGACACATGCAGCGAGATTGTCCTACACAAAGGAATCCCCCTATTGACAATAGATCATGTTATCTATGTGGGCGACAAGGACACCTATCACACCATTGTTCCATGCGGAGGAATACCCCTTTGGTTGGTAGGCCCCAAGAGAACCAACAAAGGCAAGGTACAAATGGGAAAGTTTTCGCGATGTCGAAGGAGGATGCGGCAGCATCTAACACGATTGTTGCAGGTAATATTTTTATTGCCTCACAATGTGCTTATGCGTTATTTGATCCTGGTGCTACGCACTCCTTTATTTCAACTGAATTTGCAAAGAAGCTTGATGTGTTGCCCGACCCTCTTGAATGTGAATTGCATGTTGATACTCCTACTTTGGCGATTTCTTAGTTGCTCATCATGTGTTCAAGAGATGTGTGATTCAGATTAATAATGTTGAAATGCCTGTGGATTTAGTGGAGTTAAATATTCGAGATTTCGATGTTATTATAGGGATGGATTGGTTATCTACCTATCGTGCTATTGTTGATTGTTTTTCAAAGAAAGTGATATTTAGACTTCGAATCAACCCGAATTCTCTTTTTCGGGAAGTTGTCAAAACACTTTTCCAAGGTTGATCTCGGCCTTGCAAGCGAGGAAACTTTTGAGAAATGGTTGTTATGGTTATTTAGCTTGTGTAAAAGACATAAGTAAGGCTGTAGTGAAGTTGGAAGATGTTCCCGTTGTTAGAGAGTATCCAAGTGTGTTTCTGAGGATCTACCAGGCTTGCCTCTTGATAGAGAAATCGAGTTTTGTATTGAATTGATGCCCGGTACAGCACCAATCTCTAAGGCACCATATCGAATGGCACCCACTGAATTGAAAGAATTGAAAACGCAGCTGCAAGAGCTTTTGGATAAGGGTTTCATCGGACCCGTGTTTCGCCTTGGGAGCTCCTGTTCTATTTGTGAAAAAGAAGGATGGTAGTATGCGGCTTTGCATAGATTACCGAGAGCTTAACAAGGTAACGGTCAAAAACAAATATCCTTTGCCCCGGATTGATGATTTATTTGATCAACTTCAGGGAGCTCAAGTATTTTCCAAGATTGACCTTCGTTCGGGTATCATCGCCTGAAGATAAAGATAGATGATGTGCCTAAAACCGCTTTCGAACAAGGTATGGCCATTATGAATTTCTCGTCATGCCTTTTGGATTAACAAATGCGCCCTGCCTTCATGGACTTGATGAACAGAGTGTTCGGGAATATCTAGACAAATTTATTGTGGTGTTCATTGATGACATCCTAGTGTATTCGAAGAGTGTAGAAGAACACGAACAACACTTGAGGTTTGTCTTGCGAGACTTTGCATGAAAAGAAGTTGTATGCCAAATTTAGTAAGTGTGATTTCTGGCTTGATCATATAGAATTCTTGGGTCATGTGATCTCAAAGGATGGCATATTAGTGGATCCAAAGAAGGTTGAAGCAATTGTTAAGTGGAATCGCCCAACTAATGTTACGAAGTAAGAAGTTTTCTTGGGCTAGCCGGCTACTATAGGCGATTTGTAGAGGGATTCTCAAAGATTGCTGGTCCACTTACCCGACTAACTCGAAGAAAGTTAAATTTGAATGGTCGACCAATGTGAACGCAGTTTTCAAGAGTTGAAAAGACGGCTAGTTTCGGCTCCTATTCTAACTCTACCTTCCGGAAGTGGCGGCTTCGTAATCTCATCGTGATGCATCCAAAGAAGGTTTGGGTTGTGTTCTTATGCAAAATAGCAAAGTTATTGCCTACGCTTCTAGACAATTGAAATTACATGAGAAGAACTACCCCACTCATGATTTGGAGTTAGCGGCGGTTGTATTTGCCTTAAAGATATGGCGGCACTATTTGTATGGTGAAAATGTGAAGTCTTTACCGATCACAAGAGTCTAAAGTATATCTTTACTCAGAAAGAACTGAACATGAGGCAAAGAAGATGGCTAGAACTTTTGAAGGATTATGACTTGTCCATTAATTACCATCCGGGTAAGGCTAATGTGGTAGCGGATGCTTTGAGTCGTAAATCATTTGGAAATATGGCAACTTTGCTCACTTCTCAGAAATCCATTCTTGAAGATATGAGGAAGTTAGACTTGGAGGTATTGGTACATCGCTTGGTGCTCGGTTAGCTAACCTTCAAGTACAACCTATGTTGATTGACAGAATTAAGGCTAAACAGAATGAAGATCCACAGTTACAAAAATATAGAGAAGGCGTAGAAGATGGAAGACAAGCGGATTTTAGTTTACATGTAGATGGATCCTTGAGGTTTCGTGGGCGACTGTGTGTTCCTGAGGACTCAAAGTTGAAAAAGGAGATCCTACAAGAAGCTCACAGCACTAGATTTTCAATTCATCCGGGAAGCACTAAAATGTATAAGGACTTGAGAGAAAATTTTTGGTGGATCAACATGAAAAAGGATATTACAAAATTTGTCGATCAATGTTTAGTTTGCCAGCAAGTGAAAATTGAGCATCAGAAACCAGGTGGACAGTTGCAACCTCTAGAGATACCTAAATGGAAGTGGGAGCATATTGCTATGGACTTTGTAGTTGGTCTACCGAGGACACCAAGTGGTAAGAATGCTATATGGGTGATTGTTGATCGATTGACTAAGTCTGCTCACTTTTTGTCATATCGATTTGGCCTTTCAATGGAAGATATGGCAAAGCGATATGTTAATGAAATAGTGAAGCTTCATGGAGTTCCAATAAGCATTGTTTCGATAGGGATCCTAGGTTCATATCTAACTTTTGGAAGAGTTTGCAAGGAGCATTGGGCACTAAACTCAACTTGAGTACAGCTTTTCATCCACAAACAGATGGACAGTCAGAGAGAACGATCCAGACATTAGAGGATATGTTGAGATCATGCATCATTGACTTCGGCGGTTCTTGGGATGAACATCTACATTTGGCAGAATTTTCGTACAACAACAGTTATCACTCCAGCATTAAGATGGCACCCTTTGAAGCTTTATATGGTCGAAAATGCAGAAGTCCTATTTGTTGGGACGACGTTGGTGAGAAAAGACTAACCGGCCCCGAGTTCATTCAACATGATCGAAGAGAAAGTTAGGCTGGTTCGAGAACGTCTCGAACGGCTCAAAGTCGTCGAAAAAGTTATGCAGATCTAAAAGACGCAAGTTGGAATTTAATGTGGGGATCACGTATTCTTAAAAGTTTCTCCTACGAAGGGTGTAATGAGATTCGACACACGTGGGAAGTTAAGTCCAAGATACGTGGGACCATTCTTGATCTTAGAGAAAATTGGTGAAGTCGCTTATAAATTGGCTTTGCCACCGGCGCTATCAGTGTCCATAATGTGTTCCATGTTTCTTTGTTGCGGAAGTATGTGCCAAATCCTGAACATGTGCTAGACTTTACTCCATTGAGATTACGGGAGAACTTGACATATGAGGAGCAGCCTATTCGCATTGTCGATAAGAAGGATCAGTGTTGCGGCGACGAACTATTTCTTATGTGAAAATACAATGGCAAAACCACACCGAGAGAGAGGCTACTTGGGAACTCGAGGAGGAGGCAAGACACAAATACCCTCACTTGTTTCATGATTAAAGTACATGCAAATTTCGAGGACGAAATTTTTTTAAGGAGGGGAGAATGTAAAAGATGGGTTTGACCCAGTCAAAGAAAGAAAAAGTAGAAGCAGCCGTAGAGAAGAGAAGAGAGAGAGAGAGAGAGAGAGAGAAAATAAAATAAAGAAAGAAAAAAAGGGGGAGAGATAAAAGAGAAAGCAAGCCCACGTTCGGGCAGAGAGAAAAAGAAAAGGAGAAGAAGAAGAAGAAGAAGAAGAAGAAGAAGAAGAAGAAGAGAAAGGAGAAGAAAGGAAAGAGTTTTTTTTTTTTGGCACGTGCACGCCACGGATGCCTCGCCAAGCCGACTCGACTCCATAACACGGCACCCGGTAAGAGATTAAGCCCCTCGTTTGTCCGATTGAAGTTATTTTTGAGTTTAGGGCTCAAATTCGGAATTGTTGGAAAATCAAGTGGCGAAGTCCGATTTTGGAGTCGTTGAGCCGCGCTTTTCATAGGAATGATAATTTAGGGTGTTGTGGAGCCATGGGATTTTACGGATCGTGATTTGAGCTTGTGGTTTGTCCGAAACAGAATTTCAAAGTTTCCCGCGCGCAGTGAACAGTAGCGTCCTTTTGGGGAGTTCTATTTTGGGTATGGCCTAAGGAAGTGGTGCACTTTCCTTGCTAGTGTTTGGTTTGTCTGAGTTCTATTTGTATATTTCTTTTGGTGGATTATAGAAACTCTGATGTTGCAACCAATCTGTTGGTCTATCTGATATGTATATATATGGTTTGATATATATATAAGTTGATATCAGGTTGTTGGTTGTGTTTGAGGTTGCGTCCTTTGTGTGGAAGGACGGCCGTGTCATCCCTATTCTTTGTAGTTTTGGGGTGTGACAGGTTGAGTGAAGTTTATGAGCTGCGTTAGTTGTGGGCTTGCTGCTTGAAACCACACATTGTGGTCGTCTAAGACTGGAAGTACTGGATCCGGCCTTTGAGAACTCTCTTACCTTCCCAATTGTTATGGACTGATAATCACCGGTAAGGTACAAAAGATCTGTCTATGCAATTGTTTTCATCTCTCTGTTCTTCCATCCCCTGTAGTCAGTTTGCATATGGACAGTAATGTTTTGTGTTTTGTGTGGGATGATGCGCTACCAATCCTTTGTCTTGTCATTAGGAGCAACAGATCGGTCCATGAGATTTTAGTTTGCATTTCTGCCTTGTCCCTCCTCTACTTGTCTATATAAAGAAGAAAAGATCGTTCAGCAAGAAGTCATAATATCAAAGCTTGAATATTGTTTTGGAAGAAGCACACGTTCTGGTATGTGAACATTACATATGAAACTAGCGCTGCTTCGATTCCGACTTTTGAGGGAGGATCAGCTTGCACGGCCTGCGAATAATAATGGAGTGTTTTCTGTGAAATCTGTGTATCACTTCCTTAAAATTAGGCAGGAAAGATAGAGTAGGAAGTTCATGTAAATGGCGTGACTGCATTATGGGGTTGAAATTAATCAGACAGAGAGGCTCACTAGCTTTGATCAGATGGCTTTTGGACATCTATCAGCATTGGAGAAGTATATGAAGGAAGCATAAAAGAAATGCGGATGCTTTTGATGAAGGTGGGTTCGGTTGTTTGGCGTGATTGGAAAGAGAATGGTGAAGCTGTGTGAGACAAATCATAGAATGGCCCGATGTTGCTTTTACCTAGTAATCTGCGGCATACATAGGAGTACATTAGATTACTTTGTGGCCAGGCCTTCCCATTCTCTTTAGAAAGATTTGGCTACGCGGGCGAGACATCTCTGATGAGGAGAGCTCGAGAATAATGCGGATGGACTCTGCATTTGGTTTAGTAGTCTCATTAAATCGTTTGCACAACTGGCGGTACTCAGAATGATCTTATGACATAGGGATTGAGTTACAAAGAACATAGGCATCAAGACTATGCAGTAATCCTTTGTCCCACCAGATGAATACACTAGATCTTGATATTGCCCCTAGATCTGCACCAACTCACACATCCTGATGTCCAATTCTTGAGCTTTTGAGGATCTTTCGGAGGTATCGAACGGTGTGAAATAGAAAAAGAATGGCTACAGCGCAGAGAAAAACAAACATGAAGAGCGCAGCCACTGGGATGGGTGCCGCTCCGTCTTCAGAATTCCCGTGCACGTGCAAGAAGGCCAGCATGGACCGGAGGTAAGTCAGCGCCGTGAAAATGATGGTCACCCACATTGTGGCCATCAGAATCCTCGTCAGAACCTTCTTCCCCAAGGGGAAGCCACTTATGAGCAAGAAGATCGTGCTAAGGGATGCAAGAAAAGAGATGGTGTTGTATGTCAAGAACATTGTGTAACCCTTTGGATCGTTTGCGGCCATTATCAATGTTCCTGCGAAGTGTAAGATCTTGCCTTGGTTGTCTTTGTGATCGTTGTCCCACACGCCACAGGGAGGGCTAATGCCGGCTTGGTAAGCCATGGCTGCGATCACGGTGGCAGTTATCTGTCGTGACGTGAAAGAAAGTTTTAGATTGAATGAAGATATAGTGTTTCAACTATATTTATGCATACGAAGATCATCGAGTCAAAGTTAGTCATTCCAACAAATGCACAAATTCAATTGATGGCTTTTCCTATATTTATGTAAATACTAGAAAATTGTAGCGACCTCTCTACAGAAATAGATCTCATGGATTAAATTATGAAAAAACTAAGTATGAATATACACATATATGAGGAAAAAAAAATTAAGATATTTCGAAATCTGAACGTCTTTTTATAAAGGTTGCTGTTGTTAGAAAGAAAATCAAAATCAATAACTAAATGTGTGGAAAATAAAACACACTTATATTTCAGCCGCCGACGAGGCTCGCCAACGCCGGGCGGCTCACTCAACGCCGCTCGCCGTTGGCAAGGTCTAAGCGAGGCCGAGCTCACCTAGCCGGCCGATGAGGCTCGGCTAGCAATGCTCGGCCTTGCCGAGGGTCGGCAATGCTCGACAAGGTTGCCGACCGTTGTCTGGCCGGTTGGTGGCAATCGGCCAAAGAGGAGGAAGGAGAAGAAGAAAAAGGAAAAAATATAAAAATATAAAAAAATTATTAAAAAATTAAAAGAAATTCTAAATCACAAAAGAATTTAAAGTCTTACCAAACACATTTCTATACCGGGAATAGAAATTTTGGACAATTACTAGATGTCTTCAAATACTCAGAAACTCGTTCAAAGAACAAAAAAAAAAAAAAAAATCATTTATAAATAGCAATTTTTCCTAAAAACAAAATTGTTATCAAACGTACTCCTCCAAGTCCTTGAGAATATTTGGAGAAGACAAAAGATTAAGTCTTTTGGAAATCCTCTTTACTTTATGTATTAGTATAGGTATTTGAGGAAAATCACCCAATTGCTTCACATTTAGATTTTCTTGAGTACCATTACTTTCTTAAATATTCATCAACTTGTTTAATCTCTTCTCATTATTACATTTCTTATATTACCCTCTGTTTTTTTTTTTTTAATTATAAGCCATCTATTATTGTAACTACTCATCTTCTTTCTCTACATAGCTATTTAATTATGAGCAATTTAGTACATATGTAGAAAATATTTTTAAGAAAGCATAACTATTTATTTTAAACGACACAAATGATCATTTTTAGGAAAATAATTTCTATCGTCCATTTTTCATGAAAGAAATAGAGAGTTTAAACTAATTAGCTGTGAGCTATGATCAATATGATCTAAGTTATCAGCAAATACTCCAAGACATCTAGCTAAAGCATTACCATTAGAGAATCGCGCTTCTTCTTGATCCATTTCTTGTGTTTGTCTTCCTCTCGCTTCCTGGTTTCACCCGATAAAGACAGTGGCAGAACCACCTCTACTGGAGGAGTATTGGTGGAGGGAGATGCTTGGTGAGTTGTCAATGCAGGGAATCTTATGGCTCTCAGAGCTCCAACATGTACTAACAGTTCTCTCAATTCAATGACTTTGAAATCCTTTGGAAAATGTTCCACTATATCCAGAGCAGAGAAGCCATTTCTATTCACCGTGTTCACATCCACTTCACTTCTTTGAAGCAGATATTTCACTGTCTGCGCAAAAAGATGAGCTTCTTATCAATTATAAAAGAAACAACAAACAAAGATATTTCCTGCAAGTTTCTTCAATCAATAAATCCACTGAAGTTTGAACGCACAAAACTTGAGTCTATAGAAAAATGAGAATGACCGGATTTTATCTTCACGAAATGTTCAATTGGAATGCGATATCTGATGTCGTCGCAATTTCGAAGCAATTCGAAGCAAAAAGGATTACCTCTATTTGCTTGTTTGCTGCGGCCAAATGCAAAATGGTATTACCCTCATCATCCTAAGCTTTCACCAAATCACCATCTCTCACCGTCTCCACCGGGACTTTCGAGCCTCCAAACGATTATGACTCACTCCCGATGGAGAGTGGTTTGGCCATGGCTTAGCCTATGCTCGGCCGCCTCTTCGTCATGGACAAGGCATGCAAGGGGGTCGGTTGTAACAATTCCCTTGCTATTTCGACGTATCCGTTCGCGAGATGCCAAGTGAAGAGGCGTACGTCCCTGCAAAGGTAAAGTGCTTGACTATGGAGCTCAATAAGAATGCTCCATAGTCAAGCACTTTACCTTGGGACGTACGCCTCTTCACTCACTGGCATCCGCGAACGGATACGTCGAAATAGCGAGGAATTGTTACAATCATACCCCTTGCATGCCTTGTCCATGACGAAGATGGGAGGACCCCACTCCATCTAGCCACGATGAAGGGCCAAATCAACATCGTGATAGAGCTGGTGAAGGCGAGACCGGAGGCGGCCAAGCATAGGGCCGAGCCACGACCAAACCACTCTCCATCCGGGAGTGAGTCATAATCGTTTGGAGGCTCTGAAAGTCCTGTTGGAGATGGTGATTTGGTGAAAGCTCAGGATGACGAGGGTAATACCATTTTGCATTTGGCCTCAACAAACAAGCAAAATCCTTTTCGCAACTTAGGTTTAGGTTCAAGTTTTTAACATGCAAGTGGATTTTATCTAGGAGTGCACCACCTAGGTTCAAGTTTTCATGAAATTCGAATTTAGTATTATCAAATAATTAAACATGCAATTTAAATTAAAGAAACGAAAATTTAACATCCTAAATTAATGTTTTTGGTATTTTTTAATTTCAAAAATTCAGAATAAATAAGATGCTTAATCTAAATGTGCAAATTACCATAAAGCATGCAATATTCTAATATGAACCTAATCTAACTCAAACATATTTCAGGATAAATAAAGCAATCAAAACGAGACAAGCACCATTCAGAATCATCAAAGATATTATCCATTGTTCGAATTTAGAAACGATATCTAATCAATTTAATTATTTCGCTAATAAAATCGATAAATTGATCTTAAGCCTTAAAGATCAAAATATCAATTTTATTCCCGCGTGATTAATTATTCAATATAAAGCCTTATAGATGGAATAAAAAATTATATACGATTGCGAATTAAGAAATACATCTTAAATGAGGATGTCTATCACTCGAAAATATTTAATTTGATATCAACACGCATCAAATAGACAATGAAATACTCAAATCAACTTGGGATGAGAATAATCTAATCCGAAGGATATGATTTCCAAATTCAAACAGGGCAGCAGATCACGATCGATGATTTGGACAGCAATGACCGGCGATTCAGGGTGATATGCGACTGCGAAAGGACTACTTCGCGATGATGTCTCACCAGAAAGACCTGCAATAATAGAAATCGAAACAAAAGCAATAATGCTTGGACTCTTCGTACACCGAGGGAGATTAAAGAGAAAGATTAAAGAGAATTTCTGCTGAGTTGCATGTTATATCCTTTTCTCCAGGTGTCCATCTTTTCCTTGACCGTGCACTGAGAAGTGGGCATGCTTGAGTGCTTGCCCGGTTGTCCAAGTGCTCCGCTTCAGTTTCACTTTGACCCAAGGAACAAATTTGCTCCCTTCAATCTCCTCACTAATTCCCAAGTTTTGACTTACTGACCACGTTCTTTACTTGGCTTCGTGTTGCACATCGATGCCCCAAAACTTGCTTTCTCAATTGAAGGACTAACGGCACACCAAGAATGGTGGTGGCGGCGTTTCGGGATGCAACGGTTGGACGTTGTCTGAAAGCTGGGACGTCGATTCTGGTTGCTCGAAGTGGACTCGGGGACAGCAAGTCGTAGCAAGTTCGGAACAAGCACGCGAAGTGATGCCACGGATCGAACGAGGAAACCACACGTCATTGCCTCAACACGCGACGCAAGGACGTTGCTAGAAAATTTGGCACTCGCTTAATTTAAGCCCAGGAGCTGTAATATATGGGCTTTAAACAAGAAAAGAAAATAAAAGAAAGAGTTTGAAAAGTCAAAAAAGAAGGCTGAGGAGAGATGTGGAACCTTCGGCTGAGTTTAAAAAGAGAGAAAGAGGGAGAGAGAGAAGAGCACGGCAGAAACAAAAAAACAGGGGAAAACGCAAAAACAGGGGAGAAGAGAGAAAGAAAAGAAAAAGGAAAAAGGGAAAAATTTTGGCGCGCTCGTGATCCGAACGCCTCATCAAGCCGAGTCAAGTGTGCTTTGCAACGCCGGTAAGGAATCGAAGCTTTTAATCATCTACTTCAAGCAATCGCCGCAATTAGGGCTCGAAATTCGGATTTCTTGGAGATTTGTGTGGCGAAGCCCGATTTTTGAGTCGTTAAGCTGTATATATTTATAGAAATGGTACTTTGGGATGTTGTGAAGCTATAGCATCTTACGGATCGTGATTTGAGCTTGTGGTTTGTCCGGAACAGAATTTTGAAGTTGGGGACGCAGTCTGGTACTGTAGCGGCAGTAGCTTCGAGCCTCTTTTTTTGTCGTTTGCGGTTCTGTTTTGGGGAAGCTGAGTTGGGGTTGTTGTTGTACGTTAAAAGAGCTTTCTATAGACTGCAAGATGGCTTGAAACGAAAATTTGTGGAGGGAGTTATGGCGTGATGAAGTTGGCGCATGGACCGCGCCTAGCTGAAATTGTTGGGTTTCTGCTTTTTGTGTGCTTTTGTGGCGCGTATGTGTCGTTTTATCGACTAATAGGCCTAGTTTAGGCGAGTCGTTGTAAGAATATTCCTTTTTACTCGGCCTTTTGATATTGTTTTTCCGTTAATTGTTAGGAATCAGAGTGCGTGGTTCGAGTGAGCGTTGTATTTGATTTTTGGCTTTTCCCCGGTGAGTGACACTATTTCTTCTTTGTATTTTAAACTCATGTTTTGAGAAACATGGTGAATTATATACTTTATGAGTTGATAAAATGCATCTTTTGTTGCATAAAATAGGATCGAGTTATTGCTGCCATTTCGTTATTTGAAATACTGAGTTATATTTCGAATTCAATTCGAATGGTTGTTGAAAATGGTTTGTGGAATTCTTTATGAAAGGATCTTGAAATGGTTTGGAGAATGCTTTGATATTTATATATATCAAATCTTGAGTTATGATATGACTTTCTTTCTGACGTTGGATTACTGGATATTGTGATTTGTGGTTGGTGCTCAATGTCTCCCGTGAACCCCGAGGGGTGTGTTGGTATGCGCATACTTAATCTAGGATATCCTTATGGGCCGAGCCACCGGCTAATAATAGGTGGAGACCTTGCCAAGGGGGAATCTTGGTCGCCTCGTCACGGGCGTTACGCGTGACCATGGTTAGACATTTGAGCATGAATTGGTCAATGGAGTAGACCATTGACGTGTGATTTGAGTTTAGTAGATGGAATGGACCATCGATGTGATTTGATGAGATTAATCAATGGAATAGACCATTGATACGTGTTTTATGAGATTGACTAATGGACTCGACCATTGGTACTTTCGGTATTTGAGTTGTGTTTGTGTTTTAAAATGTGCATAGTGATTTCTCGATCCGCTTAGAAGAAATGTGTTACTCACCGATCGGTGCGTGGTAGCTCACTCCTCTCATCTACTTGCTTTTCAGGTTCTTCAGCGAGTCGCGAGTAGGCGTGAGCGTTCGTTCGGGAGGGACTTTTGTGGTGAAATTTTTGGGTATGACTTGTGCATAGTTAAAAGGTTTATGTTTTGATCTTTTGTGGATTATAGATATACTCGATATTGTAACCAAATACCCTTTTTGTTATACATATATATGTGGATGTATATATGTTGTATTTTGGTTATGTTGAGGCTGCGTCCTTTGGTAAAAGGACGGCCGTGTCATGTCCCTTTTCTTGCGAATCGGGGTGTGACAGGAGCTCCATTGACGGAACCGTTTTGGCGACAAGCCGGGCCGTTCTTCTCTTCGCGGGTGACCTTCGTGTCTGCACGATGAGAATCCAAAATCTCTTTCTTCAGGATTTGTCACATATACAGGGCTGGCTGACCACCTCTCTCTCACACGCTTTCTTCTCTTTATTTCGTGTAATGGCCATGTATGGAATTGCGTGGCCTCCCCTTTATATGCATGCACGAAGCCTCCCACTAAGGAAAGAAAATGTGGTAAAATATTATAAAATCTTCGCTTTTGTTATTTTTTTCCTATCTGGGGTGCGCTCAAAATCTGTGACTTTCATGTTTTCAAACAAAGAATATATCATGCCGTGTACGCTCCTTGCTGATATATTGCATTAATATATAAAACGTCGACTACCATATCATCCTTTTTTTTTATTCATTTTCATTGGTCAAATTTTCCTTTTATGCTCTTGAACGAATATTGACATGATCTTTCAGTCTTGTTTTGATTGTGAATTTTCCTCCAAATATTTGATGAAGATATTCATTTCTTGTTTGAAATAAAGAAATATCACATCGAAGAATAGAATGCCTTCATATCTATTAAGCTTAAGACCATTCGTTCAAGTCCATCCACCATCGTCGACCCAATGTGAATGCAATAAATAAAAAAAATGAATGCATATAAAATTATATGTTATGCAATTAATATTTTTTCAGAGATAAAATTAACTCCTAATTTTTTAATGTGATAAATGACTAAACGGGTCGTCAAAATTTATGTGTCAACAGGAAGGATATGATTAAGCGTGGGAGTGTGTTAATATTTTATCCAGGCATGCGCGCAACGCTCCAACTTTTCTATTATAATTTAGTTAAAGCATAGAAATTCAAATAAAGTGAAGTTGAAAGAACTAGGCAACCGCTAAACCATTGATGTCAAAACCTATGTGGTTATCTGTTAGGCAAAACTAACAGTGCAAACCTTCAGGAAATCGCCGCTGCATCCTGAATGGGAATGCAAAGGGTTCCGCGATGCCACCAAACCTCAAATGGGGTTTCACGGTTATTGACTCATTCCTTTCTTGTCTCCTGTACTCCTGACCATCTTCAATAACTATTTTTTTTTTTTGGATCTAAGACCATCTTCATTAACTTAAACTCGCTGAAACGATGTCTGCACCAATGGGAAAGGATCCGCTTCCTCTTTATTCGCACGGATTAATGATTTGGATGGATACGACATCAAATGGAGGAACCAATAAGATGAAAGGGGATCTCATGCTTACACCGACGTTGATATTGCGTGTACCATTTGGATAATCCTTTACATGTTCAATTTTTGGGTCGATCCCGTGTCGTGTGATTGTCAAACAAGTTTGGCTAAAGATTAGAAGGCACTAAGGGAATACAGAATTTCCATCTACATACTTTCATAGGCACAAAAGAATGTTCGCACCTTGATAAGGACTCTTACTGCTAAAACGCCATTGTGGAGATTTTGGGTCCGCGTCTTACTCGGTCCTTAGTATCGATGGGGTATTTGGGAGGTTTAAGGTTTACTTATCTCAAATGGGCTCTTCTCATAGAAAGCGAGTGTTAGAATAATTAATAGAAAGGAAAATGTTAAAGAATGCAGTTAGGGTACTTGTTGGGCCTCATTAATTTTGCTATGGAAATATAAATTTGCATATTTGAAGTCAGTGACTTTTTCGAAATTTCGCGTTGCTCAATTTTCGGCATATGCTTATACGCTTTATTTTTTATGGTTAGTGGTTTTAACTGGTGCCTCTGAGGTATTTTATTAACAAGACCCTTATAACATGGAGATTATCCGAATTACTTGATCAAAATTAAAGAAGTATCGTATTAATTCTAAGAAAAAAAGATGTCGAATAATGAAATTTAACAAATATCCTTACTCTTTAACATTTGCCTTCTTATTAATGCTTCCGACACTTGCTTTTCCTATGACAAAGAGGCTCATCTTTGTTAAGTAAACCTTGAATACCCAAAATGCCTTATTGATTTGATGGATCAGGCAAGATGCGAGCAAAATCGAATGAATGACTCGCATATTTTGCAATCTCCTTTCTTCCCATGTTGAATCAAGACTTATAAGTACACACTTGTATTTCGTGGGGCAAGTTCACCAAATGATTACAAAATATTGTAGTTCCCATTTCAATTTATAGGAAGCTTAAAGGGGGTAGGTGCCTCCATTGCCCCCATGGTGAACCCGCCCATGCTGACAAGACAAATTCAAGACGATGTCCATTGCTGTATTTTCTCTGTAGATGATATGGTGTTGGTAGGTGAAACCCATGCTGGAGCTAACCAGAAACCTAAACTTCGAAGGGAAACTTTGTAAACCTTAGTGTGTAAGTCTAGGGATTAGAGAAACTCAACGAAACCTCGAGAAAATTGGACATCATGGAGTACTGAGGACTGAATCCTTCCATTAACTTCGATCTAATTTAACAAAACTGGAGATCATGCCGATGACACCTTGAGAATGCTTCGTAGGACATGACATTCGAGAGAAAAGGCAAGATTCGAAATCCATATATGCAGGTAGAAGTAGGGACTGCCAACCAATATGAGAGGAGGTCGTTTGAGATGTTTCGATCATGTCGAACGGAAGACCTTTGTGTGGATGCCTCGGCGAGGAGATATGAGCAAGGAACGAAAACTATAGAGAGGAGGGGTATTGACACGAACTTTTTAGAGCTTGTAGAAGAGCTAATAAAAGATCAAAGGTAGCGCCTTGGATAGGATTTCTATGACCGACAACAATAGCAGGACAGAAAGCTTCAAGCTTTGAAGATGTCCAGGGGATTTGGGTCAGTTGAGCAACTAATCCATCAGACAACTGCACAGCAGCTACTCAGGCTAGAGGCTGAGTTTGTAGTGAGAGTTACAGTTCTAATGTTCCCTTATATCAGCAGTTTTTATTTGATGCTGATGTTGCAAGTAGACCACCTTGATGTAATAGTGCTGTATTTTCCATATGGATGAGAATTGAGCAGTTTTTATGGTGAAAGACAGAACAAATTGTTTTGTTCCGTGTGGAATAAGTTCATGCTTTCATCAAGTGTCATCCTCTATGACAATCATTTGAGTTGGCTCTCTCTTTCATTTCATGCTAGTCCGATCGCTCGAAATATTGTTTTGAATAGTCTAATGAATCGAGTCTAGCAGAGATTTCAGTGAAAATTATTATGACTGGCAGTAAGAAGTTACAAGGTACCATGCTTAAACAGAGTTGTGCTTCTAATCATCAAATGTGTATGAATTTGTACAGTTTAATTGGCATGGAATTCTCAAGTCATAGACAGTAGATACACTCTAACCTGCTTGAGGTTCGGTCTGGTGCAACAGAGGCTTGAGATGGCAGCTTAATTTATCCCTCCATAGCAGAAACTTCTGGCAAGATGGATGTTTAACAGCAGCTAGGAAGGGAAGGAAATAGAAAACCGAGACAAACATTTCTAATCTCAGCATGAAATAATATTCAAACAAAGGAAACAATTATATAATGATTGCAGGAAATCCCATCCTGCACTACTAATTTATTTCTAGCCACCCTGCATCTCAACTGAGGACCAAAGTCCAGAATACTTCAATGCCAAGCGAAGATGGCCGAGTTGAGGACTGAGCCGTTCCTGAGCAGACCTGACCGAACTGGCTGAAGCTCTCTTCGTCCAACAGTCATGTTCAACATTGTATAGAGAAGAAATTGCGGCAACTATAACTGCGTATTGTCCTGTTTTTGTACAAATTACAGAGGGAGATCACGCGCGATTGCTCCAAGCGCCACATTAGTCTCTTCAATCGTTTACCATCCAAAGATTTCTCTAGCAGAATCCGTCTTATCCTCTCTTTAGGACAAATACTCTCTTATCAAACAGAAGTAGAAGAAAACAGAGCACCTCAAAACCCATCATCAACCCGCTCATCAGAATCACAAATTTTACACATATTGAACATGCGGCCACCATCATAGAACAAAGACCGTTCAATTTACTCGATTGTCACACGGACCGTCACACTTCCTCATGCTTATCTTCATCGTCTTCATCTGAATCCTTCTTCTCTTTCTTCTTCAAGTAACCCCACTTCCTCAGCACCCACACACATAGCCTCATTACATTCCCCGTGAACACCACCCCCGTCAGGCACAGCCAGCACACCACCGACACGTCCGTCGCGTCCTTCAGCATCCCCCGCGTGTCAGCCAGCGATATCTTGCGCAGCGCTATGAAGTAGGTGATCGCCTGCCCTGTTATCACTAGCCACATGATCACCATCTGGGTCCACATCCAGCGTCGCCGCTTTATTGTAAGCCCGCTCAAGAGAAGCAGGATGATGCTGAGGGAGGACAGGAAGGCCAGTAAGTTGAAGATCATGAACTGTCCGTAGGCGATCCTATGGATGTGGGCCATGATAGAGGTGCCCGCCATGTGCGGCTCCTTCACCGGGTTGCCGTTGGCATCGACCTTGTAGTCGTCCTGCCAGACGCCTCCCGGCGGCGTGGTCGCAGCTTGGAATGCCACCGTCACTAGCAGCGAAACGACCATCATTAGTGAATCTCTCCTGGCTCAGCCAATCGGCTTCCCCGGGGGTCTTCTTAGAGCACTCAGTTTCTTTGATAGGGGTTTCCTTAAAGTACTCCGTTTCTTTGACGGGCCTTTCTTGGTGGAGAGTGATGGGGAGTTTTTAGGTGATCTTGAGGTGGTGGTGTGGGAGGTCATTCTTGGTGGTGGGTCAAGAACTGGATCATAGTGACTGGGACTGATTGGATGTCTCTGGAGAGTGAAGCTCCTGAGCTTTGAAGGGATGTCTCAATTTCAAGAACTCTCGAGCCTCTGGGACCCTGCTCAAGAATGTCTAGTGCTGTGAGGCCTCTTGAGTTTGGTGTGTTCACCTCGAGTCCTGGGATTGTAAGCAAGAACTTTTATCATCTGCACACAAATTTTTGGGGATAAATTCCCCAGTGCAAGATTACTGAAGTCCATGTTGCTGGTCTCAAGACTGATCCTGGGAAGAGAAAGGTCCGGGGAAGTTCAAACCAGCATCCATCTGGTTCCCGTTGGTTGCTCGCTAATGGAATGGGAAAGAGCAATAAGCATCCGTTTCTGAAGCCGACGACTGCTTCTTCTATATCTACTGCCCCAGCAACAACTAAGGCACAGCCTGGTGACACATTGTGGAGCATCTCATCCCGTGTTCATGGAACTGGTGCTAAATGGAAGGAATTGGTGGCTCTTAACCCACACATAGGCAACCCCAATATTATTCTCCCAAACACAACCGTCAGGTTGCGTTAAGTTGGGGGTGCGAAACAGAACTTCTTGGAAGAGGCTTGTTTTGCCAAGCTGGGTTGAATGAAGTTTTTGAGCTGCGTTAGTTGTGGGCTTGCTGATCGAAACCACACATTGTGGTCGTCTAAGACAGATGGAAGTACTGGCTCCTGCCTTTGAGAGCTCTCTTACCTTCCCAATTGTTATGGACTGATTATCACCAGTCTAAGGTACCAAAGATCTGTCCAATTGTTTTCATCTCTCTGTTCTTCCATCCCCTGTATTCAGTTTGCATATGAACAGTAATTTTCTGTGTTTTGTGTGGGATGATACGCTACCAATCCTTTGTCTTCTGATTAGGAACAACAGATCGGTCCATGAGATTTTAGGTTGCATTTCTGCCTTGTCCCTCCTCTACTTGTCTATATAAAGAAGAAAAGATCGTTTGGCAAGTAGTCATAATATCAGAGCTTGAATGTTGTTTTGGAAGAAGCACACGTTCATATGAAACTACCGCTGCTTCGATTCAGACCTTTGAGGGAGGATCAGCTTGCACGACCTGCGAATAATAATGGAGTGTTTTCTGTGAAGTCTGTGTATCACTTCCTTAAGATTAGGCAGGAAAGATAGTGTAGGAAGTTCATGTAAATGTTGTGACTGCATTATGGTTTGGTGCCATGGGGTTGAAATTAATTAGACAGAGAGGCTCACTAGCTTTGATCAGATGGCTTTTGGACATCTATCAGCACTGGAGAAGAATATGAAGGAAGCATAAAAGAAGTGCAGATGCTTTTGAGGAAGGTGGGTTCGGTTGTTTGGTGTGATTGGAAAGAGAATGGTGAAGCTGTGTGAGACAAATCATAGAATGGCCCAATGTTGCTTTTACCTACTAATTTGCGGCATACATAGGAGTAGATCAGATTACTTTGTGGCCAGGCCTTCCCATTCTCTTTAGAAAGATTCGGCTACATGGGCGAGACATCTCTGATGAGGAGAGCTCGAGAATAATGCGAGATGGACTCTGCGTTTGGTTTGGTAGTCACATTAAATCGTTTGCACAAGTAGCGGTACTCAGAATGATCTTATGACATAGGGATTAAGTTAGAAAGAACATAGGCATCAAGAATATGCAGTAATCCTTTGTCCCACCAAATGAATACACTAGATCTTGATATTGCCCCTAGATCTGCACCAACTCACACACCCTGATATCCACTTCTTGAGCTTTTGCGGATCTTTCACATTCCAGAAGACGAACGCAAGGAATCGAACAGTGTGAACTAGAAAAACAATGGCTACAATGCCGAGCCAAACAAACAAGGAGTACGTAACCACTGTCATCGACCCCCTATCCACGGCGGAGTACCATTCCTCTCTGAACGGTTTCCCATGTGTAGGTTCCCTGTGTACGAACGAGATGAACATCGTGGATTCGAGGTAAGTCATCGCCATGAAAGTGATGGTCACCCACATTGTGCCCGTCAGAATCCACATCAGAACCTTCTTCCCCAAGGGCAAGCCACTCATGAGCAAGAAGATCGTGCTAAGGGATGCAAGAAAAGAGACGGTGTTGTATAACCAGAACAAAGCGTAACCCTTTGGATGGTTTGCAGCCATTATCGATGTTCCTGCGTAGTATAAGATGGTGCCGTTTTTGTCTCTCTGATCGTTGTCCCACAGGCCGCAGGGAGGGCTAAGGCCGGCTTGGTAAGCCATGGCTGCGATCACGGTGGCAATTATCTGTCATGACGTGAAGGAAAGTTTTAAAATTGCGCATGAAGAAAGTGTTTCACCTATGTTTGAAAATATGAAGATCATCGCCTCAAAGTTAGTCATTTCAACAAATACACAAATTCAATTGATGGTTTTTCCTATATTTATCGAAATACAAGGAAATTGTGGCAAGCTCTCTACTGAAAGTAGACGTCATGGATTAAATTATGAAAAAAACTAAGTGTATGAATATACACATATATGAGAAAAAAAAAAAAAAAAATATAGATATTTTGAAGTTTGAACTTTTATAAAGGTTGTTGTTGTTGTTAGAAAGAAAATCAAAATCTAATAACTAAACGTGTGGAAAATAAAACACACTGGGTCCGTTCATTTTGCGGAAAATGAGCCATTTCCGGAAAATGTTTTCCTAGAAGTCATTTTCCAGGAAAATGACAATATTTTCTGGTGTTCGGCTAAAACCTAAAAAATGTTTCAGAAAATATTTTCCGCTCACCAGATTGGCGAACACGAGCGTCAAGCTCAAGGCTCGTTAGATCGACGAGCACGAGTTTGAGATCGACGAGCTTGAAATTCACTTGGTCCGACGACTAGCCAAGAAAGAAGAAAATGGGAAACAAAAAAAAAGAAATTAAAAATAATTCGAACGAAAAAAGAAAAGAAGAAAAATAAAGGGGAGGAGGAAGTCGGATTTGTAAAGGTGTAAGATAAGAGAAATCAAGTGAGGAAAATGTTTTCCACTTTTCAAAAGTGGAAAACATTTTCCCTACTTTAGAAGACTTTTTTCCTTTGATGAAAAACATTTTCCTTAAGGAATTCATTTTCCGTGAAACAAACGCCGGAAAATTCGGAAAACATTTTCCCGGAAATTATTTTTGCGAAACGAATGGACCCTTAGGGTGCGCATGACAATGCTTATTGGCTGGGGAAGAGTCTTTTTTTTAGAAATAGTTCTTTTCTATTTTTATTCCGGGGAACAATTTTGAGTAAAAGAACATGTTTGGTAACTACACAAAACTTCTACTCTTGGAATAGAAAAAGAATATAAATGCGTTTGGTAACGCAACAGTTTCTTTTTGTATTTATTCATTTTTTATTCTTACTCACGGATCGCCGACCGCCAACTGCCACCCGTTGCCGCCCATCGTCGGCCGGCGGCGAGTAGCGATTGACGGTGGCTCCGGGCGGTTGAAGGTGGCCGCGGCAAGAGAGAAGAATAAAAGAAAAAAATTGACTTATTTCTAGAAATTGTTCACGGAACAAGAAGCAATTTTTTTGTTTCTTCTTTTGCTCCAAATATATTCCCGAGCTAACTTTCTATTCCGGGGAATAGAAAAGCAACTTGGCGTTACCAAACGGGTTTTTATTCTTTTTTTGTTCCGAATTCTGAGAAACAAATTTGTTACCATGCGCAGCCTTATATTCCCGCCGTCGGTGAGGCTCGCATCACCCGGCCATGGGCGAGGCTGAGCTTGTCTAACCAAGGTGAGGCCAAACATCGCCCAGCCACCGAGGAGGCTCGATCGGCAAGGCTTGGCCTTGCCATGGGCCGGTGACCCTCCGATAAGGTTGCCAACCCTCGTTTGGTTGGTTGTCAAGAAGAGGAAGAAGGTAAAAAGAAAAAGGAAAAAAAGGAAAGAAAAAAAGAGAAAATATAAAAAAAAAAAATTATTAAAAAATTAAAAGAGATTCTAAATCACAAAAGTATTTAAAATCTTATCAAACACATTTCTATTCCGAGAATAGAAATTTTGTATAGTTACACTCTTCAAAAACTGTCTATGGAACAAAATAAAAAATAAAAATCATTTTTAAGCAGAAATTGTTCCCTGGGAAGAAAATGGTTATCAAACAGACCCCAAGTCGTTGAGAATATTTGGAGAAGACAAAAGATTGAGTCTTTTAGAAATCCTCTTTACTTTATGTATTAGTATAGATATTTAAAGAAAATCACCCCACTGCTTCACATTTAGATTTTCTTAAGTACCATTACTTTCTTAAATATTCATCAACTCATTTCATCTCTTCTCACTATTAGATTTCTTATATTACCCTTTGTTTTTTTTTTTTTTAATCATAAGCCATATGTTATTGTAACTACTGATTTCTTTATGTACATAGCTATTTAATTATGAGCAATTTAGTACATATGTGGAAAACAATTTTATGAAAGTAGAACTATTTATTTTAAGCAACACAAATGATCATTTTTAGAAAAATATTTTCTAAATCATCTACTTTTCATGAAACAAACACAGAGTTTAAATTAACTAGCTGTGAGTTATGATGTTAATTGCAATAACATGCCCGATTTGATCTAAGTTTTCAGCAAATGCTACTCCAAGACATCTAGCTAAAGCATTACCATCAGAGAATTGCACTTCTTCTCGATCCATTCCTCGTGTTTGTCTTCCTTCTGCTTCCTGATATCACCCGCGAAAGACTCTGGCAAAAATGCCTTTACCGGAGGAGTATTGGTGGAGGGAGGTGCTACAGAGGCTAGGTCAACTACAATAGTTGAACTCTCCTCATTCGTGTTATCAACAAATGCTTGGTGAGTTGTCAATGCAGGGAATCTTATGGCTCTCAAAGCTCCACAATGTACTAATAGTTCTCTCAATTCAATGACTTTGAAATCCTTTGGAAAATATTCCACTATATCCAGAGCAGAGAAGCCACTTCTATTCACTGTGTTCACATCCACTTCGCTTCTTTGAAGTAGATATTTCACTGTCTGCACAAAAAGATGAGCTTCTCATCAATTATAAAAGAAACAACAAAAAAGATATTTCCTGTAAGTTACTTCAATCGATAAATCCACTTTAAGTTTGCATGCAGAAAGCTTGAGTTTGTAGAAAAATGAGAATGAGCCGGATTCTATCTGCACAAAATGTTCAATTGGAATGCGATATCTGATGTCGTCACAATTCCGAAGCAATTCGAAGCAGAAAGGATTACCTCTATTTGCTTGTTTGCTGTGGCCAAATGCAAAATGGTATTACCCTCATCATCTTGAGCTTTCACCAAATCATCATCTCTCACCGTCTCCACCAAGACTTTCAGAGCCTCCAAACGATTATGACTCACTCCCGGATGGAAAGCGGTTTGGCCGTGGCTCACCGTGCTTAGCCGCCTCCGGTCTCGCCTTCACTAGCTCTATCACGATGTTGCTTCGGCCCTTCATCGTGGCTAGATGAAGTGGGGTCCTCCCATCTTCGTCATGGACAAGGCATGCACAGGGCTCTAATTGTAACAGTTCCCTCGCTATTTCGACGTATCCGTTCGCAGATGCCAAGTGAAGAGGCGTACGGCCCTGCAAAGGTAAAGTACTTGACAATGGAGCATTCTTATTGAGGAAACATTCATGTGATTTATGTATATTGCATTTTCAAATCAAATAGACCGAGCTGCTCAAATTCACTAGTGTCTAGTAAGATTTTTCAGGCTGAATTAACCTGGAAACCCATGACTTGATTTATGTCTGAATTTTGTTAATTTCCTTTAGACATATGATGGGTTTGATTTCTCACAGATCATGAAAACTGGAAAACAAAATACTACATTACATGTGCAAAATCTAATTTGACAAGCAAGATAGTCTGATATCAAACAACCACAACCAAGGTTTTCGCTTCGACATACCTGCGAGTCCAACTCCATAGCCAAATCCCTTTTATGAGCCAAAAGAGCCTTGGCAAAAGGTACATGACCGAGCATGCAGGCCACATGCAATGGTGTCTCGTCGAAGCAAGTGACAGAAGCCCGAGCCAGGATGAGTCGGTCTTCTTGCAGCAACTGAGCTAACGACTCGACAAACCCGCCAAGCGACGCTTCATAGAGCCTCTTCTCTTGGCGTGTTCTTTCAGATGCTAAGGAAGCTTGTTGATGCAACGACGCCGATGGCGACCTTCTTCTTGGGCTTGTGATCGATGGCATTGTTCCCAGCTTGTGGACGAACTCAAATCGCTCAGGTTAATCACCTAAAGCTTTCGGTCCACACACGTCCTCTCTTTTTCTTTCACTAGACTTCCTTGGAGTTGGGATGTCAAAGGTTGAGATTGTTAACCATATATAAGATGCTATAACGCGAGTCTTACATAGCATTTACCTGCTGGAAAAAGCAGAGCAGCAACACAAGCGCGTGGGATTAAAGAAGATTCTTGCATGCTTCCACAATGTTGAAAAGTAAAGAGTGTGGAATAATACGATGATGCAACCCATATTCAACACGCAATGTTGAAAAAGAGTGTGGAATAATACGATGATGCAACCCATATTCAACACGAATTCATTGAACCAAGAAAATCGGCATGCATTTAAGATCGACGAGACTTTCATCGAAAAGTCCAAGAAATTTCGCTCGATTAGAGACTTGGAAAAATTGATAAGGCCTCATCTTTGACTCTGCTGATGTTGTCTTGAATTCCAAGAAATTTCCATCGATTAGAGACTCGGAAAAGTTGATGGGGAAGTCTAGGAAGGTTTGGAGCTTGCAAGCTATACGTTTCTAGATATTTTTCCTAGATTTGGACCTATCTACAAGGGATTGTTGAAAAGTAAAGAGTGTGGAATAATACGATGATGCAACCCGTATTCAACACGAATTCATTGAACCAAGAAAATTGGCATGCATTTAAGGTCTGTTCGTTTCGCGGAAAATGAGCCATTTTCGGAAAATATTTTCCTAGAAGTCATTTTCCAGGAAAATGACAATATTTTCTGTGTTCGACTAAAACCTGAAAATGTTTCGGAAAATATTTTCCGGTGTTCAATAAGGAAAATATTTTCCGCTCACTTAATTGGCGAGCGCAAGCGCAAGCTCGAGGCTCTCTAGATTGACGAGCACGAGTTTGAGATCGATGAGCTTGAGATTCACTTGGTTTGACGACTAGCTAAGAAAAAAAGAAAATGGGAAACAAAAAAAAAAAAAAAAAAAAAAAAAAAAAAAAAAAAGAAAAAGGAAAAGGAAATTAAAAATAATTCGAATTAAAAAAGAAAATTAAAATTAAAAAATAATTCGAATGAAAAAGAAAAGAAGAAAAAGAAAGGGGAGGAGGAAGTCAAGATTTGTAGATGTGTGAGATAAGAGAGATCAAGTGAGGAAAATGTTTTTCACTTTTCAAAAGTGGAAAACATTTTCCCTTACTTTAGAAGACTTTTTTTCCTTTGATGGAAAATATTTTCCTCAAGGAATTCATTTTCCGTGAAACGAACGCCGAAAAATCCGAAAACGTTTTCCGAAAATTATTTTCCTCGAAACGAACGGACCTAAGATCAATGAGACTTTCATTAAAAAGTCCAAGATCAACGATCGAAAAAAACAAATTAAATAGGTAACAATCCATCCGAAGGTACTTTGCTAAGTTCCTGTTTGTTTATTGCACATCTACAAGTCCGCGATTATTGTCCTCAAACCTTGGCCTCTTTGCATTCCCATTTGGGATATAATAGTGATTTCATGAAGCTTTCCAGTTGTTTGTCATGCTTGACAAAATAAGTAAATTGGCTTAGTGGTTGTCTAGTTCTTTCAATCTCACTTTTTGAAAAAAAAAATGTCAATGTGCTAACTAAATTATAATAGAAAAGTTCGAGCATTGTGTACCTGCTTAGATAAAATATCAACACAGTCCCATGCTTAATCATAAGCTTCACACTGGAGAAAGTATAAGCAAGAGCGAGATGGATAAGACAAATTGATAAAAGGCAAGGAAAACGGATATACATATATAGATATGGATCTAAAATAAATAAAATCAGCAGATGGAAAAATTGGTTATGAGCTTTTGACCAAACAAACAGACATGTACGGGTGGTGCACTAAGTGTTATGCAAAAGAATCCCACTTGAGAATGTGGTGTAAAATGGAGCAATTAATGTTTGCCTATAATTTTTCTTATTTTGTCAAAAATTACCTATAACTCATAGGCTTAAGTTTTAAAGAGAATGCAAATCTAACCAGATATTTCCACATGCTCAAATTGCAACTCTCTCTTAACAATCTCCCTGCATGATGGTATTGGGCTTCTGCCCACACCTCCTGAGAAGTGGTAGCAAATCATTGATTTGGATGGGTTGGGCTCAACATGTGCGGCTTGTGAGCTAAGATTGGTTTACGAAATTTTGGATGTGATAATTTTTTATTTGGGATTGAATTTGGTCCACCTGTTTAAATGCCTATTTTCAATTGATTTGCGGAGGTTATCCTATGGTATAATGGATACATGTGATGCTTATGTAAGATATACCTTTCTAATTGTTGGGAAGCATAACAAAAGTAATATTAATTGCTTCACCTTACACCACATCTTTGATGTGAGACTTTTTTCGCATGACATCTCATGTGCACCTCTTGGCAAGATCACAACATCCGTGCCTTGACTCCTTTTCGATTGTCTTGGCCCCTACCAAAGTCAGTAAGAACACATTATCCGCTACCTCGATTGAGAGTCACATCCAATATTCCTTTTCTTGAGATGTCTACTGGGTGCCGATCGACAAGTTCTAGTTATTGTGAGTTGCAACAAAAACTCGGTACATTTACTTTTAGGAGATCACCAAGGAAAATGCCAAGTTTGAGCTCGTGAACATATCCAATTGAACCCACCTTATTTCAAAAACTCAAGCCAATGAGTTAAAGGCGGGCTAGGATACTATTAATTGCTCTATTTTACACCACATTTCCAAATTGGGACTTTTTTTTTGGCAAAACCCTCCCACATGCAACTCAACATTAATAGCAAATTAGAGATTTCAAATAACAAGTGAACCATTTGTACATATTTGTTTATTTAGTCAAAATCTCATAGCCAATTTTCCATCTGCTGATTTTATCCATTTTAGATCCTTGCAACTTAGGCTTGGTATATATGTTTTTTTGTCCTTGTCTCAATTCATCCTACATATCTCTCTCTTATATAGTCGCAATACTTATACTTGCACAGGTGTGAAGCATATGATGAAGCATGGGAGTTTGTTAATACTTTATCCAGGCATGTGCACAGTGCTTCCAACTTTTTCCATTATTATTTATTAAAACATTGATATTAAATAAAGTGAAGTTGAAAGAACTAGAGAACATCTAGGCCAATAATGCAGACCCAAATTAATTATCGTTGAAGCTTGACTAACGTTTGTAAAGCTTCATGAGATCGTTATTAAATTGTAAATGGGAATGCAAAGATCCAAGATTTGACAGATAATCAACTGTTTAATAAATTTATCTAGGTCATTTTATTATTTTCTGTTTTGGGGTAGAAAGGAGATCATAGTACTTAACAAAATAAAAAGTACAAGAGTGCGAGCCCAATGGTTCAAGTCCCTTAAATTATTTCTTTTGAGAAATGCCTTCGAAAACAGCCTAACTTTTCTTGGAGTTGAAACGTCAAAGGCTGAGATTGCTAATTACATACAAGCTAAAACATTAGTCTCGTAAAAGCATTTGCATGTTGGAAAAAGCAGAGCAGTGACCCGAACGCGCGGGATTAAAGAAACATTCCTGCCTGCTTCCGCAACGTTGGAAAGGTAAATAGCATGGAATATGATGTACCGGCTTTAAGAATGATGTGATAAATTTTATTTGGTGCTGATTTTGATCTGTTTATTTAAATGCCTATCTTCAGTTCATTGGATGCGAAGGCACACTAGTGAAGATTTTATGTGTTTGAATTATATATTAAATATATTTATATATATATAGACACACGTACACACTCCTTTAACATGACATATATATGCTCTGCCAGAAAAGATTCTAATCGTCGGGAGACATAGCGGAAGCCTAACATATTCATATAGGGAGATGCTAAGTTTGAGTTCATGAACATATTATATTAACTTCTTCGCTTTACATCGTTTACCTAATGTGGGACTTCTTTCTCATGACACCCTCACAAGTGCACCTCAAGAAATCTATACTTCATGTGTGGGCCATCTATGTCAAGCTTGCTCCCCTTTAATCTAGGTATTCTTCCGCACCAGCATCCTTTCAAATCGCTAAATTGGCCCAGCTAGGTAGGATCACAACATTTGCCTCGACCCCTCCTCCATTGCCTTGGTCTGGCTAAACTCAGCCAATCACACTATTGGTCACCTCAATCAAGAATCACATACGAGGTTTCTTTCCTTGAGATATTCACTGTAAAAGATGGGTTTGACCCAGTCAAAGAAAAAAAAAAGTAGAAGCAGCCGTAGAGAAGAGAAGAGAGAGAGAGAGAAAGAAAATAAAGAAAGAAAAAGAAAACAGAAAAAGGGGAAAAGATAAAAAGGAAAGCAAGCCCACGTTCGGGCAAAGAGAAAAGAAAAGAAGAAGAAGAAGAAGAAGAGAAAAGGAGAAGAAAGGAAAGAGTTTTTGGCACATGCACGCCACGGATGCCTCGCCAAGCCGACTCGACTCCATAACACGGCACCCGGTAAGAGATTAGGCCCCTCGTTTGTCCGATTGAAGTTATTTTTGGGTTTAGGGCTCAAATTGAAATTGTTGGAAAATCAAGTGGCGAAGTCCGATTTTGGAGTCGTTGAGCCGCGCTTTTTCATAGGAATGATAATTTAGGGTGTTGAGGAGCCATGGGATTTTACGGATCGTGATTTGAGCTTGTGGTTTGTCCGGAACAAAATTTCAAAGTTTCCCGCGCGCAGTGAACAGTAGCGTCCAGCAGCTTCGGGCCTATATTTTGCCACATTTCGGCTTGATTTTGAGATGGTGAAGTTGGGATTCTTGTAATATGTGTCAAGGGCTCTCTATGGACTATAAATTCGTTTGGATCGGGGTTCGGAGGAGGAAGTTAGGGCGTGATCAAGTTTTGCGTTTAACTCCGTGTTGCGTTTTTTGTTAGTGCGTAGAAGTCCTTTTGTTATAGTTAAGGCGTAATTTAGTCGTTTCGTAGTTAAGATAAGAGTTTTATTAGATTTTAACATTATTCCTCGGTTATTTGATAGGGCGCTTGAGTTCGACGATACGAGTATCGTTCGTCGTTTGGTCATAGACGTCGAGGTGAGTGGTACTATATCTTCTTTGGTTTTATAAAATCATGTCTTGAAATATATATATATATATATATATATATATATATATGTATATATATATATATATATGTATATATATCGAATCGAGAAGAGCATTTTTATTGCATAAAGGTCGGATCGAGCATTTACTACCTTTTGGTTGATTATGAGTATTTGAAAAGCGTGTTATATAAAGTTTGTGGAGAAATATATATGAAATTGCTTTGCGACCGATTGATAGAAATGTTTATGATGATTTGAGAAATGGATGATGGGTTATGCTTCAAAAGGTTATTTGCTTGATTTACGATATTGATTTATGGATTGAATTTCTGGTTTTGGATGATGGTTATTATGCTCAATATGACTATGAACCCAATGAGGGGTTTTTGGGGTATGCATACCAAGTTTAGGATATCCTTCCGGGCCCAGCCATCGGCTTTGTAGGTGGAGACCTTGCCAAGGGGAAAGCTTGGTCGCCTTGTCACAAGGCGTTGTGTCGTGACCATGGTGGAATATTGAGCAATAGATTAATCAATGGATGGACCATTGATATGTGATATTTGATGGAGATTATTCAATGGACTTGACCATTGATACTTGACTTTGATGATGATTTAAATGAGTTTTCTATATTAGTATAAAGCCTTGATGATATCAAATAAGTCTTTTATGATTCAATATGTATTTTATATATTGAATTGGCGTTATGAAGTTTGGTATTGCTTTGTATACATGCATAGTGGTTGTTCGATCTGCTTAGAAGATATGTACTACTCATCGAGCTGTTGTTGCTCATTCCACTCCTCCTTTAATCTTTTCAGGTTCCTCGGTTAGTGGCGAATAGAGCGAGTGCGCCGTCGGTGGAAACTTTTTGGGAGTTCTATTTTGGGTATGGCCTAAGGAAGTGGTGCACTTTCCTTGCTAGTGTTTGGTTTGTCTCGAGTTCTATTTGTATATTTCTTTTTGGTGGATTATAGAAACTCCGATGTTGCAACCAATCTGTTGGTCCTATCTGATATGTATATATATGGTTTGATATATATATAAGTTGATATCAGGTTGTTGGTTGTGTTTGAGGCTGTGTGTCCTTTGTGGGAAGGACGGCCGTGTCATCCCTATTCTTTGTAGTTTTGGGGTGTGACATTCACATATGCCAATTGTTGAGCCCACTTCATTAAATTCATCAGCTCTGATACTACTTTTATGGAGGCGCAAGGAAAGCCCAAAACATTTACCTAGGGAGATTGCTAATTCCAAGCTTAAGCCAAGCCCAATAATATATCTCGTTGGACTCACCTTTACTTAAAAATTGAAATCAATAAGTTATGAACCAATTAGAATATTATTGACTTCTACATTTTACAACACATTCTCAATGTGAGATTTCTTTCTTATAATATCCTTACACGTGCATCTCAATACTATAAGTGAAATGATGATATTTTGGGAAACTATAAAAACATACGTGCGGGTATGAGAAGGCTTTTACAGTATGTTTTTATAGTGGGCCATTTGTTTATTTAGTCAAAAACCCATAACCAAATTATTTATCTGCTGATTTTACTAATTTAGATACATACATACATATATATAGGTGGGAAGGTCATGATTAAGCGTGGGAGTGTGTTAATATTTTATCCAGGCATGGGCGCAACGCTCCAACTTTTCTATTATAATTTAGTTAAAGCATTGAAATTCAAATAAAGTAAAGTTGAAAGAATTAGGCAACCGCTAAACCATTGATGTCAAAAACAATGTACTTATCTGTTAAGCAGAACTAACAGTGCAAACCTTCTGAAATCGCCACTGCATCCTGAATGGGAATGCAAAGGGTTCCGCGATGCCACCAAACCTCAAATGGGGTTTCACGATTATTGACTCATTCCTTTCTTGTCTCCTGTACTCCCGACCATCTTCAATAACTTAAACTCGCTGAAATGATGTATGCACCGATGGGAAAGGATCCGCTTCCTCTTTATTCGCACGGATGAATGGTTTGGATGGATACAACATCGAATGGAGGAACCAATAAGATGAAAGGGGATCTCATCCTTACACCAACGTCCATATTGTGTGTACCGTTTGGATAATCCTTTACATGTTCAATTTTCGGGTCGATGGCATGTCGTGTGATTGTCCAACAAGTTTGACTAAAGATTAGAAGGCACTAAGGAAATACAGAATTTCCATCTACGTACTTTCATAGGCACAAACAATGTTCACGCCTTGATAAGGACTCTTACCGCTAAAAACGCCATTGTGGAGATTTTGGGTCCGCGTCTTACTCGGTCCTTAGTATCGATGGGGTATTTGGGAGGTTTAAGGTTTACTTATCTCATATGGGCTCTTCTCATAGAAAGCGAGTGTTAGAATAATTAATAAAAAGGATAATGTTAAAGAATGTAGTTAGGGTACTTGTTGGGCCTCATTAATTTTGCTATGGAAATATAAATTTGTATATTTGAAGTCAGTGACTTTTCGAAATTTCGCGTTGCGCAATTTTCGGCATATGCTTATACACTTTATTTTTTTTTATGGTTAGTGATTTTAACTGGTGCCTCTCGAGGTATTTTATTAACAAGACCCTTATAACATGGAGATTATCCGAATTACTTTATCAAAATTAAAGAAGTATCGTATTAACTCTGAGAAAAAAGATGTCGAATAATGAAATTTAACAAATATCCTTACTCTTTAACATTTGTCTTTTTATTAATTCTTCCGACACTTGCTTTTCCTATGACAAAGAGGCTCATCTTTGTTAAGTAAACCTTGAATAGCCAAAATGCCTTATTGATTTGATGGATCAGGCAAGATGGGAGCAAAATCGAATGAATGACTCGCATATTTTGCGATCTCCTCTCTTCCCATGTTGAATCAAGACTTATAAGTACACACTTTTATTTTCGTGGGGCAAGTTCACCAAATGATTACAAAATATTGTAGTTCCCATTTCAATTTATAGGAAGCTTAAAGGGGGCAAGTGCCTCCATTGGCCCCATGGTGAATCCGTCCATGCTGACAAGACATTCAAGATGATGTCAATTGGTGTATTTTCTCTGTAGATGATAGTGTGTTGGTAGGTGAAACCCATGCTGGAGCTAACCAGAAACCTAAACTTCGAAGGGAAACTTTGTAAACCTTAGTGTGTAAGTCTAGGGATTATAGAAACTCAACGAAACCTCGAGAAAATTGGACATCATGGAGTACTGAGGACTGAATCCTTCCATTAACTTCGATCTAATTTGACAAAACTGGAGATCATGCCGATGACACCTTGAGGATGCTTCGTAGGACATGACATTCGAGAGAAAAGGCAAGATTCGAAATCCATATATGCAGGTAAAAGTAGGGACTGCCAACCAATCGAGGATAATATGAGAGGAGGTCGTTTGAGATGTTTCGATCATGTCGAACGGAAGACCTTTTGTGTGGATGCCTCGGCGAGGAGATATGAGCAAGGAACGAAAACTATAGAGAGGAGGGGTATTGGCACGAACTTTTTAGAGCTTGTAGAAGATCTAATAAAAGATCAAAGGTAGCGACCCGATAGAATTTCTATAACCGACAACAATAGCAGGACAGAAAGCTTCAAACTTTGAAGATGTCCAGTGGACTTGGGTCAGTCGAGCAACTAATCCGTCCGACAACTGGATAGCAAATACTCAGTCCGAGTTTTATATGATGCTGGTGTTGAAGGCAGACCACCTCGATGTAATAGTCCTGTATTTTCCATATGAATGAGAATTGAGAAGTTTTTATGGCAAAAGACAGAACAAAGGAATAAGTTCATGCTTTCATTAAATTTCATTCTGTTTAACAATCATTGGAGTTGGCTCTCTCTTTCGTTCCATGCTAGTTCGATTGCTCGAAATATTGTTTCAAATAGCCTAGCGAATCGAGTCTTTCGGGGATTTCAACGAAAGTTATTATGTCTGGCGGTGAGATGTTACAAGGTAAAACCTTATAAAGAGTCGTGCCTTTAATCATCAAATGTGCATGAATTTGCACCGTTGAATTGACAGGGAATTCTCAAGTGATAGATAGTAGATACACTCTAACCTGCATGAGGTTCTGTCTCGTGCAACAGAGGCTTGAGATGGCAGCTTAGTTGATCCCTCTATAGCAGAAGCGTCTGGCAAGATAGATGTTTAACAGCAGCTAGGAAGGGAAGGAAATAGAAAACCTACACAAACATTGCCAATCTCACCTCAAGTTATATTATAAACTAAGGAAACAATCATATAACGATAGCAGGAAATACCATCCTGCATTACCAATTTACTTCTAGACACCCTAAATCTCAATTGAGGACCAAAGTCGAGAGTACTTCCATGCTGAGCAAAGATGGCCGAGCTGAGGACCGAGCTGTTCCTGAGCAGACCTGGCCGAACTGGCTGAAGCTCTCTTCATCTGACAATCATGTTCAACATTGAATAGAGAAGAAATTGCGGCAACTATAACCGTGTATTGTCCTGATTTTGTACAAATTACAGAGGGAGATGATGCACTTTTTGCTCCGAGCGCCATATTAGTCTTCAATCTTTTACCATCCAAAGATTTCTCTAGCAGAATCCATCTTACCCTCTCATTACTCATTAGGACCAGTACTCTGTTCTCAAACAGAACTAGAAGAAAACAGAGCACCTCAAAATCCATCATCAACCCGCTCATCAAAATCACAAATTTTACACATATTGAACATGCCGCCGCCATCGTAGAACAAAGACCACTCAATTTCCTCGATTGTCACACAGACCGTCATACTTCCCCGTACTTGTCTTCATCATCTTCATCTGAATCCTTGTTCTCTTTCTTCTTCAAGTAACCCCACTTTCTCAGCACCCACACACATAGCCTCACCACATTCCCCATGAACACAATCCCCATCAGGCACAGCCAGCACACCACCGACACATCCGTCACGTCCTTCAGCATCCCCCGCGTGTCAGCCGGCGACATGTTGCGCAGCGCTATGAAGTAGGTGATCGCCTGCCCCGTGATCGCCAGCCACATGATCACCATCTGCGTCCACATCCAGCGTCGCCGCTTTATCGGAAGCCCACTCAAGAGGAGCAGGATGATGCTGAGGGAGGACAGGAAGGCCAATGTGTTGAAGATCATGAACTGCCCATAGGCGATCCGCTGGATGTGGGCCATGATGGAGGTGCCTGCCATGTGCGGCTCCTTCACCGGGTTGCCAGAGGCATCAACCTTGTAGTCATCCTGCCAGACACCTCCCGGTGGTGTGGTTGCAGCTTGAACGCCACCGCCGCTAGCAGCGAAGCAACCACCATGAGTGAATTTCTCTTCTGGCTCAGCCAATCGGCTTCCACCGGGGCCTTTTTAGAGCACTCAGTTTCTTTGACAGGGGTTTCCTTAAACTTCTCCGTTTCTTTGATGGGGCCTTCTTGGTGGAGAGTGATGGGGAGTTTTTAGGTGATCTTGAGGTGGTGATGGGGGAGGTCAATCTTGGTGCGTCAAGAATTGGATTATAGTGATATGGGACTGATTGGATGTCTCTGGAGAGTGAAGCTCCTGAGCTTTTAAGGGCTGTCTCAATTTCAAGGTCTCTCAAGCCTCTGGGACTCTGCTCAAGAATGTCTAGTGCTGTCAGGCCACTTGAGTTTGGCGTGTTCACTTCAAGTCCTGGGATTGTAAGCAAGAACTTTATCATCTGCACAGAGATTTTTGGGGACAAATTTTTGTCAAAATGGAAGTAACTTCTGATGGCCATAAATGCAGAAATCTCAATTGAATTGATACACAGGAAGCCTTCATTTTTCCCATTTGAAAGCCATCTGAATGATGCGCTAAAAATGGTAACCTTTCTAAGACATAAAGATCTGTCTGAAGTGAATTTTACCGATGATACATGATGCTTATTCAGCACAGCTCACACTCAATCTCTAGCATCAAGCTTACCATCAATTTAAATACGTTTGAAGATGTTTGTCATTGCAAAATTAGCTCGCAAAATACAGCAAAAGATTAACTTGCCTGGGAAAATGGATTGAATCTTTAAGAAATTTCTCTACCTAAACTTATCTTTGGACCAAGAAAACTCCACTGGTCAGCGAGTTCAAGCCAAACAAATTTACCTCAACTTGCTTCCTGGCCACGGCAATGTGCAGAGCCGTGTTCCCATCACCATCCCTCCTGTTCACCAGCTCCTCCACAACCTCCCTCCCCGCCTCCTCCACCACCGCCCGCAGCGCCTCCACCCGGTTCCTCCCCGCGCACACGTGCAGCACCGTCTCGCCCTGGTCCGTCGCCGCCCGCGCCGCCGACCCGGGGGCCCGTCCCTCACGATCCGCCGCGCCGCCTCGGCCCGGCCCTTCCCCGCCGCCGCGTGCAGCGGCGTCCTCCCCTCCCCGTTCCGCCGCGTCGCCACCTCCGGGTCGGCCGACAGCAGCATCCCGACGATCTCCGCGTGGCCCCTGGCGGCCGCGAGGTGGAGGGCCGAGTTGCCGTCCGGGTCCGTCTCGGAGGCGAGCTGCGGGGTCGGGCCAGGAGCGCGCCCACGAACTCCGCGTGGCCGAGCATGGACGAGACGAGGAGGGGGTTCCGGGACGTGCATGAGACGACGATCTTGTCGAGAAGGAGCGGGTCTTGATCCAGCAAACCCAGGAGGGTCGTCACGCTCCCGTTCATCGCCGCTTCCGAGAGCTGCTCCTCCATCTCTCCCTCCGCCGGCATGCTTGGATCAAGAATCGCCAAGAACCCTGTTCAGGCCACGGGGAACTTCTTTGAGAAGTCAACGAAGTGGAGAAAGAACGCAGCCGCCAGGCCAGGTACTCTGGATCGAGGATTGGCGGAAGCTTCTGCCGTCGTCATCGTTTCTGGAAAATCAACGAGGCCAATCATCGAAGACGGTGAAGAAATTGTTTATCGCTTGAGTCAAACGCTTCCTTTTCAGAAGCTTCCCACGCGGAGTTGACTTGTTGACTTACTGTTCCTGTTTCTGTTCCTGGGTTATTGATCTGTAATCTTAGCCGTTGATTTGTGCTTCCCTGATCATCGTACTCATTATTTAACGGCTGCGATGGAAGGAATGCCGACAAGCTAGTAAGAAATGCTGACAAGCTACCAGTTTATTAGGACGAAAGAACGAAGAAAGAAATTCGACCAGATTCGTTGGGCCGTGGAGATCAAAATTTGGTCCGCCCTTATTTGCATCTGAATATTTGGTGAAAATTTTCATCTTTATCACAATATGATAAAAATTTCCTGTAATTTCTTTTTAGTAACCCTAAAAGGGTTAATAAAGATTTTTGCAAGATTTCTAAAAGACGTGATTAGACGCTGTTGGCATAGGCAACCCGGATCGAAGATAAGCTAAGGCTAATGATATCCTAAGCGCAGGTACTTTGCCCGAGTATGCCCTCCATGCATAGAATGAAGCTAAAATTTCTTAAAATTCGACCCGATTGGAAATTAGATCTTTCTTAAAATAAGTTCTTTCATAATCCAGGACTCGACCGCAAAGGCTCGGTTCATTTTTGCTACTACCAACAATAAAAGTAGAGAAGCTTATTATAACTATTACCATTCGTGACCATCGATCAATTACCAAAGAATTAGTTTTGATGGAAGGTCTCCTAATAATCTATTCGGAAAGGAGAGTAACATTGTGGAGCAGTTGAGTCTCTCTCTTTCTCATGGTCATAGGATTAGATGAGTCTAAGATGACTCTTCATCTAAACATTCCATTCGAGGTCATTATCCAACAATAGCCGACGTCGCTGTCGGCTTCATTAGATCTGGCGAACGCTCTCTGGTGCGTAAGCAAGATTCACTGTGCTCCTCTTGAATCACATAAGAAATTTCAGTGCTCAAGCGATCTATGTTCTTCAATGGAAAAGGTCAGGAAAGTTCTCTGAACTTTCTTGACTCTTGAGTTTGAGACTTCTTGGTCTACGTGGTTGTAGATGACAGAGAGTCGAAAAGTTGGTAATCTGCACAGGCTGCTGACAGATGGAGTCAGTTGAGTTTTAAAGACGGTCTTCAGCTTGGCCTCCGGCTTCCAGTCTTCCATAGTCAAGCCACCCTGCACATATAGAAGCTAAGTTAAGTAGACATGTTTAAAATTCAACTTAAAGAAAGCCATGTACTAATTAATTAAGATTTATCTACCCGCTATTCGTCTTAGAGACCTCTTCGAAATGTGACTGACAAGCTCCTCTTCTGAGTCAAAATGCCTGCCGTATATCTTTCCCTGGCTCTTCGGCCTTTGGGCCGACAATCCGAAAGGAGCATCCAATCAGGTAAGAATGTCTTTTCCTGAATAACCACAAGCCAATACTACAAAGATAGAAACAGCGATCTTAATGGCCAGCGTCTGGCCTTTCTTGGCAGTGTCAAACTGGTGTATGATTGTTTTCTATGGAGGCAATCCGACAGACATGGATGAACTCCCCCTGGAGAATAAAAACTGGAGTAACCGATCTGTCCATGAGAGAAGAAAGATTAGCTACTTAAGCACAAAGCTGGGCACTATATTCATGAGATTATCTTTAAATAAATCTCATTCAGACTCTGAACTGTACCTGTAGTCGTTCATTCTGTCACTTAAGGTACATAAATTGATGAAAGAGGATAAGGGAATGAAAATCCGCAAGCAAATGCAAGAAGATCAAAGTTCTGTGTCCTTCTATTAATTTTGACCTTGGAAAGAATAGGTGAAAAGAACAAGAATGTTTGATTTGGTCGGACTGGTTTGCAGACAATTTGACAAACTCCCTTGTTTGCTCAAACTATAGAAATCAGTGTCGACTCAGTTCGACGATGTAATTTACAATTCTTGAAACAGAGAATTCTTATTTGGGATTCGACAATAACGAACTTAAGCTAATGATGTTGATCCTTCTCACGCTATTGACTCGTATCGATTCGTGTATCATTTTTATGTCTTTCGCGTAATTATTTCCGACTTTTCCAACAGCAGTAGCTATCGTTTGTACGCGGCCCACGCAACTCCTCTTCCTCCTTCCTCAGTCCCGTCTCATCTTTTCCTTGGCCTCCTTGCGTTGAGCGAGCGCCCCCTGCTCACATGTTTCAGCACTATTCTGATGGCATTGACCATTGTTTCCCGATTTTCTTCTTTGAAAACAGTTGCCGCCGCCGCTTTCTTCTCCTTTTCCTTCTCTTTTCTTTGCTTCTTCTTAGAAATTTCTGTGGAGTCTCTCACTTTCCTCGCTCACTCAGCAGAGCATCCAGCATAGTCACAAGGTGATTCTCTTCAACATTACTGAACCGAAGTCAGAGAAGACTTCAAAAAGAACGGCGATCGTGACGACAGCGACAATGACAAAAGAGAGAACAGAGAAGCCACGTTACCTGGACAGGGGCTCGGCAGCTTCCCCACAAGTGCTGGTGTCGGCACAGCACGGTGCCGGTGTACGTGCCTTAGAGTACATTCCCACTTGTATTCCATGGCGCAACAGTTGCGGCCACGGCAGTCAGTGCTGCTTGCAGAGAGATGGCCGAGACCGAGGGACGGAGACGTCATGTGGGGAAACCTCTTATGCATTGCGAAGTTGAGAATCACGCGGGAAACTGAGAGGCTGGTCACCTGCAAAACTTGGGCTATGAGGCTTGTTTGTTGGGTTTCCGATGTGTCGAGCGATCGGGCTGGGTTTTATAATCGGGACTCCTGACCTAACTAGGAAATCTACAGGGACTAGGAGACTTCTTGTTCTTCCTTCAACTTACTCCATAAGACTAGAGAATCCTCAAAAACACCAAAATCTGTAATACATAATGAATGATAATATTTCTTGTATTAACTACGATGGATTGGTAAGGTGCAGTGATGAAGATTTTGAGCATGAGCTCATCGTCAATGCGAGAGAAGGATAAAACACAAAAGAACCGACGGTCATGCTGGGTTACACCGTGTTATGAGTCTCAAAACACTTAAAACTGCAGATGAAATCGGGCAAAACTACAGTCTAGTAGAAGGTATTGAGACAGCCCGAGGGGGAGCAAAATTACGAGGCATACTCTGAATTTTGTCCTAGAAAGTTACCCAAAAAGCAAGAAAAAAAGATTTTGAGTATTAAGCAGGAACAAAGGATGGGTTCATGTTCGCGTACAGCGAATGACGACGTGGAACAGCCTCTCCCACTTACTAGATAGAAAAAAGGTGTGGATGGCCAATGTCCATACTTGCCTAGTCCATCACTTTCCTTTCTATGGGCAACTTTTCTTGCTGATTGGTTTCCAGGTAATTCAACTATACTTTTAGGTTGGATATTTAATAGGGATAAGTGCATTGGAAGCCTTAAAATTTATCATGAAATGTAATTAAATTCTAAAGTTTTCAAAAAGTACAATTAAGTACTAAAACTTTCACAGTGTGCAATCAAGTCCTAAAACTTGTCAAAATGATTCAATCTAAATCCTTCCATTGATTACACTTTTGAAAATTTTAGGACTTGATTGCATTTTCGAGATGAGTTTTAGGACTTTATTGAACATTCTAGAAAGTTTTAGAACTTGATTGAACTTTCATGACAAATTTTAGGATTTAATTACACTTTTTGAAAGTTTTAAGACTCAATTGCATTTTCATGATAAGTTTTAGGACCTCTAATGCACTTATTTCTATATAATAATATGACGAGCCAGACATCAAAATCTTCAATAAGGTGAAGTTTGCAGTTTAGATTCTTATGGACGCTGCGGTTTTTTGGCTGCTGGGAAAACATCACTGATGATCAAGTGACAGATTCTCCTGATACATGTGCATCAATTGCTGTGGCTTGGCATGCCATTGATTCAGTGAAAAAGCTCGAATTGGATCAGCAATTGAGGCCAGCCTTCTTTTTTGGCCTGATTGCTTGAGCTTCAGGACAGAATACATGATGGATACAGACCAAAGAGAGAAATAAGCGCATTCTCTCTATGAATCAGAGGTTTTTTACTTGAGATTCTTATGGGAATATGCAAACTCTTGCACTCATTGACAGATGTGAATACAATTTGAACTTTCATTATTTTTCGTTCATCAGAACATTACAAGATTCCATTTCCGATATTTCTCATCAAGATACCAATACCACACAGATCAATACTTTAAGAAAAGAAAGAAAAAAGAGCTGGTAAATCCTGATGAATGCAATTTGAACTACTTCGAGAACCAGCAAGTTCATGAACTGCAGTTCTTGAAGCATTGCATCAGAACATCTCCTAGTTTTCCTTCATTGATGGCCTCGTACACCTTCTCTATTTTC